>OY728161.1:820100734-821452576 GCA_963277665.1 Viscum album
CAATTAATAAAATACAAAAAATATCTATGGCGCCCTGCCATAAAATCTCTGAAAATATCGTGGAATCATTTGAACCACAACTATATGACCATGTTAATCAAACATACATTATCTCCATTATATAATATCAAAAAATATTTTATTATGACTACTCCAACCACCACAATATAACACTGGCATTTTCACAACATTCTGAGTCCTGGCCTTATAAACATTACAACATCCGAGGAAACTCTCTATAAGCATTACAAAATGGGGCCAGGTAGAGACAGATCACTAAAAACATTACTGAATGGGATTGGTCCAAAACCACTAAAAATCTTTATTTCATCATATAATTTCTCATACTTTAGGGAGAAGACTGATATATCATCATTTCAGCAAATGAAACATGTATTTTCTTACTCCAAGGATATCACAACGTCACATCATAAATCTCAATGGTTAATTATGTGAATTAACATTTATCATTAATATACCACAGTCTATTAAATAAAAATTTAATGAATTATAAAAACAAGAAATAATTCACCTCATTGGGTATCCCTATCAAAAAATTTCCAAAGGCCTCATTTTAAGAGAAACACGCATTCAACAATTAGAAAATTAAGTAATAGTCATTTTTAACTAACCCCACAGGTACCCATAAACTAGATTAAAAGATAATTGAAAATAATATACTATAAATAATGATCCAATTCTTTACATAATGTATTTAGGTGAATTATACATTGGCATAATCACAATACTTCATAAACATTGATATTATCAACCCATATTTTTAATATTTAGAATCTATAAATTAAATGAAAATCCAATAATGATTCCAATCTAATATTACAATACATAATAAGTTCTTGATGATATTAAATATAATACTAGATAAACACTAATCAATATCAAAACTCGCAATGAAAACTGTCAAGGTTTTAATCCACAATGTTTAGAGAACCAAGTAAGATATGGGAGATAATAGGCCAAAAAAACACTCCATAGATTAATGGAATTACAATGATTCTTACAATGTTGGTTTACAGTATAAAATAAACTCAATAGATCCATAGGATAGAGAGGAAAATGTTTCAATATGTTATAATGAAATCTACAATCCAAAGTTTACTTTAAAATAAGAGGTCAGGAAATTAAATGACATATAATGTAGTTATATGTAATGAAAATCAATTTCATGGGATATTATAAAAACCCCATCACATTAGATTATTTAATTAAATGAACCTGAATTGTTAAATTATGTGTAATACATATACATGATGTGAAAATGTTATGTACATGGGGTTTCTTCCCAATTTTCCATTAAAGAAATTTGACCCCCATTTAATTCTTCTCATCTTACAAAGATCCGATGAAACAGTTAACCCATTTATACTATGCCTCCGTTATCTCATGGAAAACATACATCCTTGAAAATTAATTCATTTTCCCCAACAATGACCACCATTTAGATCATTTATGGATTTCTAATGTTTAGTTTAAATATTAGAAAAAAATTATACAAAAAAAAATAATGAATAACTCAAAGAGTAGAATACCTGAAAAAATATTGGATCATGCAAACTCCTGACCTTAATGAATCTCTTCCTTGTGAATCTCTAGGAGTTACTATGAGGTATCAATGAAAAATTTGATCCATGATGTTTTACTATAGAACTACCTCCCCAAAGATTCATCTACAACTAACGCATAATAACACTACACTAAAACAAATTGTATATTCCAACCCACATTATATTACTATGTAAAAACCACATCCAATATAGAATGATTATTAATGTTTGAATTAAAATGAAGCTATAAATCTACTACCTTTATCACATGGTATGGGTATTGATGATATGTCTGTAGCTTTTAAATTTGGAACATGTCATGCATGGAAATATGAAAATATGGATGGGATAAAAATACAACACTAAATCAACCCTTTCCACCATATGAAATATCCTGCAAAACATGGCCTCTATAATTCCTAGATTCCCAATGTGATGGTTCCCTAACCATGATGACATCCTAATAAAAACATGATGATGACCCCATGAATTCTATATCTCATCTATAATGGTCGGATTATGATATCTACATATTCTATGTATTCAAAAACCGATGTCTGATGAAAGGAACATTTGTAGATTTATCCTATATGATATGTTTCCTAACTATTGTTGATTCACCCCCACATTATTGCAATGAGGTGAATGAAATATATTTCCATACAAGGACATAATAGGATCAATTTGGAATTATTTTTAAGCTATTATTATATAAAATCTCAATTAGTATCATATGTTTCCACTATGAACCACAGAAATCCACGAAATAGGCTTATAAAAAATTCAATATAACATGAATAGTATGATTAGAATGATCATCATTCTATGGATGACAGGTTTTCCTCAAAATAACATTAAATACTAGATCCTTCAAAATATCATTCTGGAAATGTGTTGTGAATCAAATCTCTCTATCTAAAATGAAAATCCTCAGGGAACCATGAAACTGAACAACCTCTCCCACATAAATATTTTACAAATCATAATCTATGATGGTTTACAAAATATGTAATAATATGGGCACATTTATTATTTGATCTATAGAAACCTACAAAGCATCATTCATATGAGGTATCCTAGGTAATCCTGCCACAAAATCCATTGCAATTGCATATTGGGTTTTCTATTAGGAATGTTAATATGTTGCAAAAGATCAGTTTTCCTCTAATACTTAGTTTTCACATACTGAAAAGTGAATCATATAGCCTCAAATATTTCCCCTTCCTTCATCATTAATCCCCACTGTAATTGACTATATTGATAAAGATACCCCTTCGTTATGCTTGGATTTTCTTCCCATCAAGAGGCACACTACTCCCTCATCAGCAGCTCTTTTAATCCAATAGTATCCCAAACCAATCCACTAAAAACTAGATTATTTCTATTACTGATAGACCATCTTGATGGTTCCTCCATTCCATATAATGTTTTCTAAAAAATTTTCTCTATGTATAAGACAACTTCTCGTTCTTAATCTGATACAAATTATGCAGTATAATAGATGTCAGAGTTAGAGCTTCCCATTCCTAAGTCTCTTGAACATATAGATTAATGTATGTAATGAGGGATCTTATCTTCCAATAATCAATAGACTCAATTACTACCTTATTTGTGTCTTTTAGATTAATGTGTATAGAACGATGGAACAAATTCGTATATTATAATAAAATTAAAATTTAAAATACATAAGATACTCAATTCACGTCCTCTATTAAAGGATCATGTCTCACTAAGAAATGATACAACTGAGACTCTTTTGACCTATGTAAACCATAAATCATTGATCCTTGAGATAGTGTCTCAAAAATCTTAGTGTATATACCAAATCTTTTTTTCTTCCAGATTATGAGTACGGAAATTCCAATCACACTATCTTAGCTGCATGGAAACATATCAAACAATTCAAACCTCCAGTATTAAAACTAACTCGAATCTAACTCCAGATACATGAAAATTCATGATTTTTTATTTAACATTAATAGGTAAACTGAGGTCAGTTTTTGATTTCATCCTTCGTTTAAAATCATATAATATCCCTCATAAGTATTGGAACAAATAAAATGCAATGATTTATTAGTAATCACAGACATTGGGGCCGTTTAACTAGTGAAATATTAGAGAATTTTTTAATAACAACATGTAAAACCTAGATATATCCAAATAATGAAGGTGTTATTAGGATTTTCCCTCATGCTAGGGTTATTAATGTCTTTTTTTCCACTAAAACACTTTTCTATGAGATGGAATCACCCATGAAGTGTACATTGTTAATCAAGAAACTAATTTGTGTTAGATTTATGTTAACATGAAACCCTCTTAAAATAATTAGGCTTATGTCAATATTATTTTAATCATTTTATATTAACATAGAGTATACTAATATATCATAAAAATTAACTAAAACTATACTAGAAAAAGGTGAAATATTCTATTCAGTAATTCCCTGAATACTTTGAGTGCATTAGTCAAAACAAAAAGAATCACTAAAAATTCATACATTCCATAAATTCTCTTAAAACCAATATGGGGTACGTATAATAGTAGTAAAATTAATTGATAGTATCCTATTCTCAAATAAATCATGGATAATATGTTATAACCTCTAAACAGATCAAAAATTCCATCAATGCATGGAAGAAGATACCAGTTTGTGACCATCATCCAGTTCAACCTCTGATAATCCACACATAAGAAAAAAGATCCATTAGACTTAATTGATAAAATATATAAATAACCCTAAGGAGATGAACTAGGATGTATTAATCATTTGTTTTCTAGATCTTCCATCTAAAAATTCAACACCTGATGCACTATTGGTTCTATTTTGTAAGCTGCTATTGAAGCTCAATCTACATGACGAAAAAACTCGATCATGAACTAGATCTCCTTCATGGTCATTAACCCAAATAACTCAATATTTGGAAAATATTATAGAAGGCCTACCACTGATGTAAAATAATCATACAAACTTCCACCATCGTCTAGATAAAAATTAACTATCTGAGAAATGAAAAAAATTACATTTATACTAAATTAGTCTTGCATAACCAACCTGATAACCCCACACACCCTAGTTTGAATAACTAACACCTTCAGAATATAGAAAGGTAAATATCTTCTTTTATAAGTTTATTAAATTTAATTATAGATCTAATAAATCCAAACAAAGAATCATGTCTAACCCTATCACTTCAAGCCTAAAAGATTCCTAAAAGAAAATTTAGCAACCAATCTCTAGAGAAAATGTGTTTCAATGTTTGATATTCTTTGATCATACTCCTGAGTGGTGTTGAGGGTAAAATGACCATCCATGATTTCAATATATAAGACCTAAATATTTTCAAAATTATATGATAGAAAATATGTGATTTGGAGGTATCAAAAAATATATATATGGTAAATGATACATTATTTGTAACTCTGACAATAGAAGAAATTTCCTCCATGATAGATGGAGTATTATGAATAATGTAAATCTAACATGTCACTCTGAAATGGGTTCCAACATAACTACTACAAAATATTTTGATTTCATGGCACTACTACTCATAAATTGGGGTACGATATCAGCTGTCTTGACCTAAATAGCCAGTGGAACTCCAACTACCCAGCAGTTAAGGGGAAGTAGTGGTGTATCCCAACTATGTTTCTTATCTTAATCCAATTTAACTACTCTATATTAGAAATTTCATATAATTTCTATGATGATGGTTCATTATATATTTTTTATGAAACACAGATACTGGGTAATGACAGAATAATAACTTGTGGACAATCATGCCACACTGATAGCATTAAAATGGATCATGGTATTCCGATGGATTTCTACATCCAAGGAATCATATCCTTCTACTACCATTATATTAAATTTCAATTATGATCATGATGCCACATAAAAAAGATCTACTATATCACCATATCAAAATAGAATATCCAATGATTAGTTCCTCTTGTATATTCCCATTTACAATGAGTGATTGCTTCATAACATCCATAAGATTTTAAAGTATAATTTTTTTATATATTCCACAAACTCCTTAAAATTGATGAAATAAAATATCTCCATAGTGATATCACAGGCTTAAAAAAAGTGAGCAATGCACTAAAGGTCGGTGAAATGACATGTATAATCCAACACTAAAAATACCTCTAGTGTAATATATAAGATCAAAAAAAAAAATTCATCCCTCAACATCTCAGGAGATAAATGGATTAGAAAATTTATCTTGAAGTCCATCGAAGGTGGGCCATCCTTCTTCCCGCCATGCTCAATAATATTCCAACAAGGCTTTCCCATTCCGTAAAGAATATATGAAGCTTCTTTCACCCTCCTATAAATAGGTGTATCATTTGTCATTAAGATTATCTGGACTGAATCGATCCTAAACATTCCATCCTAGGGACCTCCTTCCTAAGTAAAAATGTTTGGTTTATTCCATGAAAATCCTATTTTTATATCATACATCCATGTAACGGTGAAAATAGACTCCCTTTTTTTGAGATCACAATAAAAATAGGAAGCATTTTTAAAGTTCAACATCCATATGATCTTTTGGAACTATAAGAAAATCATGGTTAGCTATGTAAGGAGAATGGTGATTTCGATTGTCCTGATGGGCATGTCGAAGATGAATTTGAGTAATATTCTCTTCTCGATAAATGAAAACCTTAGGGAACTAGACAACAGACATGGTCAACAACAATTTTTTAATAAATACAAATCCACTAAATCCACGTCTATTAAAATATCGATTAAAAGTATTTTAAAATTAAATGTAAAATTATTCCAGTTATCCAATGAAATATATATCTCATATAATAGTTCAACATAAAAATATATATCATGTGAAAAGTTGATATGTCCTTATCATGAACATTGCATGTCGATATATTCATTTGATCCTATTATGATGCTTACATTCTCGTCTTAGACCATACTAGGACATAAGTACAAATATAAAAAAATTATATCATCATAAGATAATTACCTCACAGAAAATATGAATCACCAAAGTGGAAATAACATCATGTGTAATAAGAACAACATGAAAAATACAATCTCATCTCGTGGTACTCAAATTTCCCCCAAATAACGGGTTAGCTAATCCCATGGAGATGCACATTACTAAGTCCTGAAACTTCCTTGTATCCTTTTCCCTCAACTTAACAGTAACTAAGAAGATAATAAAACATCATCCTTTTATTCAACTATGTAACTTCCGCTGATCCCACACTCTCTCACATGGAAAATTATGGTTTTTTATTAGACATCAAGAACACCACCCCTTTTTCCAGCAGTTTCCATCTAGCAACAAGGTTGTGAAATCTATAGTTAGGAGAATGACCCCAATAATAGAAGTGTTAGGGGAGAATAAATAAAACAAATGAAAAAATAAATCCATGAATATACATTTTGGAAAACATCAATAATAGACAACTAACTAATACAATATTAATAATTGAATAATGTAATGAATTTTATTAATGTAACTAAATTTCATGATAGGATAAATAATAGTAAAATATTGTAACACTCAAATATCCCAAGTCTTGGACCACACATCATTCCCACTTACAAAATCCAGCACATCCAGTAAGAAATAACTCAATAATAATGTCATTTCTCTTGTCCAAAAACGCTTCAACAAAATCTGATCTGGTAAAAAAGGATGTCCCAATTAGTTTTTAAGTATAACATTGTAGGTCGACAAAACCATGTCTAAGAAACATGTCTAATAAAATGTGTATTAAATAAAGCTATGAACATGTTTATTAATTAATTCTGAAATTTATAAAATAAAAAAAATTATTCAACTCTCTTCTATAATATCTCTGAACATGTCTTACAACCATTCCATCCCCCACAACATAATCATGAAAAATTAACCATTTTTAGTTTCATTAAAATTTCTATGATCGTGTCCTCTAACAATGGAAACCACTACCATACAACAATGGTATAATTACAATTGTCTGGGAGAAATCCTTATATTCATTATAACATCTGGGATGAACCACTGTAAGAATTATAGTATGTGACTGGGTAGAGTCCCCTCACAAAAATAATTATAGTATGGTACTAGGACAAGCCTGATCAATATCAGTATTACAACATATTTGTATGCATGTTCATGTTCAAGACCTTCATATAAGCATTTTATTGTAGAACATAAGACATTTCATACATCATGGACATCACTATATCATATCATAAATAACAATGGTTTATTATGAGAATTACAATTCAGTATTCACATACCACATTCAATTAAATCATAATTTATTTACATATATAAAAATAATAAATATTACACATATTAAGGATTATATATCAAGAATTTACCCATGGTCTCATGTCATGCTAAACACACATTTAAACATTAACCAATTCATTTTTATTCATGGTTCTTGTAACACCCCACCCCAACCTCATTGGCTTGAGGAGGTGGTGAGGGTTATTTGTCCTTAAGCGGCCTTCCCAAGGTGCTAAAGGCTAGAAATAAATGCTGAGGGCTTTAAGGAATAGTGGGGAATGATTTTCCCTAATGAACATAACCCAACGCAACCAACAAACAACTAAAGATGCATGACCTTTCAAACCCAACAATGTGATACTGACAATTCCATCCCAAAACCCAAAAACATTAAAACTAGAAATGTCCACAAAACATCAGAGTTCAAAGAAAAAACTAAACAACAAACACAAGGAGCCATGAAATTACCAATACTCCACACCAATATCCATGCTCTAAGCACCCCCACATACCCCAAGCGTCACCAAAAACCACTAGTAATGAGATGCCTTACCTTTACCTGTCTCCCAGAATACGACATCTGCAAAAGCACAGAAGTACCAAAGCAGGGGGTGAGTTATAATGCTCAGTAGAATTTACAAAAATGACTTCCATACACACACAACTAAGATAAAACAACTAGCACATTTATATAAAATAGTTTATATAATGTAAAACACAAGTGGAACCATTTCCATAAGCCAAACACACTCTTAAAAATCCATCACACCCCAAACCCAGTAACCAAGGGAAAGCTAACCAAAAATGCCACAAGAAATTTCATCATTCACACACTATCACAAAAATTTCCAACTTGCAAAGAAATGAAAAACAAATAACCAGAACAACCAAAACAACCAAACGATGGAGTTTCCATCCAACCCGTTCACCCATTCACACCTAGTGGCAAATCCCGTACACTTATCCTTTGATGGTGGCCCTTCCATAAACTATATATACCCATTTTATTGTGGTACATCGGTCCATGTCCACACAACATTCCAATCATACCAGAAACAAGCATATATACCACCAAGGTCACAATAACATGCAATCAACCAATACCAGTGCATATCAATCCACTTCAATAAATCACCGCTTTATTGAAAATCAATTTCCATACAAAACCACATATTAATAAAAAAACACTGTATTTTAAACCATTTCCATAAATCATTTTCAAAAATCAACCATAGCATCCCATTTTAAAATCCATAACAATAGCATTTCACCATTAAACCCACTTTTTACAAAAATCCTGAAATTCATTTCCATCCAACTTCACACATCATAACTCAATTAATTTATAGAAAAACAAATTAATTTTAACCAAAAACCACTAGCTCTAACCAAGTGGATTCATGATAGAGTCCAACTGCCTTTAGGGCTCCCAAGATATCGACCCACAAGCAATCACACCTAAAATCTGGCGAACGCACGCCCGAAACCTCTCTAGATATCCTTCTCTAACATTCAAAATAATTAAAATTATCATCCAAGGTAGCCATAAGCCTGGATATACACACAAGAAGTGTATATATAGAAAAAAATGTGTGAGAGAGAATGAGAGATGTGGATCTAGAGGAAAACCACAAAAGGCCAAGAGGAGAGACTTACCCAAGAGAAACCACCTTTAATCCACCTTGAATCATGTTCGATTTGCATCCAAAACCTGTGAGAGATCACCCTAAAACCTTGAGGACCCGAAATCCTGATTGAGGATCCAGTGGGAGAATGTTTGGGGAAGAATGAGGCAAGCCCGAGTGATCCTAGGTTTTTAAACCCCATTTCTAAGTGGTCACACTACTAGTCTGAACGGTTTGAAAAATTGTGCACTAACCATGCACATTCTACGACCTTGAGAGCAAGGGTATCCATAGTTTCCTCACACGGTTTGGAATACAGTGCGCAGGCTGTGCAAATAATTCTGTATCCCCATTCGCGGTTTCCTAGAGAATCCTCACGGTTTCCACTAACCGTGATCAAACCATGCTCCCTAAGAAAAGCCTCCAAACTCATTGAAAACCATTCCAAACTCTCCCAACCTCTTCTCAACTAATCCCATGGGATTTAATCACATAAAGAAGCATAAAAAGGATAAATAAATCAAAATGCGGGTACTAAATTCTCCCCACCATTGGTCTTTCCGTCCTCAGGAAGTTGTGAACCCACCCTTTACCGAAATAGTTCGGGCCATTTCTCGACCATCTATTTCTCCTGATCCCTTCTATCCTCTTGAATTTGGACATGTTGCGACAATACACGAACTAAACCAACGCTTTTACCATGCAAGAATATCTCTTAACCATCCAAAAACTACACTAGCTTGTGCACCAACGAAGCATCTGGTTCTAGTTCAACAAGATCCCACCAAATCACATGGTCATGATCCGACTGATACTTTTTCAACTGCGACACATGAAAATAATTGTGCACTACACTGAAACTAGGTGGAAAATACAAAAAATAAGCAACCTCATCAACCTCCTCAAGATTCTCAAAATTTCCAATATACCTCGGAGATAACTATCTTTGCTTCCCAACCCGGCGATGCCCCAACCTAAGAGAGATCCTCAAGAAAACATGACCACTCACCTCAAACAAAAATAGTCATAGACGATGATCCATATACAATTTCTAACTCCTCTGATCTATCTCCATTCTCTTCCTGATTAACTTGATATTATCCGTTGTCTCCTAGACAAGGCTTGGTCCAACCATCAATGACTCAGCTGTTTCCACTCAACATAGTGGAGAAAGACATGGCCTCCCATACAACGCTTCAAATGGAGCCATATGTATGGATGTCTGATAACTTCTATTGTAAAATTACTCAACCAACGATAAGTTCTCCACCCACGAGACACAAAAATTTATGACACAAGACCACAATATATCCTCCATAGTTTGTATCATCCTCTCAGATTGACCATCCGTCTGAGGGTGATATGCCGAACTCATGGTCAACTTAGTTCAAAGGGATTGCTGTAAGTATATCTAGAAATGATATGTAAACCTCGGATCTCTATCGAATACAATCGAAAATGGAACACCATGCCTCATTACCACCTTCCAGATAGAGATTTTGGACAGATCCTCCACCGTATGAGGTTCACATATATCAATGAAATGGGCCTACTTCGTTAGCCGATCCACTATCACCCAAATGGCATAGTGCTTTCTGACCATTCTTGGGAGACCTATGACAAAATCCATCACTATTTACTATCATTTCCGAATAGGGATGGGTAAAGACTACAAAATTCTTGCTATCCTATGATGTTTTACCTTGACATGAAAAAAAGTCAAGCATGTCGAAACAAACTTAACCACACTTCTTTCCATACCAGCCAACCAGAACTACGCTTTCAACGCTTTATACATTTTATGAATTCTAGGATGAACAGCCCACCTGGAATGATGATACTCACTAAGAAGATCCTCCAGGCAAGAAATTGGTACAACTATCCAATTACAAAAATACCAAATTGAATATCTATTTATTTTCCAACCCTCAATATTCTCCCCACCATCGAGTCTCTACCCCATGGTTAGACACTCAGAATCAAATATTTATTCCTCTTTAACCAAGCCAACCACATCAGAAATCAAAAAAACTGGAAAGGGACCCCTCAATCACCCTAGTGTTCACATTCCAACCGCATGTCAGCTATAATCGACATCAACTACCACTGCTCTGATGCAATTTTTTCCACCAGAGAATAATATTTTATACTTAATGCATCCGCCATCGAATTTCCCATACCCGGTGTGTACATCATGTCAAAATAAAACATCTGGAGATATTCCATCCATCTCCTTTGCCTCAAGTTCAAATACCTTTGTGAGAAAATGTGCTTTATGATCTTATGATCTGTATATACTGTGAATTTCTCACCGAATAGAAAATGACTCCACAGTTTAAAAGCATGGACCACTGGTGGCAATTCCAAATCATGGGGTGGGTAGTTCTTCTCATGCACCCTCAACTGTCGTGATCCATACGCGAACACATGATCCCCTTGCATGAGAACACACACCAACTCTGATCTCAATGCATCGTAATACACCAAGTACCCCTTTTTTGGTTCTGGAAAAACCAAGATTGGGGCTGATATAAGGAGACCCTTTTAATATTTGAAATAGTGCTGACACTGTTCACACCACTAGAATGGAACATTATTTCTTGTCAAAGCTGTCATCGGTGAAGCAAAATGTGAAAAATCATGAATGAAATGCCGAAAATAACTAGCTGGACCGAAGAAACTCCATACCTAAAACAAATTATTTGTTGGTTTCCACGAGGTAATAACCTCTATCTTTTTAGGATCCAATGAAACACCTCTTTCAGAAATCACATGGCCAAGAAAATTAATTTCTTGTATCCAAAATATGCACTTTGACAAATTGGAATACAACTGCTGATCCCCCAAGATCCCCAGCACTATGGCCATGTGTGGCTCATGATCCACCCTTGTCTTTGAATACACCAAAATTTCGTCTACAAACACCACCACAAATGAATCCAGATATCTCTAAAATATCTGATTCATCAATTCCATGAACAATTCTGGCACATTCGTTAGACCAAAGGGAATAACCACATATTCATAATGGCCATTTATACTTCCGAATGATGTATTTGGAATATCGTTCTTCCTCACCCACAATTGTAGATATCCCGGCCTTAGGACGATCTTGGAGAACCAATGGTCTCCCCTCAACTAGTTGAACAAATCATCAATTTTTGGATGTGGATATCTGTTCTTTATCATAATGTGGTTTAGTCTAAGATAATCAACAATGAGCCTCAATGTTCCATCCATATTTTTTACAAACAACATCGGCGCTGCCCACGAAGATGTGCATGGCCAGATAAACCCTTTGTTTTCAAATTCATCCAATTGGACTTTCAATTCCCTCAAATTAGTATGTACCATTTGGTAAGATAGAAGGGGGATAGAACTGGTCCCCAGAAGGAGATCAACCATAAACTAAACTACTATTATGGGATGTATCCTCGATATGATTTTAGGAAAAACATCAATGGGCTGATCTACTACTACCGGAAGAACACTTTGTTCAAAACACTCAACCGATTCAAACGACAACACCATCAAATGATACGATAACATTCCAACTGCTTTTGCCAACAAACCCATTGCACCTTGCCTTTCATGCCTCTATCCTCTAAAGTGATTTCTAATGCCATCATTTGTGGTAAAATCCATGGTTCGTTCATTAAAGTCTATGTCGGCCTTAAACGCCACCATCCAATCCATTCCCAGAATTACATCAAACCCATCCATCTCAAGCACTATGAAATTCCAGGTTTTCTCAAGCTCACCCGAAAAAATACTACATACTTTACACAAGAAGTCTTGACACTCTATTTATCCCAGAGGATTTTGATGTTTTAAAACTGAAGGCATCATTTCTACCCTTAAACCTAGCAACTCAACCATATGTGAAACAATAGAAGAGTGTGAAGCACCCGTATCAAACAACACTTTCATCATGGTAGAATTTAATAGAATAGTACCTTGCATTGTGGATGGTCCTGAATGATCATCAACCACAACCTGCTCACCTCCGAAAAATGCCTTTGTTTCCACACTCGACTATTTATTGGGTTGTCGAGGCGTTGTGGTATTCTGAGAATCACTATGACCCACTTTACTCTACTGGTGAGGGGTGTGGTATAGTCCTTGTCCCATCGAAGCATATGACATCTAAAAACCCTAAGGAGTGTCATGCACACCAGACCTTGGATTATTCCGACAATAACGCTGCAGATGCCCCCTCTTCTTACAATCATGACATGCTCGATGTTGTGCCTTACAATCCCGCTTGATGTGGCTCGTAGAACCACATTGAAATAATCCCAGCATGCTTTAGGGCTTCAGAGGAAGATTCACTGATCCTTCCATCAGATTATGTGACATATTACTGCCCTAGGAATATGTGTCCTTCCTTCGCTTGAACCCAACATTAGAGTTCCAACTATTCCCCATGGGTACCACTATGCTTCCTCTTCCCAGAGCGCCCAAAGGTATCCATATTCCATATTAGAACTAAATTGAAAACAATGGACTCCCAGAAATGATCCTTTTCATTGAATAATTGAATTCATATCATGTTACATTGAAGAAATAAAAATATTTTACAAACAAGGGAATTGTCAAACTATGTGGTTAAAATTTAGAAACCCCCCTAACATATGATATGAAAATACTTCAATAAAAAAACTCCCATGGGGATGATGATTCATAAGATCTCCAAGATAATCCTAGATAAAAACATATCATAATAAAAATATATCACGGTCATAAATAACAATGAACATGGTCAAGGGTTTACACCATAATAGATGGAGAATCAAAAGTGGGAAGGATTAAACATGGCCAAATGAAGCTTAATAAGGATCAATGGAATTATCAATAAGTCTAGATGGATGGTTGGAACATCAAAATTTCCTAAAAGGTTCCCTAGGGTTAAAAGGATAAGGATTTATTTAGTGAAAATGAACACTCAACCTAAAAACATACATTATAAAAAAATTATGAGAAATTATATGATGTGTAATTTGTTATGGATTATTTAAATATTTTTATTAGGACATGATAAAAAACCCATCACCTTAGATAATTTAATTAAAAACACCCAAAAAATTGCATGACTTGTAATTAATTTACATGGTTTGTAAATGTTATTCATATGGTGTTTCAACCTAATATCAAATTTAAACATCCAAACACCAGTTTAATGTTTATCTTCAGATGAAAACCCATCGAAATAATTAACCAATATATATCATGTATCTATTAATTAAAAAAATAGCCATATCTGAACATTAATTCATTTTACCTAATAAGACATTATATGCATATCCTCTCCAATGTTTCCATGGTTTGTTTAATGTTTAGTGAAAACAATCATGGAAGAAATTTTATCAAGAAATTCATAGAGAGATGTACCTAAAAATGTTTTGTATCTTACATTGTTCTTGGCTCAATTTTCCCTACATAAAAAATGACATATTTTTAATTCGTTTAGCTCAAAAAAATTCCAAGCAACCATATTGGAAGGGCATTTTCTAGTTTATCTCATTTTTATAACTTCGATGATGATGGCATAGATTTGTGTTATATGAAACAAGTAAACATGAATAATTATCTACTTAAAATACTATGCTTCCCTAATTTAAATATAATTACCATTTTATAAATATTCTATAGCATTAAATATGATGTATTCATAAAACAAATGAGTGTTATATCAAAATTTGAAAATAATATCATATTTGTATAGGAATTATATAACAACTATGTTCACGTTAAGAGTTAGAACATAATAACTCTTACATAAAAAAATTTCATTTCCATTGAAATGAATGGAGGTAGTCTCCATTGGAAAGAGAAGACATCCTCACAAAATTTAAATAATAGAAATCCTCCTCTCCTATTGAAATATTTATAAGTTTACTTTTCCTTTCATATGGATGAATAAGTGAGAACCATAATCTAGATCTAACACCCAATGTGTAGATATTAAAATAGTAAAATTGAAAATGAACACATAATTATCTTCCCCATTCTTAATAGATAAATTCATGTTTTGTTGGTATTACATCCCACATGTAATAAACACTTCCTCATTTCCCATGAACTACATATAGACCGTCCTTCTTTTGGAATATTGGTGCTTATGAGCTTTAGCTTTTTTATGATTCCTTGGCCCCTTCACCTTGTTACTCAATTTCATATTCACTATAAGGACAACAGGTATTTCAGGACACATCTCATTGTCTACTTGGTGCACTAATGTAAGAATATCCAAAAGGATGTTCTCATTATATTTCATGAAATAATTAACAATAAAACTATATAATGATATATTTTGTGAGGAATAAATGAGAATTGTGTGAAACTAATCAGGATTTTTATCCCTATGATGTATAAGTGTTCAATATAGCAAATTTGATTGACTATATGTGGTCCATATGGCATTAAATATCCATGAATATTTATTAAATGATCATTATAGATCTCATATCTCTCTTTAATCACCATATGTAGACAGAGATCCTAAATTTGATGCATCATTCTCTACACATCCTATTCCTCACGATTCTTCATAGTATCATTGTTAATGGATTATTGTATGAGACATTGAACCTATATAGAACCATTTGAATGTTTATCATTTTTTCATTACTCTTCCAAATTATCCTTTTGATCTTGGGAATCATGAATAGTTTATTCCAACAAATAAAATTTCATTTCATGGAATAGGAAAACACATATTCTCTTTTTCCACATAGGGAGATTTTTTACAATGAGAATGTTTTTAATGTATTAATCAAATAGATATATTTTAAGTGATTTTTATTTGTCATTCAAAAAATATGATGACCATAGTTTATGTAATCATTATAATAAAATTTATACAAATAAAAAATATTATATTCATTAATATATCACTATTTTATCAAAACCCAGTATCCCTCACATTGGATTTAGAATATCTTACTTCTTGTACATTCAAGTGGAAGGTTTTCATGTTCCTTTTCTTATCACCCCAACCTTGGAAGGTAATGAAAATTTAATGGTTATAAGAAGAAATTACAAATTCTAACTACAGTATAACACAATTCCTCAATCTCTTGGGTGGATCTACTAATTATGATATACATTAATTTGATATCCTCCAACATTTACTCTATATTACAAAAAATCTTACTTTGGTGGTCCACCCCTGGTTTGAACAACAATAAGAAAACCCCAAAAATAATATTATATTTCTTTGATAATTGAAATCACTCCAACATTGTATAGTTATTTTATTTGAACCATGATTTGATTTTAATTGATGTAGTGGTAAGAAATATTGACTTAATATATCTAATTAATGATTTTTAATTTTTTTCATAAATTCAAAAATATTATATTTATTACATGATTATTTTATTATGAGGATTCAAATAAGTGAATAACCATTTATTAGATCATATTTTTACATAATATTATTTATTTTAGTCTTACATGGAATGAAAGATAATTCATTAATTAATGGGATGATGAAAAAACAACCATAATGAAATAAACATGGAACAAGGTAGAAATAAAATATTAAATTGTTATGATAATTATATTTTACTAATTGTTTTCTTATCTAGTGGATGAAAATATAACCATAGTCATATGGGAAAAAACATGAACCATTTATCGTTCATGCTGATTCTTTATGAACTTGCACCCATTGATCTCTCTTAGATTGGATTCTCATTAGTTGAAAATTTGAACTGCCTCCTCTATCCAGGGAGCTCCATCAATTACATATTTACGTAATCACACATGGGTGATGGTTAAAAATGACTGGATAAGGGGGTTATATTATTAAATACATGGGAACACATTCCCCTAGATAATTAGTGGAGTAACTATATGAGGGCCAAAATTTTAATTTAATAATAAATAAAATTAAACTTATATTGTATAATGGTATGGTCTATGGTCATGTTTATCTATTTCCAAGAAAAAAATTACACATTTTAAAATGTTTCATTAAATTATAAATTTTCTTATATATTATAAATTGTTGTCAAATAAATTAATTACCTTATTTAATTAGTTAATTAATTATCATAATATAAATAAAAACATTCTAGAGATTTTTTCCATATTTAATTTTAAAAAAATAAAATAAATTCAAGTAAAATTAACTATGTAATAAAATGTATCTTAGAGAATCACAATGAATACCCTTCCAGACATCCATAATTTAGTATAATCAGACACTGCTTAATCTTGTAACATTTTGCACACATGAATTATCATGTAATAATAAGGCATATAATATCTACATAATTTCCCAAAAAAGATGGGATTTATAAAGAATTTTCTTCATTTGCGCATGTAGAGTAGTAATAGTAATATGACTTATACATGTTATAAAGATATAAACAATACATAATAATTAATTTGACACACACACATATATAATTCGTCATATGGAATGTACATAAATATTTATGACCAAAAAAATCACACACATATATGGTTTTAAGGTTATAAAAAATAAATTTTAATTCTTTATAATTTGGAAAATCTAGTTGAATATATAATATATCTTTACGACATGTTTTATTATCAACATCTATTAAAGAAAAATGTCTGGAGACTTAGTGTGAAATCCTTCTAGAGAAAATTCTAGATTATATGGTATGTACATTGGCTACATGGTGTGTGTTCTTCGCGTTGCATGACCACCAATCATGTATGTAAGGTAAGAATATTCAAAGTCTTGTCTATGAATATAGGATAATATGACGTGTTTGGAAGTAACATGGCATGTAAATTAGTTAAACCTTCTCAAGGATGGACCAGTCAAAACACGGGTTGTTATTAAATTCAGGGCATATAACAAATTCACATTTCTTGAAATAATTATCAATTAATTCAGGGTGCATTATATACAATCACATGGAATGTACCATTGTTATGTCCGACCATATTTTATTGAACCTCCGAAAGATAGATTTGAATTTATATCGTTCGCTAAATTAATTTATATGATTCTACTTATTTGAAATAAAAAACGACTAAATCTGATATCATTATTCATATAAAAAGTTTATTAATATAGAATTGTCAAGGAATGATAAATGAATAAATCAATAAATAATTTTATAATGATAATAAATATTCATGTGAACACTATAATAACACATTATGTTATTTATAGTAGTAATGTATTTGGATAGAGTATTCCCATCATTTGATTTATCCTGATAAATGATTACTTTCACATTTACAAGATGGAAAATTTTATAATAAATGAAATTGAATAAATTAATATATAAAATGGATAAATATCAAAACAAAAACACATTATTAATAAATATTAATAATAATTAATTTCTAAAATTAAATTACTACCAAGTGATAAATTTCTTCTTCATGTATGCATCTAAAAATGGCTCCACATCAAACCATCATTTATTAGGGGAATCTAGAATAGATTTCCTGATATAGTGATCCAATAAATTATTATAAAACCATCAAAAGTTACGATATGATTCTATGTGTTCAATCATGGAAATACACAAAATTGAATTGTCCATTTTTGGGATCACCGAGAATTACTTCATGGATGAGATATCGTTGTGATCTTTAGACTAGATAGTGGTAGTTGAGGGGACCAATCCCTATTCATTAGAGAGATTTTGGAAAGGGGCATATCTTTTTAATTTAGAGGATTCTCTCCAAATATCAATTTTATTTACAAAATTAAATAGTATCTCTTGATAAAATAATATAATTTGGATTTTATAAAACTAGCGTTTTAAAATAAAAACAACACTTATAGACTCTATTATTTATTTATTACCACTAGAGCTGCAAGCCTATAATAAAAATAATATTTCTATTATTATAATTTCGTAACATGTGACAATATAATTAATTAAATTAAATATTATTTATTATAATAACATTAAATACATATATTTTCTAAATAGACAATTAAAATTATTATTTCATTCCTCTATAATATTTATAGGGAGTTGATTAATAATTATTTATTTAATAAATAAATATTACTTCATTATTATATAATAAATAAATACATATTATATTCACTAAAAAGAAATTACATATTTATTATATTTTATATGAACATAATAATCACATGAATAACTAGTTAATAATTTTATAAATGTGAGTTTTTTTCTCAAAATATCATGCATTAGACATTATAAAGTTAATACACCATGATAATGTGGATAAATATCCTATGAGTGTAGAACAATATTTATTTTATAAAAGGACATAATTTTAATAAATAAATATTATGTTTATAGCGTATATGATACACCACAATGAGGATAATCTGAAAAGTAAATATATTTTTTCATATTGTATTTTTATAACCTATATATTAGAATGGAGGGTATGAATTGGGTTAAATTAATTATGAAATATGGTATTCAAATGTATATATTAATCATTGAAATAATAATTATAAATTAATGTGAAACCCATTGAAAATGAAAATTTATTTTTCGAAAAACTATTCAATTGTGCACAAGTGTGTTTTATAATAATAAATAAAAAAATCACATTTATTCGATTATATTAATGATATATATATATATATTCAATTAATAATTTAAAATATATATTCGATGTTTTCTTGGAATGATATATGAGAAACTCTAATTTTGTACATAAAAGAAGTATTTTTCTAAAAATATAGGTTTTTAACATTTCATGGTGAACATGTCTTAAATATTGTATTTGAAACATGAGTAAAATCTATTTTAAAAATTAATATTCATATAAAAAATAGATATAAATCAATTTAATTCATTTTATTTTTTATTATTTTTATCTTATTTATCTTTTATTGATGAATAGTAATTAAACTATAATTTAATTACAAACTGCATTATCATCAAACTTATATATAGTGGAATGTAATATTCATTAATGTTTTAGAAGTATAATTATCTATAATTTTTATCATTTAATAAACTTTATGTCATTGTAATCAATTTCACATTGAATTTGGATATAGAAACATTTAATTCATTAGAAGGTTTTTACTATCAACACCCACTTTATCATTCTGTCAATGGGATTGAATTTTAATTAATTTATGAATATTATGGGTTTTTAATATGGAGAAATTGATTACATATTTTTATTCAAAAGGTTCATATTATTTAAATATGTACCTTCTATCTTTTGACATTATTAGTATTAATATCAGTTATTTTTAATGACATAGTTAGTGGCTAATCACGAAATTATGGGTAAACCTGATATTATTAATTTTATAAAAGTCAACTAAACCCTGTCCGAAATTCAATATATGAGTGGGTATAAACTAGATTCATACTTGGATAGAATGTATAACTTATATAATAAACATTGATACTATATGACATTTATTAAATTTTATTTAATGAAAATTCAAAGATGTCATACTCATGTTTTTCATAATTATAACAAGTAAAATATGTGTCTATATAGGAGACAAGTTTTACTATAAACAGTGATTTGAACTCTAAAATTTTTATCTTGATGAAGGTAATATAATTTTAACTCTTATTAAATAACTATTTACATTAAATTCTTACATAATAATGATGCACTAATAGTTCAATTAATGGAAATATAAAATAAACGATATTAAAAAAATAAATTGGTCATAATTTCAAATAATTAATGTCATAAACGAATTATGTAGGTAAGTTTGTAATTTTATTGACAAGTTAATAGTTTTTTGAATATATAATTATTTTTATAATACTATTAAAAAGTAATGTATTAACTTGTAGTAGAATTGACAATGATGATAATTTAAAATAAATAATATTTTCTATTAAAATGTATAATATTAATAAAAATATAAAATAAGGGAAACTATTTTGTATAGGTTTTAGAATTTCTCCAACGACTCATTTTTTGATATTTTATAAATTTTTTTATTAATATTATTAACCCTATAAGAGTAAATTATATGATATCATAGTCCAAATTAAAAAGGATAAATAAGGCTTAAAACAAAATGAAAATGATTAAAAAAATATTCAAAACATCCCCAATTTTCATTGGATGAATTGATCACGACCCATAATATTCATATATCATAAATTAATAGGTTTTAATAAATTTGAATTTTAAAATTAATGTTTCTAAATTTAATACACTTAATAATTCAATGAGTTACCTCCATATTCCTTTATAAGAGGACCCATTATTCCATTTTATTAAAACTAAAATAACCATTTTTTCATCCGATATCCACCTAAACAACATCTCAGATTACCTTACATCATTCTAGATAAATTATATTAGCCTTAACACCATCCTTTTTAGTAATAATCTGTTACGAAAAGAAGGTGGTCTGAGGAAGAGGTATCATTTTTTACTAACTATTTATTTTTTATTTATTGTTAAAATTATTTCAAATATTATTTAAACAAGAATAAATAATAAATATTTTATAAAAAATAAAAAAAATTATTAATTTAATATAATAATTGAAATTTATCTTCACCGTTATCAAATTAGAAAAGAATTATCATTCAGGTGTATGGAAAACTAATTCCTCATGAATAGATATAATTTATTTTTCATTAATATCTCTCAAGACATGTTATAATGATTTAAATGAAGGTTATATGTCATGTTCATGAAATATTTATCGTTATTAAATTATAATATATCGTTTATTTTTTTCTTTTCAATGCACATAAAAATGAATATGTCAGTAATGCGTTTGGGTGAACTATCACCTCCACGACGTGATGTAATTAGTTTTTAAATACCATATCACATGGATAATAAATATACGTATATTTAATGATATATATATATATGTATGATATTAAATTATTTCTATAAAGATAAACTTATATTATCTTTATTTCCATAATGACCATTGAAAAATTATAACTTTACTAATGCGTATGTATGGGTTACCTTCTCTATGATTGCAACATAGTTCATTTTTCATGTCCATATAAAATAGAGAAATTTAAAATAATAATTGTTCTATAAATGATATTATTATTTCATAAATATTATTCAAGAGATTACATATTATTGACAACTTTGGAAATAGGCATAATACCAAATTCGTTTTAGAATATAGTACCGAATATCATCAAAATGATTGACGTTAACATAAATAATTATGAAATTGTTATAACCTGGAATAAAGTGATCTAATATTAATAATAACCTATAAAAATTTTATCAATAAAATAAATAATTAACACAAATTAATTATTCAAAAATATAAAGAATATATCAGACAAGTTGGACACAGTTTATATGGCCATTTATATAAATAAACACTATATGAAATGATTAAATAATTTATTTTTAAATAATTAGATGTCATTTCCCTGATTTAAAAATGAATTTTATGAATGTGTTTATAAGTACATGATTTTTTTAAAAAGTTAATATTCAAATTTCCCTCAATTTTTATCAAAAGGGTATCTTTTTTATGGTTTTATATAAAATATTTTCTTCTAAATATCGGTTTTATAGATACTTCATAAAATATTTTTACATAAGAAAAAATAAATGGGTTTTAAGATATGTAGCATGAATATAATTTACCACATTCATGATAATTTAGTTAATTATGTTTTCATTTAAAAATGTTCATAGTTTGTTGTAATGAATTTTATTTGTTAATTATGTGGATGATTATTTTATTTTAAAAGATATTTTACATGAAAAATGTATTTTTAAATATTAATGTGGTTTATACGTAGATTTAAATGAGTTTTCAGTAGGAATATTAGTTTTTTCTTCCTTCAACATTATATGAAATGGGTTCACCCCCATTATAGATCATGTAAAATGAGTGAGCTAGATATATGATATACAAATTTTAATCCACATTATTACTCCCCAATTCATTGCGTACTCTGGTTATGGACTTCGATAATATATTAATTCTATTTCTATGGATGATTGTAAGAGTGATATGTTAAATATTTCCATGGTAACCTAGATGATTTTCTATTTTCTATAATGATTATTAATAAATAGTTTTTAATGTGATTCCATCGTTTTCATTCAATAAAATGATTCCCTTATTTTATGTTATAAAGAAAGCATTTTTTACACATCCCAAGTTTTAAAATGATTTGAAATGGTCTTAAAATTACAATTGAAAATGAATATGCGATAATGAAAATATTTAATATGAATCTTGAAAAAAATGACTCATTTTAATAATATATTCTTTTGTTGAAAAAACTATACTGAGTATTGGTGTCCACTTATATTCTATGGGTTTAATTTTTATGTTAATTTCTTAATTATTTAAATATATAATCTAAAATATATTCAAATGTGATATATTGTTATAAAATATTAGAAGATCAAATGTTTATGCTCATCTCTTTAAAATTGGTATAAAATAATGGATTTGAAAACAATGGTCATGAAGATATTTTTTAAGTGTTATGGATATCGGCATGGGTTTATAATTTTCTACTTTTTCATATGTTCAATGTCTTTGAAACCCCTTTTTAGGATTTCTATTATGAAATTTTAATGTGAAAAACTATATTTTTGGAGACATAAATTTTTGATGTAATTATGGGTTATAATTTTTTAGAGATGAAAAATGGAAGGTATGAGATATCCTTTTAAGTTAAAAGATGATACATTTTTTTAAAAAATTTATAAATTATTTCAAATTTTATTAAAATTGTATAGTATTAAGAAAAAGAATACATAGAGGATGGGTGACAATATATCATATTCGATATAGATGTGAGAATTAAACCCACAACCAAAGGGCGATAATAGCGTATCATATAAAACTAGACTTCAAGATGTCTAGGATAGTGTAAAATGGGTTTTCTTCATTAAAACCATATGAAGAATAAAGGATGAGATCATTTTTTGAAAATATGCTTCATATATAACAATGAGGTTGGAAGTTATTTGGTGATTATGAGATTAATGTTATTTAAAAGGGTATTCAAAATTTTGTGAATCCTATAATATTAAGTTAAATAGATTAATATTTTATTTTCTTTTAGGAGTAAAGGATGAATTATATTTTAGAAGAATATACGAATTTATTGAGGATTTATGGTGATACAGTTTAATTATTGAAATGAATGGAATATCTTATTGATTATTTTGGATGATAATTTTGAGTATAATACATTATGAGTAATTTATATTATTTTGAGATAATTTAAAAAATATATCTTGGAGGAGTAAAGGAGAAAATGATTCCAAATTTTTGGTTTTAGTATTAGTTTAGTTTATTATGAAAAATTATAAGTATACATTATTATCAAGCAGACTATGTTCATCTTTTAGTAATTATGTTGTCAATTTTGAGAATAATTTTTTTTTTCGTATTTAATGGATTTTTTAAAAAATTTCTTAGGTTAACCTAACAATTTTGGGATTAGTTAAGGGTTAAAGATAAGACGAATAGACAGTTATACTATTGAGGATATTATAATCAATTTATGCTTATTATAATGAATTAGGAAATAAAAATTCATCTAAAATACTCAATATTTCTAGGATAAATGATTTTTTTGTGGAATATCATTAATGGAATGAAATCTAATTGTAAATGAAGTATAATTCCTTATATTATTATTCAAGGTACAAAAAATAATTATTAAGCACTATAGAATGTATCTTAAAATTGAAAACATTATACATTTAGTTTTCATACTTTGAAATGAAATCACATTTATACCATCATAGACCAATAGTTTTGTGATGGTTAAAATTATAATGAACATGTTATTTATCGGTCTCCATAAGAACATGATTGTTTATTTTTTTTTCCATGTCCATGTTTTCTAACAAGTAACCCTAGTGTGTGTTATATCATATGACCTTCGTGCTTACCATAGATTATTTTCAAAAGGATGTATAATTAATCCTTTTTCCAATGTTATATTACTAAAAAGGTATTTTTAAAATCAAAAACCTTGTTTTTGATCCTGAGATAAGATTACATGAAATCTATTTAATAATGATGGTGGGATTTAACATCCAATATTTGATAGTAAAAATTTATATGTTCGATATCGTTCATGATATGACACATTGTGCTTAAAAGAGAAACAATATATTATTATCTAAATCTCATCATTATTACCTAATGACAACAAAGGAGGGTATTAATATGGTAAAATGAACTACGAAATTATTTCTTTCAAATATATATATAATTTTTAACCAATTAAATATAAATGAATGTAAACTCCTTTTTTAATATTAAAGTAAATGATTTCGTAAAAAACTATTTAAATGTTCACATGTGTGTTTTATACCAAAAAATAATCAAATCACTCTAGTTTGATTATATTAATGATATAAATATATATATATATAATATTTAATATAATGTTGAAAATTTATATTATATTTTTTCTAGACATGATATAAGAACATATTAATTTAACTCCTAAAGGAAGTATTTTTCTAAAATGACAGTGTTATCATCTTTTGATGACACCATTGTAATAAATATAGCTTTTAACCATTTTATGAATTTTATTTTATGAAATAATATAATTATTTCAATTAGTAATATAATTTTTTTGGTAAATTTTATTAAGAGTTTTGTTTCATGGGGAATAGTGAAAAATCATGTATTTTAATTAAATACTCTTTTTTCATCATGTTATATTATAATGTCGTATTATATTTTTAAATGGATTAAAATTATATTTATGTATTTTTTTATAATTAAATATAATTTAACTCATTATAATAAATTTTATTTTAAATTTGGATATTTAAACATTTCAATCATATTAGGGGTTTTATATGATTTTTTTTTCTCTTTCCATTAATGGAATTAATTTTTAATTAATTTCAGACATTTTTTGTTAATAATTTTTAATAATGACTTCCATATTCAGAATGATAAGTTATTAATTTATTAATATGAACAATTTCTTATAGATTATGAATAGTAACTAATTTTTTTATTAACACGTTTAAATTTAAACCGGAAAATTAAGGTTACAAATAATATTATAAATATTATAAACATACCATTACACTTGAAATAATTACACAACAGTAATTTTCACCCTTAAGAGTCTTTTTGAATGAATTATTACCTTTATAATCCAAATGAATGATAGGATGAACTTTATAATATTTTCTTTAAATTAATGTCAATGATTTTATATACCAGTTTTTTATATCTAGAACATATTTAATATGGGGTTATATATTTAATATTTTCAAATATAACTACTAATTTGAAATATATAAATTTTTATATTCCTCAAGGTAATTTAAATTTAATTTTTTATGTAAA
This sequence comes from Viscum album, assembly GCA_963277665.1. Classification (NCBI taxonomy): domain Eukaryota; kingdom Viridiplantae; phylum Streptophyta; class Magnoliopsida; order Santalales; family Viscaceae; genus Viscum; species Viscum album. Next base: position 820,127,442 of record OY728161.1, read on the forward strand.
TAATTACATTAAATTCAAAAAAAAGATAATGATGTAATTATTTACATTATGGAAATATCATAGAAATGATAAAAAAATATTAAAATAATTATAATTTAATATAATTAATTTCATAAAATAAATTAATAGATGAATGTGACATGTTATCTGTGATTTAATTTTTTTCATGATATAATGTTTTTTTGGTATTTTTTGAATTTCATGTAATGAATATATTTATATATTTCATTAATTATAAAATTTAAAAAATATTTTACTAAATTATATAAAATTTATAAAAATTTAAAATTAAGACCAATGAATAGGATATGTCTCCAAAAAAATTCAATGTTTGATTTATGGTTCTTTTGGTATTTTATAGATATTATATTAATCACCAACTTGTAAAGTAGATTATATCATCGTATGAATTAACAATGATAAATAAGGGTTAAAAATGATAAGAATTAAAAAAATTTCAAAAAATGTCCAATTTTAATTTTATGAATTTATTCTTACCCATATTAATATTTCATTCCAAAATTAATGGTATTAAGTTTGTTGGGTTATAATATTTATTTATATTAATTTAAAAATTTTATGAATTCCATGAGTGCCCCTCTACTGTCATATAAAATCGAACCCATTATTTTCTTTAATACACACATAAAAACAAAATTTATTTCGAAAAAGTGTCTAAACTCCATTTGTAGAATTCCTAGACACATTATAGAGCTCAGAAATTATGGGGAAGACCATCAGTAATGGCTCTAATGTGTTAATCGAAGGAGCTCGTTTGCGGAAGTGTTTTCATTTTTAATCAAGTATTTCAATTATTTTTCATATTATGCATTCTAAATGTATTTTAATACAATGATGAAATTATATATAAAATATACTAAATATTTTATGATTTTACTATTTTAATATAATCACATAAACCCATTTCTGGTTCCATCAAATGGGAGAAGAATTGCCGTTAGTGGGTACGAGGAACTACCACATCGTGAACCGATATAATTTTTTTCCAACACCATCTATCAAGAATATTTACTATGATGGAATTAAAGAATATATATATGATATTAATGAGTTATTTATAATTTATTAAATGATATCATATCATTTTCATTCTTCCTATTCCTTTCATTTAAAAATAATAATGTCGTTCATTTGTACGTGTGAACAATCACCTCCAAAAAAAGATTTCATTGGTTTATCATCAACATATCATATTCATAAAATATAAATGTATATTTTAAGAAATAATATAATATATAAAACATTATTATAATTATTTTTAGTTAAAATTATATAAACACTCTTTCCATATAGATCATTGAAAAATAGAAATTTTTCTCTTGTGTATGTATGACATAATATCTCAATGATTATAAAGTAATAAAATTTTAATACACATATGTAATGGATGGATTTATAATTATAATTGATTTATAAAATAAAATAAACATTTCATTAATATTATTATAGAGATGATGGATTAATGACCACATTGACTATATATAAAATACAAATGACAATTTTGACTATATTATTTAATATAGCACAAATTTCTGACATGAAGTTAAATAATTTAGTGATTGTTATAATTCAATTAAAAGTAATATAAAATTTATATTAAATATTAATAATATAATTGATAAATTATATAAATAATTTATCATTATTATTCAAGAAGATTAATAACAGAGGATAGAAGTAAGACTCAATGTGACAGACGTTTTAACTAAATAATCATTATTTGTAAATGTATTAATGATTTATCTTTTTAAATTTTTATATTCCATGGAAATGTTTTTAAAATTAATTTTATCAATGTATTCATATTAAAATGAAGGTTTTATAATATTATTTTCATAATTTATATCATACTTTATCAGAATGATATCTTTTTACAGTATATTCTAAATAAATTTTATTGAAAAATAACTTTTATCGTTACCCTTTCATATATTTTTACAAAAGCCTTAAGGAATATTTTTTAACATATATAGTATAATGAGAATTTACTTCATTCATGATACATTAATTCATTAATGTTCTGATAATATGATTTCATAACTTTTTTCAGTGATAGTTTTATCATCATTATTTTCTTGGTTTTTATATTTTTAAAGAGTTTTTTACATGAATAGGGTATTTCAATATTTGATAATGTATTATACATGGGTTAAAATGAGTTTAAATTGGTTTTATGATAGATTTGGGCCCTGAACATTATATTAGATGGCTTGGCGCCCAATATATCTCATAGGTGAGCAAGAGATATATCATATAATGTTTTGATCCCTAATATAGTTTATGAAAATAGGTGAGACAAATATAGAATATATGAAGGGTGAGCACCATTATATCTATCCAGTGGATTGGGTACTCATGTTATCAAAGTAGTCTCTATGGTTTATCCATTATTAAATTTCTAATGTATATGTGATAGGATAATCATTTCCCAAGTCACCTACATGGGATTTAAATTATTTCTATTGTGTTTTCATAAAAAAATTAATGGGTTTTCATAGGTTTTCACTAGACTAATAGATTCCTTTCTATTGTGACACTTGCAGATTGTTTTTCAATTCCGTGTCTTAAAATGTTATTCAAATGTATTAATTTCAGTAACAACAAGAACATTTCATAATTAATTTATTAATGATATATATTGAAAAGGAATTTTTTATACATTTTAATTTTAATCCTTTTTAAAAATGGATACATAGTATTTGGTTCCACATGAAATATGTGAGTATAATTAAAATGTGGTTTTCTAAATATACAAAAAAACTAATATAAAAACATACTGAAATGTGAATTCTAGTTAAAAAGTACTATAATATAAAATTTTATGGATAGTCCTTAAAGTGTTTGAATTATTTTGTGTCCATATAATTATTTTATAAATTTATAAAACATGTTTTTATGAACACTATCATGGAACTTCTAGGATCTCATCATATTGGGGAATTTTTATGATCATTCACTGTGAAATATACTCTTACAAAATTATCAGATACTATGATACACAAAAGAAATATTATGATGTGATGCATAGTATAAATATATTCAAATAACTTTTTATATATTATCATAATGTACATAGATATTGGATCTAGGAAACCAAATCTAGAAACCATACACAGATCTAGAAGAAAACTAGAAATTCCTCCCAGATAAAAAAATTTAACATAAATTCAGTTGGTATATCAGTATATTATAATAGATTCCAAAATATATTTTTCTAGAGCATTCAAACACATTATAAACTATACTAGAAAATATTTTAATAGACATTGAATGAATATGAAAATATGTTATTCTGGTATAACATAATCAAATTTTATGGACATCCCTCTAATTTATCATGAAAAATAGAAATGAACTACCAATTAACAAGCCCATTCGATGAATAGAGAAATATATTGAATCTGTATTTCTATAAACTCATTCTTTTACCACAAATGAAAAACAATTCATCTAAAATCTTCAATCACTTAATAAAACTAGAAACATAATATGATTCAAAATTATCCTTTAATAGACTTTAAAACCAATATGATTGATCATTTGTAAGAATAATAAAAAATATATGGATGATCAACATATTCCTACATGTCCACTATAAAAAAATGAGAAGCATGAAAACATCACCACTTCTTTACCATATTTAATAATATGTATATAATATCATCATCTAAAAGAATACATACACCAACATCACTATTATAGATCATTAATTTCCTATGGTGATATCGAATTAATAATGATCCAAGAACTTCATAATACCCTTTGGAAAGATATTATTAAGATAATGTGGAAACATATATGAAAATATTTATCATAAAAACCCATCAAATTTAATTATTTAGAGATGTTATATCTGGTTATTTCGAACATTAGCATTCATAAATACTATTATAAATGTTTTAATAAATTTCTAATTGACCAATTTTTTGATGATATATTTAATTAAACTTTAATTTTTAGTTTCATCATAGTCCTCCACCAATAATTTAATCAACCATGGCCCACTGAGGAAAACCAACACTTAAATTTATAGACATTAACATTTAATTCTATTAAATTTTTTTGAAACAAATTGAACGCCAATGATATTTTCCTATATAAAATATAGACATGTAATATCTGGATTAATTAATGTTAGATCAATAAGTCTTTATCATCTATTATGCTCATGGCCCCACTAAATAATTCAATGTAATTTTAGAAACCATTCTATCATGATTATAATAACTAATATGATTAAAAACATATAAATTTAAAAATAATGTTAGAAGAAACTACTAAAAAATATTTTGTAAATTCATGTATTAAAAAATTAATAAACACAAAATAAAAAAATTAAACAAATCTCTATTATTTATTTAAAATAACAAATTCATTGTTTTATTACTCTCACAATATATTCTTTACTATTAAACATGTAATGGATCATCCCCATTATAGATTAAATTGAAAAAATATATATACTCCATGATTTGGTATAATGAAGTCTGAAAAACCAATTTCAACATCCCCACAAATATTGAATGAACATGATCAGAATGTGATGTTTTTCATCTTCTAGTAATGATATAGTAATGATTAGTATTCTTATAGATAAGTTATATGGTACAATAGACTATAATTCTCCAATTTACTAGAATTATCTCTATAATATAAAACTGAAATAGAGAAGAATGTCCTCTATTCAAAATTACTCTATCATAATATATAGCATCAATATAGAGAATCTTTTTAAAAATCCATATATATCCCCATTTATATTTACATGTGAAGTAATTATTAATTCACTTTCTATAGAATAATTTTTTAGGTTATTTGTATATTCTTAAAAAAAATATTTTCGATTTGACCAATAGTGCCCTCAAAATACCATTATTTTGTATGCCTCATCATTGTAAAGACACAATTATTTTTCATGTGTCCATTATTATTTCTCCCAATGGTTATCAATTGAATGTAAATTAAAAAAAATTATTTGATCTTGATAATGAACACCAAAAGATTCTATTACACTTTATCAATGAAGGTAAAATTTTAAAATTAATCTCTCCAAAAAAATTCAATATTTTACCTCATTTTAGAAAAACATGAAACCTAAAAATTATCATCTACTTGTTTTCTATATATTAACACGAAAGAAACTGTAAAATATATCATAATAATAAAATATTCACAAATTTCGTATTTTATTACCCTATGTTTAGTAATTAAATTATATTATTTGAATATCACACCCTTTCACTTAAGTGAAAGTCACATTACCCCACAACTCATCATATGTGTATGTTGTTTCTCCATTAAGAACTAATTATTTATAAATTATCAATAAATAAAACACATCTCATGTCACCACTTTTTTTAAAATAATTTAAGTGTATGAAACAATTATTTATAGAGAAGTTAATTTCATATTAAAAAAATATAAAGTATATTTATAATATAAATAAAACTTTTACATAACACATATATGTGTCGAACCCATTTTAATTATTGGAAACACAATATCATAATAAATAAGATACAATTTTAATTTTTAACAATATCATGAGTATCACTGTCTAATATAAATACCATTATGAATCGTAATGAATTAAAATTCGTCATACTCATCCACCTAGATGTATACAAAAATTATCTCCCGAACTCAATATTAATTCTATAATTAAATGATGAAATGCATAGAAAATACCACATTTATCTAACAAAATCAGATACCCATAAGTTATTTTTAATGAAAATATTATATAATCTAATATTCACTTGTCATAGTCATTCTTTGTAAGGATAGTTCTCTAATAATATCATCATATGGTATATCCATTAGCTTAGAATCTATAGATCCTACATATAAACTATTTCTCATCCTTATAAATATCCTTGGTAGTTTAATTCATCCCAGGTTTTTTATACAAATTTATATTATAATAAAAAAATACATCACTGAAATATCATCATTTAAAATTATATAAAAAACAAAAAAAATTGTGTTCAAATTTCCACTGTATATCCTCCCTATTGTGATCATGACTTCTTATGATTCCCATATGGATTAATGAAAATGAAACATATATAATAGGTAATATAAATTAGATTTTATAATTTCATATAATACATTATAATTCTGAAGTAATTGTTATTATAATACACTTCTATTACATTATAAATTCCATTTTTTACTATACAATAGATCCACATATTTCGTTATAGTTGGGTTCTTTTATATAGATATATCAATTGATGATTATATATTATTTAAAAAAACATAAATGTAGGGATTTTACCTTATATGTTAAATGTTAGTGAAATATATATGAACTGTTGAAATTTATTATCAATCATTTTACATTTTTAATTTTAATCACAATTGGTTTAAGTACAATCATTGGAAGATCCGATCATTTTCTAGAAGAAAATAACCACTCGGTAAACAATATTATCATAAATCTACAACATTAAACTTGTCAAACTGAACCAAAATATACTAAATCATATTACTTACCTAAATAATGAATCTTAAATAGTATCAAAAAAATATGGAAGTGGTTTACGAAAGAGCTATTGAATAATTATTCAATGTAATAATTATGTAAAATAAAATTCTGATATTTTTAATGTACTGACCTATTTTTCCATCCTCTGATAGAACATGTTATAGAATTAATTTCAGCAATTAATATATATATCATGATGTTTGTATTATATTTTCGAATACGAAATGATGCATCTTCTTACTACGAAAATTCGCATTGAGAACTCCAATGTTTTACAATGACACAAGATGGTATGAATTTCAATGATAACATATGAGATAGATAACCATAACATGGAAAACCAGTCACTATTTTCAATACACTAACATTATCTTCTAGATTTATTTTATTGAGGTTTTGAAAGAAATTATATTTTGTAAAATGTATAAATAATCTATGAATAATCATTGGAACAATGAAATAGAATAAACATTACCAATATTTTGACAATGTTCATTCATAGTCCAACTATATATGATAACACACTATATATATTTTTATGGGGAATTATAAAAAATAATTTTCAATCTATGATATATATCACTCACCTAAATTAATATAAAACAAAAAATCCTTGAAATTGAATCTTCCTTCCGTAGGATGTATATAATGATGTCCCCAAATAAGAACAAATCACCCATTTATTAACTCTAGAAATTCCAAACTAACAAAGAACTGTTAATCACCATTTATTTATTGAGATCATATATGGAATCTTCTGTCTTCACCATGTTATAGCACCATCATATCATTTTTGACATATTATTATTAATTAAATTATGCTAACTATGAAACATTTCCTTAAATATATCATGTTTTGAATAGTTGAATATACAGAATCAATAACACAATTCCCATAGTAATGTTCGTTAATTCATGAATATATGAAAGTGGCTTATTCACTTTTATAATAAAATTAAAATTATCCACCACTAAACTATTAATCATTAATAACTGTTAATTAATTTGAAATACCATTTTAAATATTTTATCTAATATTATAAAAAATATAAAAAATATATAGATTCTATTTTTCGAATTTATTGAGTTTTATTATATACACATCGACTACAATATTCATATTTTATCCAGAGTAACCTCGTTATTTAATTCCTCAGAAAAATATATTTTTATACCACTATCACATACCATGATAAGAAAATTAATTTTGATAAATTGAAAAGATCATCGTTAATTTTTTTATATGATTACTAATACCAATAAATGTTTCTAATTTTATAGAAACAAAAAATTATGTCCATTCCACAAAAAGGTAAAACTTTATTAAATTTACTTCTGAGAATAATTCATAAAATTAAATTATATGTGTTTTTTTGTAATGAATATAATATATAAATTACAAGGTTTATAAATTATATATACAGTCTATGTAGGTTGATGAAAATATTTTATTATATAGAAGAAAAAATTAACAACTGTGATATTTTCAGAAGGATCTAGAACAAAATTTCCACAAATAACCAACATTACAAATACCTATATTCCAAGAATATGAAATAATTAATTAATTTACCCTAATCATATTAATTACAATATAGTTTGTTATTTCCTTTTGTTGTGTTAATAGGCCGAGGAATTAATCTCTCTCTTCGGTTATATTTTAATTTCCCCATTTTCATCCACATGCTTATTGAAAAATAAAAATTAGACTTTAGGAAATAATAAATATAATAAACGATCTTGATGGAGGTATTCGAGATACTACAGTAAGTAGAAGTTACCAAACTTTTTAATGGACACCAACACATTTTTCATAGTTTTATTAACAAATGAATTTATTTTTTGGCGTAATAATATTTATTTATCTTTTTTAATTTGGAACAACAACCTGATTCTATTTTTCATGGTTCACTAACCCATTTGATTCCCTCATTTTCCCTTTCCAATTACTCCATTCCACTCATATCACACTTGGTTCTGAAATAACATCACCCAACATCAATATTTAGACCATTGAGGGCATTCATTACTAGAGATTGATCCCCCCTATTGTGTGACGTCATTATCTTACTTTTTAGACACCCATTGTGAATTTTTTAATTCAGCGACAATTTGTTGTTGGGTAGTTTGATGGTTCAACATAATAATACAATAAACTATATTGAGATTAATTGTGAGATGGAATTTTAAACTAGAAATTATAAATCATATTTTTCCAATCTTACTCATCCCATATTTTTTATTTTGTAAACTTTACACATAATAGATATTGAATATATTTTATTTGTTTAAATCATTTAATTCCTGTTTTTATTGATATTCTGTGAATAAGTTTTTATTAATATGTTTTATTAATTTTATAATTTTTCATCATTTTATAGATATTTTAAGGGTAAAAGTATTATAATTAGTTCATTGAAAAAAATATATAACTATAGAATATAATAATAAAACTATTGAGTCATATTATGATCAATCAATATTTTCATAATATATCACAAATTTTATGTATAATCACATATATATATATATATGATAGATAGTCTATAATATCGTCAGATATAAATTTTATTCTGTTGGTTTATATGAATTCATATATGAAATATACTATAAATAACTTATATTTCATTATTTTTAAAACATATGAGAATAATATTTTTAAAAATCATGATATATCAACTATTATATATAATGTATTGTGAGATAATATATTATGGTTCAAATAAACAAGATATTTTTTCTACTAAATCACTAGAGAATATGTTTTTTAGCATCTATATGTGATTAAAAATCACATATATATGTTTTTTGAACTTCATGCAGTAATTTAAAATCACTAACCAAGAAGATGACTTTCATATTCCACATGAGAAACTGAGTGGAATATAACAATTCATGTAGATTGAATAACTAATATTGAGGAAACATTCCAATTGTTCTATCAATATGAATCATTATCCCTATTAACTGATGAAAATATCAGGTCCCATCATCTCATTGACCCACCACTTTTATCCCCAATAATCATCTCAATGATAAATATTTTACCCATTATTTGTCATTGGATCTTATTCACATTGATATCACATTGAACATCACCACAACCATTAAATCGTTTCATATAATTGTTCCCTTTCTCCACTTAATTGATAAAAACTAAAGCATCACCATTAGTTTGAAATTTTTTTTATTTCCAACTAATAACCCCTATAGTTTTCAAATTGAAAATATTTTTAATACGCTATATGTAATCCACTTCAATGTTATAGATATTGAAAATTGAGAATAATGAGAATTAGATAGGGATAATATTTATTGATCATTCTAACCTAATGGTAAGGTATATTTATTTAGAAACATGGAGTTAAATGAATAAATTTACTGAAAGAGATGATAAAAGATAATATTAGTATTTAATAAAAAAGTAATAAAGGAAAGATAAATAGGTGTAATAAATAATTAAAGAAAAATTGACAAAAATGTTTGAATTATTTTGTATATACAAGAGGTTAGTGTAAAAGTGTGAATATTCCACATCTATCATTCATCCACATAACTATACAAGTAATTAAAAGTAAAATTTATCACATAAATATATCACGTCATTGATCATTAAAAATACATACTCTCCTATCAAATCAATAATCATATATTCTCTACCAACATCTTTAGCACATAATTAGAAATCCCTCTTTCCCAACCAATATCTTCAATCACAACAATAATCACTACAACACCCATTTTTTCCCAGTAAACCCTAATACAAATCTTATAAATCTATATTACTTAATTAAATCACCCTATTCAATTTTGTTTTTTATAATCATTCCATCTTCACCCTTGATCTGAATGTTCTTTAAACATTAATATTTAATATATTAATAATCAATAATTTTCAATTGTAAAAATAAATTATACATAATTAGAGTTTTAGTCATTATTTTTTAGTTAAGTAATCACCATAAAATTGAAATTAGGTATAGGTTGATGTATTGTGTTTAATTTTTGAATAATATAACATGATACATGTATTAATATTAGGTTATACTATTTTAAAATAAAATGTTCATAAGGGAATTAAATAAAAATAAATTTAGAATAACAAATAACATTTTATTATCAGAAGTACTATTGAATAAAACTCCCATTACTATTAAATGAATAATTAGTTACCATTGGAATATATGTGATATCTATTATTTTAAAATTTTATAAAATATTAATGCATATCCCTATTAAATACATATATATTAATTTACTAATATATATAATAAAACTCATATTTCACTCAATTATGAAGAGAATATGTGGTCAATGATATATATATTATATCTTTCAATTGATTTTTAATGTTTATATCATAATTTATCATCATTATATTATTTATATTATTTTATTAATTGGTTTATAATATCAATGTAAATATTATAATACATCTTACATTAATTTTAACATGAATTTATGGGGACACATTATCTATAGATTAATTAGTAGTAATTACTAGATCAATCATTAACCCAACCATTAAAATTTACTTTGGTTGGTTATGATATATATAGTTGTTCAATAGAAATATATATAGTTCAGAATAATATATTATGATCCTATATACATAATAATTTTGATTGAATATGTGATGAAAACCCATGAAGTTTGAATGATTATCCATGTTATACTATTTTACCTTTTTAGGCACTATGCAATTCTTACATATCCATAAGATTGGTTTCTTAAAAAATGTAATAATAAATTACCAAATTCTAGTTTAAGAATTCCCAAAAATATAATCTATCTATATGATTGATGTTTTATTTAAAAAGTAACATATTAAATTTATTCTTATATAACCACGATGAATGATAACATGATATGATAATTGTTTATGATATCCACATTTATGTATTTCATTATAATCTTTTTATTTAGTTCTATAATTGGTAATTTATTAGTCGATACAGAATTATATATTCATTTAATTCATTAGCAACTCATTTATCTGAAAATATATTTTTTATAATTTATTGATGGGGAATATTACCACATATGATTGGGTGACATGACGTGAATCCATACCTTAATATTTCTTTAATTTTATCTTTTAGATTATGATAATGATGTCTATATGTAATTTATTTATAAATAAATGTTATTTTGATGATAATTTTTATGAATTATTATTACTACAATAAATATCCCTCTATTTTTCTCATGTTATTACTCCACATGTGATTATAACTACATTAAACACTATATGGACATGTAAATTTACAATTTAGTGTCTATGTAAATACCTAGGAGACTACAGCTATTATGATGTCTAAAAGGCCATTGTAACATTTAATAAAATGTTGAAATATACATTATTATACAATAATTTTATTTCCTAATGTTTTAAAATGTACAATGTATATATTAATCAAATACTGTAAAATTAATTTTTTTGATTCATGTTAATATAGTATCAAACATGATATTTACTAATAGATAATATAATTCGACTAAAAATACAAGATTATATCTTATAACCATTTAATTTATTTCTTACTGTTATACTCAATAAAATGGAATCACCATTATTTTATGTATTTTATATGTAGTGTATAAATTAAATGTACTCACAAATTATTGAAAAACATTTTTGGAATTTTTATCCCTACCACGTGACATAGGAAAATATTTATATTGAATTTCAAAAGTATATGGACCTAACATAAAACTTTTCTTATTATTTATTAGTCAAAAATATATTTAATGTGGAGTCAGTATAAATATATGAATTGTAAACAAGAAAAAATATTATTCATTAGATTCAGACAATCAAATATAATAATATATATTATTTTTTCACTAATAATAGAAGAAATATTTTTAATACCTTTTATCAGTTTTGAATCTATTTATAAAAAATTGTTATGGTCTATTTTCTTAGATTTATACCAATCAAGATTAAAGAAAAAGATTATATATGAGTTTAATTATTATTTTTGTAATTAAAATATTTTTTCTCGGTGATGAATATACAAAACATATTAATCATTTCCTATGAGTAGTTCTTATAATGATTCATATAATCTAGACCTAATTTAAAACTAAAACCGTATTATAAAATTATGATTCATATTATATGTTAATAAAATAATATTACTGTAAATTTATTTATTTTTTTGTATTATGAAAAGTTATTAATTTAGCTTAGTTCATTAATAAGTACATATTTTAATTGTTAAAATAAGTATATATATATTTTAATTTAGATTCTAATTTATTTTCTAATACAAAATATTTATTTATATAAATTAATTTATTGATTCACACATATATAATTATATATTTAAATAGATTATTTTTATTGCATATTTATTGAAAGTTTTCATTACATATTTAATAATTTAATTATAACATATTTAACATTGATGTGATATATATAGATGAATAGATTTTATTGGTCTGAAAATATGTATTTTATAGTTGTTGGATATGGTAAATGCATGACAGTTGTTTAATTATATGAAAATATTTTAAATTTTTATATTTTTACAATGTTGAACACTGAATGAGATATAACATTGTCACTCTATCACCCTTTGTCATGGTTTACAGCCTCTGTTTTAGTTAATGGTCGTGATTCATAGAACAATATGTCGATGAAGTGGTTATCTATTTATATGGTTAAATTTTTCGGTTGTTTGAATCTAGATATTGGTTAATGGGATGTGGTTATCTATTATATCATGTCATGGGTTCTTATATATCCTTATATTTTTCTTTTGTATGGTGAGAGGAAACATTCATGGCCTACAGCATAAAAGACAAGTTGTTTGGTTTTGGTTCACTATGTCATGGTGTATTGTTAGGTGAAAAGAGGAAACTAATGGACCCTAACATGCTTATATATAACTATATCGTAGTTAATTCAACAACAATATTTATGATTTCAAATAGTTGTAGATATAAAGTAAGCATAAGTTTTATGGAACCATCAATTTTAGATACTCTTTGACCGAACAACAACATAAGGTGCATTAGGATTAATACGTCACAGTTTTATTAACAAAAGAATAATTTTTAATTTATTCACAGTAGTCATGTCATTTAATTCTATAATTTTTATTGAATCTATATATAGGATACATGTATTTATTTATCATTAAAAACATTTAGTGGAAAACTATATATTTGGATCCATTTAATTGAATTTCCAAAATTGAAGGTTCTTCCCTCCATCCAATTATTATATAAATTAAATCAACAAGATATGTAATATAAAAATGGTAATATATTCAATTGAGAACTAATTAGATGTTTGTGCATTTGTGTCATAGTATGTCCATTGAATCATTATAGAAACATAGTGTTTTAAGGCTAAGGTTCAATATTACATCCCCACAATGATTCAAGATTTATAAAATATTTCAAATTCTAATTCAATATATTATTTTGTATTTATTGATCTCGTTTGATCATGATGTAGTAATTCATGTTAAAAGTGATTAAATTCCAGAATAAAATAATAACGTAATAAAATTATATGATAATAAATTATTTTAGTGTAATATATATGTATTAATTCTTGTAGTGGTTACTATTAATATTTAAATAAACTCTCCTTATGGGATTTTTGTTTATATTAATAATAGATATCATAATAATTAATTCATAATCAAATTCCTTTTTCATGATATTTATAGTGATAATATTATAAGGATTATTTATTAATTGTACTATCTAATAAATATTTGTTGTGGTAGTGGTTGGATTCCACATACTGATTGTTGAATTGGCTGTGTGATATTCCTGTAATGAGTTTGATGTTGTAGATTCGCTGAATATATAAAAAAATAAATTTAAAAAGTTGATTATGATAAGTTCAGGTAGAATGAGATTATGATTAATAATGAATTCTCTATGTCACTTGAATTGATGTAATAAAAAACATTATGGAGTACTTATTCTATTAAATCTAAAATACATGTATGTGGTTTCTGTTTTATGATAATTCAATACAATTAACATCCTCATAATGATTAACATAATTTTTGTGGTTAGTTTGAGTAATGGGATTTTTTAATTGAAATTTAAAATAAGATGATATTTATGTTTGTTTCCTTTATTTAATTTATTTTATGACACCCATTTATATGTTATTGTGTCGTGGTTATGGTATATCAATGAAATGTGGTTATAGTGGAATAATAAATAAAAGTTTACACATGGACATGATCATGTGTCATTTTATAATATTTTATTTTCTTATAGATTACGCATAAGGATCTGTTTTTTGAAACATGAATAAAACGAAAATAAAATTTTACGTATTATGTATATTCATAACATTTATGATAATAGTTATATTAAAGGATAACAAATCTAAATCCATTGACCTTCATTTTAAAATAGGGAGTAACATAGAAGTGGTATTGGAGTATATGTAATAGTATTTTACATTGTTTGAGGAAATTGAATGATGTTGTGATATGATACTAGGTTGTTTTGTAATTGTATGTTATCAAGATATGTGTAATTTGGATTATGTATAATGATATAGGGTGGGATGATAGTGTTAGGATGTCTAACATTTGAATGATATGGTGAACAGATCAATGGGTATGTGAGTAGGTGATACACAATTGTATTTATTTTTAGGATTACAATATATTTATAATTTACCAAGATTTAATGAGTGATTTTTATTGATATATGTTTTTAGTTTACCTAGCATGGGACACAATATGATAATCTTGTATTTAAACCGAGGTTTTCATATGACACATCATTCATGAAACTTGTTTCTACATGGAAAATCCAAATTGAATATAATTTTGTTATAATATATTTTTGTATATTATGTTATATTAATGGAATAAAATATCATGTGAGTCAATAAATAATTAATAAATAAATAATGTAATAAAATTTTCATATTTAATATAACTCCCTCAGTATTTATTAATATATTATCATTTTGATATTTTATAATAAAATAATTTTATGTCAAGAATAATAGAAATTAAAGAATAAATGAAAATATGAAATGTCTTCAAGAGCTCTTCCACTCTTGATCGTGGTACTTCTCTAGACTACAATATTTCTTCCCACTATATATAATATATGATATATTAATTTTCTTGGTTAAAAACATAATTAAAAATATATTTTTATGTTTAGTTTAATTAAAATATGGATAAAATACATTAAAATCAAAAAACCATTTAATCTAGTATAATAGATACTTCATAGTTTAATCCAAAGATACATATATTATATCGAATATCCTAAGTTAATTCATCAAAAGAATTTTTTGATCACAAATCATTATTTGAAAATAAAAATAGATATATCTACCATGTGAAAAAGATGCATATCACTAAGGAATGGTCATAAGAACATGCATTATATCACAGCGGAATTATCATGAATCAAATCACGGAAAGGTGGATACACCATAAAAGTGAGGATTTTATTATAATATCACCGATACTTATCCACAATGTGTTATAAAAAAGAATTAGCATGCTTATAGAACAAGTTATCAAAACACATTGCATATCAAGAGATTTATTACTTCCATATTTATTGGAGAATTGTCAGGATACAACATTCATATATCATAATTCATGTTATCAAAATTGATCATAATATATCACTTAATATACAACCTATGGATAAAAAGAAGGAGTTTCATTTAAAATAATTTAGTATATATGTTTATAAAGACATAAAAATTTATCATTTTTATACACATTAGAATCAATTACGTGTTTAATACCTATAGATCCCAAAAAATAAATAATGTAAATATAGATATATTAAAACCCAAATAATATTAATAGCTTTGGGTTTTTTAAATATATGAATTAATAATTTAGATGAGATAAATTTAAGAAATAAGTTAGATAATATGACAGTTATAAAACATAGATTACAGAAATGGAATAATGAGAGGAAAAAATCGATCAAAATTTTAAAGCACTATATTTGAATAATTTATATATTAAAATATTGAAATAAAAAATAAAATTCAACATTTAGATGAAATACAAAAATTGAGGTTCTTTTTTAGTCAATAATATGTGGTGACTTCCATTACAATGATGGATTTGTTCAAAAAACGTGATAATGGAATGTGAGGCTATATGTAAACCTTGGGAGGATTTTTAGGTGTTAAAATGCATAAAATAACTAATAATTGATTTGGAGTGGAGATGAATAGTGTATGGGTGTGTTATTATAGAAAATAAGTGGATTTGTTTTATAATTTCTAAATGTTATTCTTCAAATTCATGGTTGTAAAGAATGAATACTAATTGTTTAACCCAAACGTTTGGCACATGATATTACTATAATAAGTTATATTTTATAATATTTAATCAGTTAGAGTAAAAATATATTTTTTCATATTATTTTTTTTATGAAATAATAAATTTTCTAATAAAATATTGTTTTCTAAATCATAATTTACCTTTATGAATTTCGAAAGGCAATTATGGTTTTCATAAAGTTATTTCAATCCGTTAAAATAAATAATTTTAATTAAATAATTTTTTTCGAAATTGAATATATTTAATTAAAAAAATTGTCATTATTACTTACATATGATGTCATAAAACATAAAAAAAAATATTTTTTACTCTTCTCATAAAGTATATTTACTTTAGAAAATTTTCATAACATCAACGTATCATAACTTCAACATAATGACATGTAAATATAATGTTTTATTTAATGAAATTTATTCTCTAAATATGAAAATTTAATTTTTTAAATAAATATAAGATTTCATCTTGAAAAAACCATTTTTAAAACATTGAATAATTCCAAAAACATAGGAATATTTTCTAGGATTATAAAAAATTATATTACCATTTATATTTATATGAATAAAATTATAATAATATTTTATGGATATATAAATATTTATAAAAACAGATTCCATTATAAATGTATGTGAATTATTTGAAAAAAGTATTATGTTTTATGTTAATTCAATAAACTACCTATCAACATAATTTTATAATCATGTTATTTAGTAAAACATAATAATAATGATAATGGGATTGATGAAATAACTAAATCATTTAAAAAATAAAACTACATTTTTATAATACAAATTTCTAGATACATAACCCCTTATTACACATAAAAGCAACATATGGGTACGATGTGTGATGATGGTAGTTTCATGGTGAGATTTATCTAACATTTACCTAGTGGTGATCATTATGAACATTAATATCCCATATAGGTTATTTAATTCAGGCATCTCATACTAAATCTCTTATTGGTAATGGTGATGTTATAACCCCTATGATATATCCTCCATCCCATGATCTAAAAAATATTCTTTAAAATGCACAACTTAATAGGTTTAGGCAATTTTATCTCCATTATATATAAATTATCATTTGTAATTTCACTTTATTAATTACAAATCCATATGATATAATCATACCAACATTCATAGTTCCCTATAGCCATATTTAATAATGATCATATTTTACAATGATCAACAATTTGTGAGATCCCAATGGTCACATCAAATTTTATACCATATATATAATCTGTAATTAATAAATATATAATACTTCTATCAAAAAATAATTTAAAATTACAATGATTATTTATGTTATATTTCTAATGATTATTTTTCTTTTAGATGATATGAGGGCTTGTTTAATATTATTTACATAGTTTAAACATATGGATTATTCCATTTTGTGTTCAATGTTCATTGGTTATTATATCTATTTAAATGACTTAGGTATAATATTTTTTATCAATATTTACGTAAAATAATTTGTTAATAGTGTTTCCATATAAATAAATTTTCTTTGTAACCTAATTTTCATTATTGAAATATTTATTTTAGTAATCAAATAAAAATGTTTGTAATTCAGTACAACCTACCCGAAAGATAAATCATCTACTATCTTTTTGTAAAAATCCATAAAATTGGGGTATTTTTAATTCATTATTTAATCAATATACCATTTATCCACATCATCCATTTTATTATACCATAGAAAATTTAAAAAGTTCTGTAAAATTGTTCCACATTAATTATTAAATTCTGTAAATCATCCTAATCAAATACTCTTGTTTTAAAATGTACACTTCAAAGTCAACACCTTTACTATATATACATGTGATGGGTCAGATCAATAAATTCTCACTATGGAATTGTGGAATGCATTAAACAAATTTGATGTATTTATTCGTAGTTCTAATAGAGAAGAAACCACCCTTACATTGTTGATAATATCAAATTATCCAATTAACCTTGTAATTTGGTTCCCTTTTATTCCAAATATCATAAATCCATTCCATAATGATATCATGAGAAATACACAACTCCTAACACACAGTGATATTCCCATCCTTTAGTTTTAATCATTAATTATCTATTTAATCTTATAAATCTTTATTTCTTTTTCCAATCACATATTTCATTTCAATGGTATCCAAGAAAATTCATAGTTCCAAAATTTTTCGTTCTCTATTTTCATCAAAATATGGCAGTGATCCAAAAAATTATACATTGATATCGTTAAAGGGGTTTATATTAATTCGTGACGTGAAAATATTGTAATTAGATTATTCAACATAAAATGATGTTGATCTAAACCCCCTTTAAAATCATTTCACCTAGTCAGTAACAAATATTCAAATGATTAAATAATTTCCTTAGATAATGATTCCCTTTTACGTTTATTGGTTGTACCAAAGTTTAATTTTTTTTAATAGTATTTTCATGGGTCCTCTAAAAAATATATATATATAAGTAATATTAATAAAAATCAATTGGCAGTTGTAGTCTATGGAATCTCAATTCATCTTGAATATAGAGGCATTGTAGGTTTTCTAGTGATAAATACAATATTATTCCATTAAAATATATGTTATATTTCAATCTAATTATTACAAATCCTATATAATTGTATTACAAGGATGTATTTGAAAGGAATGGGATTCTGTTCATAGTTATATTGTCCCAATATCATACATATATGAGAAATTTTTTCAATACCCCTAGAAGAATTTGAAAATATAGCTTATCATTTTGGTACAACATGCACAGTTTAGTGTAATTTGAAATTTACTGTTATATATTTTCCAAAAAAATATGGATCATGAATTCCTTTATAAATTTAATTGATTCGGGGATATATAGAATATATATATATTTGATCATCATCCCTCTAATCATTCATTCCCACCAGAATAAATATTATATATAGACGTATAGAGAATTTATGTAAACATTAATGATCAATATATAATTCATTTAAGATACCATTTTTTCATGCATTTATATTCAATTATATAAAATAATCATCTCTTTGAGTTCTGTTAATTTTATCTAGTTAAAAAAATTGAGAAATATTTTCTGAAAGGATTGATGATGTTTATTCCCTTATGATTCTCATTGTCCAATAATAGTTGATCCTTGATAAATGCATCCCCATAAATTAACAACATTTAATGGAAACCATTGTGTCTCATACTCAAGACATTCAAGACATTTTTTTATCTGGGGAGATAATGAATAGAGTAATCCTTATATTCAAACAGATAAAACCACATCCTTTATCTCTTATTCTGTTCATTTTCTATAAATATATACATTTAAAAATGGTGCCCTTGGTACATATCACCCATTTCTTAATAATTATAGTCACTCAATATATTCATAGGAAATATTAATTCATTTGAATCCATGTGTTTAGTAAGATAAAAATACATCACCAATAGATGGGAGGGTTAGCATTGTTTCACTAACCATCGCCTCCTTCGGTTATTTGAAATCTATGGCACACTACATTATTTAGATAATGATAAAACATTTTCTTGGAATCCAATTTTGAATATTTGAACTTTGTAGAATATTTTTAAAAAAACTATATAATATCCCACTAATATATGGATTCTATGAATCTCAAATATGTTTTTTAAAAGAGACCAATAATATATAGCTTTTTTCATTGATGGATATACATAGTTCCCTTTAAAGAGATATAATGTTCTATTTGTATGTGTCATATTGTAACTAGGAATAAAATTTACTTTATTTACTAAAAAATTTCTCTATGTTAAATGGTTATAATATGGTCTATATATTACTTTCATTCTCCTCATGACTTCTGGAATAAATTATAATATCTTCAATAAACACCCTGAAAATGTAATCATAATAGAAATTAAGGACACAATTCATCACATCCATAAATATAATAGGATTATTATTGAATCAAAATGGAATAAAAATACACTCATAATTCCCATATTTTATTTGGAAGGAATCATTTTTGATATATTATTTCCTTACCCTCAACTTATAATACCCTATTCGAAAGTCAATCATAGAGAGGAACTAATCCCCATGAATTTGTTATATGAAATAAATATTACTCATAATGAAATATTTGTTTCTTAATTTTGGTACAATTATGTTATATATAATAATTGGATATCCATGTTAATAAGTCATTCTTATCTATAAGGAAAACATTATCTCCCCAAAGAGTCTCAATGGGAGAAAAATTTAATTTCTCTTCCAGAATATATTATGTTTTCTTCATTAATTACTACAAATATGAACATTCCATTCAATATGAGGTCCTCTATGATGGATTGGATCTATGATTGAGTTCAATGTATAACACTGACTCTATTATTAGTGGAGGTATATATTACACTTTGGTAAATTCATCAACATATTCTAAAAAATTGGGAAATTTTCTATTTTTATACTTGTATTTTCTTCTACCTCTTCAATACACATCTTAATAAAGAAGGAAAGATGAAGTTATCAATGATATAGTTTGACATGGTATATCTATCCATGGAAAATAATTCTATGTTCCACATAAGGCTATTAATATATACTTACTTATATACATGATCTTTGAATAATAATTTAAAATATAGTTTATTCCTAGTATAGTTTTTAATTCCACAATGACAAGGGAAAAAATCTATGGAATGGGATTTTACAAGACAATGTTGATAAAAGATTTTATATACACCTTTTTTATAAGGATAATTTGTCATGGGGTAGTAAATTATATCTATATCTCTAAAATTCTATAAATGATTCTATATTTTATGAAAAAATGAATGAATTTATGGAATGTGTATAATTATAGTCAAACAATGTAATTTTATCATTATAGAGAACAAAGAGTTTATCACTATCCATATCAATTGGGGGCTTTAATTAATCTATTGTAACTATTAAATTATTATACTTTTACCCTCTATTATGTTTTGAATGAAGGTAGATTCCCTGTATAGTCTATTAATTAGAAAATTGATTTACAAGGTTCCATAATTGTCTTCAATTGACATGTTGATCTTAATGATGTGTTTGTACCATCATCCCATGGTTATTATCATTGTGATTTTGAGGCTTCAACTCACATTTATTAATCAATTTTATATGAAAATATCATCATAAAATGAATCTGTTCCCTTAAAATGAATAAAATTCCTCAACCATTTGTTCCATATTTTTTCACATGGGTAGGAGAAATTTATTCCCTTCCCATCCATGATGAAAATTATTACATGATATTTAAGAGAATGTGGTATTTTTCATGTTAATACAATATATATAATTCATCTTTATATATAGTAAATCAACAATGCATGTGTAAGAGTTTTTTGTTTTCACAATATAAAAACATCTTATTTCAAAGAGAGAAATATGATAAATGAATTGGTCACTATGGTAGGTATACAATGAGGATTACAGAGAATTCATAATGAGGGGGAAATGTATCACCTATTTAAAACAATATTTTTAAAGTAGTGGGATAATTAAATCTGTTTTAAAATAAAATAACTCAATATTTACAATTCATTTTCTTGAAGAGATACTTGAATTGAGAAGAAGATGAGGGTAGTTCTCGTACATTAATGAGTTTCTCCTATAACATTATTATGGAACCATGAAGACAAAAATACACCATAGAGTTACTATTTGAGAGGAAAAATTAAAACAAAATCGGTTCTGCATGGTATATAATGGAAATGAATGGTTTATATGTGGTTACTTGTTGTAAAAGTTGATTTGATGTTAAATAAATTCCATGTATATATATCTGAATTAGAGGTTGTGGAAAATGTAAATGACTTAACTTAACCATGGGTTTTTATAATTGTTTTTTATATTTATGTATTTTTTATAACATATTACTTCATTTTGGGAAAAATATTTTTTTAACATTACATTGGATATGGATACTTAATTTTTCGACAAAATATTGTTTTCAGAATAATAATTTCGAGTTTTGAAATCGGAATGTTAAATTTAGTTTGAGAAATTGATTTGAATCCATTAAAATATAATATATTAATAAAACAAAATTTGATTTGAATATTATTTTATTTACCAAGAAATTATATACATATTATATAAATATATTTTCATAAAATGAACCAAATAACTAAAAATATATTTTTATTTTTTGCTAAAAAATAATTAATTTAAAAACACTAAAATTATTACCATATCTATATTTTTATGTAATAATATAAAATTTAATTCTAATTTAATGAAAAAAAATCTCTAAGTATTATAATTTTATCATTTATAAATAAATTATTTTATATAACAAATTTAACAAATTTTACAAAATAGTATTCTTTAAAACACTGATAAAAGTTATCTAGGATATAAAATAATTATATTAAAATTTATATATTTATATATATAAGAATATTTGTGGAGTATACTTTTTATTTACTATAACTATGTTAATTAAAAAAATTAAATAATTTTTTTAATATTAAACATTGTTTTATTTTCCTAAAAAACGATCTATCATTATAATAATATAATGATGGGTACGTTTCTAAATAATATAATAATGAAAATGGAATAGATGAAATAAATTCATAATTTGTATAATGGAAAATAAACGTTTATTATACTATGGCCAAGATACAAGACTCTTCATTATATTGGAATATTACCAATGTGTAAGATGTCTAATGGTGGATGTTTCATGGGGAGGCTCATATAACATTGACATAGTAGAGATTTACACTAACATGAACTACTCTAATAGGCAATTTTATTGAAGAATCTATTAATGAATATATTTTTGGGGTTGGTTAGTGGGAAAACCCATTGAATCTACCTCCCTTCCACTTTTTGATTAATTGGATTTAAAATTTATGAATATACCAATTGATGATATAATTTATCATTTCAACATCATTTATAATTTACCACTACTATTTACAAGACATATTTATAATCGAAAATTATTATCAATAGTAATAGTGACCAACTATCACATTATTAATTGTTCATACCTTCAAAAAAATGGTAGTGATCATGTCATAATGGTCACTTTACATTTTATACCCGATATATACCCCATTATTTATGAATATTTTCTTTGTTATTCTCATATAATATTATAATTACTCAGGTAATGTAAAATATATTCATATTGTTTAATGTTCATTTAAAATATTTCAAAGATGGGTCAAACCACATGATAGGGTTCAAACCTATGTAGTATACCATTGTGTGGTTGTTATAATATGAATATTATATCCATGTACATATCATAACTATCATAATTAGTATAGTTAATGACATGTAATATTTTTTGTAATAATATTCATATATACTTACATAATTAATTAAAAACAATAGTAATTATTATTTTAATGTTATTTTATTAATATGAAAATAAATTTTTAGGACATTATCTAATGTATCTATCTTTTCACTTTATATTGAGGGATGTTCCCAAAAAAATTAATCTATTATGCCTAAATCATGGTTTTATTTTTTTGTTGTCCCCAATTTATTTTTTTTTGTAATCCACCACCTCATTAATAAAATATAAAATTTGGATAAATTTGAAATATTACATATGTAGGGATAACTATATTAAATTTTCAATTAAAAAATTCATTCATAATGACTCGTTTTCATATAACCTTAATCAATATATCCAATATGTAGATCGGTCTTATCCCTTTACCCGTTGACATTGAGTCATCATCAATATTATTTATAGCTAGTAATAGTTACACTTCGATCATGCGACCATGAACCTGGAAGGTATTCCTTGGTGAGAAAGGTTATAATATCCACCTCATTAACCATTAGTTCCGTAAATTAGACATTATTATCAATTACTAATAAGTATTCATGTTATATATACCACCCTAGTTAATATTTACATTCTTAGATATATTAATAGATAGATATTATAATTTGGAATTTACCCCTTCATTATCAAAATCATTGAATCATATAACACTATGAACACATAAATGTAAAAGAAAACATGAATGTAGAAAAATAACCCTTCAATACATCATTTACAATCAACTAGATTTGTCTAACATCAATAAGAAATTACACAATACGACTTTCTTAATATTCATTCACATAGCCTCATACACCACTGAAATCTTAATTTTCATTGAATATACATGTTGGTTAATTTCCTTCCAGATTAATCTTATCTGCATTCATCTAAAAAGTTTAACTCTCATCCGAGTCCCAGTTTAATGTTATATGTAGTTAATGGAGAACATTCTGGGTAGTCAACTAGACATATCTCTAAATAATTAAAAAGAAATTATTAATCATTACATAAATAGACAAAAAACCATATCATTCAAACCAACATAATATCTAATTATTATTAATCAATAATTTAGATAATTTAAAAAATAAAATATTAATGGAATATCTCTAATCATGATCTTTGTGATTATAATAGTATTCAAAGATTCAAAAAAATTAACTATTATTTGTGGGATGATGAATCTCGAAATAATTATTCTTTATTCAAAATATTGAATCTTGATATTTACTCAACTTCATTATAACTCACCCCTGAACAATAAATTTTTTCAACAAGAGGTACTAAGAATATTATTCTATTACGTCATGGAATTCTGAAACTAAACGAATGTTACACTCATAACCATGAATAATCTTTTGTGGAATCAAAATAGAAATGTGATATTTCTTAAAAAAACTTTCCAATATATCTTATGTGCATGGTATCATGAAATATGATTCCTATAATTACCTAAAATTTATATGAATCATACAATCAAATGATATCTACATTGAAAATAATTTGAATTTTTCAATAAAAAATAGCTTTTTTCTTCTAAAATATATCACACATGAAAATTGAATTATTTATTCGACTAAGAAATTATATTCGAACTAATAAGTTGAAATAGTTTTCCTAAATAAATAATTCAAAAAATGATATCAAATGACAGTAAATATAATTAATTCATAAGAACATATCAAATAATTATCATTTAGAATGATTTAGTAAAAATAAAAAGTAATAATTTGATCTTAAATAATTTTAGAATGATATTTGGAATATCATGAATTTAATATCCAAAAAATCAAATCGATAACTTTTACTCTAACCGTTTTCAATATTAAATAAAATTAACTAAAATATATTATATGAAAGAAATCATAATGAAAATTTACAAAACATTAAACATTAATTTCAATAATATTAGTTATTCTACAAAAAATAATTATAATTTTATTATGATATATGGAATATAGTAAATACAAAATTTATAGAAAATACTAATATGGATCAATTTCCAATATTAAATAAAATTAAAATAAAATGTCATGTAAAAAAATAATTATTATTCATTTTAACTGATAAACATTAATTATCTATTATTCATCTTTAATAAAAAAATTATTGAGAAAAAATCTTCACAATATTGTTTAATGATGTGTCAAAAATGAGTAAAACAATATGGGAATTATATTCTCTGACGTTTAATATATTTTTTATCCTCAAGAAATAATGTTTTAATAATTTCATCGATGAAAATAATTCTAATGGGTGAAAATTTAATGTTACAATAAGAATTTATATTCAAATTTATTCTTTCATATGGACTCATTTGTTATATAAAATTGATTTATCTCATCAAAAAATGATATTTTATCATCTATTGATTTGTGTTACATAAATAATTTAATGTTGAAATTTTGAAAAAGTTTAAAAACAACATGGAATTTAATTAAATCATTCAAACTTATCTTTAACTATATGAAGCCTAAAATAGATATTTTAGAATCCATAATCATTATATATTACATTTAATAGAAAATATATTATAATTATAAGGAAAAAATAAATAACATATACAATAATAAAATGAAGAAAAATGTTTAAATCCATTATTAATATTTTTTACATAAATCATTTAAATTTTTGTTTGAAATGTATAAACCAGTTATAGAAGTAAAAAACCAATGATAATAATAATTTTTTCTCAAAATATTTCACAAAACAAACTATTATGATAACAAAAATATTATGAGTCCAATTCAATCCAAGATGGTGTAGTAAAATTTGTCCACTAAAAATTAGAAAATAAAATAGGGTACCTATGAAATATTGTATATCGATAGAATATAGAAGTTCATGCATGATTTGTTTTTGAAAAACATATAATTTTGTTTTTATGTGTTATATATTAAACTAAATTTAAAAACATTTAAGGCCACTCCCCCACTCAAAAAACCTATAATTTTCAATTAGGATGAATATAAAAGTGTGTGGGGAGGGATTAATAGAATTGTTATTTGAAAAGATTTTCAATTGAGTAATTCCAATCTATTTTCAAGGGTTACAATATTGTTTAATAAATATATTGCAATAATTTATATTGAATTTCATTTCAAAATGTAAAATTAAAACCCATTTTACTTTTATTCATAGAAACCTAAATTTTATCTTTACTATGTGATATATATTGTTGGAAATTTGTAATAGAATAAAAAAAGCTTAAAATTGTTTTAATCATAAATAATGTTCAAATATAGGGTATTTGTTTCCAATACATAATATAAAGTAGTGATAATACATAAAATATCTAACAATACCAATTAAAAATACCAAAATATTGATGAATTTTTTTAATATGGTTTCAAAATAAGAATAAATTGATAGTGATGATTTAAAATCTTATGATCACCCTGAATCTATCAATTTATGCTTCCTGTAAGTCACTTCATGTTAGATAGTTATATATCCTATTGTATAAAAAAGTAAATATGAGATTCTAGAATCTAGAGTAGATGAATTGTAATAACTGTAGATAAATATTTGATATTCTATTTAGTAATTCTACAACTACAAAATTAATTATATATTTTGAGAAATATTGAAATTCCACTAAAATTGTTTAAAAGTTATTCTTGTTATGTAAATATAAAGCAGTCTTACCTATCCTTTATAATAGTTTGAAGATAATAAAATCCCTGATATATCCACATATATATTTTTAATTATTTATATCAATGTGGAAAAAGTATTGTTGGCTGACACCCGTGAAAAATTTAATTAATATTCCTTTCAAGGCTCTACTTTTTTTCAATCTACATTGATAGAGACAGTATTAATTCCCTTTGGCTATACTTAATGTAATTATTAATTAATTGACCATTAACTCAAAATGGTCTTTGTTATACTCCTACATCTTTAAAAAATCTAATAACTAGCACTCCAATGATAGTTACAATTATCAAACATGAGGATCAATTCTTAATAGGAAAAAGAATATGTCTTAAACCCTAAAATAAGACATTTTGGCTAACATTATAATAACTATTTTTTTTAGTGAAATAAAATCTATAACCTAACCTTATAAAGCCAATAAATTTCAAAAGACACACTTATTATTTAAATGATTACTTGACTCATGTAATAAAATTTATATATCAATCTTTATATAAAATTTCATGGCATTCACTTCCAACACCTATTTACATGGCAACACTAGTAGATAAATATATGATTTCCCAATATGATTTCTATGTGGAGATATTCTAATTTGTGTTTTAGTGTATTTTATATATTCCCAAAAATCATAATAATAATTTAATGATCATTCATTAGTGGAACATGACACTATTTTCAGTATAATGTTTCTATGCTCTCTATTTTAGATTTTAACATTTCCAAAACTCTCTTGATGGTAAACATGTCAAATTTTCTAAACGGAGCCATTTTTTCCATAAATAAATTTATCCCATAATTCATATTGTATGATACATTATATATTGTAAAATAATTTCACACTCAAAATCATAAAATTATACTCATTTTAACCAATTCTTCCACATTATTATATTAATATTTTTTAATTTCATATCATTAATACCAGTTGGAATCATAATCTTCCTCCACTAGGATATACTCATTACCATAAAAAATATAAATTTTCTAATAATTCCCACAAGAAAAACATTGAAACCTTTATCTATTAACATAAACTTTTCCGAAAACACTTATTTCATACTATATATCAATTTTAAAATATCACAACCATCGTCCAATATAACAGTAATGTTATAAAGTATTGTATTTTAAAAAATTGTTTGTAATAATTTTTATCAATCATAAATGCTTTAATATGGGAAAGACAAGATGGTAAATGATTAGTTTCAATAATAGGTTTTATCTCTTACTGAAACATGCATTTCATAATAATTCCATTATCACACCACCTAAACAAAAAATTACCATTCTGGTTATAATATTTTTATGAATTAATGAATTTAAACCATTTATTTCAAGTAAAGTTTTCAGTATTGATTCATTATTCTAGAAAATTATAAATATATGTATACCAAAAATTCTATTAGGAAGACACAAAATGTAAATTTTTATCAATAAATATCAAAATAATCTTTCTAGTGTCATCACATTGAGTAGTTGATAACTAAGAAACATTGACCATCCACTAAATTTTCATATTGATGTTTATCATTCTTTCTAAATCAGTATTTTGTTGTATAGGAATCCATTTAATCAATCTAGTTTTTCCCACCTTATTAGGTAAAAAATATTTGGTGAAATAAATTTTACTAACGGCTATGTAAATAATCCTAGTCAATTATATTAAATTAAAACACTTGTGAAACACCACATTCAAAAACAAATTATTATTAAGGGTATTGTACCATTAATATTTATCATGAAACATGCAAGAAAAATAAATCATATTACTTATTATCTTTAATCCTATATACAATAGGTCTTGTAACCACATCAATAACAGTATACAGTTTTTAAAATAGAAATAGGAAGTATAAGGAAATTATGATTGGATAACAAGCAATTTCATATAATACATTTTAGGGTAATGTTTTTGGAGCATCCTTTAAAATCCAGAAGTAACTAGATAAATTATAAAAACTTTTACATTTAATGGAGGTAGTATCTAATTAATTACCCCTATCTTTTCATTTAAAATATTGATTGACCTATTGAACTCTTTTTTATTAATTAAAATTCATTAAATTTCCATTAATTGATATATTTCCTTTTAAGAACCAAATTGGTATATTGGAATATATTAGTAATATTATCTATATTTTACAAAAAAATATGAAATATATTAACAACATCAGATAAATATTCTATAAACACATCCATAATACATTTAATCGATTCAGAATAAATATCAACCCTATAAGGAAACATGAATTCGGTTTTACCTCTAATTGATATCAAGAAAATAGAAAAAATTCAGTACCATAATAGTTTTAATAAATATAATATATCAGTATGATGGTAAATGAATCCTAGTGGCATATTTTTCCTTCAATAATTTGTACAGTCTCTATACGTATACTTTTTCAACAACATATTTTTTCATTCTAATCATTTCCAACAATAGTTAATCATACATTATATGGAAAATTATTGAAAAAACTAACCCATTGGCTCTTATAAATTGGAGAAATAATCCTAATATAAAATATATTGATTATATCTTACCATGTGACCTCTTTAATATTTGTATTTCATCACTATTTACCTTTATCCCATATATTATAATGAGATTCCATTATGATTTGGATTCAAATAAAATTAAGAAATTGTGTATTAATTTTTAGTTGTGGTTCATCAATAATTAGTTTTGAACGTAATCATGAAATAAAAAAACTTATTTCCTTGAAATTCCTTTATCTTTGTAGAAAATTTAATATAATGTGATTTGTTTTGTAAAATCTGAAAATTTTATGATAAAAAGAAATTGTGTGAGTTAATATTTAATTTTTCTTTATCTAGATTGTGCACACATAGTCTTATGTGGTCCTAGGACAAAATTATGATATCAAAATTGAGTATCAAAAAAAAAAAAAATTGAATTTTAAAAATAAAATTCTTATTTTCCTTACTGTTATATGAATTGTATGAGTTAATATTATCATAATATAAATTTTATATTGAAATGTTTTCTCTTCAACCTTAATAAAAATACTGTAATATTTATCAATCACATGTATAAAAATTTTAATCAACATTATTTGAAGCCTAAAATACAGCCTCCAATTCTCTTATAAATTAAATAATATCAAGGGAAAAACCAAAATGTTCTCCAAAACTAGAATAATATTTCACAACAACGCTATATGGTTTCCTAGATAATCAATTTCTTCATTTAAAAATGATAGTAAACATAATTCTCATCACCATATAGATATTTTTGGAAAAATATTATTTATGAAATATATCTTGATGATAAAATGAATCATAATCTTCTTGAATATAAACTCTTGAACAAATATCTCTAAATTTAATTACATTTAAATTTCAAAAAAAGTAAACTCTTCTTATTTGTCACTATAAAATAAAAATATATTTCATTATCCCACATTGATAACAACACTTATTGTAGATAAAAATGGAATTTCAAATATGATAGATACATAATGGAAAACCCCCTATCTAAAATGTCATATTCAACTTGTATTTACAACATCCCATATCATATAAGAAGGATATCTACTATTCTAATGGGATGTGCAAGTGGTCAGAAATGTAATTGTAAACCAATAGTAGTAGGTTTTGAATCTCTTAATCAGAACAATTGAACTAGTTATAAATGAAACATATAGATCCATTTACTATGATTAGTGAAACAATTCATCTAAAAATTATTAAATATATTGTGGGGAATAAAAAAACTCTATTAAAATTTATGATTTGTGGGAATAATTTTTTTGAATAACATCATTAAACTAATCAATATGGATATAAGTATAAAATTGATCTATTTTTTCTAAATGTAAAAAATATTTTGAGATAATTAAATTTTAAGGGAATTATATCTAATTCATCAATGAATAGTCTTTAAATTTTGGCCTTGTTAAAAAAAATATGGAATAAGATAACCTCTTCTGTGTAATATTTGGGTATCAATGATTGATGGAATTGTATGGATGAGGAAAATTAAGAAAAACATAATTCATTTTGAAAATTTATTATTTATAGTTTTCCATGAATAATATACCTTATAAATTATATTTTGTTCTTTCTAGATCTTCTATTTGAGTAGTGATATTTATTTCATAAAAAAAGGTTTGGTGCATATTTCCAAAATGGATTTCAATCAAAATTTTGTGATAATGTTATTACAGTTTCCAATTATTGACTTTCATATGTTCATCTTTGATAACCATGAGTTTATTAATGGAAATCCATGTTATCACATTGGAAATATCATCTATATTATTCATTTTTATAGTGAAAGAATGTATTATATTATGAATTGAAATTAAATATATATCCATTTGACTAATTATAAATATAATATTAGGTATTATATATTTTATTTAACCTTTTTCAAAATATTTTTTGTAGTTTTTGGAAATAAAACACTACATTTTTTAAATCAAAAAATCTTTCTAACAATTTAAAAATACTATCAACATTATAATTATTAATGGATGTTATAACCCAATGTTTCTTTTGAGATTTTTTAAATTGAATTGTTTTCTAAAACTAGTGTTGTATGCAATATAAGCATACATTACTCATTCAAAAAAACTGAGATAGTTCATATAGATAAGAATTTAATATTTTGAATATTGAACTCCTCATGGATTCATCCTATGTATTTCTACCAAATAAATTTAAAAAATATAATGTTTTCGATGGAATGGCATAGTTCAGAAAAATATGTATTTATTTTCCCATTCATACAATGTTGTTGAAATTTCTTAGGGTTTATGATTTTGGGTATGAAAAAAATCAATATGGATGTTTAAATTTTAATTTTGGTTCATAGAACATTGACGTTGGTATCCTATTTTAGTGAGCTGGGAAATCATTTCCACCACTAAACTAGTTTAATTTTCCACTTCATTCAAACATATTCTCCTTGATATATATATTGTGTGTTAATAGTTAATATTTTGTATATTTTTCTAATATATTATCAATTTTGTTTCTTCTAGTAGGATAATAAAATATTATGTCACCCTAAGGTGATAAAATATAATATAAGTAATCAATATGATACTGGGAAGGGATTTTGCGATGAGGAAACTACCTACCCATGTTCATAATCATTCCTTAGGAATATTCTCTCAATCCACCTGAATGAAAATCATAATCATACTCTAATGATCACCATATAATTATTTTGGATAACACATAATAGAAAATGAGTCATATAGTTTCTCTCTATAACTAATAATGTTTTCACCAAAACCTAAAAACAAATTTAATTCATTTTCCATTAAATAGATGTGAAGGGCAGTAATTTTCAATTCATGATCACTCAACCCTTTCAAATAAACCCACTAGAACATATTGTAGAAACAATACTTAATAATAGAATGTGCTCATTAAGAATTCTGTTAAATAAAAAGTTTAAAGAGAGGTCTGATTTTATAATCCATTATTTTTGTAGCTCAAGGTGTACACCTAATGGAATATGTAATTTCAAAAAACATGATAGAGTTATAACTCCCCCATCATATGTCATAAATAAATTTCTTGGATAATTCGATGTTGACAATATTTTTTATTAGTGTATGGATCAAACTATCATTGAATTTTAATATTTAAAAATTAATTAAATAAATACAACCTAAAATTATTTTTTTCAATATATAAAGTATATATAATTATATGATAGACATGTTTTCGGGCACAATGTGATATTCCTAAACATTAATTAATAGAATATTAACAAATATATTTTAAAATATATTTGTTAATTTTTATGTCATAAAATTATATATAAACGATTTTGTTGTGTTTTTTCTTTAAAATTTTATTTCTTCGACACATGAATCCTTCCATGACATAAATAAAAAATTCAAGATTAAATTTTTATTGTAGTATTTTAGTGAGTTTTCTCCTTAGTCATGAAAGTGACTTGAGTCCAACACTCAATAACAATAATTATTTTTTCATATTTCTCCATTTATTATATATAATATTAAAACTAAGAACTACCTATATTTTGTTGAATATGGTATTAATCCTTAAAAAAAATAATTAGTGTTATAACTACGAAGAATAACACTAAAAACAGGACATACAAATAGATTAAACATGTATAAAAATGTGATGAATATATTTTGTAAATAAGAAATAGAATATAAAACAATGATTATTTTTATTAATATATGTTTGTGGAATGAAACCAGATATATAGTAACAATAAAAATTAAAAAATAATTGAAATTAATTTTATCATGTTTATAAATATTTATTCATCCCATGAAATCTGTATAAGTCCAAAAAAACTAGGATCCACTATTAATTAGGATGAATTATGTTAAATTAAATTTTTTCTATTAGTTAGGAAAAAAATTATTCCATCAAAAATAAATATTGAAAATGAATATAGAAAAAAAAACTCAATGTATGATTTGAATGAATTTTAAGATAATTTAACGCAATTTTAAATTGATAAATGATTTATGAAAAAAAATGAGAGTAGTAAAAATGAATGTGGATAGTTTATTTTCATTTGAAAATTTA
Organism: Viscum album; assembly: GCA_963277665.1. Classification (NCBI taxonomy): domain Eukaryota; kingdom Viridiplantae; phylum Streptophyta; class Magnoliopsida; order Santalales; family Viscaceae; genus Viscum; species Viscum album. The sequence goes on from OY728161.1 coordinate 820,161,781, forward strand.
ATATTATATATTATAATAATTCAAAATCCAATGAAATAAATGTGAATGAATGAATATGAAGATCATGAGTAATCCTAAGACCTTCCACTCTTGATTGATATCATTATATGGTTTTTTGTGTCTTCCCTAACTCCATAATTTTATCCTAGATAAAAAAATTGAATGAATTACTCATAAATATCATGTATGGTTTATTTTCCATCACCCCAATTTTATTTTCCATTCAATACACTATCTCATGTATCACCTCATTAATTTTTATAATTTTATATTTTTCATCATGTAATCATATCCTTAAAAAATAATACACCATGGAAATTAATTAACAATGGATACATGGTGCCACCTTCCTTGTTATAGTATCCCTCATATCACATGTCATTCTCCCCATTTAGTTTTACATTAAATAATTTTCAACAATTTGTTCAGTTTCCATTATTTATAAATCAATTTTACTATGAAAATCATGGTAAACCATCTTAAGAGAGTGAATTTATAATCTTAACCTCAGTTTCCATGAACAATATAGATCAAAAATCATTATAAGCTCCCAGTATGTCATTGTGATTATAGATTCTAGTGTAACCCATTTTTATAAGCATGCCTCCATTTAAGTATGGAATTCTATGGTTATGATGATCATTTTTATCATCTATATAATTTTTTCAGAAAAATATATTACCAAATGATAGATTATGCATATAGCACAATAAAAAAAATTCAAAAGTAGATCAAGGTTATTTTGTTGTTTAATACCGACTATAACACCAAATCACCCAACCTGAATCACTTTATATTGAACCACACAAAAAAACTGAGAAACCATACAATTTTTTTAATATTCATCATGGTATAACTAAACTCATGATATGTAAACCCAACACCCTTATTCAGTATCCTAGTTTTTCATCATTATTTGTCAGTAAAGATCATTGCATTTTCCCATCTATGATTATCCTTGAATATTCATTACATCATTTTCACCATAGGATACATTTATAAACTCGAAAAAACATATGTAAATCGCATTGATATATTAATAAGTTCTCATCAACAAATTATTAGTTTTAATAAATATAATTATTCATGAAAAATATTCAATCATGATGATCTTTCTCTGGATATATTTCAATTTTTTGAATAAAATTTCTATCAAAAATTGATTTTGAATGATGATCAAAATTAATGGTATTGATTCATAATAACAAATATTGTTCTTTACTCCTCTAAAATGAAACTCAATATCAATCTGCCTAGTTTTAAATAGGGGTAAATAAATATTCAATCCATTTCAACTCCACATTATTAATCTAAAATAAACGCAAACTCATATCAATAACTAATGTTCACTAGTGAAAATATAGAAAATGAAAATTTTATATAACCCTAAGAATGAAATTCGAACGATCACACTGCCTATAAGAAACGAAGTATATTATTATCATGAAAATAAAAAAAATTAGTTGGAAAATTAAAACATGGTACATGTAATCCAAATATAATCAAATAGGATCACTGAAAAAATTCTCATAAACGGTCATAAATTAATAATTATTACACAAAAAATTAAAATCGGAATCATTAAATCAAGTGACATTAAATCCAATTAAAAAATTATAATTAATTTATAACTTTCCTAATGAGGATATAGGGTAAAATATAGTTTTTTTAGTAAAATTTATTACAAAACATAAATTTTCAGATATTTAGCTTCTAAAAAATTTCAGTCCCCTCCAACAAAAAATATTAATTTATTAATTGATATAAGTAATTTGTTTTTAAAAAACATATATTATAATTAAAAAGTCATATATAATAAATTTTAAATTATAGTTGAACAAAATTAATATTTAAATTGAAATATCAATGAAAGGGAATATTAAATCCTCATAAAAAACTAAAATAAAATCATGGAGAAATTCCATGATTAAATTACCATAAACCCAAAACATCCTAAAAAAATTTAGTAAATAATCATTTTATCTTAATAATCTAAATTTTCATTTATTATAACTGAAATGCACATATTTTTAGAAAATATAATCTATATTTAATTAAAATTATGTAGAAAACTAATATAAAAACTGATCTAAATGAATCATTTTTAAAATTTTAAGAAAATAAAATAGATAAATAGTGTTCTAGGCATATTATCCAATAAAATAGTGTTACTTTTGATACATGAGATATATTGTACACTATAATTATTTTATTACATTCATTCAAGGATTTTTTTTAAAAAATTCTATCACTAAAAGTTTATTTATATAATTTTTTTGTTGGGTTTATTTTATATAGTTGTTTTCAATTTTTTCTAATTTATTTTATTTACTAGGTAAAAATATTTTAATAACTATGATATTGCGATATATACAACCACAATTATAGTTAGAAATTCATATCATATTAGTGGTGGAATTCTTGTAATTTTTATATATACGCTACTGATCCCTCAAGAACCCCAATGTTGGAAAATCATTATAGAGTTGTATATAATTATTTTTTTTCTTTTGGATTGGGATTTGTGGATGACATATTTAGAATTATATTATGTATTGTAAGGGAAACAAGTTTAATTTAAAGATGTACTATGATTTAAAATTACCCCATTAATTATACGTTTTAATGATCATAATTTAACAATCATTCCTATGAAATATATCTTTGATTATGGTGTCGTGTACACATTTTAATATTTCAGCATTAATTTCTAGGATACTGTTAGGATTTCTGAATTTTTAATTGAATATAAATAGATATTAATTAAAAATTATGAAATGGATTTATTTTATAAATGTCATAGATTTGTTATTTAGATGCTGTTGATGAGTCTCATAGGGGAATACATCCTAGGATTTATTATGAAGAGGTTTATTTGGATTTCATACTTATCATAGATTCATTTACCCTAAATTTTATTTTTGTTATAATAAATAATTCCATTACAATAAACCTTATAGTTGAATTATATTGATTGAAATCTCATTTTTAGAGGCTTCTTATGAAAAAAGAATCTCTATAATTTTCAACTTATTATGTTTTTTAGGGGGGAAACATTGTACTATTGAACATTCTTCCTATTAAATCATGATTATAGAATGATGAAATTAGAAATTCATAAGGTATGGTTCTTGGTAAATTATGTATCATCAATATGCATGGATGTACAGAGATCAGAGTTTCTCCCCAAAGCATAGAAGAGTATTTGAATATATTATTTCATATTAATGTTAAACAACCTTCTACATTAAACTATTTATCTTTTATTCATTTTTTTGGTTAAGGGACTGATGTTTTGAGTTTACATCATATATTTATAATAATTAATGATTTAGTAATATATATATATATATATACACCTTGATGAAGCATAATAAGAATTAATTGATCATAGAGACTATATAGTATCGATGAAAGAGATAGAAACAATATTTGAGAATGATTCTATATGTGTTTGGGTTTTCTTGATTAATAGTTTTTTAATTTTTTCAATTGGTGAAGATTATCCCTCAACCATTTTCTCATTTACATTTTCATTTCTTTTTTCATGTAAAATTACATGAAAAAAGTAAATTTATTCATATTTATAAAGGATGAAATATAATAAATAAAATCAATGATTCAAAGTAGTTAGTATTTAGCACGGATTCATTAATCTACTTCTGATATTTAATAGTAGTAGTTTCCTCATAGACGATATTAGTATAAATCAATTTTTTTGAGTTTGGGAAAAAAGGTAAGATATAGAGTAGGTAGTTATCATCTACAATGTTATCCCTATGCTTAAAAACATTAATATGGTTGTGTGTGTGTTGGTCAATAAAAATTGTGACAACCGCGAAGTGGTCTAGGGATATTGATAGTTTAATGAGAAACTGTTGTTAGGCCTTGGGGTCTTAGGTCATTTATTTTAATATTTATGTCTATTTTAAAATGTTTTATGATTTAATTTTATTTATATAATCATAATCCATTATTAAACATTCCATTTTATTATAATATTTTCTTATATTGATATATTTAGTAGTTTACATAGTATTATACATTATAGTAAGAGGATATTCACATTTAGTCAACCATTTTTATTATGTGAGATGATAATGGGGTTTAACAATTCATCAAAATAGATTTTCGTATAATTGATAGAACTATATGATGAAATTATTTCCATGGATTAGTTGTACTATATATGATAAACAAATAGTTATTATAATAGGATATTCATTTTCTTTTACGTTGATTGTTAACATGTAATGACCATTTCAGAGAAGAATTTTTAAAAGAAGAATAATTTTTTAGATATATTATTATATTATTTAGTTTTTTAGTTGTGTATTTTTAAATTAAAATTGGTTTAGCTCATTAAAAAGTATATAAAACTGATTTATGTATATTTTTTCTAATGATATAGTAGATCTACCATCATAGTTCAAATATTGTTGTTTAAAATGTTTTCACACATATTTTATAAAATTTCTAAGAAACCATGTTTAATTAAACATTTACATTTATATATTTGGTGAATTTTATTTAGTGATCAATTTTATAGTGTTTTATATGACCGAGGGTATGTTTTTATTGTGATATACTATTTTTTTAGAACAATTAAATGAGATGTTTTTAATATTAATTTTATTATTATTGACAAAATCAATTAATATAGATAATTTATTGTCACCACCAAAGGATGTTGGATTTAAATAATTACATAATTATATAAATATTCCTTTCAAATATTGATTCATGATCATGATATAATATTATGAGTGTAACGTATAATAATGTTTTAATGACAATCTATATGTATATTTATAGACATTGATATTTTTGTGATGCCCTATATAGTAATGAATGACCTTATTTATAACATTATTGTGATGAAGTATGTTTCTATAGAATTCTTGGATCAATTTTTGTTTTTGTTCCCTGATGATACTATAGATTATTTAATAATGATAGAGAATGATAATCCATTACACCATATATATTTTATAGTGAATTTGTTTCATATTATCATAACATGGGGAAACAAAAACAGAATATATGGGTAAACATATATAATTAATAAGGCTATATATATAAAATATTAAAATAATCATAACTGATCATAATATAAGCATATTGGTTGAATTAGGATATATAGTAATGTCATTACCAATAAATAATTGATCATGAATCGTGGAATGTGGATCGGGATAACATAAAATTGATAATATTATAGAATATAGTGATAAAACATGTTTATAATATTGAGTAAAAACATAGAATTGTGGGAAAATAATAATCACAAGGTAATCATGTGATAAAACTCATTATTCCCACACCTATGTGAACAAACTCTTTATGTCCACATATAAAAATTACATCAAACCTATTATGCAATTTCGTATGTGATAAACATATTATTATCATACCAAACAAGTTTATTTTCTATAGATGTTTACCATTGATTTTATGGAATATGTAAAACCCCACTATTCATCGCAAATACATATGAGTTCCATCATTAATCAATCAGTCATCATATTATAGAAAACCCCCTGAAATAAAAATATTTTTCATATGTTTTTATAATGGAATCCCATAAAAATATTAACATAATATAACCATCTAAAATTAAAATGTATTCAAATATATAAATTAATTTTCATGATAAATCACTTTAATGAAGACAATATAGCATATATAATTTACAATTATAGCATCTTGACCTTATCCATTTACTTGGAATAACCTATGGTGCTACAATTTTATCCAAGATCTAATTGTATTATAATTACTTGGTATAAATAAAATGTTTTATTAAAATAAATTCCAAAAAAAATTTGTATAATTTATTGTTTATAGTTTTCACAGAAAGATCAACTGAGAAAACATAGGTCATTTCAAACAAATAGAAAATCGTCCACTAAGTGATAAATCACTTAATCCAAAATAAGTATTCTATATCAAATAAATTTTATTATTATAATACTCCCTTATAGACACATATGAAGTATTATTTTTCTTTTTATCCATGATAAATTAGACATTAAGAAATGGGTTATCTGAATTTCTTAATAAGGGGAATTAAAAGCAATGATAATAAAATGTCATATGTAGGAATAAGATGATTATATTGATATAAGAAATATAAATAGGAGAATCTACAAAAAAATAATAGGATATAAATAAATGAATATATATTTTTCATAATATATGATAAATATAAAAAGATTCATTCAGTAAACACGATCCTAATGTTATTTAAAAATTCTAGAGAATAATCCTAATTTTTGAAAAGTCATTAAAATATAGAACATATATTTGTATTGGGAATATAAAAATCATTATCCCACTTGTATGATTTCATTCTTATTATACATTGTTTCATAATCCCAAATACATAACTCATTAGATATACACTATTAATTTAAGATTTTGAGAGATATATAGAATCCCACCCACCATCAATGATACTTAATAGTTCTATAAGAAATTAATTTAATCATAATGTTATAAATTAACTATATAATGAAAACGGGTTCCATCCAAAATATCATAAATAAACCATTATTGGATATTATATTTCATATCCTTTTACAATGGTTATATAAAAGAGTTAAATTCATAATTAAATTTTTTATCATAACATGATAAAACCCAAGAAAAGTAATTGGTATACAATGAAATCAGTATATATTTGATGTAAATCTTATTAGATCTACATAATAATTCATATATTATTCTCAAAATAATGATAAATTTTTTTTGGTTAAAATATATATTCTCCCAAATAAACTAATATAGCCAATCTAGGTGAACGCCCTTCTATAAAATTAATCGACAATGTTAATTCATGAAGGAAAATAATTTGAATAAAAATTAGAGTTAAACACTAAAAATAGTTATGGAAGATAGAGGAAATAATGTATCATTTCAACAAAATATATAGGCATTACATAAATAATACATAGAAATAATGTTTATGGTTGCATTATAGTAATACCATTGATAAAAAATAATGTATGTTAATAGATGTTGATTTATATGACATCATTGTTTAAAAAATTAGGAAAATCACGTTGGTAATAAGAAAAATCATTAATACATTAAAAAACATTGTATTTTAATATATTTAACATATTAATGATAATATTATTTTCATTAGTAAATCTCTTACATCATTTAAAGGATATATCATAAAAAGTACAAATATGACTCAAAGTTTTTTCCACATTTAAAAACATTACAAAGTGAAATTTTCAAAATTTTAATTGAAATAAACCATATGGAAAATATGTATTAGAATCATATTATATATAGATAATGTTGTAGAAAATAAATTTAGTCATTTTTTGGACATTTTATATAATTACCCATAATTTAAATATATATATTTTACCTCAAAATTGAAGAATATTAATTAAAAAAATATAGAAAATATATGATATAGTTGTATAGTTACAGTATCTTTACAGTCTAGGAAGTACTGAAAAATTGGTTCATATTACATCCACATCTTCTATATATTATTCTTTAACAAATAGACTCCTTTTCTCTATATATTACTTAATACCATTCATTATGACCTAATGAAAAGAAACATTATATATGGTGAGCTATGATTCATAGTAATGGTAAACGAAGAGATATCAATCCTATCATAATAATAACACATAAGAATGTAACATTTGAAAAACATATCATTAATATGAGTGATTGTGATATCATGCCATGGGATAAATCATAATTGTTCATAAGAATCTATGAATGTAACTCCATAGTTCCTAACATAAGACATAAAATTTTGAGACCTACTCATAATCATATAAAAGAAATTCATATTATTCACGACACATTTAAAATATCATCATAGTGAAAAATTTCCTTACTAAACCGACCTCACTCATCATTCCATCCCTATCTTACTAAACTGGTATCATTTCAGATTCCATCCATATCTTTTTCTTTATAATGAAAAATTTACATAATTCAATGTAATGATATTGAGGTCTCATCCATCTCATAATTAAATTATTCTTGTGTGTTCCACAAGATAATATATCATTCATAATAGCATAACCCAACTTATAAAATGGGTTTCTAAAATATTAACATAATCCTTGGGAAAAATTTTTTTATCATTAATATAATTTCATAGAACACCTAATAAAACCATAATAATAATATGAATAATATAAAAGAAACATAACCATATAAATGAATTTAATATTACATGGAAAATAATTTTTAGTCAACATATGAAAATAATTCATTGGGAAAATGCATTGTTCATCAATAACATGTTCTTTTCTCAATATTCTTCACAATTTTATAAGAAAATAAATTTTGAAAATAACTATGAAAAAATATAAAGGAATCTTCATGGAAATTTGGTTTTGTAAAAATGAATTACTGGTCATGTAAAATATGTTAAAAGTGATCATTCTCTTTATAATTATGTATGATAAGTCCTAAATTACCACAAATCAATAAATGACAAAAGATTCATTTCATACCATTTAATAAAAAATCACCATTTAGGTAGAATTTAGTTTAAAAAAAATTATTTGGTTGGAAATAATATTTTGGAATAAATATTTAGGAGATATGAACATGGATGATAAATATGACATACTATATACTTATGTATATATAATACACGATAATATTGAGATTGAAAAACTATATATTCCCTTGGGTGTGATATACATTATATGAATACAATCCTCATATATAATAAATTCAATAATTTAATTGAATAATAATATAATTATATTCATCTTTATGATATTATATATGATTATGATAGCATTCTATCTAAGTAACTCGTCTATCAGGTGTTGGCATCATTATTTTATAAAAGATGTTTTTCCAAACAAGTTCTTTTTCATATTATTATGTTATAGTTATATTGTACAAAAAAATATATTAATATATATATATGTCATATTTATTCATTAAGTTTATTTATATAATAATTATTTAATGAAGATTAATTAGAATGAACCACATCACATCATGGGGTAGTAGTTCGTACTTATGCACAAGCGATGATATCATTCACATAATTGTGGAATACTATTTAAGTGGATGGTGTATAATATTTCAAAATTAATCTAATGTTATAATAATCATATATAGTTATTATGTAAATCATTATACCCATGTATGTATGATAGTGGAGAAAAACCTGTTACACCATGATGTGGAGATAGTAAGTCATACATATGCACGAGTGGTGATTTCATTTTTTATAGGATAGATAGAATGTGGAATATGGTCGTTTAATAATCATAATTAAATCTCGTGATATTAGTGATATGGTTTTTATTACTTTATAATTAAAAAATTCATGAAAATGAAGAAGAATAAGGATGAATTTTAAAGGAGTCAGTATAGAAGAATAATTCTTATTTGACATGCTCCCTCAAATAAAATGTGGGTAGAGGTACCCTTTTATTATAGAGGTTAGGGGATATTTTTGAAACTCCAAAAATATTGATTTATAATAAAATCAATCCACTACCAAAAATGTCCAAAATAACCCATTATAGTAGGTAATTTGACCTAGGGTTTTAATCTCATCATCCAATAATTTGGACATGTTTTTCTTCAAATATAAACCTTATGATTTATGTTATCACTTATTTCTTATATTTAATGTTTATCTAGGGTAACAAAAATTTCAATATTAAAATGGTGAAATATTTTCAAATTTAATTTCAATTGAACCATAAATAAATCACTTAGAACATTTTAGACCATATCATAATTATTATATTTTTTTTAAAATGTTTTATGATTTTTAATTCATTTCAAAAACAATTATTTTGAAAAATAGTCAAATGTGTCAATTTTTACATTATTCAATTATTTGATGTTTTAGAAATATTAATTTAACAAGTTGACTTTATAAAAATATTTTATTATACTAATAATAGGTCAATATCATCTTGAAAATAAATTGGACGTATTAATTAGTCTAAATTTTATTTATTAAAATATTTTTAAAAATATTCAATTCATATTTACGTTTCTAAAAAAATTTGGAAATCATTTTTATAATTAATCAATTCAGATTTGTTGAATATAGAATAAAAATATTGTGGTATGAAAAGATAAATCTTATTGATTTCATAAGAATACTTATAATAAAATATATATTCTGTAAAATCCTACATAACAAATGTAATATTAATCAAAACATGAATGTCACAACTCTAGCATCACTTTATAAAAAAATTATTAGTGTCATAATAATCCACATATAGATCCAAATGGTCTATAAATCAACCATTGGATGAGTATGGTTAAGATATAATGTAAAAATAATATGTACCATGTTTTATGAATTTTAATGGTTATTGTGATTTTAAGGTAAATTAGTTTACTGATTTTTCATCAATTATACAATATATACATCATGAATATTTAAACATATAAAGTAATTATTTATTCTAAAACAATCACAGAAATTACAATCATTGAGAAAAAAATTGAATTCAAATGTCTATTTATAAAAAAAAATTATCTTATGTAAAATCTTATATTAAAAAAAGATAATGTTATTAAAATTATAGTTAGACATATTTTACATTTCTTTGAATAAAATAAAATAAATGTCTTAATCTCACCCATGTGTCTTCCATTGGATAACATTTCAACCTAATGATGATTTAGGGTAACAAAATATCATCCAATGATTTATGGATACATGTTAGGGTAATATTATAACATTATAGTTAACATTAATTAGTTGATTTACCCTTTTACCATATTCATAAAAATTAATAAAGTATTAATTAAAAATGAAACAAAATAATCTAAATCTATTTAAATATGTATTATATACTAATTCAAAATTCATATTCCATTATTAAAATTCAGAAAATAGAGGATCTAGCCTTTAATTTAATATTAATGTCATTGTCAAAATGATTAAATTGGTTTTTAAATGTTAAAACATTTTAAAAAGATTGAAAAATTTTACATTTGAATTAAATGTAAAAAACTTCCAATAACCTATATAATTTTAAATGATAAAAATATATTCTATATAAACATTAAAACAAATGAATAATATAATTTAACAATATAAATTATTTCGATGAAAATAAATTTTTTTTAAATAAATTTTTTTATATTTTTTCTATTCATCGAAACAAGAAAGTTATCAAAAAAATATTAAAAATATTTTTTTATTATATAAAATATATACTTAATTAATTTCATTTACAAATATTAATATACAAAATAGACACATTTAAAATAGATTTGTATTTTTCACAAATAATTGATATCAAAGAATTCACCATATATTTTTACATGTCAGTTATATTTGTTACTGCTAACATAACAACTAGGTTATTTTAATAATTTTATACTATGGAAATCTCATGGTTTGTTTGAACTCATGATTTCATTAAATTAAATATATTGAATAATTAAAATTATTTAAATATAATATTTAATAAAAACATCAAGGTGTTACATTTTACCCCCTTAAATTCAATTTCATCCCCAAAATACATCACTTGAATAAAAATTGTTTAGGATACCTCTTCCTCATGAAATCCTCAAGTCCCCCCAAAACATCGTCAAATTTATAGTTTATCCATATGACATTAACAAATAATGTGGTCTTATTTTTTAGATATTTTTTCCTATGATAAAAAATCAATAATGACTGATCTTTATAAGAAAGATCTTTATTCAATGGAACAAAATATGAGTTTAGTACATTTATGGGATAAGGTATGTTCATTTTTAGGAGAGAAACATGTATCAAATTAAGAATATGAGAAATAATTTATGGAAGCACCAACCGGTAAGATACCTTCCCTATACAAACCATAATTTCAAAAGGAATGATATATCTAGGGATCAACATTCCCTTCTTTACAAAAATCATTACTCTATTCCTTTAAAATATTCATAGAAACTCTTTTTCACCAACATGAAACACTAGGTATTTTCTTTGGTTTTCAACAAAAATTATATTCTAATCTGAGATTATATTACTTATTATTTAATAGATACATATTTTTCTACCATTTCATTAACAAGATCTCATCCAAATTGCTTCCTTTATAAAATATCATCCCATCAATTTCGAGTTCCTACCTTCTATATATAGAGGAATTCAAATGGAGGCCTCTGAATACTAGAGTTAAAGTATTTTTTTGAGAAAATTACACCAAAAGTAATTTTTGATCCAATCAACCTTTTAAATCCATAGTGACATCTCGGAATATATCTTATAGAGTTTGAATTTTCCTCACAAACAGAAAATGTTTAAGAGGATGATAAGAAGTGTTGAAACATTAATCTTTATCCAGATCTTGTTGAATAATTATCTATTACGTCTTGCTAAAACTCAAATCATTATCAGATATAAAGTAATGTGGAACTCCAAACAATCCTACCACTTATTTTTCATATACACTAGAATGTTGATTAAGATGGAAATCAAATCTAATCGAAATGAAGTGTTCCAATAACAAAGAGAAATCAACTATAACCCATATAGAAATATAGCCTTATGATATTTAAGATGTCTGAAAAAAAGACAATCTTGTTGTTTTTTCATTTCTGTTAGGGTACGGGTAATGGTTGTAAAATCCCTTAAACATCTATCTCTAAGTATTAACATACTAATTATATAACCACAGAGAGACATATTCATCACATATCTTTTCATGTCATCCCACCGAAAACATCTATCAGGTACATGTACATCATTGGGATTCAATAGAGAATTGATAATGAAGAATTTTGAGCCTCATCCAAGAGCCCCATAATTAAATCAGGCAGGGGATGAATATAAAATCATTTCATAAACCTTATTATTATATCAAAATCAAGGATGAATTAAAGAACATTTCCCACATTCTTTTGTATCTCTACACCTTCCTTAGATGCCTCTTTAATCTTCACTTCTATAGAAGGGTGAACATTCATTTTGGAAAGATAATATTTATCCCCATTAAATTTTCAAGATCTATACATTGAAAATCCATAGAAATTGGTTCTTTTGTGATTCTCATCATAGATATCATATCATGGTTCTTTTTGAATCAAACAATCTACCACATTTTTTTTCTTTCCCAGGGTGTTAATGTTTTGAGTAGTCCTAAATTTAATCAACTCCAATATTTTTTTATGATTTATATATATATTATTTTGTGTGAAAATATACATTAATATTTTATGATCATGATAAATATCACAACATTAACTATAAGTATAATGTCTCTATATATTTAGTGTAAATATTAAAATATCTACCTCCAAATCAATATTTGGGTAATGTTTTTCATTTATTTTCAATTTTTCGAAGGAAAAATCATTCGACTATATCAATTTTCATGATATCACTATTCTACCACAACTTGGATACATCACTATAGATTCCAACCCATTATACACTAAAAGGATGTGTGATCGTATGTTCACTAGATAACATTAATTTTATATCTTTGGAATTCTCTTTACATTCCACCATTCATACAAGATTAACTCCATTCCATGTCAACTTCATTAGTGTATTAGAAAATCGTGAAAAATATTTCACAAAAAGGAGATAATATCAATAAAACCCGAGAAAACATTGTATCCCATTTACCATGTTTGTCTTCACCAAAATTAAAAAACTTACATTTTTCATGGATTGATATATATCAATACTCATGGGACTATGTGACCCAAAGATAACACTTTCTGAAGTCAAAATGCAAACTTGAAAATTTTTCATAACGATTATCCTTTCTTAGGGTCTTCAGTACAATTATAAAGTGATATTAATTATCTTCTTTAATAATAGAATAGACAAGAATATTTTCTATAAATACTACCACAAACAGATCAAGATATTCTCTAAAGACACTATCATTAGATCTATGAAGATAGTCAATGCATAAGAAACACCAAAAGGCATCACTATAAATTCATAGTGTGCATACCTTGTATGGAATGTCGTCTTTGGTATATTCTCAACGTGTAACCTTAATTGGTGATATCCTACATGATGATCAATCCTAGATTAGTACTTATGTCCCCATAGTTGGTCAAATAACTCATTAATGCATAAAAGGGTATATTTTCATGATATCGATGTTGTTAATTTCTTGATAATCAATGAAGAGCCTCATTGATCCATCTTTCTTATTTAAAAATATTATAGGTTCACATCAAGGCGATTCACTGTATATTAAGAATCCCTTGAAAATATTCTATTTGAGTTTCTTTTCTAATTCCTTGATCTCAATTGGGTTCATTCTATAAGGTGTCTTTGAAATAGTGGTAGCACCTAGAATTAGTTCTTATGAAATAACAACATCAAGATTTTCCCTAAGACATACATATTCTTTATAAAAAGCTTCTTGAAACTATATTTCAATGCATCTATTTTTAATTGTGAGTATCTCCCAATAAAATTTAGTTATATAACCATAATTTATCTGAATAAAGACCCATTATATGAGAGAAATTTATATTTGAAGGTCGTATTTATCCTTGGATTGATAGTTGATTATAGATTGATATTTAATTTCAAATGTGACTTCACTTCCTTAGAAATTGATATGAGGTACATATGGAGAATTCCAATCCATGGAATGAATCTATTAAAACTCTGTTATTGGAAGGCTCATAAGATTTTTAGGATGTAATATCCTATAAACTTCACCAGTATAAGAATTGTAAACTTACGATGTAACCGTTATTCAATTATGATTTTCACATATAACTAAACATCTAATTTTAATGGTAATATGTATATACAACTGAAAATTTCATCATTAATAAATGATTGGTTGGGTCCAGTATCAAATTAAAAATTTTCTAGTGTAGAGTGGTTGTTATGTGTACCTTTCACCAATTCATTATCATACTCCACATCACTGATAGTAACCTCATATTAATGGCCACTATTTTTGGAAATAAGTGTATAAAAACATTGATGATCATCATCAACCCTTGGAATAGGGAATTAATTTTCACAATTCCCCATTTCCTTTAACTTGTAACATTAATGTGCTGGAGGTATATTTTTTTATCCTTTTCTCTATTTGAATCATTATACATCTTTTTCCAATCACATCATCATAAAATATCATAATGACTTATTTTAAAAAATACATTTTATTGCACCATTAATAAAATTTCCACCATATTTCATTCCACACATTTAGATTAATGGAAAACTCATCTTCCTTTCAGTGTGGTCATTAGCTTTTCCTTTGAATTCAAATTTTCTCTTATTATAAAACCCGTAGGACTAATGTGTTATATTAATCTCCATACCTTCCACTAGATCACATCGAATGATTTATTTATATCTATTGAAGTATCTTATGGATAATTGCAGTAAGATACTTAGTATCAATCCACTACAAAATTGTCAATTTTACTCTCAGGTTAGATAATAATTACAGAATCATACCATGAAAGTATTGAAATATTTTCCTCATATGTACCAATTGTTTCATTAACATATATCGGAATATCGAGGAACTACTTATCCATATTTTTCAAATTATTAAATGAAATTACTTATTGAAAAATAAGTTATGAAACTTATCCCATTACAAGGATTCAATTTCATATTTTTCTGTCTTAAATTCATAATAAGAATCCGTCATTTTTTAGATTAACCTTCCAAAAGATAGACTGCAAATATTACTTTATCAAGTACTAAACATTTGATTACTGAAAATATAATTTCAGTGGTACAAGTACACTATATTTTCACAAATGGATCAGAAGACCCACTACATAAAGATGTATTCTGCACAATGAGGGACCCAACAAAATTATGTTTTTCTATATTCCTAATTTGGATGTCATGGATTATTCATATCTTGAGAATTTTATAGTAGCATGGATAGAATCATTTACATTCTAGCTACAATAACATTTGGTTGGTGAGGAGGAAAATAATTTCATTTACCATCACATTCAGTATTTACATGGATCTTCTAGGTTATAGGCATTTAATTAAACCAAGATGTGTAGTGCGCAAAACACTACTAAGAATGGAAAAACCACATAATCAGGATTTGAATTTCAATTTTATACACTTTTGGTTTTTCGTAGTTAATTCATGATTATTTATAATATACTAGTATAGTAACCTATACATAAACATATCCCTATGGTTATATCTATGGTTTTAAAATATACGTCTACCAAAGTTTAACAATACCATTCCTTTGATACTAACTATAATGATACATACATTTCATACGTAACTATTACATCAAAATTGAAGAATATTAAATAAAAAATAAGATAAATACATGAAAGGACCGTATATGTATAGTGTCTTCAGAAATTGAGAATCATAAATAATATACTCATAAGTCATATGTATAATCTCACACTTATTTCTTAATAAATCTAACCCATTTTGACAAATGTTACTTAATACACTTCTTCCAATCCTGGGGAAGAGAAACATTATATAGGGAAATCTTATATTCTCAGAAAGGGTAAATATGATGATATTAATCATATCATAATCATGAATCATAAGAGCGCATCATTTGAAAATATTATCCTATAGATGAATTATCATGATATCATTGCATAGGATAAATCATAAAATTTGATAATCATAAATGAACGTAATTCTAAAATTCATAAAATAATAAATGAAAATTTTTAGCACACCCATAATCACAAAAAATCATTTCATATTTGTCATGTATCATTTCTAAAACCTTCACAGTGAACAAAGTCCATTACCGAACCAATATCACTATTCATTAAAAACCAATGTTACTAAATCAATATCATTTCACATTCCCTACCAATCTATCTCATGAGATATAAATTTTTTCCTAAATAATTCGATGGATATATAAGACCCACCCATTTCATAATGAAATCATTATAAGGTGTGCCAAAATAACCAAAATAATTTATCATAGCATATCCTAATTAATAAAATAGTTTTCTTAAACATCATTCCATCATAACATAATCAATGTAAAATAAAAGGATTTTGTAAATAGAATTAAAAAAACCAAAATAATACCAGTTATAATATACTAAAAACACAACCCTATTAAATATTTCCCTATTAAATGGAAAATAATTATGAATTAACACTTGAAATTAAATATTGAGGAAAATATAATGTCATCTTCATTAACATTTTTTTTTCAAAATACCGCACAATTTTAAATAAAAATAATTTCATTGAAAAGTATCCATGAAAAATTGTAATGGAAGATTCATGGAAATATGGTGTTATTAAATTTTAAAAACTCGTCATGCTATAAATGTTAATATAAAATATTCTTCTTTTACTTCTGTTAGAATATAGAAAAATTATCACGTATTAAAAAAATATTCCTATCATATTATTTATAAAAATTCACTAAATTGGTAAAATTGATTTTAAAATCTTTAATACGGATTGAAAAAATATTTTGGAAACCATTTTGAAGAAATATGTAATGGTTGGTAGGTATAACCTATTATATTATTATATATAAACAATCTCAGATAATAATTAGATTATGAAATTATTACATACCATCGGTCTGTTGTCATTTTTATGTATCCAATCATCATTTTTTATAAATTCAACAATTTCATTGACTTATTCCAGAATGATAATCATTTTTATGATATTATATAACATCATATTACCATTCATTTTTAGTAACTCATCCATTGGTTTTTTACATGTTTATGTTCATACACATGTTTTTTCAGATAATTTTATGTTCATAAGTTTTAGTTATAGTTTTATCATTTACAAAATGACAATAATAATATATATATATATCATGTTTATTCATTAAATTTATTTATATAACCATGCATTAATAATGATCATGTGGAATTAATCCAATCACATCAGGGGGATGGTATGTCGTACATACACATGAGTGAATGTATTATTCCAATTATTATTGAATGGTAATGAAATGGATGGTGTATAATATTTAAGAATCAATATATTGTAATAATAATAATATATTGTAATTATTTCCATCATTATTATAGTCCACATAAGGGTCTGGTGAAAAATACATTACACCACGACATGGAGATAATAATCTATATGTACGCACCCATAGTGATTTATATTTTCATATGACGAATTGAAGGTGGAAAATAGTTGATTATAATTCATAATAATATCTCAATAAATATGAAATACTAGAGTTTTTACATACTAATGAAACAACTCATGAATTAGAAATACCAGAATAAACATGTTTGAATGAATTTGTATAGGAAATTACATATTCTTTGATGTGCTCCATCTAAATCTAGTCTTAATGCACTAGAGTCGGTATTTGAAGAAGTCCAAAACCTATAAAATTATTATAGAAATGTTTAAATGGAAATTGGGATGTGATATCTTAAACATAAGGATGAATGATTTTTTAGTAAATGTTGTTAGAGGTTCCCTTTTATATTTAAGGTGAGGGACACATTGGGAAAGTCTAGAATATATTAATTTATAATAAAATATGTACACATTCAAAAAACTAAAAAATGCCTGAATTGAGAATATGATATAAGACAGGGTAGCAATATCAACATCCAATACATTTTGGGCACATTTTTCTTACAATTTAAGTATCATCATTTTTATTGACAATTATTTGTTATATTTAATTTTCTTCTATGGAAACAAATATTACAGTTTCTAAAAAAAAATATTTACTTATTTGATGCAAATTATACCATAAATAAATTAACTATAATATATTCTACTATATCATAATTATTATTTTTTAAAAAAAATATTCTGATATTTCTGTAATTTAATAAACATTATTTGGATAATATATATTCCTCAATTAATATATATATTTTTTCTAACTAAATTAAAACTTTATCTGAATTAAAATAAATTTTAAAAGTTTAATAAAACAATTTAAAATTTTAAAATTTTTATTTTTTGAAAACAAAATAATGATCTAATTAAAAAATAATTTATTTTCATAATTAGGGGAAAAATCATAAAAAAGTTTCTTTTTTAATTCTAGACAATTTAATATATCTCAGGTAATGTTTTGGGAGTTTTCATAATGTTTTTAAATTTTTTATGAATAGTGACATACTGTAATATACAATATATGTACATTATATGTTAAATACATTATTCCACGAGTCCCCACTGATTTAATATTGATAATATCAAATCATCCATAATTATTTTAATAATGTTAGTAATAATTGTCAAACTATTCATAGTTTTGATCCAATATAATGAAATAATGAAAAAATATACAAGAAAACACCCCTCCCCTCCACTATAAATACAAATCCTAACCACCTATTCTCATCAAAACACAATTCCTTATAGAATGCTTAGTTTCTGCTAAATTACATACCAAAGCCTCTTTTTGACCTACAACAAATGCTGGTATCAGTAAAAATCCACAATTATGTTCATTAATGAGGTCCTCAAGGGATTGAATTTAAGCGGTAAAATCCAGTTTCATTTTAATTTATTTATTTCAATTTTTTTATTATCTCCTACATTCCCTTATCCAAATGGAAATGGTTACTTAAATATAATAAAAATAATATAATTATATTATTTTAATGGAATATTCATACTCAAAACTCCCATCTTGTCATCTAATTCAACAAAAATTAAAACAATGTCTGTGATGTGTTGATTTACCATCATCATGGAAAATTTGTTTAATGTTCTCTTACTACCTTCAAGTATAGTCAAAAAACCAACATTATGGTTAAATAAAATTTTTATCATATATTATATGATAAATAATGTTTTGAAACTAATTTATAACAATGATATTTTATAAAAATTTATTATTTTTTGACGGTTATACAAACAGCCAAAATAAATTCATTTATTCTCATTAATGTTTTATCTAATTAATGATCCTCACATTAGATAAAAATGATATATGGAATAATATAGAACTCAGGAACAATGTTAACACTATTTTATTATGGGTTTATAATTTTTATATGATTTGACTAGAAAATATATAATGAACTAACAATGGAAACATTAAAATAAACGCACCAAAAACAATGAAAAAAATATTAATGATAAATGGGGGAAGGATATTATTAAAAGATAATATCATGTATTTTAAATATTAATTTGCTTCATTGATATATTTGTAACACTCATTAAACAAATATATATGAATTTTAAACATTTTTAATGTATGAAAAAGATGAGGAAATGTACTTTTCATTAAAAATACAGGTTTAAATTTTAATTTTTACAACATTGAAAATGATTGTTTTTATGATTAAATTGTTCATGATTTGTTATTATTTTCTGGTTATTGAAAATTTATTATGATGATTGTTGGAATATATATCTCCATCCAATTTATTTTTTATTGTTATATTGGATGCTTTCTATAATGGTTATTCAAGGTGTAACTGTAATTGAAACATCATTAGGTAGTTCTAATGGTTATATCACGAGGTATCTCAAAGAGTTACATTATATGTTATTTTTAAAAGTTACAAATCATATGTAATCCATGATGGGAACATTCCTATGTAATTAATTCTCTATATAACATAAATAAATTATTTATGATTTCTATGTTTTATAGAAAACTATTGTTTTCAAAAAGAATGTCTATTATACATTATTTGTGAGATGTATGTCTTTGTGAAAATGATTTCATATGATTATAAGTATTCTTGGACTGATGGTTTCTTTATTTTATGTCTTTTACTAATTTTATGTTTTGATCATATAGTTAAAAAAATTCGCAGGGTTTAATGATGGGTAATAAGAAGAATAACCGAAGCTAAATGTTGTAAATATTTTTCATGAAAATATTTAATGTTATATTAAAATCATTTGTATTATGATATAAATGAACACACACTAATTATTAAACACTTATTTTCTTTATGGTTTAATATTAATATAATATTTACTAATTATCTAAAAATATAAACTGAACTGATATATGGTATTTAAAGATTGTGAATTCTAAAATAATTAACTAGATTGGTTAATGTTTATGACTGGGTAGTTTTATTTTTCTTTATATGATAGTTTACATTACCTTAGGGGTTCTGATGATTTTAATATAATAACCTAAACTATTTTTCAATTGTGGGTTTGTTGAAATTTTTAATAATTTAACAATTACCATGCTGCTTCAATTAAGATATGTTTTTTCAGAATGGTTTTCCATAGTATAAATATGCTAGTTGATGTATGAAGGTAATGAGAGGATACTATATTTTCAAATCTGAAAATTGGAATACTGGGAATTGGCACCGAGTATTATTTTAATTTATTGGTTTAGTTGAATTGGGAAATAAATGGATCTGTAATTCATGCAATGGAATTACTTGAGCTACAAAAAAAGGAACATGATGATAGTGGAACATTGTATAAGTCCACACCGTCATTCTTTTAGTGTATCTCTTGACTTGGTGGGGACTGAAGGGTTAGTTAAACCAATTTAAAAGATATTTGATGTCATGGGGTGTTCAGATAATCAAAAGAATAGTAATTCAATATAACTATTTGAGGGTGTATTTGACCATTTTTGGTCAAGGGTTTTGAATATTTGTGATAGTTATGATATCAATGACTTGGAATGGGATGAATTGAAAAATATTTTACTTGAAAAATATTTTCCTATGGTGGTTTGAATTAGGATAGAAAATAAAATCCATGAATTAATAATAAATAAAGATGATTTAGTGGTTTTGTATGAATCAAAATTCATTCACGTGGAAAGGAACACTCAAAATGTTATTCGGGATATTGATATGAAAATAATTCATTTATTCTCAGGAATAATGCCAAGAAATTTAATAGTATTTTTCTATCTTGACTTCAAAAGATATGAGAAACTTGTCTATTGCGTGAGAGTGTAGAAATGTATTTTTTGGACGATCATGTTTACTTTTATAACAAGAAAATTAAAATTTCATTATATTTGGAAATGTGATTGATTCGATCAAACAAATAAGATTGTAAAAATGTGCAATTTCTATTTTCTAGAATGTGTGGAATAAATATCCCTAGGCAATGACTTAAAAAATATGGGAAGCATTTTTTATGAAGTATGTTTTGTCCTATGGGCCTATATTTTAACTAAAAATATATTAATTTTATTTATAATAAGAAAATTTATTTATTTTTAAATGTGGTGAGATAGGGAATTTTAAAAATACCTACCCAAATACGGATCTGAATAATGAAAATTAGTCGAATTAAAAGTGGAATATTATAGTGAAATATTTTACGACTACCTTAGAATATATAAGGGAAATAAATGATGCTATTTCAGATAATTAGTTTGTTTACTCATAATGTTCAAATTTATTGTTTTATATGGGGGCCTACAGATTATTTAATTTCTATGATGTTTAATATTAAATTTGAAATTCCACATCAAGAAATGAAATCAGATAATTGGTTGAAACCCCAAGGGGAAATGATTATGAAAAAATATAAATATATGAATCATGATGTTTTTTATGCGGAATGAAAATACCTACAAACAATAAAATTTTACTCTTAGTGATGTTTAATGCTATTCTCTATATTGATTCACTTTCATTTTGTCTTGATAAGATTGATTGTATAGGTGATGATGTTTTTTTTCAGAAAGTGATTCAGTTTGTTTTCAATAAAAGAACACATATCATTGATAAAAAATCAGAATTATAGGAAACTTTTAATTGAATGAAATGAATGATATCTTTCCAAAATTCTTTAATATAAAGAAAATCTTTATTTAAATGATGTGCTAAAGGAAAATGAATATATAGACATTTTTCCAATGGGTTTCCTAATGTTATACCTGATCCAGAAGATTAATTTATTATTTATATAGTTAATGGTGCAAAGATAATTTCCAAACTCTCTTGTTGACTGGAATGAGTTGAAATTTCAAATTTTAAACAGTTATATCTTGAGTTTCTTGATAATGGATCCATTAGTCATATTACATGAACATGTAGTTCTCCTATAATTAATATTAAAATGAAATTTGTTTTCATGATTATTTTCATTGATTATAGGGATCTAAATAAAATTATTTTTAGGAATATGTATCTATTTCCTCATATCAATGTCTTATTTGACTAGCTATATGGAGTTCATTGTTTTTTTTCAAGATTAACATGTGATACGGGTACAAAAAATTATTGGTTACGGAGCATGAAATTTGAAACACAACATTCCATACTAGATATGAACATTATGAGATTTTTATGGATATTTAATTAAAAAATTATCATACTATATTCATGGATAATATTAATAGAATATTCTCTGAATATTTTCATAAGATAACTGATATTTTTGTTAATTATATTTTTTTATATTCAAAACGACTTTAGGAAATTGAAAAAAATTAATGATTTCCTACCAAATTATAAAAAAAATGTTATATAAAAAATATAGAAAATGATATTTTTGTTTGTAATTTTTTTCCTATTTAACATTGTAAATAAGGATGGAATAATGGTTGAACATTCCAAACTACAAGAGGTTGATGGATAGAATATACCTAAAAATGCTACTTTGCTTGTTATTTTTAATGGATTATTATATCATTAATGAAGTTTTTTAAAATAAAAAATAAATTTATCTATCCCTCTAAATATGTTAACATAAAAATGGATTACATTTTATAGATTTAATATTGTGATGTTGGTGTTGTGTAACATCAAATATGCTTAGTGAATGCTCTATTTTAGTCCTTACCTTCCATAAATAGACATTTTATCATCTATAGTGAGGATTCACTTAAGGGAATTGGTTTCATTCTAATATAGAATAATCATGTAATTTCATGATCTTCAATAAATATAAAACCTCATATGTTAAATTATCCCACACAAGATCTAGGATTAGAAGCTTTGGTTTTCACTTTTAAAATTCACAGAAATCATTTATATTGATCAAAATGTGAAATATATACCTACCATAAACCATTAAATTATTTATTCAGTCATAAGTAATAGGACATGAGGCATATCAGATGGCCTGAACAAATAAAGGATTGCAATGGAATAATAAATTACAACACTAAAAAAACAAGTCATTCATGCCATGAATCAAAAACATCATGCTCAGTTGACCATGTTATAATTGAAATATGACACCTTCATTAATGATTTCATGAATTTTTTCCTTGGTTTTTGTTGATGTAGATTTTTTTTGTTTTTTATGGTTCATTACAGTCATCTCTCCCAGACATAATATGAAATGGAATAAGGAAGATTATGAGTTACCAAAAAAGGAATAATTTTTTATAAAATGTAAATTTAGATAAATAAATATAGATAATGATTATGTATAGAGATTATATTAAGAGAATATATGTTCCTATTTATTCCTATATGGATAATTACTTATCAAGCGAAGCTCATAGTTCACAATTTTTAGGTCATTATGAATAGTCATATATGTACATTAACCATCACGGAGATAGGGGATGTAATGAAAATAGAATTTTATTTTTTCTCAATGAAATTATTGAATTTTAAAATAGTTAAAGAAGTTAAATAACTTCCATCGGGTATGCTTCATCATTTTCTAGCCGAATAATGGGAATTTTAAAATAAATCCACAGAATTATTGGTCTAATAACCAAGATATCGTCAATATAACTACGATAATTCGTTTATTATTGATTTGAGGACTAAATATTCACATTTTTTTTATAAATTATAGACACCCATTTTCTTGATAAGTTTTATTGACTGTACCTCAATGATATTATCAAGTTTTATATGGTTCCTCTATTCATTTTATCTTACCATGTTCCCAATTTTTCTTTTATCTTCTTAGAAAAGACTTTATATGTCATTGGGATCAATATAAAATTTCAGCACATCCATCTATCAATAATATAGTAGAAAGACTAAGAAAAAAGTTATACAGTTGAATTATTGTTATTTTCTTGTTCAATGTTTTACTTGGGATTTTAGGTAGCCATATTTCTTTAGATACGTTTCCTTATTATAACAATTCTCAATCCAATTCCTAGATGGCATCTTTTGAGGTATTATATTAAATGTGTGGTTGAACTCAAAATTCTAGGATGACATCAATAAATGTATGTTTATGGAAATAAAATTATATTAGGAATAATAATATACAATTAAGATGATCAAGCAATAACGAGGGACAATATAGACTATGAAGAATAGTAATGCAGATAACAATTGGAAGTACATTTCATTCAAGGTAGGTGACTTTGTTTTTATTAAAATGTCATATTAATTTTTTTTCATTTTGGTTAGAAATGAATGGAAGTCTCAATATTAATAATACTTTATGAGATCCATGAGATGTTGGAACATTTTTTTTACAATGTATATTTTCATCCGAGTTTTATCAAAGGTACACACTATTTTTCATATTTTGGTGTTAAAAAGGTATGTGCTAGATTAAACTCTAATTTTAAGCTCAAATATAGTATATCAAGATTAAAAACATTATTAAGAGTTAAATCATTATTCGATTCTGGATCATATAGAGAATGTTTTGTTGTATAAGGTAGTTCACCATGTTTTGGTTTTCTGGAGAAACCATATGGTTATAGAAGAAACATGGGAATATGAAAAGTGTTTGAAGGAATGGTATGACAACTTTTTAAATAATTAAATAAATATTTTGTGCATAAAATTTCATCTATTTGGGGATAAATTAACAACCCGGGTAATTAAAAAATAAATTGTTTTAATTTTGGAATTAAATAGTTAAATTCGATATAAATTTTTAATGAAATAAGTGGTAATTATAGAAATTAATTATTCGATAAAAAGTGATTAATATCCTCACATATGAATGTAAAAATAAATTTTTATTATATTATAAGACCAAATGAGATGTATTTATGTCATTGATAATTTAAATAAATGTTTTGAAAAAGATCAATTATGAGTTTTTATTTTTATGCTGCATAATTTTTTATTCCCTACTAAATATTTAATAATTAAATTTAAAAGAAAATTTATTTTCATAAAATATAGTCACAAATTATTATATTTTCTTTTATTTTGAGATTATTTTATGATACCTAAATTAAATTTTCAATGTGTCATTAAGAGTGTTATAATTTAAAAGTTGTAATTTTTAAAATAAATGATTATTTAAATTAAAAATTAAATTTATCATATATTGAAAATTATTTTCATAATATGGAGTTTATTTATAAATTATAACTATCAAAAAATAGTTGGGTGAATTATCAAATTTTTCTAAAATTGTTGAATTTTTTAAAAATAGTGAAATACGATAATTTACCACTTATAAACATTATAAGTTAAATTAACTATACCATGAGTTGTTCTAGAAATAATAACACTAATATATAATAATTTTTATTTCTTTAATTATATTTATTTTTATCCTCGAACAATTTATTGTAATGAGTCAAAATAATAAAATAATGAATAAATTAATGATAAATCACATATCTCTTCCACAATAAATATCACCCCTCACCACCTCTTATCCTCACACTCATAGCCCTGTAGAATTATTTATTTATATCAAATTTCCTTACCAAGACTTTTCCCCAAATCTAATACCTACAGGTTCCACCAAAATTCCATAATAATGTTCATAAAGGTGCTTCTCAAGGGGATGAAATCAGCAGGTAAAATCCACTTTAATTTTAGTTTTTTTCATTTCTATTTGTTTTCTTTTATTATTATTATATCCACATATTCATGGTCCAATGTTATATTATAAATCCATTAAATTACATATATTGGAATTTTATTTTTGAAATGTAATATCCATCATCAAATCTATCTTCATCACCATTTATTCTATAAAATGAAAACATTGTCTCGGATGTGACAATTTACCATCATCATGGATGATGTGTTTTAATTTTCATTTAAAACCACCATGTATTGTCTTGAAAACATTATTATGGTTAAATATGATATGATAATAAATATTATAAGTTATAATATTTTATGAAACCAATGTATAAACATTATATTAGATAAAATGTGATCAGTTATTGATGGTTCTAAAAACCAGCAAAATAAATTAAATAAATTTCATTGGACATTTTTCTAATTAATAAATATAATATAAGAAAAAAAATTCCATATGTTTTCATTTATAATTATGGAAACTTATTAACTAAATATTATTAAATATCTATATTTTTTCTTCTATTTGATATGAAAATAAATAATGAACCAACCATGGAATCCAAGAAATAAATGCACCTGAAATAATGAAATTAAAAAAAATTATTGATAAACTGGGTAAATGATGTTATAAAAAGATTATATAATTTTATATAAATATGAATATATTTCTATAATATATTAATAATAATCTTTAAACCATTATACATGTTTTTTACGTGTTTGATGTATGACGAACATGAGGTATATGAATATTCTTTACGAATAAACTTTTAAATTTCTATTTTTACAAAATTCAAAAGTAATATTTTTATGATAAAATATTAAGGTTTTATAATATTTTATTTCTTTATATGAATTTTTTCTGATATAGGGCATGACCTATACCTCTTTCCAATAGATTGGGTATGTTTATTTTTGAGGTTGACCATAATTGTTATTAAATGTGTAACTGTGGATGTTACAATATAAAAATACCATGGGGGTCACATCATAAAGAAGTAATGAGGGTTACACTCTAGGCTATACGCAAGGGTAGAAACTTATTTGGATGTAGTGAAGGTTACAATAATAAGTAACTAATCCACCATGATATGTAAATAGTTTATTTTGGTTTACTATATTATATTGAAATCTCTTGTTTTCAAAAAGTATGTATATGAAACTTTATGATTGAGAAGTATTAATTTATGAAAATGATTCCATATGATTATAATTATTTATGTAAAAATAGATCCATTCATTTTTTTCCTTAACAACTATTGGTGTGCACATCCTATAAATAAAAAAAATCACAAGGTTTATGGAAGTGTAAAATAAAAGGAAAAATGAAAATGAAATTTTTAAAGATTTTTCATGGAAACATATGATGTTTTATTTAAAAATATTATATTATGGAAGAAAATTACATTGTTTTAGTAGTATCAGTAATTCATTCTCAGGGGTTGATATATTTGAATTATGTACTAATGACCTAAAACTATAAACCCAAATAATCATTGTAATTATAACAATGATTATTCAAAAATAATTTACAACACTATATAATGTTTTGTGCTGAGTCTTTATAGTAATTATATTTTTTCATATCATATTTTAAATCAATTATAATTTTTTCTTAAAAAGACTTCATTGTCATTATTGGAGCCATTAGTTTATTTTAACTCTGAAAATAAAAAGATAATGATTCAATTAAAGTATAATTATTTCAGAAATCCCAAATATTTTATGTTGATCTAAAAAATTAACGGTAAAATAAATCATAGCCAAAAAATATTTCATTAATAGTTTTTGATATTTGTTACATTATTTTTCTAATGATATCATTAAAAATGTGTAAAAATTGTATAAGAATTTAAGGACAACATTTTATAAATTAAAAACGAAACCAAATTTTCTAGATGAACATTAATTTATATTTAAAATATAAATTTTTTATTGAAAGCACAATTCAATATTTTTCAGAAAAAAAAATGGTTTAATAGAATGAAAACTCCATTTTTACATTAAATTTAATTAAGATTATATTTTATTTATATTCAAAATAAAATGGAATGAAATGTAATAATAATAATATCATGGATTCTTATGGACTATCTATATGTATAAAATGAAATAAATAAAATTTTTATAGATTTTGAAAATCTATTTCACATTATTTTTAACAATTATTACATGATTTACCCTTACATAGTGATAAATATTTAGTATGGTTACTTTTCATAGTGATGAAAAATAAATAAATATATTTAGAAAAACAGAATAATTGATTCCAAATATAAAATACATTTCCCAATATTGAATTTTAACGTGGGTCGATAATTTAATAAAATATTAAAATCCAATGCCGAGTGAATTTTTTGGAAAAATAAATTGTTATTCCAAAAACATATAGACCTGAATTAAGGTATTATGATCAATCATTTTTAATTTAAAAAATTATTTATTATTTAAGATGTATTTTGTTAAATTAATATGAAAATAATATAAATTACTTTAATTATACAAAAAATGAATGATCTATGAGGAATTTCCCTATTAACTGAAAAATGAATCTATGTAAAAAAATAAAAAAAATTCACCAAATGAAAATTTTTAATTTTAATTTTACAAATTGTTATATTTACTAAATTTAAAATTATATTATGTATATATAAAAATTTTAAATAAATGTTCATAAAAAAGAGTTCTATAAAAATAATACATCCCTTTTGGTTGGAAAATTTGAAAATATTTATTAATAAATATTACTATAAAATATATTTAATTAATACTATTAATGGATTAATTTTTTATTAACTATAAATGGGTTGTTACCTATCTGTTGTTTTTATGTTATATTAATGGAATTCATAGTCACGTTCATAATGATTCAAGTAACATAATTCAATGTGATATTGAATATTATTTATAAAAGTATATTATTGTTGAATATATTTACAAAAATTAATTGTTATGTTGAATAATTATATAATAGATACTAGTGCATAAAGAAGGTGAATAATACATATTTTTTGATTAATTATAAATACATTAAATGATTACATGTCGGAAGACCATGATATTTTAGTGTAATTGGAAATAAGAAAATAAAGATCCAAACATGGTACATGATCATAAATGTTTCTCACATATATGATCTCCATAAGTGAATTTACATAAACAAGTTCTTCATAACATGGGAAAAGTATAAAAATGAAAGGGGCGAGTTCAGATGCTCAGTAAGGGTTAAAAAAGACACCTTACCAAAACATGAGAATAAGTGTATAAAAATATTAGAATAATATTTTAAGGCCATATAGTGCATATCACAGATCATATGCCTGATTTATGGAATAATGATGGGATGTTTAGAATATATGATTCATAAGGAAGACATGATATCAATCCATGAGAAAATAACATAGGAATAATATATAGATTATTTTGTAGATAAATGTTCATATAAAATCCTTTCCAATGTATTTACGATATTCCTACCATGGTCTTATTAGTAGTTTCTGTACACTCCCCAGACCATAATGGTAGACATGGTTCACTCCCATGAATAACATTGTATCCATGGTTCAACAAAAATACCATTCTTTTAGCCAAAGTCTTTCATTGAACTGAGTTCTCTTCCCATTTTATCCATGTCTATATCTTGAGATATTAATCATTACCCAATTTATTGGAGAGAGATACAGGTCTCACAAATCTGGTAACGAAAGCATACATATGTGTACCAGCATATCATAGTAAAT
Organism: Viscum album; assembly: GCA_963277665.1. Classification (NCBI taxonomy): domain Eukaryota; kingdom Viridiplantae; phylum Streptophyta; class Magnoliopsida; order Santalales; family Viscaceae; genus Viscum; species Viscum album. Next base: position 820,192,134 of record OY728161.1, read on the forward strand.
TATATCATAACCCATTATATGATATGGGTATCAAAATCATGTAATTATATCAATATATGTAGAAAATAAACAATTTTAATAATCAATTGATCATATAATGACCCACGAAAAGTGAATGGTTTGATAAATATATTCCCCATGAAAGAGAAATTAATTACTTAAAAAACATTCCATAAAAATATAATCTATTCCGAGAAACAATTTTAATCAAACCATTGGATCATTTCCCTAGATATGAATGAGTAATACTAAAATAAGTCATCATAGATGGAAAATAACTTTTTAATTTCATTTAAGTACACATTATGAGGAAAATATTCTTTACTCTTTATGAAATCTTTTTTAATGAAAAAATATATTTAAGACCATTTTTCTTGAAAAATTAAAAAATAATATTGATATGTGTTGAAAACATTTTATTTTTAAAATACATTTAAAAATTATTAAATAATATTTTAGAACATTTAAAAATGATTTAATGATAAAAACTCTTTAAAATATATTATGGGACCTTTTAAAATCCATTATAATAAATGATAAAAATATGTTTTTTAAATCTGTTATTCTTTGAAAAAAAAATAAAAAAAATTCTAATATTAAAAAACCCATTTTCTTTAAAACATTACCTTGCAAACATACAATTAAAGATAAAAAGAAATTATGGTTATTATAGATGGAATGTTTGTAAGTTATGAACATTCCATATGCACCATTATAGTAAAGAAATTTTATGGGATCATAAAATTACTATAATATTAAATTCTAAAAAATTAAAAAGTATATACGTGGGTAAAAAATTCCATTAAATATCATTGAATAATTGTAAAAATTTGGAATCATTTTTATAAAATGTTTTTTTGAAATGCCATAGATTTCTGACCGAAAGAAGAAATAATTTAATATTTTGATTAAAAAATTATCATGAGTAGATTAGTTACCAAAGAGTGGGAAAATATACAATTACTTATAAAATATGTTGGTGTTACACTAAATGATATTTTAAGAGATATGTATAAAATTATTTCATCAATGGAAGAATAATCATAAACAATATTGATAAACAATGTGATTTTTAGAAAAAACCCGTCACCAAATTGGTAACATAGAATAACAGAAAATGTAAAGAAAAGTATTAATTTAAGAGTAAAATATCATAAAAATAATGATATTTAGTATTTAACATGTAAAAGGTATTTTATAAACCTCATAGAAGAAATATAGTTCTACAACATGGCATGTGTCTCTAAGAAGGGAAATTGAGGCAGAAAAACTATACCAGTCCGGTAACTTTTGAAACATAAACCCATAATATAACTATAAACAAATTGATATGTAAATACAATTATATTTATGTATAATTTTAATATAATACATCCATAGGAACTATATACACCACATAAAATAAATTATTTTTGAATAATACATGTTTTTCACAGATACAAGATGCGAGATGAGAAAACCCTTAACTTAAGTATTGAATTTCATCATTAACATTTAATAATCCAACATAACAATTATAAGTCCATTATAAATCTACGAAAAAACCATATTATTATATATAACACCATTAATTTATTAATATTACCCTATTATTAAAAATTCTATTTAAATTTTATGCTTTAGTTAATATATTTTTTGTTTTTCACACATGTTTTGACTTATTATTCTTGATCCTCATATATGGGCCATTAATTACTTATTTATTGAATAAAACAAAAGATAAAAATAATTTATATATATATATATTCAGTATATTAATATTAATTATAATGAATAAATTTTTGAAATATGAAATGTAATTCACCGTTCATGTAGACAGTAGGTCGTACATATGCATGAATGTTGTTTCCGTTTAATTATAACTATGAAATGAAGAATGTAAACGATATATATATATTATCTTATCATAATAATTGATATTTCGTATATATTATATATTTTTCACTAAACCCACACTTAAAATGTTCCATGTAATGTTTGAATGAATCACCTCACTTTGGGGAGGCGGTACACCACACGTCCACAAACGAACATATCATTTTTACAAAAAGGGTAAAGCATAGTGTTTTGTTTTACGTAATAATTCTAGAAGAATAAATACATCATTAATATAAAATATTTCATATAGAAACATAGTTTCATCATAATTTATAACCATGACATGGGGTAAAGGAAAACAACAAACAACAACGATTTTTGAGTCGATAGTTCATCGTACACAACAATAGTATGTTCGTTACCCATTATATGGAATTGTGTAAAAGTTTAGATATAAATATTTTATTGAAAAAATAATAGTATATTTAGGATTATTATTTTATTATATAATCATAGAATAATAATATTTTATGGGATGTAGAATGAATTATAATAAAATTTTATGAGATGTATAATGAAAATAAATCAAAAGAGCTTTATAAAAGATGTTACCTATTATTTGGTTAACCCTTTTGGTTTTCACCAAATTGCTTCCTTAGATTGATTAATTCCGAAAGTAAGGATACTGTGACTAATATAGGGTTTCTTATATATTATTTTAGATTTTTTTTTTCAATTCATGTACATGATTGGTTTTTATAATTTGTGGGTGTTGACATTCTTTTTATAGTGAAGGATGATTGGAATATTTGTAAATTTTTTAAAACTAAATTCCATAGAATAATTTACCATTAAATGTTTATCTACAATAATTAAAAAACTATTACAATTTAGTATAGGGTCTATATAATAACATTTAAATATTTTTAGAAAATTGTCCCAGTAATTTTGGGCCTTAATATTAAGGCACAATCCTTTATTTAGTATATTTTTATCTTAATTGCTATAATTAATTTTAATCACATTCAATAATAATTTTTTTAATTAATATGTATAAAATATTATAAAATATATATTATCGGACCAAAAGTTTGGAATCCATTTTTTTAATTTCAAATTATATTAGTGGTAGAAATTAGTTTTAAAATAATCCCACATATGGGATGCCAATGTGTGTTTTTAAAGTTAGAGGGTATAAAAGATTGAAATATTTTTATATGTAACATCATTTTTTAATTTCATAGAATTACCTAAGATGGATTAATTTTTATAAATTTTATCTATTTATAATTTAAAACAAAATTAAAATATAATTTAACTATATAATAAAAATAGATATAAAGTAGTCTATAATTAAAATTCATTTTTCTATTTTTCATCAAACAATGAAACTTCTAAAAAACCCAAAAAATTATCCCAATGAAATTTTTGATATTACAATTTCAAAAATCATGTTTATTTTATCGAATTATAATTCTAAATATTTCAAAAATCTTTTAGAAATTTCGTTCCCTAATTATTGGAAGTAAAATTACATATTAGAAACATGCATATTTTTATTCATTAAATTGGGTGTAATCTTATCTTATACCGATGTAATCTATTTTATGGGTATCAAAAATATTTATTGAATATATAAATCTGTTTGAAAACATTATTCCAAACTGTTTTTTAAATTTATTTATATAAACAATTTATTCAAGGACCAGTTTTTTTATTAAAAGTAATTTTTTAATTTTCCAATATTTATTCCATTCACATTTACTAATATATACCAAATGGATTCATTTAATATATATTTCTAAATCATATAGTTTTAAAAATAATTTTTTGATTTTATTCATTACATACATTTAAATGGCTAGGTGGTAGCTATAATATTAATTTAATATTAATATTATTATTATATTGTAGTTAGTTTAAATTCATCCTTGTTTGTTATGAAATTAATATAATAGACTCAATATTGTGAGTAATACCAGAATAAAATAGTTTTTATTGTATAAAAAATCGTATACATGTTTTGTGTGGGGAATGATTATCTTGGTGTTTCATATAATGTGATCCAAAAATAGTTATTTAAAAAAAATCATATTTTTAGTTTCATGAAATGAAAAAAATATTATATTAAATTTAAAAAATAATTCACAATATATCAAATGTTTAATTCTACCACCTAAAATTAATTTCTCCCTCTAAATATATATAGGTTATAAAATTATTAGTACTTGAAATTTACTTTTTTGAAATCCATGTCATATAATTTAATACTAAAACATCAACTAAAACCAATAGATCAAAACATATTAGATACCCTATGTTACACATAACAATGGTTTCATATTTGAAAACGTATGTGGGGAGGGAAAAACATGGACATTGAAGAGAAATATACCAAAACATTTCTATTTCAAGGTGATAGATGACAGGGTTAAGTGAATGTTAACAACAAAAATCCTGGATTCTACGATGACTTAATAGGCCATTTGATCAATCAAAAAAGGAAACATGATATATTTTTGGACTCGAGATTCTTTTTAAAATGATAAATAATTTTCTTGAAAATATATACATACATAATATCAAGAAAACAATACCCCTTAATTTTTCCTGAACAATAATCACTTCATATCTTTTTCCTAAAAATAATGGTGAATTTTTCATTACTGAATCATTAAAACATCATGACATACAATAATTGAGTAATATGACATTCCATAAATATTTATCACAACCAAAAGTTTATAAAAATTTATCAAATACGCATAAACAATTATATGGAGAGATTATGCATTGACATAAACCATTCCATAAATGGTTAAACTTTTAAGCCTTCAAAATGGTGGAAGTCAAAAACATTAGAAATAAGATCTGAAAATTTCCCAAAAAAAGCTTACCACTGATCCCCCATATATCATAATGTAGCTCATAGATTTCATACGGAAAAAATCTGAATACCATCATCATGTATTCTCTTAAAACAAAGAAATAACCTGAATTAACACAAATACATATTGAAAATATTCATGTACCCTTATTCCAATGTTTATTGGATATTTATTAAATACTAAAATGTTTGTAAACCACATCAATGATATAGCAAACTAATTTTCAACAAATCAATAATTATCTATAAGGTAATCCCTACAATCTAATATTCTTATTCATTACCAAATATAATTATCCAAAAAACATCAACTTAATATAACTAACATATTAAGGATTATGTTTCCCTTAATAATGTGTTTTCCCTGAATATAACATTTTTATTAAATCACATTTCTACTCTACCAAAACCATTCAACGTATTCAAGTAAATTCATATTTCAAAAAATAATGTTATCAATCATTATATACTTCCGCATTTATATGAAATTTTTCATTAATCCAAATACATATAAACATATTTCCTTCAAATTTGTACTTAATTCATTACTTGGATACCTCATCCTATTATATAAAACCTTTTTTTATTTCACATTTCATCAATAATCTCATCATCCATAGAAATTTTACAATTACTCAAACCACAACTCTAATTGTTTTCAATATATTTTCCTTAGTATAATGATTTTCATATTGACTATTCCTTACACACATAAAGAATTATACCTTTTATAATGTATTTGGGAGTCCAATCTTCCCATCTAATGTAATAATCAAACTCTTTATATTTCCTTTGAAATTTATTTCATTGTGTTTCTATTTTCTATATTCAATGCATATTATTATTACTCTAATAAATTCACATAGATTAATTAGTCAATATTGTTGATTATAATGGATCTAATTATTATTTCCTACATGGTCTTTATTACAGATAATCTCATTTAACTCCTCAATTCGCATCATCGTGTTGTAATATTTTTCGTTAAGGTATAAACTTACAGGAATATTCTATAAATATTGATTAGTCATTATCAAAACATCATTTACAATAATTATAATATCATTTGATGACTCACCTATTCATTTTACATCCCATTAAATTTTTACCCATTTCCTTATTGACCCCTTCCTTGAATAAAACTAGAAATAATATTGTGAAAATCACTTATCCTAGCGAAGAAACACATAATACTGGAAAATAAATAATCAAAAGTCAAAATAATGAATCCTAAATATAATACCATATGTTTATCAAAGGTTATTGATAAGAATATTTTAATTAATTAATTAAATATGATTTATAAAGAGTTTATGAATTTAAAAATCATATCACTGGCTGTGCCAAAGAAGGTGTGCTTGAAGGCTAATTATCATGCATTGTTACCCGATAGAGTCCATCTATATACATTTTTTTGGGTTCCCATAAATAAAACAATTCCAAATCCATATCCACTAGTTTTATATAGACATAAATGTAGTTTTATGGAACTACTAACTCTATGCTTTTCCAAAATTATAGGACACTCTCCTGATCTTTAACTCATCAATATAATTATATTTTGAAACATCCCAAGACATATAATTAAAAAATATACCTACAAATCTCATTTAATATATCATATCCTAGTTTCTAGTATTTTAATAGAACATTAAATTGATACCACTTATACAGAACCAAGAATTACATATTTGAAGATTATATCTTTCTATATTAAAATTCATCACATTAGAAAAATAAATTCCCAATGAGCGTAATATTTTAGTGTCATTGTAAACATGGAAAAAATACTCTAATATTGTCAAATATCTGCAATGTTTCCCACATATACATTCCCATTTTGTAATTATTATTAAAAACATTCATCATAACATAGGGAGATGAATCATAAGAATCGGGTCAGATCAAATTTCCAAAAAGGGTATACAAAAAAAAGAAACATGAGAATAAAATGAGTATAAAGGCATCAGAACATGGGAATAATATTTGGATATTAAACCTTTCATATCAATGATCATATACATGAGTTTTAGGATAAATAATGTAATTTCTTATGACATGAATAATTGTTGAATCAAGAGGGTAATCCATGAGACCATAATATAAGAATGGGAAAGGTAATTATTGATTGAAAAATAAGAAAATAAATTTATTTCTATTGTTGATAATGTATTACTTATAAGGTCATATTTTCAGTATGAGTTCACTCCCCCTTCCATAATGTTAGTATTGTATCCCTACCATGAACATCTAAGTAGTCAAGGATCACTCAAAAGGCCATCACAGAAGTTAATGTATTTTACTAAACTGATTGCACAACACATTCACTTCATGTCTATCTAAATAGAGAAAAATAATTACCCAATCATTAGAGGGTTTTATATCTAACACCCACTTCATAATGATATCATACAAATGGGTAAAATTGGATCATAAGAAATTATATGATAACCAATTAAATGAAATGGGCATTATAAAAATTTAATCATATATGTACTTGTTAAAAATTTATTTGTTTAATTGTAATTTAATCAAATAATAACCCATTAAAAAGGCTGGATTTAGTAAAAATATTACCCATTAGAGAGACACTAGTTCCAAAAACATCATTCTATAAGAACTATAACCATTAAGTGAAATTATATGAATGAAAACATTCGATAATTTTAATAGAATGTAATGAGTTACTCCAATATATTTAATAAATTGTAAAAATTTATTTTTATTTATAATTTAAAAACATTTCTTGACCAAAATTAAATTTACACTTTGAAAATAATTTTTTAAAAACATAAAAAAAATTAACTAATTTACTTGAAAAGTATAAACAAGCCCGAAAAAATATTGAAATCCTTATTATGTGAAAAAAAGTTGAAAATATATAAAATTATCTTTGTTATCATTGAAATAATTATCTTTAAAATCAACCTTTTTAAAACATAAAAGAGTGCTTTGAAAATAATTAATTACACTTTTAAAAACTAAATAAATATTTGAAAACCCTCATTCATTGATAAAAATATTAAAGTAAATAAATTTATTGAATATTATGAATATAAGATTATTTTAAAATTTAACCAGATATGGATTCATTGTAATCATCTAGAAAATAATGTTCCTGATGGCTGGTATGTCCATACATGCTGACCATTCCTTTTCCACCTTATAGGTTTAGAAATGTTCATTTAGCTGAAAATAAAAGAAGATTCATTTTAATGATAATTTTGAAAATCATTTTACATGGGTAAAAATACCCTTTACAATTCATATTATAATGGTAAAACATTTTTGAAAACATTTTTAGAAATCAAAATTTTCATAGAACATAGATTTTAATAGAAATTAGAAATTAATACAAATATAATAAAATAATTTTATTAATTATAATAACTACTATTGAGTAGAGAAATTGAACCGTCACATGGATATTGCCTGAATAAACATATGATAATTAATATGATGATATTTTTTAAGATGTGGATCATAAAATTTTTAGTTATTTTGAAAATCTATTTCACATTATTTTTAACAATTATTACACGATTTACCCTTACATAGTGATAAATATTTTGTATGGTTACTTTTCATTGTGATGAAAAATAAATAAATATATTAAGAAAAAAAATAATTGATTCCAAATATAAAATCCATTTCCTAATATTGTATTTTAATGTGGGTCGATAATTTAATAAAATACTAAAATCCAATGCCGAGTGAAGTTTTTGGAAAAATAAATTGTTATTCCAAAAACACATAGACCTGAATTAAGGTATTATGATTAATCATTTTTAATTAAAAAAAATTATGTATTATTTAAGATGTATTTTGTTAAATTAATATGAAAATAAAATAAATTACTTTAATTATACACAAAATGAATGATCTATGAGGAATTTCTCTATTAACTGAAAAATGAATCTATGTAAAAAAATTAAAAAATTTCACCATATGAAAATTTTTAATTTTAATTTAACAAATTGTTATATTTACTAAATTTAAAATTATAATATGTATATGTAAAAATTTTAAATAAATGTTCATAAAAAAGAGTTCTATAAAAATAATACTTCCCTTTTGGTTGGAAAATTTGAAAATATTTATTAATAAATATAACTATAAACTATATTTAATCAATACTATTAATGGATTAATTTTTTATTAACTATAAATGGGTTGTTACATATCTGTTGTTTTTATGTTATATTAATGGAATTCATAGTCACGTTCATAGTGATTCAAGTAACATAATTCAATGTGATATTGAATATTATTTATAAAAGTATATTATTGTTGAATATATTTACAAATATTAATTGTTATGTTGAATAATTATATAATAGATATTAGTGCATAAAAAAGGTGAATAATACATATTTTTGATTAATTCTAAATACATTAAATGATTACATGTCGGAAGACCATGATATTTTAGTGTAATTAGAAATAAGAAAATAATGATCCAAACATGGTACATGATCATAAATGTTTCTCACATATATGATCTCCATAAGTGCATTTACATAAAAAAGTTCTTCATAACAAGGGAAAAGTTTAAAAATGAAAGGGGTGAGTTCATATGCTCATTAAGGGTTAAAAAAGACACCTTACCATAACATGAGAATAAGTGTATAAAAGTATTAGAATAATATTTTAAGGCCATACAGTGCATATCACAGATCATATACATGACTTAAGGAATAATAATGGGATGTTTAGAATATATGATTCATAAGGAAAACATGATATCAATCCATGAGAAAATAACATAGGAATAATATATAGATTATTTTGTAGATAAATGTTCATATAAAATCCTTTCCAATGTATTTACAATATTCCTACCATGGTCTTATTATTAGTTTCTGTACACTCCCCAGACCATAATGGTAGACATGGTTCACTCCCATGAATAACATTGTATCCATGGTTCAATACAAATACCATCTTATTAGACAAAGTCTTTCATTGAACTGAGTTCTCTTCCCATTTTATCCATGTCTATATCTTGATATATTAATCATTACCCAATTTATTGGAGAGAGATACAAGTCTCACAAATCTGGTAACGAAATCATACATTTGTGTACCAGCATATCATAGTAAATCATATCATAACCCATTATATGATATGGGAATCAAAATCATGTAATTATATCATTATATGTAGAAACAAAACAATTTTAATAATCAATTGATCAAATAATGACCCATGAAAAGTGATTGGTTTGATAAATATATTCCCCATGAAAGAGAAACTATTTTCTTAAAAACATTCCATAAAAATATAATCCATTCCGAGAAACAAATTTAATCAAAACATTGGATCATTTCCCTAGATATGAATGAGTAATACTAAAATAAGTCATCATAGATGGAAAATAATTTTTTTATTTCATTTAAATACACATTATGAGGAAAATATTATTTACTCTTTAAGAAATCTTTTTTAAAGAAAAAATATATTTAAGACCATTTTTCTTGAAAAATTATTAAATAATATTTTAGAACATTTAATAATGATTTAATTATAAAAACTCTTTAAAATATATTATGGGACCGTTTAAAATCCATTATAATAAATGATAAAAATATTTTTTTTAAATCTGTTATTCTTTGAAAAAAAAAATAAAAAAAATGTATAATATTAAAAAACCCATTTTATTTAAAACATTACCATGAAAACATACAATGTAAGATAAAAATAAATTGTGGTTATTATAGATGGAATGTTTGTAAGTTCTGAACATTCCATATGCACCATTATAGTAATGAAATTTTATGGGATCATAAAATGACTATAATATTAAATTCTAAAAAATTAAAAAGTATATACGTGGGTAAAAAATTCCATTAAATATCATTGAATAATTGTAAAAATTTGGAATCATTTGTATAAATTTTTTTTTGAAATTCCATAGATTTCTAACCGAAAGAAGAAATAATGTAATATTTTGATTAAAAAATTATCATGAGTAGATTAGTTACCAAAGAGTGGGAAAATATACAATTACTTATATAATATGTTGGTGTTACACTAAATGATTTTTTATGAGATATTTATAAAATTATTTCATCAATGGAAGAATAATCATAATCAATATTGATAAACAATGTGATTTTAAGAAAAAACCCATCACCAAATTGGTAACATAGAATAACAGAAAATGTAACGAAAAGAATTAATTTAAGAGTAAAATATCATAAAAATAATGATATTTAGTATTTAACATGTAAAAGGTATTTTATAAATCTCATAGATGAAATATAGTTCTACAACATGGCATGTGTCTCTAAGAAGGGAAATTGAGGCAGAAAAACTATACCAGTCCGGTAACTTTTGAAACATAAACCCATAATAGAACTATAAACAAATTGATTTGTAAATACAATTATATTTATGTATAATTTTAATATAATACATCCATAAGAACTATATACACCACATAAAATAAATTATTTGTGAATAATAAATGTATGTCACAGATACAAGATGCGAGATGAGAAAACCCTTAACTTAAGTATTGAATTTCATCATTAACATTTAATAATCCAACATAACAATTATTAGTCCATTATAAATCTACCAAAAAACCATATTATTATATATAACACCATAAATTTATTAATATTACCCTATTATTAAAAATTCCATTTAAATTTTATGCTTTAGTTAATATATTGTTTGTTTTTCACACATGTTTTGACTTATTATTCTTGATCCTCATACATGGTTCATTAATTACTTATTTATTGAAACAAACACAAGATAAAAATAAAATTTATATATATATATATATTCAGTATATTAATATTAATAATAATGAATAAATTTTTGAAATATGAAATGTAATTCACCGTTCATGTAGACAGTAGGTCGTACATATGCATGAATGTTGTTTCCGTTTAATTATAACTTTGAAATAAGGAATGTAAATGATATATATTATCTTATCATAATAATTAATATTTCATATATATTATATATTTTTCACTAAACCCACACTTAAAATGTTCCATGTAATGTTTGAATGAATCACCTCACTTTGTGGAGGTGATACACCACACGTCCACAAACGAACATATCATTTTTACAAAAAAGGTAAAGCATAGTGTTTTATTTTATGTAATAATTCCAGAAGAATAAATACATCATTAATATAAAATATTTCATATAGAAACATAGTTTCATCATAATTTATAACCATGACATGGGGTAAAGGAAAACAACAAACAACAACGATTTTTGAGTCGATAGTTCATCGTACACAACAATAGTATGTTCGTTACCCATTATATGGAATTGTGTAAAAGTTTAGATATAAATATTTTATGGAAAAAATAATAGTATATTTAGGATTATTATTTTATTATATAATCATTAAATAATAGTATTTTATGGGATGTAGAATGAATTATAATAAAATTTTATGAGATGTATAATGAAAATAAATCAAAAGAGATTTATAAAAGATGTTACCTACACTTTGGTTAACCCTTTTGGTTTACACCAAATGTCTTCCTTAGATAGATTTATGTCCAATGTAAGGATACTGTGACTAATATAGGGTTTCTTATATATTATTTTAGATTTTTTTTTCAATTCATGTACATGATTGGTTTTTATAATTTGTGGGTGTTGACATTCTTTTTATAGTGAAGGATGATTGGAATATTTGTAAATTTTTTAAAACTAAATTCCACAGAATAATTTACCATTAAATGTTTATCTACAATAATTAAAAACTATTACAATTTATTATAGGGTCTATATAATAACATTCAAATATTTTTAGAAAATTTTCCCAGTAATTTTGGGCCTTAATATTAAGGCGCAATCCTTTATTTAGTAGATTTTTATCTTAATTGATATAATTAATTTTAATCACATTCAATAATAATTTTTTTAAATAATATGTATAAAATATTATAAAATATATATTATCAGACCAAAATTTTGGAATCCATTTTTTTAATTTCAAATAATATTAGTCGCAGAAATTAGTTTTAAAATAATCCCACATATGGGATGCCAATGTGTGTTTTTAAAGTGAGAGGGTATAAAAGATTGAAATGTTTTTATATGTAACCTCATTTTTTAATTGCATAGAATTACCTAAGATGAATTAATTTTTATAAATTTTATCTATTTATAATTTAAAACAAAATTAAAATATAATTTAACAATATAATAAAAATAGATATAAAGTAGTCTATAATTAAAATTCATTTTTCTATTTTTCATAAAAGAATGAAACTTCTAAAAAACCCAAAAATTTAACCCAATGAAATTTTTGATATTCCAATTTCAAAAATGATGTTTATTTTGTTGAATTATAATTTTAAATATTTCAAAAATCTTATAGAAATTTCATTCCATAATAATTGGAAGTAAAATTACATATTAGAAAATTGCATATTTTTATTCATTAAATTGGATGTAATCTTATCTTATACCTATGTAATCTATTTTATGGGTATCAAAAATATTTATTGAATATATAAATTTTTTTGAAAACATTATTCCAAACTGTTTTTTAAATTTATTTATATAAACAATTTATTCAAGGACCAATTTTTTTTATTAAATTTAATTTTTTTATTTTCCAATATTTATTCTATTCACATTTACTAATATATACCAAATGGATTCATTTAAGAAATATTTCTAAATCATATTGTTTTAAAAATAATTTTTTGATTTTATTAGTTACATACATTTTAATTGCTAGGTGGTAGCTATAATACTAATTTAATATTATTATTATTATTATTATATTGTAGTCAGTTTAAATTCATCCTTGTTTGTTATGAAATTAGTATAATAGACTCAATATTGTGAGTAATACCAGAATAATATATTTTTTATTGTATAAAAAATAATATACATGTTTTGTGTGGGGAATGAATAACTTGGTGTTTCATATAATGTGATCCAAAATAGTTATTTTAAAAAAAATCATATTTGTAGTTTCATGAAATGAAAAAAAATATTATATTAAATTTAAAAAATAATTCACAATATATCAAATGTTTAATTCTACCACCTAAAATTAATTTCTCCCTCTAAATATATATAGGTTATAAAATGATTAATACTTGAAATTTCCTTTTTTGAAATCCACGTCATATAAATTAATACTAAAACATCCACTAAAACCAATAGATCAAAACATATTAGATACCCTATGTTACACATAACTATGGTTTCAGATTTGAAAACATATGTGGGAAGGGAAAAACATAGACATTGAAGAGAAATATACCAAAAAATTTCTATTTCAGTGTGATAGAAGACATGGTTAAGTGAATGTGAACAACAAAAATCCTGGATTCTACGATGATTTAATAGGCCATTTGATCAATCATAAAATGAAACATGATATATTTTTGGACTCGAGATTCTTTTTAAAATGATAAATAATTTTCCTGAAAATATATACATACATAATATCAAGAAAACAATACCCCTTAATTTTTCCTGAACAATAATCACTTCATATCTTGTTCCTAAAAATAATGGTGAATTTTTCATTACTAAATCATTAAAACTTTATGACATACAATAATTGAGTAATATGCCATTCCATAAATATTTATCACAACCAAAAGTTTATAAAAATTTATCAAATATGGATAAACAATTATATGGAGAGATTATGAATTGACATAAACCATTCCATAAGTGGTTAACCTTTTAAGCCTTGAAAATGGTGGAAGTCAAAAACATTAGAAATAAGATCTCAAAATTTACCAAAAAAAGATTATCACTGATCCCCCATATATCATAATGTATCTCATAGATTTCATACGGAAAAAATCTGAATACCATCATCATGTATTCTATTAAAACATAGAAATAACCTGAATTAACACAAATACATATTGAAAATATTCATGTACCCTTATTCCAATGTTTATTTGATATTTATTAAATACTAAAATGTTTGTAAACCACATCAATGATATAACAAACCAATTTTCAACAAATCAATAATTATCTATAAGGTAATCCCTACAGTGTAATATTCTTATTCATTACCAACATATAATTATCCAAAAAACATCAACTTAATATAACTAACACATTAAGGATTATGTTTCCCTTAATAATGTGTTTTCCCTGAATATAACATTTTTATTAAATCACATTTCTACTCTACCAAAACCATTCAACGTATTCTAGTAAATTCATAGTTCAGAAAATAATGTTATCAATCATTATATACTTCATCATTGATATGCCATTTTTTATTAATCCAAATATATATAAACATATGTCCTTCAAATTTGTACTTATGTAATAACTTGGATACCTCATCCTATTATATAAAACCTTTTTTTATTTCACATTTCATCAATAATCTCATCATCCATATAAATTTTACAATTACTCATACCACAACTCTAATTGTTTTCAATATATTTTCCTCAGTATAATGATTTTCATATTGACCATTCCTTACACACATAAAGAATTATACCTTTTATAATGTATTAGGGAGTCCAATGTTCCCATCTAATGTAATAATAAAACTCTTTATATTTCCTTTGAAATTTATTTCATTATGTTTCTATTTTCTACATTCAAAGAATATTATTATTACTCTAATAAATTCACATAGATTACTTATTCAATATTCTTGATTATAATGTATCTAATTATTATTTCCTACATGGTCTTTATTACAGATAATCTCATTTAACTCCAAAATTCGCATCATCGTGTAGTAATATTTTTCGTTAAGGTATAAAATTCCAAGAATATTCTATAAATATTGATTATTCATTATCAAAACATAATTTAAAATAATTATAATATCATTTGATGGCTCACCTATACATTTTACATCCCATTAAATTTTTACCCAGTTCCTTATTAACCCCTTCCAAGAATAAAACTAGAAATAATATTGTGAAAATCACTTACCCTAGCGAAAAAACACATAATCCTGGAAAATCAATAATCAAAAGTCAAAATAATGAATCCTACCTACAATACCATATTTTTACCAACGGTTATTCATAATAATATTTTAATTAATTCATTAAATATGATTTATAAAGAGTTTATGAATTTAAAAATCATATCACTGGCTGTGCCAAATAAGGTGTGCATGAAGGCTAATTATTATGCATTGTAACCCGATCGAGTCCATCTATATACATTTTTTTGGGTTCCCCTAAATAAAACAATTCCATATCCATATCCACTTGTTTTATATAGACATAAATGTAGTTTTATGAAACCACTCACTCTATCCTTTTCCAAAATTCTAGGGCACTTTCCTAAACATTAACTCTTCATTATAAATATATTTTGAAACATCCCTAGACATATAATTAAAAAATATACCTAAAAATCTCATTTAATATATCATATCCTAGTTTCCACTATTTTAATATAACATTACATTGATACCAATTATACAGAAACAAGAATGACAGATGTGAAGATTATATCTTTCTATATTAAAATTAATCACATTAGAAAAATAAATTCCCAACGAGCGTAATATTTTAGTGTCATTGTAAACATAGAAAAAACTACTCTAATATGGTCCAATATCTGAAATTTTTCCCATATATACATTCCCATTTAGTAATTATAATTAAAAACATTCATCATAACATAAGGAGATGAAACATAAGAATCGGGTCAGATCAATTTCTCAAAAAGGTAATACAAAAAAAAGAAACACGAGAATAAAATGAGCATAAAGGCATCAGAACATGGGAATAATAATTGGATATTAAACCATTCATATCAATGATCATATACATGAGTTTTAGGATAAAGAATGTAATTTCTTATGACATGAAAAATTGTTGAATCAAGAGGGTAATACATGAGACCATAATATAAGAATGAGAAAGGTACTTATTGATTGACAAATAAGAAAATAAATTTATTTCTATTGTTGATAATGTATTACTTATAAGGTCATATTTTTAGTATGAGTTCACTCCCCCTTCCATAATGTTAGTATTGTATCCCTACCATGAACATCTATGTAGTCAAGGATCACTCAAAAGGCAATCACAGAAGTTAATGTCTTTTACTAAACTGATTGCACAACACATTCCTTTCATGTCCATCTAAATAGAGAAAAATAATTACCCAATCATTAGAGGGTTTTATATCTAACACCCACTTTATAATGAAATCATACAAATGGGTAACATTGGATCATAAGAAATTATATGATAACCAATTAAATGAAATGGGCATTATAAAAATTTAATCATATATCTACTTGTAAAAAATTTATTTGTTTAATTGTAATTTAATCAAATAATAACCAATTAAAAAGGATGGATTTAGTAAAAATATTACCCATTAGAAAGACACTGGTTCCAAAAACATCATTCTATAAGAATTATAACCATTAAGTGAAATTATATGAATGAAAACATTGGATAATTTTAATAGAAAGTAATGAGTTACGCCAATATATTTAATAAATTGTAAAAAATTATTTTTTTACATAATTTAAAAACCTTTCTTGACCAAAATTAAATTTACACTTTGAAAATAATTTTTTAAAGACATAAAAAAAAATTAACTAATTTACATGAAAAGTATAAACAAGCCTGAAAAAATATTGAAACCCTTATTATGTGAAAAAAAGTTGAAAACATATACAATTATCTTTGTTATCATTGAAATAATTATTTTTAAAATCAACCTTTTTAAAACATATAAGAGTGCTTTGAAAATAATTAATTACACTTTTAAAAACTAAATAAATATTTGAAAACCCTCTTTCATTGATAAAAATATTAAAATAAATAAATTTATTGAATATTATGAATATAATATTATTTTAAAATTTAACCAGATATGAATTCAATGCAATCATCTAGAAAATAATGTTCCTGATGGCTGGTATGTACATACATGCTGACCATTCCTTTTCCACCTTATAGGTTTAGAAATGTTCATTTATCGGAAAATAAAAGAAGATTTATTTTAATGCTATTTTTGAAAATCATTTTACATGGGTAAAAATACACTTTACAATTCATATTATAATGGTAAAAAAAATTTGAAAAAATTTTTAGAAATCAAAATTTTTATAGAACATAGATTTTAATAGAAATTAGAAATTAATACAAATATAATAAAATAATTTTATTAATTATAATAACTACTAATGAGTAGAAAAATTGAACTGTTACATGGATATTTCCTGAATAAACATATGATATTTAATATAATGATATTTTTTAAGATGTGGATCATAAAATTTCTTCAATGGAAGCATAATCATAAACATTCATGAAAAATAGTGATATTATTGCGACAAACCAATATTTCATTGGAAACATTTAAACAAAATAAAATGGAAATAATAAAATTATATGAATCTTAATTTGCAATAAAAATATTGAGATTCATTATGTTATATGTCAAACAAATTATACACAATTCATTGAAAATATATAGTTTAATAACATGGTATTTGTATACACGAAGGAAACTTGAGATACAATTACATTATTGATTTGTCATCTTTTGAAACATAAACCCTCTATAATAGATATTATAAAATGGATATGTATGTTCCCGTATATTTAAATTGATGAAAGAAATAATATATCCATGGGTAGTTTAATAACCACACAATGGAAATGAGTGGTGAATAATTTATGTAACTCATGTATATAAGATGTGATTTGAGAAAACCCATACCTCAATAATTGAATTTATTATAATACATTCGAACATATATTATAATAAATATATTTTAATTATACATCTACCATAGATCCATATTTTTATATTTAATTCTATATATTTCTTTGTAATACCCTCTTGTTAACAATTCCATGTTAATGTTTCACATTGGTTCATATTTGCTTTGTTTTTCACACATGTTTTAACCAAATAATCAAGATCTTATTACATAGATCATGATGTAATTATTTAAGGGATTTAAAATTTAATATAAATATTAAAAATATTTATTATATAAATATATGCTTTTGTCAATAAATTATAGATATATTATATAGGAATACACTGTTCATTGAGATGGTTGGTTACATGTATGCATAAATGTTATTTATGTTTAATTATCATTTTGAAGAATTTAAGTAAATAAATGATATGAATGTATATATTATAATTATCTAATAATTCATATTTTATATATGTGATATGAATTTTACAAAACCCATCATTAATATGATCCATGTAATGTTTGAACGAATCACTTCTCTTGGGGGATGCATTAGTTGATACATCCACAAATAATGTTATTATTTTTTCAAAAAATCAAAATAAAGAAGGTATGTTTTATATAAAAATAAAATAAGTTTTAATAAATTGGAAATATCATATATATCATTAAAAAATAGTTTCCATGATAATGAAAACCCATGAGTGTTGTTAATGGAAAAAATGAACAATGGAATTTTGTGAGGAGTTTGTTTGCTGTACACTAGAACAGTAAGTCAGTTAACCATTAGATGCATTATTTTGTAGGTGTTGGATGAAAAGATGTAATAATAACAAGCTGGTATATATAGGATAATTATTATATTATATAATCAAGAAATAATAATAATTGATGGGGATGAGAATGTAATGAAAACATAATTTTTTTTGAGGAAAAATGTTACCTCTTATTTGGGTAACTCCATTTGGTTTGAGGAAAGGGTGTCCTTGGATGTCATTATTCTAGAAAAGGAAATTCTATAAAAAATTGAGGGAAATTGAGATATTAATTAATCATGGTAAATGTTATTCAAAGGACATTAGTAGTGATAGGTGTTAGTTCTTTTTTATAGTGAAGAATAAGTGGACTTCTTTTAAATTTTTTAAAAGGGAAATTAAACCACATTTTTCACATGAAACATTGCTCTAATAATGGTCCAAACCCGAACTATTGGTGTATAGGGTTAATATATGGCCATAAAATTCTTTTTTACCATCTTTCTACGTTATTTAGTGTATTATACTATAGGTTTTGTCTTTTATTGAACACAATGTTCTCTAAATCACTATAATTTATTTTAGACACTTTCAAAAAACATTTCTAGGCCAAAAATATGATTCCATTTTTAAAAATTATAAATTATTATAACTAAAAATATTTAATAAATTTTTCATAATTCTATTCACATATGTGGGATAAATTAATTTAAAATTAATCCTATATACTAGAAGAAAATATGTGTATTTAAAGATAAATTGTCTAAAATAGTGAAATGTTTTTACATCCAATTTCATTTTGAAATTAGTCCAGATGAATAGAAAAAGATTAAGGGATGAATAATTTTGCTAATTACACTATTAAACCAAATTAAAATATAATTTATCTATAATAATAAAATCGATTAAAAAGATGCTTCTAATTAAAATTCAATGTTTTTAGTATTTAAAAAATGAATCTTTTATATAAAACAAAACTATCACCTAAAGGAAATTTTGAAATTCTTATTTTAAAAGATGATGTTTATTTTTTTAAAATAACATTTATAAAAGTGTCAATATTCATATTAAAAATTATTCAACAATTAAAATGTAGTAAAATTTCTTTTTAGAAAAATATATTTTTATTTAAATTTAATTTATTTATATCTTAAACATATATATTATTTAATATTAGTAAAAAAATATTGATATAATATATTATAATTATTCAAAACATTAATAAATTGGTGTTTTTTAATTTATTGAGATAAAACATTGTTTTTTCATTAATAAATAGATTTCTATGAAAACAAATTTCATTATTTTCAAATAGTTCTTTCATTCACATCAACTATTTTATAACCAGATGTTTAATTTTTCATCCAGGTATAAATAACTTTTTTATGTTTTTAGTCTAAATAATTTTTGAAATCCTTTTTAATTTCAATGTGGTAGAAATAAAAATATTTTATTTAAATTATTAATAGTTTATTACATTTTTTAACACTCGAACTTTTGTGATTTGAATTCCGCAGAATGTACTTGGTATTGTATGTATTAAAATAAAAAACAAAATGTTTTATTACCACAATCTAATATAAGTATTCTGTATGGTGTATGATTAACAAGGTGTTTAATATAATTCATTAAACACTTGGTTCTTTTATATATAAAATATATATATTCAGTGTGTTGTGAAAATGAAAATATTTATGGATTAAATTATTTAAAAAAATATGAATTCAACAAATATTATGGTGTTAAATATATGCAGTATAAAATGATAATTGAAGTCCATGTAGGGAATTGAAATTTTATCTTCAAGATGTTGGGATGTTTAATAAGCAATAACTAGAAGGTGGCATGGAATAAAGACACAATTCCTATGAAGCCTCCATTCAGGTCAGTAGACAATCATTGGGTAACATAAGGAAGATCTATGTATCATCCTAGGTAAATAATGAATATGAAATTTTCATATTTATTAATATTTGTGAATTAAATATTAATATTACATTAAAGTGGATTCTATTTTTGATGGAGTACCTGAAACATAATAATGGGTTTCTCTGAAATCTTATTTTTCCCACAAGGATGAGTCATACTGAGAAAAATAGTAATAAAATATTATTATTATTTAAAATGGTAGTAAACATATAGAAATTTTATTGCTGGGAAAGAACCAAAATAACCATATCATGATTAAATATGTTTTTTAGATGGTTTCACATTTTACTAATAAAATTAAGAGGATTATAATAAAAATGAATCCAATTTTAAGCATAAATATTCTAATATTTTTAAAAGGTAGTTTCATGCCTTTCAATGGTGAACCAATTTAAAATCAAGTTGTTGTCACTTTTATATGATCCATTGCACAATTTTATCATCTTATTTAGAATAGGGACATCAGAATTTACTTTGGGTTAATTTTTTATATTTTTCTGATAAATCTCATTTTTTAATGATAGTGAAAAATACTTCATTTTAAGTCAAAATGGTTTTTTCATCTAATTTATTTATATGATTATATTTTCCTATTAATTGGGTTTAAAGTGTAATTATATTATATTTTTATCATTTAATGCAATGATTGTCTTTGGATGTAATTTCATTTTTAAATTGGATATAAACAAATGTCAATATTTTGGTAGTTTTTATTCTTAAAAACACATTTTTTGTTTTATCAATATGAATTAATTAAAATAATAATAATTCAACTTCAATGTTTTGAATTTGGAAAAATATATTCCATATTTTGAATAAAAAAGTACAAATTGTTAAAACATTAACCTTTTATTTGTAGTTATTATTAATAATAATTTTAGTAAATATTTTAATTACAATGGTTAAAGGGTAAATATGGTAAATAATGGTAAATAAATAATATTATCATAATATAAAATTGAGCTAACACATATCCTAACCATTTATAATTAGATCTTTCCGACCATAGGCATCCATTGGAGGATTTTGGGACACCATGGATCCACTTGTGATTGGAAATGACATTTAATTACATTTAATTTAATATAAATGAAAATATAATCTAAACAGGTATCTTTTAAAAAAAAATTATATGGGGTCATATCTTTGATAAATTTGTATATATTTAGTAATTAGAATGATAAATTTTCTTCCATAATCATGGTTTTCGATTTGAAATTTATTGACATCAATTAAATAAATTTAATTATGACACAATGATGATGAAGTGATTTCATCGTTGATGAATGTTATAAATAAATGAGATTATAAATATTTATATCAATTTATTTTGATATTTTTAATTCAGTACACAAATCTTATAGATGATTTGGACTTTTTATATTTTAAATAATTATGTTTCTTCAAATGAATCAAGTTTTTATAGTTTTTTAAAAGGGCATGATATGAATAGTATAAAAATTGACATAAATGAGTTTTTAAATCAACTTATATTTTATTAAATGATATATTTGTCCTAAAATGTATTATTCACCTAAATTACATATATTATATAAAAATTTCAATAATTATCCATTTTTTGGTTGCTTGTCATTTTATTTTATATATGGTAACCCAATATTCTAAAAATTCATGATGGTGTGGTAAAAGAAGAATATGTTTATTAAGGTTAAAGAAACAATATATTGTCAATTTTGTGACCTCAATTTAAAAAACCTATTGTCATGAATATTTATTCCCATACTCATCTTATCTTATAAATATATCTCTTTGGTGATATTATAATTCAAAAATCATTTATTAATAAAATAATACTTTTAGAAATTCCTAACCTACCCCTCCACACTCTTATAAAAGGACCCCAAATATAACCCTTACACACACATATCAATCCCCATTTTCTCATCCAAAATCTACCCCAATAATCTCCCAATATCCCTCCCTTCCTTCTAGAATCCCCACCCAAGGTAGAAGTAAATTCAAGGGAGCCATATACCTCAAATCAAAATATGTCACCAGATTCAAGGTAATGTCTTCTCTAGAGTTTCATTCCATTATTTTTCGTTGTCCACTCCCTATGCTCAATTTATTATTTGTTTATATAATAACAAATTTCTATTCTATATACATGGGTTTTTATGAAATTATTCAATCTAAACATACAAACACCTCCGTCTAATGGGTATAGAACATATTGTTTCTATGGACAATGTCCTACTGCCTCATGAAATGATGATTGTTCAATCTTATCCTACCACCACATATGGTGGCCATTATTATGGAACTATAATTATATATGATATTTATGATATTTATTTTACCTCTATGATTCCTTAATTCTCATTTATAACATAAAATTATGCTTTTCATTTTGTATAAATAGGATAATTACATTTATGGAAGTGCAGACTACCACCCCGTCAAAGGTATATGACTCATTCATTATATACATAGACCGCATAAATGATGTAATTAATAATCTTATGTAATATATATAACCTTTAAATTATAATGGAATTATAATATATCTATGTATCATTTATTATTAATTCCATTAAATATGAAAAAGAAATGAATGGAGCGTTCATGCATACATATGACTTGCCGTCTCCATGAACTATGCATTTCATTTTGTATATCCAAATTCGATGGACTATTCTAAATTCATATATATTATATATATATATATGTTACATATTATATCAAAATCATTAATTTTATTTGATAATTAATGGACTATTGACCTCATGTACAATATATAATTATAAAAACTTCAATTTTGACTCAAGATCTGAACATTGGAAAAATGTACGATATGATCTCAAATAATTAACACATTTTTATATCTATGTATTAATTGATATAAAAATAAGAATAAATTATAATACAGCTCTAATGATTGATGAAATTAACATACTATTTAATATCTAGGAAATTATACAAAGAATGTGTCAAGTCGGACATGAGATAAGGGACTTTGTCTAAATCTCATTTCACTGAGACATATTATCATAATATACACCTCATTAATTTTCACAGTGTATAAGAAACCCCTTTGGATTTTAATTTCATTAAATGTGAATATTTTATTCTAGGGATTTTTTTACTGATCAAAAAGATGTATTTATTTAACTTATGCTGCAACAAGGACCTCTCTGCCACCATAATTGTTATTTGAAGTCCTCTATAAGCCTTAATGATTTTAAAAGGAAATGTAATCACTTATTACTTTTTTGGGTGTTCACATATTGAAATTGGATTTTGAAATAGATTGATTATTTCAAAATCATGAAATTATTTCTTTTGATTTCAAATAAAATTTTAATGATTGAAATGTTGATTTTTTTTAATATTTTACCTGTAATGATTATATAATGGTACATGGATATTTTACAGGTGTTTACGTGATAAATCAAAATGACGGGTGGTTCTGTGATAAATCAAGGATGGGTGGTTATGATATATCCTCCAATGAGAAGGGTATGTAATTCAGCTGTGTGGCTATTCAATTTGTAATAATTATTTGTGGAATTCGACCGTATGGTTATTCCATTTATGTTTGGTAATTTCCCACATTTACATTTTATATATTATGTATGATTTCTATGTATTTTATAGTAATATTTGGTTTAAAAATTTATAAGTAATTAACTATTATTTTGGGAAGAGTATTTACTACGTCATAATGTTTAAAATGGTTACTTACAATAAAATATTCATGTTTTACATGTTGTTTTGAAAAAGTAATAGTTATCATTATTTGTGTATACCTTACTGAGAATTTTATTCTCATCCCATGTTTGAAATTTTTTTCATGGTATTTAAAGGTCAATATTATCAAGGATAGGATCATGTAATTTTTTTAAATTTTAAGCATAAAAAGAAACCAAGTTTTTTTTAATGGTTTTTGTCTTTTAAATAGTTTTTAGAAGTGTCTACTTTGTGATAATAAAGTTTTTATGTATATGTTATGGCCAAATTCTCTAAAGCACTAAACCAGAAAATATCTTCACTTTGAATTATTAGCTTAATTAATGATTATGTAATTTTTAAGGATGAGGCCTTATAGTTGTTATTAGAGTTCAGATTAGATAAATTTATGAGTATGAATTTTTAAAATATAATATCCATAAATTTTTTTTTACATTATGGTAAAAATAATATGATATATCATTTTAATATTACCATATTTATTTTCTATGATATGTTTTTTAAGAATATTTTTCCACAGAGGAAACAACACAGTATTGCTCGGAAGGCAAAAAGAGGAGAATAACCATCAAAATCAGAATCTCTATCTGATTGTAATCAGGAATTGAAATGTTTGTTTTAGTAATGGTGTAGTTAAATCATGCTATAAATGGTGGGGGTATACATGCTAGGGATCAAATATATCAACCCCAAAAGAACATTTCTATAATGGATCATTTCAGGATGATACATCCCCATCATTAAGAAGATCATCTGACTATGTTCAATGGTATGGGTGGATCAAAGCACTGGAAAATATTTTCCATATAATTGGTTATACATACAATAAAAACGTTAGTCTTAAGATTGATTATTTTGAAAAATAACCATATTAGTGGTGGTCGAGTGTTAAAAATATCAGGGATAATGGTTTGATTGATGCTCTTGTTTGGGATGATTTCAAAGCTATGTTTCATGGGAAATATATTTGTATAGAAGTTTGGCATAGGATGTGAAATCAATTATTAGAATTGAGGTATTGGATAACTCAATGGATTTTTTCAAAAAAAGGGTCACTCAACTAGCATTTTATGATCCAAACATCATATGATTACTGGATAATAAGATAATTTTATTTTAATCTGGAATGAAGCTGCGATTTCAAATTGAATTAGCCTTTCGCGAATTCGGATGATATGAGTATAAGGCCCCATCCTTAAACCTTACTTAATCTTGAGTTATTACATGATTACACATTGATGATCTTTTCAGGTTTAGAGTTTTAGAGAATTAGATCATGAAACTTATATTACATTCCACATTTAAACAAAGTGGTTACATAAAAGACAGTATTCATTCTTCCCATCAACGAAACCAGATTGAAAATAAAACATGGATTCTTTCTTGACACATCCTTGGCACTATCATCACATCTTGTACCTTTCCCTTGACCTGTGTAAAAAAATTTCAAAAACATGGGATGAGCATAAAAAGCTCAGTAAGGGTTATAAAAATATGGAAATGAAACATGAGTTCATTTATACATAAGAATGAAATCATACTTTACCCATAAAACATAGGCACTTTAACATACCTCATCAAACCATGAATAAATCATAGAAATCATAAGACAGAAAGGTAACTTGAGGCATTCATAACATTCTTACGTAGGGAGTAACCCTCTTGGTTACGTTTGGAATACCCATCACAGTATATTCCCTAAATCTCTTCGGAGAAACCTTAACGTTTCACTCCATTGTGTTACCTAATGCATTGGAGAGATATATCGGGCTCACCCGCCCTTAGTTTATCACGGAACCACCCGTCTTCATAACAATGCCCAAGAACCTCAACATAATCGTATCACATAAAACATGTTATTTATTTTTCTTTAAAAAAACATTATGAAAACCATTTTCAATACCAAAATAAAGGAAAAGTAAAACATGTTATTTATTTTTCTTTTAAAAAAATTTATGGCTTGTAGAGGAAGCCAAAACTCAAATAATGGTCACGACGGCAGAGAAGTCGTTGTCGCCGCATAGGTACGACAAAAACATTCCCTTTTGTCATTTAGTAAAACGCTTCGTATAAAAAAATTCATTTTGGATAAACGAAAAAGTCAAAGTGGGTTATACACCGTATAAAATAAAGTTGTGTATAAAACAAAATATGCCTCAATGAAAGGATATTGAGACGAAGTCCCATACAAAGACGGTATCCTTGGATTAAGGATAAATCAGTTACACAACTATGTGTGACAAATGAATAAACGAAATATTAGTGGGTATTAAGTTTAAAACAATCAGAGGAAATTCAAATATAATCATATAACGACATATTCAAGGTGTACAAGTTTATCCCAAAGAATTGAAATTGGGTTAAGAAGTTCCCTTGCAATAATTAGACAGCCTAATAGTGTCACATCAAAATTCAGAAAAAGAGTTGATTAGAGATAAAAAGGGTATCTCATCACTTGGACATAAAATTTACATCAATAAGGATATAAGAGAGCATATCACAAAATAATATTATGTGAATTAAAAGACATAACAAAATAAGACTTTTAAAAAGAGGAGGGTGAAATGTTCCCTTACCGACATGGGTATCTTTCGAAACATACGCCCCGTGAAATAAGGACAACACAACATTGATGTAAATACTCATAAATGAATGAATATTACACAATGAGTAAAATAATGGTCATTACATACATCACTCAAAGGAAACTGTGGCAAATGTAGCATAAATATCACGGGAATAAAAGTGAGATGAAAAAATCCCTTACAAAAACTCTTCTGCCTAACGGCGCCACAAAAATGGATTGATGAGATCAAATAGGGCCTCTCATCATATTAACATAAATTTTACATAAATAGGAATATAAAAGAAGATCCCACAACATAATAAAGAGGAGCTTAAAATAAGTGACATAAAGGGGAGTACTTAAAAAGAAAGAGAAAGGTTAGATCTCTTACGAAAATTCGACAGCCTAACGGCGCCACTCAAAACATCCAAAATGGTTTGATAAGAGAGAATAGGGTCTCTCATCATATGAACATAAAAATTATAGTATGATTAATATAAAAGAACATCCCATTCACAAGAAATATGATCTTAAAAGTAATGGCATAAAAGAGTGTACTTAAAAAGAAAGAGAGGAGTAGGATCCTTTACCCCAAGTCCAACTTGTCTTGTTGATTTCTTTATATACCTGAATAATAAACTTTGGTAAATTAATAATTTCCTAATTACCTCCTTTAGATATTATTATACATTTCATATCACATATTATAATGTTATAATAATTTTTTAATAATGTTTGTTCATATCAGACGTTTTTGCCGATGTTTGGTACATGAGTGAAAAATGAACTTGTTTTAAAAAAGATTGCCCATGTAGTTATAAGTAAATAATTTCCAGAATAGTATTAATGATTAAAATATCATATATATCTAGTAAATATTAATTTCATACTATTCCTTATCATTTGGAGATAAAAAACGAAAAGCACTGTTCATGGAGACGGTAGGCCGTACGTACCCATGAACGCTACATTCTTTTTTTGTCATATTAATGGAATTAAAAAAAACGAGAGTGATATATATATGTTATAATTCCAGAATGATATCCATAATTTTTATGTAATATATTACATATATATCCATTATATATATGTACTTATAATATTACATAACATTTTGAGATAGGAAATGAAATGTACCGTTCATGGAGACGGTAAGTCGTACGTACGCATGAACGCTACATTCATTTCTATTTCATATTTTTATGAAATGGAATAATAATTATATAGAGTTATATTATAATTCCAGTATAACATCATATATAATAACTTTAAATCCATCCTTTATACGTCCATCATATGGCATTAACGAATCACATCACTTTGAGGGGGCGGTAGTCTGCACTTCCATAAATGAAGATATCACATTTAACCATAATGGAAACTATAAAGGTATGCCCAAATTGAAAAATACAGAAGCTTAAGGAAAACATAAACATATTATATATCATTTATAAATATAGTGTCATCTTAATGGCCACCTTTGAAGGTGTTATAAAAATGTTGAACAATCATCGTTTCAGGAGGCCGAAATTCGCCATCCACGGAAACAGTATGTTCTTTAACCATTAGATGTAGGTGTGTGAAAGTGTAGCTCGAATCCTTCTTATTAAAACATCCTAGTATATTTATGATACTGTATTTGTTAAAAAATAAATGAATAAAAAGAGTTTAGGGGGTTGGAAAAGAAAAATAAAACAAAAGGACTCAAGTGAAGACATTACCTTAAAATCGGGTAACTCCCTTTGGTTTGAGCGCAAAGGCTTCCTTGGTAAGACTTGTGCCCAAAGTGAGGAATCAAGGTGCAAGATAGGGAAGTGTAGAGACAATATGGGCAGAGGCTGGCCGAGCCAAAGGCTTTGGGAGTGTGGGTAAAGAGGTAGAGGTGGGGGCCTTTTATAAGAGGAGAGGAGGGGCACTCTTGGAAGGTAAAGAAAAGTCACTTTATTTTAAAATGGTATTCGGATTTAAGAGGTCCCAAATTTATGTGTTTCTAGGATAAGGTGATAAGGGTTCAAAATCCACTCATCCAATAGGTTTTGGACTTGTTTAGGGCTTAGATATTACATTATTTGTCCATTTTATTTAAATCGTTAAATAATGAGGTCATCGCTGCATCATAATGATGTCATAAATAATTTAATTTATTTAAGGTCTAAAAATTATAAAAAAACTACTATGATGTAGGAAATATTTTTATATTTCCAATGAATATTGATAGTCAAAAAGAGGATTTGTATAACCCCATGTAAAAATTGATTTAGTAAAACATTTCATGTTTGTCTCATTTTTACTTTAACTTTAAATAAAAAGATATTAATGTCATTTTCCAACCAAAGTGGCTTCATGGGGTCCCCAAATTGACCCATGGGTTTTCCTGGACGTCCAAGACGCATCCAATGATGTTAGGACATGTGTCAAGTTCATTTCATATTATTAAAACATTATTTTTACATTAAACTACACTAATTACCTCTAATCACGATTACAAACTTAATAATTTACTATTCACCAAAAAATTATTTGTATCCCATTGAACCACATTTTACATATTAATGACAACCTTGTATTCTGGATTTTTGAAATTCAAAACACAAATATGGGAAAATTTCATTTAAACGGAAAAATCAGTTTTTATAAGTACCACTTAGTGGTTTCATTATTCATCAATAATTGAAGGTTTTCAGAAAAATCCCAAAAATTAACTCTAAGCTATATTTGATATTCCGAATTCAAAAAAGAAGTCTATTTTAAAAAATTCAAAATATTGAAGTCACTTTAATTAATTTAATAATTAATTCCCACTGTCAGAGAAAATAGCGTGTTTTTATGAAACAATAAGTATCAAAAGATTGACACTAGTTTAAGTCTAATTTCAAAGTGAAATTAATTGCAATGAACACTATTGGATTTAATGGTAAAAATATATTCTAATTTCACTTTAAAACCAATTCAAAAGATAATCTAATAATATAAATAAATTAGATTAAAAAGAGGTTTTGAATTAAATTACAACATTTTACACTATTCATTAAAAAATGAACTTTATCAGAAAGATACGAAAAATTTACACAAAGTAAATTTTGATGTCAAAATTCTTAAGAAGAGTTTTATTTGGTCCAAAAGGATGTATAAGAGTGAACAAAACTATATTTAATGACATTTCTCCATCAAAAGGCGATAAGTGAACCTTTAGTGAAAACTAGGGCATATACGCCTAAAATTGAATTATTTGCGTATTTTATGCCTTTATCTTTTATTGGATAAATGTAAAAACATTTAAAAAAATATATAATCATATTTTAGGTATTTATATCCATTCCCTCCAATACAACAGCTACATGTTAACTACCATTTAAAATAATATTATTTTATTATTAGAGTGCAACGTAAGATTCCCAAGAAACTCGTTGTTGCGTGTTGGGTACGCCATCGAGAATAGCATCCCCTTTAAAGTCATATTAATATTTTATTCACAAATATGGATAGATATGAAAATTTCATATTCTTTATTTACCTGGGGTGTTACATCCTTCCCCCCTTTTGGGAATTGCATCCTCACAATTTTTAAAATTGATCTTGGAAACATCCTTGAAAGTCCCACATCAGAACATTAGTCGGTAAAACAATCACTTTAAAATAAAGGAAGATAAGTACAGAGGTCACCCGAGTTAACCCATATGTAGAAAAACATGGACATGGAAGAAAAATCAAAGGGTCATGTTCTTGAGGGAGAGTGATTGTAAACATGTCTAGGAGAAAGTTAACCATAAGATAATCACAAACTTGTGATGGGTTAAATGGTATTTGATTCCCCAGTTGGAAAAGTTAATACACAACATTTCTGTTTTAAGTTACTTTTTATTGAGGAATTTATTCATAAGGAAACATAATCACTTATCATGTTGACTTTCAACTTTTACTAGATTCCTTAATCAAACTCATATTTTTTCCAAAAGACGAGTATTTAGGGAGACGTGTTCGCATTAAGAGTGTTATAATCAACTTCTAGAGAATCACCTAATCCACCAAAGCGAACAATATATTTCCCATTTCTTTAGGATTTAACAAAAACCCAAACCAAAAGGTTAGTACGAGGTCAGATAATCCAGAAAAGGATAACCCATTAAAAATAAAATCTATGCTTAATCTCCAAAATTTGTCCAACAAAACCCAAAGTTCAACGAGGACCATCCGATAATCAATTTGTCCATAAAATTATTCAAAGTAAACCAATATAATATTGAAACCCAAATATTTGAAGGATTTAGTCACATAGTCTTCCAAGTTAAATCGTAACATTTATCTCCAAACAACATCAGTTGCTCCTAAAGTCTCGTATTGAAAAGTAATTAACCTAATCACATATCCTCCATGATAGGTTAATAATTTTCATAAATAACCCAAAATCAACTTACTCTTAATTCATAAAATCATATAAATAAAACCAATCAGTAAACCTAACCAGTGACTTCACGTATTTTAGTGGTAGGTGATAAATACCAGTCGCACTTTGGTTGTGGGTTCGATTCCAGCAGCTTTGTCCGACGTGACAGGTAGTCACACGGTCTGCGTGTTGTCCTTTTTCCAAACCATTATAATTCTCAAATCATTCCCCAAAAAAGGGATAAAATCATCAAAATAACCATAACATAATTTAACTTCAATTTTATCTCATGCCTTTCACTTCAATCATAACATATAGTAACCCATAATTACCTCAAAAGTAAGGATCATATAAACCCAAATGGTTCTTTATAACTATGTCCACCAAAGAAAAGATAACTATTCCTTGAATAAAATTTGCCTATATTAAACATCAGGGTTACACATAATATAAAAAGTCTTCTAATGTAACCCCATCATCAAAAGAGACTTAATACTCTTAAGAATTTCACCATAACTATTGAAGCCCTTATATGTTGAAATTTTACTCATTCAACATTATTCATGATCCATTAACCATTCCTTTCCAACTTATTCCGAAATACCTCTTTCATACAAACAAAATCATGAATCATAACCTAACATTCCAGAATAGGAAAACAATAGTCATGAAATAATACATACCTTTGATTGGTCATTGTCAGTATCTTCATCTTCAATCGGAATGGAATTAGGGATTGGTAAACGAACATTTGTACACTCTTGGTGATACCATTCACGAAACATCTTCATAGGACGTGTTTTTGCATAATGACCATGCACACCACATTTAAAACATTCAATTGATCCCTCAGAAAGAACTTCTTTCCCTTTCCTTGAGTCAACTGGATGCTTCCTTTTTCTATGGAAGGTTCTTGCTTTATGACCTTCATTTCCACATCTATAGCATAGTTCTGTCCATTTGAAACATTTTCCTAGGTGTTTCTTTCCACATCTTTGACACATAGGTTTTTGAACACACTTACCTTTATGATTATTACCTGTACTTCCATAGGGATTTTTTTCTCGCATATATGATTCCTTAGAGAAATCACCAAGGTTTAGGTGTTCAATCATGACTAATGATAGTTGGTTGAGGATAATCACAAGAGTTATCATTGCAGCTCCCATATCATTCAGTTTCATGCTCCAAAAACTGTCACAGTTTCCTCCACATCCACTGTTACATTGGTGCCTGCTTGATCCAGCCATTTACTAAAACCAAATAGGTCAGTGTGAGTATATCAAAAAATCCATCATGTACTAATGAGGAAGATAAACACTAAGATATACTTAATCATTCACTTTATCTAAAACTAGGACTCTTTCTGAAATCCTAACCATTATGGTAATTCCACTTATGCATAAAGAATACCCTAACCTCTAAAGTTATCTAAACTGACATCTGATACCAACTATAAGGCCCCAGCCTTAAACCTTACTTAATCTTGAGTTATTACAAGATTACACATTGAGGATCTTTTCAGGTTTAGAGTTTTAGAGAATTAGATCATGAGACATGCATTACATTCCATATTTAAACAAAGTGGTTACATAAAAGATAGTATTCATTCTTCCCATCAACGGAAACAGATTGAAAATAAAACATGGATTCTTTCTTGACACATCCTTGACACTATCATCACATCATGTACCTTTCCCTTGACCTGTGAAAAACATTTCAAAAACTTGGGATGAGAATAAAAAGCTCAGTAAGGGTTATAAAAATATGGAAAGGAAACATGAGTTCATATATACATAAGAATGAAATCATAATTTACCCATAAAACATAGGCACATTAACATACCTCATCAAACCATGAATAAGTCATAGAAATCATAAGACATAACGGTAACTTGATGCATTCATAACATTCTTACGTAGGGAGTAACCCTCTTGGTTACGTTTGGAATACCTATCACATAATATTCCCTAAATCACTTCAGAGAAACCTTAACGTTTCACTCCTTCGCGTTACCTAATGCATTGGAGACCTATATCGGGATCACCCGCCCTTAGTTTATCACGGAACCACCCATCTTCATAATAATGACCAATCACCACAACATAATCATATCACATAAAACATGCATAAAGGAAACATAACATTTCCACCTTTCAATCACAAGATATCAATACAGCACATTGATATAAAAACATTATGAAAACTATTTTCAATACAAAAAAAGAAAATTAAAACATGGTATTTATTTTTCTTTTAAAAAAAGGTTTGGCTTGTATAGGAAGCCGAAACTCAAATAATGGTCACGGCGGCAGAGAAGTCGTTGTCACCGCATATGTACGACAAAAACATTCCCTTTTGTCATTTAGTAAAACGCTTCATAAAAAAATATTCCTTTTGGATAAAAATACAAGTCAAAGGGGTTTATACACAATATAAAAGAATGTTTTGTATAAAACAAAATATGCCTCAATGAAAGGAGATTGGGACGAAGTCCCATAAAAAGACGATATCCTTGGATTAAGGATAAATCAGTTACATAACTATGTGTGACAAACAAATACATGAAATATAAGTGGGTATTAAGTGTAAAACAATCTGAGGACATTCACACATAATCTTAGAATGACATATTCAAGGTGTACAAGTTTATCCCAAAGAATAAAAATTGGTTTAAGAAGTTCCCTTGCAATAATTAGACAGCCTAACGGCGTCACTTCAAAATTTAGAAAAAGAGTTGATGAGATATAAAAAGGGTATCTCATCACATGGACATAAAATTTAAATCAATAAGGATATAGAAGAGAATATCCCAAAAATAATATAATGTGAATTAAAAGACATAACAAAATAAGTCTTTTAAAAATAGGAGGGTGAAAGGTTCCCTTACCGAAATGGGTATCTTTCGAAACATACACCCCATGAAAGAATGACAATACAACATTGATGTAAATACTCATAAATGAAAGAATATTACACATTGAGTAAAATAATGGCCAGTAAATACACCACTCAAAGGAAATTGTGGCAAATGTAGCATAAATCTCACGGCAATAAAAGTGAGATGAAAAAAATCCCTTACGAAAACTCTACAGCCTAACGACGCCACAAAAATGGATTGATGAGATAAAATAGGGTCTCTCATCATATTAAAATAAACTTTACAGAAAGAGTAATATAAAAGAACATCCCCAAAAATAAAAAAGAGGATCTTAAAAGAAGTGACATAAAGGAGAGTACTTAAAAAAGAAAGAGAAAGGTTAGATCTCTTACGAAAATTCGCTAGCCTAACGACGCCACTCAAAACTTCCAAAATGGTTTGATGAGAGAGAATAGGGTCTCTCATCATATGAACATAAAAATTAAAGTATGATTAATATAAAATAACATCCCATTCACAAGATATATGAGCTTAAAAGGAATGGCATAAAAGAGTGTACTTAAAAAGAAAGAGAGGAGTATGATCCCTTACCTCAAGTCCAACTTGTCTTGTTCGTTTCTTTATATTCCTGAATAATAAACTTTGTTCAATTAATAATTTCCTAAGTACCTCATTTAGATATTATTATTCAGTTCATGTCACATATTATAATGTTATAATAATTGTTTAATAATGTTAGTTCATATCAGACGTTTTTGCCGATGTTTGATACATGAGTCAAAAATGAACTTGTTTGAAAAAAGATTGCCCATGTAGTTATAAGTAAATAATTTACAGAATAGTATTAATGATTAAAATATCATATATATACAGTAAATATTAATTTCATACTATTCCATATCATTTGGAGATAAAAAACAAAAAGCACCGTTCATGGAGACGGTAGGTCGTACGTACGCATGAACGCTACTTTCATATTTTTGTCATATTAATGGAATTAAAACAAAATGAGAGAGATATATATATGTTATAATTCCAGAATGATATGAATTATTTTGATGTAATATATTACATATATATACATTATATATATTTACATATAATATTATATAACATTTTGAGATAAGAAATGAAATGAACCGTTCATGGAGACGGTAAGTCGTACGTACGCATGAACACTACTTTCATTTCTATTTCATATTTTTATGGAATGGAATAATATTTATATAGAGGTATATTATAATTCCAGTATAACATCATATATAATAACTTTAAATTCATCCTTTTTACGTCCCACATATGGCATTAACGAATCACATCACTTTGAGGGGGCGGTAGTCCGCACATCCTTAAATGAAGATATCGCGTTTACCCATAATGGAAACCATAAAGGTATGACCAAAATGAAAAATACAGAAGCTTAAGGAAAACATAAACATATTATATATCATATATAAATTTAGTGTCATATTAATGGACACTTTTGAAGGTGTTAAAAGAATGTTTAACAATCATCTTTTCGGGAGGCCGAAATTCGCCATCCACGGAAACAGTATGTTCTTTAACCATTAGATGTAGGTGTGTGAAAGTGTATCTCGAATACTTATTATAAAAAAAATCCTAGTATACTGATTATACTAGATTTGTTACAAAATAAATGAATAAAAAGAGTTTGGGGGGTTGGAGAAGCAAAATAAAACAAAAGGACTCAAGTGAAGACATTACCTTAAAATCGGGTAACTCCCTTTGGTTTGAGCTCAAAGGATTCCTTGGGAAGACTTGTGCCCAAAGTGAGGCTTCAACGAGTAATAGAGGGAAGTGGAGAGACAAAATGGGCAGATTTTGGCCGAGAAAAAGGCTTTGGGAGTGTGGGTAAAGAGGTGGAGGTGGGGGCCTTTTATAAGAGGAGAGGAGGGGCACTCTTGGAAGGTAATGAAAAGTCACTTTATTTTAAAATTGTATTCGGATTTAAGAGGTCCCAAATTGATTTGTTTCGAGGATAAACTGATAAGTGTTCGAAATCCACTCATCCAATATGTTTTGGACATGTGTAGATCTTAGATATTACATTATCTTTCCATTTTATTGAAATCGTTAAATAATGAGGTCATCGCGGCATCATCATGATATCATAAATAATTTAAATTATTTAATGTCTAAAAAAAATT
Source organism: Viscum album (assembly GCA_963277665.1). Lineage (NCBI taxonomy): Eukaryota > Viridiplantae > Streptophyta > Magnoliopsida > Santalales > Viscaceae > Viscum > Viscum album. Next base: position 820,228,916 of record OY728161.1, read on the forward strand.
ACTATGATGTAGGAAATATCTTTATATTTCCAATGAATATTTATAGTCAAAAATCTGATTTGTATAACCCCATGTAAAAATTGTTTTAGTAAAACATTTCATGTTTGTCTCATTTTTACTTTAACTTTAAATAAAAAGATATTAATGCCATTTTCCAACCAATGTGGCTTCATGGTGTCCCCAAGATGACCCATGGGTTGTCTTGGTCGGCCATGACACATCCAATGAGGTTAGGACATGTGTCATGTAAATTTCATATTATTAAAACATTATTTTTACCTTAAACTACACTAATTACCTCTAATCGTGATTAAAAACTTAATAAGTTACTATTCACCAAAAAATTATTTTTATCCCATTGAACCAAATTTTAATTCTTAATTACAACCATGTATGTCGGATTTTTGAAATTAAAAACACAAAGATGGAAAATTTCATTTAAACGGAAAAATCAGTTTTTATAAGTACCACTTAGTGGTTTCACAATTCATCAAAAATTGATGTTTTTCAGAAAAATCCCAAAAATTCACCCTAAGCTATATTTGATATTACAAATTGAAAAATGAAGTCTATTTTACAAAATTCAAAATATATAAGTCCGGTTAATTAATTTAATATTTAATTCGCGTTGTCAGAGCAAATAGCGTGTTTTTATGAAACAATAACTATCAAAAGATTGACACTAGTTTATGTCTGATTTCAAAGTGAAATTAATTACAACGACCACTATTGGATTTAATGGTAAAAATATATTCTAATTTAACTTTAAAACCAATTCAAAATATAATCTAATCATATAAATAAATTAGATTAAAAATAGGTTTTGAATTAAAATACAACATTTTACACTATTCATTAAAAAATGAACTTTATCAGAAAGATACCAAAATTTTACACAAAGTAATTTTTGATGTCCCAATTCTTAAGAAGAGTTTAATTTGGTCCAAAAGGATGTATAATAGTGAACAAAACTATATTTAATGACGGTTCTCCATCAACATGCGATAAATGAACCTTTAGTGAAAATTAGGGCATATACGCCTAAAATTGAAATATTTTCGTATTTTATGCCTTTATCATTATTGGATAAATGTAAAAAAATTTAAAAACATATATAATAATATTTTAGTTATTTCTATCCATTCCCGCCAACACAACAACTACATGTTAACAACCATTTAAAAAAATATTCTTTTATTATTAGAGTGCAACGTAAGATTCCCAAGAAACTCTATGTTGCGTGTTGGGTAAGCCATCGAGCATAGAATCCCCTTTAAAGTCATATTAATATTTTATTCACAAATATGGATAAATATGAAAATTTAATATTCTTTATTTACCTGAAGGCCATAAAATTAAATTTCCATCTTATGATTTGTGTGGTAAAAAACATCCTAGAAATGTCTTTAAAAATCTAGAATATTCATTATGTGTGGTAAGACTATTCATATTTCTTGTAAAATTATGGAAGATGATCAAGTGGGCAGTAAAAATCTAGTCATGAGATGATTTACTTCCCATGAGTTTGGTCACTATTCCAAAGTGTGCCCAAAGATGGTTACCCAGGGTGGAATCCTGATAGATCAAATGCAGAAAGGTATGGTAAAATCATTTTCTTTTAAAATGTTTTATGTGGGACCATCAAATGGTGTGGTATCAGGTAAATTTATTTCTTATATTATGCCAATGCATTATTTGATTCAGGGTCTACACATTCTTTCATTTATGATAAATTATTGGGTAAATTTGGAATTCCACCATAGGAAATGAATATAGAACATAGGGTAAAAAACATGGGGGAAATGTTGTGTCAAAAATAAATTATAAAAAAATATTGTTATCATTATATTTTGAACCAAGTTACATGAAAACTTTTTTCTTCCTCTATTATAGTTTTATGTTATTTTGGGAATAGATTGGAATTCTGTTTACCATGATAAGATTGAATGTAAAGATAAAGTGGTTTCATTTAAAAAATACTATCAGTTTGTGTTCAATAATGAGATATTATGTATCATAACATATTAGGAAGCTAAGAATCTAGTGAAAGATGGAAATGAATGTTACTAAGAACATATTGTAGAATATAATGGAACTATTCAGATTAACGATGTCTGAGTAGTAAATGTGTATGTTGATGTTTTTCATGATCATTTTCCTAGTATTATACCAGACATGGAAGTTAAATTTAATGTTGAATTAGTTCATGATGTTAAGCCAATTTCAAAATACCCTTACCAAATGGCTCAAATTGAACTTTTAGATTTAAAGAAACGGTTGCAGGATTTGTTATCTAATGGATTCATTTGACCTAGAACATCAACATGAGGTACTCTAGTCTTGTTTGTTAAAAATAAAGATGGTCCAATGAGACATTTCATTGATTATTGTTCCTTGTATAATATAACTATTATGAAAAAGTATCATTTTCCATAAATCAATGATTTTTTAAGGTTGTGTTTATTGATGTAATTTTGGTATATTAGAAAAGTAAAGAGGAACAAGAAAGTCATTTATGAATTGTACTTTAATCCTTAAATGAAATGAAGTTGTATTGGAAATTTAGAATGTGTGAGTTTTTGGTATTACAAATTTCATTCCATGGTCACATTTTTTAAGCGAAATTTCATAAATATTGATCCTGCTAAAACAAAATATGTTGAGGAATGGAAAAGGCCCACAAATATAACTGAAATTCATAGTTTTAATAGTTTGAAAGGAAATTTCAATGTTTTTCTGAATTTTTCAAGTTTATATATCCCAATGACTTAGTTTACTCGAAAAGGATTTAAGTTCATCTGGACAAAATAATGTAATTATTGTTTTCTGGAATTGATTAGATGATTGGTGAATAATCTAGTTTTGCCATTACCTTCCAGAGATGGTGAATTTTCAATCTATGGCGATCCTTTATTGAAAGGAATTGGATGTGTCTTAATGCAAAATGATCAAATAATTGCTTATTTGATATATCAGTTGTGACCTAATAAGTTAAATTACCCTACATATGATTTGGAATTAGCTGCTGTTTTTTTCTTTAAAATTATGGATGCATGATCTTTATAGATTAAGAAGTGAAATATACACTGATCACAATATTTTTAAGTATATATTCACTCAGAATGAATTTAACATGATAAAGAGCAGATGGATGGGATTAATCGAGGACTATAATTGTACGATTCATTACCAACATTAATAGATTATAATTTGTTGATTCTTTGAGTCGAAAATGTAATTCTACATTAACCATGTTATGTTTAGAACAAGATCCTATAATTGATGGTTTGATGAACATTGTCATAGAGGATGTTGGTGCAAGAGATTCCATTAATTAGTTTTGGTGTCGGTAAAATCATATCTCTCAGACAAAATTATCCAAGAATAGAAGGATAGTAGTGAGTTACAGAAAACAGTAGTGTTGATTCAGAAGGGTATGTTTCCAGAATTTAACATTGCTAAAGATTTTGTTTTATGGTTTGGAATGTGATTATGTATTCTCTTTGATTCACAATTGAAGATAGAGTTGTTATGTAAATCCCGTAGATATTTGTTTTCAGTTCATCTAAAATTTAATATGATTTATTTAGATCTTAGGGAGTATTAATGGTGGGATCAAATGAAAATAGATATTTCTTACCTTACTTAGAAGAGTTTCACTTGTCAACAAGTTAATGTAGAGTGGTAGTTACCAAATGTGATAATTTAGCCTTTACAAGTGCCATAGTGGAAATGAGAAAATATATCCCTGGACATTATTGTTGTATTACCGAATACATCTCAAATTAATAAAAAAATATTGTTTATTGTTGATTGATGTATTAAATCTACTCATTTCCTTCCTATACGAGTTACATTGTCTCATGAAAAACTTTCTAAACTGTATGTAAAATTAAGAGTTAGGTTGCATAGAGTTCCCATCTCAATAGTATCGGGCCATGATATAAATGTTACATATAATTTTCAGAAAGGTATTTAAAAGTCATTAGGTAATGAATTAAATATTATTATAGCATTTCATCCTCTATTAGATGGGAAGTCCGAATGAACAATTCAGAAATTGGAATATATTATATGTGCTAGCTTAAAGGATTTCTAGGGAATTTGGAACCGAAATAATTCTATTGTTGAGTTTTCATTATGATAACTATTCTCATTCTACTGTACATATGGATACATTTGAGGCATTATATGGGAATCGATGTTGAACTTCAACTTTTTGGTATTAAGTAGGTGAAAGGAAAATAATGGGACTAGAATTGGTAGAAGAGAAGGAAGATAATGTTCGGTTGATTCAGAATCACATGGTAATATATCAACGAATATAGAAAATATATGTGGATAACTGAATTAAATATCTTTCTTTTGAGGTAGGTGATCAGTTCTTTCTAAATGTTTCTACATGGAAAAGTGTGATGTGTTTTGGGGAAAGGGTATGATGAGTCCGAGGTTCATTGGACCCTATGAGATGATGGGGAAGGTTAGATAAATTAATTATATATTGGATTTACATCAATGTTTATCCTAGATAATTTTTCCCCATGTTTACATGTTGCAAATGTATATTCTAGAAACATCTCATTTTTTGATTTCAGAGGTATTTCAATTGGAAGAGAATATTTCTAATGAGGAACAACCAGTCATGATTCCTAACTGAAGAGAGAAAGTGTTACGGAATAAAAAAATTCATCGGTTAAAGGTTTTGTGGAAAATCAATATGGTTTAAGATGAAACATGGGACTCTAAAAATGTAATGAGGGATAAATACACACACTTATTTGATAAGTGAATAAAAATGCGAGAAAGCAATTTCTAAAAGAGGAGAAGGATGTAACATCCAATGTAAATAAACAATATCATATTTTCATATTTAATAATATTTTTGAATTAAATATAAAATTTAAATTAAAGGGCATTCTATGTTCAATGGCGTACCTGACACACAACAATGGGTTTCCCGGAAATCTTATGTTGCACACCAAGCTGAGTCTTACTGAGAATAATTATAATAATATAATATTATTATTTTAAATAGTAGTTTACGCCATGATTTTGTATTGGAGGGAATTAAAAAAACAATATTATGAAGAAACATGTTTTTTAAATTCATATACATTTATCCAATAAAATTTAGAGGTGTAATATGAGAAATAATCCACTTTTATTCAAAAATACACTAATATTTTCACATGATAGTTTTACACCTTCTGATAGAGAACCCTTTTAATATCTGTATTTTGTTACTTTTTTATATTCCATTATATATAATAAACTTCTTCTTTATAATTGGGATATCAAAATTTAACATGGGTAAATTTTTGATATTTTTTTATTAAGCTCATTTTTTAACGAATAGTGAAAAATACATCATTTTAATTCAAAACTATCATTTCATATAATTTATTTATATGATTATATTGGCCTTTTAATATGTTGTAATGTATAATAAAATTTTAGTTTCATTTTTTAATCTAATTTTTGTTATTGGCGGTAATTTAACATAGAAATTGGACATAAACACATTTCAATCTTTTGATAGTTTCTACTTCTTAAAAACATGCATTTTGGTTTTGGATATAGGAATTAATTTTAAATTAAATTATTAAACTTTTGTCATTTGAATTTGGAAAAATGGATTAAATATTATTAATCATTAGTTTCAAATAGTGTAATTATTTACCATTTTTTTAGGAATTATGAATAGTAACAATAGTAAATATTTTATTTACAATTGTTAAATGCTAAAACTGGTAATAAGTGAAAATAATATAATAATAATAATAATATTAAATTACCCTAACGCATGTACTAAGCCTATTTTATGATATATGTTTTATAATGGGAATCCTTGGGTCAATTCGGTGACCCCATGGATCCACTTGTGTGTGAAATTTAAATTCTATTATTTTAATTTAATGTTAAGGAAAATATAACCTAATCATGTATCTTTTACTAAGGAAATTTTTATATGGGGATATATAAGTATCCAATTAAAATATGAATAGTAATTTGAGAGATAAAAGTATTTCCTACATCCTGTTATTATATTTATAATTTATTTGCAACAATTAAATAAATTTAATTATGAAACAATGATGATGTTGTGATTACCTCAATAATGAATGTATTAATTAAATGAGATTAGAAATAGTATATTTTTTTGGAAATTTTTTAAGCCATACAATAATTTTATGGGTGAGTATAACTTATTATATTTGATTTAATGATTTTTTTTCTAATGAATAAAGTTCTTTAGTGTTTCTAAAAATTTATGATATGAATAGTATAAAAATGGACATTAATGGGGTTTTAAATCAATCAATAATTTAGTAAGTGATATAATAGACACACAAATCTATAATTTTTCCAAATAACATATTTTATGTGTAAATTTTCATTAATTATCTACTTTTTGGTCAATTTATATTTTATTGTAACTATGTTAACCATATATTATGGAAATAAAATAAGTGATGGTAAAAGATAAATATGTTTTTTAAAGGTTAAAGCTAAATGATAAGGTTGATTTTGTGACCTAAACTTATATAAAACCCATTGTATGAGAGGATTTATACCCTTAATCGTATTATCATGGAAATATATCTCCTTGGTGTCATTTTAATTTGATAATCAATTAATAATAAAATAATGCTTTCAAACATTACTAAAGATCCCCTCTTACCTTTTATAAAAATAAAGCCAACTCTAACCCTTAATCACACCCCTCAAGCCCACTTTTTTATCCAAAATATCCATAAATAATCTCCCTACATCCCTTCATTCCTCCTAGATCCTTCCCCAAGGAGGAAGGAAATTCGATGGGGCCATTTAGCTCAAATAAACAGATGTTACCTTATTTAAGGCAACATCTTCTCTCAAGTTTCTTTCCATTATTTATCCATATCTACTCACTATGATCTTATTATTATTATTTTATATAAAAAACCAGTATCCAATATATTATAGTTAATTTTTATGAGAAGTATTTGAACTACATTTACACACACCTCCGTCTATTGGCAATAAAACATACTGTTTATGTGGACGGCATACTACTACCTCACTAAGTGATGATTTATCAATATTCTCCTACCACCACTTATGGTTTCCATTATGATGGAATTGTAATTATATATGATATATAACATATTTATTTTGTCTCTATGCTTCTGAAATTTTCAATTACAACATAACATTATAATTCTCATGTTGTATAAATACGATACTTTCTTTTGAGGAAGTGTGAACTACCACCCACTCAAAATGATATGACTTGTTCATGGTATACATAGAACATGTAAAAGTTGGAATTGATGAACATATGTAACATATAAAAACAATATTATACCTTAATTGTAATATACCATTGTATCATTTATTTTTTAAACTTTTAAATATTAAAAAGAATTGAAAGTAGCGTTCGTGCGTATGTACGACTTACGTCTATATAAACGGTGGATTCAATTTCTTATATCCAAATCAAATTCACTATTATAAATACATATATACTGAATATATATTATATATATATATATATGATATCTTAATCATGAATTTAATTTTGGAAATAATGTAACTTAACACATGGAAAATTTATAATTATAACAAGTTCATTTTTTACTCATGTTCTGAAAATCGACAAAATGTTCGATATGAACTCAAATAATTAACTAATTGTTTTAGAATGGTCATAAATTATATAAATGAAATAATTAACATGAAAATGGATCATAATCGAGTAGAAAGTACCTTATGTTTTTTATTTACGAAATTAATGTATGAATGTGTCAAGTCGGACATGAGGTAAGGTAATTCCTCTCAATCACTTTAAATTGAAGCATATTTTGATAATATATGACTCCTCATTTTACACGATGTATAATAAACCCATTTGAATATAAATTTCATTCAATCATAATATATATTCTATTAATAATTTTACTAAACGATAAAATGAATGTTTTTAATCAATGTGGTAATAATGAAATCTCTGCCCCAATAATTGTTATATGACCTCCTCTATAAAATAATAATTTTTTAAAATGGAAAAGAAATACATTATCCAATTTTTTGGTGTTTTCCTATTGAAAATTTTTATTTTAAATGGATTTATTATTTTAATATCTTGAAATTAATTCTTGTGATTTAAAATTGAAATTTTTATTATGGAAATGTTGATATTTATAATATTTTATGTATGATGATTATATAATGGTAATTGGACATTTTACGGGTGGTTATGTGATAAAAATATGATGGGTGGTTCCAGGATAATCTACGGAAAGATGGATATATTATAACCTCTATTTTATTGGGTATGAAATTCATCTGTATGGTTATTCCATTTGTAAAAATGATTTGGGGAAATCGACTGTATGGATATTCTATTTAAAAGTGATTATGTCCTGAGATTACCTTTTATATGTACTGTGTTCTTTCTACAGGTTTTATGGTAATATTTTGGTTTCAAAAGGGAAATAAATTATATTTTATTCAGTGAAGAGTATTTACTCTGTGATAATGGTGAATAATATTTCTTATGATAATGTATTCATGGTTTACATGTTGTATTGAAAAACTAACAGTTTTCCTTCTTTCTGTATCCATTTCGCAGGTTTTTCTACTCATCCAAACTTTTGAAATGTTTTTAATAGGATTTAAATGTGAATAGAGTCAAGGATAGGATCAAGTAAAAGGTGCGAGGTTTAAGAACCAAATAAAACCATGTTATTTTTTAATGTTTTTGTTTTATAGATGGTGAGTAAGTGTGTCTACTTTGTAATAATAATTTTGTTATATATATTTTATCTCCTAATTATATTGAGCTCTAATCCTAAAAATATCCTCAATGTGAATTAATAACATAAATCAATATTGTGTAATGTTTAAGGCATGGGCGTGTAATTTAACACTATATATAGTTCAATGTAGGAAACCAGATAACTAGTGGAGGCTACCAGGTTACCATTATCATTAAGAAAAAGATTCCTTGGAATAATTTATTATCGTTATAAATCATCTCACTCATCTCTTTAATAATCTAGTTCAACCCGAATAATCCTATTACATTACAATATATATTCACTATTATAAATAGTGGATATTGGGTTATTTGATTGTAAAATTGAAAAATAAAATATATAGACTACTGAAAAAATTATACATTCCAATTGGTCATCAAATATCTCTCAACTAGTTTATTTTATTATAATTTATTCTCATATAATTATTGTGTGATTATTGAAATATAATTCCCACTCCCATCAATTACTCATTCCCTCAAATTGTTCTATAATATTATATTGTATAAATTTGTACTGATAAATGAAATGATTTCTTCGAATAAATAAACTCTCATCGTCCTATATCATCTATTTTTTACTATCTATCATTAAATTGTTGGATAGATTTATAATTCCATATCTTTTAAAAGGATTGTGTATATTCTCTATAATATTTCAAGAATTACACATTATAAAAATGGTGTCAAATAAATTTTTAGTTACATTATATTAACAAAAAATTAGTGTAGTTTTAACCTATTTTATATCATTAAAAATAAATGACTAATACATTAAACCCTTAAGAAATTATGTTGGTTGATATATAGGGTGATTTAGAGGTAATTATGAACATCCTTACCAAATATTTTTCCTCATATACCTTAAAATTGTTAATTTTGTTATCTAATATATTTATTAATATACATGTATATATATATATATAATTTCATAAATATGATATGATAATTTCAAAGTTTAATCTAATTTTTTATTATCTTTTAATAAATATCATATTTAACAATTACCTATTAATCAATTTAATCAAATTATTTAGCATTTAATTTTGTAATATTATAATTTTATAATTTATGATTACATTTAAATAATTTATTTTTAAAAATAAAATAAACCTCCATAATTTTATTTTACCATACACTCTGATACACAATTTCATGTTCAAAGTTATGAAATTAGTCTCCTTTAATTTTATTTGAGTATAACACATTACTTTTTTTACAATAATTGCAGAATTCACACTAATATATTATATAACACATATGAATAAAATATTATTAAATATATGGACATTCAATATATAATAATAATTTTATAATAATCATTTATAAATATTCCTCACATTTACATTAGTTAGTATTTACCTTTTATTGACGTTATGTGTGGGTAATATTAATCAGTTTGAACTAGTTTCATAAAAGCATTGTTGTTAAGAAATTTTTATCCCATATTTTATCATTAAATGTCAATAATTTTTAGTATAATCACTTCAAAAAAAGGATTAGGAAAATTATATTTCATTTTATTATTTCTTTATTCTTTATCCAACTTGTTATAATCAGCAACAATAATTTCTCGTTATTATTTATCTTACGAACAATTTTTTCATAATTTTTAAGTTAAATATTGATATATATTATAAAAAAATATTTAAATAATTATAACATATTTTAAAATTAATTATTGTTATAAAATAATCCATTACAAAATTTCATATCATCGTTTAAATAGGCGATCAACTGAAAAAAACATGAATATACAATGACTTTTGACGATTATGGGGTGATTTAGGTAAAATATCATTAAATTATAATAAATAATCACTGTGGTTTATCACAGTGAGATACGAAAAAATTATATGTGATGTTTAAGAAGAAGTAATGGATATGATTTTATTTCATAATTTGAATAATATATTTTGTATGTCTGTTTTGAATTATTAAATTAACATTAACCGTTTATTTTTCAAATAATTAATAGGTTATGAAATTATCCATAATAATACATTATAATTATATCACACATTATTTTTCATAAATAAAACCAAAATAATCACAATGAATGTATTTTGGTGAATAAAAGGGAAATGGAAATCATTCATCTTATAATGGCACAATTTCTTTTGTATGGATTGTTGACATTTTTATTTTCTATAAAATACGAGAAATGATTATTATGTTTAAATATATTATAATATGAAATGGCTATAAAAAATAATTACTAATTTATGTCACGACCCATCCTCGGGGCCCGTTCCATGACTACCCCAAGCCCACCTTCCATAGTCCAGGGGTTAGAGACTAGCACCAAAGGCATAAATCCTGATAAAAAGGGAAGCAATTTCCATTATGAATGTAAAAAAAACACAACAGAGTATGCAAAAGAAGTAAAAACTATGTAAATACTGTATATAAAACTAAGTGCTGAAAGGAAATGGGGCCGCAAATACAAGACCAAGAGTATGTATAATACAACTAAAAGCTAGTACAACTGCAGAAATGTTAAACACCAACTATTGATTCGTCCTATGGGAATCCCACCTAAAAGGTGGGTACAGATGGCCAACTCAGCACCTCAGGTCCGTCTGTCTGCTCCGTGTACGTCTCGCTAGGTGATCTACCTCGGGGTACCGTCCAGCTCTACTAGTCTCTACCTCAATCAGTGATGTCCTTCACCTTCAACCAACACAACATAGTGCGGGCATAGCCCATGCAGGGGTGAGTATATGATACTCAGTAGTGACTTCGAGACCCCCGAAGGACTCCCAGAATCCACAAAGGATAAACCAACAGAATAAAGATACAACCGTCTAGTATCAACAAACCCTACGTAGGTATATACCCATACATATACCTATGTTATCAATCTCAGTTCGGATCCAACTCTCGAGGCCACGTATAACCCAGTCCACATAGGAAAACAATCAATCACATCAATGATAGTGATTGAAGGTCAAGACTTAGCTAACACTGGTATACATCATTCATATTGAGATAGAGATGATCAGAAGTAGTCACTGATTCATCTAAGTTGTCGGACCCACGTAGGATACTAGACCAGCTAAGCTGTCGGACATACGTATTGTACTAGACCAGCTACTATGTCAGACCCACTCATGATACAAGTACAGAAGTCCATCTGTCGAACCCACGGAGGATTCCAGTATAGTTGTCATCGCTGCCAAAACCACGGAGGATTCCAGAATAGATTTTGACACTGCCGAACCCACAAAGGATTCCAGTACAGTTGTCTTCACTGCCTAACCCACCGAAGATTCCAGTAATGTAGACGTTGCAGTCACATCCAGCTCTAGGGATCCCGCACACAGCACGTTCGATTCCTGGAGGGTCCACTTCTCGAGCAAAGGGTTTGATACATAAACTATCACGAATTCCAGAGATGATGTATCCCGAAGTTCCATCTCATCAAAAGAAACACAACGTGACTAACGGCGCGTCAATCAGACGCCCAGTCTGAGAGTTTTAAAGATTTTCCGTTCCAGGGGCATGGTTGGATTTCAGGTACAATACAACCTAGCCATACTCTTGTCTCATATGAATCCGATGTGGAGTATTCCAAAAAGGCTATATCGTAATAATTAAACCAATATAGTTGACAACACGTCAATCAGAAGTCTGGTCTTTTTGTTCTAAGCATTTTCGCTCCGAGGGCCCAGTCAGTTTCGAGTTTGAACCAACCCAGTCATATTCTTATGTCTTTCAAAAACCACTTAGAGTATCGCAAATGGACTGCCTCATCATAATGGTACTAGTGTCGTAGTGGGAACGTCGATCCGACGCACGGTTGTGAGGTAATTAACGTTTATGTGACATGGGTCCGGCCCGTCAAGCCCGGTGGGCTGGCGGGTCGGCCCATCCTAGCTTGGTGGGTCTGACCCAGCTAAGGGGTCGGCCTAGACCGATAATGCATGCCACAACTAGGTGGGACATGGTCCATCCTGAGGCAGGCAGCCCAGACTGTGCAAGTTCACGGCCCGGACCCGGTGCGGCTAGTGCGGCCCGGGTGTTGGTCGCGGCTCAGCCAGCTGGCCGAGCGACACAGAGTGGGGTGGAGTGGCCCCCCATCTTCCAATACCGGCAGCACTGCCCTCCTGTCCGGATGGCCAAATCTATCCCATCTTCCCGGCGCGAGCAGCCTGTGCGGGCCGCTCTCCTCTTATGCAGCACCTGTGGTTTCTGTGGCCTTTTCTAACCCAGCTGGCTGAATAGCTGGCCGGTTCTCCCACCAAAACGGCCCGCGGAGCAGGGGCCGCAGTCCTCTGCAGTGTGACACCGTGGGGGATGCGGCTCCACCAGCTCGGCCGGCTACGACCTGTCATTTCTTCTTCAGCCGAACGGCTCACGGTTGTGGCCCGCGGTTCTTCAGCACACGTCTGCGACCTTCACTCATCACTGCATCTTCCAACATTGCCTCCTTCATGAATAATATCAGGAAACACCGGAGGGTCTTCGAGCCATGTTCGTTTGGCCTGATCCCTCTACATTAGGCGGTAGCATTTGGCCGACGACATTCCAACAAATTCAACATGAATGAGATAATTTATTCACTTAGAATTATACAAAACCCCTACCTCGATTATGAAATTGCACATCGTCGAGCCACAGATAGAGAATTAGAAGAAGATGTCGGGTGTATCTGAGGAGGAACCATAGTCGATGTTCCTCAGAGATGATGTATTCTCCCTTGTCGTGGAGGAAGAATAATGGATGAAGTTCTTCCTGGAGATAACATCATTCTTCGTGGAAGGATGAATCTCTCTCCTAATTCCAATGGATCCACCAAAATATTTTCCAAGAAAATATTAAAGTAAGGCTCCCCATATTTTAAAATATTTGGCAACCGATTCAAAATAATTCAAAAAGAATTATTTTAACCGAAATTAATTAATGTAGACAATAATTATATTTGTCGGCACAAATTATGATAGAAGATGTGGCCTAATTAATTCATTAGAATTCCAAGAGATTCAAAAAAAAATTGGAGTTAATGGGAGTTTATGAGAAGTTGAAACGTTAGGGGCTCGTGTGGGCCCCACCTCACATTATCCTCTCTTGGGAGGTTATGTGGTTGTGGGCCCCACCTCTAACTACCCTTTGTAGGAAATAACCACCAAACAAAAATAATTTTTGTAACACAAGAAATTATTTAAATTATTAAGAAACCCCAAAATAAAACTTCTCCTCCCGTACAAACGCAACAGCGGTAAAGGTCCCCTTAGACGAATACCGACTCTACGAGTTCATCGATGTCCTCGGATTTCAATTCCATGAACTTGTTCAAAAGAAAGGAAATCCAGCTTGTATGTTTTCGGAATTTACCCGAAAAAAACTTCAGAAAATGATTCTGATGACACCGGGCCACAGAATTAGGCATCATCCAAAAATGCGTACTCATAAAACTCCAATGAATTAGGGAAAAAAATTCCCCTGAAATTTTCATGTCTTTATATAACTCACACCTTAGGGATTTACGTCCCCGTAAAGCTACAACACACACTATGGAAACAATTGGAGGTATTGAGATCGCATCTGAGCCTCCCGCTCCCATGTGCTCTCCTGGTGGTTCTCGCACTGCCAGCGAATGTGCACCAGAGGAATTGACCGTCCACGTAGGAACCGCTGTTATTGATCGTCGATCTCCACCAGGACCTCTGTGAATGTCGCCTTATCATCGATTTCCAGCTCCCCATGGTGGGTGATGTGGGACAGGTCGTGCATGTATCTCCTCAGTTGAGATACGTTGAAGACGTCATGCACCCGGTCCAACTGAGGTGGAAGGGACAGGCGGTAAGCCACCTCACCTACTCTGTTGAGGACTAGCAAAGGCCCAATGAAGCGTGGAGAAAACATGCCTCCCTGGCCAAATCTATGTAGACCTCATCGAGGTGAGACAAGTAAGAACATGTGGTCGCAATCCTTGAACTCTAGTGGTCTCCTTATTTTATCAGCATATGACTTCTGTCTACTCTGTGTAGTCTTCATCCGCTCCTGGATGATCTCCACCTTCTTCATCATAGCCTGAACCATCTTTGGTCCTACAAGTGCTGAATCCCCTAGGTCAGTCCAACACAGAGGTGATTTTCCAGGTCATTCGTACAGTCCCTTGTAAGGGGCCATCCCGATGGTGGAGTCGTAACTGTTATTGTATGCAAATTTCAGCAAGGGTAAGTGGTCATCCCAACTGCGACCAAAGTCGAGGACACATGCAAGGAGCATGTCCTTGAGAGTTTGAATGGTCATGTCAGACTGGCCATTTGTCTTAGGATGGAAGGTGGTGTTCAAGCGAAGTTGTGTCCCAAAAGACATTCATAACCCATTCCAAAGCCAGGAAGTGAATCGAGAATCTCGATCAGAAACAATATAATATGGAACAACATGAAGTCGTATGATATCTCGATAGTAGAGGTGTCCCAAGCCCTCTTCTGGACCCTGCTCTCTGATCGGTAGGATGTTGTCCGACTTGGTGAGTCGGTCTATGATCACCGAAATAGAGTTGTGTCCTCTGGATGTACGTGGATTCCCCGTCACGAAATCCATAGATATATCGTCCCACTTCTACTCGGGGACATCTAATGGTTGTACTAAGACTACTGGTACTTGGCGCTCTGCCTTCACCTGCTGACATGTGAGGCATCGTGAGTCGAACTATGCTACAATGTTCCCCTTCCCAGGTGTATAGACTATCTAATTGTCATAGTCCCGGAGCAACTAAAGACAATGTCACCGTCTCAGGTTCAGGTCCTTCTAAGAGAAGACACACCTGAGACTTTTGATATTAGAGTAAACCGTAAACCATTCTCTCAAGGAACTATGGGTGTGACTAGACATTGGTAATGAACTCAACTACACCCTTTTTCGCATACGCCCTACGAGAGCTGCCAAGATTTCTCCTTTGTCGAAAAGAGAAATCTGGTCTCATCACCTAGATGAACCACATTCTTTGCCTAATACAGTAAATCCCGACATGAATGATACTATATCAAACCATGGACGACATCGTCAGGCATCGACACTACTACCAAGAGATGAAATTGTTACTCTCGCCACTAAGGGTCGAGTCACACTGTTGGCAGTAGTGTGTTGTCACTGGGTCTCCTCTAGTAGGAATCTTGAATGAGAGGGTAAAGTTAACAGTTTTAACCGGAAACTCTCAGTATCAACCATACAATAAGTACAGGGAGGAAAATGTCATAAGGACAACTGTCTTTTATTAGTGAAGATCAAACTACAAATACACAAAGCATCATAAAAAATGACAACAACGAATCTAGTCACGATCCTATCCACTTGATACTCGATTAACTCCTCTACAACGTCCGCCCACTCTCGGCGGTCCTCCACAGTTGAATCTCATCCTTTGGCTGGAGGGTTCCTCTTCTTCCTGCTGATCATCTACAAGACGTGTTGGGCAGTCTTGATCCAGGTAACCATGCCTGCCACATGAATATTACTGAATTCTCCTCGTATAGTTGGCTCTGTTTTGTGTGCCCCGCACAACCGAACCTATATCCCGAGGTCGCCCACCTGATAGCCTAGTATGGTTCGACCTCTTCTTCAACTATCTACTACCGGTTGAAGAAGAATCATCTACATGTCTTCTTGAGGAGTGTCTCACCACTGGTGACTACTCAGCGAGAAAACTCTCCACTAGAAGGGCTCTCTCTAAAACCCTCGCATGCATCTAGATGTTGAGGGAGATCATCGAATCACTGATCTCATGCATGAGTCCCTTTTTGAAGATCTGGTCCCTGAAGAACGGGTAACGTAACATATCTGTGGAGTAGCGTGAGAGGTCAGTGAACCGCGCTGAGTACTGAGCTACTATCTTGCTGCCCTACCGTAGATGAAGTAACTGTTGAATCCACACTACACGAAGGGTGGCTGGTACAAACTCTGCCTGAAACAGACTCTTGAAGTCTTTCCAGAGTAGAGATGCCTCGTCATGCACTTGGAGCATCAGGCTCCACCATATGAATGCCACTGCATGCAGGAGACACGTGGCAAGGATCACCATGAGGTCGGCTAGATTCCCTACCAATATGTAAACTTTGACGATATCCTCAATCCAATCCTCATATTCCTTGTGGTCAGTCTCTCCCCAGAACCTGGGTGGCCTCTGTCGCTGGAACTCGTGCAACGCACTAAAGAGTCATGTACTCTCTGCTGTTAGAGTTGGTGGTATCACTGGCCTAGATGTCAATAGTACCGCTAGTGCCTCCTCTATACTGGGGCCCTACACTAAGGCCTCATCGCTCGGTGGGCTACCATATCGTACGTAACTCGGAACCCTACCTGGATGCCTTCGTGGGGCCATCCAGAAAATGAACAGGTGCACCATGGTTTAAACAATATACCTGGTGAGCTGACACAATGTAATCATGAAGAAAAATTTCAAAGGAAACACACACACAATCAGTGTTTTCCTGCACTAAGTCTGAATTCTGAGATCAACGTCCTGGTGTATGGATATGTCAGCCACTGCACCAACACTAGACTCCCTGGACTGAAAACCACACTCAATACTCTTAACACTATTGCTTCACAGAAAAGAATGATCAGAGTCCTGATTTCTGCATTAGAACCGACTGCTATGATACCAATTTATCACGACCAATCCTCGGGGCCCATGTCGTGACTACCCCAAGCCCACCTTCAATAGGGGATGGACTGGAGACTAGCACCAAAGGCATAAATACCGATAAAAAGGGAAGGTATTTCCTTTATGAAAGTAAAGAAACACAACAGAGTACACAAAAAAGTAAACACAATGTAAATAATGTATACAAACGTAAGTGCTGAAAGGAAAAGGGGCCGAAAATACAAACCCAACTGTAAGTAAAACCAAACTGAAAAGCCAGTACAACTACAGAAAAGTAAAACAACCACTAATGAGTCATCTTCTGGGAATCCAACATTATGGGTGGGTATAGATGGCCACCTCAGCACCTCAGGTCCATCTGTCTTCTCCACATACATATCTCTAGGTGATCCAACTCCGGGTACCATCTAGCTCTACCAGTCTCTACCTCAATCTGTTTTGACTCTCGTCTTCATCCAACACAACGTATTGCAGGCGTATCCCATGCAGGGGTGAGTATAAGATACTCAGTAGGGACCCTGAGACCCCCGAAGGTCTCCCAGAATTCACAAAGGATAAAACAACAGAAGAAAGATACAACCATGAAGTATCAACGAACTCTAATTAGGTATATGACCAAACATATACCTATGTTATCAATCTTAGTTAGGCTACAACTTTCGAGCCCAAGCACTATACAGTCCACAGAGGAAATAAGTCAATCGCATCGATGATAATGATTGAAAGTCGAGACTGAGCTCACACTGGTACACATCTTTCTTATAGATATAGAGATGATCAGATGTAGTCATTGATTCATCTAAGTTGTCGGACCCATGTAAGAAACAAGACCTGCTAAGCTGCTGAACTCATGTAGGATACTAGACCAGATATTCTATCGGAACCACTCAGGATACAAGTACAGAAGTACATCTATCGAACCCACAAAGGATTCCAGTACAATTGTCGGCGTTGCCGATCCCACGGAGGAGTCCAGTACAGTTGTTGATGCTTCTGAACCCATGGAAGATTCCCTTATAGTTTTCATCGCTACCGATCCCATAGTGGATTCCATTACATTTTTCATCCTTCCGAACCCACTAAGGACTCCAGTACAATAGATGTCTCAGTCACAGCCAGTTCTAGGGTTCCCACACATAGCATGCTCGATTCTGGGAGGTTCCTTTTCTCAAGAAAATGGTTCAATACATCAACGATCACAAAGTCCAGAGTTGATGTATCCCGATGTTCTATCTCATCCAAAGAAACCCTACGTTACAGATGGCGTGTCAATCAGACACCCGGTCTGAGGGTTGTTAGCTTTTCTGTTCTAGGGGCCCGATTGGATTTTGTGTACAATCCAACCGAGCCATACTCAAGTCTCATCCTAAACCCATGTGGAGTTTTCCAAAAGGGGAGTCTCATCAAAATTAAACCAACATAGTCGACGGAACGTCAAATGGAAGTTCACGCTTTATGTTATAATTGTTTCCCCTCTGAGGGCCCGGTTGGATTCGAGTCCGAACCAACCCGACCATTTTCGAGGTTCGTCTAAAACTCACATAGAGTGTCGTAAAAGGACCTCCTCATCGTAAGGGTTCCAGTGCCGTATATGGAGCGTAGATCATACACATGGTCATGATGTAATTCACGTTGAAGTGAAACAGGCCCGGCCCGTTAATCCCGATGGCTGGCGGGTCGGCCCGTCCTGGCTCGGTGGGTCCAACCCAGCTAAGGGGTCGGCCTGTACCGATATTGTGTGGCCCGGCCCGGTGGGACATGGTCCGGCCCGTGGCAGGCGACCAGGCGGCCGTTGGCCGTGGCTTGGTCTCCTGGCCGAGCGACGCGGAGCGAGGGGGGTCTTCCCGAACTAGCAGCACTGCGGATCAGTCCGGGCGGCCGAAGCCGGCTGGTCTTCTCGGTGTGAGGGGCACGTGCAGGCCGCCCTCCTCCCGTGCGGCACCTGTGGGTGTTGCGGCCTTCTCTAACCCAGTCGGCTGATGAGCTGGCCTGTTCGCCCGCCGATGTGGCACATGGAGCGCGGGCCACCACGGTTCCACCAGCCCGATCGTTTCCTCTTCGGCCGATTGGCCCGCGGTTGTGGGCCGCGGTTCTTCTGCACGGGGTCGACGAGCATCCTCCGCCTTCACTCATCGCCGCCTATTCCAACACCACCTCCTTCGCGAATAAAATCAGGAAACGTTAGAGGGTTGATGAGTCATGTTCATTCGGCCCCTTCCCTCCGCGTTAGGCGGTATCAATTGGATGATGGCATTTAAACGAATTCAATATGAACGAGAATATTTATTCATGTAGAATTATACAAATCCCCTACATCGATTATGAATTTACACGTCGTTGAGCCACGAAAAGAGGATTTGAAGACAACATCAGTTGCGTCCGAGAAGGAAGTGTAGTCGACGTTCCTCGCAGATGATGTCTTCTCCCTTGTCGTGGAGGAAGAAGAAAGGATGATGTTCTTCGTGTAGAGAATGTCATTATTCGTGGAAGGATTAAGATATCTTCTAATTCATAACGTTCCACCAAAATATTTTCCAAGAAAATAATAAAGTAAGGCTTCCCCCAATTTTAAAATATTTTCCACCCAATTAAAAATAATTCAAAAAGAATTATTTACACCCATGTTAATTAAAGTAGACATTAATTAGTTGGGTTGGAAAAATTTATGAGAGAAGAGGTGGCCTCATTAATTCATCGGAATTCCAAGAGTTTCAAAAAAATGAGATTTAATGGGAGTTTAAAGGAAGTTGAAAGGTTAGGGACTCGTGTGGGCCCCACCTCACATTATCCTCTCTTGGGAGATAATGTGGGTGTGGGCCCCACCACTGACTACCCCTTGTAAGAAATTACCACCAAACATAAATATTTTGTGTAACACAAAAAATTATTTAAATTATTAAAAACCCAAAATTAAAACTTCTCCTCCCGTCCAAATGAAACTGCGGTAAAGGTCCCCTTAGATGAATACCGACAATACGAATTCATCAGTGTCTTCAGATATCAATTCTGAGCACTGGTTCAAAGGATAGAAAATCCCACTCGTACATTTACTGAACATACCCGAACAAAAATTCAGAAAATGATTCCGAGCACACCTGGCCTCGGAATCAGGCACCATCAGAAACTGTGTACTCATAAAATTCCAAAGAATTAAAAAAAATCTTTGAAAGTTCTGGGTCTTTAGAATTTCTGAATTCAGCTTTAGTACCATCCTTTCATAGGGTGATGGAAAAATAAACACGGTATTTTGTGGAGATATTAGTATAATTAGAAAAAAAATTCATTTATACTTTTACAAGTAGAGAAGGGGTGGGTGTTTAGGGATTTTTCGATAACTAAAAATACATAATAATAATATTTTTATACTTATTTTATCACATAATTATTTTCATAACAACTTTTAGAATTTAAAAATTCATATTTGAAGAAGGAAAATGGAATGAAATAGTTACATTTCTATTCCACAATTCTTTTGTTATCTCCATCATGAAGGTGATTAAAAAATATTTATACTCTTTCTCAAGTACAAAATACTCTTTATGTATTAAATATTTTTCTGAGTTGGTTTTCTTGAGTTTGTGCCATCTTAATCGTGTTTTTATGAGAGGGGAGTTTATGAGCATAGATGACCTTTTAAAATTTAAAATGAGTGGAATATTTTAAAATACCAATATCATTCCAACAATTGAAATTAACTCTCAAGTAAAAAAGAATCAAAGAGTTGGATTAATGGATAGTATATGATATGTGTTTGATCCAAACTATTCAAACAAAATTGAAATATTTTTTACATGTTTGACCCCATAAATATATGGTTACAAATTTTTTCATTTTTTTCACCTGGGGAATGAGTGATTAACAATGTAATTTATCAATTATTAAAAATAATAAAAAGGTATTTGTTAATTATTATGGATATTACGATGCCAACATAGAAATACATTTCTTAATTAAATTTTAAATGAAATAGAAAATTAACATTAAAATGAATCACATTTAATATATTATACCAATTTTTGGAATTATCATAATTGAACTTAATAATATCAAATATGGGTTTCTAACTTTAAGAAAAAATTGATAAAATTAAATATACTTTGAAAATAAATTTCTATTCTTATAAACTTCATTAATTTATTTAATAATCTTAATTGAATAACAATATCCACCTAAAATTCAGGTAATTTATAAAAAATGAATTTCACATTATTCAACTAGAAACAAATATTATAAGAAATAACCAAAATTTTAATGCAAATATAAAATTAAAATTATAAGTAAAAAATTATAAATAGGTTTATATACATTATAATAAAAAATTTCTGACAATACATTTGAAATGGAAATACAAATATAAAGAAAAATTAATTATATAAAAAAAGATGTTTTTATACATCAAGTGTTTGTAAAAATTTTCACATTAATTCATAATATTAATTATGATACTATTTTAGATCAAAAATAATAATATTTTAAAATATTTAAATTTATTTCTTTAAGATTAAATACAAAAAAGGTATATTTTAATATAAATTTTTCGTTATTATAAATTATTATTTATATTCAAAAATAAAATTTCCCAACATGATTGAATTTAAAAACATTACTATAATTTTATATTTAAAAAATATCATATATCATTAATAATATTATTAATATTTATATATAAAAAACAAAAATATCAATAAAATATTTTAATATAATATTTTTATAACATTATGATATATTTTATTTCAATTTACTACTTTAAAATAAAAAACATCATTATACACATTTGATATATTAAAAATGATCATATTTTCAAAAACCACATTCTTAGTGTCGATATTTTAAATGAAAATATTAATAAAATCCATATTTCAATATAATATATAGACTCACAAAATTTCATATTCATTTCACTATAACTACTAAAAAAATAATTCTTATTTCATTTTATTGATATTTCATAATGTTGTCTCTATTATTGGTGATCATCCTCCTTATATATATTCCTCAAATATTGGTGATCATCATGGTTGAAGATGAAAAAGAGTATTTTATAGTGATGAATATTTTATTATTTTTTATATCTTCCCAATTTTTTTATGAACACTAAATAATTTTATTTTTTAAATCGTGAGTAATAATCCCTAATATGTAGGACATCATTTTATAATATTTTTTTATAAAATGTTCCAGTTTTGAATTAATATTTTCTTGTTATATTGAAATATATATCAAATGAAATGTATTTTATTATATTTCAACTCCAATTACCAAATTGGAAAAATAATTTAGAATTATAAACATGTGCCTTAAAAACAAAATACACATTAATAATTCGTTGGGTGTTACATACATTCTTTTTAAATATAATTCATCCTCACCATTTAAATTAATCATAACTAACGATAGAATATTCTGGAATTCATATAGTATTCCTCATTGCGTATAAAAATTATAGTTAACTCCTATAAATTTTAGAAAAAAAACACTACTAGACAGTATACAAGATATGCAAAACCAACCACAAATGTAAGAAAATATATTATTTTTTAAAGATTATTGTCATAATCTAATCAATAAATTGTATAGTATGAATATTAATAAAAATTATCTGAAATATATATTTATAAACTGATATAAAATTTTGGAATATTTTATTGTAATTAATCAATTAATTTGTTGTAAAGAGATTTTATTATATTAAATTTTTTTCCATAAAAATTGATTTAATTTTTTTATTAAATTTTGTAACTGATTTGTAGAGAATATAGATAAAATATTTGAAAAAAATATATTTTTTTTTAAAATCATCATATCTAAATTAAATTGTGTTGATATTTTATTATTTTCAATAAATTATAATTTATAGTGAATAGTGTAAAATAATAATTTTTCAAATACAATCAATTTTTTAATAAAATAAGTAATTGGAAAAAATAATTTAGATTTAAATATTAGTTCAATTAAAATTACTATATTTTAGTTATATTTAAACTAATTAATTAATTTTTAATCATCATTATTCTAGATTCTAGTTTATGAATACTTTTTCTTTTATAAAATAATTTTTTGGAAACTATTTTAATGAACATAATTTTTCTCCATTTTAATAAAATTATAATAACGAAAAAGGGGTATTGGATTAAATGATATTAATATATTATATAGCTATAAATACAATTTAAAATAATATGATGATAATTAGTAGTCATATATTTAATAAAAAATATTTTTTTCATGAAAAAATATATATTAAAAAACAACTTTTTTGTCTGGTCTACATGTTTAATTTTAGATTAAATTATTCAACAAATATGGACTGAATCCAATAATAGTTATTCCTTATATTCAATAATAATTATTATATTTAGTGAAAATTTTAAAATAATTTTATCCATTAATAATATTAACTATACGAAATAACCATATCCATGAAAAATGTAAATTGAGTTCAATATGGTTTTAAATAATATAATAATGAATAATGATGTCATTAGAAAAAGAATTTTTTTAATGATTATTATTCATCCATGATCATCTTAAAATCTAAATTTTTTTGACATATGGTCCTGATTAAATCCATGATATTACATTATATAAAGTTAATTATAAAAATGGCACTTTCGTGTGTTTAATTTCAATTATATTTTATAAATATGATAGAAACAAAATGTATATGTTTTTTAGAAGTCATTATAATTATAAATTATTTATATTTATCATGGTAATTTTTAGTGGTTTCTATTTATTTAGTAACTTCCACTACTTCTTTTGCAACACAAACACAATGATTATTATTTAAGGGAAAAATAACTAAAATATTTTAAAATTTTAAAAGTAATATAAATTAAATGACTTGTATTTATACTAGAAATTCTTATATAGTTATAAATATTTGTGGGGTTTTTATAAGAATTTATTTTAATTACAAAAATTTCCGTGATATTTTTAATGTGAAAATAAATAACTAGTATAATGATTTTCATTAATGATAATTTATAATAAATAGAAATATATGAAATGATATAAATTTCACAAAAATCATATATTCATACAAGTGATGCTGATATTTCATATATATTTCAAAAATTATCCTATTATCTTCCACGTTTACTTTTATATTAACTATCCTAACCACAAAATAATAAATAATGTAGTTTCCATAGGTGAAAACTAAAATGGTAAAGCGAGTAAACTTGTATGTCAAAAATGAAAATTTTAAAACATTTTATATATATGTGTGTGTGTGTGTGTATGTGTGTGTGTGTTTGTTGTGTATTGAAATTATCATCCCCCTAATTCTTTATTTTTCACTTTTTTCAAGTGGTCTAGGAGTGACTCCACATTATTGAATTGTTTTGGGTATTTACAAAAATGCCACCCCAACATAAAAATGACCACCCCCAATCCTCACCACTTCAAACATCAATAATAATTTCTTCACACAATTACTAAATAAATAAAAAATATTTCTCTCCCTCTATCTTCCTACATCGAAGATACATTTTATATTGTGAAACATTTTAGGTTAGGTTTAGGATTAATACTAATGTGGTTGTCTGAAGAAAGTGTATCCTTCGAAACCATGTTTTTTTTATTTTCTTTGTCTAACTAGATAATATCCTAATAAATAATGATGATCTAATATCACCAATATCTACCATGCAATAACATGTTGTAATGTTAATTTCATAACATATATACATCTTCTCTTCCATATAGTGGTATATGAAACCATTATTCTTGTGTACAGTGGACTACCACCACATGAACTAATGTACCTCCTTATACACAATTTTAAAAATTAGATTTATATAATGATGGAAATAATTTTTTGTACGTGATAATTAATAAATATTTATTTTAAATTAATGAGTTTATTTTGTTTTAATTTATTTTTTCAATTCACTAAAAAAATTATAACATTATTCATTTGTACGTGTGGACAACTTCTCATGAATCAGTATGGTTGTTTTTTCATCAAAAAATATAATTTATGATATATGTTACATAATATTATAGAATAATAATTAATTTTTCATTTCATTATAACTAATGAAATATAAAATTATACATATATTCTTTACATAATATCTGTTGGAAAATAGAAAAATTACTAATGTGTATATATGACTTATTGTCTCTAGTATTTTAAAGTTGTTCATTTTTCATAACATTAATTTAAAAATGCTTTCAAAACATAATTAATGTATTAATTTTAATTTTCCCATTATTATTATTCATTAAATTGTGTATTAATGTTATATTTCACCATTTTTAGCGTAAAAATGTCATTTTTCACCTATTAGACGAATAATTTCAAAACATCGGATGTGAACATAAATGATTAATTGATTTTATATAACATTAGAATAATTAAAATGAAACGAATATTAAAAAATTAAAATTTTCCTAAAATATCGAATAATTTTAAATGGTTTATTATTTATGTAGAAAAATAAAATATGTCTCTATTTCAACTCACTATAAAGGACACATTAGAAGAAAATCTTCTCTTAAAGTTTTTGATGAGTTATTATCTAAATCACTCCCTTCAATATCAATGTTCTTCAAAATGATAAAAATAATTTATTAATTATTCATATAAGGATTATAAATTTATTTTTAACTATATTTTACTTTCTTTAAAATGTATATAAAAAATTAATCTCTTTTTAATTTTATGTAAGAGATTTAATTTTAAAAAAATAATATTTTAAAGATTTATTTTCTACAAATTTTACTCAATGTTTATATTTTTAAAAATATTTTTTGAATTTTTTTATTAGAAAATGAATATTTTGTGGTCGGAATTTTTTTTGCTTATTTTTAATTTCTATTATATGTTTTAATAATTTTTCCTTTTTACGAAATTTTTGAATTATTTTACAAAATACAAATAGAATTTTCTATTTTATCAAATATAGTAACAATTAATTTTCTCATAAGTATAAAAATTATTTCAAGTTAGAATATAAATAATTGCTTCATGATTTATTCAATTAAAATCCAAAATTCCAATTTATGGGTAGTTTTGTGATGAAAATTGTTTTCAAGAAAAATTTTAATTTTTTATCCAAATGTGTTTTGAAAATGAATTTAAAAGAGGATTTCAACGGTATTATGATGAATTGTTCGAAGTTTAAATTTTTACATTCTTGTTATCGTCCATGTAAATGTTTTCTATAATTAGGTAATATATATTTTATATCTCATGGGATATAATAATATTGATTATAAAACGGATGCACCCTGATAGTGCTCCAATACATTGGTTAATGATTATGTTCATTGCTAATATATATAAGAAATATGACCAATGGTTATTCTAATTTGTATGTTTTCTTAAGGTTTATATGGTTTCAGTGATTATTATGTCCCAATAAACCTATAATAATTTTATTTGTTTTATAATAAATTTTTTTGAATTTTTTTTTTAATATATGAGGAATGATCATTTTTAAAGAAATATTAATTCCTTTTCTAGGTGAAAATGTATTGAAAAAATATTTAATGGGTTTTATTGTTTTTAAATGGACTAAAAGATATATTCTCTTTATCTCCCTAAATATTTTTTTCATCATCTTATATGTAACACCCGATTATTTTATGATATCACTCTTTTTAAATGACATTAATTTCATTTATAACTTATATTCCATGCAACACATGGATTAAACTATGATTAACTATTATGTATTAGTATTTTAAAACAACTCTTTACGTTGGATGTTATGGATATGATTTACCAAATTATCAAAATATTGATAATATATTTTTATAAGATGTTTTCATGGGTTACAAATTATTTAAAATTGTAAATGTAAATTAATTGAATATAAAGTAATTTTGTTATATTTTTATTCTCCAAACAATATTGTCTTAATATATTAATTTAATGAAAATAAATAAATGATATTAGTTAAATATATTTTTATATGTTCAATAAAATATTTTCTATATTGACCTAATATATTTTGTAGGTATTATATATGAAAACAACAATTTTACGGAAAAATACCTCTATTATAAAAATATTTAGTTATCCTGCCTTTTGATGAAGATCATATTTAAAATAATTATTTTAACATTAATATATTATATTTTAAAAAATAAAATCATTTTCTGAATTACTAGATTAAAAATTAATTTTGGTTTAGTTTTTGGTATTTTTTATAGGATTCTATTGTTTATGAATAGTGATAAAATATTGATTTCTAATTTAAAACAACTTTTTCATGTAAATTATTTAAATTGTTAAATTATAATTTTAAATAGTTTTAATGTATATTAAGAATATAATTACATCATATAATATATTTATCTCATTGGATTAAATTTTTCATTGAATATTTTTATAAAAAAATATAGTCTTATGTGTTTTTACTCGTTAAAAACTATTTTTATCGTTCTGTCAATGGGATTATTTTAAATATAATAACTACCATTTCCATGTTATATATTTTGAAAATTGTATTCCATATTTCAAATATATGGGTCCATATTATTATAATTGGTTTTGTCACAACCTTTCCCCCAAGGCTCCTGTCCTGAATTCCCAAAGCCCGCCTTCTATAGGCCATGGGCTGGTGACTAGCACCAAAGGAATAATTCCCTTAAATCGGGAAGGCGTTGCCTTTATAACCTGTAACACACATAACAGAGCACACAGCTGGATACAAAGAACTAAGTAAACATTATAACAAAATAGTGTTGAAAAGTAAAATGGGGGCCGGAAATACAAGCCCAACCATAATGTACAAGGAACTAGAAGAACAAATACAACTTATGAAAGGACAAATAGTTGTTGGGTCGTCATTTAGATTTCCTAACTGAAGGGTAGGTACAGATTGCCTCCATTGCTCTCCACATCCATTCATCTCCTCCATGTACTGTCATGTCGTATGGTCCACCTACAAGTACCGTCCAGTGCTAGTACTCCCAGCCTCGATCAGCGTTGTCTGTCGTCTGCATCCAACACAATGTGGTGTGGGCCTAGCCCATGTAGGGGTGAGTTTATCGATACTCAGTAGGGACCTCGAGACCCTCAAGGTCTCAAAAAATCTATCAAGGATAAACCAAAAAGTATGAAATCAACAGATTACCCCACTTAGATATATGCCCATACATATACCTAAGTTATCAAGTAATCCTTCTCAATCATGTGGAAAACACAAAATTTACTGACTCAGGTCACACATGTATACAACTTATGTAGAGTGTTATAGATGATTAGGTGGATCCACTAAATCAACTATTCGGTCGAACCCACATAGGATCTAGATACAGTTGTAAGAGCTGTCGAACCCACATAGGATCCAGGAACAATAGTTAGAGATGTCGAACCCACACAGGATCTATGAACATTAGTCAGAGCTGTCGAACCCACATAGGACCCAGGAACAATTTTCAGAGCTTTCGAACCCACACATGATCTGGGAACAATATTCTAGGCTATCAAACCCACAACGGATCAAGGAAAAATAGTCAGAGCTGTCGAACTGACAGAGGATCCAGGAATAGTAGTCAGAGCTGTCGAACCCACACAGGATCTAGGAATAGTAGTATGAGCTATCGAACCCACACATGATCTAGGAACAGTAGTAAGAGCTATCAAACCCACACAAGATAAATGAACAGTAGTCAGAGCTGTCAAAACCACACAGGATCTAGGAAAATTAGTCAGAGTGTGGCCAACCATAGGGTTCCAGACAAAGCATGCTTGATTTCGGGAGGGTCCACTCCTCCAGGCAAGTGTAGATACATCAACTGCCACGAAGTTCCACGAATAAGTAACCCAATGGTCTGACACATCATAGAGGCTCAACGCAACAGACGGTGAGTCAATTGGATGTCTGGTCTATGAGTTATTATCATTTTAGTTCACGGGGCCCGGTTGGATTCGTTCACGATCCATCCTGACTGAATCTCAACTATACCCCGAACTCAGGGGGGTATAAGCAAAGGGACTGTTACACTCCTAGATTCCCAGCGCCTCTGACAGTTCTTCGAAAGGACGTCTGTTCCCAAAGATATTTCCACAAGAAAGTAAAGGGTCATGGTAGGCCATGGTCTGGTCCGACCTGGTCAGATCGACTATACCTATCTTTGTTTGGGTCGACCCGGTTCGAGCCGACCTGACCTAACATGTTGGGTCCGGCCTGGCCGGATGGGCGGGCCGACCCATTAGGATCTATGCGGTATATTAGGCCCATCCCAACAGGATGCGAGAGGCCGCTTCAGCGCGGTCCAACATCGATTTAGAGAGAGGGTGGCTCGACCCAGAGGGCACCGGGAGGGCATGGTTCGAGGCGGCTCGGCTCAGACGACAACGTAAGGGCATGGTTTAGAGCTCCTCTCCCTGAAGGCCGATGAGGCCCGGCCCTGGCCGGTTCGGGCAGGGCGCAGTGTGGCCTGGGCGCGCCGCAGCCGGGCCAGCGGGATGTGCGTTTCGGCGAGGGCACTCTAGAAGTGTGGGCAGTCAGGAGGCCTGGAGGTCGGGTGGCGCGGGCCGGCGCGGTTCGGCCAGGGTGCACGAGAGGCCGGGCAGCAGGGATGCATGGCCCGGCACAGGTTAGGCCTGCGCGGTGCGGCTGGGGCGCACGGGTGGTCGGGTGGCCGGGAGTCACCGACCAACAGGGCACGTGCCAGCGCGGTTCTGCCAGGGTGCATGGCTGGTCGGCGGTTGGGAGGTGTAGGTCGGCGTGGTGGCGAGGTTCATGCTGGGGCAGCAGAGCCGATTCAAGAGAAACGCCAAGAGGACGGTGGAGGTTGCAGAGACCGGGTTTTGCGTGGTCGATGCATGTATCCTTCGTCGCCTCGTCATTTCATCGCCATGCTGGTGAATCATCACAAATGAGAGATCAACTGAGGGTGTCAGGACACATTAGGTTGGCCCACACCCTCCGCATTTAAGGTGATAGGATTTGGTTCATAAGAACAATGCTCAACAACCCTCCCAAAAAAATGATAACACACTCGTTATTTATTTTAATATGAAGGAATAAAATGGCACTTAAATGAATGGGTGTTTGAGGGTTTCTCACCATTAATGGGGACATTCAAGGGGGTTTAAAATCTGAGTGGTCCCCACAACAAATAAAATGAATAGGAGGGTTAGGTTCGGGTGGGCCCCACCACCATAACCCTTCATGGAAGGTTAAGGTGTGGTGTTCCCCACATACAAATTCCCCATGGAGGCTTTAACCAACAAAATAAAAATAAAGCTAAAAAAAATTATTTTTATTTAATTCTTTCACGAGAAACCCAAAAACTATCTTATATTCCCGACTATTTACCGTCGAGGTGATAGTCGTTTGATGAGAATCTAAAAGTTGCGAGTTCAATGGTGCCCTCAGATTTCAATTCCGGAAAACAATTCTAAAGTCATAAAAAGATGCCCATACGTTAACTGAACGTACCTGAACAAAACATCAGAAATTTATTTTTGGTACACCAGGCCTCCGAATCACGCACCTTCAATTTTCACGGACTCGCCAAATTCCCATGTATTTAAGGAAAAACATTCTATAGAAATTATGGTTCATTAAAATCTCCCTAAAATAGGGCTTCACGTCCCTGTAAGCTACAACTCGAACTTAGGGAACATGTGGGGTATTGAGCACACATCTGAGCCTCTCTCTCCCATGTTCTCTCCTGGAGATTCATGTGCCACCAACGAATGCACACCAGAGGTATAAACCATCCACGATGGGCCCACTTCTATCGATCCTCAATCTCTACTGGAACCATTGTAAACGTCTCCCCATCCTAGACGTCCAGATCTCTATGGTAGATGACATGAGAAGGGTCGTGATCGTATATCCTCAGCTGGGATACGTGGAAGGCGTTTTGCACCCGGTGTAGCTGAGGTTGAAGTGCTAAGTAGTATGCCACCTTGACAACTATGCTGAGGACCTGAAATGGTTCCACGAATCTGCAAGACAACATGCCGCCTCATCCAAATCTTTGTAATCCTCATCGAGACGAGACCCATAGAAATACATGGTCGCCATCCTCGAACTCTAGAGGTCTTCGTCTCTTGTCGTCATATGACTTTTTTCTACAATGTGCAGTCTTCATATTCTCCTGGATGATTCGCACCTTCTCTATTATAGCCCATAGCATCATTGGACCCACTAGTGCTAACTCCCATAGGTCTGTCCATCACAGTGGTGATCTACATGGTCGAACATAGAAGGCCTCAAAATGTTCCATACTGATGGTGGAGTGATAGAAAGTATTTTATGCAATATCCATCAATGGTAAGTAGTCCTCCCAGCTGTGACCGAAGCTGAGGACGCATCCACAGAGCATGACCTTGAGAGTCTGAATGGTCCTCTCAGTCTGACCATCTGTTTGAGGATGGAAGGCAGTGCTCAAACTAAGATATTTTCTGAAAGCCTCCCAAAATCCCTTCCATAACTGAGAATTAAACCTTGTGTCAAGATCAGAGACAATTGATGAAGGTACTCCATGTAGCACATAATCTCATGCACATAGATGCATCCCAAGATATCTACTGAACCCTTCTCTTTGATCGGTTGGAAGTGGGCTGACTTGTTGAGTTGTTCAATGATAACCCAAATAGAGTAGTGAACCCTGGATGTTCATGGAAGTCCTGTCACGAAGTCCAATTATACCAATTTTTCACAACTCATCCCCTGGGGCCTGTTCCATGACTACCCCAAGCCCGCCATCCTTAGGCCAGGGGATGACGACTAGCACCAAAGGGGTAATTCCCTAAAACCGGGAAGGCGTTGCCTTTATAACCTGTAACACAACCATTATAGCACACATATAGATTCAATGAACTATGTAAAATATATAACTAAAGAGTTTTAAAAAGTAAAATGGGGGCTACAAATACAAGCCCAATTATAAAGTACAAGGAACAAGAAGAACAAATACAACTGATGAAAGGAAAAATAGTTGTTGGGCCATCCTCCAAAATTCCTACCTGAAGGGTAGGTAAAGATAGCCTCCATATCTCTCCAGGTCCGTTCGTCTCCTCCATGTACCGTCACACTGTATAGTTCACCATAGGGTACCGTCTAGTCCTGGTACTCCCAGCCTCGGTCAGTGATGTCCATCATCTGCATCCAACACAATGTGGTGCGGAATAACCAATTGAGGGGTGAGTATTATGATACTCAGTAGTGACCCCGAGAACCCATGGTTTTCAAAATCCCACAAGGATAAACCACAATGTATGAAATCAACAAATAACCCTACTTAGGTATATGCCTATACATATACCTAAGTTATCAAGTAATCCATCTAAATCATGAGGTAAACACAAAAGTTACTAACTCAGATCACAAAGTTATTCAACATATGTAGAAAGTTGGAGATGATTATGTGTATCCATTAAATCATCTATTCTGTCGAACCCACGTAGGATTCAGGAATAGTAGTCTGAGATGTCAAACCCACATAGGGTCCGTGAACAATAATCAGAGCTATCGAACCCAGACATGATCCATGAACAGTTTTTAGAGCTGTCGAACATACACCGAATCCATGAACAGTAGTCAGAGCTGTCGAACCCACACATGATCCATGAACAGTAGTCAGAGCTGTCGAACCCGCACAGGATCTAGGAATAGTAGTCAGAGCTGTCAAACCCATAAATGATCCAGGAACAATAGTCAGAGTGAAACCAGCCACAGGGATCCGCACAATGAATGCATGATTTCATGAGGATCCACTCCTCAAGCCACGATTGAATACATAAACATCCATGAAGTTCCACGAAGAGGTAACCCAAAGGTCTGCCACGTCATAGAGATCACAACTCAATAGACAACACGTCAATCAGAAGCCTGATCTATGAGTTATTAGCCTTTTAGTCCCATGGTCCCAGTTGGATTCGTGCACAACACAACCTGAAAAAATCACAACAATACCCCAAACTCTTGTGGGGTATACTCAAAGATACTGTTACACTCCAAAATTCCATTGTTGGTGATGGTACATCAAATAGACATTTGGTTCCAATGATATGGACAAAACAAAGTAAAGGGTCATGGTAAGCTCGGGTCTGGTCCGACCTGGTCGGACCAACTCGGCCCGTCTTAGTCTGGGCTGACCCGGTTCAGGTCAACCTGACCTGAACCGTACAGTCTGGCCGTGCCGGATGGGTGGGCTGGCCTGTTGGGTTCAGCTCATCCTATTGGGCCCCGCCCAATAGGCCACGAGGGGGCGCTAGGGCGCATACCAGCCGTGATTCAGTATGAGGATGTCTTGTCCAGGAGGGCAAAATGAGGGCACGGTATGGGGAATATCTGCCTGGAGGCTGAGGTGGCGCGTTCGAGGCTGGTTCATCTGGGAGGCTGCAGGTCGGCCGGGTGTCGGTTCAGCTAGGGCGCGGCACGGCCACACCAGTGGGTGGTTCTGTTCGGCCAGGGAGCCCGGGAGTCGCAGGTGGCCAAGAGGCGCGGGAAGCCAGGAGGCAGGGAGGCTGGGGACGGTGAGGTTAGGCCAGGGGGCACGGGATGCCAGGAGGTGCAGGCCGGCACGGCTAGGGCCTGTGAGTTTCAGTTTGGGCGCATGGGAGGTCGGGCTGCCGGGAGGCACGGGAAGCTGTGTCACAGGCGGGCGTAGTTTGGCAGGGGAGCAAAGGAGGTCGGTGGTCCGGTGGCACGGGCTGACGTGGTTGCGAGGCTCGAGCTACGGTTGTAGAGCTGGTTTGGCTGAAGCGCTAGATGGTGGTGCAGGTTTAAGAGACCACTGGTAGAGCGGTCGATGCATGTCACCTTTGTTTCCTAATCGTTTCATCGCGATGCGAAAAAATCATCACAAAAGGGAGATCAGGAGAGAGAGTCGGGCCATGTTAGGTTGGCCAACACCCTCTGCGTTTAGGGTGATAGAAATCAGTTCATATTAATGAAGGTCAACAACACACCCGCAAAAAATAATGCACTCTCATTTGTCAATTTAAACGAAAGGATGAACATGTCCCTTAAATTTATTTAACCCCTACCTTATTTGTTGTTTGTCGACGGAGTCACGGGGAAGAAGTCGGAGATTTCGATGTGCGTCATGTCTGCCGAACACTTCCAATCCTATGCTTAGACGTCGGTAGTGGAAGACGTCCCACGAGGGTAGAAGTATGAGGAAGAATGTCGAAGTCAGAGTCGAATTTCTTTATCAGTGGAGCGTTCTTCGTTGGGAGAATGCGTTCTTCATTCTTCATTGGCGAAATCTTTTCTCTTAAAAGCTTCTTCCTCATTTTCCAAAAAAAGTGAATGTAGCCCAGGATCATAGATTAAAAATTATATTAAGTCAATGGCATGAGAATTCAAAAATTGTGTGAATTAATTATATTGGCCCCGCTTTATTAATTCACGAGGTTGGCACAATTAAAAAAAGAGGAGGATTTGGAAAAATTAAAAGTTAGGAGAGTTGGAGAGGCTCCCATATACTTAATGGGAGTTTGAGGGTTTCTCCCCATTAATGGGGAGTTTCAATGGGGTTTAAAACCCAGGTGGTCCCCAGCACAAATAACATGAAGAGGGAGTTATGTTCCTAGGGGCCCCACCACCATAATCTCTCATGGGAGGTTAAGGTGTGGTGGTCCCCACCTCCAACTTCTACATGGAGGCATTAACCAACAAAATAAAAAAAAAGCTACACAACTTTATTTTTGTTTAATTCTTTCACGAAAAACCCAAAAACTATCTTTTATTCCTGACTATCTATCATTGAGGTGTAAGTTTTCTTAAACGAATACTGGCACTGCAAGTTCCATATTGCCATCAGATTTCAATTCCGGGCCCTGGTTCAAGATATATAAAAACCCGCTCATACGTTTACTGAACGTAGCTGAACAAAAATTCAGAAATTTATTTCCAGCACACCGGGCCTCAGAATTACGTGCTGTCAATTTTGGAGGACTCACAAAATTCCCATTTATTTTAGAAAAAAAATTCCATGGAAATTGCAGCCCTTTATAGGTTTCTTTAATATTTTGTTATATGAATAATAAATAGAGTTATATTTTCATTTCCAATGTTAAGGGTAATACATTTAATTAAGTGCAGAATCAATAACAATAATTTTAGAAAAATATCCTAAAACATTTCATAATTTTGTTAGATGAGTTTTTTTCATCCTTAAAAATTTCCAGGATTTCATATTTGACAATTTAAGTCCTTTTGGTTGAGAGTATAGAAATATTAATATTATACTCAAAGGAAAGTCAAATATCAATTACAATTATTTTTACTAAGTAAAATATTATTATTTTTGGGATATATGAGGGACATTATTGACTAAAAAAATTATTTCTATATAAAAAATGTTTATCTCCATCATGGAAATTTATTTATAATATTTAGTGAGAATATAATCTCGTTTAATGGTGACATAATGATGATGTAGTAATTGATTCATTAATGGTCAAATACAATAAATGATATTAATGATAAAGAAATAAATATAATTAGAAATAATTAATGTCCTATAAAATTTTTATAGATTCCTTTGACATATTATTGATGATTTAAATGATTTTTTTTCTAAAACATAATGATGTTATAATATTTTAAAAAATGTAAATATTAAATATTGTAAACATGAAACTAATTTTATTAAAATTAATATTATTTTTTAAATAATATAAAATTCATAAAAAAATAAACTTCTAACAAATTATTTTTTATTAATGTTAAATATATTATAAATCTCTCATTTAAAGTTCTCTTTTCATTTTATAATAACAATATTTACATTTAAATGTAAAAATACATGTTTTCGTTTTAATTTTGAAATGATTATACATGGGTCAAACAATAAATATATCAATGAAAGAAAATTAAAAAAATTTCTATGTTTTATTTTATTAATTTATTAAAACAAATAATCATCATATATTCTAAATAATATTTTTTCTAGCCAGTTTTATTTGAAAATAAATATATATTATGTTAATATTTTTAGAGTTTCCAAAGATGCATCTCACCTCAATTATATAAGGGGACCTCCTCCCCGACTAATTCAAAACATTTTTATCTTTCTGAATCTACTAATCCATTCCAATTTCTCCACCCAACAAAATTAATATAGTTCTAAATATTATGGTCTTCAAAAATTACCAACCATATACCCCTTAATAAAAGATCTAAAGGAAGTCTTCCAAAGAAGTAGTAATCGATTTTACTAACTCAATCAAGTTGATTTATTTTCCTACATAATCATTATGCGTTACATATATTATAGACATATAAATCAAGTATAATATTAATATTAATATTCTTTTAGGATTTTTGTAGAACCATATTACATATTTGTTCTGTCATATGAAAAATGAAATAACCATGCATGTGAACATTCAACATACCGTCTTCATGACATGTGGTTATCTATTTTTCTCACCACATTTCATGGAAGAGTATACTGATTGAAATAATTAATAAATATTAATTATGAAATTTTATTGATTATTTATAATTATCATACCATCAAATTCATTTCCCTTTCACAATGAATTTAATGATATAGTCGCTCATGAGTACATGCGACCTACCATCTCCATGACTTGATGGAACTCATATTCAACATTAAATATTTAAGAATGATTAAAAAATGTATATAATGATTAAATATAATATCTATGAACAAAATATAATTATTTATCTGAATAATATAAATCATATTCATAAGAAACATGACCAAAATGACAAAACATTCTTGAGAAAATGAAGTAGTGAACACCGGAAACAAGTATAATAATAGAATATTATTAACAAAATGAAGAAATAAGAACACATATGATATAATTAACACAAATATGGTTTGGGTATATATTTATAACATTATTTAAACCATTATACATGAATTTAAAGAACATTCAACAAATGTATTGTATGAGTTATGGGTTCCCTCATCAAACATTAACTTCTATGAAATATATTCCTTATTCACCTCCTATTTTTGGTGTGTGGTGTATATACTTCTCCATTGACATGATATATCCATAATATCTTTATTATAAAAATATTAAAGAATTCATAAATGTTATTAATTCATGGGTATTATAATCAATATATATATCAATGTAGTATGAGACACTATAATTATTAATGATTATTCTCCTCAATAGTTTTTAAAAGAAATCTGTTAAATTATTTTCATCTATTCTAACTTTATAGGTAAAATATTATTCTTATTTGAGGATTATGTCTTATTATACCATCTAATATATTTTATTTATGTCCATTTTGATTGTGGATGTCTTATTTTGTTAAAATTAATTTTTTGTGGTTAATGTTTTCACATTTCATTTTTCAGTTTCCATAAAAATGTATTTGCTGATTATCATTCAGGAATATCATTTGTAAAATGTTTTCAATTAGTGATGGGAGGGGCACACTATAGCCCCTTTATGCATTAGTATT
The DNA here is from genome assembly GCA_963277665.1 of Viscum album. NCBI lineage: Eukaryota > Viridiplantae > Streptophyta > Magnoliopsida > Santalales > Viscaceae > Viscum > Viscum album. The sequence continues at coordinate 820,266,720 of OY728161.1, forward strand.
TATCATGAGACAAACTAGTTTGGATATTGAATTATTTCTCACTTGTTTATTTATGGTTTGTTTGACCAGTGTCTTGAATGTTTTTTTATGATGTCTGAAATTATGCATTCCCTCATTTAAAACTATCAATTGATATTCCATGTAATTATTATACTAGTATAATATCAATGGTTAATTTCCCTTATCATGATATTATATATATGGCCTTAATTGATCATAATTTATTAATTCTATATTATTCTCTCGTTATTGCCTACATGTAATGCATTTTGGTTAATCACATTTCTTTTATCATTTTTAATTTTTGATGATATTTTTATCATTATATATACCCTTATTTCCATATACGTTTTCCCATTTCATAAGTTTAATTTCACCCATGATTCAAAGATGTATTTCATGAATGTTATTCAAGATTAAGTTATGATATTGATCCTGTTAACGAAGAATTTTTTTTTGTATTTTATGTTTTAAAATGTAATGTAAATTAAATTTTTGTATCTTATTTAAAAAGATTAATAATCATCTTAGTATATTTATATGATATTCCATGTATCATATTCCAATTTAATAATATAAGAACTTACTATGGGCTATTTGGATCGGGGCCAATTTTGATGTTATCTGATATATTTTAGTAGAATATGTGGAAACTAATAATTAAAAATACAGATGATGGGACATAAACCTAAGGTATAATTTTAGGATAAAGATATAAAAAACACCCTAATGTTAAATTTAGACAGAGATTATATGGTTTTCCCACAAATATATCCATATCTTGACAATACAAGTTGAAAGGGATCTGTAATAAATCTACATAGGGGTAACAACTCTAACATTGTTCTTCTAGCATAACACATTATAACCACATACATGACAATTGGCCTCAATACACAATTGGTTTGAACTGCCTAGGGATATAATTATGGTAATTTATATTTCATTTACAAACCATTATGAGGGATTTGAAAAGATAATGACAATTAATGACCTAACCTAAACCTAAGGCATCTCGCATAGAAAATAACGTGTCATGATTTCAACATCATAAAAGTGAATATTTGGTTTTTTGAATATGATTATTGATTTTCACATTATGTTTTTTTATTTTTAGAAATCCACTATTCTAAAGGATGAACTCTAGATCAAAGACATATGTATAAATAAATGAAATATGTTTTTATTTATTAAGGTTGAATTGAATACCTTATTTTAAATGATATTTACATATTTACTTTATTTCATGGATTTCCATAATATTTTTGAGAAGATATATTATGATGGTACTATAAAAAGGACAACTTTAATGTCTTGTTACAAATCATCTTTTCTGGAAAGGCTGCAAGATGTATACCCATAACTGAATGGAAAAAAGGGTTTATCACCTACCAATAGACTATATGAGTCTTAGATATCATGAATTTTTTAGTCAAAATATATAATGTATTAGTTTTATTTTTATTTTTTGGGTATTTTTTGACAAATAGAAATCATGATGATTGGAAAATGATTCTATGATTATCTAATTAATGTTTTTAGAAGAATTTCACACTTTTGGGAATCTAATAAAATTATTTAGACATAAATAATTTTATATTGGAGTCAAATATAGTTTTATTACAGAATAATGTTTTTTAAGTTTGTTAGGGAAATGGTTATAAAAAAATTATAGATTATGAGTTTTAAGAAACTATATTTTTCATATAAGACCATAAGTGGATATCATGTTATTTAGAAGAATATAAAATCAAATCCTTCATATTATTTTGTTTCAATATTATTCAATATTTGTTTTGAAGAAGGATTGTTATTTGTTGAATTATCTATGTTGGATATTGGGTTAAACATTTAAATTTTGGATATTCATTTTTGGAATTATCTTATATTATCCATACAATTTTGGTTTTTATTAATATATAATTAAAGGGGAATATATATTTATACTTTTTTGACATTTTGTTCTGTATATGTTGATTATATTTATTCAGGCATAAAAAATCATAATAAATAATCATTATTGTAGGGAAAATATGTGTTTCTGATGGAAATTAATAAAATGATGTAACTATACTTTTTAGGTAATTATGTTTCAATATGTTCATAGTCTATGACGTAAATTAAGTATTCAATACACTGGAAAAAATCATGAAAATGAATGTTTATCATTGAACCTTCATTTATGTGGAATTAATTGGTCCCCAAGATCGTCATAGATTAATAGATTTAAAATTGTTACCCTCATCCTGACCATATTATCTATCACTCTCCATCAGAACTGGATGGTTATATTTCATTCCTTTCATATTATTTATTACATGGAACCTTATGATGTGTTATCTATGGTGAACTTTGTACTTATTTTTCATTATTTTGATATTGATGTTTTACAGACCATTACTCTGATGTGGAATTTCAATTAAAGTATATAAAATAGTCAAAGAATAGTTACTAAAACCAAATTAAAAAATTAAATGGAAAAATTTATTAATTTAGGGGAGAATTTTACACAACAAGATTTTATGATATAAATCATTTGAAATTATTTCGATTTCCTTGATAAATTACATTGCATGCTACATCAGGATTAAAGAAACCACAATACACTATTAAATATTAATTTTTTTTATACTTCTAATTGAGTTTGAATTGGTTAATTGGATTAAAAAAATTATTAAAATATATTTTAAACAATTATAAATTATTAATTCCTTGGTTACCAATTAATTAAAATGAAAATATAATCCAATTGAATATAAAAAAAATATTTTTTCTATTCTGTTAAAGGATATTTTTCATCACAAATTTAAGAAATTAGTATAAATAAATGATATTAAAGAAATATATATGTTATATATTCAATAATGTGTTTTTATGTTCATCCAATATTTTTTATAGCTATAATATAAGGAAAAACCAAATTTTACACATAAATATCAATATTAAAAATGGAAGTTTTGTTGGCTATTGATAAGGAACATATTCTAAATCCAATTTCTATTGGTTTTACATATGTTAATTGAATCAATAATATTATTATTTGATATTGGTGTATCAAAATTTCAATTGTTGGACTTTTGTGTATTTTAATGATATAATACAATTTTTTATGAATACTGATGAAATATTGCATTTTAATTTAAAATTTCTTTTTCATCTAAATAATGTATGCAATAAAATTATTTTATTAAATTTTTTTAAATTATAATTAGATTATTTTTATATGATTAAATTAAAAATAGGTATTTTGAATTGATTTTTCATTGAATATGATTATAAAAATATTATAATATATTATATGTCTTCACATAATCATTTTTCTCATTCCCTAAATAAGAATAATTTGAAAGTATGTACTATAACTTCCCTGATCAGATTTTTTAAAAGTTACCTCCATATTTTTAATCATTGCTTACAAATTATTCTAATAGTTTTCTTTTATTTTTTGGGAATATGTATAGTAAATTTATTGATATTTTAATTGCCACAATTAAGTGTAAATCAGGTAATTAATGGTAAACATAATATTATAAATATTATAAAATTAAAGTAAAACTAATACTAATTTTATTGGATGATTTTTTTCATCTCTATTAATTAATGGATCAGTTATGAGAAAATTTATGACATTTTATATGTGAATATATTCTTATTAATATTATATTTAAAGTAAATAAAACTTTTTCATTGTTTTTTTACGATATAAATATTTTTAATATTGGGTTATATAATGAATATCTTGAATATAAATATCATTGGAAATATAATTTTTTTATATACATGATGTTATTTTATTTTATTTTTTTATTTATATTATAAATAACATAAATGGAGACAGATCAATGATGAATGATTTGTGAATTAATGGATAAATATAATAAGTTATATTAAAATTATTTAAAGAAAAATATGTTGACATAAATAATATCATCCATGAATATTATATAATAATAATAAATATTTTGATTATTTAAAAGTATTTCTTCCAAAAATATAATGTTGTTATGATATTATTAATAATCCATCTAATGAATTGTTTCAATATTGACACTATGGATATTTAAAAGGTGATAGTATTTTATTAAATTATATAAAATTAATAAAAATATAAAATTAGGCAAAATAATTGGTTTGAAGTAAAATATGTCCTCAAAGAATCATTTATTGTTTTTTTGTTTTATAGTATCAATATTAATCATTAAATTGTAAAAATCCACGTTATTTATTGCGAGTTAAAGGGTAAAATTAGGGTTCAAAAAACGATAAGGATTAAATAAAATAATGATAACTTGTTAAATATTTATTTTAGAAATTCTTTTATACCAATAATCATACTATGTAACAAATAAGTAATTTTAAATCCATTTAGAATTATAATTTGATTTATATTAATTTAATATTTTGACGCCTTCCATAGGTTCCACTCATCTCAATAATAAAAGCTAACCTCCTACCTCACTTATTCTCATCACTATTATCCATATAGAAACATTATGTAATAAAATATTCTATTTAAAACATATTTAGAAATTTTATTTATGTTATGGTCTTCCAAATAATACCACCCCTATATCCCTTTAGAATATATCAAAAGGTTGTTGGCTGAAGCGGGGGTAATTGTTTTTACTAACTCATTCATGTTCATTTGTTCTCACACATAATTATTATCAATTTCATCAATTATAATTAGAAAATGAATATATATATATATATATCTATTGAAATGTTATTATTATTCCTTCACATAATCATTGCACCATTCATTCATCCTATAAAAATGTAATCAGCACACATGAACATACTTATCTTACCATCTCCACGTTGTTGTGTAATTTATTTTTCATCACATCCTTAATTGGGCGAGTATAAACATTTAAATAATAAATATATATATAGTATATGACATTATATTTATTCTTTATAATTAACATATCATCCATGTCATTTCACACTAACCATTCAATTAATGATATCATCACCCATGCATTTGTATTGCCTTTGGTCTCCATGACGCGATGAGATTCATTTTCCAGGTTAACTCGTTAGTAATGATTCTAAAAATATATATAATGTAAAAATATAATATATTTAAACTTAATATGATTCTTTATATGAAATATATATATCATATAAATAAAAAATATGACCTATAGGTCAAAACATGCATATAAAATAGAAGAATATAACACCCAAAACATGGTTAATAATAGAATATTATTAACCGAATGATAAAATAAGATCATATATGATATCATAAATATTTATATGGTTTTGGTATAAATTAATAAAATTAATTAATCCCTTAAATAAGAGGTTAGTTAACATTCAACTAATGTAATGTGTGATTTAAGGGGTTTCATTTCTAAATTTAACTTCTATGAAATATATAACTTATTCACTACATATTTTTGTGTTTCAGTATCTATACCTATACTTGAACATGTTATATAATGAATATAATTATTTTCATGTTATTATAAGTCTAATTTTTGTATCCCATCAAGTGGGTTGTAATTCAAATGTTTTAATATAGTATTGTATACTTTAGAATGTCTAAAGTATATTTCCCTCATGTGTTTTCCAAATAATTCCAATAAATTATTTTTATCTATCTCAAAATCCATTGTTAAATATTATGATTCCTTGAGATTTAATCCTTATGATACCATATTCTATATTTAATTTTTGATGGTTTTGACAATGGATTTTCTATTTTTTTAATATTAATTGATTATGGTTAATGTTAACAAATTTTGAACTTATTTTTTTATAAAAATGTATATATTGAATATGTTTCAATAATTTTATATGAGAAAAGTATTGAAAATATTATATGATGGGTGGGGACATCTATTTCCCCAAAATGAATTGTTATATATCACGAGAAAATCTATATTCTGTATTTGATTGTTTTTTATCTGTTTATGTATGGTGTCATGGCGTAATCCTGGATGGGATGTGTATAATTTACAAAATTATAAATTCTCTCATTATAATTTTAGTTATTGATATTCCTTGTGACTATTAAACTAACATTTTATATAGTGTTATTTTTCATTATCATGTTATTATTTTTAGAAAATTTAATGATCATATTCCAGTCATGTTATAATTAGCTCTAGTTAATAATTAAATGGAATGTGTTTTGATTAATAACCATTCCATAAGTATTAATACTTATTAAAGATATCTTCCATAATCTATATACCCTAAATATGTGCATGAGATCACACCATTTATATGATTAATTTTATCCACGATTCTAAGAAGTATGTAATGACTGATATGTATGGTTTAACTAGTAGATTGATGTTGTTTTCAAATAAAATAATTTTTTGTATTTTATGTTTTAAGAAGTAATTTGAATTTCCTGTATCTATTTTGTTTCCTAGACTACTAATCTTCAGAGTATTTTTTATGAGATTCGATGTATCTTATTCAAATTTAATAATCTAATGTATCATCTCTAGGTACTAGGGTTCATGTCATTGCATAATAATTTTGAAATGTATTTCAAGGGGTTTAAGGATGGATAATGTAAAATAAGAAGACAATTTGAATGTCATGATTATTTTTCATGAAAAGGAAATTGTTTTTAATTTCAGTTAATTATATTATAAGAAAAATGGACACAATTTATAATATTATACTTTCAAAATGATTTTATTGTTATCTACGTGTTATGAAATAATTCTAGTAAACATAATATATGAAATGATCCAAAAATATAAGAGTATATTTTAATATATTAAAAAAATTATTATAAAATATTTATAGAAAAGTAATTATAGTCGATATGATATGGAAGGATTATATAAATTTATATTTTATGATTTCATTTAAGCTATTATAAGAAACGAATTATTAGTGAAATATTTAATATGAAAAATATAATAATAGTTATTTTGGATAAATAAAATTTGTTCTATGTATAATCAAATTTATATGTATTTCTTAGTAGTGATCCTCAATTAAATATGTTTTTTCGGTTTAGTTGACAAACTCACACTATAATTTATTATTTTTGTAAATAGTTTCATCCAACATGATAAAAATTAATATTGTATGTGAGGATAACTATGATGGGTTTATTAATGAGAAACCAAATTTAATTGGGGCTATATTAAAAAATCTTGGAGTTATTCTTAACCATATAACAATAGTTCTCCTTAAAAACATCTTCCGAGGTGATTTTCATAATGACATAAGAAAAAGGGAAATGGATCCACATGGATGTTCAGGTGATACTCAAAAAAATAAAAATATTTAGCATTCTATGTATCAATAACGTGGGAAAAAGAACCAAGGAAAATGTAAAAAAATATTTAGAAGATGTTCTATACTTTATAAAGGATGGAATAAATCGATTATATTCCAAATAAAAATGAATCATAATTTTAATTTAATTAAGGTGATTAAAAATATTTCTATCTTAAAAATTGAATGTTTTAAATGTGTGGAGTATTAATATTTTGTAAATTGATGTATTATGTGGGATATATAAGTACAAGATCACCATGTCAGTATAGAGAAATAACTGGAAATCCATAATGATTTTACAATTGATGTTGAGGATACTAAAATTGAAAAATTAAAAGTACTGATTATATGTAGGATTATTTTTAGAAATTGTTGAATATTATGAAATGATCAATGTCCATTACTAATGATATATTAACAAAAAAGATGAAAAACCAATGATCATGGATTATAATTATTGTTGAGTGATTAATATATCTGTATATTGGGTTTCAATAGTTTTGGTGTAGTGGTATATTTAGTGATAATAATAATTTTAAATTCATTAATACATTTTTTTATGTTTTGATTGATGGGAGTAATTTTAGAGAGGGATATATAATGATTTTTTAGATGTTTAATTCACTTTTATCCCCATGTTTAATAAGTGAAATTTTTCATTGAGGGAGAATTATATTTTTATTTTGTAGACATAATTTTAATGTCCCTCATAAGCTCTTGGGTTTTTAAGGCCTTTTATGAAAAAGATTATTTTAACATATGTTCATCATATTTATTGGAATTTTATATGAGTGATATTAGTACAATTTTATAAAAATGAAAAAATAATACTCTCATAAATGTGATGGGGCTTGAATTGTCAATATAAGGGCCGCAAGGGTGCAACACCCTCCACTATCATATTTACTATCTTGGTTAGTATGGAAAAAATATTTTACTTAAATAGATGTAAATATGATGATTTTGTTGATTTACAGATAATATGTTTTGACCCATAAATAACAATGGGATTGAAAATTTATTTTTTGGCCTGGTGATTATTGTAATTTCGAAAGAAGTTCATGATATTAGGAAACATATATGATTATTTTAGATAAAAATTGGATGATTTAATTTTAGGATTAGCGGTTGATTTATCTTTTGTAAGAATATATTTTTTATACCATTTTGTTGATTCTGGTTTTCTATGAAATTAATTTGTATATATTTGATATTATAATACTAGGGAATAGAAATTTTTTAGGCTGACACTTTAAAAGTGAGTGGTGTTTTTGAGATAAAAATTAAATCACTCTCAGAAATATATGATATTAATCCGATATTATTTTTGGGGTTTAATTATAGTGATGAATTTTTTGATGAATTCTTGGGATTATTTTTATATATAAATTTATTTTTAACATTAGGTATCACTATTGACATAAGTAAATCACATTAAAATATTACATAATCTTGAGTAAAAATAATAATTCACATTGAATATCTTCTCAGGTATTGGGTTTTAGATAATTAGGCCATATCTATTACATTAAATTTCAAAAATTACAATATAGACACTTCTACTCAGTATCCATTTTTTCATTAAAATAAAAACACTTAAAGAAAGTTACATATCTAGTTACTTGTTTTAGACAGAATTACTTTTTCCTTTATCCCATTGTTTCCCCTATTAATCTTTATGTCCAATAAAAAATTTTCAAAACAAGAGAAGAGCATAAAAAGCTCAGTGAGGGTTATAATATATGAAATGAAAACATTTGCACATCAATAAATAAAAATAAATGAAACCATACTTTTCAATCAAAACATACCTAATGAAATCATAAGATTAATGAATAACACATAGAAATCATAAATCATAACGGTTACTTGTGGAATCCTTATCATACATACATTGTAGCTATCACAGCTATGTAGGGAGATAGGTTTGAATACCCATCACAATATATTCCTTAAATATTATAGGAGAAACATTAATGTTTACCACTGTCACGTTACCCAATTCATATGAGTGCTATCTGAGGCTCTCCCTTCCGAGGTTTATCATAGAACGACCTGTATAAGTTAAAATTTCCGAATAACCAAAACAAATTCATGAAACATAAAAAAATATTAAATTAAAGATTAAATTTCTACATTACAATCATAATATATTATCCCATGATATTGACATAATGAATGCTTTATCAAACAATTTTCAAAACCATTTAGTAAAGATATTTTTGAATCAATGTATCCCATACCACATTGAATCCTTTAAAATAATTAATATTTTAATACATTTATTTCAATATAAAGAAATACTTAAATTCATTTTTAAATCATGAAAATTAATGAGAATGATTTAGAAGAATAAATCTTTAATACAATATTTTAGATAAACAGTTCTTAATAAAATTAGATATGCTTGAATACATATAATTGAGGAATAACATTTAATCAAAACTTTTTAATAACATGAGAATAAATTAATTCATGATATAATATGTCAAAGGATATTATATACACCCTATAAAATAGACTTGGCACATAATAACAATGAAGTCTCGATGGAATGTAAATTGAAATAAAATACCTTATAAATATGGTATCCTTAGATTAATGATAAATCAATGAGATAATTTTCTGTGAAAAATATAAATACAACCAATATTAGTGGATATTATTTGTATAACAGTTAGAGTATATTCACACAAATTCATAGCATGACATAATCAGGTAGTAGAAGTTTAACCCATAGAATTGAAATTGGGTGAAGAAGTACCCTAATAAGAATTTTACAACCTGACAACGTCACATTAAAATTCAGAAAATGATTTGATGAGTGAGAAAATGGTATTTCATATTTTGGAGACAAATTTTATAGCAATTAGGATATATAAGACCCTGTTCCAACACAAGAAGATGTAAATTGAAATACATAAGAAAAAAAGTCTTTTAAAAAGACGAGGTTAAAGGTTATTTTACTGATTTGGGAGCACAAAAAACATAATACCCATGAAAGAAGGATAATAAAATAAAGATGTAAATACCGTTAAATTATATTATATTACACAATTAATACTATCATTGGCCATATATACATAACACAAAAGGGAATAGTGGAAAATATTGCATGAATCTCACATGAATAAAAAGTGAGATGAAAACCCCTTACCAAGTTGTAATCAATCGAGTCATATAAATACAATTTTATAACCACACAATGAATCACATAGTACCTTGAATATAAATAGTATCATGAGAGTATATATGAAATAGAAGTAGACAATACACCAAAAGCAATAAATATGTGGCAGACAATGGAAAACTCACGGAATTAAAAGTGAGATAAGAAACCCCTTACCACATTATAATGAATCGAGTCATACGAACAAAATTTTATAACCACCAAAAAAATAAAATAATACCATGAATATAAAAATAATCTTTATAATTTATGTCCAATTACAATTCACAATACTCCACATGAAATTAATAAGTGTTCAATAATGTAAATCTCACGAAATTAAAAGTGAGATAAAAAACACTAATCACGTTGTAATTAATCGAGTCATAGGAGTAAAAGTTAATAACCATGAAATTAATAACATAATAACCTGAATATAAAGCTAATAATTAATGTATATATCAAATGGATGTACACAATACACCACATGCAATAAATATGTGGTGAATAATGGAAATCTCACAATATTTAAAGATAGATAAGAAACCCCATAACCTCATTTCTAACTTGACGGGTTCATTATTTAATCTATATATTAATAAAATAAATTAAATTTCAACATGCTTTAAACCCTTTTTCTTATTTATTATTCCTCTTATATCATTTATTACCTTTTTATAAACATTATTCAATCATTTAATTTAATAATGGTCGTTTGTCAGAAAAAACTTCTTATAAATACAAGTTGTTCATATGGTGAAAGGTACATTATCTCCTGAATGATATTCATGATTTAGATATCATGTATAAAATATATATCCAGTATATGTATGTATTTATAATATAACATAAAATTTGGAGATAAGAAATAAAAATTCACCGTTCGTAGAGACAGTAAGCCGTACGTACGCATGAACGCTACTTTCATTTCAATTTAATATTTAATGGAATGAAAACAAAATTATACATTGATATATTTTAATTCCAGTATAACATCATATGATATATATGTTTCATGATATAATTAACACCATCCTTTGTTGGTAATGAACGAATCATATCAACTCGATGGGGCAGTATTCCGCACTTCCTAAAATTAAATTATCGTATTTACACAATTTGAAAAACATAAATGTATGTATGAAAATAAAAATTAATGAATAATAAAAAAACGAAAACAAATATACATCCTATCTAAATATTGTTCCATCATAATGGCCACCCTGAGAGGTTGTAGTAGATAATTAAACAATCATCGTTCTGTGAGGCAGTAGTTCATCTTCCCTAGAGAGAGTATATTATTTAACCATTACATGGAGGAGTGTGTATGTGTAGTTCAAATAAATATCATTAAAAAACATACTATATTTAGGATACTGTTTTTGTTATATAATAATGAATAAAAAGAGTATTTGGTGTTGGAGAAGTGAAATAGAACAAAATAACTTAAGAGATGGTGTTACCTTTATATCTGGTATCTCCCTTTGTCTTGAACCAATAGGTTTACTTGAGTTTCATTTTTCATAAAAAAAAGGCTGATAGGAGGAGGATAGAGATGTAGGGAGCTTAATTAGGGTGATTTTGGACAACCAAATATGATTTAAAAGTGTCTGTAATGGGTTAGAAATGGGGGCTTTTTATAAAGGGGAGGAGGGGCACTTTAAGATTGTTTAAAAATAATAATTTATTTTATAATTATTTGCAGATTATAAAGTTCCTAAACTAATTAGGATGTAAGATAAGATGAATCATGTTTTAATTAAAACCATACAGTAATAATTGGATACGTTTGGGATATTGTTTATTTTTTATAATCTTATTTATTTAAATACTTCATTAATTAGGTAAACACTGCCTCATTATTGTGTCATATATAATTTTATTTATATAATTTCTAAATACAACAGAAAATATCATGATGTATTAAATATTTTTATATTTGAAATGATAATTTATAATCGAATAGATAACTTATATAACCCCATGTAATTCTTTTTACTAAAAGATATATATTTGTGTCATTATGTTCATTACTTTAAATTTATTAATATAAAGTTTCATTATCACGTCATTATAGATCCTTGGGGTCCCAAAATCGACCCAAATATGACAATGGTCTGAAATGTATCAACAAATAGGATTAGGACACATGTTACGATAATTTTGTATTCTTTATAATATTATTTTGTTACCCTTATTTACCAGATTTGTCTTTTAACCATGGTAAATAAAATATTTACTGAAATAAACATTCATAATGTATAAATGTGAAATTTACCTATTTAAATAATTTGGACCTCCTGATTCCAAATATGGAATAAATTTTTACAAATTTAAATCACAGAAGTGGCAAAAATTAATTTAAAATTAATACTCATTGTCAAAACAAAAGGAATGTTTTTATGAAATATTAACTATATACAGGTTGACACTTGTTTATGTCCAATATCAAAGTGAAATTATTTACAACGAAAAATAATGCATTAAATTGTAGAAATATAAGCTAATTACATTATATAAAATTTTTTAATGACAATCTAATGATATAAAAAAATTATAATAAAAGGCATTTTTGAATTAAAATACAGTATTTTTCACAATTCATAATTAATGAACATTATTAGAAAAATACAAAAAATTTATCGAAAGTAAAATTTGATTTCCAAATTCAAATGAATAATATTATTTTTTCAAATAGAACACAAAATAGTGATAAAAACTATAATTAAAAAGGGTTTTCCATCAAAAGTTTGTAAGTCAACATTTTAATGAATATTAGAGTATTTATGCTTAAGAATGAATTGTTTTCTTATTTTAAGCCTCTTAAAATTTATTTTATAAATGTAAAAACAACTAAAAAATTATATTTATATTTTAGTATGTTCTTTCCATTCCAGCCTATACAGTGGCTCGGCGTTAACTACCTTATAAAATAATATTTTATTAATATTCTTCAGTATGAGTCTGCATTGTGTGCTACATAATATTTCAAATAATGTCATTATTGTTTATCAGGTACGACATCAAACATATAATCCCATTTAAAGAAAAATTAATATTTAATTCAAAAATATTAAAAATATGAAAATTTCATATTTTGAATTTACTTGGGATGTTACATCCTTCCCCCCTTGGGGAAATTACATCCTCACAATTTTAAAATTGTTCATGGAGACATCATTAAAAGATCCACATGAGAAAAAGTATCAATAAAAATATCACATTAAACTAAGGGAAGAGATATACAAAGGCCACATGGGACAATAGATACTCAGATTCCATGAAACATGTATATGAAAGAGAAACTAACCCACATAGATTAATAAAGATTGATAGAGAACTTGATCATGAAAATTTAACAACCACAATACATTAAATTTGCGATTGGTTGAAATTATGTTTATAAAAGATAGATTAGATCATTTTTTCTTCAATTTATTATAGTTTAAGAATTTTATTAATATCTAGACTAAGATCATTTGGATATATACTTACATGTCATGTAGAGTGTCAACCTTTAATAATATTCTACCAAAAACTCATATTTTCTCCAAATGTTATGAATTTAAGATTACATGGTCACACCTGATGTTCTAGAATAAACTTCTATAGTATCAACTAATCTACAAAATATGAAATATATATTTCCCCTATCTTTATACAACAACTATAACAAAAATTGGTTAATATAACAATAGATAATCCCCCAAAAGGTTAATCCTTTATAAAAAGAAATATTACTCATAATCTCCAAAAATCAACAAAAAGAACATGATGTTCATGATAGACCATTCAATATTAAATTATCCTTAAAATTAATCAAAATAATAAAAACATAAATAAAAACCTAAAACTCAGAATGATTTAATCACATAGTCTTCCATATTAAATCTTAACATTTATCTCAAAAAAACATCAACTACTCTTATCGTCTAATACTGAAGTGTAAGTAACTTAATCACATACTCTCTATTATAGGTTAATTATTTTAATAAATAAACTAAATCATCATACATCTGCAAAAAAAACATAGATTATTCCAAAATAAAATTTCAACCATTACTCAACAAATGAGATCCCATAGTATTCTATTTTCATTAAGCTCAGAGTGATCCCAAAAGAGGAAATGTATTCCAAAATAACCATTATCACATAATCACCAAATAATTTTTCTATAATATTGAAGTCCATTTGATATAACATAAGATCCCAGATAAACTTATTCGTGATATGTAAAAACATTTAACTAAAAAGAATTAGTCATATTGACCAGGGACTTCACATAGTACAGTGGTAGGCAATAAATCCCAATCGCACTTTGGTTGTGGGTTCGCTTCTCGCAGCTTTTTCCGTCGCGATGGGTTGTTACCTGGTATGCATGTTTTCTATTTTAAAAAACATAAAAATAAACCAAACTTGTTTTAATGTAATTTTTTTATAAAATTAATTTTCATCCCAATACATTATAACTTCATCTTATATATTTTCATATTTTTCCTTATGATAAAATAAAACTATTTTCAATAGAATGAATATCATTTCTTGATCATGGTGTCCATATAGTTTCATAATCATCTTGTTCACATGGGAATAAGGTCCATGCATTGATAAAATGATTTAGTTAACCTTAAAAATAATTTTCTTCCTTCAATCAAATACACCATGTACAACTTAGGTCATATTGATTTTCTTAGAAACATATTTTTGGAAAATAATCATGTATGACATATAATTTCAAAACATCTAATAAAACATGATTTTTATAAAACAGTCAGACCGAGTTTGAATTGAAAATATCAATCAATGGTCCTTTTAAAATACCATATGTTTGTGTTCAGAGACTATATTGTAAAATAAATATAAATTGTCTGTGCAATGGTCTACATCTTCATCACCTTTTTCAAAATCATAATATGCATTAAAATCTTGTGATAAGGTAAAATATTTGAAAATGACTTGATGATATTTACCTTTCATGGAAATATGATTATAATTTTAAAATGGGATTTTATTAAATACAAATATTGATACACGATGATATCAAGGTATAATGGAGGTGTTTTATATCTCAAACAACTTCTTTCAAGTGTGTTGCATGCTAGAAAATGATTTACAATCTTTTTAACGTGACATTGTAATTTTTATTTCAAGCATGTCATTAGAAAGATAGAGGAATGTCATTTGAGATCCACCTTCTTCAATTTGTAACTGAAATTTTTTATCTTAAAATGTTATAAAACAAAGACATAACTAAAATAATATGCATATGGACTAAACATGTGTTTAACGAAAACTCCAAATCCCTAATGTTCTTTGAACCGACATCAGATACCAAATATAAGGACCCATCCTTAAAACATTACACAATCTTGAATTACTGTAATAATTAACATTGGGGATCTTTTCAGTTTTTGAGTTTTTGAGAATTAGGCCATCTTTATTACATTATATTTCAAAAATTACAATATATACACTTCTACTCAGTATCTATTTTTTCATTAAATAAAAACTCTTAAACAATGTAACATGTCTAGTTCCATGTTTTAGACATCATGACTTTTTACTTGATCCCAACATTGACCCTATTCACCTTTAAGTGTGGTGAAAAACATTTAAATACTTGGTATGAGAATTAAAAGATCAGTAGGGGTTATAAAATAAGGAATGAAAACAATATCCCATCAATAAATACAAATCAATGAAACTATACTTTTCAATCATAACATAACACATAAAATCATAGGATTTAAGAATTACACTTAGAAATAATAAATCATAAACATAACATATGGAAAACATATCATATTAACAATGTATCTATCACAGCTATTTAGGGAGTTATATTGAAATACCCATCACAGTATATTACCTAAATCTCTTGGGAGAAATTTTAATGTTTACCTCTGTCACGTTACCCAATTCATATGAGATATATCTCAGGATCACCCACTCTAGGTTTACCACGAAACCACCCATGTACGTAAACAATTCCCAATAACAATAACATATTCATAATACATAAAATAATAATAATATAAAGATATAATTTCCACATTATAATACAATATATCATTTCAAGATATTGACATAATTAATTCTTTATCAAACCATCTTCACAACAATTTAATAAATATATTTTTGAATCAATGTTTCCCATACCACATTGAATATTTTATAGTAGTTAACATTTTATAACAATAATTTCCATATAAATATATCCTTAAAATCAATTTTTAAAACATGGAAATTAATGATAAAAATTTAGTAGAAGAAATGTTTAGACGAATATATTAGATATGTAGTTCTTGACCAAATGAGATATTTTTGAATACAAGTAATTGAGGAATAATACTTAATCAAAACATTATAATATCATGAGAAAAAATTTATTCATCATATAATATTTCAAAGGATAGTATATACACCATATAATAGTGAATTGGAACTTAACAACAATGAAGTCTCAATGGAATTTAAATTGAGACGAAACCCCTTCTAATGATGGTATACTATGATTAAAGATAAATCAATGAGATAATTATGTGTGACAAATATAAATACACCCAATATATGTGGATATTAGTTTTAAAACAATCGTAGGTTTTTTACACATATTCATAGCACAACATAATCAAGAAGTATAAGATTAACCCAAATAATTAAAAATGGTTCAAGAAGTTCCTTTACAAAAATTCGACAGCCTAACGATGTCACTTTAAAATTAATAATATGAGTTGATGAAATAGAAAAGGTTATCTAATAACTTGGAAATAAAATTTATATAAAATAAGGATATATATAAACATCTACCAACATGAGAAGGTGTAAATTAAATGACATAACAAGAAAGAAGTCTTTTAAAAAGATGAGGGTGAAATGTTCCCTTAAAGATTTGGTATCTTAGGAAACATATAACCCACATAATAAGGATCATACAATGAAGATGTAAATA
This sequence comes from Viscum album, assembly GCA_963277665.1. Classification (NCBI taxonomy): domain Eukaryota; kingdom Viridiplantae; phylum Streptophyta; class Magnoliopsida; order Santalales; family Viscaceae; genus Viscum; species Viscum album. The sequence goes on from OY728161.1 coordinate 820,284,101, forward strand.
CCCATAAATTGAAGTATATTGCAAAATTAATACAATCACTGGTAGTACATACTCCACAAAAAAATAAATCGTGGCGAATAAAGCATGAATCTCATAGGAATAAAAAGTGAGATGAAAAGCCTTACCACATTGTAATCAATCGAGTCATATGAATAAATGTTAATAACCACCAAATGAATAAAAAATACCTATAATATAAAGTGAATCATGATAGTATATATCCAATGGTAGTACACAATACCCAACTTCCAATAAATATGTAGTGAACATTGGAAATCTCACAGAATTAAAAGTGAGATAAGAAACCCCTTACTATGTTGTAATCAATCGAGTCGTTTGACCAAAAGATTATATCCACCAAATTAATAACATAATTCCATGAATATAAAAATATTCCGGATAATAGATATCAAATTTTAGTACAAAATACACCAGATGCAATAAATAAGTGCTGAATAACGAAAATCTCATGGAATTAAAAGTGAGATTAGGAACCCCTTACCACGTTGTAATCATTCGAGTCGTATGAGAAAAAATTAATAACCACAAAATGAATCACATAATACCATTAAAAGAAAGGTATTAATGATATTATATATCAAATTAATGTACAAAATACAACACATGAAATAAATAAGTGTCGAACAATGAAAATCTCGCAGTATTAAAAGTGTGAAAAGAAAGCCCCTTACCTCATGTTCGACTTGACATGTTCGTTCATTAATAGAGTGAATAATAAAATAAAGTTAATTTAAAATTGAGTATGAACATTTTAAATGTTTATTATTCCTTTTATATCCCTTATTATCATGTTATAAACATTATTCAGTCATTTAATTTAATAATGGTCATTTTTTCGATATTCGGTACTTTAGTGATAAATGTAATTCATATAATTACATGTTGTTCATGTGGTGAAAAGTCCATTATCTCAAAAATTATATTCATTAGTTACATATCATATATATCATATATATCTAGTATATGTATTTATTGATAATATTACATAACAATTGGATATTAGAATTAAAATTCACAATTCATGGAGACGATAAGTCCTACGTACGCATGAACGTTACTTTCATTTATATTTGATATTTAATGAATGAAAATAAAATGATACATAAGTATATTTTAATTCCAGTATAATATCATATGATATATATATTTTAATTGATTTAATTAACTTCGTTCATTGTATATCATGAACGAATTATATCACCTTGAGGGGATGGTAGTCCGCACTTCCTAAAATGAAATTATCGTATTTACACATATTGGAAAGTATAAATGATTGTTTGTAAATAAAAATAAAAAAAATATATGAAAACAATAAACATAAAATGTATCATATAAAAATAAGGTTCCATCATAATGGCCACCATGAGAGGCAGTTTGAGATAATTGAACAAACATCATTTTTAGAGGCAGTAGTTCACCATGCACAGAAACAACATGTTCATTAACCATTTAATGGGGGTGTGTTTATGTTTAGATTGATTAATTCTCATAAAAACAACCTATTAATTTTTTGATATTCGTGTGGTTATAAAATAAAGGTATAAAATGTGTTTACGAGGTTGGATAAGTAAAATAATATAATATAACGTAAGAGAAGATGATATCTTTAAATCAGAAATCTCACTTTGGTTTGAACCAAAAGGTTTACATGAGATTCCTTATTACTAGGGGAAGGATTATTGGAAGATTATATGGATTTGTGGAGCCTAATTTGGAAGATGATGGATGAAAAAAGGGTATTGAGACGTGTTTGGAATGAGATATAAGTGATGGTTTCAATAAGGGTGAGGATGGGCTCTTTAAGAATGTTAAAACAATTATTAAATAAATATTTTCGGTTTTTAAAGATCCAAAATCCATTAATTTTTATGATTAGATTACTAATGTTATAAATAAAATCATCCAATAATAATTGGATAGGTTTTGGATATTGTTTTAATCTTTATAATCTTATTTATTTAAATCATACATTAATGAGTTAAAAACTACATCATTTTTGTGTCAAAAATAATATTATTTATTTGATTACTAAAATTTATAAAAAAATCATGATGTATGAAATTATTTGAGCTTTAAAATTAATATTAATATTATAATTTATAACATACATAACCCCATGTAAAAATTGATTTTCTATAAGATATATATTTATGTCACTTTTGACTTTAATTTTAATTAATTGATATAAAGTGTCATTATCACACTCATGTGCCTCCATGGGGTCCCAAAATCGACCCAAGGATTCCAATAGTCGGAAATTTTTCAACCAATAGGATTAAGACATGAGTTAGGGTAATTTAATATTATTTATAATATTATTTTGTTACTATTATTTAATAGATTAACCGTTTAACCATGATAAATAAAATGTTTACTTAAGTAACTATTCATAATGTCTAAAAATAAAGGTTTCCCATTTACATAATATGGACCTCATGATTAAAAATATAGAATCTATTTTACAAAATTAAATACCCAGAAGTGGCATAATTTAATTTAAAATTAATTCCCTGTGTCAAAAAAGCATGTTTTTGAGAAATAAAAACTATCAAAAGATTAACACTTGTTTAAGTCCAACTTCACTGTGAAATTACTTCCAATTACCAAAATTGGATTAAAGGGTAAAAATATAATCTAATCACACTTTAAATACATTTAACAAGATAATATAACCGTATAATATAATTGGATTAAAAGATAGTTTTGAATTAAAAAACAGAGTTGTTAACTATTCATAAAATGTTGAACTTTATTAGAAAAATACAGAAATTTTATCCAAAGTAAATTTTGGTGTCCCGATTCTAAATAAGAATAAATTTTTTCAAATATAACACATAAATGTAACCAAAAATAGATTTAAATATGTGTTACCATCCAAAAGAAATAAATCGACATTTTAATGAATATTAGAGTATTTATGCTTAAAATCGAATTAATTATAATTTTAATCCTATATAATTTGTTGAATAACTATAAACCCATTTAACAAACATTTATATTCATATTGTAGTTAGTTTTGTCGAATCCCACCAATACAACAGCTAGTCATTAGCTACCAATTAAAATAATATTATATTATTATTTTTCAGTATGACTCACCATTGTGTGCAACATAGGATTTCAAAGAGACCCATTGTTGTGCATCGGGTAAGCCATCAAAAATAGAATCACCTTCATAGTAAAATTAATATTTAGTTAAAAATATTAAAAAATATGATAATTTCATATTCATTATTTACCATGGATGTTGCAAATTAATTTTATAGATTAATGAAATGATGGTTTATTCATTTGATCAATTATCATACCTTCTGCTATAAATTTTTTGTTTGGAAATTATATAAAGGTATTGGAAATTTATTTTTAATGTTCTATTAATTTATTTTATTTTTGAATAATTTATTTTAGGGTTTCATGATTCAAAAAAATAATCTATAATACTAATTATTTGTGGGAATATTTTACATTAGAGTTTGAATTGAATAAAAAATTGATATTATAATTATGATATCAATATATTAGTCTTATATTTATAAAAATAATTTTAATTTAATTCCTAAAATGTTGCAAAAGGTCATGATTTTATTATTATCATCTTTTCTGATAAATTCATTTTTTTTTCGAACATCTTTGGTTTATGTTTTTATTGTTGCCATCATTGTTATGATCATTCAATTGATTGTGGTCAATGATTTCTATATCATTTCATCATTATTTGGGATTTTAGATTTTATCCATGTATATATTTTCACTTTACACAAATATTTTTAAACATGGAAACATAGATATGTGTTATTCCAGGTTATCATTGAATTATATTTTATCTCTGATGAAGAGGAAGTTTCTTTCATTAAACAATTTTACAATGTCATATTTCAAGAAAGCTATTATATATACATCTATATTCATTATTAATGAGATAACGATAAAATCTATAGGACATAATTTATTAAATGGTGATTATGAAACCCCTCATGATTTTAGAAATGAAAACAATGCCAAAAAACATTAATGTCTAGTGACAGGTAACATAAATCAACCCTAAAGTATTAATATTTAAATAAAAATGTTATTAAATATCCATTATATTTTTTGGTATAAATAATATTGAATATATTATTAAAAATATATATCAATGGCTTAATCAATATAAATTTATTTATAAATTCATGTTAAATAATCAATCGAATTTAGTAATGTAATTTTATTCTTAAAATTTATGTATTCTTTAACAAATATCATCATTTATGCTTTTAGATGTTATATTATCAATTTATGAAGAATTTAAAAAATTTACTTGATAGGAATATATTAATTTTGTTAAATCATCCTAAAAAGTTTCACCTAGGTGGAAACGTTTGGATTTTTCTAAAAATATTGATTTTTTAGTGAATAGTAAAAATTCCTATTTTTAATATCTGGAATTTTATTTTCAATAATATAAATAATTTAAAAGTAATATTTTTACTTTTTATGTAAAAATATAATTAGTTAGTTATATTTAATCAAATTAATTACTTTTGAATCAAAATTATAGTAGATATATGTTTATGTTTATTTTTGTGTTTTGAAAAATATTTTCCTAAAAACAGTTTTGGCATGAATAACGATTCACTATTTAAATTAATTAAAATAACCCCTAAGGTAGAATTATTTAATTGAAATATATATTTTATATCATTAAATATTAATTAAAAATATTATATTTCCAATTAAAATTGATAAAATTATTATAATATCATAGTTTTTCTCAAAAAGAACATATATTGAAAAATATATTCTCATAATTTCTTTGATTTTAATTTTCAAAATAATTCTACATATTTTTGGAATTGTAATTAATTAGTTTGTTTCCATATTTTCAATAATAATAATTTTTGAGACCCAGGTTTTTCCTTATATGAATTTAGAATATTTCTACATATATTTCTAGAGTTGTGTGCTCGGGCGGCATGTGATTATAGGGGTATGTGTGCCAAGATGAAATTTTATAAAAATATTATCTATTTTCACACTATGAACATAACGGAAACATGATATTTTAAAAAAGGTATATTGTATTAGAACTTTGGGGCCACAGATAAGTCCAAAGCAAGTCGTTAACCCATGCCATGGAATAACTTTTGTGGTCACACACTTCCTATAGAAAACACTGTCGAGGTAATTTTCATATAAATGGTATAAAATAATTAATTTATTTTTGATGTCTTATTGAATAAAATCCATGAAAAATTTAGGAATGGAAATATGATAGCACCATCAAGTTCATAGGATAGTTTTTTCCCTAATGGTGTCCTTGAGTGAGAGGGTGTGGGATGTTCGGATCCCATGACTACTAAAAGTTTACAAAATATGAGAGTTTAAAGAAATGTGTATGGGATTGGCTCATTTCCTCCCAGACATGTATTTTTCAAAACTCTTCCATGTGATAGAGATTCGAGGTCCATTCTTTGTCAAATCACAATGAAATATGCGGCACAAAGAGATCATCGCACAATGAATACAATGAAAGAACCAAAATTAAATTATGATTTCTATTTTTGATATTCCTGTATCCGATTGATGATTTTTTTTTGTGATTTTCGACTAATAATAAAATTCCATGATTTGAAACCATTTATCTATGTTCAAAATAACAATGAAAATCATCTAATTTTATTTTCTATTGCACGGTCATTATGTTCTTTGTGCTCACCCTCTTCCAACTTATTGATCCGTAAAATCTGTGATGAAACAAAGAGTGAGGAATATGTCTATGAAGATCTCGACCTGAGGTGCCCCGGTCAGTGTTAAGCATTATGTTTCAGGTTCTAGAGAAAGAATGACGATGAGAGGTAGATCCACCAAATTTTTGAACATTGAAATGTGGAAGAAACATCAAGAGAATCCTAGTAAAGACAAGATTGCTATCCAAGGATCCCATATATGGTCTAAGATTAATATTTAGGCCATTGGAGTGGTCTGCAAAAGGTAGTGGTGGCGTGACTCTATGGGGTGGCTCAGGGAAAGCGATGATGCGGCGGGATGGAAAGCCGAGATGGTAATGGAAAAAGTCTGGAAACCACAAAACCCCCACACCACAAATGGGTTTTATAAAAATTAATGGAAAAAATTAAAATATTATTACTATAAGTATCATCATCATCATTATTTATATAGTGGTTAATTAGTTGTCACATCCCTATACAGAAATCGATTCATGCACAGTCAGTGACAATGTGACCCTAACTTCGATGTGGTATTTTTATAAACAATGTTGGGTTCCTTTAACTGACCTATGGTGAAAGACAATAAAAATAATAAACATATAAAATTATTATTATAATTCATACAGTGATTTGAGCATAACTACTACATGGGAAGTCTGATTCCACATCCATCTGTAGAAACATGACCCTTGAATCAAGGAAGACCATTGAGGAATTTTTGGGATATATATAAATAATGAACAATATTTGGTGGCCAGAATATTCAGATAATAATAAGTATAATATAATTATTATTATTTTGGAAACCTTTATCGGACCATACAACTGTATATGAAGTCTAATTGATGGATCTTTAGATTTTTTGAGACCCTAGAGTTGATGTGGACTATTACTGATTAATTTTAAGAGCTTAAGAAAAAATTGATGTGTTGGCACCATGTGGATTAATTTGGGAGTTTGTGATGAAATTCCACTTATTTCAATAGTTGTCCGTTTGGGATGCATGAACAAGAAATTACATTTATTTTTTTCGAGAAGATCACAATGGAACAATCTTTTTTATGTGTTTTGGGATCGTGGAATTGGTCCTACGAAGCACCATTCATGCGCAATGATGAAAAGTGCAGTTTCTTCCCTAAGAGTCAAATTCAAGTGAATGAATTGTAGTTCATGTACATTTTTCAAAAGGATCTAGATGATGTGATCCATTTGATTAACCTGGGAATTTTGAAGAGGCATGTAGTTAGAATTACATTTTTCCCATTCAGATCATACCATTAGCTTCGTGTTCTCATATGACTTTGGGGATCATGGTGCCACATACATAAAGAGTATGCAGGCATGCATCGGGGTACATTTTTAATGTTTAGAACATGAGTATGGATGGGTTTATGGAATGGTGATGAGGTGAGGAAAGATATCCTATGGGCCCCAAATGTTCCATGTACTACAGTAAAAATATTCTACCTCTCTTATCACCTTCATTATGGCATAGATTTTGGTATGCGAGTATCCAACCATGAGTTTTTTCCTCATAGAATGTGATGGTACCCTCCGTAGTTGCATTAGATATACAATGTGTGATTTTTTAAGTGAATACTCTTCTGGGAACATCTGAAAATGGTAGTGATCAGGTGCTGGATTGTTAGTGATTAAAAATACATACCATTCAGTAGGTGTTCTTGTGTAGTTCTTCATTACATTCTGAGTGGAATCCCCCGACCAAGTAGGGCGTGGGTCCTCGATGACCTAGAGCGGAATACACCATTATCCGGGGTGTTGGACCTATACAACTACTATGAGAGTGGAATCCCCCATCGGTATGTTCATGGGTTCTCTACCATCTACATTCGAATGGAAGCCCCATATGCCACTAGGCCATTCATCCTTGATGAACATGACTGGAACCCCCCTAACACATCAGGGTTGTAGTCTTATATGCTTACTAATATAGTGGATTCCCCCTGACACACTCGTGCGTGGGTCGTCTTTATTGGGTTTAATATTTTCAATTTGGGTTCATTAAAGAGGCAGGATTTGATAATACATTAGAATCATGAGTAAGATGGGTACATACCCCACTAAGATACGTCCATGTCAGTTGACCTAATACAGTGCGGGTGAGACAGACCCTCCAAAAGTGGGTAGTATAAAGGTGTGGTGTTTGAATCTATTTTACATGTTTTTTCCAGGATGACGTGGGGGATTATGGGAATCTTTGATGGTTACATGATTAACTATGGGAGACTCTATTCCTCATTTGAGCTATAAGGTGGAGATCCCATTAATCTCTCATTTGGGAATCATTGAGTGAGAATATATATGAATCCAATTTCAGTTATACTCTTTGGGATTTGGTTACATTATTTCAAAGAGAGGGGATGATGTGCCAGGTATGTGATGTGATTTATGTTTTAAGCATATCATGGTTGGATGAGTCTACTATCCTACAATTATAAGTGAAGACTCGATGAGAAGTTCATATTTTCATCGTTTTAGCTCCTTCTAGTTCAGATGATATTACATCACTATAGTTTTCAGTTCAACTATACTCTTTTATTGTAACCTGTTTTTTCTACTGATCCCCAATTTAGTATATCATTTTCTAAACCCATGATCATTTTGGGAATTCTACTGAGTATTTTTTTACTCACGTCTTCATGGAATTTTCCCACAGTTGTTGTACAATTGACGATGATGGACATATTGATCAGGAAATAAGAAGATCATATGAATAAAATGTGCTTTGACCCCATGTGGTGGTCATAACATGGGATCTAGGAGTATGGATCTCTCTATTATTTTACTTTTCCACTTTTTTTGGGTTGTGGAAAGTTTCTTGTTAGGAATGTAATTTTCCTCTATCCCATTCAGTTTACATCCTTGTACCAGTATTATTTTCAGGTCGATACATGTTTGGTTTTATTTTTATAGCAGTTTTTTATCTTTTTCTGTCTACACTTTTTCATTGAGTGGGTTGTTTGTGTGGGTGTACTGGTTCTTATAAAAAGTAATCCTTGATCATTTCGTGGCTTTGGCACTAGTCACCACCCCATGGCCTATGGAGGTGAGCTTTGGGTAGTTGCATCTCGAGCGCCAACATGTGTCCGGTCGTGACAACAGTTATTAATATGTACAATTCTCAAAAACAATCATGATTTTAAACTATTATTATAGATGACAACCATGGTAAAAAGTAAAATAATTAATTATGTTTTAAAATAATAAGATAGTAAAAAAAATCATATATATTCCCTATATTTTATTAAATATTTATATTTGGTCAATATTCATCTAATCCTCAAATATATGCCTTTTTATCTATATGTAATTGATTATTATGCTCATATTACATTATATGTTGAAAATTTAAGAAATACAATTTATTTGTTTTTATATGAATCATATTTTAAAATAGTGATAAAAACCACCAATGTTTTCTTCCAAATAACTTTTTTAATGATAAATATTTTATATTAATCTACATATTTATTTAATATTTTGTATTTAATAAATAATTTCTTTAAATTTTACACAATTCCCACATTATAATTGTATTATTGAGAGTAATATTAAGAATATTATTTTGAAATTTTAAAATTAATATAAATTTAATGAATTACTATGTTCCATGAATTTTTTAAATTTTTATAACTTGTGGTGTAATTGTTAAATTAATAAATTCAAATTCCACAATTATATAGATACTTTTATTGACAAATTCAATAAATAGTGGGAAAATGGAAATCAATGATTCTTTATAATATAAAATATTTTATTATAGTATTTAAAAATTATAAACATTTAATATTTTTCAATGTTATTTTTATATGGTTTTAAATAACGTACATGATCCAATTGTATTCCAATTTTCCTTAAAAATTATACAATTTTATACTTCACGAGTAAAATAACAAGTTTCTATAAGTGAGAACCAAAAATAAAAAGTGAGTAACCTTAGAGGTTAATGAATAAAATGTATAAAACTTGGTTATATTTTTTTATGGTGTGTATTGACCTTATCATATATTCACGGAATTATTTTTAATTTTTTCTGGAACTTGACTTGAGTAGGACACCCCTATATTTTATAGTGGTCGGTATTAAAAAAAATTTACTCCCCCCCAACATATATAAGCACACAACCACTCCTCTCCACTACACACATCCAAATCCATTTGTTTGAACCCATATCCATCCAAATCTCTTATATAATTCACATAAAATCTCAAGGTCTTATTATAATCATAAATTTATTCTTGGATGTATGTTGGTAAAATTCTAAATATGTGGTTTGAATAATATGTATCATTGTTAACTGATCATTTTGTGCTTCTCCATCAAAAAATTTAAATATTATTCAAAAATGATAATAATATAAAAAACTATAATACACATATTCATATTTTATTATCATAATGTAATGACCTATGTCAATATATATTCCATAACATGTGAAATTTAACAATCATCTAACCACATGTGAAACTAAATCATCATGAACCAATATAAATAATTTTTGATAATTTACAATGTTGGTAGTTCATAATGATGGATTTTATTTCCATAAATTATAATAATGATGGATTTATAATTTCTAAATGATAAGATAAAATATATTTTTTTACATTTTTATTCTCTAATAAATGATAATGTTTTTTGTGGGTATGTGTGAACTAATTCAACCAGAAATGATGTGATTTATTTTTTATAACCACATCACATTGAAGATATAAAAATGATAATGTAATAAATTAATTAATTATTCATGATAGAATGACAGTTTTGAAATGATAAATCTAATGTTACTATATTTCGATAATAATCATAAAAAAATGTAAATGTTTCTCATGTTTACATACATCCAACTATATTAGCGATGGTAACATAGTTTTATTTTAATAAAAAAAATTATTACACTTTTTCAAAAAGAATATTTACAATATAAATATGAGGTGTAATTCATGATTATCATTTTATATAAATATTTAAAATGAAATCATTTAACATAGTCAACCAAAAGATTCAATTTTTTATATATAACCTGAATATAATCAAAAAGTATTTTATTAAAATATATGATTAAAAAATACTATATAGCATGTTAATAGAAAAAACAACAGAAATAATAAAATATAGAAAATATTATAATAAATTGTATAATTAATATAATATTAATATTCTAGTAGATAATATATGTACAAGATTATTTAGACTCAATGTAAGGGATAATTTAACTCAAAACCTCATTTTAAATGTTTTAAAACACAATTTTATATAAAATTTTCTAAAATTTTAATATTTCTATAAATATTACAAAAATTTATATATATTCTTAAATCAGGGATAAATTTCAGATTTAACAATAATTTTCCTTCATTAATTTATTTTTAAAATAAATCAATTTAACTTTTCATATAATGGGATTCATTTTGAGGAAGAACATATTTTTGTAATTATATATTTGTAAACATTTTTTAATCAATTTAAATATAATTCAAATTATAATATTGATATATTTTTTTTTGAAAATACTTGATTTGTAAATGGTATTTTACTTATCTTTTGAATTTGTTAACATTGTTTTCAGATAATAATGTTTTTTGTAATATTTATCTTTCATAACAAAAGGAATAATGAATGTTATATTTAAACAAATAAATAGAAGAATTTTACATACTCTATAACATCTATTTTATGATTTAATTCCCATAAAATAACATTAATTAATTCTGTGAAAAATATTCTACACTTTTATGGGTACACTGTTATTGAAAATGGGTTTTTAAATTAAAAGGATATTTTATTTCAGAAATCATTTTCACGACTATTTGAAATAGAATTTCAGGGGTTTTATGATGAAAAGTTTCTAGACTAAATTATTTATTTCATTTTTCTTTTGTTATAAATTATTTATCTGATTGTTGGATCTCAATTATATCCAATGGGTGAACCTGAATTATCATACACAAAAGGTTTTCTCAGATTTATTGGTAATACATTCTATGATGATTTTTTTCTATAGTGAAATATATTTAATTTAGATTATATGGTTATTCCAATTTATAAAGGATTTGTAAGAGTTCAATAAAGATGATGTCCCTAGTCACGTACATTATTTTTTCTATTTTTTAATTACTTTTAATGGATATCATTTGTTTTTAATGATATGGTAAATTATCATTTTAAAGGAAAGATGAATCTTTTTCCATATATAATGTATTGTATTTTTTGAAAGGATTTTCATGTTATTTCAGGTTTTTACTAGAGTAATGGATATTTTCTTATGTACCCAATTGAGATATTTTTTATCATCCCCCATTTTAAAATAGATTTTAAAATGCATTAAAATTTCTAAATGAAAGGAACAATTCATGATGATATTCATGATGATTTTTAATTAAAATAAAATATTTAATATTTTTATAGTATTGAATTAGGTGAAAACGAATATTGGTCAATTTTTTAATCAAGTTTAAAATATATTCAGTGGTGATCTAATTATAATAAAATAAAATGAGAATCTTTAGAATGAAAGGGAAATATTTCTAAGAAAAACTATATTTTTCAAAATTTTTGGTTTTTTTTATTATTTGATCACATAAATATAAATTTATTCATACCAATTTTATAACAAATATTTTTCAAAATTGAAATAATTTTTGAACTCATCATATTAGTTTCTCTTAGGTTGATTATTTTATAAAAATATTGATATTTCATTGAATAATGAAATGTATTGATTTCGATAAAAATGTTATTACTTTTCAATAAATTAAATAATTTCGAATTATGATTATTATTTAAATATGATATTACATATTATAATAATTATTTAGTTATATAAAATCCAAATAAATAATTTAATAAATTTTATTTTGGATTTTTTATATGTTTGTTTTGGGTATGAAAAATGGGATTTTCATGAAAATTGTTTTAAGTAGAATAATGTTTCTTCTTTTGAATTAATTTAAATAACTTATAATGAGGAATAATTTAAATAAAACATGTATGTTATATAACATTAAATATTAATTAAAAATAATGTAGTGATTTTATATATTCTATGAGTTAATATAAATTCATTTTTTTCTTGAAAAATACACTTCCTAAAAACCCACTTCTTAATCATTATTGTGTGATTATTTTAAAAATAAAATTTTCCACTTATGTAAGTTAACTATTTTAAAATGTAATTTATATATTAAATAAAAAAAATATAATTATTTAATATGGTAAAATTTATTTATCTTCCAAAATTAATTGAGAAAACAATAATATTAAATTGTTGGGGTTGTTGTACAAATAGATTTAGAGAGGGGTTAAAATACAATGCTTGGGGTTAAAATGACATAAAATGGTTTATAAAAACTATATTATATGAATTTTTTACCTCATCATGTACATATATCAATAATGGTCAATTTCAAATCATTTTCCATTTCAAAAAGTGGGAGATAGTTTTTCATTTAAAACATTATTATTGTTCCTCTAACCACACTTGTAAATGGCCAACAACCCTCATGTCCTCAACAAAACATCAATGCCATCATTCACTGAAAATTTGTACAAAATATATATTCTATACATCCCATACCACATTATAGAATATGTTTTATCATGAGTACATCTTAATATTTATTTTAATTGTTATATAAAGAATATATCCAAAAATATATATCATGAAAAACCAAAAGTTTTTATTTTATTTCATCATAAACCACTATTATATTTTGATGAATTATTCTCATATAATAATAATAATACATTACATATACTATAAAGTTTTTTTAATTGAATAACCTATATCTATCTTATCTTATATAAAATATGATTTTAAATCATCATTCACGTGTATGGCGTACTGCATCCTCACGAACATATGTAATTCATTTTTAATCTTTTCTTCACAAAAAATTTTATAAAGTCATATTAAAATTACACACACACACACAAACATATATATATATATTATATTTTTATCACAATTATAATTATGTAATTTCAATATCCCATGTATCTTCTTAGATTCAATTCTATGGGTGATACGATAACAACGATATTTCGTATGGAGGAATGTAGCCTCCAATTGAGATGTGATTAATTTTTATATAATTATTTATATGAAAGGTAACAAGATTATATTTATTGAATATTTGAGATATATATAGATTAATTATGAAATTACTGTAACATTTACATTTATGAACATAAAATATATAATTTTGATTCATACCTTTACACACACCTTAAAATGATAACATTGTTTGTGTGTATGTGTGGACTACTACCTCTTTAAAGATGTGTGATTATTTTTTCATCACCAAACCCAATGGATGATTTATTTTGGTATATTTAATGATATAATATAAAATTTTTTATATTATTAAAATAATTTAAATATAATATAATACTTATATTTATTTCATAATGATTATTGAAAATGCAAATGTTACTCAGGTGCACATATGGATATTTGTCTACAAGATCATAACACTGTCCAATTCAAATTAACATATTTTTACATGGGATTTAAAATTATTATTTTTTAATAGAAATGATAAATATTTTATTATTATTATTTTTTATATGATTAAATAATTACATGTTTGACCATAATGAAGAAACAGAAGCCATTTTGAAATAGTAAACCAAATATCCTCCCAACACATGACATAGACGTAAATGATAATGTATTAAAATAATATATTAATGGTTAAGAAAATAAATTATTCAATTATATGGTATAAGAACCTGTAAAACCATATTAAGTAATCAAATAATTTATATAAACTTGTTATAAATAATTAAAATGATATACATCGAATCCTTAAACTCGTTGTAAAGGTTTCCCATCTCTCTTTGAATTTTATGAGTCTTATGTCATATTCAACCATTATTTTTTATGTATGGTTTATATAATTCTCATGAATTTATTTTAATATTTTATTCATTTTAATTATTTATATTCTAAAATTAATATGAGGTTTTCCCAATCATGAAGTTTTGAACCAAACATTTCTAATGCAATATGGGACTTCATCTTAATTATTCATCATTGAGTTATATTTTAATGTTATGCACCTAATTTAATTTCTATTTTGTTTATAATTTATATATTATATATAATTTAAAAAATCCTTCATGCATAATTTTATTTTATGTTTCAATTTTATTTATTTATTCATAGGGTTACTGACATGAATGTTATAAACTGGGAAATAATTTCGCAAGATAAATTTTTTCATTAGGTTATATTACTTCTCCTTTTTTTGATAGGATAGTAATATGGGTGTAATTGTTTTTAAATTATATTGTATTTTAATTTTATTATTTTTATTTACATTTGATATGAATAATAAAATCAATTATTTATTTAACAAATAAATGGCATAAAATATGTTTGGGTTATTCTTCTTCAAAATATATTTCATTGAAACAAACATTTATGATATTCACCTATTATAATTTTTGAGGTTTATATTCTACAATTTTAATGTTTTATATAAAGTTTTTCCTTTATAAATGATAATTTATGTTTCATTTGATTTTATTTATTGATGGAAAATGTGATTTATAAGTAAACATTTTTGAAAAGAAAATATGATAAAATGTAATTTTTTTCTGTATTGACTATGTTCAATGTACCTATAGATGTAAACATATAAAATAATTTTATTAAACCATATATTTTTATTATATAATAGTCATTAATGTCGATAACATGTTTTATTTTAATTTCCTCGCTCATATATCAAATAAATTTCAATTATTTTGTTTTTATGTGATAAAATAATTGTATATTTATTTTAGAAAATGAATCATTTTATCCATATAAATATTTTCCAAAATGTACAATAATTTTTTTTTCAATTAATACAAGATTTTATAAAGTGTTTCATCATGATCTTTTACATTATGAAAAAAAAAATTAAAAATGTAAATTTCTAGGAATTTTCCAAACTGATCATTTTATTAATCTCATTATTTTTTTTTATAAAATAATGTATATTTTAGAAATCACATCATGATTATATTTTGTCATTTTCCTGAAAATTCGTTTCCATAATTTATATTTTATATGTTTCAATATGGTTTTAAATGAAAATTATTTGGTTAATATTTGGTTATTTTTTTGTTTATAATTTTTTTTTCATAATAAAACATATTATTTTCCAAAATAATGATATTAATGTCCCCTAAAATTGATTTACATTACTCAATGATAGGACCCCATGATTTCTAAATCACTAAAAAGTGGATATGTGGTATTAATTCAATTTTAATTCATTATTTTGATGGATTTTTAGATCGATGCGGAACATTTATCTCTTCTATTAGTCAATCAAGAAATGAAAGAATATTTATTATGTCTATATTTATTAGTTTATGATTCTAATTTTTTTAATTTACATTATTTGTGCTCAAACGTGAAATCAATAAGTATTATATATTGGGGTTTCTAAGAAAACATCATGATATCTTCATATAGATTTTATGATTTGTGATTCCAGATAGCATCAGTTTTCACTGTGTAGATTTTATGATGTGTGTGATACTATAGTGCGCTATTGCATTGGGTAAGGTTCATTGACAATATATGAAATAATTATTGAGTTACTGGAGGGATAATCATATGGATTTAAATGGGAAAACATTATTTCTTACACTATTTTAAAATAGATTATAACGATTATGTTCTAAGATAACTACATGTTTTCTTCATTATTACTATGATTTTTAAAAATTTCTATTGATAAATATTTAAATCAAATGGATTGTTATTATTGGTTATTATGACTATTTCCATTGATAAATATCTATTTCACTTCTCATGATCGATAGTCTAGGTAATGAAGGTTACATATATTCCTAAGTTATTCTCATTCCCTTTTTATGTCATCATACCCTTATACTCAACTTATTCTCACATAGGAAAATTATTTTTGAATTATTATTTTTACCATTAATGAGAATTTGATATCACCCATATTTTTTTAACATTTTACATGTTATGTATACTAATGATTAAATGAATTTTTTCTATAATGGTTTCTAACATGATGATATTTTTTAGAGTTTTGAGGATTATATGTAGCACCCCTGGGTTCAGTTAGGAAACCAATTATTTACTATTTTTCTGTATGTAATGTTTATGGTAGGATTATTTCCTAATGATTGAATTTGAATTGATATATCACTGGTTAAAGGAATTTTTTTATTAGATTCATTAATTAGAAATAGATATGCTCATTTGGAAGATGAAACATCATATGATTAGAAGTTAATGTTGGTCATAGCCAACATTAACATGTAATGTGATATCCAAGGTGATTTTGTGATTTTATTTCAAGATTCAGTTGTTCATGATTTGGTAAATATTTTTAAAGAGGCACAGACATCCAACACACAATGTGTGTAGTTAATGTCATGACTCAATAGTGGCGATTCCATTATGTTATAAAATCAGGATGTTATTTCAAAGATTTTGATTACCAACTGAATGGTTGTACTTATAGATTCTTCGGAACAATTTCATTGTTCTTACCGCCATTTGTGGTGGGATATTCATCCTACAATATAATAGATGTATACAGTATTGAAAGCATAGTTTTTGTAGATCAGAATGAAAAACAAGGTTGTTTAGTTTTTTAAAGATTCATAAAATACCATAAAGTTAAAGAAAATCATCAGTTACCAGTACTTATGATTCAGTATTTAACGATTCATATGTTGACAAGGTATTTAAGAGCTAGGGATTTTGTAACAAGTCCCCCACAAATAGTAAGGAAACATGATTTTATTTGGGTGATAATGTGTTTACTCAAAATGTGGCTCCATTTCATTCCTATTCATTAATATCATATGATGGATGAATTTTCCATGATTTTCATTTGATATGTAGTAAAGATTCATTGAGTACTAAATTCGATCATGTGGGACAATGATCTGAGATTTATGTCTCATTTATAAAATTCATACAGAATTCCCTTGAGACTTAGTTCACTATGAATATGGTGTATTATCCATGTATGAATGGAAAATATGAAAGGATTATAAAAAAATTGGGAGACATGTTGTGGGCTTGTTTAATGGAATTTGGTGTCTTGTGAGAAGAACACATGTTGTTAGTTGACTTATCCTATCACAAATTTATCATACCATGATAAAAATGGCTCTATTGAAAAATTGTATAGGAATATTTTTCATTCAACGCGTTTTTATGTGTAAATCGGTGATACAACACTAGTTGGTACAATCCATGACCAAGAAAAAACGAACATAATATATTTGATCGATAAGAAGATTGAGAAAAAACATCTGGATCATGACCTTGTCATTTAGTTGAATCATGTCAAAATAGATCATAGTTATTAATTAGCTCATATCACAGTGTATATTGTGGATAGACAACACAATATATTATATCGACAATTTATCATTCCAATAATGGTTGGAAGAATGTAGAAACACATGTTTCATGTGAATACCACTTTATTTATGACTCCTATGTAAATAATGTTTATGGGTACAATTTTTTGAGATTTTAGAGAATATATGGAGTGTTTTTTTTGGATTTTCTACAAGTGTATTGTTGGTTCATGATTTGGGGGTATCGTGAAAACCTAGAGGAAATTATTGACAATGAGTCATGAGTTAGAGGAAAGGCACATAAAAAGACCTTGAGATTTCCAAATAATATGGAATCCTATGAGAAACCACACTAATTAATGTATTAGGATTTGTCTTAGTTGACGCACAATTTACTAACTATGTTAAAAAAACTGTGTGAGGTGTATCCTTGGGGTAGTAGCTAGTGCACGACTAGCACATGGTATGCCAAACCATGTGACTAAACTATAGAAAATAATAAAATAGAATCCAAAAAATTGGATCTACTTCATATTTGTGTTTAAGTGCCACTTCATATCCCTAAAATGTCTCAAACACAGGATTTTTCTATCTCAATATAGGGAATTTCATGATCCATTAATGCTCAATTATCAAACAAATTCATTGTCCTTATTGGTGTTTAGTGGGTTTCTTTAGATCTACTTCTATCAATCTCCATGTTTTATAGATCTGTGTTTGATGTTGATAGATATATGATTATATTTGTATTTTTTGATTATAGGGGAAGATAACTATGTTGGGTTTTAGAAGTTAAACATGGGTTTTTAGAGTGATTGAGTGTAATTATTCATTTCCAATAACAATCCCAAGATAGGTGGATTCACTGTATAGTCCTCAATTTAGAGATTGAAGGATCATTTTAAATTTTTTTTCTTTTTACTGCATTTAGATATATATACATTTTATGAAAAGCATAGTATAACCCTCTTTTGTTATGGTTTGTGAGTTTTTGGTGTAATGTTAGAATTTTGTTAAACATATTATGAAATGTGCCTTGATTTCATGAATTTATGTTATTTATGTTAAAATGTGCAATTTTTTGGATTTTGGTAGTATGGTTAAATTGATATTTTTAAAATAAAATCATTTTATTTATTTTTATTGAATTGGTTTTTTGGGAACATTGATTGATTAAAACAGGGTTTTATTAAAATGGTTTTTTGGCATTAGGATTTAGCATCCAGGTTGTGTGTGTTTATGTAAATTGGGGATGGATATGGGTAATAATTCTACCCCATCATTTTTGGAATTGTTACATATTAGGGATATCCAGGGAAAATCGTTCATTATCTGATGTATTAGTGAATGGATGACTCACTACTCACGATTATAGGGAGGTCAAGGTTGTTTGTATTATTGGTTGTGTGAATATGTGGAATGGGATCTATTATTTATAATGAAACTTTTGAAATGTGATTAAATAATTGTTTGTATTACTTCCATGATAAATGTAAATTTTATTGAAACCTATTTGATATGAAAATTATTTATATTCTTATGTAAACTATTTTATTAGTTGGATAATAAAAACTATTTTATAGAACACTGATAAAATGTTCTATTGTAATGGAATGAGTAAGGAAGTAAATATGGATAATATACTAAGTTACCACACTCACCTCAGCTTTGTAACATTGGTCATTTTACCCATGTTCTTTATCATGACATGGTAAAAGTTAATGTATCACAATTCACTATTGGATCTATGTTGTACCTTTAATATAGAATATGAAAAACATAATATAGTCGGTAAATTACTCCCTTGATTATATTAGTATTTATTATACAAGAGTATTTCCTAATTATCAAAAATTGTAATCCTATAAGGTTCTTGGGTATGTATGTGATGTAGTTTTTCCTTTTGATTTTATCTGTTTTAGAAAGAAAAAATTAGTCCGCCTTTTTTTTAATGTTAAAATTTAATTTTTATGTTTCAACCACTAGATCTGGGAGTGTATGTTGGGGCAGTTACACAAAATGTCACAAACTAATATATATATATATATATATATATATATATATATACTAATACAATAACATAGATAATAATCACAATAAAAATTATCATGAATTAATTTTTATGTAAATTAATAATGAATTAAAATACCATGAAACTAATAATATAACTTTTTGATAAAATTAATTCCTAAAGATATTCATTTTATTATGTATACATATTAAATATTATATAGTAGAGCTACTTTAGTAAAATAATTTAATGTTTAAATAAAAAATTATAATTTTTTAATATTCAAAAGAAAGATGAAAAATACTTATCATTAAAGAAAATAACTATGATTATTGAAAAATAATTTCTATAATAGTATCAACCATACTACCATAGGTAATAATTTGAAACTCACTTTTATACCATAATAGGCATATATTATGCTTCTCCACGAGTAATTTATTATCCCTTATAAAATTATATGAAATAATGGGTTTTGATAAGTATGTTTCAAAACATAATCATCGGTATTTTATTTTTACTAAATACTAAAACCAAAATGCCTAAATAATAACATAATAAATTAATTTATTTAAATTTTAATGATCATTAAAAAGATTTATCTTCTCATGAAACCATCATTTTATCAAGATAAACATTAATTTTAACTATATCATTATAAGTTATTCCTATAACTCATTTTTTTCTATGAATATTGTTTTCTCCCACACACCATTATGTAATCCTATATATTTAAAAGAAAAATATATGATTTATAGTGTGTCCTAAAGAGTATATTATCAAAAAAATCATATTACATGGGAGTGTATGTCTTGGTGTGATATTGTTCCTCTATTTAATTCACTAGGTCATAATTGATTTAAAACCCAAAATAGCCTTTTTTCGGGTTATCATCATGAGATATAACTATTCCAGATCCTACATTGACATTCTAGTCTCCACTGAAAGATATATTTAATTGGAAAACCACACAATATCAACTTTAATAAAGTGTTAAAATTTTATACAATAAATAATCAAACCCCATAGATATACCCCTATGGTTTCTAAAAATTCAAAAATTCCAAATCTCATAACATTTTTTTAAATTACTAAAAGATTTTATATACTATATAAATTATAATAAATAATATCATATAAACCTTTGATAACATCCTTAACACTATATTATGAGCAATGGATATATTCCAAAAATTTATGTCATGTAATTCCTTCCTTAATATCAGCTATATTAATTCATACATCACCATTAGAAATTTATTTGTAAAAAAGAAAAAAATAATTAAATCAAATTATGAAACACATTATGTTTTAGTGTTTTCTAGAATTATTAATGAAATAAATACTATAAAAACTCATGTGATTTTATCCAAATGAAGAATTTTCATTTCATAATGAGAAAATAAATTTAATAAATAAAAAGAATTTAATTTCTCTGAAAAAATTATATTCATAGGATACGATTATATGAATAAAATACATATTATGTTTCTTCATAACATAAGGAAATTAGAACATTATAATGAGGTGAAATTAGGTTCTCTATAATGGAAATCATAAGTGATTATAATTAAATTCTATAACTGAGGATAAAATAATCATATGGGTATCATCTTGATATATAATAAAATCATGATTATTAATGATTATGTAATAAATCAATGCACAAAACATGAAATAAAATGATATATTTTTCAAATGTGGGATTATTATAACCCATCCACATGGGCCTATTCCATGACTACCCCAAGCTCGCTTCCCATTGGCTAGGCACTGGAAACTAGCGCCGAGTAGGTGTATCCCCCAAAGTGCAGAAATTTTTCTATGTACCTAGAGACATTCATATGTCCCCAGGAAAGGGTGATGGACTATAATGTAAACATGCAGGAATACAAGACCAACTAAAATAGAAAAGTACAATATCTTAGATCTCACCTACAGGAATCTACACATTACTGATAGGTACATTACGTTGTTTGAATGTTATAAAATTGTATGACATCTATAGGGTCCCCCTGAAGCACCCCATGACTTCGGCACACTAAGGACTCTATTGATGAAATTGATCATCCCCACTAGACATGTCACATGTGGTAAATTCCAACTCCTGGGTTATTAAAAAAATACTTAGTATGTATCCCATGGCATAGAGTAATTACACAATGTAATACACAAGAAGTAACAGAATGTATACCATAATTAACAGCACCATGAAACACTATGAAGGAACCCCGCTATTGAACAACATGATAGAATAACCTGAAAGAGAACCATGAAGTTTTACCATGAAGGAAAAAAAGGAACACCATGAAGGAACACCATGAATGAAAACCATTATGGAATGCCATGATGGAACACAACTATGAAGACCACTAATGAATACCATTAAGGAACACCATTATGGAATACAACAAAGGAACACACATAAGGAAAACCATGAAGGAAACCCTCTAAGGAATACCATGAAGGAAAACCATGAAGAAACACCACAATAGTACAACAGTAAAGAACACCACGAAGGATCACTACTAAGTAATACCACGAAGCAACACCATGAAGCAACACCACTAAGGAACACCAAAAAGTAACACCATGAAGGGACACCACTAAGGAACACTACGAAGGAACACCTCTAAGGAAGAAAATTAAGGAACAATATGAAGGAAAAAATGAAGGAACACCACATTGGAACACCACAATAGAACAACACTTTGTAATACCATGAAGGAACACCATGAAGGATCGCCACAACGGAACACCAAGAAGAAATTATATGAATTATTTTAAGATGAAACCATCATAAATATAATGTATGAAATGAAATACTAACATACACAATCAAATAAAACCTATTACTATTGAGTCTCTTAGATTGGATGTGTCACTTATACACCCTGAGCAACTCAGACCTATTAAGTCATTTAGTCCCATTGATTCACTTATACCCACTAATTCACTTAAATCTGCTGATTCACAATGAACTAATATGATATATAAACTCATTGAGTCACTTAGACTAGCTGAATCACTTAGACCCATAGTCATAGTATTATCGTCGCAGCCAACCATAGGATTCCTGCTCATAGTGTGCTCGTTCTGAGAGAACCTACACCCCAAGACAATGGTTTTAAGTCATCTTCCATGAAAAACCCATAGAGTGTCTCAAAATAAATGCATCACCAAGAGTATCCCAATGTCGTAAAAAGATCATAAATCGAAATAATAGTTTGAAATATATGGTGTTTTTTGTAAAATGGGGCCAGTTGGGTCTGGGCCCGATCCGACCAGGTTAGACCGACCTGACCGGACCCAGCTCGTGGTCCATCGACCTGACCCATTGGGCCCAACCTGACCAGTTTTGTTGACCCTACCTATTGGGCCATGGGTCAATCTCACAAGGACACTCCATTTCCCAGCCCAAACCTCTACGAGTGGGTCGACTCATCTTTCCTAGACTCGGTGGCTATTGCGTCCTCTCCCTCTCTATATGGTCGATGGTTTCCAACCCCAGAACCCACACATGGTCCCACATTCTGTGATCCAGCACACAACCAAGGATGAGCCCTATGTCATCCGGCCTAACACAACACCACATCTATGTTGATGCTCCTCATTATCATGGCCATCAAAGTATTTTCCCCCACTCACTGCTCATGGCTATTTTTGTGGGTTCCTCCATCTTAGGCCTTATGCCAGCGACCGCCTTCTGCCCTGTGGTTGCACTATCATGTGCCACCACTTGCACGACCCCACTATATCGATCATTCTATATGCTCTCGATCCATCACCGATAGTCGAAAAATTCATTAATACATAGATCTAGTATCTATGATTCCGGATCAACACTGATATGGCCTTTGCAGTCGAAATGACATCAATTTGGGGATCTGATCACGTACAGAACCCCCTGTAATCATCGAACCGTGACTATAGGGGTTCAATGGTGATGCATTAATAATGTGGAAGGATGAAGAATCATGAACTATCAATATAGTTGGATCTTAAAATTTTTTGTGTCGACCATTATATTTCAATGTTAGATAAAGAACCCAGTGGAAAGATAATCTAATTTCATAATTTATTTAACCTCATTCCATACCCGTAATATAAATATATCCAACTGAGAAGAATTATTGGTCCACATTCATCGTTGTAATCAAGAAATGCAAAAGGAAATCATGAATAATAAAAACCCCACCCTCATGATTGGATATATTGCTGAGATAGATTTATTTCACAACGTCACTTAGATCATTGTTTCGCTGGTGTTCATCGATTCGTCGATTCTTAATCGAATCACATCCTCTGATATATTATCCACGGAGAGAGAGCCTCCTCATCCTTGCATTAGGGAAACACTAGAGTTTTTAGGATACCCCTAGATTTCTGACAAGGAATATTAAAAAAATAAAAATCAATTGCCTCAACACATAATGTCCAAATAAAATATTTTTAAAAAATATTTTAATGAATTTCACATTCAAAAGCAAACATTCAACCTCAACCTGAACCTATCGAGATTACACCAATCCAAAGGAAAACACCTCATTAAGAACACAAATTTGGATTCATATATTTAATTGGAGTAACCATTCATGAGTTATAAGGACTTGAAGAATACAATAATTTAATTTAATTTTTTTATTAACGGATATGCCAATTTAAATTTTCTCACTAGAGACATGAACCAACTAATGTTATGTTATTCCTAGTGAAAAGTTTCCATACCGAATGCTATGGTGCCCCAAATTTTATGATTCGGTGACCATTTATGAGTTTTTCAAATTTTTATAGAAACCCACTCACAAATGATACTTAAAAGAATAAAATTTTTACTAATCATTTCAGGAACTTTGAGCCCCCAAATATCTTGTCGTCTCAGTAACTGGCCTCATAGTTTTCCCAATAAAGTTTTAAAATGTAGTTTCGAGAAAATATGAGTTACTAAATTCTCTTAACCGTAATTGTTTATGTCACTGAAAGACAATCCACGGAATTCCCAAATAGATGAGGGCATAAGCATGAGCATTATCACCGCCTAAAATGTGGTCTTCCAGATATTCTTGTGCTAGCACCAGGTAGACAATAAAGAAATAAAATATCGATGGAAGGTCCTCCCATTCCCATCCTCGATCTCCATGAAGTGGTGGAAATGTGGGAATCCTGATCAGGAACTATTTTTATGGTATTTCATAGATTCCAACTCTCTACTACACATAGAGGCATCTAAAGATCTATACTAAACTCTTATCCCAAAAAGATATGAATTGGACGACATGGTGAGTTATTCAATGATCACCGATTTGGTATTGTGTTCCCTATATGTATGTGATAAACCCATCAAAAACTCAATTGATATAATTTCCCACTCCCTTCCCTGCTCTTTAAGGAAGAAAAGGGAAACCCCTTCCAAGCATAGTTGTTCGAAATTGTGAGTTGAAAACCCACGAAACTGACTCAATTAATAACTCATCCTTTTTATCAATAGGTAATCTCAACTTCAACTTGTTCTGTCAACTTAGTGTCTATCTTGACACCCACATGCATATCAAAATTCACCTTTCCACTGTAGGAATACACTACAACAAGTACGTGGAAATGAAATCTCAAAACATCTACTACACCGAGGGTAAGTCTAGCGAACTCGAGAGTGATTGGCTGCATCCTCATAAGCATGAGTACATCGTGTGCTGTCTATTTTACCTTTTTTGATGACCATGAAAAATACCATTCTATATATGGGGACATAACCCACCTATTTTTTATATAAAAGTCAATTTGAGCATGATCTATGGACAACCAATCTATACCAAGACCAACATTGTATGTCCTCGAAGCATCCAAAAAGAATTTTCATCCGAAAAACATACCTAAAGGGTCAAATCACACTATCCGCACAAGTTTGAATATAGAGTATCCACCCAGATGTATCTCTATATGTAACGTTTAAGTCAGCCATTTAACTAGAAACTCTATGTCTAGAAAAATATTCATCACAAAAAAGAATGATTAGGACCCATGTCTATTAATATATCATCTATGAGTTAAAACTAACCGTAACTCGAATCATACCTAGAGCCCTTGGGTCATACACCTTGACTGCATACAACTACCCCATCCCATATCCTCCTGATACATGAACCTGGTGGGACCACATTGGTGTATTAGTGGAAACATGTTGAAATTTATATCACCTCCTACTACTCCCTCATCACCTCTACTATATCTTCCACCCTATAGATCCATATATTCATATTACTGCCCCTGCCTCAGTGGCCCATCCACCATATCCCTATCTTCTACCATGTGGGATTAACAATCACTATTGATATGTCCTCATTCAAATCATGAAAACCATTTCCCCCCTCTAGGATGAATGGACTCACCATATGATCCCAAAGCTAGAGATCATCTGGCCTTGCATCTCCTATATGAATGTCTCAAACATCCATGTCTCGGAGACTGACATCTACATCTTTATTTTGAGGTCTCAACTACTTCTTTCACACTTCTGACATCTAGTGGATATATCCCCTCATCAAAGGTCCTTTCAAAAACAAAAGTTCTCTCTAGAACCCTATCATAAGTAGGAGTTCACATAGTAATATTTCAATCTTGAAGGTCACTAGACACCCCTCCCTCAGAGTTCAGAGCTCTAAAGAACTAGTAGAATAATATTCATCGATTACCTAGAAAGGTCAGTATTCCTTGATGAATAATTATATACTAAAATGTCATCCTGCTGATGTTGTAGAAGATCTTGGGAATGCAAATCCATAACCTTTTGTGGTGATATCACCTTCATTGAGAAATTTTCTCTAAAATTATCCCCGAAAGTGTCACCTCATCATTTGATAACGTAATCAAAACTCTCGCATCTCCCTTCTGAGCCAAGAATAATCCTCAAATCATAGACCACCATTTCATTAAATAGTGTCTTGACTAGACCAAAAGCTCGAGCACCACCTTAGGCATGTCTTCAGCCACCTGAAATTCAAGCTCGCCTTTGACCCTAATGGGTCTCTTTTACTAAATCTCCTGAAGTGCACTCATTATGCACATCTCATCTTCTGGTAAATTGAGTACCATGACTTACTCTTTAGGTGGTGGTATTTCTGGTACACAACCCGATGGTGTTGTCTCTAATAAAAATCTATGTACCCATCTCGTCAACCCGTGGATCATACTCATGGTCACACGATGGAATCATGGCTAGCTGGATCCATGGTAGCATCCAGAAAAAAAACAATATGTACCATGATCAATAGAGTATACCTGGTGAGAAAAAATTGACTCCAGAATGAAATGAAACCACACTAATTTCTTATAAGATACCAGAATGATTAATTTCCCACAAAATTATCATCTTCATGTATTGAGTCAGAATACAGAATTCACAGTCCTAATGTATGGATAAGTTAGCCCTCGCACCAACACTGGGATCAATAGCCTAAAATCTGAACTAGATACACTTCACACCACTTCCCAAAATCATGAGTTAAACCGACCACCCTTTAATTCCATAGTGTCAAATCCCATCCCTCGGGTCTATGTCATGACTACCCATGAGCACCTCTGATTGGTCAGGGGCTAGAGTCTAGTTTGTAGTATGAATATCCCAAAAAGTGGAGTCATTTTCTTATGTAGCAATACACATTCACATGTCTCCATGAACGGGTTCTCAACTAAAAATTATACATTATAGAATACAAGCCACACTAAAAATGGAAATTACGTGATACTAGATATTCTCTGCATAAATCCCTGCATGAAGGGTCAGTATTTTATGTTGATTTAATGTCACTAATGTGTCAAATTTCTACTAGGTCACCCCAATGAACCACCTATCTCTGGCCCAATATGGACTGCCTCAATGATTTTGACAGTCTTCACAAAAAATTACATGTGTAGGTGAATCCAGTGAGGGTGTGTGTAAAAAAATACTCATTAGGGACCAAAAACAACAAAGGAATTACCCAATGTAAACCACAAAGAATCACAGAACGTAAATCACAAAGAATATAACTATGAAACACCTATAAGGAACACCACTAAAGTACACCACGATGGAACACCACAAAGGAATACCATGAAAGAGCACCACTAAGGAACACCAAAAAGAAAAACCACTAAGGAACAATATGAGAAACAACCCTAAGGAATACCATGAACGAACATCACTATGGAACACAACTAATGAATAACACAAAGGAACACTACTAATGAATACCTCAATAGAATACCATGAAGGGACACCATTAAGTAAGTCCTTGATTGAACACCGTGGAGGAGCACCAAAAAAGAACCCCGCTATGAAACACCATAAAGGAACATGAATAAAGAATAACATGAATGAACATCATGAAGGAACACCACTAATGAGATCTAAGAAGGAACACAATGATGTAACACCGTGACAGAACCCAACTTTGGAACACCATGAAGGAACACTACTCAGGAAGACCATGAAGGAACACCATGAAGGAACAACACTAAGGAAAACCCTAAAGGAAAACCACTAAGGAATATAATTATGGAACACCACAATGGTACACCACAAAGTAGTACCACGAAGTAACACCATGAAGAAACATCATGAGGGGAAACTATGAAGTAATGTCATCACACACTTGTATACATCTAATATACGAAATCCCTGACTATCCGACATACACACAGAACACCCAGTACTATTGAGTCACTTAGACCCTCTAAGTAACGTAGACCAAATGATTCACATAGAATCGATAAGACGCATAGACCCACTGAGTCACATAGATACATAGTCATAACCTTCTTATTACAGCCATCCATTGGATTACCGTTCATAGCGTGCTGGTTCCAGGAGAACCTACCCCACAAGCCTAATTTCATTAGTCCACATCCACATAAATGAAAATAGTTTTTTTTCAAAAGGTCTATTTCTTCATGCGGTTCTTAATTCCAAAAACATGTCATCAATTCGACATATGGTGTGAATGTATGATGCTTATTGTAAATACTGGTCAGTGGGGTCTGGGCCAGTTCCGACTGGGTTTGACTGTGGCCTTCGTTCATCCCCCATGACTATTGAAATGGGATCCACTACCTCTAGTCATCAAGCTCGTGGACACAATCAAACTGGTCATCTCACTTCCACATGCCATTATCATTCCTCCTTCTGTGGGCTCCAAATCCTTCTTCACCGGTCGAAATTTTCATCCAAACATAGATCTGAGAACCCCTGGTCATGATCTTCACTGATACAATCCTTCTAGTTGAAATGGATTTGATCTGGGGGTACAATCACATATGGAACAACCTTGAAATCATCGATTAGCGGCAATGTGGGTTCAATGGAAACAGACAAAAAAATGAAGAAAGAACCATCAAGAACTCCCCAATATGGAAAGAAATTGTCATTTTCATTTTGACGTCGATCCATCGAATTTATATGATGAACAAAGATGAATAATGATTAAATATCAAATTTAATTTAACCCAATTCAGTCCCCAAAATTGAAATTTATCCATCCCACTAGAACGATTAACCCATTGATCAACATATTAATGGGATGATCCGCATACATCACTGGAATCAGAAAGTTGGAAAGAAAATCACAATGAATAACAACCCCTACCTAGATTTTGGATTACTTTTGGACATTGATTGATGTCACTCATTACATCAATCATTATTCCTCCATTATTCATCTATTCATTCCTGAATGATGTAATATTAACCATTGATTCATCATCACCGGTGTGGGAAGCTCGTCCTCATTAGCTTAGGTAAACTAAAGGGTTATGATGATAACACTGTATTTTTGAAGAGGCTTATTAAAAAAAATCAATTCCACTACATCGTCACATAACTTCTTAAAAATGTAATAAATATTTTATTGATGTTCACTTAAAATATCTAACAATCACCCTCGACCAGAACCTGTCAAGCTTTGCCCATTCCTATGTAAAACACCCCATTACAAACATTAATATTGTCTCATATTTTCAACATGATTCACCGTTCTTGGGTTTTATGAATTTGAAAAAACAATTGTTAATTTTAATTATTTGTTTTTTTAGGTTTATATCATATTTGTGTATTCTACCTGGAGACCCACAGTGATTAATGTTAAGTCACACCATGGGTTAAACCACCATACCAAACACAATAATGTCCATAATGTTCTGATTTTGACACCCATTTTAGATTTATCTTACTTTTTTAGGAAAAATGATCATGTGTACTATTTAAGAACATAACTTTCATTGATGGATCATTTTTTGGGCACACTGGGCCTCAGAATTGCAAACAATATCAGCACATAATCTTGTAATTTTCTTAGGAATATTAAAAAAAAGGATCTAAAAAATTTGATTCATTATAGTGATTCAATAAAAAATACATGGTAGAATAACTTAGTCATGAACATAATCATAAAACAAGAAATGTTTTTTTAATATGATATATACATTACACTATGAATGATATATTTCATGAGCCACACCAACATATCCATTATTACGAGAAACCAAAACATACTCAATAATTCCTATCACATGAAATTAAAACTCTTACCAAATTCAATTAATAATGATAGACAACCTCATAAATATTTATCCATACATTTAAGTTTCAAAAGTGAATAAATATATTTTAATATCATAACGAACCCATGAAAATAAAATTACTTTCATTAAATATATCATAAAGAACCCATGGAATGAAAATGGGTTTCATATATTTTAAATTGGACTCACTTATGAATAAAATTTTGAACCCATTTTATAATCATAAATTGGTAATCCCATGGAATTTAAATCAGTATCTATTCCCATAGTATATCACTAATGAAATATATAATTCAATCAAGATAATTATGGATAATTTATTAACCCCGCGTGAATAAATGATAAATGGTAATTTAAATAATCTTCCCTAATGAATTCATTTATTAAATCAGTTAGAAAAAAATTATCCAAATGAATGAAGAATAATTTATTCATAAATTTATAAAATATAATAATATTATGGATATAAAAAGGGATTAGAAAATACAATGTAAGTGGCTGATCATTTTATCAAAGGAACAAAATATTATATATGATATCTAATGAATGAATATGGATAGATTCGCTATAATAATGTACATGTTTAATCATTATATACGTAAAAGTGTGAATGTATAGATTAATTATTTAAGGAATATTAAGAAAAATAATTTTGGAAATATGAAACATCGATTATTCATTTGAAACCATTTTAGATTGGAATATGATTTAATTCAAGAAGAATAATATTGTTTTTTTATTAAAATAATATATTAAAACTCATGAATAATAGATAATGGAAATGACTATAGATTGTGGTGTTCATAAATAAAAAAAATACTTTTTACAGTTTGATAAAAATTGACAATTTTGGGAAAACATTAATAATATCATAAAAACAATTTGAAGAAAATAATGTTATGGAAAATAAACTCATTGAATTATAAATATACTATAAAATATATTTAATGAATTGGGACATAGAAAATGGAGGATACCTACTGAAAAGAGGACACATAGTGAGTATCAGTTACTAGAAACTCTTCACATAAAATACGAGTCATGGGGAAATGTAATTTCATAGGAAATATTAACACCTATTAATATAAATAAGAAATGATTACAAATAATCCTCAGGAATGCAATTTTGAGAGAAATACCGCGTACCATGTTTCCCTTAATATTCAAAGGACCCCTATGATCCTATATAAAAAACATTAATATCTTAATCAACTATTTTAGATGTTTTTCTATTTTCATAGAATTTTATATATTCAATATTTAATATTTAGTAAATTAATAATAGTTAGTTATTACATAATTTTTTATTTTTGTGGGTAAATATAATCCTTTATAACTAGTTTATTAAAAGAAGTGTCATCATTCATTTTTATCCAAACGATTATCATCTATGGATTATTATAGCTATTAGAGTGTATGACTCAATATGATTTATTTTTTGATATTTCTATTACTGAGTACATTTTTTTTCTCCTGGGAAATCAAATCGACAATGAACATTACATGGTGATTTTTTTTACTAAGAACGGTTTTTTTTAAATTAATGTGAAAAATATTTTTTATCTTTTATAAATGAATAATATGATTATTTTTTAACTATTTAATTAATATAATAAATTTATTTTCACAATTTTAGAAATCCAGAATAAAATTATATAAGTTATTCCATGTATTTAGTCAAACTAAAAAAAGTATAAATGTACCGTATTTATTGATGATTATGTGGTTATTTAGTTGTAATGTCATTCTCCAATAATACAATTACGTAATAAATTATTTTTTAGTATGATATATAATAATTAAAAATGACATAGAAAAATATTTAATGGAGATGAATATTTTATATAATTTTTATTAATGACATTCCACTTACTATGACAATTTGAAAGAATTATTATAGTGACTACTTCTTGGTGTTCGTATCAATAATAGGTTCTAAAAAATGTCATTAAATAACAAAAATTATATCATAAACGTTTTATTTATCCGTCAACAAATTTATCATTACAATCCATGAAAATAAATGATGAAATGAAATGGGAAACCAATCATCCCATAGAGGTGTTAGTCCTCACAAACACATGATTTGTGATTTAGTTTTAAATTGGATTTTCAAAATGTATGATATTTTTTATTAATTAAAATATAATGAAAATTTATCAATATAATAATTATTTATTATGATAAAAAAATTATTGTCTAATGAAGGTAGAGATGAGAAATAAATGCAAAAATTTTGTAGAGGTAGTTGTCCATAATGCTAGTAATGTCATTTTAACGTATGTTAATGGAAGATGGAAGGGTTTTTAAGAATTATGAAATCATTATAAAAACAATAAAATATATTATTGATAGTGAATTTATCAATTTAATAACTAGAAAACGAATTTTACAATGAAAAAATGAATACTAGGATATTGAAAATATGAGGAAATTCATAGAAACATGTTCCTCACTACTTCGGTAATATTGTTTATAAAGTGGGTTATTCCATTGAAGAATAATATTTTGAGAATTATATTACACAATAAAAGTATCCTTCTGGTATTATGATATACAAAGATAGATCATGTTCTGAGCATAGGGTGGTTTGTGAGGGCAATTGAGTAGTGGGGATCACCATTATAAGTAAAAAAACGTTTCTTTATTAAAATACATTAAAAGATTCAATAATTGAAAGTAAAACACAAGGTATGTGGCATAAAAACTGAGAAATAAAAAATATGATAATTGATACGGTTGATCATGACCTCAAAAACTCAATTAAAATATATTTTATCATTTTTCCAATTACATCTTAGTTTTACCATTTTCGCATATTGATTTAAACTAAGATAAAAAAAGGTTACATTTGTAATTTATCATTTATACCCAGAAAATGTAGCATATTTTTTTAATTACTCTAATTCATTCCAAAATTTAAATCAAGGGTTATTTAGTTTTCGAAAGTGATTAGAATTTATATTAAATTACTAAATAAACAATGCTTCGAAAAAATTCTAAAATAATATAATATAAATCAATAAATATCAAAAAAAAATAATACTTTTTTAATTAATTAGAATTATAATTTATAATATAATATACGTATTTTTCCTTGTAAATAGATTCATAAATATATAATTCATAATTATATAGTAATAATGTCATAAATGTATTAGTATTTATATAATTTATATTTAACATTGTTAACCAGAAAAATAAATATATTTTCAATATAAAGAAATTCATGGTAAGATATTATTCTAAAAAAAATAAATTTATATTTATCTAATTTATGGTTCATATTATTATCTCTTATAAATTAATAATATGAATGATGCTAATTTGATAGTTCGTATATTTAAGTATTTTAGTTTTTTAATATTTATTCAATTTTTATAAAATATTTTAATAAATTATTCATTAAAATGGAATATTACTTTTAATAAAAATATATTTTTGAAATAAAAAATTTAATTTTACTTCTTACTTGATATTAAAAGAATAATCACATTTTATATATTCATTATATAAAATTATTATAATAATATTAATAATATAGATATTTAATACACTTGTATATGTTAAAATAATATTATATTTTTATAACATTATGCGTAATATTATATTAATTAACTAGTTAAAAATAGAATACTTAAGTATACCCATTAGATATATTACCATTAAGAATATTTGCGACCATACCAACTATATTTACCAATGAACATATTTAGAATGACTTTTTTTACATTACTATGTATAGTATTACTAAAAAAATCACATTACACTCTCACTTCTTACGTGTAATTCTTATTTAATATTTTAGAATCTCTATAATACTACCAAATTTGGCTTTGATCTCCCCCCTTATCAATTTTGTTTTTATACTGGGGACCCTTATGGATGAAGATAGTTTGGGTATCTTTTAGTTGGAATGATTCTGTTCATTTTTATCAACTTCATCTCATGTATTTATTGAATTTTAATTGTTTTATTTTTTAATTGGTGATTAATAATGTATTATTTATATGATCTAAATTTATTAAAATTTTTTAATACATTATATTTTTGAATTAATAATTTAATTTCAGAAAAATTTATAACACAGATGAATTATTTCTTATTAATATTCCATTCATTGACGAAATAGGTTAAAATAATTTATAATTATAAACATATTATTTTTTTATGGACTCACCTATTTTTATAATCCCAAATCATGGTTCACTTATTAAATAATTATGTTTCTATCATAAGAAAATCTTGTTTCAATAATATTACTAGTTTTTATCAAGTAATAAATATATAATTTTAATCTCACAGCTCTCTTGTTTAAGCTTACAATGCCAATTTATCTATGTATCAAAGGTCCCTGATGAAGGTCACTGATGGAAAGTACCAGTGAAAGGTCACCGATGAAGGTCACCAGCGGATTGTCAGAAATGCAAGGAAACCGATGAAAGGTCACCAATGAATGTTCACTGATAAAGGTCACCGATAAAGGTCACTGATAGAAGGTCATCGATTCAGTCTACCGTTGAAGCCTAATATTTAGGAAGATACTGCAACTAGACTATCAATGCTCACTCTTTTATTCAATTCTTTATCAAATTTATAAGATTATTCTAACAGTAATATTTGGTAAATTTAATGCTTCTGACATTAATTAATACTAATTGTAGACAAATCCAGAAACCGTATCTGGAAATAGTATGAGGTACAAGGAGGACCTCACATAGTTTAATTATTTCTACTATCGGACCTAAAATATAAAATATAATACCGAAGAAGAAAATACATAGAATCTTCTGTTAAAGTTGTGTGCTTAAGAAAAGAAGGAAGAATTTCATGGGAAAGTGCATAATCTCTAGATCAAACAGAACATGGAAGAACTATCCAACACATACACTATGAACCCAAGAGCCTTATGATGATAATTTTGGGAGAACAAATTCAATACTTCGTTCTATGCTACATCAACTCTCTATCAACACATGAAGCTGACCACTGAGTTCCTAAAATCATGAACCTAGAGTTGCGACACTCTTCTTTAAGGACCACGTCTAGAGAGAGACTAGAAGTGCAATTTCTTCACTCCAAGGAGTCAATAGATGAACTGAAAACACATAGGGATTTCTTAAATAAAACACATAACATTATCTGTATTGTGTTATTTTATTTTTAATTTCCAAGAGGTGTGTCACACACTGTCTCATGTGTTTGAATTGGAGATTACTAAAAATCCTAACATCAAACATCACATACAACTAAATTCCCAAATGTAGTTGTGGAAAACATTGTGTAGTCTATATTTTTTTCACGAAGATTTATGGTAGAGTCTGTGATCCCTATAAAGTTTGTGAAAATTGTTGTAAGGCCTGATAAAGACTGTGTGTCATGTTTATTGTTAATATAAATAGTTTGGTTGCAGGAGATCACCAATAGAGAGGATTAAGTCTCGACTTGAGACTGAACCTCTTCAATAAATCTACTGTGTTCTATGTTTATGAAATACTCTATTTTTTTATTTTCCCCAAGTAAAATTTTTAAAAACCCAATGATGTTTTTAAAATAACTCTTACAGTAAAATCCGGTTAGTGTGTGTATGTGATTAATTTAATAAACTTATTTTAAAAGTTGAATATGTGTTTTACACTGATTCAATAGATGACTAATCACCCTTTGAGAAACCTATTGAGAAACTATACATTTATATCTCTACATCCATAATTAACTAGGATGTTTCAATATTGGGGGATCATTAATAGAATTTTTTTAATAGAAATTTTTTGTAGGAAGTCAATTCACCCCCATATTGTGATTCCACTATAACCAAAATTTTTTATTAGGGGAGATTTTATTATTGATACAATATAAACTGTTGTGCATGTTTTCAAATATTTTTCCACTATGATTTTTGTTATATCATAAATATCTTAAAATTTATATCTTATCTAAATATTCAGTTCATTAAAATTATAATTTACAATGGATAACATAGTTGAGGGTGCTACTACTAATATGCCACCTTACTTTAATGGTAATAACACTCCTCTGTGTAAATTGATGATTAAAATGTTTCGAGAGAGCATGGGTCTTGAAATATGGGACACAATTGAAGAACAAAATTCATTGCCTCTAACTGCTAGGCACACATGGTCTCATTTGACTAAATCTACATATAACATTAACTTTAAAGAAATTAATTCATTGTAATATTCTCTAATTTATAAAGAATTCAATAGAATGTCTAGCTATAAATATTCGTATGTAATTTGGGATACTTTGGTTGTTTATCCTGAGGGAACACCCTAGATTACATAAATGAGATTAAATACTTATACTATTAAATATGATAATTTAAAAATGAAGCATGATGAACTTATATCTAAAATGTATCTTTGGTTCAATGAAATAGTAAATACCATGTTCCTTATTAGTAAACCAGTAGACAACAAGGATCGAATCATTAGGTTTATTTGATGTCTACCCGATAGATGGAGAAGAACATCTATTTCTATAAGATAATACAATGAAATGGGAAAGCTACCAGTGAACGAACTAATTGGAAAACATATGATGCACAAAGAAGAGATTAAGGTAAATCAGTAAGCATATGAAGAACAGAGAAATATATATTTATCATTCAGGACTACTACCTCAAACAGAAAAGATAAAGAAAAACATCAAACTCCTGTAGACACTTCCCCCAGTGAAGACTCAGACTCTAACCGTGGTGGTGAGATGGCTCATCATTCTAGGAGATTCCTAAATTTCAACTGTTAGAAGATGTTATTCATAAAATGAAACTATAAAAAATGTTATAATAGTAAAGGATAGTTTATAAAGGACAAAAAATGAAAGGACAACAAAAATGATATAGTCTTGTATGAGTGTAAACAAAATGGTCATGTGAAGTATTTGTTCCCCAAGCATAAATTTATGAAGAAATATTAAGGTAAGGACAAGGGATATGAAAAAGCTATGAATGACACATGGAGTGATTTAAAAGGGATCTCCAGGGGATATGACTCTACTGAGACTGAACAGAAAAAACATGAAAACCTATGTTTCATGATAGAAACATCTGAGGTAGTACACATTTCTCCTATACATAATGCTTATTCTTCTAGGAAAGAATGTGAATAAAATAATGATGTTTATTTGACCAAGGGTGATTATTTTAATACTATGGAATGCGTGAGGATACCTTTAATTATATCAAGGAAAATTATAAATTATTGAAAAGGAAATTTGTTTTAAATGGTAATTATATGTCTGATATGGATATTGAGGATGAAAAATGTGCCAAGATATTAAAATAAAATACTAAACCTAAATTATTAAATAAGAAATTAATAATGGATCATGGGAAATTTACTACAGGTATAGATAACTTGAATATATTTCTAGGGAAACTAATTCCTCCAAAATACACAACATGTCAAGGATATGATCCAGGATAGAGGAGGATTATTAGAAATATATTAATTCCAAATCTGGATTGTTCAATGCTAGTTCATGTTCTGGACCATATGTTGAAAAAAATTACCTAAAGGACCCAAAACAGTGTTCATGTCTCAAAACATATCTATTAATTATAAAAATCATGTGGTACAAGGATGGGTTCCCAATACTTTACATGCTTACTTCTCTGGACCCATGAAGACATGTGTTCCAAAGTTACCCTATACATAATCTCTTTTGCTGGAAAATTGTCTAACGAAATCCACTAAGCCCTTATTGTTCTTGGACAGTGGTTGTTCAATACATATGATAAGATACTATTCATGCTTCAAGAGCATAATTAAATTTTATGGCAGACATGTTACATTCAGTGATAATTCTAAAGAGAATATCGTTAGTTTATGCAAAATTGGTAACCATAATACTATATTAATTTTAAATGTGGTTTTAGTTTATGGGATACAATACAATTTTTGTACTATCTCTCAGTTGTGTGATGATAGTATCAATATTAAAATTGGAAATGATGCATTCAATTTTTTTAATTATAAAAATGATTTAATATTTACTGCTCTTAGAAATTAAAATTTATATGCTGTTGATTTAAATTATTTAGCTAAGAAAGATGTTTCTGGATCAAATGTGTTTCCTAATGAATCCTAGTAATGGAACAGAATATTGGTCCACTTTAATGTGCACTCACATAGGAAACTAACTATTAAAGGTTTAGTTAGAGACTTACCTAAATTGGGATTCCCACATAACAATGTGTTTAATCCTTTTCAAAAAAGAAAATGACCCAATGTTTCTTTCAAACTAAAGAAAAAAGTGTCGAATTCTCATCTTCTTGAGTTGGTTGACATAGATTTGTTTAGACTATGTAGTGTTTCATGTTTAAATGGGAATCACTTTGTTTATGTTCTTGTAAATAATTTTTCAAGATTTTTAGGGGTATACATTCTAAATCACAAAAGTGATTCATGTTCTTACTTCGTTAAATATGCCAAGTCTGTAGAAAACCATATTGGACATAAAATTAAGACCTTGAGAAGTGATCATGGTTGTGCGATTGAAAATCCAGAATTTGAATCTATTTTCTAAAAAAATGGCTATAATCACAATTTCCCTCCTCCTAGAACACGTCAACAAAATGGGGTTATGTAAAGAAGAAATATGACACTTTAAGAGATTTCCCGAACATTTCTAAATGATTATAATCTACCTATCCACTTATGGGTTGAAGCTGATAATACATCTTGTTATATCATAAATATAGTCTAAATTAGTCACTTTCACAATGATAACACCATATTCACTCTAGAATAATAAGAAGCCTAAGGCTAATTAATTTAGAGTTTTTGGTTTCTACGTCCTAATCCTTAATTTAAAGGATAATGTTGTCAAATTTGCTTCCATGAGTAAAGAAATATTTTTCCTAGGTTACTCAATCATTAATAAATCTTATTGAGTATTAAATAAGAGAACCAAATGTGTGGAAGAATCACTTCATGTCAAATTTCATGAGACTAATCCACATTAACCCAAAAACTCTATTGAACAATGTGAGGAAGATATATCAATTCTGGACCTTAATGATACAGACATTGAACCCTTAGTGAAATCAACTAGTTCTAGAAATTTTCCAGATTCTAAACATGTTGAATCTGATCATATAAACAACTATTATGAGTCTTGTTCCAATCCTTCTAGATATATTAAAACTCTCAAGAATCATCCTTTAGATGTTGTAGTAGGTGATATAAAAATAGGAACACAATCTAGAGCTTCTCTGCCAAACGCGGTTGAACATCATGCCTTTATTTCGCAGCTTGAACCTAATAATAATAATGCAATGAATGATGAATTTTTTTATATCCATGCAAGAATAATTTAATCAGTTTAAAAGAATCAATGTTTTGGAATTAGTGGAAGGACCTAAAAACACTTTGACCATGGGCACTAAATGGGTGTTTACAAAAAAAGTTGAGGAACCTGGTAACATATATAGAAACTAGGAAATACATGTTACAAAATGATACATTCAAGAAGAATTAATTGACTATGAGGAAAACATCGCCCCTATTTCTAGACTAGGAGCCATTAAGATACTACTTTCTTAAGCAGCTCATTTAAAAATAAAACATTATGAAAGGGATGTCAAAAGTGAAATTCTAAATGGGTACATAGTTGAGTATGTATTTTTTGAACAACCCTTAGCTTTTACAAATCCCCATGGCTCAAATAATGTCTTCAAACATTCTAATTCTATAGATGGTCTAAAACAAGATCTATGAGCTTGATATGACAGACATAGTTTTTTATTATTTAAAATTTGTTTAATAAAGGAATTGCTGATCCTACTCTTTTTATTAAATGGATTTCCAATGTTGTTTTAATATTATTGATTTATATAGATGTCAATATTTTTGTATCCTCTAATAAGTATTTATGTACTGATTTTTCAAAAATGATGCAAGATAAATTTGCAATGAGTTTAATTGGGGAACATAAATTTTTTGTTGGATTTCAAATTATTCAAAAGAAAAATGGTATTATTTTAAATCTATGTATATATACGAAGTATTTTTTGAAATGTTTTTGTTTTTATTGAGATAAAGGTAGTGATAAACCTATGAGTACCACTTGTATGTTGGATGCGGATGACACTGTTAAAACAATGGATCAAATCAAATATATAGGTATGATTTGGAGTCTGCTATACCTTACTGCTACCAGACCAGATTTTATATTTAGTGTATACATCTGTTCTTGTTTTCAATCAAATACCAAAGAGACTCATTTAGCTGTAGTTAAATGGTTTTTTAAATATCTCATGTATACTAAAAACTTAGTACTATTTTATCCAAGAGGAAAATCAATTGATTTAATAATTTATTTCGATGCTGACTTTCCTGGTTTCAAGTAAGATAGAATGATCACCTATGGAACATGTCACATTTTTGGAAAGTCACTATTTTCATGGTGTAGTAAGAAACATAATTCTATTGAATTATCTACTGTCGAAGATTAATATATAGCTACTAGTAGTTATTGTGCTAAAATCTATGGATGAAACACAATTTACTGGACAGTGTATATCAATTCAAACATGTCTCTATAAACATTGATAACACAAGTGCTATTAACATCTCTATAAATCCAGTATATCATGATAGGACAAAGCACATTGATATGAGACATCACTTCTTGAG
Organism: Viscum album; assembly: GCA_963277665.1. NCBI lineage: Eukaryota > Viridiplantae > Streptophyta > Magnoliopsida > Santalales > Viscaceae > Viscum > Viscum album. The sequence continues at coordinate 820,325,428 of OY728161.1, forward strand.
AGATCATTATCAAAGAGGTGATATCAATATTTAATTCATTGGCACTGATCACCAATTAGAATTTATATTCACAAATCCATTGAGTTTAGTGAGGTTAAATTACACCAAATATGATTTAGGAATGTTAAACTGTTATGTATGGACCTCACCATTTGGAACCTCAATATTAGGAACCTCACCGTTGGGACCTCACCGTTGGACCACATTATTGGACCTCACCGTTGGGACCTCACCATTGGACATCACCGTTGGACATCACTGTTGGACATCACTATAGGGCCTCGCCATTGGTCCTCACCATTGGACCTCACAGTTGGACCTCTCTGATGGGACCTCACCTTTTGACCTCACCATTGGACCTCACCTTTGGGAACTCACCGTTGGCACCTCATCGTTGGCACCTTGCTCATAATCGACTTTTCTGAGACATTGCGTTTTTTGGCTAGAATCTAAAATGTTTTTTTATCAAATATATTTCTTTTACATGATTTTATTCGATCCCTAAATGATGAAATTAATATAAACACCACATTTTGATCCACTTCAGGGATCTCCCGAACCACTTTACTAATGTCCTTACAACCTCACCTTCTGCCAAAACCCATGAACTGCGTCAGATCGCATGGAAATATTGAAGAGACCAATGGTCGATGATGATGTAGAGGCACTAAACCCTAAGAGACCATGAGCTGGGTCCAGTAATCGAATCCATGTAGTGGAAAATCATATCAATACACATTTAACAAATAGGGAAATTGTAATTGAGAAGGAATTATGTTCTGAATGGGTGTAGTTAAAAAAGTCTTTGGTGCTAAAGGGTCTTGAAGATTAGGAATGTGATGAATTCTTTCCCAATAACAATGTTCCTTAAAATCTAAAGCTAGTGAATTAAATTTATGAATCTCTGAAGTTTGAACAGTTTGTGAATGAGAACAAAATTTCTTTAAAGGTAAATAGAGTAAGTGTGGGCTTCTCCTCTATTAAATGGGATGATTTTTTAAGAGTTCCACCTAAAGGGATTTTTAATTACTACCCAGGTATGGTAACTTCCACTAGTGAGTTCATCTGTTATGAAGAATCATTGGACAAACTGATAGGGAAATGCATCCCTAGGAATATGATTGCTATTGAAATGGGTGAAGAAGACAAGATACTGTTCAAAATTGTTCAGCATGTTTTGAGTACCCGGAGAGGGGACATTGCTACCCTGAATTATCAGTACAAATATATTTTGTATCTCTTGAATCATGGGCTGATGGTAAATTTGTGTAGGTTTTTGATGATTCAATTAGTGGATATAAAAAACCCCAGATCGAAATCTAGTGCTTGTTTTCATTCCACGTTGATATCCTTGATGTTGAAAGTGAAAGGAGTTTCTAGAAATAAATAGGAAATTATTTCTATAAGAGACAACTTCCGCTCTACCAATATGATTTTCAAGTTTATGAAGACAATATGGAACCCTTGGAAAAGAAAATGGGTTCATGATGAGGTTGTGTTGTATGAGGAATATAACCATATTACTCATCCTACTAGGCCTAATAATAACAGTGACCAATGTCTAAATCCTGATGATGTGAAGCCAATATTCTTAGATGAAGAAGAGGATGCTGATGTTATTCATGAAAGATAGGATTCTCTTATATTTGATAGGAGTGATCCTGACCTACCCTCAAATACTCCTACAAATACTATTTCCTTTGTTGATCTTAGCCCAACAAAACGATTTCCTAGAAGGGAGAATGTCCTAAGGGAAGGTGATGGAGAAGAAAAAAAATGAAGAATAAGGGGAAGAACATGTCTTAAGAGACATTAGAGAGACCTTAGAGGAGGATGATGAATCTCAATCAAGTCATGATGATTTTGAGACAGCTTCTGATGAAAGTGAAGATGAATTCCTATGTCTTAGTCATTTGATAGGATATAAAGAGATGGTAGAAAGTGTCGATGAAGAGGTTGTTTATTTAGGTGAAGATGAAATTGAAATAATAGTAGTTTATGATTCTATAGAGGAAGTGGCAGTAGACCCTACTGTTGGAGGAGATGATCAAAGAGGTATAACCGAGATGGATTTGATTGATTAAGAAAATGCTCCATGTGAGGGGGGAAAACTGTAGCCATGGGTTCAGTTGTTATTTCTCATGGAATAGAAGACTAGTCAGAAGACCCCGATTTCATTGTCTTGGGCTTAGACTCTGGAGACTCAAATGATGGCCAGCCTAACAGAATCTCTCCAATTCATTCGGTTTTAGAAACCACCACTGACCTACTAGTAGTGCATTTACTTCATAACTATGTGAAGTGAGATGATTTTGAATCCTTGAAATCATATTTGAAGAGGCACTTTGACGATAGATCTATTAAGATATAGAGAACTATGTATCTCAATCAAGAAGTGGTGGAATCTTCCTTAGAAAGTGTTATTTGTTTCTCTCAATAAGAATTTCTACAAAATGTGAAGGATGGTATAAATTAGATCAAAACCAAGGCATAGTCTATGGAATCAGTGAAGTAATCTATTTCGAGTATAGACTCTTATATGGACTCAAGGGTTCAAGTGGAAAGAGACATTAATTATGTAAAATGTTTTGTCCAGCAAATGGTCACTTTGTTTGATGACATCAAGAAGTCTATGAAGGCACGTGTGAGTGGCCAGGATGAAGATGAGAAGCGGTTGATCAGTGGTCTGACCAAATTTATTAAGTAGAGAGTGGCTTTCACTATGGAACCACTATGTGCATCTGCTTCCTCTTCAGCCTCTCCTCCTGTTGATCTAGATGCTTTATGATTGGTTGTTAGAGAATAAGTAGAGATGTTCTATGGTGCAAGTACCTCAAACCCTCAGTCAATTACGTATATCATTTCCACTACCAGAGAAATTCATAAAATGTTTGGAGATTATCTAAGAGAAGCTGCTCAAGATCGGAAGTCAATCAATGATCAAGTTGATTTCTATTAAAAAGGGTGTACACCAAGCATTTGATGGATAGTTTCTTTAAGATGATGTTGGAAAACATGTGGATCCCACATATCACCCAGAAATTTTACAGATCATGTTAACATGCTCAGAGATTTGAATCTAGCCTTAGAGAAATTTATAGAGAATAACGATGATTTTATCTCCGATATGTAAGGAGGAGGAATCATTATCATGGATTTCAAAAATATTCTTTTACCCTTACTCCATGTGCACTGCACTTCAATCATTATTCCTATAGCATTACATTCTTCCTCACCTGCCTCAGGCTCTACTAGTGTACCTCCTTTGATGACTCAAACACAGGCTATCTGAATCATGACCCCTATGATTCCTCATAGATATAATCACTATTGGTCTACTAATTCCTCTGTAGAAGCTCCATCTAAACGCCTCCCTACCATACCTCAGCCTATCCCTCAATCATCGAGACCTGACTCCTCAGTTTCCATAGACAAAGCTCCATTGGACATACTTGATGTGGATTGAATGTGGGGTTTCTTAGTTTATAGGGATATTTGTATTTCTTTTTCTATTTTCTACAAAGTCATCATCAATAATGAAATATTCTTTTCACTCTTTTTTTCTTTCATTCATTTTGTTAATCACGAAGGAGAAGAAGTTATAATTTGACTTTCATATATACACTATCTCTATTTTCAAAAACTAACATTGTTCAAATTTTCTTATACACACCTATGATGATATTAGAAAATGTTCTTACCCTTGATTAAATAATACTTATTTCAAAATTTTCACTGGCATAATCAGTGATTATCAAAAAGGGGGAGATCATTGGAGTCAACTATTTTTATAATTCAAAATCATGTTTCTCTTATGAAATAATCATGTTTCTATAACAAGATAATTGTGATTCATTAATATTCCTAGTTTCTACCATGTAATAACTATGTACATTTAATCTCACTGCACTATTGTTTATGTATAATGTATAAATTACTCTATGAATGAATGGTCATTGGTTAAGGTCACCACTGGAAGGCCGCCAATGAAAGGTCACTGATGAAATGTCACCAATGAAGGTCACCGATGATAGTTCACCGATGATTTTCATCGATGAATGGTAAAAAATGAAATGTCACCTATGAAAGGTCACCGATGAAAGGTCACCGATGAAAGGTCACCGATTAAGGTCACCGATAGGGGACACTGATAGAATGCCATCGATGTAGTCTACCAATGAAGCCTACTATTAATAATTTTACAGCCACTATTCTACCGATGCACAGTCTTCTAATCCATACATTATCAAATTCTTAGGATTATTCTAAAGGTAATATTTAGAAAATTTATTTCTCTTGAAATTAATTAATTCTAATTATAGAAATATCATGAGACCATATGTAGAGATAGTACGAGGTACGAGGAGGACAGCACATGGATTACTTATTCCTACTGTTGGACCTCAAATATAAAAGAGAGGACCGAAGAAGAAAAGACATAGAAGATCATGTGCAAGAAGTGTGTGTGCGAAAAGAAGAGCGAAGTGGATGAGAAATTGCTTACTCTCTAGATTAATCAAAACAAAGAAGAACTATCTGTCACAGACATTGTGAACCCTATACCCCCAAGAAGATCATTTCAAGAGAACAAATTCAAGGCTACCATTTATGCTTCATCAACTCTCTGTCAACAAATGAAGCAGAACACTGAGTTCATGAAAGCTATAACTAGGATTTGCATCACCTTGCATTGATGAAAACATCCAAATAAAGGCTCGAACTACAATTTCTTCACACCAAGGAGTCAAAAGATGATCTGTAAACACTTATAGCTTTCTAAACTCTGTCTTAAAATATTAGAAATACGGTATTATTTTATTTTACATTTTAGAGAAGTGTGTCACACACTGTCTCATGTGATTGATCTGGATGATACTGAACATCCTCACATCAAACAACACTTACACCTTGTTTCCAACATATAACTATGGAAGATATCCTATGTTGAATGTATTGATTGTTTTTTCCATGAAGAGCTTTGGTAGAGGGTGTGACATAAGGATTGTTTGTGGAAACTGTTTTAAGTTCCCATACCTGATTTATATCATGTTTTTTTAATATAAACTACTTGGTGGTAGAAGATTTCCATGTGGAGAGGATTAATATTTTTCATGAGACTGAACCTCTTGTCTAAGTCTGATGTGTTTTATGTTTTTGTAATACATTTTTCTTTCTATTCTGTAGTGCTCATAATTTCATGAACCAAAATATGTTTTTAAATTAACTCTAATAGTTAGTACTAGTTAGTCTTTGTATGTTTTTAATTCAGTAATCCTATTTCAAATGTTAAAGAAGGGTTTTACACTGATTTAACTGAGTACTAATCAACCGTTGAGAATATAGTAGACCAACTAAACATTTATATATCTACTTCCATAATTAACATCGTCGTTTCAAAATTGGTGGTTCTTTAACAGAATTTTTTTTAAAAAAATTTTAACTAGGAACTCAATTCACCCCCTCTTGAGATTCTACTCCGACCAACATTTATATAAATAATAAACCTCATAAAACATGGTTCATAAAGCCACTAACTCAGCATGACATTCCAAATACACCAATGTCTAGAAATAAATGAAATAATATTGGAAAAATATTTAAAGATTATTAACCCTTATAACCAACCACATCATATTGTCAATGTAACACCCCAAGCTTCCGCGGTACGTTTCTCTTTGATAATACAGTAGCATGTGTTGTACACAACTTTAAGATTCTAACACACCGCGACAAATCAAATGTAGCCGTTATGAATACTAATACCTACTTTTTGAAATTTTATACATTTTATCATTCAAAAAATAGTTCATTTTTAGATTCAGAATATCGAAATTATCCTAGGATGAAATTTTGGTACTTTTTGGATAACTTTTATATTTTGATGAATAGTGAAAATTACTAAATTTTTATTAAAAATAACTTTTTAAATAGAAAGAATTAATAGTGATAAATTATGAATTTGAGTGATTTTAATGTATATTTAGAATATATTTTTACCATTTAATACGATTTAGGTCATTGGACATAATTTCACAATTAAACCGGACATAAACAAATGTCAATCTTTTGATAGTTATTATATCTTAAAAACACGCTTTTTGTTTTAACGACGGGAAATAATTTTAAATTAATTTCTGCCACATATGGGTTTTGAATTTGGAAAAATTGTTTCCATATTTGGAATCTGGATTTCTAAATTGTGTAAATAGGTAACTTTCATTTCTATACATTTTGAATAATTACTTCGGTAAATATTTTATTTACCATGGTTAAAGGGTAAATCCAGTAAAGAAGGGTAAAATAATAATATTATAATAATAATATATTACCCAAAAATGTGTCCAAACCTTATTGTTTGATACATGTCCGACCATGTGCATATTTGGGTTGATTTTGGGACCCCATGAAGCCACTTTTTGGTGATAAGGACACAATATATTAATTAAGTTGAAATAAATACAAAAAAGACATAAGCATATATCATTTAGAAAAACAATTTTTACATAGGGTTATATATTTTGAAATTTCAACTATAAATATTTATTATAATGATAAAAATATTTCATACATAATGATATTTTAATTATAATTTTTAGACATTAAATAATTTAATTTATTTTTGACACAATAATGATGCAGTAATTATCGTATCCATGAATGATTAAGATAATTGATATTATAAATACCCAATTACATGTAATTTGAGACTTTTTATAAATTCCAATTATTTTCTAGTTTAATATGAAATATTAGGATTATTTATATAATTTTTTTGAAGTAAGAATGCTGATAGGAATGTATCAAAAACAAAATACCCAATACTGTCAAAATTGACATAAACGAGTTTTTAAAACAAATATTATATTATTAATTGATCATCAATTCCTAAAAATCTAAGGATCGGCCAAAAGATTTATATCATGATATGTGAATCATTAACGGACCAGTTGGGGGTCACTTAGAGGTATATAGTATGTTTATCAACTATATAATATAAAAATACAAAGTGACATGGTAAGTGTCAAACTAATTAACTAAGAATCCAAACTAAAAGATAAGGTTAATATAATGACCAAAACCTGTCTAAATTCTATTGGTTGAGTGGTTCTCGACCCATCCCCACCTTAACCTTTAAATAATCCACTTTGGAGCCATTAGAAACCGAATATGAAATTATTATAAAATAATATTTCGAGATCTTCCTATGGTTCCCCTCCTCCCCCTTATAAAAGGACACCACTTCTAACCAATTCTTCACACCTTAAAATCCTTTTGGATCGTCCAAACCCTAACCAAATATTCTCTAAACTTCCCTAAATTCAACATAAAGTCCATAGTTTGATCATAAATCCAACCTATGGATCCCTTTTGATCAAATCAAATGGAAGAACCCGAAGAAGAGGTAATGTTTTCACCACCCTTTTTCATGTTCATTACATATTCAACTTATACATTCTTTGTTACTCCCATTATAAAATAATAAATCCAGTATCTTATATATAATAAGATGTTATTATAAATATGGTACAACCATATTCAGTATTCTATCCATCCTATGAATTCCATGTCACCATACATGCGTACGTACGGCTTACCGTCTCCACGTCGTGGTGTAATTGTTATTCAAAACATTATTATTTGAATGGGTATAATAATGATGTGTAATTAATGTAAATAATAAATATAACATGATAATGATTCTGTATATATGATATCCCATCTAATCATATATTATTTTAATACCAAAAGAATGATATTGTCGCTCGTGCGTACGTACGGACTACCGTTTCCACAAACACGATGTGATTCATTCCCTATCGTATCCATTCAAGTATATTTCTCATTTGATGATTAAAAATAATGTTTAAGGACTTGATAATATTCTGGATATGAATAAGACAAAACATATCCATAACAAACACAGCTTATGTAACAAAACATGAAAAATAAAATGAGTAAGTTAACACCCTAAACGTCGATAATACTACGATATTATTAACAAAGCAATGTTAAAAGATCATATATGATATCATAATAATTTATATGATTCTTGTATAATTTAATAACAATTATTTCACCATAATAAATGAGGTTAACCTACCATCAACCAAGGAAAACTACAAGGTAAGGGTTATTTTACAATATCTTCATTATTCGAAGTTGTTTTTACGTAAATATCCACTGGGACCTCTTTATTATCCACATCCATGTTTCTTAAAAATGAATTTCAAAACATTCTTAATATTTTACAGAATATGGGTTAACATCATTTATACCCTTATTTGACTGTTATAATAGGTTTATAAATGAATCATTCCATTTTTTCCAAACAATTTCCTTTTTAACCTTTTCGGAAAAATAATGGTAAGAATGTTTTTTTAAACTTATATAGCAAGTGCGGCTATTTTCAGCCGTTATAAGATCATCAAAGCTTCCCCTACAAGATTATAAGAATATTATCAAAATAAATATTTTCTTTATGTGACTCTTAAATGATTTCAAAATATAATGAGATATGTCTCTCTAAAAAAAGGTTTTGATTTCATCTATGTCAACATCCATTGATTGATTATATGTTAATTTGAAGTTGATTTATTATGATACAAAACATCCATGTTGTATTTAAGTTTTTGTGATAAGTTTTACTATGGATGTGCTATTTTTATACCATTCATTTCTTATGGTTAAAGTATTTACATTTGATATTCTAGTTTTAATACGAATGTTTATAATATGTTTAAACCTTTTCATATGTAGAATGTGTTGGACTTAGTAAGTGATGGGTGGAGCCCGATATAGCTTCTCGATGCATCGGTATGTCTAATGAAAAAACTAGATGTGGAATTGGCCGATGACCTTTCCCAATTTTATTTATGGTTTTGGCTGAGTCCATAATCATTTTAGACGTCTTGGCCGAGGCCTTGAAAAAATGTTTCAGAATGTCCGACATTATACATTACCCCATTATCGAAATAATATTTATGGTTCATTTTCTCATTATACTAGTAGAATACCAATGATTATGTTTTATTATGGAATTATTTACTTATCTAATGTTATTTCTACAAAATTATTCGTGTATATTATTAGAAAGGGAATGTGGTTTCAATTATATACCATGCGTAATATTTATGTCATTTTCATCTGTATTACTTACCCTTACTGATCGTTTGAGCTCACCCCTTTCAATGTTTTATTTTTTTTCCAGGATATGAAGAAGTTAGTTATGAGTGGCATGTAGGCATAATCTAGGACGCTTGGATGTTCCTAATGAAATATATATTTGTTGTATTTCACTTCACGATATAATGTTGAACATATGTATGAATCTTGTTTCCAATAAAACTAAACTGATCGGTCTATCGAGACATGATTTCCTTGTGATCATGCCAATGTTATGTAATAATGCACCGAGTCAGGGTAACTAGGGTCGGGGCGTTACAGTTGGTATAAGAGGAAGTTTAGTACAAACCTTAGAAACTAGATTTATATAAACTCTAATTAGAGAACATAGCCCTAAGATAGACTTTAAGGATTACTATTGAAGAATTTTCTAGAATTTTGGTATTTTAGAGATTTTGGGAGTTTTATGAAAAATACATCCTTGTCTGGATACGATTAGGTAGAGGTGTCTCTGGCACAGATGTACCTAGGGGTAAACCCCAAAAACACAGCTTTGAACTAGTCTCGAACAGGAACGGGTGCACGACAACGGGCCTTGCTGCACTCTCGGTTACGAAACTCCTGGGGGATATGCTTAGGATAATTTTAATTTCCGTTACAAACCATTATGAAGGGTTATGAGTATATACATCCTGAATGAATTTTTTTATGATTATGGATTATAACCATAAACTGTTAAATTTATGTCAAGTGTTTTACAAGTGTGGAATTATGTATTTTGATTCATAAACTAATCTAGTTTATGCCATTTTTTAGAAATGGAACCTAGTTGAAGGAATGGAAACCATATCAATGCACGCCCTCCAAGTAGGGATTTCCCTCCTGCTCAAGATAATTATAGTGGAGATAGTGATACAACTGTTGCTGAACAGCTAATCACCATACTGGGACAACTCACACAGGTTATAAATAATAACTTTACCCGTATTGATCACCCAGATCCACAGCATGGAGGATCAATGTTAGATAGCTTCATGAGGAAACAACCAAAGATATTAAATGGGTGTACAAATCCCATAGTAGCTGGTCAATGGATAAATTCCTTAGAGAAAATATTACATGCGTTGGAGATTAGTGAAAGGGAAAAAGTTCTCATGGCAGTTTATCGCCTCACTGGAGATGCTGATCAATGGTGGTCATTGATACAAAACATGAAAGAAGATGATGAAGTATCAGATATGGAATAGAGGTAGTTCAAAGAGCTTTTCATAGAAAAATAATTTCCTCGAAACCATCGACCAGATATGGAAAGGCAATTTCTGAGTCTGAGGTAGAAAGAGGATGAGAATGTTGCAATGTATGAGGCTAACTTTACAAGGTTAGTGAGGCATGTTGCTGATTATATACGTAACCCAAGGAGTAATATTGATGGTTTATTTGATGGTTAAATCCATTTCTCCGTCAAGCATTAGTCTCACAAACCTTCTCATCTTATGAAAATATTTTCTGGTGTGCTATCAAGACAGAAAAGATATTCTCTAAGACTTATGACTTTAAATCAAAGCAAGAGAAGAAGTGACCTACTGAAAACTCTAGAAAAGGAAATAAGGAAATAGGGAAGAAGGGTAGAATTGAATTTCCACCATGTGATAATTGTGAAAGGAAGCACCATAGTGCCTTTCTAAAAGGAAAAGAAGTATGCTACAAATGTGGACAAAAAGGCCATCGGGCTGGCGATTGTAATGGAAATAAAGATTCTACCGATGTTCAATGCTACAATTGCAGGGATATGGGACATTATTCAAATGAATGTACTAATAATCAAGGAAAATTACCTCACAAAAGGCCAAGGGATCAAGGCCAATCTTATGCAATCACTACTACAGAGGTTGAATCCCCGAAAGACGTGGTGGCAGGTAATTTAATGGTTTCCTCAAGTTTAACAAATGCATTATTTGATTCTGGATCATTGAATTGTTTCATATCTTCCCAGTTTTCTATGAAAATTAGATATTTCCAATTTTATTTAACAATGGAGTTTTCAGTTAAAACTCGTAAGGGAATTATCATTGCATTGATGTTTTGTAAATCAGTCCCCATTAGAGCACATAAATGTTATTTATCTACTGATCTCATCGTCATACCTATGATTGAATTTTATATAATCCTCGGTATGGATTGGAATTCGTACCATGAAGCGAAGATTTATATTATGAAGAAGGAGGTTACGATTCTTGATGATGATGATAAGAAACACCTTATCTTTAGATCAGAATCATCGCCACCTAATTCTTATCTAGATCCACCCCGGTATCTCAACTAAATTCAATTATTGGGGAATAAGAGAATGAAATGACTATGATTGAGGAAAGTAATGTTCAAATATAGGATGTACCTATTGTGAAAGAATATGTAGATGTGTTTCTGGAAGATTTACTTGGACATCCTCCAGAACGAGAAGTTGAGTTTTCAATTGATTTAATTCCTGGATCAAGGCCTATATCAAATACCCCTTATATAATCACCTCTATAGAATTATATTAACTAAAGAATCAACTAGAGGAATTGAGTAATAAGGGATTTATTCGCCCAATTGATTCTCCACGGGGAGCCCCTATCCTTTTTGTTAAAAAGAAAGATGGATCTATGGGGTTTTGCATTGACTACATGGAGATCAATGCTATAACAATAAAGAACAAGTATCCCCTCCCTCGCATTGATGATTTTTTTGACCAACTGCATGGAGATCAATACTTTTCAAAGATTGAACATCAATTTGGATACCATCAGTTGTGTGTGAAGAAGGAAGACATTTCGAAGACAACATTTCGAACCAGGAACAAGCATTACGAGTTTACAGTAATGCCTTATGGATTGACTAATGCACCATTTGTATTCATGGATCTAATGAATAGAATTTTCAAGTAATATCTTAATGATTTTGTGGTGGTATTTATTGATGATATCTTCTATACTCCAAAATATACGAAGATCATGAAAATCACTTGCGCATAATCCTGAAGACTCTTAGAAGACATGAATTATATGGGATGTTTAGCATGTGTGAATTCTAGCTTCAGGATATTCCTTTTCTTGGCCATATTTTCCCTATGTATGGAATCTCTGTTGATCCTTCTAAGACCATGAAAATCCAACAATGTCCAGCACTAATGAGTAAAACATAGGTATGCAGTTTTATTGGTTTGGAAGGTTATTATCAACGTTTCATCCATAATTTTTCCCAATAATCTAACCCATTAACAAAGCTCACGTGTAAAGGGGTTAAATTTTTCTAGACAAAACTGTGTGAAGAATGTTTTAAAGAACTGAAGAGAAGATTATTCAATGATTCTATAATGATTCTACCATCGGGGAATGATGGGTTCGCTATTTATAGTGATGCATCGAAAAAAGGATTTTGTTGTGTCTTTATGCAGAATGATAGTGTTATTGTCTCTGCATCACGACAACTGAAAATTCATGAGAAAAACTATCCTACTCATGATCTTGAGTTAGCCGCTGTAATATTTTCTCTGAAGATTTGGAGACACTATCTCTATGGTAAAAATTGTGAGATTTATAAAGATCACAAGAGTTTGAAGTATATTTTCTCACAGAATGAACTCAACATGAGGCAAATGAGATGGATTGAATTACTCAAGGATTATGATTGTACAATACACTACCACAAGACGAAGGAAAATAAGGAGGCAGATTCTTTGAGAAGAAAGGATCATGGAGTTATGAACAAGATGAGAGTTGAAAAGGATCATATATACATGGATCTAGTAAATATTGATATGGGAATAACCATGGAAGGTGAAACATCAACACTTTTTAAAATGGTTTCCAAACCATTATTACTAGAAAGGATAAAGTGTTCTCAAGCCGATGATGAAGTGTTTAAAAAGAAGATTAAAGATTTGAATGATTGGATATTGAGTGACATTGTGTATGAAGATAGAATTTTGAAATTTGGGAGGAGACTTTGTATTCCTGATATACATAATTTAAAAAGGGAATTGTTGGAAGATTCTCATAGTTCCAATTTCTCTATACACCCTGGGAGCACCAAAATGTATAGATATTTAAAGGAACATTTTTGGTGGTTCAACATGAAGAGGAAGATTGCTGATATTGTGTCAAGATGTATAGTTTTTCAACAAGTGAAAGCTGGGAGGCAACAGCCTGGAGGGGTCATGCAACCTCTTCCCATACTAGAGTGGAAATGGGATAATATCACGATGGACTTTGTCATGGGACTACCAAAGAATCCTAGAATGAACGATGCAATATGGGTCATTGTTGATCGTCTTACCAAGTCAGCACATTTCCTTGCTATAAGGGAGGATTTACCACTTGAACGTCTAGAGAGAATATATATTAATGAAGTTGTGGGGATTCATGGAGTACCCCTATCGATTGTCTCGGATTGTGATCCACGTTTTGCATCAAGATTCTGGAAAAGTCTTCAGAAGGCCTTGGATATTGAATTTAATTTGAGCACTGCTTACCACCCTCAAACAAATGGAAAATCAGAAAATACTATTAAAACCTTAGAAGACATGTTGAGATCATGATCACTTGACTGTATGGGCATGTGGGATCAATATTTACCTTTGGTGGAATTTTCTTATAACAATAGCTTTCATTCAATTATTTGGATGGAATCATGTGAATCATTATATGAAAAGAGATGTCACACACCAACCTGTTGGGATGACGTTGGTGAAAGAAAATTTGTTGGCCTGGAACTAGTGGAGGAAACGATGGAAAAGGTAAAGGTAATCCAAAACCACATCAAAGTAGCTCAAAGTATGCATAAGAGATATGCTGATAATCGAAGGAAGGATTTGGAATTTCATGTATGAGATCATCTTTTCTTTAAGTTATCTCCATGGAAGGGAGTCATACGTTTTGGTAAGAAAGGTAAATTGAGTCCCAGGTACATTGAACATTTTGAAATTCTAGAAAGAATTGGGGTTGTAGCTTACCGTTGGGCAATGCTGCCAAATCTCTCCAAAGTTCACGATGTGTTCCACGTAGCACTGTTGATAAAATACATGCCTGACCCAATGCATATAAACACCTATGAAGAATTAAAACTAGAACCCGGTCTCTCTTATTGGGAAGAGCCCGTCAGGATTCATGATACAAGAGAACAAGTGCTCAGAAACATGACGACTCGTCTGGTAAAAGTTCTATGGAGAAACCATAAAATGGAAGAGGCAACGTGAGAACCCGATGAACTTATGAAGAAGAACCACCCGAGTCTTTTTATGAGGTAATATTATAGAAATTTTAATGATGAAATTATTTGAAATAGGGGAGTATGTAACACCCCAAGCTTCCACGATACACCTCTCTTTGATAATATAGTAGCGCGTGTTGTACGCAACTTCAAGATTCTAACACGTCGCGACCAATCAAAAGTAGCTGTTATGAATAGTTATTCCCACTTTTTGAAATTTTATACAATTTAAATTTCAAAAAGTAATTCATTTTTGGATTCATAATATCAAAATTATCCTAGGATGAAATTTTGGTACATTTCGGATAACATTTATATTTTGATGAATAGTGAAAATTATTAATTTTTATTAAAAACAACCTTTTTAATCGAAATAATTAATAGTGACAAATTATTAATTTTAGTGGTTTTAATTTATATTTAGAATATATTTTTACCATTAAATACGATGTTGGTAATTGTACATAATTTTACAATTAAACCGAACATTAACAATCAACAATCTTTTGATAATTATAATCTCTTAAAAACGTGTTTTTTGTTTTAACGACGGGAATTAATTTTAAATTAATTTCTGCCACTTCTATGTTTTTAATTTGGAAAAATGGATTCCATATTTGGAATCAAGATTTCCAAATTGTGTAAATAGTTAACTTTCATTTTTAGACATTTTGAATAATTACTTTGGTAAATATTTTATTTACCATAGTTAAAGGGTAAATCAAGTAAATAAAGGTAAACAAATAATATTATAATAATAATAAATTACCCTAAAACATGTCGTAACCATATTGGTTGATACATGTCCGAACATTGGCATCTTTGGGTCGATTTGGGGACCCCGTGGACCACTTGTTTGTGATAAGGACACTTTATATTAATTAAGTTTAAATAAATACAAAAAAACATAAGCATATATTTTTTAGAAAAACAATTTTTACATAGTGTTATATATGTCTAAATTTCAACAATAAATATTCATTATAAATATATAAAGATTTCATACATAATGGTATTTTACTTATAGTTTTTAGACATTAAAAAATTTGATTTATTTATGAGACAATGATGAGGCAGTAATTACTGTATTAATGAAAGATTAAGATAATTGATATTATAAATACCCAAATAAATGTATTATGAGAATTTTTATAAATTAAAATAATTTTCTATGTTAATATGACATATTAGGATTATTTATATAAAATTTTTCAAAGTAATAATGCTGTTTTGAATTTATCAAAAACAAAATACCCAATAGTGACAAAATTGACATAAAAGAGTTTTTAAAATAAATATTATATTATTAATTGATATTCTATTCCTAAAAATTTAATGTTCGGACAAAAAACTTATATCATGATAGGTGCATCATTAATTGACCACTTGGGAGTCTTTTGGAGGTATATAGTAAGTTTAATAACTATATAATATAAAAATACAAAGTGACATGGTAAGTGTCAAACTAACTAACTAAGAGTCAAAACTAAAACATAAGTTTAATATAATGACCCAAACCTATCTAAATTCTATTGAATGAGTGGGTTTAGACCCATAAACACCTTATACTTTAAATAATACCCTTTTGATCCATTAGAAACCGAATATGAATTTATTATAAAATAATATTTCTAGATTTTCCTAAGGTACCACTCCTCCTCCTCCCAAAAGAACACCACTTATAACCAATTATCCACACCGTAAAAGCCTTTTGGTTCGGCTAAAACCTACCCAAATACTCTCTAAACTTCCCTCAATTCAACATAGATTCCATATTTCTATCATAAATCCATCCTATGGAGCCCTTTTGATCAAATCAAAAAGAACAACCCGAAGAAGAGGTAATGTTTTCACCACCTTTTTTCAAGTTCATTTCTTCTTCAACTTCTTCATTCTTTGTTATTCCCATTATAAAATAATAACTCGAGTATGATATATATCCTGAGATGTTATTATAAATATGGTACAACCATATTCGTTATTCTATCCATCCTATGAATGACATGTCACCATACATGCGTACGTATGACTTACCGTCTCCACGTTGTGGTGTAATTGTTATTTAAAACATTATTATTTGGATGTTTATAATAATGATTTGTAATTTATGTAAATAATAAATATAACATGATAATTATTATGTATATATGATATAAAACCCAATCATTTATTATTTTAATATCAAAAGAATGATATTGTCTCTCGTTCGTACGTACGGACTTCTGTCTCCACGAACGCAATGAGATTTATTCCCCATCGTATTCATTCAAGTATAATTCTAATTTTATGATTAAAAATAATATTTAAGGACTTGATATAACTCTGTATATGAATAATATACAACCTATCCATAAAAAACACGGATTATGTAACAAAACATGTAAAATAAAAGGATTAAGTTAACACCCGAATCGACGATAATACTAAGATATTATTAACAAAGAAATGTTAAAAGATCTTATATGATATCGTATTACTGTATATGATTATTTTTTAATTTAATAACAATTATTACACCATTATACAGAAGTTTAACCTACCATAAACCAAGGAAAAGTACAAGGTAAGGGTTATTTCACAATCTCTTTATTATTCGAGGTTGTTTACACGTAAATATCCACTAGGACCTCTTTATCATCCACATCGATGTTTCTTAAAAATGAATTAAAAAACATTCATACCAATTTACAGAATATGGGTTAAAGTCATTTATAACCTTGTTTGACTTTTATAAGAGGTTTATAGTGGAATATTTCCGTCATTTTCCAAACAAGATCATTTTTAACCTTTTCGACAAAATTAAGGTAAGATTGTTTTTTTAAACTTATACGGCAGGTGAGGCTATTTTCCGCCGTTATAAGATCATCAAAGCTTCCCCTACAAGCTTATAAAAATATTTTCAAAATAAATATTTTTTTTATGTGACTCTAAAATGATTTCAAAATGTAAAGATATATGTCTCTCTAAAAAAAGGTTTTGATTTCATCGATGTCTACATCCTTTGGTGGATTTTATGTTTATTTCAAGTTGATTTATTATGATACAAAACTTCAATATTGTATTGATTTTTTTGTGATATGTTTGATTGTGGATGTGCTATTTTTTACCATTCATTTCTTATTGTTAATGTATTGACATTTCGTATGCTAGTTTTAATAAGAATGTTTATGATATGTTTAAACTTTTTCATATGAGGAATGTATTGGACATAGTAAGTGTCGGGTGGAGCCCCTATAGCTCCTCGATGCATTTGTAGGTCTCAAGAGACAACTAGAAATGGAAGTGACCGAGGCCCTTTCCCAATTTAATTTACGGTTTTGGCCAAGGCCCTAATCATTTTAGACATCTTGGCTGAGGCCTTGACAAAATGTTTCAGAATGTCCGGTATTATACATTCCCTCATTATGGAAATTATATTGATGGTTCATGTGATAGTTACACTAGTATAATACCCATGATTATGTTTTATTATGGAATTATTTACTCATCTCATGTTCTTTCCATAAAATTATTCATGTATATTTCTAGTAAGGGCATGTGGTTTCAATTATTTACCATGCTTCATATTTTTTTCATTTTCCGCTGTATTACTTACCCTTACTAAGCGTTTAAGCTCTCCCCTTTCAATGTTTTATTTTTTGTCCATGATATGGAGAAGTTAGTTATAAGTGACCATTAAGCATAATCTAGAAGACTTGGATGTTTCTAATTAAAAATATTTGTGCTGTATTTCACTTCAAGATGTAAATTTGGTCATATGTATGAATCTTGTTTCCAATAATACTAAACTGATAGGTCTTTTGAGACATGATTTCCTTGTGATCATGCCAATTTTATGTAATAATGCACCGACTCTGGTTAACTAGGGTCAGGGCGTTACAATCAATTACACAATTTAAACAACTAAAACAAATGAAAAATGAATATAATAAAAACAATCAAACATGATATTCAAATAACCAACAATAACATAGTAATATACTTATGAATAATCGTGATAAAAAAATAACTAAAATAAATAATGACTTATGAACATATGTGGGACTTCTACAGACTGGTAGTACACGATCAACTCTAGTGCTCTGACCCCAGATAGCTACATTAAGAACCACTAGTAGAGATAAATAAAATATTCAACATTTATATATTATAGAAAACATTTCCGTTCTACACCTAAACGTTCATAAACCGGGGATGAATATTCCTTCTTTGTTATCAATCCAAACAATTCATCCCAATATCCCTATTAGGGGAAAAAATGTTATTTCTTTGTTTAAAACATAATTATAATCAAAATATTAGATCATCAATTCAGTTTACCAATTAAAAATAATTTAAATTATAAAATAATATAACAAATTCTTCTTAGTATACCCAAATAACATTGAGTTACTCCCACACATGTTCATAAAATGTGAATGCCCCAAAATAATGAGTGGTTTCTTACAATAAAACTAAATTTTAGTCCATATAAGTGCAATACGTATGTCATGTTAGGAACCTATAACCATGTTTATTCCAACAATATTGTCTAGACATTAATACACAATAGTACCATCTTCAATTTTCATAATAGAATGGTGATGTTCAATGAAATCATTAAATAAAACCACCCATGTATACCAGTCTTCAAAAAAATTGTCATCTCAAAAAATAATTATTTTTATGTCATTAATTCAAAATTATTTAATGGTTTATATCAAATTAAATATTTAGAACATCAGAAGATGATATTTTCCCAAAAACTATTCAAATACATGATTTCCAAATCATCACTGAAAGGATTTTTATATAAGAAAAGAAACATGAGTATAATTTTGAATTAAATATAATAAATTTAACACAAAATATGACTTCAATTTATAGATTAGGAGGAGATTACAGGGATTTCACCTATATATAAATGGGTAATGAAACAGTTGATTGATTCTGTGAAACTATGAGATACAGGGCGAAGATTTATTTCCTTTAAAATGTTCATCCTTGATATCATCAAAAACACATCGTATTCCATAGATAATTAAATAAATAATTATATTTAATAATAAATATTTAAGTCGATGATGAGATATACTAATAAATAATGAATGAGTAGACTCAATATTGATTCTAGGTATGCAATTTACCAATATTCATCTAATTACAATTTCAGGTCAATGAGAATTTTCAAACTCACATAGAAGAGTAGTCATGTTATAGTTCCAATGTCAATAAGAGAAGACGAGAGATTTAATGTAAAAAAATAGAACTATTATTCATTTTTTTGATGTTATTAATGGATTATGCATGGTTATAATGAATGGTTTAATAATTTTACTTGAACCATGTGTGTCATACTTGACATTATTTGTCCTCATAGTTTCACCAAATGATATTTAAAAAACACAATAACCTTCTGAATGATATTGATCTTTTTTTTAATATTTTATTGTTTAAAAAATGGAATATACAAATGAATTGAGAATAATGTTCTATCCTATATTACCTTAAATAGAATTATTGTAGAATCTACATGTTTTACCGTAACAGTTATCAAATAGTGGACCGTCTAAACACTCTCAAAATTTATCAAAACATCGAGACAATTCATAAATTCTAACTGAAACTATCCAAAATGTTAATTAGGAAACAAAATATCTATTACCAAGACATTTTTTAGATTCATTATTAATCCGATAAATATTTACATACCTGTAATTATAGTGTCCGGATGTGAAGAAACATATAGTGAAAGTGGTAGTCAGCATAATCGGGTAATAATACTCTATTTTTAATAGATTCATATCTATAATAACAAAAATATATACCTATGGTATATGGTTATGTAACTGAAGATTAACATTTTTATTCCATGATATAAATTCCTAATAATAATGTAGAAAAATTGATCAAAGCATAAAAAGTATGAAATAAACAGATTACATGAATCTGACATAAAGATTAACCACAAGGCTATAAAATGCTGAAATGCACTATATTTTATTAAAATAAAATATTAATCATATATTATTCGTTTATTTGTTTAGTCAATAATGTTTCTTTATAAATTTTCAATTATTATATGTTTTGAAAATCACAAACTCGTTATCTTAATGAAAATTACCATTCCCTAAGAACTATTTTCTCATGGAAAATTTCCCTTCACTAATGAATTTTTATCCTAACCATTATTGTAATTGTCTCATTTCATAATTTATCATAATAAAACTCTTTTTAATAACAAGGTAACAAATTTGGATTCATATCAAAAATAGGGGAATCATATAGTTCCTTGGATATATAGGTTCTAGTTTTATGACTGTGAATTATCTATAATTAAGATTCTGAATTCACTAAAAACCGGACACTGAATTCTCATAAATTTAGATATTGATTTATCTGAAATTTAGATACTAAATTCCATAAAATTCATATTCTGAATTCTTTGAAATTATGACTCTTTATTCTCTAAAATTCAAAATCCATATTCAATTAAATTCAGACTATAAATTTTATGAAACTCATATTCTAAATTCAATATAATTTATATTCTGAATTTTTTGAAATTCAGATTATAAATTACACAGAATTTAGAAATAGAATTCATAAGTATTCCGACACAGAATTACTAACACTTCCAACATCAAAATCTTCAAAATCAAGAATCTGAATTCCATATAATTTAGATGCAACATTCCTTAGAATTCAGACTCTGAATTCCTTCAAATTTCGACATTAAATTCCTTAGAATTCAAACTCGACATTCCTCATAAATCAGATTTGGAATTCATTGGAATTATGACATTGAAATATATATAATTCAAATTCATAACTCTTTTAAAAATAGAATCCAAATATCTTCATTTTGTTGAAACTTATGGTTTATATGATTAAAATCTAAATTATAGTTTTTCTTAGACTCTGGAAATTCAGATTTGATTAAGCTACTTCGTTTTCCTTAAACATTTTATTATTTTTAATCTATTTTATCCAATCTGATTCTAAAAAATTGTTGTTTCAGTGACACATATACATGTCCCACCGAGATTCAAAGGAAAATATGACCATAAAAGGAGGAATCTGACCGTTGGAGTTTTGTCTAAAAATATGATATCATTTGAACATGCTTATAATTATTCAATTAATCTAGATATTAAATGGTGTGAATTTATTTATAGATAGAGAGCCTCTCATGATTTTTACGATTTCAAAATGTTGTGCATCTTGCTCTATGGTACACCAATTGTTTCTTAGTATAATCGAGGGATTCCAGAGATAGGAAGATATAGGTTCCAACTATCTTAAAGATAGATGGATTTTAGGGATTGGAAGGCATAGGATGTGACTACCTTAAATATCGAAATAGTTCAGGGATAACAAGATAGATTCTAAAAATCTTATCGAGGTCTCACCCTGGTGTTGGTAAGTCATAATTTCATTAATGTATAAATCAAGGGACCTTTATCCATGGTAGTGGGATACACTACACTTTGGGTGAAAATATGTCATACATGTAACTTGTTTTTATTTCACATTTTTTTCTATATTTTTATAATTGAAATGGTATAACTATCTTATACTTTCATAATCTTTTATTTACTCTGATAAGTAAGACTCTATATTCTATAATGTAGAATATTTTCTTAAGTAAAAATTTCTTAAGATTCATTTCCAGAACCATGTTTATAGAACCTAAGAATATATGTCTCATAGGACTATATTATAGGGTTAGTGAATTAAAATTGTTTGACTTCATTAAATATAGTTTTCCATATGGTTACCAATGATAGTTTCTAAACATAAAATTCAACCCCCTCTTATAATTAAGAATCAACATATACTATTTTGATCCAACAATTGGTTTTAGGGAAATGTATCCCAAATAATTATACTCACATATATGTTTTTCATGATCATTTATTATTTTATTTCTAAACTTTTATTGCTAATGTTTTGAATAATTATTTATATCATTTTTTATAATCTTTTTCTATTAAAAAGTTTTTGTTGAAAATATATATTCTTATAGATTGATAGGTATGTATATTCTTCATATTGATAATCGAAATCTGACTAGACCACATGTTCTTAGGGTTACTATTATAAGTAAAGGGGAGAAACAATGAAGAATTTTCTTATTAACACATGTGTAGATAATTTTTTCATGCTTATTGGAGACAACAAAATTCCAGACAATTAATTCAAAACCATCACCAACCAATAAAAAATCAGAATATTAACTAAATTACAAGGTACCCGATACATTATTATTTTCTAATACGAAGAATATATATAGCCAAATATATTCATTTGAAGATGACTACTAAATCTAGAAGAAACATGAAGTTACCAATATTGGATATTCCAAAGTGATAGAAACTAGAAGAGATTTGTTGAGATCCTAATAACATGGCTATCTATATCCTTATGGAGAACCTGTATGTAGGGTTCAACATCGATATATGACAATTGACAACATCCACCATCTATGGAAGGGAAGGGTCTTAATGATGAATTTTCTATTTACATGATAATGGACATCATGAAAAATTAGTGGGAATCATAAATGACATCTATTTATGAGAATACAAAAGTATCTCAAATTACTCTTGATGAGAGATTTGGATCTCTTCTTCAACATGAAATCAGAATGAAAAGATAGGCGGATATGAATAATAAGTATAATGGCAATGGAAGTGTAGCCTATATTACTACTAAATCAAATACCATAAAAAGGGTTACAATATCTATGTCTATGAATTTTACTATTCTATCTTAGTCAAGTGAATATGAACATTCTGAAAATGAGATATATAATCTTTCTTGATGGATGATCCTGATAGTGGGAAAGAAATACATTCATTATAGATATAAGAATAAATAAATAAATGACATTGAAGATTCATACATCACTTAATATGAATGAAAAAGATTCTAACACATCAGGACAGACTGTCCCATACATAAATGAAAACATAGAAAAGAAAATAATTCTAATAGGAATAGAAATAAGTATTATAAGGAAATGTCTAAGATAGTCTTGAATGCTAATGATACATGGAGTGCTAGTGGTGTTGATGCATATGATGAATCCTCAGAGTGTGAATCTTCTAAATTGAAGAATCTTGTTCTACTATCCAAACTATTCATTTAGAATAATTTTATAGTGGACAAGGATCACAATTCCAAATCTAGTACTAATTTATCATTGAATAATGATTATACCAATGATAAATATTATTAGTAATCAAATAAAGAATCATATTTTGAATAATACAATTCATTTCCTAATTATGAAAAAGTGTATAGGTATTCTAAATGTCTTAAAAAATAAAATTGTAATATAAATGAGAGGTTTCTGATGGAATGATCATGAATTTATATTTTCTCTAAAGAATTATTAGAACATTCTAAATATCTTGATCAGAAAACTTTTGAATTTGAATGTGTTTCTAAAAACCATGATTCAGTTAATTCTAATAAGGAGGACCATTCTAAGGATATTAAAGATACTATTTCTAAGAAAATGTTTTAGAGGCTAAATATTGTTCTAAATCTGATAATATTGAGGATAAGAACTTGGTTATTAATTTTAATTCAGAGATTCTTTCCTTAAGGAAATGTCTATCAGACTTTATAAATGGTTAGGCAAACATTGACAAGATTTATTCTCAAATTCTTCTTATAAGGAATAGTTATTGATTTGGTTATACAAATTATAAACCTATGTTTCGTAAAAAATATTGTGCTACCTAAAGTGCTCCATTTTTTACAAAGGGTCAATTTGGTGGAAATTGGGAGAAAAATTGTTCTTCAAATAAAACATAATCCTTAGGTTCACATAAAGATAAATTTTTAAAGAATATATAGATTCGAAAAATCTTGGTTTTTAAAATTTATTGAACCATGAAATTATGGATTCTGATATTCTAACTCATTATATACATGAAAAGAATGATAGTTCCAATGGAAATAAAATTTTCATGGATAGTGGATGTTCCCTAAATATGTGTGGTAACAAAAACATCATCGATAATATTATCAAGTTAAAAAGAGGAAAAGTAACTTTTAGAGATAATTCTTAGTGAGAAATTTTAGGTATGGGTAACATTATTCTTCTTGAAAAAACATTAATTTCAAATGGTTTATTTGTTAAATGTATTATGAAAAACATCATTATCATTATCATATTGTGTGATAAATTTTACCTTGTCAATTTTAGGAATGATAAATTCTTAGTACACAATTCCATGTAAGATTTTATTCTCACATCCCATAGGCAAGAGAATATATACACATTGAACATATAAGAACATAGGAGCCGAGATCAACCTTGACTTAGTGTAATAAAAGTTCAATCAAGGCTATGGAATAGAATTATATGAAATTTTCACCTTAAGAACATATAAAAACACTCCACGAAAATATTTGTTAAGGATCAAACTGATAATAGATTTGATTCTTCCAATGTTTTCGATCCTTGTCAATATATAAAGAAACATTAATCAATTTTAAATGAATCGGTGAAGTCTCAACTTCTAATGTATTTCAGTTAGTTTATATGGATCTTTTTGTTCTAACACAAAATAGATGTATTGAAGGAAAATTATATCTATTTTTTGGTTGATGATTACACTTGATTTATGTGGGTCTATTTTCTAAGAATGAAATCAGAAGAATTTTCTTATTTTAAAACAATTTTCCCCAGTTAAAACTGATAAAATCGATTATGTGATACTTATTTGTAGTTTACGTGTAGTAGAATTTCAAAATTCATATTTCGAAACTTTTTTTAAAAAAAATTCATTACTAATAACATCTCAACTCAATTAACACCTCAACAAAATGTTATTGTTGAAATAAGAAACCCAATTCTACAAGAGATAAATAGAAACATGTTGAGTGAATATTCTATTACTAAACTATTTTGGAATGAAGTTTTTAGTACTACATGTAATACTATTAATCGAGTTTAAATATAATATTCTAATAATAAAACACTTTACGAATTGTGAAAATATAGAAAACATAGGCTTTCATACTTCAATGTATTTGGTTGCAATGCATTCATCCTGAATACTGAAGATAAATTACATAAATTTTCTCCCAAATATGAAGAAGGAAATTTCCTAGGATACTCCACTACTTTTATGGTTAATATATTTTTCAATAAAAATACGGGTATTGTTGAAGAAAAAGTGCATGTCAAATTTAATGAATCTGATAATTTTGTTTTTAAACAACCCCAACACACATCTTGTGATATGTTTTAAAAAAATGATTATCAACCATTGATAAAAGATTCTTCTAATATGTAAAATTCTCAAGAAAATATATCTGAATCATTTAACCTAGATTATTTCCTACTATATATTAATGAAAAGGTTTTAAAAAAACCAAATTAGTTTATTCTTAAGAAACATCTCAGTGATAGTATTATTTGTGATGTAAATAAACATGAATGTACAAGGGGATCCTTATTGAATGATGTAGAAAATATAGAATTCCTTTCGAAATTATAACCTAATAGGACTAATGATGCTCTAGGTGATGATGATTATATTGAAGCCACGTAAGTTATAACAAATAAAATCAAAAGGAACAATGTCTGGACCTTGGCTAAAAAGACTAAGGAAACTTCTATAATTATAGTAAAACAGGTCTTCAGAAATAAATGTGATGAAAATGGAATCATAGTAAGAAATAATTCTTGGTTAGTTTCTAATGACTATAATCAACAAGAAGAAATAGACTATGAATAAAACAATTCTATAGTACCAATACATGAATCTATTTTCATTTTACATTCCTTTGAACCTTTCATTAATTTGACACTTTTTGAAATGGATATAAAGTGATCTTTCCTATATAGATACATTCAAGAGGATGTTTATGTCGAACCAACTCCTGGTTTTGATGTCAAAAAACATCATGACCATGTTTTCAAATATACCAAAGAATTATATGTACTTAAACCAGCCCCTAGATACTTGTATATTCGATTTACATGATTTTTGTTACAAAAATAATCATGTTAAGGGAACTGGTGATCCAACTCTTTTTATAAAGAATTATAGGAAACATGTTTTGATTGTTCAAATTTATGTTGATAAAATTATATTTTGTTCAACTATGAAATATTTAACTAATTAGCATGCGAAACTAATGAAATATGAGTTTGAAATTAGAATGATAGGCGAGTTAACATTTTTCCTATGTTTTCAAATTTCTCAAAAACTAGAAGTATATTATATATTCCTTTAGAATTACATTAAATACATTCTTAAAAAGTATGGATATGACAAAAATAAAAGTATAATCACTCTAATTGGCACCTCAAACTCTCTTGATCTTGATGAAGCTGGGAAACCAGTAGATCAAAAATCATTTAGAGATATTATAGCATGTTTTCTATACCTTCCAGCACATCATCCAAACATATTTTTTTTCAGTATGCTTATTTTCAAGATACCAATCTAATCTAAAAGAATCTCATTTAAAATTAGTGAAAATATTTTTTACAATTTAAAATAATCCATTGATTTAGGTATATTTTACAATTATTGAAATTATTTTTATTTAAAATGATCTTCATATGGTGATTATGGGGGATATAGAATAGATAAAAAATTACATCTAGAACATGTTATTTCATAGGACATTCATTAATTTTTTGGTCATTTAAGAAGAAAAACATTGTAGTACTTGTTGGAACCATGGTCATTCTATGCATGAATTTGATTATGGTTTGTGTTTGTTATCAATCCTTAGTGGATGTTCAGAGACTTGTGCGCCATTGACTTAAAGAATAGAAACTTTTGTGACTTTGGGTTTTCAAGATCAGAACATGAAAATAAGTCAAAGGGAGAAGGACACCCAAGTTTTATGTTTGGTCACAAAAGTGACTTGCGCGTCCGAGACTTGCGTGCCAAAACATGCCCGCCAAGGGAAGACTTGCACACCGTCGTGCAGGGTATCCAAATGACTATAAATAGAGTTCCACCCCTCCTCATTTGGTACGACGTTTAGACATATAGAAAATCAGATCTCTCTTCACATAGGTTTTGTGGTCGAGCAAGTGGTGGTGGGTCGTGCTAGTTGAATTTGCGCAGCTCTGGTTTGTTCCGAGTCCAACGTGTTTTGGGAGAGAAAGGGGTTGAGTCACCCAAGTCTGGACTTGTTGAAGTAAGTGTCATGTAGGTGACTTGGTGACACATGCACACCAGGTTTTGAAGAAGTGTGATAGTTCAGAGTTACATGTCAAAAATTTTTTGGGCATAAAAGGATGTGAGTGGCACAAGTTTGATGTTTAAGAAGTGAGTGTCACGCAAGTGAGAGAGGTGAAATTTCACACCATCTTGAAACTTGAACGCCGATCTTGGAGAAGCACACCATGTGTGGTTGAAGTACGTCAGTCTTTTTGGGGCTGCACGAAAGCATAACGTTTTTCTGCTACCGTTGGTGGAATGTGAGATTAGTCTACAGGTGGAAGTTGGACTTCAAAAGAGCATCTACATATAACAGAGGATATATTCATTAGCGATGATGAAGATAACATCATGTCTATAAACTTAGTGGGACTTCACCAAAGGCAAAGAACCAGAGGGAGTCAATGGGAGTGACCCTAGTGACACAATGAGCTATCCCTGAACTTTTGTAAAGGCAGTGAAACAAGGTCAGAGTGACTGGGCCCGAAACTTGGTAATCTACATCTAGTGAAGTTTAGTGATATTTGGTACGACCAACAACCTGTTGGTGTATGCTCTTTGGACGTAGCCCTTAGTGGTGAACCATGTAAAAAGAGTTGTCTCTTCTCTCTGTATGTTAAGGTTTCATTTTTGATCATATCCATCTTACAGGTTTAACAAGTTCATACCAATGTGAGAACAAGATCCATCACTTAAAAAAAAGGTTGTCACCCTGATTCACCCCTCCCCTCACAGGGTGTCCCGGGGTCCTACAAAACATTCCACTAATAAAGGTGAATATGTAGTAGCTGGAAGTTGAAGTGATAATTTGTGGATGATGCAACACACAGTCACAGACAATGGCATTAGTTTTACAAAAAACACAGATATTGTGTGATAACACTACTTCCATATCCCTAAGAAAAAACCATTCCAATCAATCTTGTTAAAAAAACATAGATATTAGGAATCACTTTCTTATCAATCACACACATAATGGATATACCATTCTTCAATTTATCAGAATGAAAGATCAACTTGTTGATATTTTTACCAAATCATTACCCTCCAATACAGTTGAATATATTATTTAAAAGTTAAGAATGATAACCAAAAGGTAATATTTCATATTAAATTTTTTCTGAAACCTATCTACGTACATTAAGCAACTCATTTTCATAGGGGGTAAATTTGCTTGTTAACAATATTTTTTCATTAATAATTTTTTTTTTCGTAGCAAATTTTTTTTTTATTTTTTTAACCCCCTTTTCCAGATTCCAAAAAATTATTTAATAAAATTTTCCGAAATATAAAATTTATCATAAATAATTTTCTCATATATTGACAATTTTCCTATAAATATAGAAGGTATATTTAATTACATAGGTTTTTGTAATAGAATTTTTTACTTGTTGGTATTTTTTATATTAATTTAATGTTTTTAGATTTAATTTTAATTAAAATTGAATTTTTACCATAACACCTTAAAATATTGGCTCCTACCAAATCCTTATAATACTTTTATCTCAACCGTTATATGAAAACCTTCTTGTTTTAACCATTCGATCAATTTTTGAATTCGAATCTTCACTTAAACGTCTATATAATGGCCTCCCATTTCTTGTCCCACATCGATTATCATGGTTTTCAGCCACGAAGCACTGCCTCTTTCCAGAAATACATATCTACTTTTCAGAGTTTTCTCTGACTACAGATGTTATTGTAAACCTATCCTTGGATACAAATGTCATCAGCCTATGAAATCACATAGTATAAAATATACATTGAAAAGATAGTTGATCCGAGTTTTTTCAATAAGTGTAATTCCCCTCTTATGAAAAAATATCAAGCTCAGTTGATGGAAGAGTCATTGTGTAACCAATCCGAACATCCCAGATATAGATTACCCACAATTACTTGTTGAGTCCAACCGAAATGTAATATTTTATAATAAAGGTGGAAGATAAAATTTATCTTTCAAGAGTTATGGGAAAACCTACTCTCTTCCATTCAACATGGAAGCATGTATCATTAGAGTACCACATTAAAGAGAAGTGACTTTTTTCCCTGAAAAGGAATCAAATCAGTCCGGAATCATTGAGAATGAAAAGGAAATAGAGTGCCTTAGACTCAAAAGAATGAATAAATCAATGATCATCAATCATTAAACAAATTTCAGGATTTTTGATTTATGGGTACATGGTTTTCTAACTCTGAGAAATGGATACAAGGTCTCCTTAATGAAATGTGTCATCGACGTTCTAGAATTTTTGGTCATCTTGAATAAGATAAACATGGTGATGTATATCTTGTAAAAGATTTCCAATATCATTAACATAAATCTAAAATCTCATATAATCATGTATCCAGCGATTCTATCTATGATCATAGTGATATGACTACAGTCTTTCAAAATACCCTATAGTTATACGCCACGAACATTCATGATCTTGCTACTAAGTGACGACAACATCCATAGAATTAAAATCAGCTTTAATACCAAGTCCCAAAAATTGTATGAGATTTCATAAATTGAGGTTGATGAATTTTAAATGAAAGTGGATGTATGAGAGATATTGTTGAATGTTTACAGGAAGATATTAAAAAAATAAAATCCCATAGTTCTTGGAATCTCAATCAGCACCCGGAAAGCCGAAGAAGAAGAAGGCATTCCCAGATGATGTTATAGAGAAATGGAGGGAACATAAGAAGGATAAGAAAGAAAGATACTCTAGCTTTTTACAATATTCTTATGAGGAAAATTCCGTGAAGATTAAAACTATTGAAGAGTTAGGAAAGAAAAAAAGAGAAGACACAAAAGAATAAAATTTCTACACATGTGATTGTTTAAGGACTTCTCTAGGATACTGGGAAATCCACTAAAATGATTTACATACCAAAATCCTCTCACAATGATCTAGTACCTATAGAGACTATTGGAAAGGATGTTATAATTATTGTATATGTAGTGGAGGAATAGATAGTTCAAGAAGAGGAAGTATATGAAGAATAAAAATAGAAAGAATATCAGGTGCGTGATGAAGTGATAAGAAATGTTGAGGAATATCATGAGAAGGAAAGTCCTTCTGAAAAATTATAATCCGGACATCACAGGATGAATCAAACAAAATCATTTATCAAGAAAAAGGGGATGAAAGTTAAGAAGAGGTTAATAAACCATATGAAGATGAAAGCAGTTATCATGAAATCATTAAACCTAATGATCTTAAGGGATATGATGAGAAGGAAACGTTTGATTATGAAAAAATTGTTCTAGTCTCGGATATTGAGAATGAATCTAAAAAGGCTATGAAGACTATTTCCTAAGTAGAAAAATGAATACAGTCTATTTTTGAGATCCCTAAGAAAGTGGTGATGGTAAAGAAATATTTTGTAGGATTATCCAAGAGGAAATATTTAATGTAAGAAAAAAAAATTATTCTCTTGTAAGAGAATCATATTCTGTAGAATCTTCCATGGGTTATGATTTTTTTTAGAGTCTCTTCAGAAGTTAGTAAAAACCAGTCCTCTGATTCATAGTATTGATTCGAGTTGTCAATTGCTTCAAAATTCATTCATTCGGATGTTATATTGAGTAATGAAATTAAAAAATGATCTAAAAGAACAATTAATGGCTTGAGGATTCATGATGACTTCCAAGGCTCAATGAATGATGCCTTAGACAACTCAAATTATAGAATAAAAAAACATACAACATGTTTTTTTAGAAAAGATGATCCTTGAGCAAGTATCCCAGAAGAAAGAAGATAAATATCTGAATGGGAAGATAAATTTAGTTTCCAGAAATTCGAAGAGAGAAATGGATCTCAGAATAGAGTATGAAGAAAATTTCAATCAGCAACAAAAAACAATCATGCCTCGGGCAGAAATTCATAACTCTCAGGAAGAGAAAATGAAGGCTCTAGAAAAGAATGATAAGGATTATAATCAGTATCTCAAAAGGTTTGAGGAAGATCATAAAGATCTTAAAATGATGAAGACTGCCTTGAAGAAGATCATTGCAGTGGAAAATAAGGATGATAAAATTTCTACATCAGTTCTGATCTTTTGTTTTACTAACCTCTGTAAATGTTTCCAATAGTAATGAAAAAACTTGTTGTCATTTATTTTTTTATTGCGTATAGTTCTAATAATTCAGGTTTAATATTTTTTTAAATTATATCTATTACTTTTTGAAACTCACAATGGCGATTATAATAATTATAAAAATAATACAAAGTATAATGAAGATAATTCCCTATGTAATGATGAGTTTATATAAGGGGATCTTACTTAATGTCAATTTTCATATGAAAGAATATTTAAAATATCTCTAAGAATTCATGGATGCAATCATTATTGATTTGAAAACCAAAGGGGGGTTAGACATATTCATCATGATTCAGAAGTAATGAGAGACAAGTTTTTCCTTTAATGTTCATTAATAAAATTCATATTCCTTATATTCATTTTTGAAAGAATGATTGTGATTTTAAAAACGGGGGATATTATTGAGTCAATAAGGTTTCTTTATAAATTATATATTAATATATGTTTTGAAAATCACAAACACTTTATCTTATAGAAAATTACTATTCCATAAAAACTATTTTCTTAAGGAAAATTTCCCTTCACTAAGGAAATTTTATCCTTACCTTTAGTTTCATTGTTTTATTTTATAATTTATCATAATAAAAATAATTTTATTACTATATAAATTTTTTTTATTCACATCTAAACCAAAGGAATCTTATAGTTACCTGTATATAGAGTGTTTTGATGTAAGACACCGAATTCTATGAAAATCAAACTTTGAATTATATGAAATTAAGACTCTGAATTCTCTTAAATTTTGTTTAAGAATTATTTGAAATTCCGATTATGAATTCTCTGAATTTCAGAATCTACGTTCACTAAAATTATGATTCTTAATTATCTAATATTTATACTATGCATTCTATGAAATGAAGATTCTGAAATCTCTGAAAGTAAGATTTCAAATTCTTTGAAATTCAGATTCAAAATCCTATGAAATTGTGATTTCAATTTACTCCAAAGTTGGGCACTAAATTCCTCAAAATTCAGACACCTATTTCCTTAGAATTTAGAGTCCAAATTCATCATAATTTCGACTCCAAAATCATTAGAATTCAGACTCCAAATTTCTTATAAATCTGACATGGAATTCCTCGGAATTCTGACTCGAAATTACTCGAAATTATGAATCCTAATTCCGTTGAATTAGGATTAATAATTCATTAAAACTCAGACACTGAAATCTATATAATTAATAATAAAAACTCAATTAAAAATAGACTCATAATATCCATGTTATATAAAAACTGATTTTCTATATGATTTGACATCATATTTTATTTTTCCTTAGTCCCCCAAAATTCAAATTTTGTTAATGTACATTATTTTACTTTCACAAGTGATTATTTTGAAATTGTTTCATGCAATATATTTCTAACTAACCGTAGGATAAGTGAAATGTTTACAGTGACCTCCGAGATTCAATGAAAAATATGACTATTGGAGGAGGGATCTGACTGATGGATTTTTCCTATAAATAGGATCTAATTTGAACTAGCTCATAACAGTTCTATTAATTTAGATATTATATGCAGTGAATTGATTTATAGAGGGAGATACTCTCATGCATTGTGTGTTCTGAACATCTTTTTTTAGGTATCATTATGCTACTCCAATTGTTGGTGAGTACAATTGAGGGCTTCCATGGATAGGAAGACAAAGGTTCTGACTACATTAAATTTTAATATCTTCCCTGGATAAGAAGTCAGAGGTGCCAACTACCTTTTTGGTCAAGGGCTTGTGGGGATAACAAGGAAAATTTAGATATTCTTAACAAGGGATTACCCTGGTGTGGGTAAAGTAGACTTTCATGAATGTATAAATAAAGGGAACTTAATCCATTGTTGTTGGATACCCTACTCTTTGGGTGAAAATATTTCATACTTGTTACTTGTATTTGATTTATGTTTTTATTTACACTGTATTACAATAAAGGAGAAAGTATAAAATTCTAATATTTTCTTATTCTAGTATTTACTCTAATAAGTAAGATTCTATATGCTTTACGGTATACTTTTTTCATATGTAAACTTTTCTTATGTTTTAGTTTCGGAACAATATTTCTATATCATAAGAATGTTTGTCTCATAGAAAAATATTTTAGGGTTTGTGAATTTATCTTGCTTAACATTGTTAAGCATAGTTTTCCAATTGGTAAAAAACTAATTTTTTTGAAACTTACAAATTCCATCCTCTTGAAATTAACCATCTGCATATACTATTTTGATCCTACACTAATATAGTTTATGATCACATATTTTTTCATCCATGAAAAAAATATTTACCATGATTACCTAGGAAATAACTATTGAACATATGAGTAAAATGATAGAAACATAAAAACTACATTATATATTACAATAATTTGACCTAGATGATGGTATGTTTCTCTAAATAGTTTCAAATAAAGAATCTATGGAATTACATCAATCCTTTCAAATATCTGATTCAGAAATCATGCAATTTCTAAACTATACAATATTATCACATACATCCTCCGTAATTTGAATACAAACATGTTCCCAAAGTTTTTATAAAAGATAATATAATATAATCAAAGATATTACCAATCTAAATTTTCTAGGATTTAACTAATAAAAATAAAATCTATAGTTTTTAGTAAAATAAGAATTTAACTAGAAAATTATTCAGGGTTATTTGTTCCGGAAAATTTCCTTCTCTTAAAACATTTCAATATCTTTTTCCAAAACATGAATGAATATATGAATGAATTATTAGTTCAAGGGTGGTTTCGATGATATCTATCTTTTTAAGAATATCAATGGCACCTTTGATTTGAATTAAATAGTTTATTAGAATGGTATAGATAATGAATTTAACATGCACCCTAGTAGGAGTGTAATATAATTTAAAAAGTTTACTTACCATACCCCAAGATAGAAAATAACATTGAAGTAATTGAGGAAAAAAATAAGGAATCATAATTTATGCTTGACACACTAGAGATATCATTCATCCACTAAAACCTTTCCTTAGATACACACGATTAAATAGTAAATAGATGGTATGAATACGAGGATTATACAACTTGACATTCTTAGAATAATTCCCTAAAAAAAATAATCTTGACAAATGAACATGAAATTATCTTATTTTTTAAATAATTATATCTCATTGGTGATTGATCCCATTATTTAGATATGACCAAAATTTTACAAACACATTATCTAAAGAATCAATGGATAATGTTTCACTTTATAACTAATCATGAAAAGTTTGATGGGTCAGTTCTTTAATTGGTAAGACAATACATGGGAAAACACAAACAACGACCTCGATATAACGCACAATGTTTTTAGGTTAATAATTTTCTATGTATATAGGAATACAAATCAATTTTTTTGAATAATGTGATGATACCATTTGTGAGTCATACCATAATAATCCTCATCCACATAAATTTCATCTATGATAGATGAAAAAAATGATGTATCTCCTAAGCTGAGAGTGTTATTATTGCAAGACTAATGTCCCACCAACAATAAAATACAACCACCTCCTTTGTGAAAAGTGAGGATAATTCTCCGTGAATAAAAAATGATGACGTTATTGAATACTCAAAATTAATATAATATGGAAATTTTAAAAAAAGAAGTTTCTAAAGATTGAAAATTTCACCGAAGGTGTCCAATTTCATTGGTCATTGAACATAGTGATCATTCTATATTTCAATGTGTCACGAAACCCACAAGAGTTATTTATTCAAATCCCTAGAGGAATCATATATGTATTAAATTATTATTTTCCTTACAGGTGTAACGTTATTCATAGATCAATAAATATATACTATATATCATTTATGGGAACATAGTAGCATAACTTGAATAATTAATAAATACAACACACATGCATAATTAGGATTGAACATACAAGATTGACATCAAAATTATAACATCATCAACATAATAAGAACAAATATCATTGATATATGAATATAATTTCAATGATATATCCAAAAAACACTATTAAATATTCTAAACTCCAGTAAAAATGCATCCATGAACACCCATAAGGATTCAATTCACCCATTAAAAAATGTTAACTTTCCCTAAGATAAAAATTAAACAAATTCATGTGTCTATAAATATCATTTTATTCCACTAACCTAATGAATGAAATAATTTGGATCAATTTGAAAATAACAACTACTATTAAACCATGGAAAATTCATTATATCAAAATAATTTCTAAAACTGCTTACAATAAAATATTAATATAAAAAAATTGAGAAAGTAATTATTAATACATTTTAAATGAATAAATGGATTCTTTTTGCAACACCTTCTACAAATTTTCACAAATATAAGTGTCTAAAAATATTTTACCGAATAAAAAATGAATAAATATTTTCAAGAAACATTCCCAAGAATTATTTTTTAAAATTAATTTCATGGGAATAATTAAATTTTGAAAAAACATAGGAAAATATTTACCTAATATTAAAAAATTTGCATCACTTTCAAATAGTTTATCAAACCGAATCATAAAAATATAATCCATCAAATCGTGTAGAAACCATTTTGTACAAAAATATTGTCCAACGATCTCATATACAAGATAAGATGATCAATTCTTTAATTATCTGTTTATTAATTAGATATTTTATTTTTAAGAGAGATTCATTAATATATCAAAATATAAACCATTTTAAACTATTTCCAAAATGGAAAACATAACATGATATAATTCTTATTCCATTCTATTCGATGGATAACCATATTATTTGAAATATATAATTAATAATGAAACATGATCAATTATAGAAGAAAATTTACAACCAAATATTTTTATATAACAAATTTAAAATAATAACATAACAGATTTTGTTCTAAATAAATTTATTGAGAAGATATAAATATTTCATTTTTCTACAAATTTCATATCAAAAGATAATTAATTTGTTAAAACATTATTCAATAATTACCTATATCTGATTGATACATTCTATTCATATTAGGCTATCAAATTACCATAATAGTTATATTTTATTAAAGCATTTCCAAAAATTAATTTATGAATCATATTTTCCAAAAAAATATATTGAAATCTATTTCATGTAGAAAACTAAAATTGTAGTGATTATGTAATACCCAATAATATCCATTCATCACCATTTATAATTAAAATATTTAGTAACAATAAAATGTTTTTCTTCCTATGATATCATGATGTTTACAATAGAAAAAATAATTAAACATTTCATAATAATACTTTTTGGCCCTCTTCTATATTCTCTAACATTAATATTTTAAAATTATATTTAATGAATACATGAAATAAATGTATTAAATTTTTAGAATAATGTAAATGATGACAATCATGTGTACATTTTCACTACATTTCATATAGTTAAATAGATTCTTGGAACATAGAAAAGTAGAAATTTAACAGTTAAAATAATTAATCATTTTTAAATTAATTAAAATTTCATTCTCCATTTCCATACTTACGTTACGTTTCATTTAAATATTTTTTTCCAATTAGTTATGTTATTTTAATTAAGGTTATTAATATATGATGATATATTTTCCATAAAAAGTTAGTCTTACATTAATAAATAAAACAAAATTAATGATTATTTTAAAAAAATTTATGAAGAATCGTTATAAGACATAATGGATATGATTATTTACAATGTTCTCAAAATGATATATTAAAGATAGCAAATTTTACTAAAAATACCAATACATCATTTAAGTTAAAATGATATAATCATTCCATAAAAGAATTCAAAAAAACACATAAAATGAATCATTTAATAATAGTGTAAATCCTGATTACTAATTCATGATACATGACTATAAATTTATAAACTCACAATGTATAGTTAATGATTAAGATGGATGTGTTTTATAATAGTTTTTCTACACAAAAATCTACAAACATGATGCCATACATAAAGAGTTTAGTTATATCTTATTAAGATGTAAATTTAATGACATTACATTTTATATCTCTTTTTTAGCATCCATAAATCATGAAATGAAAAAAACTATTACCATTAGTAATATTCCAACCATAACCATTAGATTTGAATAAGACTAGGTGAAACAAACATTATATATCCTAACCATGACACTAATGTCTGTAATTAAATTCAAATAGATCTTTGAACCATTTTGGAACAATTTTCAGTGGTAGACAACATAAAAAATAAAAGATAAATTTAATAAAAAACCAGAAGAACTACCCAATGAAGAAAATTTAAATGAAATAAATGATAATGAAAATAAATAATATATATCATAGTAATAACTATAAATAATATACAAAAACAATAAGGCAGTAAATAAAATTTACATGGGAACCAAGGTGGAAAATATCTAGAATCAATGGAAATGTCCAATAGTAATACCCCAGATCCTGATAGCTAAAAAATGGGAACCACTAATGAAATAAAAAATCATCCCCTTTTTTTTATTATGGAAAATACTGTCAGCATATTCCCTAAGGTATATATTTTATGGGAGATAAATCATACATAGTTCATAACCAACCATATTATTCCCACACATTCCAATCTGTAATGAAAAACATAGACCAAATTTGAAAAATAAAATCTAAAATGAAATAAAATATAAAACCATTTACCAACATAGAATAATTTAAATAAAAATATCAAACACAATATCCATTAATTCAACATGGAATAATCGAGACATATCCACTCAGTCATGCACATATACTTGTATAGTCACAATTCCAGACTCAAGGTCATTTACTCATTTGACCACTAATTAGGCACTATGTTACTATTCTCAAGGAGGATCTATCTTAGATAATCACACCATGTTTGTATCGACAATTATGTATCAGGGTTCCTGCATTATGGTTCCATGGTTTACATTTTTAACTTATAGGATGCATCAAATGAAATTATATACATATAACCCTAACGTATGGAATGGTTTAAAATAAATTAGTTTATCAAAATAGTAATTTATTTTTAATGAATTAATCATTTTCAATTTATTCTCCATGTCTTGTTTTCTATTTAAAAAATATAACAAAGAGATTTTTTATAAGCGAATCAAATACATGATTTCGAAAATATCATTTATGGGAGGTTTCAATAGGAATTAAATTATAGTTTTAATTTAAAATGAGTGGATGAAATTTATTAATAACTAATTAATCATGCTCTTTATCATCAGTTATGGAGAGATGAGGAACACACGATAGGACAAATGATTAAACACTCTAATGACATATATAAACCACTGTATTGAGGCTAAACAATTATATCAATAAATAGATCCAATCAGTATCTATTAAAAACCATAATACAAAATATATTTATCTATAATCAATTATATCTCATTTTCCTCATTGATTATGTTAGGGAGATATAAATACAACGATTGCAAAACCAGACTCAATATTGATTTTTGAGATCCAACGAACATATATAAATCAAAAGAGGCTTGTAGTTATATAAATATAATGAAATAATTATAGAGGAGTTCTCTAGTAGAAGGATAATGTTTAAAAGGATTAAAATAATTATTTTTTGGGGAATAAGGGAATTAAATTCTAGATTATTTGAGTTATTAACTGACATTGTGTAGTGAAGCACACAGTTTAACAAACTATATTCCAACCATGATACAACTACTAGGAAACACCATAGGAAAACATATTTGTGTAGTATAATGTATATACCACACACTAACCATCATAATCTCCTTAATAAAAAAAATTATAAGAACTGATGATTTGATTCATGGTATTGGAAAAACATGAAACAATTTTTTTTACAACCATGTATCTCCAAAATTTCCTTACAAAATTTCATTGGGGATCTTCATGGTTTCCACAAAACATATATAAACATTCTGAATCCCCACAACGATAATCTAAAAACAACAATATAATTATCAAAAACATTCCCATGGATTATATAAACCAAAATAAACAATAAAAAATGATAAATCCACATTTTATTACAAAATAGTTGTGTCACAATGACACCTATAGAAAGTTCAAATTTTTATGTCATAATTTTCCAAATTAGATGATGTATAGGAAACTAGGAGAAAAAAATTTATTATAAGCCAACCCGGATACCTTGGTACCCTAATAACTGAACTTGACCTTAAATGGGGAAAATTGAATTCATGATATTCATATGTTACAGATTATCACCTGACACAATACTAGAATATAGTGGGATATTATTTATAAAAACATAATATATGTAAGGTATATGAGTAAGTATAATTATAATGAAATCTCTACAAGGAGAATTGTATCAAAATCCAAATTGGTAAACAAAACGAATGCACATACTCAAATTACCAATAAAAATTATAAAAAACCTTGGCCAAATATTGCTAACTTCCAAAATCCAAGGATTATAAAAATGAAAAACCAATAAGAAGTGATTTAACCTTACACGAACTTGTAAGAATAAAATCTACAAACACCTAAAAGAGAATGTATTACGTGAGAAAAAATCTAAGTTAGGTCTTTCCATGGGGTTCTATACAAAGATGCAACAATGAATTTACTAAATAAAATTATAAAATTTAGATTAAAAAAAATGGATGTTCAAACAAATTTTTAAAATAAATAATGATTCATATTTTAAATTATGTAAATATATTAAAAATGGTTTAATATTAATTTTATATAAAGTAATAAGGGCTGTGTAAAATAGTTCAGAAAAAATGTAATACATTTAAAAATAATAAGAAGGTATAAATACGGTCATCTTCTAATAGTTACTATAGTTGTAGGATATGGGATACTTAGACACTTATATAATTACAATAGAAATGTTCATAGACTTCCCTTTTAATATACACAATGAGGACTGGCCAATAACAAACTAGGGATAATAAATTTTATATAGTTTATTTTAGTGTTATAAATCATCAATATTTTGTCAGTGAATTCCCATCCTAGTGTATTTGTACCTTAGAAATCGCTAAATACATAGTATTTCATATCTTATAAAAACAATCAATAATAGTCAATTTATTTAATAAATGATAAAAATACAATTCAACTAATTCATCTACATTAAATATTCCAATTTCCATTTGATAAGAAAAATATGTTTTTAATAAAAAAATAAATTTAATAAGAAAAGGCCATAGGGAATATATTTAAAAAATATATCCATTTATTCAATGTATAAATTATAAATTAATTTTGAAAATCATTATTAGATTTTAAATTCTATAATATAAATTTTCTCAATCATCCATCAATTTGGTTAATTCCAAATCGTATCCTAATTATTGGGAATTGGGTATCTTTTAATTTCATTCTAGATCCGTTTTGAAACTCCAATACACATTTAATTGGGTTCTTTTCCATTTAATTGAATGAAAATAAAATTATTTAACACTTCTAGATTAGATTAATTGGAAAAACATAAATGGAATCACTTACCTCACGATCACGTGAACTCGAACTGCCAAACCCATAATGGGAAAACCCAATGAAGAATGTCGTAAATAATGATCGATGAA
This sequence comes from Viscum album, assembly GCA_963277665.1. NCBI lineage: Eukaryota > Viridiplantae > Streptophyta > Magnoliopsida > Santalales > Viscaceae > Viscum > Viscum album. The sequence continues at coordinate 820,366,563 of OY728161.1, forward strand.
TCAAAACTATATCTAGGAGATAAAACATCATATATTATTTCCATAAATCATGTAGATCTAGAATACCCTATGGAGAAAAGGGGAGAAGGTGGGATAAATATAATTCAAATTTGATCCTAATTAGGTGGATATCAAAATCCATTATCCTAGAATAAATACACATCAATAGAGGTGTAGAGGGGCCAATATTGGATATTGGAATCTATAAATACCTAATATATGTTTAACCCTTAGTTGGGGCCGAGGATGGGTGAATATAGTTATTGAAGAAATTTTTAATCAATTTATGTATTAATTTAAAGACACATGATTGGTTTCCTGGGAATGAATATATAGTTAGAAAAACTATTCACCTTATCCATGAACCCTTACTAATTTGGATTCATGGTTCCTACTTGTTGGGTTTATTGTTATTCAAAATTTTATTCAATCGTGAAAACCCTCTGCACCAGGGATGGCATTGTTTCCAATAGTAGGTCACACGATTGGGGAAAATCGTGCGCTAACTATGAACATCCCGAAATCCATAAAAATTTATATCTTATTACTTGTAGCACAAATAAATTCAAACCAACAAAATTATTATCAAAATAGGGTTTTAGGAGTAATTGAAAAACAATAACATGTTGTTACAAAATCTGCACAATAAATACATTATATCTCCAAAAAAACTCTTAATAAGATTCCATGTCAAAAAAATGAGGTCACAACTCCCTCATTTGTTCTTACCTCTCCCATGGCTCGTGAAAATACAAACCATGATTCCAGAGAACTCAAATAAATGGTATTTTCCACCCACAAAGTCCCTTGGTATTAGAATCAACTATCCAAATTGGATGCTCAGACATAGAAAAATCAGGTTCAACCTCAAAATCATTCCACCTCAGAACAAGGGATGGATTTGATATAAACATTTTGATATGTGATACATAGAACACATTATGAATCAAAATCATCTGGTTTTAAATGGATAAATGATAATACAGTTTTCTAGAACTCATAGAAACCTCAAATGGTCCCACAAAATGGGTAGAAATTTTCCCTTTCCTCCGATGTTGTCGATGAAATAATTGGCATGAAATGTTTGAGAAAACCCATTCAAAAACTAAAAAATCAAAAAATTTGTAATAATGATCAGCTTATGATATTCTCAAGCCCCATAATATCAATATTCTTTGATGAAACTATTAAATCATTATTGATTTCTCTTGAACTACACTAGGATAAACCAATGAAACTTCTTAATGTATAACCAACCCAAAGAAAATTTACAATGATGGTTATATAAGGCCTCAAAAGTATCCATTAAGACTATTGAATGGCAACTGTTTTTAAAACCAAACTAAACCTGTACTAATTGGACATTAAAATATCTTCCAATGTTAAGGATGTTTTCATAATTCATATCCAAAAAAAGATATATATCACTTTTGGTATGTCCATTCAACTACGGATTGTATGAAATACTCAAACAAACATGAGATCCTAGTCCCCTTGAAGGCCTCTCCAAAAGTTAAAAGAAAACAAAGTATCTTGATTAGAGACTATAGAAATTAGAAAAAAATTTAGATATAAAATATCGTTCATATAAAGATTTCCCAACTACTCAATTTTGGATTTATCGTGAATGGGTGTGAATTGAGCAGATTTGGGATCCCTGTCGATCGTGACCCATATCAAATTAATATGCCTATGGGTATATTAAAACCTATCCACAATGTCTAAAGATGTATCATTCCACTTCCATATAGGTAGTGGTTGTTGCTCACAAAAACCCCATAGGGTCATTCCTATGCTTCATGTAGAAAGGGTCCCAACATAACATAGACCCAAACATTCTAATCCATATTTGGGGAATGCAATATCAATTTTATTCTTTTGATCTAGAGTGGGAATCATTGATTGGTGGTTTGAAACTGATTTTAATTGAGTTTCTTAATTTTTTCTCCATTCACTTATATGTTTTTTCAATGTGGTTTCATTAGGTGTTCCTAATAACCATTTGTTGGTGACTTCCACCTAATAGTATGCAATATGAAAATAGTAGTGAGTTTTCCACTAACATAATGAAAGTAAGAGATAAAAGGTGTATGCATATAATGAAAATTACCTAGAGATAATTATACCCAAAATAAAACTTGTAATCAAACCAATTTACAACAAAAAAGCACAAGGAAAAAGGATATCCTCACATTCCCAATGTTAACTACTCTCCAATCCCAAAGATCAATTATAATTACTATCTCTCAGTAGAGATTTTCCCTTGCTAAAACCAGGAAATTTATAATCTAAAAACACCCAAAGGCACAAATTGTGTTTGAACTATAATAATAATAGAGTATGACCAATGGTTCCATAATATTATTCCACAATTAAACAAATAATACTATCAATTCTAAGTAAATAGGAATCTATGTTCAAAATAAAATTTAAAAACCCATTATTTACATTTGAAATTATGGAAACACTTTAAAAAATCAATTAATAAAAATCATTAATAGAATAATTTTTATATATTCATATGTTATGTGTAAAATAGATTTAAAATAATGTAATATTTTTAAATGTAATTATAGGGGAGAAAGATGACCATATTCCAAGAGGTAAAATAGTTCTAGGTTATGGGGTCCACTAAATTTTATATAATGAAAATATAAATGTGATCACATATCTCTTTTACACTGGTCAAACTGGACTAACCATTATCCCACTAGGGATAAGATATTTCAATCAGTTTAAGTTAAAGTTGTTAATCTGGAATCTCTTTCTACATAATTTCCATCCATGTGTGCTTATCCCAATTAACACACTAACTACCTCAGATTTCGTTTTCTATAAAAAAATCAATAATTAGAATTTTATATTAAAACTACTAAAAATATAATTAATCCCATTATTTTATTTCAAATATTTCAATTTCCTTTTACAAACCAAAATTTGTATTAAATAAAATCATGCATTCTACTATACAAAAATCATCGTGTTTATATTTTAAAAATTTAATCTATTTTACAAAATGTAATTTTAAAATAAATATCACCATTTAAATGTTCAAAATTTTTCTTCAATTCCATCAAATACAAATCATACCCCAATTCACAAGAATTTGGTGTCCCCAAGTTAATTAAAAATAAAAATTAAAACCCCATTCAATCCCAAATTGGTGATTTCAAATTCTAGTTAAAATAAAATCAAAGTAACAAAAAATTATAGGTTAGATTAATTGGTTAAGATTAAAGAGAATCACTTACCTCATGATCATGATATCTGTAAATGCTAAACACCCATTGAGAAAATATGAAACATAATGATGGAAATAATAAATCAAGAATCATCCCTATATCGAAGATCTAAAATATTTGATATTAGATCAATCAGTAACATAGATATGTATAAAACCATAGGGAGGAAATATTAAAATATGCGATAAATAGAATGATAAAATGAAACATAACTTAAAGAGTTAAAATTCAATTTTTCTTGTTTTTTTCTCTAATATAGGGGTGTAGAGGTTCCAAAAATATATCTTGGGATCCCAAAATATCTATGAAAATTTCTAACAATCTGTTTGGTTGGATTGGGTTCAAAATAGAGTTTGCGGGAATTTTCAAACAATTGTAAAATTAATTAAATCTTTTCTGCATAGTTTTCTACGTATGACTATATAGTTTTAAAAACCTTATCCCTAGATGTTACCCATTGTTGATGGGTATTCATGGTTTAAACATGTTTGATAGAGGGTTTTTTAAACCATCTATTTAACTGTGAAATCATTAACTAAACTATTTTACCAGGTTTCTACTAGTAGGGAGCGTTGTTTGAGAAAACTGTGTCGTAACCATGCACAGATGAAAATTTCATCAAAAATTCAAAACCATTACATAAAACACCCCTAAAAAACCAAAACAATTAATGATCATATGTGAGGTTTATGACTACATGAAAAATATGAAAAGATGTTAAACCAAACAATCATAGAAATAAAAAGTTGGTCATTCAGAGAGGAAAAAAATTATAAAAAAAATTATGTATAACAATGAAGATTCATATTCAAGGAAATTTAAGATTATTATCATTTATTTTATATAGATTTATTGTTTATTCTTTTGAAGACATGAGAAAATAATAAATTAATACATAATTATAACATTAAGAGGAACTATAAAATTTTACATTGAAAATAATATTAATTAATATTAGTATTGAAATAAAACAATATAAAATGTAATACATATAATATATAAAAAATAATTTACTTTTAATTAATTTAAATAAATGGAGTGATTCTTTAAAAGGATTGAAAATCTTTTCATATTATTTATTTAGAAATTAATTATTTTAGAAATACATTTCATTTTAAATGTTTATAAGTAATTGATAAGAAATAATTGTAATAGTTTTTTTATGTTTTATTTTAAAATATGGATGAAAGAGTACCCCTTTAGACATACTAAAAAATTACATTTTATGAGTCCTCAAATAATAATGTTTAGAAAAATACATAAATATTTTTCAGAAATAAAATTATAGTATATGATATAAAATATAACCTTCATATATTTGAAATGAAAATATTATAAAAAATAACTAAAGAAAACCCACATTACTAATATGGGAAAATAATTTATTTTAATGTTGGTGAAGATAAGCAATAGGATCGCATGAATTAATACACAATTTTGATCCTAATAAGAGATTAATACATAAAAGTCATTTCATAGTATAGTCATGGAAGATAATGATCCCCTAAAAATAATAAAATTTATTCGTACAAATGAGAAAATAATTGTTTGAGAAAGAATTTCATCAAAGAATATGACTAATATAAATCAATGTAGATTCCCAAAAGTAAAATAAGATTTTCAATTTTAAAATATAAATGTATGGATAAAATATGGGTTGTAAGATCATAACAACATAGAAGAATTATGACTCATTAAGAATGAATTGGAGTCTGGAAATTATTTAATGATCCAATATCAGATTATTAAATACTATTAGAATGAAAAATAACATCAAATTAGACATCAAATACCATGATAAAAATAACATTCAAGATATAATATAATAAATATTTAGTAAATACTCCATATAAAAGTGAATTAGTGAATAAGATGATGTTTTCCCTTAAAATAACAATTAACACTATGAAACCCATTCATGTGATAAAAATATTCATGGTATGGATAATTTAATAATGATTTTATAAGAACAAGCAATAGGTAACACAAAAATAAAAAGTATTTAATGTAATAATAATTTTAAGGTACAATTAATATTTAATTAAATAACTATGTGGGATAAAAATATTTTTCATTCAATGGGAGAAAATTGCATTCACACAAACCCTTATGGTATTTCAATCCTAGCAATCAAAATCCCTTGAAGGGAGATATTTAAAATGAAAACATAATTTCTATGAATTATGAAGGGATAATGATACCAAATATTAATGTTGATATAGATTCAAAATTAAAAATGGATTATGGTAAAGAAAATGTACAATCCTTTCAAAAATAAGTATTTCATCATATTAGATGTATATTATTTACATAAAAAGTTAGTAAAATACATTATAAAATAGTACTAGTGCCTTCAAGTATATGGATAAATAGAAAACTAAATCATAAGTGAACTACATCATCTCGTAATGACATCTTCATATCTCTAACCCTTCTTGGAAAATTCATTCCCTAAAAAAAGTATTTATAACTTGGTTTAATGAATCATAATAGAGTGAGGGTTATGATTCTTTGTAAGGGTAAATAAGGGAGATAACAATTATTTTCGGAGAGTAATACGATAATAAGGGTAACATAACATGGTATTGAAATTTGAAAAACATATCGTACATATCTTTTATCAGATTATTGATTCATGTAACTTTTATTAGATGTTTATATGATATTAATCAAAAAAAATTATAGAACATGGTCTATGGAAATATAAAATTAGAATAAGACATTGATTTTGGAAAAAAATATGAAATGAAATTAATTATTTATATAGTGATGGCTTACATCCAAAACAACAATAGTGGAATGTTTTCACTCCCAAATCCATCAATTTTCGCAATGTTCACTCCAAAGACTATTATAGTGGAAAAGTTCTGTTATGGAACTCGGTTCACTCTCCATTCTATTCATTTTCATATAATGAGATATTAATAATTATTTTCATGTATTTGATCGATATATAATTTAATATATCCCCATAATATAATGAAAATATTATTGATGTGATCAGAAAGATCATAACTTATTCCTTTTATTATAAACAATTAAAAGAAAAAACAAATCATAAATATTTCATCATAGAATATCCAAGTAAATGGAAAAAGGTTTCAAAATAATTTAATCAATTCATTATGAAATTAACCATGGAAATAGAACAAGTCTCATAAAAATTATACTGTTATAATCATAATTTATAAAAGAGAAATAATAAGGATGCTTTCATTGGATCATATCCCTTATATGGAATTACTAACATTGAAAGACCTCATCATATAATGAAAAATATTTTAAGAGATCAATTTTAACATTTATAATGGAAATTATCCTTTCCACTTTTTAATAACTTATTTAAAATCACAAAATTTCAAAAATTGTTAGAAAAAAATATTTTTTGAAAATAAATACAAAAATAAATTTAATGTAATCTAAAAATAATGTAATTTTCATGATGGTGGAACGTTTTTTCATGTTGTACATGATAAAATAATTATTCCATTCACATTTTTGCAAAAAATTACATACTACGATGTTCAGAAAATTAAATCATGATTCTTTTTATGTTATTTTTTGAAAACAAATACAATGGTATATATATTTTTAAACCACTATTGGCCAAGAACATAAAAATTCATTAAAAACATTTTAGGAACATTTAAAATATTGAAAAATGGTTTTCGACTAAATAGTGAAATGATGTTTTGATTATTAAAAAGCAGATTTTGGTCTCATTAGTTCTTAAAGGGAGTATAATGAAAAGAATGTTTTAATCTCTAGTAATAACCAATGTATAAAATCATTATTTTAATGATATATTGATAATAATATATAACTATCCTGAAGTAGTTATAAACATTCCCATTGATGTTATTGCATAATACCATTTAAATGTTCTTATTTTTTAATCATAATCCTAATTACAGAAAATAAAATTATATATATACATATATCCAATAATTTCATGGGATAAATAATTAAAAAAATCATGGGTAGTATATATACCCAAAAATAGAAACATGTTAAGAATTTTTAATGTGTCCCTTAGAAATAAATTTAAAATAAAAATGTATTGACACATTGTTATCTTATGAATAATAATTCTGATGAAATAATAACATAAAATAAAAACATAAATATCATTAATAAAATGAAATAAAATATATATCTTTTAAATATTTAGAACATACAAAATGTAAAATATTACTAATGCATAACAAGATAGATTTCAAAAAGATGCAAATTTTAAAAGATAAAAACTAAACTCATGTATTGATTTTTTTCATATGAATTTGATCATCTTGTATTAAAAATATCTGTTAAATAAAAAATATTAAAAAAAATACAGGTATTTATCATATACTATATCATTTTTTTATAACCATTTATTACTTGGTTATAGAATATAATCTGTTAAAATCACGATTTCATGAAATAACTTTTTTGTTATTCAAGTGTTTGTTTGTCTGATAATTTTGGTATTTTTATTTTTATAATAGATCGATCATATAAATTATGTGATCAAAGATAAAATATATTATATATTGATTATATATGTTTTTATAGTCATCCAATATATATATATATATAATGATGATTTACATTTTAAATAGAGATAGTTCGTCATACATATAAATGAACATTGTTTTGATTTTTAAAAAAATGAAAAAAAAGAAAGATATATTTTAATTCACAATTTCATATTATTTTTTATATAATCTACATCATGTATATTAATTAAATCTATTCTTGAACCCTTCGATTTCAAAATAAATTTATAAAAATGTACCACATGGAACCGTGGATGCAGTAGACCACACATATGCACGACCAAAATTATCAATTATGAAATTATGGGAATGTATGAATAAATATATGATGTTATATTTTATAATGTTTCACTATGCCAAAAATAACATATAACTATTTTATAACCTTCATTATATTTATCTTTGTTAAACTACGTTGGAAAATGAATTTCATCGGTTAATGAGGTTATAGTCCACCATACACGTGATCCACAAATTTGATTCAGAGCTGATTGAAGAATAAATTTTTATAAGATATCCCAAAAAAATATCATTATTGGTGAGATAATGATAGTATTTTATAATCAAATTAATTTTTTTAACGAGTTGTTAGAAGAAACAAAACAAAAAATTTTGGATAGGAATTAATCCACTTCTTCATATAGCATCTGTTAGTTTTCACCAAAAACAATAATTTTAGGATATTAAAAAAATTATATCCTCTAATAAATTTTCATGTAATTAAGGAATACATTTATTATGTATTTTTTGAAAAAATTGTTTTCTATGATTGATTATGTTAGGAGACTGGGTGTTGTTTTATAATTGGGGAAGAAGGAACACATTAAATTTATTAAAAGAAAATGATGTACCCACCTTTTTAACATTCCAATAATATACAAAATGTATTATTATATAAAAATATAAGATTGAATGTTGAAAAAATTACATGAAATGTGAAATGGATTTTTTTTTTCATTTTAGCCCTTATCATTTTCCTATTACCCCTAGTAAACCCTACTTAGTATAAATCATATTAATTAATTTGTATTTTTTTAGAATTCATTTTGATAATAATTACCTTGATGAAATTATATGATATGAATTATTATAATTCTAAACATGGAATCAATTTTGAAAATTCTATTTCTCTATGTGGAAGAATGTAAATTAAAATTAAACACACACATGAATGGAAAAATAGGCTTTCCATAGATAAAGTTTTCTTTTGTAAAAAACATTTTTATATCAAAAAATCAATATAAAGAAGAATAAAATGACATAAATTTTATTAAATACCACATAATTGACTTAGATTAATTTTTAATCGTTGATAATACAAATTTATCTTTAGAAATTCTAAAATGAAAATATTAATTTAAACAAAAAACTAAAATTTTCCCTATTTGTAAAAAAATAAATGTTTTCAAAAAAAATTAAAAATTAAGTCCGAAATAATTTAAAAATTAATATTTTGAATTTTCATAAGTCATTAATCATATGTAAATCAATGAGCACGAGCCACGAGAGTACATCACTAAAATAAGATATATGTTGATTGTATAATAATCGACTATTAACATTTAAAACATGTCTAAATAGATATAGGTTCCCTAATTATGTAAACAAAATTAATCATTTCATGATATAAATTTATTGATATGCAATGAGCTCCACTCATAACATTATCACACGAAATAAATGTCAATTCATAGTAGTTCGTATATGAAATATTGGTCCTTGAATTACATTGTTATAATTTAATTAAATTCCAAAATAATATTTTTAACATGTAATCAGGTTCACATATTACATTGTTTACATCTAATTACATTCAGGCATAGAAAATTTACTCTTGTCTTTTTCAACATAGACCAATGAATTAATGGGTGATATATGTCTTAAATGTCTAATAATGAAATCAATATTTCTAGGTTCTACATGATCAGAAAAAATTAAAATAATATAACCCATGAAATGAAAGAGTTTTCATACACATTTTTGAATATCATAACCTTTGAAAAAACAGACAGGATTTACAATCAATTTAGAATTCCCTCATAAAATAATTCATGAAATGAAGCGGGTTCCCAAAATATTATATCACGAAATTTCCTATGGAATTGAAACAAGCTTCCATACAACTTTTCTTCATAAACATGAAAAATTAATAGAAGAAATAAGAATTATAGAGTTGAATCATATCCCACAGTAATGAATATGTATCATTAAATAATATCATCATAAATGGAAAATTAATTTTACTGATCACTTAAAAAATTTCATGAGGAAAATATGCTTTTATCATTGAAAATAAAATTTCTAAAACATGAAACATTTTAAAAAATATTTTAATATGAAAATATACATTATATCAGACAATGTAAGATTCATAAAAAAATATCAGTCATTAGGACTGGAATATTCAGTCAGGTCATATAGGTTAAAACTAGGATTCCTATCACATTTTTTATTATAGCTAAAGATTTATTTTTTGGAAAATGTATTGAAGAATCCATTCAATTTTTTTCTGTAAAATTTATATATGGGTACTAATTTATTATAATATTATTTTATAATAAGAAATAATTTTTATAATAATTTTTGATAACCTTGTTTATGATGAAAATAATATTTATATCGTAGTGGAAAATAAATCATTATTTTCATAAAAAAAATTTATAGATTTTTTAAGAATAAATGTGTGGAAATTGTAAAAATATATGACTATTTCATGAATAACAATAATGTAAAAAATAAAATTACTTCTTTATATATTAATTAGTATAAGACATTATCGTATGCATAATAAAAAACCATCCTGATAAGCAATGAGATTGTAATAAAAAATCATTACCACATATTTTATTTTGAAAGATAGTCCCCATGAAGGAATAACATTAAATAATACACAAAATGTTATTATTATAAATAAATTAATAATATCACATGAAAATGAGTAATTATATACACCTTATAGAATAATATACTTTTATAACCTAACATATGTATCATAAAAGTAAATTTGAGACAAAAACCCCTTACAACTTTGGTAACATTTTAAATGTTAAAAAATTGAAGGGATATCCTAAAATGGATATGTAAATCCACATAAATGTAATTTTAAAAATAATTAAATAATATTTTTTTGAAAAATGTAGGAATAATAAAGTAATTACGCGTTGAATATGGATTGTTTCTCGTAGAAGTAAAAAGTGACAAAAAATTCACTTACAAATTTAGTGATCTATTGACTCATAATAATAATTAAATAAATAAATCATAAAAACATTAAATAACATTAATAAATTTATATTAATTAAATAACATGCAAATGTGTTCATATATACTCCACACATATAAAACGAGAGGTGAATATGGAACTTATCTTTGAGAAATAAATGATAGACATGAATCCCTTACCATAATATCAATATCCTTTATACTAATTCACTAATCCTATATAATAAAAATATATTTTTTAAAAATATATTATTTAAATATATTTATATTTAATATACCCTCTAGAATTTAAATATTTCCTTCTATTAATGTTCTATTTACAAATCCAATTCTTGTTCACATTTCAGTTAATAACCACTTTGGTTATTTATATGTATTTTGACTTGTTACCCATGATCCGCTTACTATAATAATGGAAACATCACATAAAAAATAGTAATAATGAGTTAATTACCATGTTTATATAATATTTATTACTTAATTGACTATCATTAAATTTTTTTTGTTGAATGAAGTATTTTATGGTAATAGAGACGGTAGAGTGTATGTACGCACGAGTGACGTCTCTCTTTTTCATCAATCATTGTGGAAAGGTGGAAATTTGTATCTTAAAATTATATAATGGTAAAAATATATTAATAATATATTATTATTTTTAAATAAAGGTTTACATATTATCCATATGGTGTGATGATGATTAGAGAGTCACATCGCTTTGTAAAGGTGGTAGTCCACATATACATGAACAAAGGTATCATATTTCTGTGAGTAAAATTTTAATATCAAAAATGATATTTTATATATATAGAATAATAAATATTTCATTAATATAATAATTACTTCATAAAAATCTATTATATTTTTCCTTATTATCATACAAGTAAATTATCAGTGAAAATGAATCAAATCAATTCATGAGGCCTTACTCCGCTGTATAGACAAATGTCATTAACGTATCCCCTATACAGAAGAATATAATATATATATATATATAATAACTAAAATTGTGTAATTATTTTAAAAATATCATATATATATATATTATCCTTCATCATACCCAGCCATTGTGTGTAATAATGTAAAAAGGAGGACGTTGGATAGCGTGTCGATACTCCCCCAAAGAGATTAATGTTGATTTTGGAGACCATTTAATGGATGTTTGTAAGGATATATGTCATTAAATAAATATAAAAACATATCATTATATTTTAGATAATATTTATTTCGGTCATAATGGTATAATAATATTTAAATTAGGTGGGGGAATAAATAAAACCTAATATGTCTTTGTTGAAAGTTACAGCTTCTTCGGGTGTCATATGTTGGATTTCATCAAAATCCATCCATGGAAGGATTTCGTTTCCAGTATAAGGCTTCTATATTAGAAGGAGGGTTATTGGGATACAATTTGGTCATTACAAGAATAGAAAAATTGTATGAATGTGTGAATAAGTTGTGAGAGTGATGTCCTTTTATATGTTCAGTGAGTGGAGCATTATAAATATTTTTAAATTATTTAGTCATAGAAATATTTTATCATGAAATAAGCCTTATAAATGTTGCATCATCAATAATAAAATATAAAACATAGTATGTAAAGACCCTAAAATTTCATGGAAATTTTTTCTTTAATACATTGGAATTTTACAAGTCTACAGTTTCTGACGGCACATGATTACGAGGCCTAGTGTGCCTGGAATCAATTTCCGATGTTTTATTCGTGTACGTTCCATAAACGTACGTGCATGATTTTCTATATTTTGAACCGGTGCTCGGAATCAAAATATGAGGGAGCTGATGAACTCGCAACGCTGATATTCTCTTAAGGGTACCTTTACCACTGTAGCGTTTTATGCAGGTTAGAAGTTAATTTTTGTGGTTTAATAAAAAGATAAATCAAATTGTTGTGAAAAATTTTATTTATCATGGGTAGTTAAATCCTACATGGGGAACATAATTGGTGGGGCCCACTCCCACATAACCTCCCATGAGAGGATATTTGTAATGTGGGGCCCACACGTTCCATATCCTTTCATCTCCGCTTTAACTCCCTTAAACTCCAAATTAATTTCCCTTTTTAAAATTCTTAGAAAACTCCCCTCATTTAATATATAGAGCATTTCCATCTCCCTCTCCGGCATTAATATTTTACAACACTCTTTATAAATGGATTGATTCTTTTGAATTAATTTGAATTGAAAAGACATATCCATTAAAGATATTGGAGAAAATATTATTATAATTTTCTGTTTTGGATCTCATTGATTTGGGAGATTTTTGGGAGGGCACTTGAGAAAAGCATTCATCTTTTCAATGAAGAATTCCACTGACGAAGAATGACTTTCTCCCTTGACGAAGAACGCTCTACGACTCGAATAATGTGAACTTAGCAATGATGCTTCTTCTTCGTGTGCACTCTTCTGTCAACGGAATCGATACCACTCTTCTACGATGCCCGACTACAGTGACATTCATCTGTCACAGCTCAATTAAGTGAGACATCTTTTCTAGGTAGGGGAATTATGTTCAATTTTAACTGTTTAAAATTGTTCATGTTCTTTCTTGAGAAACATGGTTAGACTTCGGCCAATTGCTACCACCCAACGCAATGGGCGTGGGCCGATCGAATACGGCCCGACGAGCCTTTGTTGACTCTTTAATTTCAATTGAGGGGAGTTGGAAGAGGTGGCAATGGGAGAAACGACAATCATGCCCTGGCTACGTGCGGAATAACTATGGCCTGCAACCGCGGTCGCTTGGCCAAAGAAGAACCGGTCGGCTAAAGTTGGTTGGGCCGCATTGCGGAGGACCATGGCTCGCACTCCACGGGCCACTTCCGTGGCGAACCAGCTGGGTGAAGGAGTTGTGGCCCCCGAAGGTGCTGCGAAACAAGACCGCAACCCACCCGAGCTAGCCACTTGCGCCGAGAAGGTCGGCTAGCTTCGGCCGACCGGTTGGGAGGGCAGCGACGCACGACGTCGTCAGTTCGGGAAATCCCCCCCCGGACCGCTCTGCCAGCTGGCTGAGCCGGCCGAGCTGAGCCCCACTGGGCCGGTCGGACCCTCCAAAACTGGGTTGACCCGTCCCGCTAGCCCACTTGGCTTAACGGACTGGAACCATTTTCACTTAAACGTGAATAACTATAAGACCGCGTGTCCGATCAACGTGACGTATGTGGCACTAAAACCCTTAAGATGAGGTGGTCCATTTTCTATACTCTTTGTGAGTTTTTCTCGACTTTGGAAAACGACCGTGTTTGAAACTAGCATATTTCTAACCGGGCCCCTGGAACGGAAAAGCCAATATCATTCAGACCGGGCGTCCGATTGAAGCACCGTCTGTCGTGTGGAGTACCTTTTGATGAGACAGAACTTTGGGATACATAAACTATGGACTTTGTGATAGTTGATGTATCGAACCCCTTTGCTCGAGAAGCGTAACCTCCCAGAATCAAGCATGTTGTGTGCGGAAACCCTAGATCTAGGTGCTACTGCGACGACTACCTTAATAGGATAATCTATGGGTTCGACGACGATGACTAATGTACTTGGATACCTCGTGGGTTTGGCAGCGATTACTACTGTACTTGGATCCTCCGTGGGTTTAGCAGCGATGATTACTGTACATGGATCCTCCGTGGGTTCGGCAGCGACGACTTCTATACTAGGAATTTCTGTGGGTTCGGTAGTGAAGACATCTATACTAGGATCCTATGTGGGTTTGGAAGAGGTGATCATTCTGAGGCCACCTATAATCATCTACCCCCCCCCTCTTAGTGAGTTCTATACTTGTGTGAGACGAGTCATGACTTTCAATCATTAACATTAGTGTGATTGACTTCTTTCCTGTGTGGAATGGGTTGTAATTGGGCTCGAGAGTTGGAGCTAAACTACATTTGATGACTTAGGTATATGTATGGTCATGTAACTAAGTATTGTTGGATCATATTTTATTGATTGAATATTTTCCTTGTGGTTAATCCTTCATGGATTTTGGAAGACCTTCGGGTGTCTCAGGGTCCCTACTGAGTATCATTTACTCACCCCTGCACGGGCTATGCCTGAAATACGTTGTGTTGGATGCAAACGACGGACAACAATGATCGAGGAGGAGACCTGTAGAGAGGGAAGTACCTGGAGGTGGACCACTTGTCGAGACATACACGGAGTGGATGGATGGACCCGAGGTGCCAGAAAGACCATATATACCCACCCTTCAGGTGGGATTCTCGGAGGATGACACAGTGGTTTCTATTTTACATTACTGCTATTATACCTGTTTTTCAGTTGTAATATACTTTTAGTTTGGCTTGTATTCTTGGACCCTTTCCATTCAGTGCTTACTTTGTGTATACAATTTTACTTAGTGTTTTCTTTAATTGCATACACTTTTGTGTTTTTTTCCTTCATTAAGGAAATTCCTTCCCATCATTGGTATTTACGCCTTTGGTGGTAGTCTCCAGCCCTGGCCTGTTGAAGGCGGACTTGGGGTACTCAAAGAACAGGCCCTGAGGACGGGTAGTGACAACTTGGTATCAAAGGTGTCAGTTCTACAGCAGAACGTAGGACTTGGATTATTTCATCTCTGTAAAGCAATAGGGTTAAGAGTATTGAGTGTGGTAATCAGTCCAGGGAGTCCAGTGTTGGTGCGGAGGCCGACATATCCATACACAAGGACCCCGAATTCTGATTTCTGACTTAGTGCACGAAAACACTAATTGCATGTGTGTTTCAAATGTTTTCATTGTGATTACTTTGTGTTAGCTAACCAGGTATACTATTTTGATTGTGGTGCACCTGTTTTTTTAGGATGGCCCCACGAAGGCAGCCAACTAGGTTTCTGAGTCATGTGTGAGATGATAGCCCACTGAGCGATGAGGCCTTAGTGCAGGGCCCCATCATTGCAGAGGCACCAGCTGTACCACTACACGTTGAGCCACCGATAAAACCAGCCCCAACAGCAGAGATTTCATGCCGCCTGAGTGAGTTACAAGACTTTCAGTGATAGCGGCTGCCCGGGTTCTGCTGAGAGACGGACCAACAGGCAGCTGAGAATTGGATGGAAGCTGTTGTCAGGGTTTTCAGATTAGTATTGACACCAGCTAATCTTATGGTGACCCTTTTTGTGAGTCTCCTGCACACAACAGAAGGTAGATGGTGGAGCCTGATGCTCCAGGTGCATGATGAGGCATCGTTACTTTGGACAGACATTGAGAGTCTCTTTCACTCAGATTCAATTCATGCCACAACTCGTGCGGTGTGGATACAAGAGTTACCTCATATGTGGAAGGGAAGTGTGACAGTAGCTCAATACTCATCAAGGATTACAGACATCTCACTCTACTCCACGGTCTTGGTATGTGACCCATCTTCGGGGCGCGGACATTCGAACAGGGACTCAGACATGAGATCAGGTCTTCGATGATATCCCCTTAACATTCTAACACGGGTGGGGGTGTTGGAGAGAGCCCTTCTAGTTGAGATCTTTCTCTCTTAGCAGTCACCAGCATTGAGACCCACCCTAGGACAACATGTATCAATGTATTATGCAACCGGTAGTAGAACATTGATGCAGAGGTCCAAGAGGACCAGTTCATCAGGTGTTCGACCTCAGGATACTGGTTCAGAGGTGTGGGGCACATGAAACAGAGCCATCCATACGAGGGGCATGAAGTGTTATGCATGTGACGGGTAGGGTCACATGGCTCGAGACTTCCTGACCCACCGTGCAGATGAGCAGTAGATAGTGGAGGGACCTCGTAGGTAGAGGTAGAGGTTCAACCGTAGAGGTCCATAGGGATTAGGCAGTCGAGGTAGAGGTGTTGGCCGATCAGTGGGTGGTGGGAGATGTTTTGAGGCTCTACCAAAACCACCACTAGGTGTTCCACCCTGACCACAGGGAGCTGGCAGGCGGAGGTAGGCTCATCTCCAAGCATTCGAGGCCTACGACAACAACGCATGTGATATGATTCAAGGTACTATCTATGTCTACTCCACCCTTGCTGCTATACTTATAGAAGCAGGAGTGAGTCATTCATTTATTGTCGCTACCCTTGTTCGGTGCTCGGAGATTCCGACAGAGCCGTTGGCTCGATCTTTATGGATGGATTATGCTACGAGAGTAGACACGATGATTACGCACTGGTACTGATAGTGTTAGAATACTCTAGGAGGCGACAGCTTCATCTTGGATCTTCATGTAGAGACATTGAGGCCTTACGACATCATCTTGGGTATGGAATGGTTATCTAAAGTTCATGCTCATATTGAATGTATTAGGAACAAAGTGTGGTGTGTCCTCACAGATGTGATAAGGTTCACTTTCACCGGCGAGAAGGGAGCTTTTACAACGCATGATGGACTTACGTAGAGGAGAGGGTAGTCGATCAAACATAAGTGAGCTAGTATCATCCTCGGAGCAGTTGATGTGCGGTGTCTGAGTTTTCTTGTTGTGGTGGGTTAGTATGCTGACGTTTTTACTGACGATATTCCAGGACTTCTTCCTCGTAGAGAAGTAGACTTCTACATTGACATGTATACCAGGAAAACAATAATATCTACTCCAGCATATCGGATGGATCACGCTGAGCTTCATGAGAAGGGGGTATATCTGGAGGACTTGTAGGGAAATGGATTCATCCGACCTAGTGTATCACCATGGGCTTCTCTGATTTTGATTGCCAAGAAGGCGGATGGGAGCTTTCAACTATGTGTCGACTACCGTAGCCTGAATCAGGTGACCATAAGGAACAAGTACCCACTCCTAAGGATTGATGACCACTTTGACTAGGTCAAGGGAGAAAGATGGTTCTCGAAGATAGACCTCAGGTTAGGGTATCATCAGCTCCATGTTCGAGACAAGGATGTGCAGAAGACGGAATTTATGTGTCAGTATGGCCACTACGAGTTCTCGGTTATTCACTTTGGCGTAACCAACTCTCCAGCAGTGTTCATGAGTATCATGAATACAATCTTCCATCCTTACCTCCATCTATTTGTCATAGTTCTCATTGATGACATACTAATTTACTTGACTACTGAGGAGGAGAACGCCTACCACATATGGGTTGTACTAGATATACTCTGATAGCACCCGCTTTATGGTAAGCTCTAGAAGTTCTAGTTAGAGATTCAAGAGGTTCACTTTCTGGGACACGTCATCTAGGAGGCGGGAGTTGCAGTGGATCCAGCGAAGATCAAGGGAGTTCTTGCTTGGGATCCACCCAGGAGCGTGATAGAGGTGCGGAGTTTCCTAGGTCTGGCTAGGTACTATCAGATATTTGTTTCATACATCTCCATATTTTCATCATTGCTTTCAGCCCTGAAAAAGAAGGGATAGCCCTTCGTGTGGTTAGATAGATGACAACAGAACTTTCAGAAGATGAGGTAGAGGTTGTCTAGTGCACCCACATTGAGGCTACCGGAGGAGGGCTTTGGGTACGTTGTATACTACAACGCATCAGGGACCGTAATTGGGTGTGTCCTGATGTAGGAGCAAGCAGTGATCACGTACATTTCACAGAAATTGAGGCAGCACGAGCAGA
This sequence comes from Viscum album, assembly GCA_963277665.1. Lineage (NCBI taxonomy): Eukaryota > Viridiplantae > Streptophyta > Magnoliopsida > Santalales > Viscaceae > Viscum > Viscum album. The sequence goes on from OY728161.1 coordinate 820,385,108, forward strand.
ACAATGCTACCCCTGACCTGCAGTTAGCAGCAGTTGTCTTCGCATTGAATATGTGGTGGCACTATCTGATGGGTGAGTGATTTATAGTCTATTTTGACCACCAGAGTCTCAGTTACAGCTTATCACAGAAGGAACTAAACCTGAGACATCGGCGATGGCTCGATTTCCACTAGTACTATGACATTGAGATAGTCTGTACTATTGGGAAGTGGAATGTTGTAGATGATGCTCCCAGAAGTATATCGGGCATTCAGCTGCTATAAGAGGCAATAGAGTAGCTAGTCGTGTTACAGATATCCTTTGTGGATAGAGATAGAGCATATTTTCTACAGTCTCTCACAGTCACTCCTCCACTCCTTCAGTGAGTCATAGAGGGACAACGTGGGGACGTTGATTGTGAGATGCGACGTGGTCAAATATCTACAGGGCAGATAGTTGATGTATTTTTTCAAGGTGGGTAGCACTTTATCCTCTTCAAGGGACGTACGATTGTACCAGTTGCACTACATGAGGATGTGCTGATGGAGTTTCACACTTCCCCTCTAGCGGTACATCTTGGAGTAGAGAAGTTGTACCATGACCTTATACGATAGAATTGGTGGTCGGGTATGAGGAATGTTGTATCAGAGTTTGTTTCATGATTCTTCAATTGTCAGCAAGTGATGGTGGAGCACCAGGTACTAGCAGGCTTGGTACAGCCCTTAGAGGTCCCATAGTGGATGTGGGATGGTATATCCATGGATTTTTTGATGGGGCTTCCACGTACATCTAGGGGTCATGACATTATCTGGGCGATCGTAGACCGACTCACCATGTCGGCCCACTTCCTACCTATCAGAGATTAGGGATCAGTAGAGAGAGTGTGACGCCTACACGTTCAGGAGATCGTACGGCTTCATGGTGTGCCATAGACTATCATCTCCGATCAAGATTCTCACATTACTTCCCGGCTTTGGAAGGGGTTGTAAGAGGAATTTGGGATGCATCAATGAGTAAGCACCGCCTTCCATCCTCAGACAAATAGTAAAATTGAGAGGACGATACATACACTCTAAGACATGCTCTGTGCATGTGTCCATGACTTTGGTCGTAGCTGGGAGGATCACTTACCCTTGGTGGAGTTTGCACACCACAAAATTTATCACTCCTCCATCATGATGGCACCTTATGAGGCACTGTACAGACGACATTGCATATCACCTCTCTGCTGGACTGTCCCTGGGGAGGCAAAATTTGTAGGACCAGAGATGGTACATGCTACGACAGAGATGGTGTAGATCATCTAGGAGTAGATGAAGACTGCACAAATTTTACAGAAGTCCTATGCTGATAGAAGATGGATACCATTGGAGTTTAAGGATGGTGAACACATTTTCTGAAGGGTCTCACCTTAATGAGGTCTACAGATATTTGGACAAGGTGGAAAGTTATCTCCATGATTCATCAGACATTTACAGGTCTTCAGAAGAGTAGGCGAGGTGGATTACTGCCTGAACCTTCCACCTCAGATTCACCTGGTGCATGACCTCTTCCACGTATCTCAGCTAAGGAGATACGTTCCCATCCCTTCCCACATCATCGACCATGGGGAGATAGACATCGATGACGGGGTTCCATTCTCGGAGGTCCTGGTGGAGATTGAGTATCAACACGAGCGTGTCCTACGTGGGTGGTCGATTTCTCTGGTGCGCATTCGTTGGAAGCCTGGAAACCTCCAGGAGAGCACATAAGATCCGGAAGCTCAGATTTGTGTGCAATACCATCATTTGATTCCCTAATGTGTGTTGCAGCTTTATGGGGATGTAAATCCCTGAGGTGGGAGTATTGTAAAGACCCAGAAATTTGAAGGAAAATTTATTCTTAAATACTTTGGAATTTTACGAGTCTGTAGTTTCTGACGGAACATGATTCCAAGGCCCGGTGTGCCAGGTATCAATTTCTGAAGTTTTGTTCAGGTAAGTTCAGTAAAAGTACGTGTAGATTTTTCTATCATTCGAACCAGTGCTCGAAATCAAAATCTGAGGGCACCGATGAACTCGCAACGCTAATATTAGTTTAAGGGGAACTTTACCGCTGTTGCGTTTTATGCAGGTTGGAAGTCAATTATTGGTGTTTAATAAAATGTTAAATAAAATTTTTGTGAACAGTTATATTTATATTGGGTAGTTAAATCCAACATGGGGAATTTAATTGGTTGGTCCCACACCCACATAACCTCCCATGATTGTATATTTGTGAGTTGGAGCCCACATGTGCCCTAACCTTTCATTTCCTCTTTAACTCCCTTAAACACCCTATTAATTCCCGATTATTTTTTTCTTTGACAACTCCCCTCATTTAATATGAGGTTCTCTTCCACCTCCCTCTCTTATATTAATATTTTCCAACACTCATAATTAATGGATTAATTCATTTGAATTAATTTGAATTGACATGGCATATCTATTAAAGATATTGGGGAAAATCTTATTATAATTTTTAGTTTTGGATCTCGTTGGGTGGGATGATTTTTGGGAGATCTCTTGAGAAAAGTGTTCATCTATTCCTCGAAGAATGCCTCCGACGAAGAATGAATTTCTCCCTCGACGAAGAATGCACTATGATTCGATGAACGCAATGTTGCCAACGACTCTTCTTCTTCTGGTGCACTTTGACGTCAATGGAATCGATACCTTTCTTCCACAATGCCCGACTACAGCAAAGTTTGTCTTTCGTGGATCGATGACGTGAGATTTATTTTCAAGGTAGGGGAATTATATTCAATTTTAATTGATTAAAATTTTTCTTGTTCGTTGTTGAGAACCATGGGTAGACTTCGGAAAATTTCTACCACCTAACACGGAGGGTGCCGGACGAATACACATGGACCAAACACCCTCCGTTGAATCTTTATTTGCGATTCAAGCGCGTTGGAATAACTGGTGATAGGAGAAGCGACGACCATGCGTAGGCCGCGTGAGGAAGAACTGTGACCTGCAACTTTGGCGGCTTAGCCGAAGAATAATCGGTCGGGCCGAAGGAAGACTGCGGCGCCACGAGGGACGCCATGCTATGGAGGACCAAGGCGCGCGCTCTGCGGGCCGCTTCGGCTGTGAAACAGCCAGCTCGTCGGTCGGCCGGGTGAAGGATCCGCGACACCTGAATGAGACGCGCAGTAAGAACCCCCCCCCCCTGAGCTGGCCTCTTGCGCCGGGAAGGCCGACCGGATTTGGACAACCCATTAGAAGGGTGGTGCCGCTCGGTGCTGCCAGTTCTGGAAAGAAGGCCCCCCCAGTAGACTGCTCGGCCCCTCCGGCCCGAGCCAGCAGGGTCGCGCCCAGCCGGGCCAGGCCACGCCCCTGCACGGGCTGGCCCGCCTACCACAGCCTGGCCGAGCCCCACCTTGCCGGTCTGACTCTCTTCTGGGTCAGACCAGCCAAAACCGCATTGACCAGACCCGCCAGCCCACTGGTTTTAATGGATCGGGCCCGTTTTCACTTAAACAAACATAACTATAAGACCACACGACTGATCGAAACACCGTCAGCGGCACTGGGACCCTTACTATGAGGCGGTCCTTTTGCGATACTCTAAGTGAGTTTTGGTCGACTTTGGTAAATGGTTGGCTTTGAAACGAGCATATTTCCAACCAGGCCCCATGAATGGAAAAGCCAATATCTTTTAGACCGGGCGTCAGATTGACGCGTTGTATGTCGTGTCGGGTTCCTTTTGACGAGATGGAACATTGGGATACATCAACTCTGGACTTCGTGATAGCTGATGTATCGACTCCCATTGGTCGAGGAGTGAACCCTCCTCTAATCGAGAATGTTTTGTGCGGAAACCCTAGAGCTGGCTGCGACTGCGACGACTACTATATTGGGATCTTCTGTGGGTTCGACGACGATGATTAAGGTACTTGGATCCTCCGCGGCTTCGGCAGCGATGAATACTGTACTTGGAACCTCCGTGGGTTCAGCAGCAATGATTACTATACTTGGATACTCTGTGGGTTCGACAACGATGAATTTTGTACAAGGATCCCCTGTGGGTTTGGCAACGACGACTTCTATACTAGGATCCTACATGGGTTCAGTAGAGGATATGATTCAGAGGCTACATCTAATCATCTCCACCCTCTTTGTGAGTTGGATACCTATATGTGTCGAGTATTTACTTTCAATCATTACCATTGGTGTGATTGACTTCTTTCCTGTTTGGACTGTGTTGTACTTGGGCTCGAGAGTTAGAGCGGAACTGGAATTGTTGACTTAGGTATATGTATGGGCATATACCTAAGTGGTGTTGGATGATATTTTCATTATTGTATCTTTTCCTTGTGGTTTATCCTTCATGGATTCCGGGTGACCTTCGGGGGTCTCGGGGGCCCTTACTGTGTATTTTTATTCACCCCTATACGGGCTATGCCTATACTATGTTTTGTTGGATGTAGATGACAGATAGTACTGATCGAGGAGGATACATGTTGAGCGGGATGGTAGCTGGAGGTGGACCACATGGCGAGAAATTCAGGGAGAGGACGGACGGTCTTGAGGTTCCGGGGAGACCATCTGTACCCACCCTTCAGGTGGGATTCCCGGAGGACAACACAATGGATGCTATTTTACTTTACTGATGTTGTACCAGTTTTTCTGTTGTACTGTCCTTTCATTTGGGCATGTATTTCAGCCCCTTTCCTTTCAGCACATACATTGTGTATACAGTATCACTTAGTAATGATTAACTTGTGTACTCGGTTGTGTTTGTTTTCTTTCATAAAGGCAATGCCTTCCCAGCATTGGGATTTAATCCTTTGGTGACAGTCACCAGCCCATGGCCTATGGAAGGCGGGCTTGGGGTAGTCATAGCACGGGCCTTGAGGAAAGTTCATGACATAGTAATATGTCCATAATATTGATGTTTTATAGGATTTAATTTATATTTCATCCATTATATTCATGTATTAACCCCTGTTGAAACCATTTTTTCATTACCCATGGTAATTATATTTTATTTCCTCAACCTAAATTTATATAAAAATAGAATATGTCCTTGTCAAACATTAAATATTAATAATTTTTCGAATATGGAACCTATTTGTTTAAAAAAAACTCTTATAAGTTGACAATTATAATTTAATATTAATCTCCCATACGTGATGAGAAAGATGGATTTTAATGATAAATGGATTGAAAGTATACAATTTTTTTAAAAAACAAATCAATGTGAAAATGGTTATAATGACCTAAATATTAATTATAGATATATTATTTAAATAATTTCGCATTAAAACTATTTTAATATATAATTTAACATAATATGTAATATAAAAAATAAGTTGTGTTCATCAAAAATCAGGTTTTTATAACTATTCATAAAAAATGATACTTTTCAAAAAAATCCAAAACAAACAAGATTAGCTACGTTTGACATGTTGATTTAAATAATGAAGATATTTTTGATTTTTTTTCACAAATTGTAAAAATATAATTTTATTACTATTCATAAAAATTAATATAAAAAGAAATTTCAAAATATTATTTTCAAAAAAATTTAAAAATGTTATAGAAAATTAAGTATTTTATTATAAATATGATTTATTTATAGAAAAATTTAAATAATTTTTACTAATTAGTCTTCAATACTCATATATCAATGATTAATGTCATTAAAATAACTATAATAATTATAAAATATTATTTATCGGTTTAATAAATATTGTTGTTGTGTGTAATGAAAGCTATTGAAGTAAAGTGTTGTTGTGTAAAATTTAAGAAAAACCTAGGGTTTTATATAATAGAAGAAATCTATGAATTTTGATTAATTTAAAAAAATATTTTATTAAATCTCATGATGTTACGTTGTTAATATTTAATGAAGAATATAAGAAATAGACTGCATGAAAAATAATATCTTAAGCTAATACCACTCCATGGATTTAATTTTATCTTTTTCTATGGAATTCTTTGTAATATTAAAATACTTATTTACATTATCTTATATGTGATAGAGAACCAAATTTGACTTTTCATCATCCAATCATTTGAAAAAAAAATATATTCTCAATGGAATATATCTAATTTTTAGAAGCAATTATATTAGAGTAACAACTAACGGGGCGGCTCGGCTCGAGGCGGACCGACCCAGCATGAACCGGCCTGACCCAGTTCGCATCGGGATCTGACCCAATCCAAGGGGGAGGCCCAACCCGAGGCGGTCCAGCCGGTGGTGGCCCAGCCCGTGGCGGCCCGGCTGGCCGACCTGCATGGCCTGGCTAGCCACAGATGGCAGGGGGGAGCCACACCCCCTATTTCTGATCCGAATCGGCACTGATTGTCGGTTTTGTTTCTCCGCGGGACCCTTCTGGTCCAGAATGTAGCACACACCGGTGATCGGCTCAGCCTGCCGCCCCTGGTTTCTCCACAATGGTATGTCGGCACTGTGCCGCTTCCGCCACGGCCCGACCTGGTTGTGGGCTCCCGCTCCTCCACGTGGCGTGACGCCGCTGTGCTCGTCATCCGACTGCCATGGCCCTCCTGACCGTGGCGATTCCTACTTGTGCTGTTTGATGGCATCACACCCCTCCGGCACCGCCGCATCCCGCCTACCCACGACTCCGTTCTCAGCGCGGCATGGCAGTGCCACGCCCTTGTGTTGACCCGATGGCCTTGAGCCGCCTGATTTCTATACTGATGGATCATTGTCAGTCCCTGCATAAACCGCCTCCATCGTCACCGAACACGAAACAAAAATGGTGGAGGTCTGGGCCATGTTTGTGCGATCTGAACCCTCTTCATTACGGTGATATCATTCAGCACTCAAAGAACACAACATATGACGGGGTACAAAGGTTAATATTCAATCGTAAAATAACCCATACTTTGAGTTCAGTGACCGTTGACGAAGTCGCGGTACGGTGAACGTCGTTCTATTGGCATCATAGGAGGATGAGTTTGGAGAAGACTAGTCTAGATGAAGTCATCAGTGTTCCTCATGAGGGGCGACGCTTCCCTTCCTTGACCCGGTTGAAGAAGGAAGATGATGGTGTTCTTCATTCTTTGGTGGTTCTTCATTGGAAAGAAATGTCTCCACCAAGTTCTTTCCTATCGTTAATATTCCCTACAAAAATTATGCCGAACCAAATAAAAAAATATATCATCTTACTATAATGGTGGCATAAATAATTCAAAATGATTCAAATTAATAAAGTTACATCACTTAATTAAATGGGTGGAGTTGGCTCATTAATGGGAGGGGGAAGATGAAGAGGCTCCCCCACATAATTGGGGGTTCCATAGAGTTTATGTCAATGACTAAATCAAAAAATAATAGTTTTATAAATCATAATCATAGTGGGAAACCATATAATCATGAAATATCATGTATATGATGACTACAAGTAATATATGTATATATATATATATTTTAAATTAATAACACTATGTTTAATAAAATATATGAAATGAAACACTACGCTATGAAGAGAATGTATCACCGTTATAATTTATGATACTTTTCTTTTTAAATAAAATCATTCTCATTGATTTATTCTGAATCAAGAAACAATCTGTTTAAATAAAACTCAATGCTCTTTTGGAATTTGATTAATTAAACATAGCCAACATAAAGCAGCCTATATGATTGATGGTATGAATATGAATAATATATTCTTTAATATATTCGATTTTAAAAATATTAAAATTACAAAAATTATATTATATTGAATGAAAATAATAATAATCATTTAGAATAATAATAAATGTTTTCTGAAATTTTGTATTTTTATAAAAGGTTGTTTAGTTATAGATTCTTCCCATCAACTCAAATTAATAAATTATGTGTAATGAAAATAAAATTAAAAAAATATGTTCCTCTTCAAAATCATCACAATATAATTACATTTTGCTATATTTAAACGATTTTTCAAAAATGACTTATTTATTGGTGAATATAATAATATGAATTTTATTAAAAAAATCACTTTAATTTAAATAAATTACAAGATAATTTTATTAATGCTGTTTCAAAAGTAATAATATATCGAATTTATATTTATTAAACAAAATTATGACTTTTAAATCAATTTCATGTTTAATTTACATCAAAACAGGTTTTATAATTGTGGTTGTTTTTTTAAAAAATCAAAACATTTGTGGGTTTAATAATAATTGAATAATGAAGATTTTTTAGTTTAATTTTTATAAATATATTTATATATTTTTAATCAATATAATTTATATTATCCAATAAGGTCAAGTTATTTTTTTTACAAAATTTTTTAAAAAAATATTGAAATTTATTTAACGTGGTTAATGTAAAAAGGTTTATAAGTTATTAAAAAATTATATTTTTAAAAAGTGATCCAAAAATATCTAATTCATATTATATTGTAAATTTAATACTAATATATTGTAATTTTATTTGGCTATTCATTTTTACCCTTATGGAAATAAAAACTGTTTTTCGGAATTTATTATTTTCAAAAATTCCATGTGTGTCTTCTGCCACAACTATGTTAAATAACCACCTCTATTCTAATATCCATTAAAAAAATAGATTAGTTTAAAAAATAAATCTATATATAACTTACCTAATTTCCTCCACTCATAATAGAAATGATGTTTTAGTAAAAATATAATATAGTAATGCATTTTGTGAAAATAAAATGATGTTTCCAAAGAAGGGGTAATGCCCTTAATCTAGAATTTTATTTTATATATCCATCCACTTAATTAATGAATTTAAAAAAAGATTATGTAATAAAATAATTATCTTAAATATTATAATATTAATTTATTTTGATTTAATTTCCTAGTGGAAATAACCTTCCACAAAATATGGGAAAATAATTTATTGAATGTTTATGTAAATTACAACAACCTAACAAACTAAAAAAATTCATTTTCCATATCAAATTCCAAAAAATTGATATTATAATGACCCAGCCTTAAAACATTACATAATCTTGAATTAAATGAATAATTAACATTGAGGATATTTTCAGTTATAATGTTATATCTAATTATGCAATAACTAATACATTACATCTCAAAAATTACAAAGTAGACACTTCTACTTAGTTTCCATTTTTTCACAAAAATAAAAACAGAGTAAAACAATAGTCATGGATAGTTCTATGTTTTAGAAAGAATGACATTTTTTTGATCCCATCCTTGACTATATTCATCATTTTGTCCTGTGAAAAACATTTCAATGCGTGGGATGAGCATAAAATCTCAGAAATGGTTATAAAATTATGAAAGAAAATATTAGTTCATCATTACATACATAACATAATCACTTTAACATACATCATGAAATCATAATATTTATTAATAACAAATAAAAATCCTAAATCATACAGATAACTTGCGGAATCCATGTCATACATACATTGTAGCTATCATATCTACGTAGGGAGTTACATTTGGAATATCAATCACATTATATTCCCTATATATATTAGGAGAAATATTCACATTTACCTCTATCATGTTACCCAATGAATTGGATAGCTATATTGGGCTCACCCACAAAAGGTTTATCACATAACCAACTATATATGAAACAATTCCCATGAACCACAACATATTCATAACACATAAAATCAACACAATGGAAAGATAAAATTTACACATTTCAATAAAAATATATCAATTAAATATACTGACATAACAAATCTATTATCAAAACCATTTTCAGTACCAAAATATTTAAATGAATATATGGTTTTTATTTTCCTTTTAAAAAATTACGGATTTTAAGGAATCTATATATCAAATAATACTTGCGGAGGTGGAAAGGACGTTGTCACCACTTACGTTAAAAGAAACATTTTTTTGTCATTTAGTAAATCGCCTCATAGAAAAAGATTCCCTTTGAATGAAATGAAATATCAAATTATTTTTGACAGCATAAAAAATAGAGTCATGTATAAAACAATATATGACTCAATGGATAAATATTGATACAAAGTCCCTCAAATCATGTCTGACTTGAATCGTTCATTCTTTAACGTCCTAAATAATAAACTAAATTATATTTATACTTTCATAAGAATTGTTTTCAAATTTATTATTCCTTTTATATCACATATTGTCATTTTATAAACATTATGTAATCATATAAGTTAGTAACATTTTTTTTTCAATGTTTGGAACTTGAGTAAAAAATGTACTTCTCATAATTACTAGTTGTTCATGTGGTCAAAATTTCATTATATCCAGAATGATGTTAATGATTTAGATATCATATATATCATATATATCAAGTATACGTATGTATTTATAATTTTAAATTACATTTATAGATAAGAAATGAAATGCACCGTTCATGGAGACTATAAGCTGCACGTACGCATGAACGTTGCTTTCATTTCTATTTCTTATTTATAATGGAATTAAAACATAATTATAGATAGGTATAATATAATTCCAGTATAATAACATATATAATATCATTAAATTCGTCAGTTATACTTCCCAAGTAGGGTATGGACGATTCATATCACTTTCATGGGGCGGTAGACCACATTTCCTTAAATGAAATTATCTTTTTTACCCATAAATGAAACCATAATGGTATTATATAAAAAGGAAATACAGAAGAATAATGAAAACATAAAAATAATATATATAATATACAAATATAGTGACATCATAATGGCCACCATGAGAGGCGGTAGGATATATTTGAATAGTCATCGTTTCGTGAGGCATCAGTTTTCCATGCAGAGAAATAGTATGTTCTTACACATTAGATGGAGGTGTGTGTATGTGTAGTTATAATCCTTCCAATAAAACATCCTATTATATTGATTATAATAATTTTGTTGTAAAATAAGGAAATAAAAAGTATTTATGGGATTGAAGAAGTTAAATAAAACAACAGAACATTAGAGAAGATGTTTCCATTAAATCGGGTAACTCCCTTTGGTTTGAACCAAAACGGTTTGTTGAAGTGCCTTCTGCCAACATTAATGATTCTTGGTGGTGGAAAGGAATGTAGGTAGATTAATTTATCAGAGTTTGGGAGATCCATGGGTGTTGATAGGTGTGAGGAATTGGTTATATGTGAGGGATTATTTTATGTGGGGAGGGGCTCTATAGGAGAGTGTGAAAATATTATTTTATTATATATTGATTCTTGGATTATAAAGGTCCAAAACATATTAAAGATAATGATAAAATGAATATTGTCGAAATAAAATCATCCAATTTGAATTGGATTTGTTTTGGATACCATTTTAATCATTATAATCTTATTTTTCTATATCTTTTTTAAGGAGGTATACACTTCATCATTATTGTGTCATAAATAATTTAATTTCTGTGTTGTCTAAACATTATATAAAAATTTCAATGTTATAGGAAATCATTTTTTATTTTAAAATAATATTTTTAGTCTAAAAGATAGCTTATATAACACTATGAAAAAACTAATTTACTAAAATATATTTGTTTATGTTATTTTTTTCATTACAAGTTACTTAATATAATGTGTAATTATCACTCCCATGTGGCACCATTGGTCCCAAAATCGACCTAACGATTCTCATGGTTTGAAGTGTATCAACCAACATTATTAAGACCCATGTTAGGGTAATTTTATATTATTATTTTATTATTATTTACCTTTATTTACCAGATATACCCTTCATCCATTGTGAATAAAATATCTACAAATGTAAATATTCCTAAAGTCTACAAATAAAAGTTACCTATTTACACAATTTAGACCTCATAATTCCAAATATATATTCCATTTTTACAAATTCAATGCACATAAGTGGAAGAAATTAATTTTAAATTAATTCTCGTTTTTTTAAAAGGCTTGTTTTTAATAAATATTAACTATCCAAAAATTGACACCTGTTTATGAAAAATTTCAAATTGAAATTAATTACAATGAAGAAACTTGGATTAAAGGTTAAAAATATAATCTAATTAAATTTAAAAAAATTAAAAAGGAAATATAACCATATAAATAAATTATAATAAAAAGCAGTTTTGAATGAAAATACCATATTTTTCACTTTTCATTAAAAATTAAATTTTATCATAAAAATATCAAAAATTTATCCAAAGTAAATTTTGATGTCCCGATTCTAAATAAAAATTTTATATGGTAAAATAGAACATATAAAAGTGACTGAAACTATATTTAAAGGGTGTTTTTCATCAAAAGGTGGTAAATCAACATTTTTATACAAATTTTTCTAAAAATCAGATTTTCACATTTTAAGAATTTACATTTTATTAGATAAATTGAAATACATTTAAAAAACATGTATAACCAGATTTTTGTTATTTCTGTTCATTCCTACCAATACAACGACTAGTCATCGACTACCATTTCAAATAATAATATTATATTATTATTATGCTACGTAAGATTTAAAAGAAACAAGTTTTTGTGCATCAGGTATGTTATCGAACATAGAAACTTCATTAAAGTAAAATAAATTTTTCATTCAAATATATTAATAATTATTAAATTGTATTTTTCTATATTTTCTTGGGATATTACATCCTTTCCCCCTTTTGGAAATTGCGTCCTTGCAATTTTTATTCATATATCATATAAATGGGGGTATATATCCCTCATAACATTTTCATATTCCCACATTGCCTAATCTACCATATGGGTTTTCCAAAAAAATCATTACCTAGTGAATTAACTTATCCTACCACACATGCTCTCTTCGGTCGAGAAACATGACGGGTTATTCCTCATAAGGGATATTTTCATCCTACTGAACTACATCTGGACATATAATATGAAATGGATATGGAATATACTTTCTAAACATTGAATCATGAAAAAAATTGTGTACTTGGGATAAAAGTGGAGGTTAATCCACCCTATACACAACTGATCCAAGATTCTCATGGATTTCATAAGGTCCAATGAACTGCGGACGCAACTATCTATTCATACCAAAATGCATCACACTCTTCCATTGAGAAACATTGAGGAAGTCATGATCACCTACCTCAAAAGAATGATCGTTCCTCTAGTTATCTGCATCACTTTTCTGCCTACTCAGAGCCGTTGTCATGTTCTTCTGAATCATCTGATTGTTTTCTACTATCTCCTGTAACAATTCTGGTCCGATCAGCTTCCTTTCACCTACATCATTCCAAAAATCATGAGTTTGAAAATACTTTCAATATATTGCCCGAAATAGAGCCATATATATATGGAAATAAAAACTAATATTATAAGAAAATTCAAAAAAAATAAATATGTAGGTCCCAATATCCCTGGTAATCTAGTGAACAAGCATGTAGAAAATCCCCCAATGTCTGAATTGTTTGTTCTGACTTCCCATGTGATTGTGGATGAAAAGATGTAGAAAATTTTAATTCAGTTCCCAATGACTTGTGATGGAATTTCCAAAAGTAAAAAAGTAAACTTGGGATCACGATCAAATACAATGGAGAGGGGAACACTATGCAACCTGACTATATCTTTAACATAAAATCAAGAATGTTGATCGAGAGACAATTTATCTCGAATAGGACGGAAATGAGAAGATATAGTCTATCGATCAACAATAACCCTTTTTTCCTTATTACCTCATGATTTCTTTGGTAATCCCAAAACACAGTCCATGGATATATTTTCCCATTCCCACTCTGGCATCGGTTAAGAATAAATCATCCCTTTAGGAAACTACTTCTCTGCTTTAACATTTTGATAGGGCAATCACCTCATAGTAATGTCAGTAATATCTCTTTTCATTCCACTCCACTAGTAATACTCTAGAAGATCTCGGTAAATCTCAGTACTGCCAGGGTAAACAAGAAATGAAGATCCATGAGCTTCAAATACTAATTCATTCGTCAATTTTGAATCACAAGGCACACAAATTACCTTTCAAAATCACAAAACACAATCATAATCAATGTTAAATTCAAAAAACAAACCCTTCTGAACCAACTCTACCTTTTTCTGCAACTCATTGTCTTCTTCCTGTGCTTGCTTTATTGTATCCAATAGAGATGATTTCACTGACACCTAAATCAAAATAGAAGTATTTCCTACGCCAATAACTTATTTTCCAAAGTTCATCAAATCAAAAACAAATGGATCTACCTCCAAATGTAGTGTGGTTAATGAAGAATTTATTATAATACTGAAAGCATCAACCACTTTATTTTCTTTTCCCAGATAGTAAAGGATCGTGCAATCATAACACTTGATTAATTCCAACCATCTCCTCTGTCTCATGTTCAAATCCTTCAAAGTGAATATATAGGTAAATCTTTTTTGGTCAGTATATATTTCTCATTTTACTCCATACAAATGATTCTCCCAAATTTTTAAATAAACAACAACATCAACTAATTCCAAATCAAGTGTAGGGTAATTTCACTCATGAGGTTTCAACTAACGTGAATAATAAGTAATTACCATATCATTTTGATAAGGATACAACCATGTCCTTTCAATGAAGTATCACTATAAATAACAAACTCACTGTTTTTGGAAGGTAGTGCCAAAACTAGAGTATTCACTAATCTTCATTTAAACTCTTGAAATCAGTCATCACATAATTTTGTCCCAATGAACTTAACACCTTTTCCAGTTAACTTAGTCATTGTACTAGATAACTGTGCCAAATTCTCTAAAAACATACAGAAATAACTTTCCAAACTATGAAAACTATGAATCTTTGTTATATTTTTGGGTATTGACCATTCTTCAACATCTTTGGATTTATAATGATCAACACTTCTTCCATTTTTTTAGACAGTGCGACCAAGCAAAGAAGTTTTCTGTGACAAAAACGCACACTAGTTGAATTTACCATATAGTTTAATTTTTTAATGTATTTCAAGACTACCCATAAATCACATTCATGATCCTCTTTACTTTTAAAATATTCCAAAATATCATCAATGAACACAATGACAAACTTATCCATGAACTCATGGAAAATTTTATTCATAAGATCCATGAATACAGTAGATTCATTGGATATACCAAAAGGCATAACTACATGTTCATAATGGTCATATCTAGTACGAAACACATTGTTTGGAATGTCTGCTTCATATACATTCCACTGATGGTACCCCGACCTCTTCTCAATCTCTAAAAAATACTGAGCTCCTAGAAACTAATAAAAAATCATCATTATGAGGCAAAGGATACTTGTTCTTAGAAGTGATGTTATTAAATGATCTATAATCAATGCAAAGCCTCATTGAACCATATTTATTTTTAAAAAATATGAAAGGATCACCCCATGGTTATATTCTAGGAAAAATGAAACCTTTATCTAATAAATTTTTCAGTTGCTTTTTTAAGACTAAATGTTCAATTTGATCCATTCTTTAAGTGGGTTTTGAAATTGGCGTAGCATTAGGAACTAAGTCAAATGAATATTCAACTTCCCAATCAGGTATAATACCAGGATACTCACCAGAAAAAACATCAAGGTACAAATTTACCACTGGCACATCATTAATGTGAACATTTACTTTGTTTTCAACAATATGTCCAAGGTTACATTTTTTTCCAACTTTTACTAGTTTCTGAGCTTCTTCATATGTTTTTAAAAGTAAGGTTCCATTATTGTACACAAACTAAATACCAATCTGAAAATAAAACTCCATAGATCTACTGTCAATATAAGAATGATAAACCAAAATCCAATCCATACCCAAAATAAGATCAAACACTACTAGAGGAAAACCAATATGGTTTGCAGTTAGATTCATTCCACAACTAAAGATATAAAGGTTGCTATGATTTTTTTTGTCTCAACATTCCCCCCCCCCCCCGGGTTTTTACAAAAAGTTCATGATTAATATCTTGAGATGAAATTCCCAATTTACTTGAAAACTTCTTCAAAATGAATGAATTTTTAGACCCCTAATCAAACAAAACATTGGAATAATCTGAAAAAAATAGTGTACCGGGTTCTACTTCTTTGGATGTCCCAACATCTACTGAATTAGTTACAAGGGATTTCACACCCCCTTTGTACTTGTATTATACTTGATTTCCCTCAGTTTAGTTATTCATTAGATACTCATTGGCATAATGACCCATTTCATTGCACTTAAAATATTTTACTGATTGTAAATCATATTTTTTCTTACCATTAGCATGATTGTCTTAGTGGAATTAAGAGCCATAGTTCTAATTTTACCACATCAGTAGCACTTACCATAATTCCAAATACATTCCCTAGCATTGTATTTAGCACAATTTTCAAAAACTATAAACTTAATATTCAAACCGTCAAATTTTTTTGAAGGGTACTTCCCTTTCGTCTGCCAACTCGACCTCTTATTCTATTGCTTTTCAAAAAACATTTGATCCTTAGAAAACTCCACTTCCACCTTCTCCACACATCTAACTAGTTTTTTAATCATTTGAACTCATGAGAAGATAAATCCCTTCGATACATTGGATATAATCCTTAATAAAAATGATATATTTTACAATCAATATCTCATAAGAAATTTGGAGCATAATATTCTAGTAGAGTGAATATTTCTTCCTAAGCATCCATTGAGTCATCCTCCTACCTCAATTCCAAGAATTGATTTTCCATTCTAATATGAACCACATTATTAAAATATTTCAAAAGAAACATACCATTGAATTCTTCCCAATAAAGAGCATCAATCGCCTCACAATCCTTAATATTTTCCACCATCAACCACCACTGATCATATTCACCGTCAAAATGGTAAACATCAAGAAAAAAAAATTTGTTCTGAACACCCCATAACATCGAAAATCTTCTCCATTTCTTTAATACACCCTTCTTCTAGAACAGGTTCATATGATCCTCTGAATGATGGGGGTTGATTCATCATGAATGCTCCACGACAGACACTTTCTCATGTGGTTGATCTGGAAGATCTCGTGCATGGATACTGCCACCATTTATAACCAGATTCAACTATGCCATCACTAAAACAAAATGTTCAGTTCTAATTCCGACCATCTCTGGGTTATTGAATTGGAAGGTTTTCTTCCTCCTGATGTCGTCCCAACATAAATGTCATGTTTCCTCTTCGAAAAACCATTCTGAACACAGAAATATCTAAGGAGAAGCAACATGCCAATATGTAAATGCTATATAACTTCAATCATTCCATAGATTAATTTATGGACATTAATTTAACAATATAATAACTTCTAAAGTTATCTAAACCGACCTCTGATACCAACTATAAGGACACGACATTAAAACATTAAATTATCTTGAATTAAATGAATAATTTACATTGAGGATCTTTCAGGATTAGAGTATTAGAGAATTATGCCATAACTATTACATTACATATAAAAAACTACGAATTAGACACTTCTACTCAATTCCTATTTAAAAAAAAATAAAAATAGAGTAAATAATGGTCATGTCTGGTTCCATGTTTTAGACAACATGCCTTTTCCTTGATCCCATCCTTGACCCTGTTCATATTTAAGTCATGTGAAAAATATTTCAAACATGGGATGAGCATAAAAATCTCAGTAAGGGTTTTACAAAAATGAAAGAAAAAATTAGTTCATCATTAAATACATAACATAATATCTTTAAAATACATCATAAAATCATAAGATTTATGAATAACACTTAGAAATCATGAACCATAAAGGTAACCTGTGTAATCCATGTCATACTTAAATTGTAACTATCACAGCTATGTAGGGAGTCACGTTTGAATACCCCTCACATTATATATCATAAATCTATTAGGAGAAACATTCACATTTACCACCATCACATTTCCCAATGCTATAGAGAGTTATCTTGGGATCACCCACCATAGTTTTATCATGTAAACACACGTATACTTAACAATTCCCAGGAACTGTAACATATTCATAACACATAAAATAAACACAATGTAAAGATATCATTTCCACATTTAAATCACAATATATCATTTCAATATATTGACATAAAAAATACATTTTCAATACAATTTTCAATATGAAAATACGTAAAATTGCATATGGTATTTATTTTCCTTTTAAAAACATTAAGGCTTGCTAAGGAATCCATAGATAAAAGAATACTCACGGCGGCGGAAAGGTCATTTTCACAGCTTACCTTAAAAGAAACATTTTGTTATAGTTTAGTAAAACACCTTGTATAAAAAGATTACCTTTGAATGAAATGAAATTTTATTGGTTTTTATACATCATATAAAATAAATTCATGTATACAAAAAAATATGCCTCAATGAAAGAAGATTGAGATGATGTCCCTTACATCGTGTTCGACTTGACTCGTTCATTCTTTAATCTCTTGAATAACAAAATAATGTTAATTTATACTTTCTTAAAAACATTTTTTCCGTTTATTATTCCTTTTATATCACATATAACCATGAAATAAATATTATGTAATCTTTTATGTTAATAACGGACATATTTTTCGATATTTGGTACTTTAGTCCAAAATGGACTTCTTATAATTACAAGTTGTTCATGTGGTCAAAAGTTCATTATATCCAAAATGATATTCATGATTTCAATATCATGTATACCAAATATATCCAGTATATTTATGTATTTATAATAGTACATAACATTTATAGATAATAAATGAAATGCACCATTCCCGAATACGGTAAGTCGTACGTACGCATGAACTCTAATTTCATATCTATTCTTATTCTAATGAAATTAAAACATAATGATACATAGGTATATTATAATTCTAGTATAATATCATATATAATATCATTAACTCCATCATTTTTATTTCCCATGTATGGAATGAACAAGTCATTTCACTTTGAGAGGGTTGTAGTCCGCACTTCATGAAATTAAATTATCGCTTTTACCCATAATAGAAATCATAACGGTATCCTATAAATGGAAAATATTGAAGCATGAAGAAAACATAAACATAATATATATCATATATAAATTGCGTTCCATCATAATGGTCACCATAAGAGGTTGTAGTGGATAATTTAATAATCATCATTTTGTGAGGCATTAGTTTTCCATCCACAGAAACAATATGTTCTTTAACCATTAGATGGAGGTGTGTGTAAGTGATGTTTAAATACATCTCATAAAAACAGCCTAGTATATTTAGTATACTAGTGTTGTTATAAATTAAAGGAATAATAATATTTTATGGTATTGTAAAAGTAAAATAAAATAAATGAACTTAAGAGAAGACATTACCATTAAATAGAGTAACTCCCTTTCTTTTGAACCAAAAGGGTTTTTTAATGTTTCTTATACCTATGTTAAGGCTTCTAGGAGGAGGATAGAGTTGTAGAATGATTAATGGGGTAGAGTATGGATGGGCTAAGGGGTTTTAGAGATATGAGGAATGGGTTTGATATGAGGGCTTTTTATAATGTGGAGGAGGGGCTCTTTAGGAAAGTGTGAAAACATTATTTTATTATATAATGATTCTCAGTGTCAAAATGACCAAAACATAATAAAGTTGAATATAATATGACTCATGGTCGAAATAAAAACATCCAATTAGAATTGGACAAGTTTGTATGTTATTTTAATCTTTATAATCTTATTTATTTAAATCATTTATTAAAAAGGTAAACATATCATCATTACTGTGTCATAAATAATTTAATATATGCGATGTCTAAAAATTATAAAACAAATTCCAAGATGTATGAAATCTTTTTATATTTCCAAATAAGATTTATAGATGAAATGAAAACTTATATTACCTTATGTGAAAATTAATTTGAAAAAAAAAGATATTTGTTTATGTCATTATTTACTTTACATTCAGTTAATTAAAATAATTTGTCATTATCACTCCCATGTGGCCCCATGGGGTGCCGAAATCGACCAAAAGATGCTCATAGTCGGAAGAGTGTCATCCTATAGGATTACGACACATGTTAGGGTAATTTTATATTATAATAGTAATATTTGTTTACCATTATTTACCAAATTTACACATTAACCATGGTAAATAAAATATTTACTGACGTAAATATTCATAATTATTTAAATTAAATGTCACTTATTTACAGAATTTATACCACATTATTAAAAATACGGAGTCCATTTTTTAAAATAAAAATATAGAAGTGACAAAAAATAATTTAAAATTAATTCTTACTGTCAAAACAAAATGCCTATTTTTAAGAAATAATAACTAACAAATGATTGACACTTGTTTATGTCATATTTCAAAGTGAAATTAATTCCAATGAACAATATTGGATTAAATGGTAAAAATATAATTTAATGAAAAATTAAAACCAAATAAAGAGATAATCTTACCATATAAATAAATTTGATTAAAAGGTAGTCTATAATTAAAATACAATATTTTTAACTTTTCATTAATAATTGATTTTTATCTGAAAAATATAAAAAATTTAACCAAATTATATTTTGATTTACCAATTCCATAGAAGAATATGATTTAGTAATATATAACATATAAAAGGTACCAAAACCATATTTAAATACAGTTCGTCATCCAAAGGCGGTAATTCAACCTTTTAAAGTAAATTATTCTTAATATTAGTCTAATTAATATTTTAAGCCTTTAACATTTATTGGATAAATGTAAAAATATTTAACAAACATGTATTATCATATTGTATTTAGTTCTGTTCATTCCCGAAAATACAAAGGCAATGCGTTAACTACCATTTAAAATATTAATTTTATATTATTATTATGCAACAAATGATTTCAAAGAAACATGTAGTTGTGTATCAGGTATGTCATCGAACATAGAAACTATTTTAATGTAAAATTAATATTTAATTTAGAAGTATTAATAATTATGAAAATGTATTATTCTTTATTTACATAGGATTTTATAGAAATAATAACATATATAATTATTATATATTTTAATTATAATGAAATTTTACTTCTTGGTTTATAATATCATATTTACATTTTTACATTCAATTATGAAGGAAATATGATAACGTCGCTCTAGTGGATGCCAAACTGTAGACTCAGAAACTAATGTAATTCGTTTTTCATGTATTTATTAAATGGATGGTAATAAGTGTTACTTTTATACTGATATATGATATTACTTATTTTTTAATAATTATTGTAATTAAATATATCATTTACTTTTTTTTCCTCACACACTATTGAATAAATGATAACATCATTCGTTTCTAAAGTGAACTATCACATCACAAGGTGATGTGATTTTTTCATTAACACATTACATAGAAGTTCATTAAGGGAAATTTAATGAATATATGTTATATATTGTAACAAATATTTATTTTTAAAGGTTAATAGTCAATCTACATCTATATACATTCACATGTTAAGGAAATGAGAATGTTTCTTTTGCGTATTTATAACCTACTATCTCTATGAAGGGATGTGACTCATTCTTCATGATCAATACGAAATAATTATAATAAGTAAGTATAGAATGAAAAAAAGTTACATATAACATTATTATAATACATTTTATTATGGAAATAAAATATATGTTCAATATTGGAAATAATCAAGATGAATGATGCAAAAGAAAAAATATAAATTAACAATAGAAACAATAGTGATAATAAAAAATTATTAACTAATGGATAATATGTTGGTATTGAAAAATTATATATGTATTATAAATAATAAAATTATTCAAGTATAATTTAATATAATTTTTAAAATAACAATAAATGAGGTTATAGTGTTCCCAACTAAATGAAACTATGGGGTAGGGTGTTTCCTTACAAAATTTGTATTCATTGTGTTATTTGTCAACTTTATTGATTATATAATTCCATAGTTTTTATGAAATGAAATTTTATTTCATTATGTTTTATTTGAATATTTTTTTATTAAAACATTTGAAACATTATCCCCACATTTATTCACCATAACCTCAATGGTAAAAACATCCTAAGAGTTTCATCTCAAACTAATTTCTTTAAGACACGTGTTCTTTTACACACCTAATTTCTCATTAATTATATATATATTTCCACTTTGAAAACTATATCATCTATCCTACTAAAATCATGCAATATTATATTAAAATTATAAAACATTATTAATGGGACGTAATGATTCTATAAAAACCAATGAGGTGTGGGTTTATGTTTAAATATTATACTAATCAGGAAAGATTATGAGTGAATTTACATTAAAAGAAAACAATGTATCATTATCTAATAAACCACGTTCATTTCATTATCTTAGGTGATTCTTTATGTTTTTAAAGAATATTAAAAAATTTACACTCTTTAGTAATTAATATTATTGATAAAATGTTTTCAATAAAATATGAATTCCTCTGAAACATCTATTTAAAATAAATTAAAAATTAAATCAATATTTTCTAACAATATTTTTTAAAATGATTTATTCTAATTGTCTACAGACATTTTAACCCTTATATGGATTTTCAAAAAAATAAATATAATCCTCAATTATTTTTTTAAATGTACCTCTTTAGTTTTTATAAATAAATATGAACTTAATCATAGTTTTGGAAATATTTTTAATGGAATGAACATGTTTACCATCATGACCACTAAATGTTTTAAAGAACACTTTTTAGGTATAAAATATTATTTTCATAAATATACCTAAATGACTCACATTGCATCATATTATACATAATAAGTTCCAAAATTTAAAAAATAGTTTTCTCTGTAAATATTAAATCTGATCATTCAACAAAATTCCATCTAAGATGAAATCCATTGATGTTACTCGACGTGAAAATGGTAATTCTCTCAATAAGTGTTTTAATATTTCAAAATTTATTTTCATAAATAAGCACATCATTTGATGTTATGGGTTTTTCAAAATTATATTGATGTGTCTATCACAAATAAAAATTGTTTAGTATACATTCCATTAATGTTGTACAATTTTCCTTGTATAATTTTCAAATTTCCTTCAGTTAGAAATTTCCATTGAATATTATATAATCCATGATTTTGAAACACATTTTATTTCCATGAGTAATTATTTTGTTATTCCTTATTATTTATTTCATTATATGGAACACTTATATTATGAATATGTTATGATGTTTTCACTAAGATGCCTCTGTAATGTAATGGGTAATGATTTACTCCCATGAGATATTATGTATGTCTAAAGATATTAATAAAAATCCATTATAGTACATTTTCTTCAATGTGATGCTTTATAGATATTTATCCTTATCACATATTTATTTCATGTTATATATTTTAGATACTTCTAACATGATGGAATGATCTTATGATTCCATGTTCTTTATGGTATACATACTTTAAATTTCTTAATATTGTTTTCATTTATGTTATCATTTTATAAATTTTCCTCCCTTTTTTGGTTTCCATATCAATATTATTCCCTAACTAGTTTTTTTATCTCACCCCATTTATTAATGTATTCCCAATATTACCTCATCAATATATAACAATTTGAAATGTTATTGAATCTCACTAAGGGAGATTAAAAAATTATTCATCCATGTTTTTTTGATAGAATATAAACCTAGAATTCCAAATAATTTAGGCCTTTATGATACATTTATTTTATTATTGGAATTTTATGTTTACAAATCTTGTAAAAATATGAGAAAAAGAATCGAATCTCTATTTTTTGCACTAGTTGAAATTTTTATTTTCCCTATGAAACACTGATGATAAAAAATTACTGAAAATCGTTGATAAAATTATGAGTATAATTATAATGTTAACTAAATAAATAAGAAAATATAATAGATTTTTTTAATATATTGTTATTGATTTTTGATACATTACATCAATTTTTTTATTATATAATTGGATGTGGTTATAGGACATATGTACCTGTGCGTATGAACTCTGAAAAATGATTGTTGGGAATCACATGAGAATTATATAGTATACAAAAACATACTTTAATATACACCTAGTTTTAAAATCTCATGGGTTGTGCTTTTTAAATTCACAAACTCATTATAAACAACCATTTGGATTTCAATAAATGATGACCTTTAATGATCTCAGATAATCTTAAGGTGAGGTAGATATAAATGATGGTGTTATAATTTAGAGAATATATTAGTAATTTTTCGTGATTAAGTTGTTCCCACTAGGAATATTATTACCCACTCAATGATTTAGTTCTTTAGACAATAGAGGAAACCAGAAAAGAAGTTGTTTATCATTCAATATGGTAGATAATGTGATAATAAATAGAGTAATGAATATTTTGTGTATTAGTAATACATTATCAAAATATATTGTTAATAATATAAACCTTTTCTAACTCCAAAACTCATATTAGAAGACAATGAAACTTTTTTCTGAACGTTTAGGTGGGGTGGATCATGGAGGAACGAAGATCCAAATTTAAATATGTCAAAAATGTTGGAAGAATTACAAAAGGGAATATCTAAATGGAATGAGAAATTTTTTTATGTGTGGGGAAGTAGGGGAAAAAATAGTTAATTATAGAAGATAAATTAATAGTTCAGTCAATGAAATGGATACTTATAATGGTTTCACAAAAGGTATCATTTATGGTTTAATTTTTCTAAATTTGAAACACATAATATTTTATGAATTGATTCCTTTGGGGAATTTCTAAAAATATTATCAATATAATTATACGAGTAAATGGTTTATTATTAATGATTATTTTATTACAATTGAAAAATTAATGTAAGGAGGATTCCCAAAATATGATAAGGAAGAACAGTTATCAAATAAAGAATGAATTGGAATGATATGATGGAATATGTTTTCTTATTCATGTATTATGATAATCATGATATAGAAATATAGAAGGGATTTTTATATTGATATATTGTGGTAAGTATTTTCCTGAATATATTGAATAGTACTAGTATCATAGAATGTTGATTTAATTTTAAGATGATACTCACTGGGAAAAACCCAATAATTATGGAAAATATAATATTGCAGATGTGATTGATGTTATGGTAATTTTTTGATTTTTTAAAGATGGATAAAAATTAAAAAAATGATACGGTTAAAAAATAATTTGATGTGAACTGTTATTATTTCAACTATGAATTATATTTTAGAGAATGGAAAAGGAATAAGAAGAATTTTGATTATAATAATCTCATAAATTGTTGTAAAATTTTAAAAAAATAGAGACCCTTATGTATAGTGACTACCCACCACATCCACCATGGACATATGAATAAAACCTATAACTGATGGGCCATAAGGATAATGTGCTAGCCACTGGCCAATGTGATTTATTTGTTAGTATAATTTTTTTAACATAAATGTATTGAATTATAAATATTAGTTTTAAAATGAAAAAAATAGTATACATTCATGTTGTTTTATTTTTTTTGTGACACACGATATATCAGGAGACATTTAATTATGTTTAAGTATATATTGAATTGCGGATTAATATTTCTTTTAATATCTCTATTATTTTAATCGGGACAAAATTTTAAAGGATATGAGATAAACTTTGAGTATAAAAATACTGTTTCATGTCAAGGTTATCGATGTATTTTGGGATATAGGTTTATATATTAATGAAATTATCTTTATTAAACTATTAGTTCATTTTTGAATTTTGAAGATTAATATATTCATATTTATTTTTTTTATTATCAAACTAATTGTTATGTATTTTTGTTTTAATATAGATAGGAGGAATATATTTCCACTCTTTTGCTGATCTTTGGAGTTATTCAATTATAATTTTGGTGCATTAAGAAAAATATATTATTCTTAGATATTCATTTCTCCGAAGTTAGTTAAAATTTTAAAAACTGTCAAATCACCAAAAAAATGGATGAATTTGTGTTTATAAAATTTTAATATATCATAAAAATATAGTTTCTGGTGTTCTATATATTGATAGAGAAAAGATATCTGAAATTGAGGATAAGGACCTTGAAAAAAAAATATTACCCTCTTAAAATCATATATGATGAATCGATGGAATTTTAATTCTTCATCTATGGTTTTTTAGTCATTAAAATTTCAATATCATTCACATTCATATAGGGTTTTCACAATGTAGATTTCAAATATAAAACACTTCAGTACTAATAAAATGACTAAATTTTGAGGGTACATTTTTATTTAGGATGTATAAAATAACACCTCGAGAACTTAAAAATTAGAAAAATATGATTTATATAATATATGACAGACAACACCATGATTAAAATAGAATGTAGCACAGAGAGTCATTATGATATATTTCATTTCAAATAAAATAAAACTATCTTATATCTTGTATTTCATATAACACTTTTTTTAATGAAACATAGAACTCATTCAAAATATCAATATTTAAACATGACTATTATAACCTATACATTATTTTTGACGGTATATATAAGAATATATATATATATATATAATTATACATAAGGTTTTGTTATTTATGAACTATATTCAATTACTATCAAATGATTTGAAATATTGTGAAAATAATTAAAATGAGATACAATTATTTTATGAATATATGTACTTTTATTAATTTTTATTTAGTCAAACTTTGTATACCTGATTTAGAATTAGTTTTTTAAAATATATTTTATAAAATTCACTTCATTCATTAAATAATAATATAAAAATTATAAAATATTCATTTTTGGTATTTTTGTAGAAATATTCATTTCCCAATAAATATAAATAAAATAATGAGTTCTATTAAAAATTTTATTTTTGAAAGCATTTAAAAAGGCCATTTTATTTTAATTTCTCTTTAAAATTAAAATTAGATCAATTATATATCATTAATGAAAATTATTCTATTGTTATAAATTTTATATTTAATTTTTTAAAAAATATTATTAAACATTATGATGTTTTTAATGTTGGAAAACAAATGTTCAAACATGTCTGTGGGATTGCTTTTTAAATTAATTTTACTTCTATCATGAATTAAATTTTTAAAATTGTATTATATATTTTTAATTATAGTAATTTAAATTATCTAAAAAATTTAATATTATTTTTTGACCATAATGAATATTTTAAGGGGCAAAAAATATTTGTCACATTTAAGGTAGAATTGGGTTCAAAGGTTGTTAACCAAAAACGATATGGATTAAAAATGACTACAAAATTTTATAAATACTATTTTTCGGAATATTATAGATATTATATATTATATTGATTTTAAAAGTATCAATTTTGGAGCCTAGATGACTGGAAAAACTAGGTAGTAATTTTTAGTTTCTTAAATTTCTAAGTGTGTCCTCTATATAAATTATTAAAATCTACCCATATCATATCCTTTATACACTTAAAATCCCAATTGGATCTACCATGACCTATAATACAAACATCAAAATTTTCCTACACAAATCATATATTACCTTGTTTTGTAATAATCTAATCCTAATAAGGATTTTAGTGAAAATGAAAAGAAGTTTTTAAATCAAGATGTAACGACCCTAACTTAGAATTTTATTTTTTCTTCCTCAACATTATTAGATTATTATTATAAAATGATCAAAAAATATACATATTATTTTAAATATATGGATATGTTTTTATGTTTAGGTAATGATGTAGAACCGTCTCTTTCTCCCTCAAATGGGAAGAGATGCCTTTTAGTAATGTTTACAGAAGACTACCACATCACAAACAGAGGTAATTACATTTCAATTGATTCTTCTCATTACATGATATAATTTCTTATTATTAAATATATATATAATATTTATGATAAAATTATACCCCATGATTAAAAATATAATAGTTACCATCTTATATTATATTCCTTATTTAATATGGTAAAATCACTCGTTTGTATGAAAGAGTCCGTCCTCCTGAAGCGATGTGATTAGCATTCACATATTATATACATATAATGTAGTAATGATTAATATGATTTTAATATATGTTATTAATTTCCTATTTATAATTATAAAGTAGTATTATATCATTTAATTTATAGAGACCTATGTTTTTAAGGAACACATTTTTTTAATGTTGTATATACATCCCCTTTCACACAATATCATGAATCCTTCACAAATCATGTTATTTTAATTTAATATATGTCTAATTAATTCATGGGAAATTAAGATTCAAAATCTACCAAATTTTCATGTATTTCCATTTCAATATCATTTTAATTGAGAATTTATATTCTTTAGTTTCCATTGACAGATATTATTTTATGATTCTCCAATAACAAACGTTTATTTTCATCCCCTCAATTTATTATTGATGTTTTCAAATTATAGTGTCAATATTATTTTATTGGGTACCTAAAATGATTGATTTTTTTAGATAAAATACTAATTCATTTATCTCATTGTATTGAAATACGTTTTTAATCTATTTTTTTCAAGTTTTTATTCAATGTTTTTTACTATGATTATTCAAATTAATATTTAACCTAAATTGGAATTTATAAAACAACTTGATACAAATAGTATTGTAGATTTCAAAAAACATTAAATTATTTTCGTTTCATAAAAATTTTAATGGAATATATATTTATTTACATATTTTTTTATGAATCAAATGTCACGACCCATCCCCCAGGACCCGTGTCATGACTACCCCAAGCCCACCTTCCATAGGCCAGGGGATGGCGATTAGAACTAAAGGTGT
The DNA here is from genome assembly GCA_963277665.1 of Viscum album. Lineage (NCBI taxonomy): Eukaryota > Viridiplantae > Streptophyta > Magnoliopsida > Santalales > Viscaceae > Viscum > Viscum album. Next base: position 820,413,610 of record OY728161.1, read on the forward strand.
AATTCCCTAAAACTAGGAATGCATTGCCTTTATAACGAGTAAAAAGACATAGCATATAGCATCACGAGTAAACTGAATAACCACCAAGTGAGTAAATTAAGTTCAAATTGTCTAGAATACAACCCCAATTAGAATGTACAACAAACTGAATGTACAAGTACCACTGAGGAAATAGGAAAAAAAACCAATGGGTCATCCTCTGAGGTTCCTACCAGAAGGGTAGGTACAGATCGCATCCTAATCACTCTATGTCTGTCTTTCACCTCTGTATACCGACACGCTATAAGGTCCAGCTCCTGGTACCGTCCAGTCCTAATACTCTTAGCCTTAGTAAGAACTGTTTGTCGTCTTCATCCAATACAACAAGGTTCAGGCATAGCCCGTACAGGGGTGAGTATAACGACACTTAGTATGGACCCTGAGACCCTCAAGGTCTCACAAAACCCAACAAGGATAAACCAAAATGTATGAAATCAACAGATAACCCCACTTAGTAATATTCCCATACATATATCTAAGTTATCAAGAAATCCATCTAAAACATGAGGAAAACACAAAAGATACTGACTCTGCTCAACAAGGATTTTATTCACATTATCGAAACCACGAATGCTGGAGAACTCATCATGTGTCGAGTAGAGTGGGCATGCAGTGACACCAAGTGTGCTTCCCACTAACCATGGACTACTGAGGTACTCCTCTGGTCGAGTACCATGGGTCTACTACGTCCCAAAGAGGCGCTCCCCACCATGGGTTTGCCGCCACAACTAGGCGCTCCCCCTAACAGCATGCAGGGGTACTCCTCCTATCGAGTACTAAGGGTATACCGCCAAAACCAGGAAATCCTCCTCTGTGTGTCTGCCGCCTCAACCAGGCGCTCCCCACTGTGCTAGTCAAGTCACTCTGATTCTATCGGTCCATAATCGTCAAGTCTCAGCCAGCTACTAGGTCTCCACACTCTTCCAGCTCATCACTAGAAAGATCCACTCCACGATCTACTAGTTGATACTCAAACAGTCGTGAAATACCACGAAGATGTATCTCAAAGTTCCACAATGTCATAGGGGTATCAACACAATAGACGGTGCATCAATCGGACTCCCGGTCTGTGAGTTATTATCCTTTTAGTGCCGGGGTCCCGGTTGGATTTGTACATAAACCAACCTGGTCGTATATCAACTATACCACAAACTCAAGTGGGGTGTACTCAAAGGTACTGTCATTCTCAAATATTACCAGCGTCACTGAATTTTCGCCAAACAGACTTCTGGTGCCAATGATATGGGAAAAAGAAAGTAAATTGTTGTAGTGGGCCCGTGTTTGGTCCGACTCGGGGCGACCCAACATGGGTTGAACCTGTCTAGGTTGACCCAGCCTGAACCGGTGGGTCCGGCCCGGCCCGTTGGGTGGGTCGGCCAGTAAAATTCCGCTTGACCCATTTGGCCCATACCAGCAGGCCACGAGGGGCCGCTGAGGGCCGTGAGAGTGCATACCGGTCGTGAGGGCGCGGACCGGCAGCGGGCCGGTGCGAGGGCGGTTCGGCCCGAAGGGCGTTGCGAGTGGCCGGCATGGGGCTGCACGGACCGACGCTAGGGTGGCACGGCCAGGGCGACATGGGGTGCGCGGATGGTAGAACCGCGGGGCGTGCGGGGCCCACAGAGGCTAGTGGGCCGGTTTGGCCAGCGGCGGTGCGGGGCGCGCGGGGTGTACGAGCGGCATGGACAATTGAGCCGCGGGGGATACAGGACGTGCAGAGGCAGGCACGGCCGAGGCTTGGGAAGGAGCGGGAGCAGGGCCGGCGTGGGCAGCTCGACCGGCGAGGAAGGTGTGGTTCGACACAGGGCGGCGGAGCTGGTTCGGCTGGGACGTCGGAGCATCACGGGGACAGCGTGGGTCACGAATGCTGTGGGTAGCGCAGTCGTTGCCTTTGTTACCTTTTTTCGCCAATGACATTTCTTTCCTCCATTTCTAAGAAAACCACAATTGAGATTGGAGGAGGAGTCGGACCACGTTGTTTTAGTCTGTACCCTCCGCGATTAGGGTGATAGAAAAATGCTCACAAGAATGAAGCACAAAAACCCTCCTACAAAAGGAAGACATCCTCGTTCATCATTTTGAAAAAAAGGAAGAACATGTGAATAAATCATACTAAAAAAAATTAAACCCCTAAATTTTTTCATTATTCATTGATGGAGTCACAAGGAAGAAGACATAGTTATCATCATTCATCGCGTCTGCCGCACACTTCCATTCTTGAGATCATGCATCGGTGTGTTGAAGACGATGAAGATGGAGGGTTGGTCGTCGAAGACGTCCCACGTTGGTTGCTTCCATAAGGTGCTTCCTGGGAAGAAGTCGAAGATGCTACATTCCGGAATTCTTCGTTGGAAGAATGCATTCTTTATTCATCGTCGGAGAAACTAGTACTTCCATGGAAAGAGATTTTCTCTCAAAAGCTCCTTCCTCCTTTTCCATCCAAAATAATTGGTAGCCAAAAATAATGGATTATAAAATCTATTATGTTTTTGGCATAAAAAGTCAAATTGGGTTAATTAATTAAGTTGGAACCACTTAATTAATTCAATAGGATGGAAAATTTAAAAGTGGGGCAGATAAAGAGGCTCTCCCTCATTTATGAGGGTGTTGAGAGATTTTCCTCTTCCACCATTATTAGGGGGTTTAATCGCTGGTGGTCCCAACATCCTAACCTCTCATGAGAGGTTAGGTTCGGGTGGGCCCCACCACCATAACCTCTCATGGGAGGTTATGTTGTGGTGGTCCCCACCTCCAACATCCACATGGCTGGTCAAAATAGATAAATTAAAATAAAACATGTGTTTATTTTATTTCATTATTCCCACGAAAAAACCCAAAAACTATCTTCGAGCCTTAACCAGCTATCATCGAGGTGAAAGTCCTCTTAACCTAATACTGGTGCAGTGAGTTCAACGTTGCACTCCGATTTCAATTCCAAGCACCGATTCAAAAGTTATGAAATCTTGCTCATACGTTTATTGAACTCACCTGAAAAAACATCAAAATTTGATTTCAGGCACACTGGGCCTTAGAATCACGCGCCGTAAATTTTTGCGGACTCATAAAATTCCCATTTATTTAAATAAAATTACATAGATATTCTAGGTCATTTCATTTTACCCACCACAGGCTTTACGTACCTAGAAGCCACACCTCAAACTAAAGGAACTCATGTGTGTACATAGCACGTATTGGGGCCTCCATCTCCCATGTGCTCTCCTGGAGGTTCCCGTGCTGCCAGAACACACGCACTAGATGTATGGAACTCCCATGAAGGACTCGCTCCTGTCGATCCTCAATATCTATGGGAAGCTCTATAAAATTCACCCCAAAATAGACGTCTAGATCTCCATGTTCGATGATGTGATATGGGTCATGCATGTATCTCCTCAGCTGGGATACATGGAAGACGTCGTGCACCCAGTGAAACTATGGTGGAAGAGTTAAGCGGTAAGCCACCTCTCCAACTATTCTGAGGATCTGAAAAGGTCCGATTATTCTTGGATATAACTTTCAACTTCGTCCAAATCTCTGTTTACCACATTGGGGTGAGACATGTAGAAAGACGTGGTCACCATCATCGAACTCCATAGGTCTCTTTCTCTGGTCAACATATGAATTTTTCTTTCTCTTTGTAGTCTTCATCCCCTCCAGGATGATTTGTACCTTCTTTGTGGTAGCACATACCATCTCTGGTCCCACAAGTTCTGATTCCCCTGGGTTTTCCCAGCACAAAGATGATCTAATAGGTCACCAGTACAATGCCTCAAATGGTGTCATCACAATGGTGGAGTGGTAGCTGTTGTTGAATGAGAACTCCACCAAAGGTACGTGACCCTCCCAGCCGTGACCGATGTCGAGGACACACGAACACATCATGTCCTCGAGGGTATGAATGTTTCTCTCATACTGGCCATCCATATGAGGAATGAAGGTGTTGCTCAGATGAAGCCATGTCCCGAAATCCTCTTACAACCCCTTCCATATTTGGGAACTAAATTCGGCATCACAATCAGATACCATCAATGAATGTAATCCATGTTATCACACAATCTCTTGAACATCTATGTGTCCCAATCTCTATCCTAAATCATTCTCTCTAATTTTTATGAAGTGGGCCGACATGGTGAGTCGGTCAAAGATCACCAATATCGAGTCACAACCTCTGGATGTACGTGGAAGTCCTGTCACGAAATTCATGGATATCCCATACCACTTCCACTCTGGGACCTCTAAAGGTCGAACCAAGTCTACTGGTACCTGGTGCTCCGCCTTCACTTTCTCACAAGTGAGGCACCGAGAGACAAACTCTGCAAATTCCTTCATCATTCCTAGCCACCATTCCTATCATTTGAGATCTTGGTACATCTTCCCCACTACTAGTTGTACTGCTAGAGGGGATGTGTGAAAATCCATCAACACATCCTCCTAAAGTGACACTAGTTCCATATTACATCCTCTGAAGAGGATGACGTGGTCCCCGCCTTCAGAAAATCCATCAGGTTCCTACCCTATGGATATCTGAGCACGTTGTGTCTCGAAGTTGGCATCCACATGTTGTTCCTCTCAAGATCGCTAAAGAAGTGGGGGAGTGACTGTAAGAGACTAAAGGAAGTCTGCTCCATCTCTATCTACAAAGGATATCTGTAAATCAGCCAGCTGCTATGTCGCCTCACTTAGCAGTTGTATACCAGACCTCTTTCTAAGTGCATCTGCAACAACATTCCCTTTCCCAGGAGTATAGACTATCATGATGTCATAGTCTTGGAGAAATCAAGGAAACGTTGATGTATCAGGATCAGGTCCTTATGAGAGAAGATATAACTTGGACTCTTGTGATCAGAGTACATGGTAAAACGTTCACCCCTCAGATTGTGTCTCCACTTCTTCAAAGCAAAGACCACTATTGCTACCACTAGGTCATTGGTAGAATAGTTCTTCTCATGTTCTCTTAGATTTCGTAAACCATATGTGATCATTGCATTCTCCTACATCATGACACATCTGAGCCTGATCCTTGATGTGTCGCTGTAAACTACGTACCCAATGCCTTCCTATGGATGTGTCAAGATGGGAGTACTAGTCAGCCTCTACCTCATCTCCTAAAAGATCTGCTGGAATCTCTCCGTCCACATAAAGGGTTACCCCTCCTTTGTCACAGGTGATAGTGATACTGCAACTCTGGAGAGGTCTGGCACAGACCTATGGTAAGATCCATCAAAACCTAGGAAACTCCATACCATCTTCACACTTCTGCGTGGCTCCCAATAAAGTACCACCTCAATCTTTGATAGATCTACTGTAACTCCAGCCTTTGAGATGACATGTCCGAGAAAGTTAACTTCTCAGATCTAGAACTGCCACTTCAGGAGCTTACCATAAAGATGGTGCTCTCAGAGCATGTCCAGTACGGCACACAAATGATAGGCATGCTCCTCATTAGTAGTTGAGTAGATCGGAATGCCGTCGATGAATCCTATGACAAAGCGAACGAGTTATGGATGAAATATATGGTTCTTGAGTCCCAAGAACACTGAGGGAGCTAGGGTTACACTGAATGGAATAACCAAGAAACCGTAGAGGCCTTACCGACATCTGATGGTCGTCTTCTTCACATCCTCATCTCGAACTCAAAGCTTTTTATAGCCTGATCTGGGGTCTATCTTCGATAACCACTGTGCTCCCTTCAAATGATCAAAGAGGCAGTCAATCCTTGAGAGTGGGTACTTGTTCTTCACGGCCACCTGGTTCAGGTGACGATAGTCAACACATTGCCACATGCTCTCATCCTCCTTCTTGGTGAATAGAATTGGGGATTCCTATGGAGAAACAATGGGTTGGATGAATCCCTTCCCCTGCAACTCCTCTAACTACACCCACAACTCACAAAGCTCCGTGGGATCTACCTAATATTTTAGAGTAGATATCAGTGTTGTCCTAGTGTACACATCAATGTAAAAATCAACCTACCTGTAAGGGGGTAGACATGGAACATTATCAGGGAGGACATCAACGTACGGTTCCACCACTACAGGATAGCTCGGAATCTCCACATCAACTACTCTGTGGGTAAGGCTAGTCAACTGATGATTGATCAGATGCACAGTACTTCGTGTAAGTCAATATTCTACTACAAAGGCTCCCTTCTCGCCGGTGAAGTTTCACCTATTCCCATCTGTTCCGACACACCGCACATTGTGCCTAATACAGTCAATATGAGCATGGACTCTAGGTATTAGTACATACCCAAGATAACATCATATGGCCTCCACCCCACATCTAGGAAATCCTAGCCGAAGCTCTCACATCCTACAGTAATCTCACACTACCGGCACTAGTGAATAATCGTCGAATCCACTCCCATAAGAGTTGCTAGCCAGAAGGATGAAGCCAACAGCTGTGTCGGAATCTCCAAACTCCGAATAAGGGCAGTGGCAATGAAAGAGTTACTAGAACCTATGTTGATAAGTACAACAACTATGGTGGATTTGAAACAAATCATACAATGAATCATCTCTAGAGCGCCATAATCATATGCCTCCACTACCTGGCGCGGAGCTCTCCCCTGTCCACTTTCTCCCTAAAGTCGGGGAGGACCTCCTGGTGGTGGTGGAAATAACTCCTCGAAGCGTCTCACACCACCAACTGAACGACCAGCTCCTCTACCATGTCAACCTTCTCCCTGCAAACCAGCTTGATTGAATCTATGTCTCTTCCTGGGCGGTCCTTTTACCATCAGATGATCATCTGAATGGAGGGTCGGGAAGTCACGAGCTATGTGGCCTTGCACACTGTATGCATAACAATGCCCACTCCTGACATGTTAGTCTCCAATTTGGGTGCTCCACAAAACTGATCCTGAGTCATGTGGTCATCCACCTATAGGTTCTTTCCTCTTAGACCTCTGCAACATTTGTATGCTATCAGCTGTAGAAGACTCCGCTAAGTGTCGAATGGTGGGGGATCTCACTACTGGAGACTGCTCAGCAAAGAAAATATCTGCATTGAGGGCCCTCTCTAACAACCATTCTTGTTTCGGGGTACTTTGTTATATCATCGGAGCTCTAATATCCCATATTATCCACTGCTCGAATGTTCGGGCCCTGAAGAATGTGTCCAATACCATATCGGTGGAGTATCGTGAGAATTATTTGAGCCTTGCTGATTAATGAGCTATAGTCATGTTTCCCTGCTGCAGATGTAGTAGCTCCTGAATTCACACTACGTGGAGAGTCGCTTGGACAAATTCTGCCCGAAACAAGCTCTCAATGTCATCCCAGAGAAGCATCATCTCAACGTAGACCTAGAGCATCAACTCCACCATTTTCCCTTTTCTTCATGTAGAAGGATAGCAGCAAGAATCACCATGAGGTATGCCGGTGTCCCTATGAGTCTTAAGACTCTCACGAAAGCCTTCAGCCAATCCTCAGCTGCATGTGGGTCCATCACTCCCATGAAACTGGGTAAACTCTAGCACTAAAACCCTTGCAATGCCCTCAAATGGAATGCATCGTCTGCTGATGGGGATGGTGGCATCCGTGGCCCAAAGGGGAGTGGTACTAATGGTTCCTCCCCTGAAAAGGGACCTACACTGAGGCCTCATCTCTAGGTGGGATAAATAAGCGTACAACTCTCAGGACTCTAGCTGGTCATCTGCGTGGCGGCATCCTGAAAGAAAGAGATGCGACACAGTCAAAAGATTATACCCAGTGACCTGAAATTGTTGAGATGACATAAAGAAAAATTTTGAAAACACACACACAATTAGTGTTTTTGTGCACTGAGTTGGAAATCGGAAGTTAGGGTCCTAGTGTATGGATATGTCAGCCACTGCACCAACAATGGTCTCCATGAACTGAGAAAAACACTCACTACACATAATAGTATTTCATCATAGAAAAGAAAGATCAGAGTCCTAATTTTGTTTGGTAGAACCGACTCCTATGATACAAATTTTTCACGACCCGTCCCTCAGCGCATGAGCCGTGACTACCCCAAGCCCTCCATCCATAGGTTAGGGGATGGAGACTAGCACCAAAGGCCTAATTTTCTAAAACTGGGAAGGAAGTGACTTTAAAACCTATAAACACACATAGCATATACAATCATGAGTAAACTGAATAACCAACAAGTGAGTATAGTAAGTAAAAAGGGGCCATAATTAAAGCCCAACTGGAATGTACAAGAAACTGAAAGTACAAGTACAATTGATGAAATCGGAAAAATATCCATTGGGTCGTCCTCTGAGATTCCAACCTGAAGATTAGGTACAGATCGCCTCCACAGAACTCGACATCTGTTGGTCACCTCTGTGTACTAACACACCCTACGATCCAACTCCAGGTACAGTCCAGTCTTGGTACTCTCAGCCTCGGTCAGCATTGTCCTTCATCTACATCCAACACGACGAGGTGCGGTCATAGATCATGTAGTGGTGAGTATAATGATCCTCAATAGGGACCCTGATGCCCTCACGGTCTCACAAAATCCAACAAGGATAAAGCAAAACATATTAATTTAACAGATAACACCACTTTGGTATATGTCCATACATACACCTAACTAATAACATAATCCATCTCAAACATGAGCAATATAATAAACATAATGACTCACCTCAACCAGGATTTTATTCACATTATAGAAGCCACAGCTGCTAGAGAACTCCTCCTCCATCGAGTACAGTGGGCTTGCATCAACACCATGTGCACTTCCCACTAACCTTGGACTGCTGAGGTACACCTCATGTCGAGTATCATGGGTTTTCTACATCACACAGATGCGCTCCCCACCGTGGGTCTGCCACCACAACATGGTGATCCCCCTAATAGTCTATATAGGTACTCCTCTTGTAGAGTATTGTGGGTATCCTGTCACGACTAGGCGCTCCTCTAATGTGGGTCTACCTCCATAACCATACACTCCCCACTAGGCTATTCGTGTCAATCCAAGTCAATCCGTCATTAGTTTTCAAGTCTCAGCCAGCTACTAGGTCTTCGCACTCTTACCACTCATCACTGAATGGATTTACTCCACGTGCTATAGGTCGATACTACAATTGTCACGATTAACCAAGAAGAATTTTCTCAATGTTCCGCTACAACATAGAGGTCTCAATGCAATAGACGGTGCGTCAATCGGATTCCCAGTCTATGAGTTATTAGCCTTTTAGTCACGGGGGCCCGGTCAGATTCATGCACGACCAAACCTAATCGTATCTCAACTATACCAAAAACTCTAGTGGGGTATACTCAAAGGGACCTTCATTCTCTATGATTTCCAGTGCCGCTGACGGTTTTTCAAATAGACGTTCGATGCCAATGATATGGCCAAATGAAATTAAATGGTCGTAGTGGGCCTGGGTCCGGTCCGACTCGTCCGGCCCTACCCGGCCTGACCTAGCATGGGCCGACCCTGTTCGGGTTGACCCAGTATGAATTGGTCGGTATGGCCCGAACCGTTGGACGGGCCATACCGTTAGGTTCGGCCCATCCCTCTGGGGCCAGCCCAACAGGCCGTGAGGGTCTGCGGAGGGCCGCGAGAGCGAGGACCGGTCGCGAGGGCTCGGACCAGCCGCGGGTCAGCGCCAGAGTTCTTTGGACAAGAGGGCTCAGAGAGGTCACTACATGTCCTGAAGGGCTCTATGAGGAGATGGAAAGGGGTGGAATATCCTGAGGCCAAGGTGATGTGGCCGTGGCTGGGAGGCTGGTGCAGTCAGGGCGCTGTAGGGCATGCAGAAGGCAGAGCCACGGGGCGTGTGGAGGTCGGAAGATCAGTTCAACCTGTGGCGGTGTGGGGCATGCGGGGCGTGTGGAGGTCAGCTCTACCGGGGCTCATGAGGGCACCGTGAGTACCGCGGGAGCGCGACCGGTGAGGGCGGCGTTACCAACGAGGGCAGCGGAGCATTGCAGGGGAAAAACAAGTGTGGAGGCCACGTGTAGTGTGGATGTTGCTTTCATTGCCTTTGTCTCTATTGACGTTGAATTACTCCATTTCCAAGAACACAACAAAGGAGATTAGTGGAGGGGTCAGACCACATTGGCTTGGTCTGCACCCTCCGCATTTAGGGTGATAGAAAAATTCTCAAAATAATGAAACACAACTACCCTCCCACAAAAGAAAAACATCATCATTTTTCGTTTTGAAAGAAAGTAAGAATATTGGAATAAATCATACTTTGATAAATTTAAACCTTTACCATTGTTCATTGTTCATTGACAGAATTGTAGGGAAGAAGACAGAGTTGTCTTCATTCATCTCATCCACCGCATACTTCCAATCATGTGCTCGTGCGTCGGTTCATTGATGATGATGATGAGGGAGGTTTGGTCGTCAAAGACGTCCCACTTCGTTTTCTTCTGCAAGGTGCATTGAGGAAGAAGTCGAATATGCTCCATGCCAGTGTTCTTCATTGGAAGAATGTGTTCTTCATTGGAAGAACGTGTTCTTTATTCTTCATTGGAGAAACTAGTTTTTCGTTGGCGAGATCCTTTCTCTCAAAAGCTCCTTCATCCTTTTCTATTCAAAAGAATAGGTAGCCAAGAATAATAGATTATAAAATATATTAATTCGTTGGAATAAAAATTCATATAAGGTGAATTAATTATGTTGGCTCCACTAAATTAATTAAAGAGGTTGGCATAATTGAAAGAGGGGAAGGTCAAGAGGCTCTCCATCATTTATGGAGAAGTTGAGATGTTTTCCTCTTCCACCATTATTAGGGAGGTTTAGTCTCGGGTGGGCCCCACATCGTAACCTCTCATGGGAGGTTAGGTTTGGGTGGGCCCCACCACCATAAAATCTCATGGGATATTAAGGTGTGGTGTTCCCCACCTCCAACTTCCACATGGGTGGTCAAAACAGATAAAATAAAATAAAATCATGTGTTTATTTTATTTTACTATTCCAAAAAAACACAAAAACTGTCTTTCACCCTCTCCCAACTGTCGTCAAGGTGAAATTATTCTTAAGTGAATACCAGTGCTATGATTTCAACGGTTACCTCAAATTTCAATTCCGAGCACTGGTTCAAAAGTAATCATTACCTGCTTGTATGTTTAATGAACGTACCCGAACAAAACTTCAAAATTTGATTACGGGAACTCCGGGCCTCGGAATCACGCATCGTAAATATTCATGAACTCATAAAATTACAATTTATTTAAAAAAATTACATTGAAATTCTGGGTCTTTACATGGAAAAATTCCACTATAAGGACCAATAATTGTTTTAAAGAAATATTTTTATATTTAAAATGTTTTTTTCAAAAAATGTTTTCATTAATATTTGATAATGGGTTACCATTCAAAAATGTTTTTCCAAAATAAATGCTATATTATTTTCAAGAAAATCTATATTTTCTATTTTTTTAAAAAAAATCAATCTAGGATGGAATCCTTTGATGTTACTCAATAAATAAAGGTTATTTTCATCATGAATTATTTTAATATTATCTGATTTTTTATCATCAAACAAAAAAAACTTTTGATGTAATAAATTAAATAAATATTCTATGTGTGTGTGTCACTTATATAATTAGTATATTTTCCCCTCTATTGATGGGGTAATACTTTAAATATGATAAATTTCGAAGTATTTTCCATTTGAAAATTCCATAAAATATAATATGAAGAAAGATTATGACTTCCATTTTCCATCCTTGGGAAATTCTTATGACATTACTTTTGATTGATTTCATTATATAGAACATGTAGAAAATGAACCTACAATGATGGGTGCACCCATATATCACACCAACAAATTGGGTAATGGTTTAGTATATTGAGATATCATTTTTTAGATTATAGAATAATACATTATAGGAAATTTTCCGCTATGTGATATTATATAGGTAGTTTTCCATGAATCAGGATAATGTGATTATATCTATTTCTTCCACATTTAATATGAATATATGTTCATAAGATACCACACTATTTTTGATATGATAATATTAAATTAATCATGATCTATTTGTATTATTATATCATGCAATACTTTTGAATAAAATGTTATGTTTCCTTATCATAATGACTCCCTTACTGGGCATTTAATCTCATCAATTTGTTTCTTTATTCCCCAGGATATCCCTTAAAGAATTTGGAGCTTGATAGGATTTGGGAACTTGTTATGAACAAGGGATATCATAATTACTCCATGTTTTATTTTCTTTTGATGTAATATTAATGTATACTTCCAAAGGCATTAGGCCTTTATTGTCCATGTATTGTATTAACCAATATTTCTCTTTTGAAATCATATAATAATATGTTTAAAATTATTTTCATTTCATACTATATCATGAAATGTTATTTTCCATCTCAGACACCATAGGATTTAAATCTCACATTCATAGTCATCATCGATTCAAATCCATCATGATTGTTCATAATGAATTTTTTGATATTTAAAATAACATCGAATTGGAGTTTAAAACTTGATATGAAGCATGATCAATTATTATGCAGTAATTTATAATATATTGAGAACTAAATGCACAATCATCAGAGTTACTACCCCTAGGTACAACATTTCAAGATAAACATACTAATAATGTATAAAGATAAGGACTAAGTTTCACACAAACAACTCAATATCTCTTTCAAAAAATTGAAATATATTTAATTTAGCCTAAAAATAACCATAGTGTTCTCAAGAAAGTATTCTCATATATGTTTCTAATGGTTAAATAACCCTTGTTATGATTCAATAAATATTAATCAAATATTTTTTATAAATTGATTTAACATCGTTATAGATGAATTTCATTTCATAACTAGATGATCCAGGCACGTGTCTTATAATACAAGGTCACATGGGCACCTAGATACATAGACAACATGTTTATAAGTGAAATATATTATTTCATAATTGGTTCTTTATAACTTGCACACTTTGTAGAAATATCATAAAACAAACTCTATATAACCAATGGCAAGCTACCATAAGAAAGGGTGACTTCTGATGCTCATAAGGTTACTCAAATAAGATATCACTGATCATATAATCATATTGTTTGGAAACATGCATTATAACATTAACTTCACATTTTAAAAACATAAACAATATATCAAAGAAAATAATCATCGGTAATATAATATATATTTTTGATAATAGTAAATGATTTATAAATTAATCAAAATACATAATCCTTTAAAGAATATCATTATCATAAAACATTGATTTGTAGAATACACATGATCATATAAATCATTGCCTAATAATTCATGGTTCATTTCCAAATATATCATAGTGGATTTTTACACATATAAAAACATAATATAAATAAGTTTTCACTCAAAATACTTCCATTATAGAAAATTACATTACTAAACATTAAAAACTCTTTATTAAAATTGGTATAATCTCGTGACATATCAATCATTACAAAATGAATTAGATGGCTATGGAATATCAATCACACCTAGAACATATGGAAAACAAAAAATACATGTAACACAAGATCATAAAGTAATAATAATATCACAATCCAATAAAAGTAAATGGGTTTCATTAATATTTCATCATTTCATAAACCATGTAAAATAGAATGATTTAAAAATAATTCCATCATTTCATCATAGAATAACATACTGAAATGATGCATTTTTACACATCTTATTATCATAATCTTAAAAAATATTGATGAAGAATAATATATCAATTTATCAATTTATCAATTAAATAGTAAAAACTGAAAATAAGACATTAATTTTTAATGAATAAATTGAATAGAAGAAATTCAAGAGTTTTTTGAGAGATATATCATAAGATATCATCATTAGAACAAAATCAAAAATGACCCCAATAATGAATTTGGTTGTTACATCATACCCATAAAACATTGGTATATTTTTAATCACAAGAACAATTAAAGATAAAACATGACATGGATACAAATATCCAATAATTTAATGAGAATAATAATATTATATAATCATTAGAAATGTATAAATAAAAAAAATTGGATAAAAAATCCACTGTCCCATGGACAAAAAAGTGATACACATGTCCATTATCACATTGATAATTATAGAATTATAATATCAATTAATGAAAATCTCTAAGGAACCATACATAAATATTGCATATTATTTTTATTTTTAACATGAAATCACATTCGAGGATTATTTCAGTTCTAAGTTTTTGATAATTATTACATACCCATAGTAATTAAATTGATAATTTCAATCTGACAGTTAAACTATGTGTCTATTTTTTCACCTAAGGAAACCATTTAAAAAATTGTCTTATCGTCACGAAAAACATTCAATACATTCAGAATCAAATCTTATTCCACTATACCATCATTATGACCTATGGAAAATAGATTAAAATATGATATTAACATAAAAATTATCATTAAGGGATAGAAAATAAATTATATTATTAACCTAATGAAAACCCAAGAGAACATTTTATTTAAAACAAAACATTTTAACCTGAAAAAGAATAATATTTTTAAAAATACTGTTTTCTATCCTTTTGATAATAATGTTATTTTCATAAAAGACTAATCATAAAGTCTATAGATATAATATTATAAACAAAAAAATTTATTGTCAATAAAATTGAATAAAATAGTAGTTGACTTCTATACAATAAACTATTAAAAATTTAATATCCATATAATTGAATTCCATTTCCAATGCATTCAAGGTTATAATGTAAGCACTTGTCCATGGTTAATCATAGAACCACTCATCATTGGTTTATCAAGTAACCAGTTGTCAAATTTCCAAGTACCATTATATAAACATAACACATAAGATCATTCAATTTTCAATATGAAACTCTAAAAATTTCATTTTCACCCATAAGAAAACATTTAATATTATATAAATAATCAATACATTTTTAAAAAAATTCTATACATTTAAAAGGGGATTTTAAATTAAAACTAACCCATACGACATTGAATCATTTGAATGATATTTGAAAATTAAAATTTTAAAAGATTAATTTCTATATAAATAAATTAGTAAAAATAATTTTTAATAAAATGGTTATTCGATAAAAGGATTTAGAAAATAAATATATAAATCATTTAAAACGAGGTTATTTGTTAAAAAAGACCCTTACCATGATTCTAACTCATCACATACAATATTAATCTTCCTTAATAATAGACAATTATTATATATATCGTTTCATGAGAATTTTTTTAATTTTTTTACGTCAGTTATTATTATGTTATAACATTTAGTTAATGGTTTAAGTTTATATTAGACCTTTTAATTATATTTTATACTGGAGAACAACATGAATTTGGTATAATGTAAATACTGAAATGGTCTTTAATTATATCATCAAAATAATTATATTAAATACATAATAATAATTTTTTTACATAAATCAAAATTTTTAATCCATCTACTAGATATTAATATAATAACTAAACTAAAATAACATCACAGAGACGGTAAGCCATATGTATGCATGAGTAAAATTTCTATTATTTAATAATAATTATTGAAAGAACGTAAGTTTCTTTATATTTATAAAATTATGTTAATATCCTTAAAATAATTTTAATCATGTAAATATAGTTATATATATTATCCATGTGAAGTGACTATGAAAAACGAACCACATCGCTATGTGGAGGTGACAGTTCATATGTACGCATAAACGATGTTATCGTTTTAATGTTCATGGAATCATAAAAATACAATTGTTATATAATAATTTATAAATGATAAATATTGCATCAATATCATATATAATGATTACATATATCATTATAACTAGTCTTGAGAGACAGTGATGGAAAACGAATCTCATCAGTTCGCAAAGCAGTGGTCCGCCATCCAAGTGGATGACTCATTATTTTCTAATCTGATGGAATTGGTTATATATATAGGTGATTATATTAAAATAATATAATCTCAGTGTTTTTTGTATATTTTATTTCTTATTTATTGATGGTAAATGATTTTTTTAATAATGTGGAAGTATAAATAAAAATGAACTACTTTATAAAAATTGAAGCATCTTGTTTATACCACTTCTTTTTATTAAAACCATATGACCACTAAAGATGGTTTTATTCCGAAACTAAGAGATATATAATCTATGTATAGACAATAGGAATTTATTTGTGCTAATCTTAGTTGAAAAAAATATGTTTGGACTTGTGAGGTGAAGAGAAGAAGTGGTTCCCTTTTATAAGAGTGGGGGGTACCCCGAGGTTTTTTTAAAGTAATAAATTAATATAAAATAATTTTATTTTCAAAATATCCAATACTGATTTATTTATAATATGAAATTCACTTGGGTAGAAATATATTCATATAATGAATTTTTTTAGGTTTAGAATATTTTTTATTCGATATATTTTTTATCCCATATTTATTCTTTTTAATTATTTTCATGACATTATGACATTTTACTCTTTGAAGGGTAATATAGTTACTATAAAATGAAATAAACAATAATGAAGGATTGATGAATTTTTAATCCATATCCCAAAAATTATTATGAATAATTTATTTTATGTAAATTTATATCATTTAATATAATATTATTTATTATAAAATACTAATAATGAAAATTTTTACACCTTTCATTAAATGTTTTTTTTAAAATATCATCAAAAAATGAAAAATATGCAAAAAAAATATTTTAAAAACTCACTAAAAAAATTAATATATAAAATATTTTGATGAATTTAATTATTAGAATTATATTTATTTTAATATTTTCAACATCATTTATTTGATGTTTCAATTACTTGAAAAATTTCTAAATCATTATTGTGCAAAAATTTAAGTTAATTATTTTATAATATTAAAATTATAAATAAATTACAATGATGCAGATTAGTATTTTTCTTTCATATGAACACATAAATATAATTATACCTATTAAATAAGAAAATAAGAAAAATGATATATTTGTTAAATCATATGTCTGAAATCATTAACGCAGCTTTAAAATAAAATAATATAAAGGGATTTAATTTATCCAAGTGGATAAAAGAGGAAATAAAATTTGAATAAGGAATATATTGGCAGAAAATCACTCTTACAATAAATTTAGGATAATATTTTGTGTAATTTTATAAAAATTATAATATTATTATTTCCAATAATTACCATATTTACTTTTAACTGTGGATGTAAAAAATGATAAATCTACTATTAAAATTGTCTAAAAATAAGAAGAACCTATTTAGTAATCTGTTACATTTTGATTCCAAATTTGGAATCAATTTTTCAAATTTCAAAACACATAATTGTTTATAATTAATTTAAAATTAATCTTGTTGAGGAAGAGGGAAAATAAGTTATTAATATGAAAATACTCAAAATACTCAAATGTTTTTATATCTAAATTCAATGTGAGATTGATTATATAAACCTACATTGGGTTATTTGATATGAAATTTATATAATTATACATTAAAACTACAAAAATAAAAAAAATATAGCACTATATAATCTTTATATGAAAATGTTAATTTCAATCGAAATCCTTTATTTTATACTATTCATCAAATTAAAGAACATATGAAACATGAATAAACAATTTAACAAAAGTAAATTTTTATACTAATATTTCAATGGTTAATTTTATTTTTTGAAATATATTTTTTAATATTTTAATAAACAATTTTAAAAAATGGTCCCCATAAAAAAATTTTCAAACAACTTTTTGTAAAAGTACATGTTTTAAGTGTAAAAATTGATTCATTATTATATCATGTGTATAATAAATAGGATGAATGTCAAACATTAAATTGAATATATAATATATAGATTTAATTAATTTAATCCCATTGATAGGATTATTTTATTTTATTAGTATAAAACACACACATGCTCATTTAAATATATTTCAAGAAAAATATTAACTTTTATTTTTTAAAAGGTTTTATTTTCGTTTACAAAAAATAGGTATCAATATAATTAATTGTATATACATTTTTAAACTATATTTTCATAACTTCGTTAATATTATTAATACCCACCATTCTAACATCTATGTTATAATGATTATATTAAAATAAAATTATTTAATGGTTTATTTAAGTATATTGTGTGGTATTTTTTATGTTATCTAACATAGTTTCTCATTTCTTATAATCATAGGTTGTTATAGTATCCTCACAATTAATAAATTAAATCATCTTATTTTAAACTAGGGTATGGTAACATGGGTTCAATTATTAAAATTACTATTATTATAATTCCACATCCCAAAAAATTAATATAACATACACTTTAAAAGAAATAAGGGTATATACGAAGCTCACGTGAGATAAAACATACTACGGTTATATGAAAAAAACAAGGACATGGAAGAGAAAACAATTGATTATGTTCTAACGAAGAGCGATATAGAAAATGTTCACTATTATGTTAAAAATCATAAAAAATGAATATTTGGTTTGTTGAATTGAAATTGATTTCTTGATATAAAAAGTAATCAAATAATGTTTTATTAAAGTTACATTTCATATAGTTGAGGAATTAATTTACTACCCACATTATGAACATAAGGAATAATATGTTCGATTTATGTATAATTCTAACCTTTAATCAATTCTACAATAGAATAATCTTTTTCACCAATTTACCAGTTTTCATCATTATTTATTTTTTTGTGCCTAAACCATTAGATACAACTTTTATAGATCACTAAATACTAAACAAGGATAAAAATACTTTCATTTTGACTTTAGTGATTACCCAAAAACAAATTGGTTAGTACTGGATAATATAATTCTATAAAAATAATAATATTTTATAATATTGACGACTATATTAATCTCTAAAATACAATAGAAATACCCAATGTTCAAAAATGAATATTCTACAAATATATTTCTTTTAGAGTATTCAATAACTTTCTTGTACAAGATTGTAATAAAAAATTAATATTAATTTGATCACATATACATCCAAGAATTTTTTTTAAATATATATCTAAATAACATTAATAATACATAATGTCTCCAACCAAAAATGTAATTTCTCAAATCACATAATCTCTATGATATGTTGAATATTTCCATAAATTACCTGAATCACTCTAAATAGATAATAAATTCATATATTCCTCATAAATATAGTTCATAATTTATTCCCAAAAAAATCAATATGATCCAATTTATATCAATTATAATATGTTCCCAAAATATTAATTGCATTTCAAAATATCATTTATCACATATCAAATAATAAATTTCAAATTTAAATATTATCTATTCGATAAAGAATATTTACTCAAAATAAACTTATTTATATACCATAGAATAATTTAAGTATGAAATAAAAAGTCATATTAACTCGGTCTTCCTGTAGGTTAGTGGTAGCTGATGAACCCTCAGCGCCCTTCAGTTTTGGGATCAATTATCCTGGCCATACTGGAAATGATAGGTTGTTAACCATGTTGCAGTTTTTCATTTATTCTGAAACAATAATTTTTATAAAAATCATATAAATTTGAGAAAAATACCAAAAATAACCATAATATGTTTTATCCTCATTGTTAAACTCATACCATTCATTTTTCATCCCAAAACGTAATTACCTATTATTGTATTAAGAATATATGTCCCTAATAATATTATTAGTATACAAAAAATCCATATATTAAAACCTCAAAATGGGTTCTTAAGGCATTGGTATCATTTTAAACAATATAATTATGAACCCATGATTATATACCAAACTCTTAAGATTTCCCCACATGAAGAGATAATAATATCTTAAGCTATTTAAACCATAATCAGATACCATCTGTAAGGACCCAACAATAAACATTAACTATTATAATGTTTTTAATGAAAATTCAAATTAAGGAATACTTTGTGATTATATTTTTAGAGAATTTTTTTAAAAAGAAATGATATACATCACAATTTAACACTAATTCGTAGTATCTACTAATTATCCCATGTTATCCCTTTTCAAATAAAACTTGATTTCATTTCATTAAACATATACAATACATTCAACATGAAATATTCTTTTTCTTTTCCAAAATTCACGACATGTTAGAAACATTTTAAAACATTTGATAGGTTAAAATATATCAGAAAGGTACATAAAATTATGAAAATTTTAGTCAAGAGAAAACCTTTAAAATCTTTTTTTTCAAACATACATTTTTATCCTAAAAAAGAATCTTCTGTTAAAAAATGTCATTTTTAGAATCACCTGATAATAATAAAAATTTATATCAATAATATATTTCCAAAAAGGATCAGTTAAAGGGTAGCCCCCTGACAATTTATTAAAATACTAGAAAAGAACAGTAAACATGTACCGCAATCCAAAATAGACAACTATATATCCTAAAAACCGTACCCATCGCCACATCCTTGGAAACATTCTTCCTCCAAAACAACGAATACCCATTACGTGCTTTTATAAAGCTTCGTAACCTTATCATTATTCCTTATCAGATTCATCTCTTTCAAGGATAGAAACTTTGTGTTTTTAACAGATGTCCTAGGGGAAAACGTCATTGGTAGATAGGTTTAGTCCATCCTTATCCTACATTGTTGTTGAGTAGTCATATCTTCTTTATTCCTGATTATCTTCATCCTCCCTCCCTGAACAATGTCACAATATGAAGGCTTATTAATGCAAACATCATTCTTGTTTTCATTATCAGATTAATCCACCCATTTTCTAGGGATATTCACCTCATCATTTGGGTCTTTCACCCCACATCTGTTCTGAAATTGACTATTACTGTTAAACATTTCTAGACACTTTGTTTGTTCAACAAAATCATGACCATCTAGTATCCCCTACTACTGAATTCCTTTTCTGGTTCCATCCTCAAGAGAGGGAAGACGACACTCCTTCTGCATTTCACCTTCGAAAACAAGATGCACATTGTTACCTTCCTCCATTTGAGAACACTAATCTACATGACAGATCTGTTCATGTTTCAGTTCATTAAATCTGTTACAAGTAGGAACTAAAATCGACAATCCACCATCAGATTACAACTACCCATTAGGCTACTTAAGAACCATAAAAATAAGAGTTTCATCATTTTTTCCCACCATAGACTAAAATCAAATGCATGTCACCCTCCTTTGGCAAAGCATCATCATTATTGGTCAATCCAACATCTTCCCTTCTAACAACACACTACTTATCTCCACTTTACCTATGGTTGGTGAATCCCTTGTGGGACCTATTACTCATGTATTGCCTCCATGTACAGTACTACCTATATGATCAGCTGAATCCATAACAACATGATTCACACCAGCCCCCAATATAAGTTTCAGCTTCATCCTATCAAACACCGGAGTAACTATTAGATTAGAAGGTAACCACACATGTTTTACCAAGGATGATCCACCCAATCAAATTATAGACATATCAGCATCAATGAACCTATTTCCCTAGGCAATGAACATACCAATCCTGATCACCAGAGCAGATGTCTTGGCTCCACTGTGACATTTATTAGCAAGATGGCCCAGACTGGGGCAGGTCAGTAAATAATCAACCAACGACTCAAAGATAAAAAACATCCCTCCTTAAAAATTCTTCACCAAACTTAATACAAATAAATTCATCATTTGGCATCAAAACATCCTCCTCAACACAACATCACAAATTAATAGGACTAATCATAGAAGAAGTGAAGGCATCTGATTAAATTAACCAACCAACCCAATTCCCTAACATATAAATAATTACTAGATTATGAAATTGAAAAGGAAGGTGAGGAAGGCTTACCCAGGTCGCGAAAGAAGGTGAGTCCCAATTCATACAATGATCAAATGACCATCAAAGAAGAATGAACATGAATCTATTTGATATTCGAGGGGCTCTCGACCATTCACAAATTAAATCATCCTCCAAGGAAAATGCATCATCAGATAACATTTATCGGTTAATCCCAAAAATGCATGATCATGAAAATCCCAGTTACTAAACATAAAGCAGTTAAATTCATCTTCTAAAGGCCTTTTATCATTGAAGTGAGCCACCAAGGTCAAATCTAAGAGACTTAAAGCCTCATAAAATTTTAACAATGAAATTGAGGGATAAGGATCCCCATGATAAAGATCTGGAGCATTCTGTCTTAAAGATAACGACAAGAACTCGAGGAAAAATATAGGGTTAAAGAATGGTACAGACATCGCCCATGAAACCGGAGGTGGTGGATTTAAAACATCCTCTACCCTCCCATGTCTTGGAAGGGGGTGGACAGATGGAATCTTTCCTCGACCATCCTCTAGGATTCATCGCCGATCATCGTCACTGAGAGCTCCCATCCAAGTCCATTTCCCCATTGTGAATATAATTTATAATAAGGTAACTCATGACATAATTATTCTAAAATAGAATAACCCTGAAACACACTTCCAAAAATGTCACAAATAAAAATGGAATAACTATATGGTGTACATATATATATAATTAATTGGATGTTATAACATAACCACCCATCATTTTTATCACATGAGCACCCATTAAATTTCCCTATAATAGTATATAATCCTAACACAAAAAGGCATTATATTTTCAATATTTATGTCAAAAAATATCTTTTTTCACACCTTAGAATACTTTTCATATTATAAAATAATTAATGTATTTTCAAAAACCCATTTTAGATAGTTGAAAAGAGATTTGTAAAAGAATGTATCCCATACTTCATAGAACCATTTGAAAGAACTATGAAAATTACCATTTATGAAAATCATTTCCATATATATACATTTATAAAAATAAATTTTTAAAATACATACATTGAAAATAATGATTTGGAAATTAAATATTTACAACATCCAAAATGTGATTTTTTGTTAAAATGTCACTTACATTGAGTCGGAGTCATCATTTATAATATTTTTTTACCTGAATAATAATCTTAAACAAATTACTAAAATGATTTAAAATATTTTAACATTTATTATTATTTTTGCATCACTCATTATAATCTTATAAAAATTTATTAATTATTTACGTTCATCATTTTGAATATTTTTTGGTACTTGAGACCAAAATTAATTTGGTATGAATTGTAATTGTTAAAGTGGTCACTATTCCATTATTTCCATTATAATTCTCATGAAAAATGAACACTTTTATACATCATGTGATCTTTTAAATCCATCAATTTAATATGGATATGAAAAATTTACTATGTTACAATCATAGAGATGGTATGTTATATGTACGCATTAGCAACCTTTCAATTTTTCAATGATCATCATGGAGATAAGATAAGGATTATTTTAACAATAAATAATTGTCATCATATAATTAATATAATATAAATTATTTATATATAAATTTATATATCATCTTTGTAAAATGGTGTTGATAAACATGTCTCATTTGATCATGGAGGTAACAGTTCACACATACGCACGAACGACGTTATCATTTAAATAGGCATGAAAAGAAAATAAAATAACTGATATATTGTCATTTAATATCAATAGATATGTTAGTAATATCATATTTATTAATTAATTCTATCATTATAACGTGTCTTGGGAGACTGTGATTGAAAATTAATTTTATCAGTCAACGATTTAGTGGTCGAATATACAAGCGAACAACTATTTATTTTCCCATTCGATATTATTAGATATAGAGGTAGGTGATGATAAAAACATAAAAAATAGTATTATATTTATTATATGGTATATATTAGTTTATTAATGTTGAATATTATTTAATTGAAATGAAATAATAAATAAAACAATTTTTTTATTAAGAATGATACCTTTACCCAGAATAGTTCCTTTACATAACACCTTAAGACAACTAAGGATAGTTTTATTCATAATATAAGATATTTATATATATAATATGTATAAGGATTATACTAAGGGATTTATTTATACTATGGATGAAATAAATAGTTTTTTATTTGTTATTAGAGGAGAAGAAGAGGAATCATTTTATAAAGGAGGACATGGGAACTCTTGGAATTCTTCAATATCATAAATTTTAATAAATTAATTTCCTTTTTAAAATTGCTCTAAATAATATTTTTTCTAATATTATAAGATTTGATGCATAAATACATTAATATAATAAATCATTGACAATTTCTACTATTTAATCCTTATCCTTTTCTTTTTACACTTAATTAGCATCATTATTATTTATTATGACAGCATGTGTTTTTACTTTTCAAAGGTTAGTATAGTTACTAAAAACTGAAAAAGTAAAAATGAATGTATCATTTATGGAATGTAAAACATTTTACAAATGAGTTGGAAGATGTTTATTTTTAAAAAAAAAATTATTTCATTTAATAAAATAATATTTATTTAAAAATATCATTAATGTCAATTTGGATACTAATCATTACCTGAATTTTTTGAAACGTCATAACAACGTCATATCTTCAATCCAACTCTATTAAAACATAAAAAAGATACATAATAATTTATAAAATAAGTGTATGAATTATAATATGTTAAATTTATAATTATTTTAATGTTTTTATGTAATTTATTTTTTATTTTTTGATATCATTTATCTGATATTTTAATTAATTCAATAAATAGGGAATCATCATTGTGTAAGAATTTAAGGTATATATTTTATCACTGAAAATTTGTAAATATATTAACATGGTTTATATATATTAGTTTTATATAAGATAAATATGTATAGTAAGATATATCTTCTAATTAACCCTATATTAAAAAATTTATAATTATAAAAACATAAGTATGAGATCTTTTACTTTTCAATAAAATAAAGATTAATGTATTATAGACATCCTGGTATATGCATGAGGTAATAAAATAATCCCATGGATTATATTTTCCTAAAATAATTCGTAAAATAAAATTATTACATGTGTTTGGGTAATTTTATAATATTTATAATATTATTTTCCCATGATTTCATGATTTACAATTAAGTATGGTAATAAAAATTAATAAATTTATTATTCAAATTGTAAAAAATAAAAGGGAAATATTTTCTATAAATTTTCCTTATTAGAAATAATTATTAAATTTTTCAATGTTTAAAACACAATATTTTCTATAATTAATTTCAAATAGATTTTTCTCAATAGTTTAGAAAAACATGTTATTAAAGCGAAAACATTAAAAAGATTGAAATGGTTTTATATCAAAAAAACAATTCGAAATTGTTTCAAGTGATATAAATTGGATTAAATGATATAAAAATGTTCTATTAAATATTTAAGTCTAAGAAAAAATATAAATTTAAAATATAATTTATTTTTCCAAAAAATCTAATTTCAATGAAAATCTAGTATTTTTCACTATTAATGAAAACATGAATATTATCGGAAATTTAATAAAAATTATATAAAATTAAAATTACATATTAATATTTATGTGAAATGGTTTATATTTTTTAAAATATAATTTATCAAATATCCCAAAACTATATTTTTAATAAGTGCTCCATCAAATGCTTTCAAAACTATTTTTTAGAAAAATTCAACTTTTATGTGTAAAACTGGATTAATTTTGATATCATGTCTAGAAAACACTTAGGATGAATGTTTAAATTTATATTGAATATTATTTATATATATATATTTAATAAAATCATAAAATAATATTGTTTTATTTTATTTGTATAAATTTTACATGTGATCATTTAAATATGTTTTTGGAAAAATATTTATTTTTGTTTTAAAAAGGTTTTATTTTCATATCAAAATAATTTATTACCATAGAATTAATTATATATAAATTTAAACCATATTTTAATTGTTCTTATAATTATTTTAATAACATATATTTTAATCGATGGGTTAAAATTGCAATGTTTATATAAAAATATATAATTGTTTGATTAATCTTGATGTGGTGTATTTTTATTCTATTCAATATAGTTTTTCATTTAGAGAAAATTTTAATTACAAAAACATAACATGAATATCAACATATAAGAAATAAAATTTAATTCATGATATAAAATGTACAATGGATGTACTGTATCATATAAAATGAATATATGTTCACCACTAGATATATGCCCCTAAGAGGACAATTTTAGGCAATATACCCTAACCTCAACACAAAACACCAAGCGTATGCCCCAAAAACCACTGTAAAAGTATAATATTAATTTTAATATTTTTAATAACCATACTAATATGATTACTAAAATATATTTTTTAATTATATCCTATTTTCACCACTTTATTTACAATTCATTGTTAAAATCCAGGGTTTGGGTAATGAAGAATTTGTTTCATGTATAATTTCATTCGATATTTTTGTTCTTTATAATTTGATTAAAATTCCATAATATTCAGTTTAGTAATATTTTTATTAATATCATTTATATTCATTATATAATTATTTAGAGACATCCATAAATTTTATATATATATAACTAAATTAAATCATTCTTGGAGATAGTAGGTTATACGTAATCCTGAACATTGTTTCCATTATTTGACAGATGGAACGAATGAAATATAAATATTAATTAAACATTAAATAAAATTTTTTTCCTAATATTTGAGATATATATTAAATAAATATTTCCTTATTACAATTAATGTCAATATAAAACCAAAAAATTTCACATCACATTATATATTTGGTTTTCCACTCGTACACATGTGCGATGTTATTAATTTTAAATGGAATATAATGTAAGAAGGATGATGTGATGTCATATTAAATAATAATAATTTACTAACTACTATCATGTATAAAAATAAAATAGATCATTGTATCTATCAATTATTCGTGGTTATGGATGATGATGTTTAAGTGGTTGTAGTCTGACATACACATGATCAACAATTTTGTTACCCGTTTTTCAATGAGTATATATATATATGTTATTCTATTATCAAAATGACATCTGGTATATTAAATTTAAAAATTTTATAATATAATCATACAATAATGGTATTCTAAGTTGGTGTGATATGAAATAAAACAAAAAAAAATTTTATGAATGATATCACTTTTTTGGGATCCATTTTAGGTTTTCCCCAAAATGCTTAATAAGGGTGTTTCCTAAAAAAATAAGGACTCTAAGAAGTGGATAGATAATTATAAAATAATTTTGGGAAGGTGATTCGAAGAAAAATTAAAATGTATAAGTGAAAATAATATGAGAGTGGGTTCTCTTTGATAACTGTGGGAGAGGACATACATGGAATTTTTGAAAATAAAAATTTATACCAATGATTTAAATATTCTAAAAGGTTACCATGTGAAACATTTAAAAACCTTATAGGATGTAATGTTCAAATATATCCATAGATTGGAATTAAATCAATTATATAGTCCATTTTAATACTTATCTTTTTAGTATTACCCATAAAATTACATTTTAATAAAAACAACTTTAATTATGTTATTTACTACCAATTACGAAACAAATGTGGCCTTATTATATAATATTAAATAATAATATTCCAAATAATGATTCCAAATTTTCAAATTCAATTAATATTATGTTATGAAATTTAAACTGATGTAGTTCATATATATTTATTTAAGAATAATTTTTTCCAACAGGAATATTTCATAAGTATAAATAGTTTTATTATTAAATTTATACATGAAAAACTAATTAAATGTAATAAATTGGATTAGTTGTAACATACATGAATTAAGGATAAATTTATGAGTATATAAAATATAAATTGAACTTTGTAAATAAATTATCAAAATGAAAATTTCCATTAAATATAATAATTTTCATTATTCTTTGAAAATTTAATCATTTTAGAAAATTCAAAAAAACATAACTCGAATATAATTTTGACATGATTATTTAAAAAAAATATTCTTTATCAATTTTAATTTAATAGTATGGGAAAAAAATTTCATTATTTATTTCATAAATTTATTTTAAAAACAATTTTTTTAGACAATATAATTTTCAATACACCAAAAGGCTAATCTAATAATTAATTATTATTTTTTTGTTATACTTAATGTTGAGAAATTTTTTCCCATGATCATATTTTCATGTTTATTGGATAAGTAATAATTTTTTTGTTTATGTAAGAATATAAAAATATATTGAGGTCTTCAAATAATTGTTTTTACATGTAAATTCATTTATCAAATAAATTGTATTTATTTACAAAATATATTTCATAACATATTGGGCTGTTATAAAAAGTACATCTCAAGAAGTACAAAATTGAGATAATAAAACAATAATCTTGTATAGATTAACTTAGTTAATGGTATTAACATCTTCTATAATAACATTATTCTCATTTGATACCTTTCTAAAAATCATCTCAATCTATACATTATTTACCAGTGACATTTTCTTTTCATAATCTATTTAATTATTACATTTTTTTATTTCGTATTCATCTTCAAAATAGAATCGATGTTAGACTAATTTTTATATGTTATTAGTAGAGGATTATATTTCAATTATATATATATAACCAAATGTAAACTCAAAAAACCAAATACTAAATCAATATATTCATCAAAACATATAATTATATGATTATTTATGTTCACATAGTCATCCATGATTGTTTTTTATAGCATAGTTAATGTCTATTGCTAAACCGACCCAAAAAAGAGTATATTATAACTTGATGAGTGAGTATGGTTTTGAATGGGAATAATATCAATATAATTAAAGACTAATTATTTTAAAAATATTCTTATATATCAATAAAAAATTATTTAATTTATAAATAGTGATAATCATGATGAAAATTGAAAATTATTCCTTTGAGGTGGTGGTAGTCCACAAAATACAGGATTAACATTTCCACATTCCAATAAATTAGAGGGAATGAATAAGAATTATAATTTGTCTCATTATAATAATAATTATATTATTTATGTCACATATGTTCTTCTATTTCACCCATTCAACTGGAGAATACTAGAGAGAGTGAAAAATGGAAAGCATCGCTTTGTGGGGGATATAATCTACCCAATGAATGATAATGTTTTTTTAGTTTTTATATATATTAATGATTTTATATATAATAGTTATAACATTTTTAAAAAATACCTTAATATAATAGTGAAAGCGATGAAATCTTATTATTATTCTTATGGTATGATTTTAGGATAATTACTACATACAAAAGGTAAGGAGTATTTAATATTTGCATTAATACCATGAACATCCTCTTGATTAAACCCATATAATTGAATAACCCATGGTATCTTGTAATGATTAGGGGAATTATGATATTATGTAGATAGATAAGGCAGAAAATTCTCATAGGGTTTAAATTATGTTTAAAAGGAAATGTGGAGAATTAAAATGGTTAACCTAATCCAAATTTTCAATAGAAGAATACATATTTTTTTTGGATACCCATTACATTTCAATGAAATAATTATAAATTCATAATTTAATGACTACTTATGTTAAAATTATATGTGTTTATGGTGATATTATATCTTTCAAGCATCACCATAGAATGTATACACATATTGTAAACATGATTGAAGAAATTATAATTTATATTAATAAATTTTTATTTTTTATATTTAAAAGGGTAACTTGTTTTACCCACACATTTTTTTACTAAATATAAAAAAAACTATTTAAAAAAAATTATGAACCAAAAATTTGTCTCCATTTAATATATTTAAAGTTCTACAAAATTAAAAAGAATTTACTAAGATTATATATTCTCTATGGATAATAAAATTTTTTAAAGTTATTTTATTTTTATTATAATTTGTAACACTATGAGTTTTTTAAATGGAAAACTATTTTATATATTTTATATGATAGTTAACAACAATCCTAAACAATCCATGAAAAATATTATTTAAATATGATTGTAATAACATAAAAATTAAATAAGATTGTATTAATATGATAAAATAATTCATGAAATATTTATAATCATACTACTCAGTTTTGAAAACTAATCAGAAAAACAATAACTAATGTTTTTGAAATGTAATTTTATTTATCAAAGATATGTTTTCCTCATAAATTATAATTATTTATTATTTTTATAGAATATTATAATTAATTGTTGAAAATTTAAATATTTAATTTTATAAAAATGTGTTTTTATATCAAAACAAAAAAATTATCTTACAATAAAATTATGTAATGTTTTTGAAAAGATTTATTTTTTAATGAAGAGAAAAAATTATTTTTTTGAAAATTTTATCTATTAATTTCAACATAACTTGTATTTTAAAATTCACATTATGAAATTAATTTTATTTCAATGTAATAGAATTATTATTTATTTTTATTTAGTCTAATTCATTACAATCAAATCATATTTTTATCAAATTTGTTTATAACCTTATTTATGGGATTAAAAAATCTTTTTACGGAAACTTTTCATCCTCCACATCATGCAGGTATAAATTTAAATAAATATCAATAACTTAAGTGAATTTAATGTTGTGAAATTTATTCCATATTAGAAATCATTAGGTATAAATTTGGGATATATAATCTTTTAAATTTTATTCATTGAGGATAACAATTATACTATATATTTATAACAATAAAATGATCTGTTATTTAGTAATGGTTGAAAATAATATTATAATAAATCTAAATAGACTATAAAACTTTAAATTAACCTGTTTTATTAGTGGATTTTATACATTCCTATCACAAAAATAAATATTTTTCCAAATATTTATGAGATATTTTTTTTGAACTCTATAATATTCATGTAAATGGTAAAGGTGACAATGTCACTTGCCTTTATTACAGATAATATTTTATTAAAGGAAGAGAAAAATCATACATTTGATGATTAATTTTAATAATAATGTTTTTTTATTTTGGTAATTTATTACGAAAAATTAGTTCTTTAATAATTAACATAAATTATATTGCTACACTAATGCACTTTTTTCATCAATAGAAAAATAAATTAAATGATTTTAAAAATATTATAAGTAATATAATATATAATGCTTATTTTGTTTTATTTATAATTTTGATAAATATTTATTTTTAGATATGTTTGAAATTATTATATTTTAATTCAATTTTTATGTGTTTTTCAATGTAACTATAAATTATTTGTTCCAAAATAAAAATAATGATATTTTATAATATATAATATTTTATTTGATGAATTACAATTATAAAAATACATTATCCATCCATGTAATTTTTATATGGTTGAAAAAATAATCCTTGGTCCATTCATACCCTAATATTTTATTTATAATAAATATCATGAACCTTAAATAGTAAAATATATTATTATAGCGATACAAATTAAAAAGGATAACAATGGTAAAAACAAAAAAAATATGTATAAAAGCATGACATACAGAAATCTAAATTATATGTTATTAGATTATTTATATACATAATAATAAAATAATTCTATTGTATTATTTTATAGACTTTATCCCATGAATATTAATATATATTAAATTAATATTTTCTGAAATTTCAAAACATTCCATCTCCTCACCTATAAAACGATTCCTCTTACCCTCTTTTCTTCAGTAAAAAAAGTAATATGGTTCTGAATATAAATAAAAATATCCCTTACATAATTCTATGTCCACATCCTAGAGTCCTTTTATTTATTATAAAAACATTTTGTGAATAATTTTGTGGTATTCTATATGAGGAAATTTGTAAAAGTTTTATAGTTCTGAAGAATCATTTTCATTATATTTCTTATTCTACCCCATTGAATCCATATTAAACTAGGATGAAATACTAAAAGTAGTATATTTAAAAATTAATTTTTTTACTTATTGACATATATTCTAATCATATTTCATCAAATGGTAAACAAATCCATCTTTCTTTGGAATGGCTACCAAAAACCTCACGAAACAATGTAAATAATTTTCTATCAAAAACTATCAAAGATAGATATAATTATGGATTTAATATATGTATATATATATATATAATTATATTAAAATAAATAATTATTAAAATGTAATATATTTTATATTTTATTACATTAATAGTCATTGAAAAATGAAAACATAATCTGTGAGTTTATGTGGATTAAGACCTTACCAAAGTGATATGATTCATTTTTAATTAACACGTCACATGTATGGTATATAAAAGTTTGTTTTATTAAATTATATGGTTCTTAATATATATATATATATCAATATGTAATAAAAATTAAAACATACTTTTTTCATCATAATCGTTAAAAAATGGAATCATTTTTCATGACTACATACAATGTATCATCTTTAAGAGTAAAACACATATAATTTATATTAACCATATTTCAAGATTCATTTTCAAAGTATAAATAATATATGGGGAATATAATTATTTCATGATTTTTATTATTTTATAATGAAATAATGTCCATATTTATGATAATAAACCCTCCATTGTCATTTCATACCTTTGTGTTGAATATTAGCAAAACATGTGGTGTGAACAAACATGAGTATTTCATTGAATGTTACATGATAAAAAATAAAATAAATGGATTATAAAATTTAAATAATTTAATGAAAATTTGTAATTAATATATGTTTATTATTCATGAATACAAAGAATGTATGTTGTGACTTAGACACATGGTAAGTGATATATTTTCAAAATGATTTTTTTTGGAAATGATATTTCCTTTCCAATATTACTTTATCTCCCCATTAAATGTTTTCAAATTCTCAAAATTTCATTATACATCTACCTCAAATATATAGATATTTTATTTTCCAATACTATGATAAGATAATAAATTTATTGTGTTCATTTCTCATGTTCCTCCATTATGATATTTTCTTTTATTAGAGTATGAGGAACAATTGTGAAACTACAATGTCTCCTTGGGTAATTCATAAGATTATTCCTTGTAATTTATTACCTTTTGTGACACATATAATCATGATAATTTATTGATGTGTTCTCTAATATAGAACTCAAATTAAATGGGTAAATGTTTTATCTCAAGATACATTATAAACAATATTAGATAGTAAACTAATAAACTATGGGACTGTTTCCTCTATAAAATATTGTATTCAAAATAAGCATTTACATTTTCATATGTCGTGTTTTGGAATTCATCATCCATTCCAATGTTTCCAAGATCATATGACACAATTTTTTTTCAACTACATGATTAGTCATGATATTTCATTTAAAATAAAATATATACTATATAGTAATGGTTTATTTTAAAATCATTTTTTAAAAAGTTTTATTATTTATTTAGGAGTAATATATAACATTTAGGAGATTAATTTTGAATCTATAATTTATAATGAAATAATATATTAAAATATATGGTTAGAAGAGTTTTTTTGAGATAAATTGATTATTTTGAGCCTAATGTTTTTTTCAAAATACAATTCTTGTATAACTATTAATGAAATAAAATGATTTCTTCAATATATCTATATGTTATGTAGGTATATTTTATTCTCCTAAAATTATATTAATTATTTTTGATAGGTTTTAATGATGTGTTAGATAATACAACAGGTCAACTTTTTTGACATGATGATTACTTATAATAACAAAACATGTTACATTTTAAATGTATTTTTTGGTGAAAAATGTTTACTGAGTAAATGTTCCAAAATATTTAATTACTATATTTTTATATATGATTTTTTCAAATTTATCTATATTTATAGATCTATATGTTCATTTATAATTGTTGGATGTCAATTATTGTATATAAAAAATTGGTAATGAAATTTTTATGGGTCAGTCCTCATTATTGTGTTCAGTGAATGGTCAAGTATGTTTTGAGGAATAAATCTAGAATAAATTACCAATAACCATTGGGAAAAATTATATATATACAAAAATATCCATGAATTTTGGTTAATTATAGTTTAATAATATTCTTGTAAATTTATTCCCTTTTTGAATAGTAACTGTTAATGTGGGATTGGAAATATTTTAAATAGTTGTAATAATCCTAAAACGTATTAATGGGAATTTAATTAGTAAATTACTAGTGACAGAAAAAAAATTGGGTTTTACAAATTTAATGATACATCCAAAGAATATGATTTGGAAAATGAAAACTCTTTATAGACCATTATGAAAAAATTTGTTCAGTTTTTTTGTTAGAAAACTTAATAAGTAGTGTTATCCTTGATGAACAATATTGAAACTCAGATAATCATAAGTGTGGGTATTTATTTAATTTATATGTGGTTACTTTAATGATTAGTATTATCAATTTTTTTATGTTTATTATCGATTAAATTTTATCGTGTTTTTTTTCATTTTTTTAATTATTGGAAATATGAGAAATCGGTCCAATAATCTACATATAGGAGAATGTCTTGATTTCCCCAGTGATATACATAACATTTTAAGAGTGTGAGATAAAAACATGATTTTTATGCTATATCAACATGTTAATGTAGTTAATAATATTATTATTAATGTGTGACACCATCTTTCTCCCAATACATGATTTTATGTGAAAAGGCCTCCAACCATTAGTATATCTTTTGATCCCCTCCTCATAAAATAATGAAAAAAATACATTTAAAAGGTATTATATATTTTATAATACCCATAAAAATGTTTTTTTGTTGATTAACCCATAGATGAGGAAGCTGATGAATGAGTGATGCGGATCATGAATGGAATATCTAATGAGTATATTGAATCCATTGAATGAGGTTACCTAATGAAATTATTTTTGAATACATATTTTTTACTGATTTATATTTAATAAAATGGATTTGGAGTTCTTTATACAGATGAAAATTGACGACTATTCTATCAGAACATATTAGGAAAATTTAAAATGGAATTAATTATATGCTTCTATTTATAGATTGAACCCCTATGTAAGGGAGACTGATTCAATAGTGGAAAAAATATGTGTCTAAAATTGTTTTATGGATTGGAATATTTTACTGTAATTTCCCAAAATTATCATACATAAATATTATATCATAATAGGGGATATTTATTAAAACACACGGTGATCCAAAAAAGAAACATTTAGGTGTATTTTCTTTAGAAATGTGGCTATATAAAAAACTAGTCAATAATTGAGATACATCTTCTCACATTTTGTTATTCATAACTATAACCCATTATAGGCATATTATAAATAATATTGTTCATCATATCATTGGAAATGGTATCATAAGAAATAGTGATCATAGGTTCTTAGAAAGGGTATTCACGTATAATCACATAAATATAACATGAAAATAAGGGAATATTAACATGATAATAACATGTAAAAACCATTCCATACATATAAAATATGCAAAACACGAGTCATGGAATTATTATTTTCTGTTCATACAGAATTAATCATAAATAAATTAATGAAAATTAGTCATGAGAGTTTACAGTTGACATATTATGTAAGATTTCATAAGATATGTTAGAACATAAGACCATTTGTATAGTAGTCAATGATAATTTCCTGGAATATTATAGTGGAGTGTTTTCGCTACCCATAAACTCGATGTAGCCAAGGATCACTTCCATGAATATTATTTTAAAAATTTACCCATACGAAACCAGGAACACCGCCCAATACCTTCATATTGATCACATGTGATATCAATATTTACGAACTTCATTGGAAGGAGATATAGCTCCCACACATTATTGATTATAACATGAACACATTCCATGGTTGTAACATAACCACCATAATTGGTTATAACTTTACTACAGTCAAATAATGAAAATCATACATAAATGTGAAACATGATCATAAAACAATTATCACATCCGAACACATAAAATGAAATAGTTTTGAATAAATGTCATCATAAAATAACATATGGAAAAGAAAATTATTTTATAATCATTTAATTATTTCATCAAAGAGAACCCCTTTAGAAAAATTAGGTTTAAAAAACATTTTGTCATGGTATAAAATATGAAAGATAAATAGTCATCAAAAATATTGTGTCAACGTATACATAAATTATTTTAAATCAAAAGTTATATAATTGGAACATATCCCTTTTAAATAAGAAGAAACATGAAATGTTTCTATCTTATTTGGAATTTGATTTTGAAAGATCTCTTGGAAAATTTATTTAGGAAAATAGCATATATACATTGAAAACCAGCGCTATCATATATTAAATTTTCAAAATCCATTTAATTGAAAATTAATTTGAAAACATATAAAAACTATATAAATATATTTAAAAATGCCTTGAGGTTAAAAAATTTCTATTTAAAATAAATAATTATTCCAAGAAAATCATGACCATTTAATAAGTCCTTTTCATTGATAATTATAATTGAAGATTTAAAATTCATCAAAAAAATCATATTTTAAATAATATTTCCATATTGTAAGACAATATTTTAAAACTTAAAAATAATAATTTTTATTCGTGAAATTAATCTCAGAAGTTTATAAATCGAGCATTAATGTTTTTTGAAATGATTTCATGTGGAAAGTATAACTACATTAAAAATTATTTTTAAAAACTATATATTTTTAAAAATATTTTGGATATTAATATCCTTCAAAATAACGTTTGAAAAAAATAATGTAAGATTAAAAAATTATGATAGTTGAATGTACTATTAAATCCTTCAACATCAAATCAATGATTCATTTCAAATTTACGATAAAATCGAAATATGTGTTGTTTGGAAGATGGAATGAAGATTAATTTAAAAACACACTTTTAAATTCAAATCATTGTTAAAATATATTTAATAATTTAGTTGAATGACTTTAATAATATTTTTTCAATAAAATTTCTTAAATTACTATATGGGGAAAAGAAGTAATTTAAAACGATAATAGAAATAATGTAATATTTCGTTAAAAAAACAATTCGTCTAGAATATTGAGTTCACAGAGAGGGGAAAATGAAGGGTAAAACTATTATGATTAAACAATAATATGAGAAGAAAATACATGGTACACATGATAGATGGATCATAATATTTCATAATTGGAATCATAAACACTAATAATCTTGATAAAAATTGGGATTAAATCACAAAACCAAAAAAAATCAGTATCAGTTAGTCATAAGCCCCATGAAGTAATAATGTCAAATGATTAAAAAATATTATTAAAAATCAATTAATTATATTACATGGTAACTTGGCGTTAAATTTACCTCATAAATTAATATAGGTTCATAACATTATATATGTCTCAAATACTAGAAACTCAGACAAAAAAATTCTACCGCTTTATAATTTTTTGAAATGTAAACCCCATAAAATATAGATTTCGAAATGTATTTTTAAATACTAAATATTATTAATATTATATTAATAAAATGCATTTTTGGGATATATATACAACATATAAATAGAATACAAAGTTATAATGGCATGTATCTCGTAAAAAATAAAAATTAGACGGAAATCCCTTTGCAAGAGTCATGAATTATTTCATACACATTAAAACCACCTATATAATAAATATAACATCTTTGTAAATATATTAATAATACATAAATATATTTTCTTCCATGTATTATTTAGTTATGTATTTATATCACCACTTTATTAATAGTGCATTATGAAAATTTTAACTGTGGAAATAATTGCATTGTTTTTCATGAATGTTTTGGTATACTATTTTAGGTTCTCTTAGTTTGATCAGGGTACCATATTCTCTATAATTTTATCCAAGATATAGATATAACATATATTCACTATATATATATTTATAGTAATTAATAAAATTTTTTGACTGAAAATGGAATATACCATTCAAGAAGAGGATAGGTCGTATATATGCATGAATGGGGATTCCATTCTCCTAAAGGGTAAAATTAATGAATGGTATATAATATATTACCATTATATAATCCTTAATATTTTATACACACCAACTATGATAATTAAATTTTTACTAATTTCCTTCCAGTAAAAGCATTATTGAAAAATTAATCACATTGCTTCATGAGGTGGAAGTCCACCATACAGACAAATAAAGAAATCTTACTGCATATGAATGGAAACTTATGAAGGAATATGTGGAATAATTAGTAAATGAATATAATTATTTTATAAACATCATATATATATTAATTTAATAAATCCTTATTACCATTCACGGAAAAAAATAAATTTAAAAAATTACATCTTTTTGCAAGGCATTAGTATGTCGTACAAATGAGTGATATCAATGTTTTTCAAACGTTTTATATAAAATAATGTAAATTTGGTTTTAAAATAATAGTGGAGTTACAACATCATAAATAAAACTTATAAACATGGATCCATATTTATATATTGATATGATATGTCATGATTAAAACTAAATAGCATTGGTTCACGATGTTGTTGATCACCATACACATGATCGAGGAATTCATATATAATTTTAGGAATAATTATACATATTTATGTCATTAACTTAATATAATAACAAAAAATTATATATAATATAATTATTTGATTATATAATAATGGATTAATAGAAATTTAATGTTTTATAATTAGAAATAAAATAAAATTCTCGGTTAGGGGCATTAACTTTAACTTAGAGAGATTCATTTAAATGACACTCAAAAGCTTCATAGATTATATTTATGAACAAATAAATGATTATAGGAATATTCATGGTAATAAAGTATGTATAATGGTAATTTATAGGTTGATAAAAAGGGGTTTCGATGTATGACTAGGTGAGGATTGTGGGATGCCTTCTACAAGTTCGGACACTCGTACAATTGAAATTTTTAATGTGAGAATGTGTGACAAAATATTTCCCATGAAAAAGGATAAATATTTTCAAATATATAATCTCAAGGGTTATAAGGTCTATATATAATTGTAAAATTGTTTTTGAAGAGGTATATTAATCATTTTACCCCTAATGATTTTAGTTTAAGTCTCTAGTAGACCAATATTGTCCATAACCATGGTACTAAATTTTCAATCCTCAATGGTTAAAAAAGATAATTTTAACTTATTATAAAATAGTAATTATGAAAATTAAATATATCTAATCCATTTTTCAAAATTATATACATAGAAGTGGAAATTTATAATTTCAATTTGAACCCCTGAATGTAATGATAATTTTGTTTTCCAAAGAGTAAATTATCAATAGTTAAAAAAGTTATTATATATATAATTAAATTTATTAAAATTACAAAAAAAAATATATATATAATCAAAAAAATTATAATTTAAAAACTATCAAAGTAAAAATAATTTTTTAAATTATTTGAATAAAATTCATTTTTTTAATAAAAACCTTTTTCTTCACTATTCAAAAAAAATAATGTTTTCATTAAATCCTCAAATAATAATTCCTAGATAATTTTGGCATGATTATCCAAAAAATAATATTAATTTATTAATATAATTTTGTGTTATTATCAACAATTAATATTAAAATAATTTCACGAAATGTGAAAACCCAGATATTTTTTGAAAAACTTAGTTTTTAAGAGTAAAATTGTATTTCATCTAGTATTATTCCTAAAAAACTTATAAGATTAATATTAAATAATATAAAGAATTTATAATATATTCATTTCATTTAAACCACTCAGAAAATTTATTAGATTAATTTATTTCGTTATAACATGTTTAGTCACACTATAATTGTTTTTCAGAAAATAGTTTTTCATTATTTTCAAATGGAAATTATTTTCATTTATAATTAATATTCCAAGAAGAAAATGAATTTATATAAATGTATAATAAATTCGTTTTCATTATTAGTTTATTCTCATTATTATCCTTCATTAATATGGATAATCAATAACTATCATATAATATAATTTTTTTCCAATATATCATGTTTCTATGAAACTCTATGTTGTGTGTAACAATGAATTATCTCTATGTTGTATATAAGTTATGCACTCATAGAAATAAAATATATTTCTAAAAAATAATTTTCTTAAAATCATGGGGTTGTATATTATTCCCCATATGAATTAATTTCACTATATAAAATCAACTGTATGAAAAAATAAATGTGTATAATTGTAACTCATTACATCATCAGGTTCCCACATCGCATCTTCATGCTGCTGGATTTTCGAAAAAAAATTAATAACTAAATTTTCTTATTTAGTATTACATTCTATTTATGATCTATAATATCAACATATTTTCCCCAATAATAATTCCTAGGGTTAAATTGTACGATATCGGAGTTCAGAACATTTGATTAATATGGTATGTAATTCCTCTGAAAAGTTGAATGGATCACATCATGGGCATTAGAGAGGTTATGTTTGTGTTCATATCTATTGGATACCATCCTTGATACGATCTTGAATAAATAGGTACCAATATTCTTTAGTATTATTTATCTCTTATATTGTAAAAATATTTTCACTCATTGGTTGTGCTTTGATCAATTCATAATTCAACACTCACACCATTAAATTAAGATGAATTAGATATTCATTAATATATAAAAGATCACAAGATCCATTATAGAATGATTATTCTTGGAATATCTTGGATTTTCATTTCATTTTATTAAATTTTATATGGACTATTTTAAAAACTAGTCATAGAAACGACAAGGGATTCCAAGAACCAATTGTCCCAGAATAATTGTTCAAAATATATTGAATATATTAAATATAACATAGACACATTTTTTCCATAAAAACTAGAATTAATCATAAACATATTCTCATATCAGAAATAAGAGTGCATTGATGACTTATGAATGGTGGTTTTACCCTTCATGTGGCATAACATTATCCAGTACATGTCAGTAGGGAAAAATTCATCATGGGAACAAAAATTAAAAAAGTAATTCAATAAATTTATTTTATATTATATATTTAATGAAAATTATTTTTATCATTAAATGGATCCTAATTTCACAATTTTTGGGTCATCTGCATATCCTTGGAATGTCAGAAGAGTTTTGGAGAGAGATAGACTTGGGAGAATACTCTTAGAAAATTGACTATGATACTGAGGATCTATGATCCACACAATATCGATTACATAGATCACACCAATGATGAAGACAACATATCTTTATTATTTATTGATCAATCCAAATCCATGTAGGATATTTTTTTATTTCTATTTACTCCCCACTCATGATTCATATTATGAATGTGGTTAAATCAACAAACAAATTGATCTATGGATCATGTGTATTTAAACGATGGGTTTATTACATGGTTATTTAAGAAATTTACAATGAATATATTCATTTTTATCTAATAAAAATGATCTTAGAGAGTCATAATCATCATTTTAGGTTCGTTCCTCTCATTCGTTCATGTGATTTTATCCCTCGGTTCTGCAATTCCCCATAAGCGTTCTTCAGTTGGTCAGAGGTTTGAAAAATACTGATCGATTGATCATTTTCCACTAGTTTCATGGACCAATTATTTGATATTGTAGGTAGGTGATCATAAAAAACTGAAATAGGTGAAATAGTTGTAGAGAATGCAAATAGGATGATGGTGGAAGGTTGGTCCCGCGTTCTTTGATGTTCTTTGGCAAAGAACAAAGAACAATGTGGAGATCTATTCTGCGACAAGATATGAAGGCAAGATGTTTATTTTATTTTTTCTTAATTCTTGTGTAATTTTTTTTAAGATTATGAGGAATTATTTCAAGACCACACACTTTAACGACACGTGATTTTGAGGCCTGGTGGGCTTAGAACAAAAATTTGAACTTTTTATAGTTCACATAATTGAATGTTTGAGTAGTTTTTTAACTATTGAATCAGTGCATAGATTGAAAATATGAGGGAACCCATGAACTCAGAACACTAGGATACACCTAGAATGTATTTAACATTGTATGGAATGATTCAGATTGAAAAGTTAATTTGAAAAATATTCAGAAAGTAAAAAATTAACATAAAAATAGTTATTTTATTTTATATTGCACCGTTAAGCGGCATACAGTCATATTGTAGTGTAAAGA
This sequence comes from Viscum album, assembly GCA_963277665.1. Taxonomy (NCBI): domain Eukaryota; kingdom Viridiplantae; phylum Streptophyta; class Magnoliopsida; order Santalales; family Viscaceae; genus Viscum; species Viscum album. The sequence goes on from OY728161.1 coordinate 820,455,391, forward strand.
TGAGGAGAAGATGAGGAACATTAAGTTAGGATCATTAATGTATCATTAATATGTATCATAAGGATGTTTAAAATGAATAGTAACATGTACTATACTTCATTAATGAAACAGCATAACGACGCAACATCGAAGCATAACAGAGACATTGTGACATGTTTTCTTCTAATAAGATAACATGTTGGGGTAAATGATAATAAAATGGTGGATTTTTCTAGGAAAAAAACACTCTAGTGGTTCAATAAAAAATATCAATTAAGTTAGGGGTTTTTATTGGATTATGTCTTCCATGTTATCTTTTGAAAACGATGAACATGGATGAACCCAAAAACATGTGGAATCGCGGATTGTGTGTTCTTGCGTAAGGGTTACTTTCTTGGGTTTTCTTTTTGGGATTTTTATTATTATTTATAGAACTGTAATCCCCGACAAACCCTATGTTTTAAAATTATAATGTGGAGGGTGTGGAATGACATTAACAAGGCCTGAACCTCAATGTTGGTGTGTTCTTCGTGAGTTAATTTCAAAGTGGGTAGTAACGTGGATTTGATTTCATCATTGGGATTATGGTATCCCTCAGATGTTGTAAGGTAAGGTGGTGCGAATAACGTACCATTGGTGCAGACTCGGTGGTCCACAGAATGCCACATTTGGTGTGCCGACACTAGCAACTGGGGGCAGTGCTCCCAGACGGCGTACTAGAGGAGACCGTTGTGGTCGTATCAGGCAACAGTTTAGTGGGAGAAGCTGTCAGCCTCCATGCCCATGAATAGCGGCGGCAGACGTGCCACCATGCCACTTCACATGAGGTGGGCCATGGTCAACTAACTACGGGAAGGCGAGCTGGCCTCGCGGATGACACGTGGGGTAGAGGTGTTGGATGCAGATTCCATCTGTGTCCCATCTAGTCAGACAAATCGATCCCCCTAAGGAAAACATGTTAGGGTGCGGTGTAATGTCTCATTTTTTCCATATAATATTTTTAAATATTATATGGAATTATTTAAACACCATGAACGAAGATGACATGTCATTCTGAGACCCGGTGAGCCCGAAATTGTGGTTTGAACTTTTTTTATGTTATGTGAGTCAGCTTGTTTGCATTATTGTGGAAGTTTCCCAATGGATTCCAAGATTAAAATTATTGTGGGAACCATTTAGTCATGGATGATTGTAACATCCCGAGATTTTATGAAAAATATTCTTTTAATTTCATTGATGTCTTGTGTTATAAGCTACAACAAAATTACCTTGCGCTATACGCAACACCATATGAGCTTTCAGTATACACAACACTATTCTTGGATCATGTTACACATAATATTGATAGTAGTTATACTACGAAACATTGAGTATATATATATATATTCAATGTATAAATGAAATATGTTTGTATTCTGTTATACGAAACAACAAAGGAGTCTTGCACAACACGCATCCCTAACTTGGCTTACATTACACGCAATTGCGACCTTCCATGATAGCGTGTGTTATACGCAATACTGAGTTTCGCTAAACAATGATATGTTATATGTACTACCCTTTATTAATAGTATCAACTACATTTTTAATTTTATAACATTATTATTCATCTTAAACATTTTTTAGAACAATGTATGAGAACAAAATCAATTTTTCGAGTAAAATAAGTATTTTTTTAAAAATGTAGTTTTTCCGCCTTTTGATGGCGCACCCACATTAAATCTTGTTTTGACATGTTTATAAGTTCAATTGGACAAAATAAAATTCTTCCTTGGAATCTGGATATAAAAATTTAATTGTGATAAATTTTTATTTTATTCTGATAACTTTCATATTTTGATGAATAGTAAAAACACGCTATATATTAAATAACAACAACTTCTTTCATTGAAATAATTTATATGGTTAGATTATCTTTTTAATTGGGTTTTAATGTGTAATTAGAATATATTTTTACCATTCAATCCAATATTGGTCATTGGAATTAATTTCACTTTGAAATTGGACATAAACAAGTGTTAATCTTTTGATAATTATTGTTTCTTAAAAACACACTATTTGTTTTGATAACGGGAATTAATTTTAAAATTAATTAATGCCAATTCTATGTTTTGAATTTGGAAAAATAGACATCAATTTTGAATTTGGAATATCAAATATTGCTTAGGTTAAATTTTTGGTATTTTTCTGAAAAACTTCAATTTTTTATGAATAGTGAAACCACATAGTGGTAGTTGAAGAAAATGACGTTTTCATTGAAATGAGTTTTTACCACTTATGTGAATTAAATTTCGAAAATCCAAGAGACACGGTTAATATCAAGGACTAAAATTTGGTTCAATGGGATGAAGATAATTTTGGGTGAATAGTATCTTTGTACTTTTATTTACCACGGTTTAAAGTAAATATGGTAATTAAGGGTACAAATGATATTAATATTACCCTAACACATGTACTAATTCTATTGGATAAGTATAATTCGATGAAAAACAACCTTATAAATAAAATATTTCCATTTATGCCCACTTGGATTAGATTAGGTCATTTATTATTTATTTATTTATTTAAACAAGGGTTAAAATAGTTAAAATCAATGTTTAATAACTAAATAATTTTTTATATAGGGTTATACAGAAGATAAATTCGACTATAAAAATTCATTAGGAATATAAAAATATTTCCTACATAATGGTATTTTATTTTTAATTTTTAGACATGAAATAATTTAATTTTTGTATGCCACAATGATGAAGGAGTAATTATCTTATTAATGAAATATTGACATAATTGATATTATAAATACCCAAATAAATGTAATTCGATACTTTTTATTAATTCAAATATTTTTATAGGTTAATATTAAATATTATTACTAATTTAAGTAACTTTTTTCTAAATAATAGTTCTCTTATGACTTTAACAAAATTCATTTACCAAATAGTGTCAAAATTGACATAAAATAGTTTTAAAAAAAATATTATATTATTAATTGTTATTTTAGTATTAAAAATCTACGTTTAGGAAAAATGACTTAAATAAGGATATATATATTAATAATAAACAACTTTGGGTTCTTATGGCTTGTTATATTAAGTTTATTAACCTTATAATGTATGAAAACAAGAAGACACGGTAAAAGTAATATTATTTAACTTAAGGTTAAATGTAAATGATAAGGTTAAAATAGAAACCTAAACTTGTCTAAATTCTATTGGATGGGATTATTTTGACCCATACCAACATTATATTCGAAATAAATCAACTTTTAGCTATTAAAAACAGAATATGACTTTATAATAAAATAATATTTTTTGTTTTTCCAAAGGTGCCCCTCTCCTCCCTTTTAAAAGGGAACCTCCTCCCTCTCTTCCTTACACCACATTGAGCCTTCAAGCTCGGACAAAACCTACCAAATTCTCTTCAACACATCCATAGAAACATCCTAGAGGTTATGGACTTCATCAAATACCAATTTCAGTGCCCTAAGAGGAGTTCTCAAAGAGGCGCTTCAAAGAAGAGGTAATGTCTGTTACCGATTCTTTGAACTTTATTTATTCTTCCACTTCTTCTTCTTTAGTTTTTTCATTATGAATTAATAACATCAATATAACTCATATACTGATATGTTATTAGAAGTATTAAACAACCCTATTTCACCATCTATCCATCCTACGGAAAACAAAATCACCACGTGTGCGTACGTACGGAATACCGTCTCCAAGACGTGGTGAAATCTGTTTTTTCCACCAACACCATAAATGGATGGGTATAATGGTGTAAAGAATAACTATATATGGTTATTATAAAATCATACTAATTCTGATATATTATACCATCCACTCCAATTCTATTGAATAATTATGGGAATGATATTATCGCTCGTGCGTACGTACGAACTACCGTCCCCACGACGCGATGAGATTCATTCTCCGTGTTAACCATACATGAATGATCATAAAGATTATATAATGAATAATAATGAAATATATTAAATAATAATGCTACTGGATTTATGTATATATATATTTATGTCATCTATTTAGTTTCATTCAATTAAATAAGGAAACGAAAACAGCGTTCATGCGTACGTACGACCTATCATCTCCATGAACGGTGAATTTCATTCCTTTTAACGATCTATAATATATATATGTATATGATGAATATATATTATATATAAATCATTTTTTACATTATGGAATTAAGTAAATCAGGATATAAGTAATAATATCAAGAACAACAATTCCAAACACGTATGATAAATAAAACAATTTAACCCAAAACGCTGCTTTAACATGGAACTTACAAAAGAACAGGTAATATAAAGTCATAAGTGAACCATTTATGATATCATAAAAATGAATATGATTCTTTAATAAGTCAACAAATTTTTTTAAATCATTATACAGGAGGTTCGGAATTGTACGAAGCATATCAGACCTAAGGTAAGAGATAACCTTTCGAATCTCGTTCTTATCCGAGATTGTTTATTCGTAAGTATTTACTAGGGGTATAGTTCTCATCCATGTCAATGTTTCCTAAAAATGGTTTCATGTATGTTTAAATTATTTTTTACCCATTTTGACTTTTACCCCATGGTATGGAAGGAATATTTCTTCTATTTACCCTACAACGTACTTTTATGACTTTTCTGACAAAAGTAAGAGAAGAATTTTTTTTTATCTTATATCGCATGAAAGGATTATTACGGTTTCATAAAGCCTTATATTCATGAAGCTTCCTCCAAAATATTTCATGAATTTTTTCAAAAAAATATCTATCTTTTAAAATTGAATGTGTTTTGTGAAAAGAAATTCATTTTGAATAAGAAAGGATATTTTCCTCATGAATTCATTTCAAGTGTTTTATCAAAACCATTTTTCCATCCAAGATGAAATTATTTCATATGTGTATGTTTCAAGTATAATGTCTCTATGATTTACATGGTTTCACTATTCTTATTATGAAATGATATCCATTTTTTTGTGGATTATGTATTGATGGAATGATGTTTATGAAACCCATTTTATTCTTGGGTTATGATGAATGATTGATGTTTATATAGTGGCACACGAAAGAATGATTTCAATATGAGATGGGTGGGACCAATATCTCCCTCCGATGCATTGGGTAAATATTTTTATCTCATGAGATAGACATGGCTGGAACGGAAAGTTAAACCGATTGAGTAATACAGGACTGGAACGAGGAGTGAACTCGATTCAGAACGGGACTTTGTCAAATAGGACGGTCTTGGCAGCAATGCCTTGGCTACTATGGAAGTCATATTATGTGATTAATGGTTTCCACATTACATGTTTTATTCCCATGCTAATTTATCATGAAAAATGTATCTTCATGATATGTGCCTTACGTACTGCCAATTTTTATGTCATTTCTCAAGATTTTGATTTTTAGATTTTATGCTCATGTTTTTTTACATTCAAATGTCTAAGGATTGTTTTTTGTTCTCTATGCTTACCCTTACTCAGCATTTGAGCTCAGCCCGTTTATGTTTTCTTTTCCCCAGGATATAAAGAAAGGTTTTATGTATGAAAACAAAAGGGGAAGATCTTTATCGGAGAAGTTAAAGATCTTTCACCACGATTAGAAGATTAAATTCTGTGTTTCCAAAGACACTAAACTATTACGATCTTTGTGTGTCTGTGTTTTTTATGTATTATGTATTCCACAAAAGTAAAGTAATGTCCATGTACGTCAATCTTTGGGTCTCTATAGTTGGTATCAGAGGAAAGGTTTAGTTTACCTTTGGAAACTAGGATTCGAAAACATTAGTGAGACCCCTAGAGATATTTCTAATTTATGTCTAGGGATATCCCTATGGATAATTATACGTATAGGATATAGTCCTAGAACTATGGTAACGATCATAGAATTTAACCTATGATTTTAGATAATTACGGTACTCCCCCTTTATTATGTTGTTTTCCCTATCATTATTTTTTCCTCTCACATTATTCTTTTTGGGTTTTAGAAAATGGATGGAAACAAGAAGATTCACGATAATGGAGGATATGATGGACAATGGAATGATATTCTCCATGAGCACCCAAATGAAATCAGATTTGGAAGTCCAAACATAATTATTATTCCAAATCAGCAATCTCATAATATGAACAATAATCTCAAATTTGGTATGTTTTCTTACTCGACTAATAAGAGAAAGATGGAGTTTCATGATTATCATAGAGGAAAGAAAGTTCAATTTCTCCTATGAAAATCATATAGGAAGAGGCGTCAAGGATAATGTTTCAAAGGAACTGGAAGATTCTTTGGGTGTGGAAAAGAAGGACACAATTCCAGTAAGTGCAACGGAAAAGGATTAGTTAACACCATGGATGAGGATAATGGTATTTCTATGACATAAAAAATGGATAAATGTTTTAAATGCGAAATGTACGGGCACAATGCAAACCAATGCCCTAATGGAATGTCTCATGAAGAGAATCAGTATGATCGTATGGGTAGTATTTATGTTGATGATGATGAAGAGATGAAAAATGATATGTGAGATGAAATAATTGTTGAAGATTGGTCAATGGTTTAAGAAGGTAGTAGAATTATTACATGTTTATCAAGTGTAATGTTATATAAGTAATCTCATGATATTATGGAATAAAGAGACATCTACGGATTGTTACAATGTTGTATTTCCTTAAATTTTTAAATTTTATGATGAATGGTACCAGTAACCATGAAGGGTTATTCAGATATTTTTGGAAAGTAGATGATATGCGCATAATGAAGGGATAAAAAGACAATTAAATGTTTGATAGTATTCATGAGCTCATGACTGATATAAGGAGAAGGTTATATCATGGTTTGAGTATATAGATTTTTTGGATTTTGGTATGTGGAAAAAGTTAACTTTTTACAACATTCATGTTTTCACTAAGGATTAATGGGTATTCATTTTTTAAGAGAATACATGATTAAGGTATTCACATGATTGGAATGTGACCAACATGATATATGGGGGATAAATGATGGTATTCACATGCTTGGTTGATGTCATTTCAATTAATCATTTTATTTATACTATGAGCTTGGACCAATGTATTTTAGATAAAGATTGGAATGGATTATGTTGGATATATGATATTATTGCTTAAGGATAGAATTTTTTTTGATATTATTGATGGGATGTTATATTAATGTTGTTTTAGAAAAAGGACATGCCGCAGAACGGGCGACATCCCATCGTGTCAGACAAGGCTGTGGGAATCGAACCCATAACCGATGTGCGACTGGCCTTTATCGCCTACCACTGTCCTAGAGGAAGACCCAGTTTAGTAGAAACTGGTTTTATTATATTAAGAAGTATGATATATGTATTATAAGTCCATTTTAGGAACCATATATGATTAATCTCACTATAGATGGACTTATGTATTTTTGAAAACATTTTAAACCTTTTGTTTGAGACAAACAGAATGACCCATCATTATATCACATGATCTGCTAACACTTCACGAATGACAAATTCAACTTCTTTTATTTAAGAGATGAAGTGAAAATTGTCCAAAGAACGACCAACTGTGAGACTGTACCAAAATCACGAATGTATTTCTTCTAATTCTAATTTCGACAAATTTAGGGAAATGATCTTGAAAACCAAAAATGTTGTCATAGTGACCTTATATCCGATGAATCATATGGTACCTTAGATCATCTCAAATCAATGGCTTTGTGATTGATGGATTTTTCATAGCCATGTTCTCTACCACTCTCCATCAGAACTTGAGGGTTAGATTTTTCTTCCATATCCATATTTTCACCTATGTTCTCTTATATGGAAACCCAGTGATGAGTTTCTTTGGGTAATAATTACATTTCATACTTTAGTTTTTATAATTATGTTTTTGTATTCCTTTTTATGATGTGGGTTTCTAAAATAGTAAACAATTTATAACCCCGACGAATTTTGAGGGTGAAATTCATTTTAACGGGGGTAGAAGGTAACACCCCAAGATTTTATGAAAAATATTCTTTTAATTTCATTGATGTCTTGTGTTGTAAGCTACAACAAGATTACCTTGTGCTATACGCAACACCGTATGAGCTTGCAGTATACACAACACTATTCTTGGATCATGTTACACACAATTTTGATAGTAGTTATTCTACGAAACACTGAGTGTATATATATATATATATTCAATGTATAAATGAAATATGGTTGGATTATATTATACGAAACAATGGAGGAGTCTTTCACAACACGCATCCCTGACTTGGCTTGCATTACACGCAATCGCGGCCTTCCACGATAGGGTGTGTTGTACGCAATACTGAGTTTCGCTAAACAACGATATGTTATATGAATACCCATTATGAATAGTATCATCTACATTTTTAATTTTATAACATTATTATTCTTCTTTCGCATTTTCTATAACATGTTATGAGAAAAAAATCAATTTTTTGAGTAAAATATGTATATTTTAAAAAATGCAGTTTTGTTGCCTTTTGATGGCGCACCCACATTAAATCTAGTTTTTGACATGTTTATAAGTTAAATTAGACAAAATAAAATTCTCCCTTGGAATCTGGATGTAATAATTTAATTGGGATAAATTTTTCATATTATTCTGATAACATTCATATTTTGATGAATAGTAAAAACATGCTATATTTTAATTAAAAACAACTATTTTCATTGTAATAATTTATATGGTTAGATTATCTTTTTAATTGGGTTTTAAAGTGTAATTAGAATATATTTTTACCATTAAATCCAATGTTGGTCATAGGAATTAATTTTACTTTGAAATTGGACATAAACAAGTATCAATCTTTTGATAGTTATTGTTTCTTAAAAACAAGCTATTTGTTTTGATAACAGGAATTAATTTTAAAATTAATTAATGCCACTTCTATGTTATTAATTTGGAAAAATAGACATCAATTTTGAATTCGGAATATCAAATAATGATTTGGCTGAATTTTTGGTATTTTTCTGAAAAACATCAATTTTCGATGAATAGTGAAACCACTTAGTGGTAGTTAAAAAACTGAATTTTTCATTTAAATGATATTTTACCACTTCTGTGAATTGAATTTCGAAAATATGAGGGACATGGTTAGTATAAAGGACTAAAATGTGGTTCAATGAGATGAAAATAATTTTTGGTGAATAGTTACTTTTTTACTTTTATTTACCACAGTTAAAAGTAAATAGGGTAATTAAGGGTACAAATGATATTAATATTACCCTAACACATGTCCTAATTCAATTGGATAAGTATAATTCGACCAAAAACAGAGTTAGGAATAAAATATGACCATTTAGGCCCACTTGGATTAGATTAGGACATTTATTATTAATTTATTTAAGGAAGGGTGAAAATAGTTAAAATCAATGTTTAATAACTAAATCATTTTTAATATAGGGTTATATAGAAGGTAAATTCAACTATAAATATTAATTAGGAAGATAAAACGATTTCCTAAATAATGGTAATTTATTTTAAATTTTAAGACATTATATAATTTAATTTATGTATAACACAATAATGATACAGTAATTATCTTATTAATGAGATATTGACATAATTTATGTTATAAATACCCAAATAAATGTAATTTGAGACTTTTTATGAATTCCAATAATTTTATAGGTTAATATTACATATCAATACTGTTTTAATTAACTTTTTTAGAACTAATCTTATTTTTATGAGTTTCGCAAAAATCAATTACCAAATAATGTCAAAATTGACATAAAATAGTTTTTAAAACAAATATTATATTATTAATTTTTATTTTATTCATAAAAATCTATGGTTTTTTCAAATGACTTAGATAGAGTTATATATGTTAATAATAAATAACTTGGGGTTCGTTTGGCTTGTAATAGTAAGTTTATTAACCTTATAGTGTAAGAAAACAAGAAGACGCGATAAAAGTAAATTTATTTAACTTAAGGTTAAATCTAAATGATATAGTTAAAATAGAAACCTAAACATGTATAAATAATATTTTATGAGAGTATATTGACCCATAAATACATTAGAATCGAAATAAATCAATTTGGAGCTATTAAAAACCGAATATGACTTTATATTAAAATAATATTCTTAGTTTTTCCAAAGGTGCCCATCTCCTTAGTTAATGTCGGTTACCGATTCTTTCAACTTTATTTCTTCTTCCACTTCATCTTATTTAGTTGTTTCATTATGAAGAAATAACATCAGTATAACTAAGATACTGATAATTTATTATTAGTATGAAACAACCCTATTTCCCCATCTATCCATCCTACGGAAAATGAAATCACCACGCATGCGTACGTACAGAATACCGTCTCCACGTCGTGGTGAAATATATTTTTCCACCAACACCTTACATGGATGGGTATAATGATGTAAAGAATAACTATATATGTTTATTATAACATCATACTGATTCTGATATGTTATACCATCCACTCCAATTCTATTCAATAATTATGGGAATGATATCATTGCTTGTGCGTACGTACGGACTACCGTCTCCACGATGCGATGAGATTAATTCTACATGTTAACCATACATGAATGATCATACCGTTTATATAATGAATAATAATTAAATATATGAAATAATAATTCTACTTGATTTATGTATATATATATGTATGTCATCTATTTAGTTTCATTCAATTTAATAAGGAAACGAAAACAGCGTTCATGCGTACGTACGGCCTACCGTCTCTATGAATGGTGTATTTCATTCCTTTTATCGATCTATAATATATATATGTATAAAATTAAATATATTATATATAAATCATGTTTTAAATTATGGAATTATGTAAATCAGGATATAAGTAATAATATCAAGAACAACAAGTTGGAACACATACGATAAATGAAATGATTTTACCCAAAACGATGCATTAACATGGAATTTACAAACAAACAGGTAATATAAATTCATAAGTGAAACATATATGATATCATAACAATGAATATGATTCTTTAATAACTCAATGGCATTATTTAAATCATTATTCAAGAGTGTAGGATACATACAAAGCATATCGGACCTAAGGTAAGGGATAATTTTGCAAATCTCATTTTTATCCGAGATTGCTTATTCGTAAGTATTTAATGGGGTTATTGATATCATCCATTTACATGTTTTATAAAAGTGTATTCATGTATGTTTAATGTCCTTTTTACCCATTTTGACTTTTACCCCATGGTATGGAAGGAATCTCTCTTTTATTTACCCTATAAGGTACTTTTTGACTTTTCCGACAAAAGTATGAGAAAAATGTTTTTTTAACTTATACGGCATGCAAGGATATATACAGATTTATGAAGACTTATTTTCATGATGATTACTCCAAAATATTTCATGAGTATTTTCAACAAAATCTCTTTCTTTTAAAATTGCATGTAATTTTGTGAAAAGAAATTGATTTTGAATAAGAAAGGATATTTTCCACAAGAATTCGTTTCAAGTGTTTTATCAAAACCATTTTTCCATCTAAGATGAAATTAATTCATATGTTTATTTTTCATGTATAATGTCTCTATGACTTACATGGTTTCTGTTTTCTTATTATGAAATGATATCCAATTTTTATGTGGATTATGTGATGATGGAATGATGTTTATAAAACACATTTTATTCTTGGGTTATGATGAATGATTTATGTTTATATAGTGGCACATGAAAGAATGATTTCAATATGAGATGGGTGGGACCTATATCTCCCTCCAATGCATTGGGTAAAGATTTATATCTCATGAGATAGAAATGGCTGGAACGGCAAGTTAAACCGGTTCAGTAATACAGGACTGGAACGAGGAGTGAACTCGATTCAGAAAGGGACTTTGTCCACTAAGATTGTCTTGGCAGCAATGCCTTGGCTACTATGGATATCTTATCATGTGCTTATTGGTTTCCATAATTACATGTTTTATTCCCATGCTAATTTATCATGATTAATGTTCCTTCATGATCTATGCCTTACGTTCTTCCATGTTTTATGTCATTGCTCAAGATTTTGATGTTTAGATTTTATACTCATTTTTTTTACATTAAAATGTCTAAGGATATTTTTATGTTCTCTATGCTTACCCTTACTGAGAATTTGAGCTCACCCCTTTTATGTTTTATTTTCCCCACGATATAAAGAAAGGTTTTAGGTAAGAAAACAAAAGGGGAAGATCTTTATGGGAGAAGTTGAAGATCTTTCATCACGATTAGAAGATTAAATTCCGAGTTTCCAAAGACACTAAACTATTACGGTCTTTGTGTGTCTGTGTTTGTTATGTATTAAGTATTCCGCTAAAGTAATGTAATGTACATGTACATCATGCTTCAGGTCCCTACAATGATAACATTACCTAATAATGGGCCTAACATCAACTGGTATGGGTTGAGGGAAACAGTTAATTTTTAGATGTTTTTGTAAAATAAAATGAAATAAAATAATATGAAAATTTTATTTTATTTGGGAATATTCGTTGCAGCACAATGATGAGGTATTTGTTTCGATAATTATTAAAAAAGCATAATGACATTGAAAGAACAATGATGACTCATTAATTACACACCATAACAGATCGATGAATCATGTTCCCTTCTTTTAATGTGTAAATCAATTATTCAACATTGGAATGAAATTGAGAGAGACGCTGTAGAATTCATTTATCATTAGGGAGAACACTCGACAACAAATGACAACGATCCAAATGAGCGAATGGTTGCACCAACAAAGTTAAAGGATCTATGCAATGATGGAAGTGAGATATCGTTATTATTGATTGATCCCTTATCGAGGTAGGGGTTATATTGAAATTTTTTCCCCATTCTATAAATTAAATGAAAAATGTGAATCAACACGTGAACTGGTTGACTCATGCATCTTCACCCTTTTCGGTAGGATTGTCATTGTCAGGTTTATTCGAGGGGATGATTTTGTCATGTGTGGATGTTTTTAATTTTCCCTGTTTAAACCTTCAAATGTGGGTAGATTAACATCGTGATGAATGAAAGAAGAGTTTTGTAACACTTTTTTTTGTTTTGTTTTTCCCTCCCTCTTCCTCACATTTTTCACGTTCTTCACGTTCTTTTCCAGGATACGAATGAGGCATTGTTGCATGCCTATTTCTTTTCACATCAACCCCAAAACAATGATCATGCATCATGATGACCCAGCGGAGGTGCGACGATGATAGAGAAGGATGAATTGACATCATTCAAGAGTTCTCATTCATCAAGAAATATTCATGCGAGTGAATTAAAAAACGTTTTCAGGGCCGATTAAAGTTATGAAAATTACGAAATTGGATTTTCAATGTCAAAGAAACCTAAACCCTTCAGTTTCATGACAATCAAAAGGACAGTTCGATTAATAGAGAATCATAGGAGGCATTCTGGGAAGAAAAATGATTCTGGAAATTTCTAAATAACACACCATGTATCCTGAAGAACACTTCGTGAGGGACTAGATCAACATCGTCTAGGGTTTCACATTGCAAGAAGTATTGAAATAATGTGTTATCCAAAGTACATGGTGTGTGGTTCCTTACATGGGACTCTCCATGTATTTCAGATGATAAACGAACAGGGGGTGGAGAACATGGTCGTGTACTCCACCACACAGCCAGACTAGGCCGGATAAACAGGTTTCCCCGTGTATTGGTTACATGATGTGACATACACAGGTTGAGGCTATGTACAGGAACATAGACACACATACAGGTAGGACCCTAGTTACTCGGACATGGCGTGTGGTCAGACCTACACGTCATGTAGTTACCTTTCTACAAGGGATAATTTATCTGACAAGGGCTGTTACACACAGTGAGTACCAGGATTTGAGATACGTGACTTGTGACCCCATCTACACACCATGTATATCACGAAACCATGAAATAATATCCTTTCCTACATTCCTTGGAAAATTTAATTTGGGTTTGTGACCGTTTTTCTAATTCCCCTTCAGATCAGGTATCATTTCTATCCATTATAGAATGATCCCTTCATCTAGAATTTCTGAGATAGAGTCAGGTATCCCTCTGAGAGACACGAAGCGAGATCCCATATCCATTAATGACCATGGGTAGAGTCAGGTATCGATATGAATAATCATATGGGATGTAGATATCATACCTATTAGGTGAATCCAGATGAGTTATGGTATACACCATGTCCATGGAGATGTCCTCATTCATGTATCATGATCCTCTCCCACTCAAGAGAGTTTCCTCCGAGAATGAGTGTATTTATCTCTCATGGATTTTCTCAACGAACATTGGTTCGTGGATGGACATCATCATAACCATCAGACTCATGGATTGTGTTCTCTTATCAAATTGCTTTGTGGTTCCTTAGAATTGAATCACTACCATTGGTATTCCGTTCGGTGACATGTCAATAGACTACGAGTCTGGGTTTTGTGTATCTCTAGATTGTGTTTCTCTTAATTTATGTTTAGTATACATATACCGTGTAGAGGTGAATGTACCTTTATGATGTGTATTTATTTATGATTTTTTCGGATCCCTACTAAGTATATTATACTCACACCTATATGGGCTTTTCCGGCATGTGTCGTGTCATGAGAAGACGATCATCCTTTTGACCGAGTCTAGAAAATACTAAGACTAGACTGAGCTTTATTAGTTCCCAATAGGACATAGTTTTTCTACGGCTTCACGAAGTAGTCCCAATATCTCTTTGTACACAAATGTTGGAATTTATATTTTTCATAATATGGTTTTTTTGGGCATGTATTCTGGCCCAATTTAACTTTATTCACATTACATCTAATATACTATGTAGGTTGGGTTTAGATGTATGCATGCATTTTGTTCCTTAGTGGTTTTTACAGTTAATAATTTTCGTGCTTAGAGATGTGTGTGTGTGTAAAGGTTCTTTGTAAATTTCTCCCTTGTTAGTGATATGCCTACCAGGTGAAAGACACCAACCCCATTCCTATTAGAGGGAGGCTTGGGAAGACTTAGCACAGGCCCCAATGGGGCGGGTTGTGAAAAACTAGTATTAGAGGATGTCGGTTCTATCTTATGATGAAGATTCTGAGTGATTTGTTTGGGGAAATAGTGTTAAGTGTTTGAAGTTCAGAATTTAGGCCATGGACTTTACTGTTGGTGTGGGTGTCCGACTTATCCATAAACTAGGATTCTGATAAGCTATTTTTTTACTTGGTACTGGAAAAAAGTAGTTGTGGGGGAGTAAAATAATGGTGCATTCATCATATAGGAATGTGTTTTTGTTTTCCATATCCATTGTGTCAACAAAAAAGATATACTCGTTGACCATTGTAGATATTGTGTTCGTATAGGGTGCTTCCATAATGTATACCAGCTAGGATTTAGTTGTGTGATCATGAGGATGACCCCCATAATGACGAGGATTTCACAGAAGGACCATTTCCACAGGCATTACCTCAAGGTGGTTCAACTTATATATGACCAATAATGGAGTATCCCATGGTACTGGTAGTACCAACATATGAGGGGTGCAATATGAACATGATCCATGAGTTCTATTGACAAATAACCCTTAGGTTCCAAGGAGACCCTGACCCATAGGAGACCGATGACTTGTTTGAGGCAGTGACAAGAGATTTTCATCTAGTGAGGACATCAGTGGACTAGATTTTGATACAAGGAGAGAGCCTTCTTCAGGGGGGTCAGAGGGACGATGGTGGTGACTAACTGCATAGACACACGATGTGGAGACTCTTTCATGGACAAAATTTGAGAGACAATTTAGGGAGGAGTTGTCTCTAGTTACATTGAGAGTAGTGGGTATCCATAAGGATATTCAGCTCTATCTGGGAAGTTTGAAGGTGTATGACTATTCATCGAGGTTCACCACCCTCACAAGGAACTGAATGGATATGGTCAGGGATCAGTACATCAGAGCACGAACCTTCATGAAAGATCCACAATTAGACATCCAAGCAAGTGGCATGCCTCTATGAATTTCGACTAAGGCTAGAGTACTCGAGCAAGAATTAGTGATCGAGAGATTCATGGTGGAATAGTGGTAGTCGAAGACTATCAGTAGTTGTCAGATTAGGCTAGAGAACTTGGCAGCATAGTGCTGATGGCAGACACAGGGTTCGGGATGTGGGAGAGGTCGCAGATGGACCGATGAAATGAGAACGACTGTCCATGTCTCTCGGGATAGATCATGTCAACCAAGAGAGAGGTGATGTTACTTGTGTGGCGGTCGGGGACATCTTTCTAGAGAATTTTTGACCCATCATGTTCATGAAAAAGAGGCTATGTACAGAAAACTAAAGTAGAGGAGGTGATTTGAGAAGAAAGAACAAGAAAGTGGTGGGCATGTCAATGGAGTAGGGAGAGATGCAGGTGGTGGTAGATTATTTGGTCTACTTCCACCACCATCCCAAAAGGTTCTCAATAGGCTCGGAGAGCTAGGGGATTGGGAGGGGACACCATAATGTAGTAGATGCATACAACCAAGGGACTCCATGGATGATCCAAGGTACGATCTGTGTATTATCTATCATATATTTTGTACATATAGACATAGGTGACAATTTTTACTTCCTCACCACATGTGCTTTTATAAACCATGAGACTCTAATATAGAACGATACATGACCATTATTCTTAGGGACACCTGTGGTAGAGGACTCGATGATCACACACCTTTTCAGATAGTGCGATCCTTCCCTTGGAGGTAAGAGTTTTGGTTGGAACTTCATGGTGGCAGCGTCGAGGCCTTATGACATTATTCTCGAGATGGATTGGTTATCTTCTGTTCCTGCCAAGATTTACTACATTAGGTGAAGAATATTGTGTGTCCTCAATGATGGTATGAGGTTTTCCTTTGTTGGAGAAAAGGAGACACATGAATCATATGAGTGGCTCATGCACAGTAGGGTGCATTTGATCAGTCATGAGTTGGCTAGCCAAACCCTCGTATCAGTAGATATTGTGAGCTTCCAGTTCAAAGTAGTTGTGGAGGAGTATGAGGATGTATTTTTAAAATGTGTTCTACAACTACCTCCTCACTTGATGATTTAATTCTACATTAACTTACATCCCAGGACAACACCATCATTTTTTCCAGCATATCGGATGGTTTCTGCAGAGCTTTGTGAACTAACTGTGTAGTTAGAGGATTTGTAGGATAATGGATTTGTAAGACCTAGTGTTTCACCATGGGAAACCCCAGTATTGTTTTCCAAGAATGTATATGGGTTTTTGAGGTTGTTTACAGATTAGAAAATCTTGAACCAGGTCACGGTGAAGAACAATTATCCACTTTTGAGGAAAAACAACCTATTCGATTAAGTAAGAGGGGCACTATAGTTTTTGAAGTTTGACATTCGATTGGGTTACCACCAGTTACGAGTACTGGACGAGGATATACCAAATATGCAACTCACATTCTGATATGGTAACTATGAGTACATGGTGATTCCTTTTGGGGTGATGAATGCACATGCAGTTTACATGGGACATATGAACCGGATCATCCGGCCTAATTTAGGCCAGATTGTTGTGGTCATAATGGAATATATCATTGTGTAATCAGCTTCAGAGGAGGAGCGCACAAGACACCAACGGATGATTCAAGTAGTACTCTGAGAGAACCACCTTTATGGGAATCTCTCGATGTTCTAGATCTGGATTTAGGAGGTCCACTTTCATGGACATTTCTCCTTGGTAGATTAAGAAACTATGGACCCAGCCAAGGTGAAGGAAATGATATCATGGGAGCCTCCTCGAAGCGTGATGGAGGTGAGGAGATTACTTGGTTCTGTGGGATATTAGAGAATATTCATTCATTATTTATACAGGATATTAGCACTGATGATGGCCTTGACCAAGAAGGTGAATAATTTAATGTGGAAGGAGAACTTTTAGCAGTTATTTGAGATGTTGATACAGAGTTTGAAGAGATCCCGGATCTTGAGATTTTTTGAGGATGGTGTAATATACATTGTTTTCTGCAACTCGTCTGGGACTGGGCAAGGTAGTGTCCCAATGCAGGGATATGTGGTGATTTCTTATGGTTTTCACTTTCTAAGACTACATGAGAAAATCTATGTGACCCAATACCATGAGTTGGTTGTTGTAGTCTTCGTGTTCAAGATGTGGTGATATACCTTATGGGAGAGTAGTTTATTTTCTATTGTGACCAAAAAAGTCTCAAGTACTTCTTCTCATAGAGGATGTGATATTTAAGACTGAAGAGTTGGCTATAGTTCCTCCAAAACTACGATTTGGAAATCATCTATACTCCTATGAAGGGGAACAATGAGGAAAATGCTCTTAGAAAGAGATCGAGATTGCTACTATTTAAGGAAGATACATAATTGTTGTACTCATTACATTTATACATTAGGGACAGTTAGGGTGAAGCTAACATTTAATCAATAGTTTTCACCCCTCCACCATTATAGTGAGTTAGGTAGGTATAGGATGGGGATGTTAACTGTGAGGCTTCACGTTCT
The DNA here is from genome assembly GCA_963277665.1 of Viscum album. NCBI lineage: Eukaryota > Viridiplantae > Streptophyta > Magnoliopsida > Santalales > Viscaceae > Viscum > Viscum album. Next base: position 820,473,851 of record OY728161.1, read on the forward strand.
CTTTTATCTACATGAAATGATTCGTATGGATATTATCAAGGTGGGGAGCACATTGTTATTTTCAGAGGACACATTTTTGTACCAATGGAGTCATTTGATGGGGTCCTGAGGGAGTTTAATGAATCTTCATGGGTCGAAGACCATGTCATGGTGAAGATGTACCAGGATCTGTGATGGTAGTTCTAGTGGTCAGGAATGATGAAGCCAGGAATAGAGGTCATTTCTCGGTGACTTACATGCTAGATTGTGAAGGATGAGCATCAGTTTCCCTCAATATTAGCTCTCCCCTTTTAGGCACCTAACTGAAAGAGGGATTGGATATTGATGGATATCATAATGGGATTACCAAGAACATCCAAGGGGCATGATTCCATCTGGGTGATCATTGACCAACTCACAATGTCAGAACACTTCCTTACCATCAGGGAGCAGAGCTCATTGGAGGGTCTCGGATGCCTCTATGTGAAAGAAATAGTTCAGTTTCATGGTGTGCAATATACGATAGTCTCAGATCACGAGACTCATTTAACCACCTTGTTTTGGACGGTATTGAAAGAGATGTTTGGGACCTAGTTAGGTTTGACCATATCATTCCATCCCCAGATGGATGGCCAGAATGAGAGGATCATTCAGGTTTTGGAGGATATGTTCTGGGTGTGTATATTGGAAATTGGTTTTTGTTGGTAGGACCACCTACCACTAGTGGAGTTTTTGTACAACAACATCCAACACTCAACCATTTGTAGGGAACTGTTTGAGGCATTACATGGGAAAATATTCTGGTAACCTCTCTACTGGAATGATCCAACAATGTATGCATTTATAGGTCCTGAGCTCGTGCGAGATTCAACCGAAAAGGTTCAGTTCATATGGGAGTGGATAGAAACTGTACATATATCGTATAAGTCATTTGATTACCAATGAAAGAGACATATGAAGTTTGAGGAGGGATACCACGTTTCCATCGGGTCCCACCTTGATGTGGGTTACAGACATTTGGCTGGGGAGGCAAGCTATCTTTGATGTTTATCAAACCTTTCCATATACTGAAAAAGTTTGGGGTGGCATACCGCTTAGCTCACTGGGTACATGATGTCTTCCACGTGTAATAGTTGATATGTTATGTGCATGAACCATCACTCGTCATCGACTGGGGTGAGATAGAATTCAAGGATGGAGCAACCATTGCTGTGTACCATGTGGATATCAATGATCAACATGAGATTATCCTTTTTAGTTAATAATTTTTCCTTAGTGTGTGTGTTGGGGAAGTATGAGAACCATCTCCAGAGAATGTGCAAGTGGGTGACTCAGATCATATCCCAGTACCCACATCTTATTGATTTTTCCTTGTTTCGGTTTTTCGGGGGTGCAAAGACCCAATGTGGGGAGAATGAAATGTCTCATGTTTTCTATGTATTAATTTTAAATAGTATGTTGAATTATTTTGAGATGAATCATGGAGATGAAACATCATTCTAGGACCTGGTGAGCCTAGAATAGTGGTTTCATCATTTTTTATGTTAAGTGGGTCAGTGTGTGTGCACAGTTGTGACAGTTTCCAAAGAGATACCAAGATTAATAATTTGAGGGAATAATTTCATCTAAGATAAAGAACTTACCTATGAACGGGCCTAATAATGTATAGCAAGGTTCGTGGGGAAAAAGTAAATTTTTGGACATTTATAGTAAAATAAATATTTTTTTTTAATATATTATTTAATTTCGGAAATTCGCTACATCACAACGAGAGGGTAATTGTTTTGATAATTAATAACACATCCTAATGACTCTGAAATAGAAATGTTGAATCTTTAATGTCATATGTTAAAGACATTCTGAAACACGTTTCCTCTTTTCAATGTGTTAATCGAATGTTGGTCATTGGTATGAAATGGAGAGAAACACGTGACAATTCTCAAATCTTTAGGGAGAAATATTGAAAATAAATGAAGAGGAATAAAAAGTGTGAATCAATGTGCCAACACAGTACATGGTTCTCAGAAATGAAGACAATGTGATAGCTTTGTCAATGAATGATCCCTTCTTAAAGGATGGGGTTATGATTAAAATTTTCACTCCCCAATCATTAAATTAAATGAGGAATGTGAATCCACACCTGAACCAGTTGACCCGTGAATCATCATTCTTATGGGAGCGATTTTCATTATTGGATTAATTATTGGGGATTATTTTTCCATGTTAAGATGTTTTTAATTTTCCCCATTTAAACCTTCTATCATTTGTGGAATAATTCCATGACTAACAGTGGTGGAGGATCATTTATCCTTTTTTTTTATTTTCATCCTCACTCTTCCATTCATTCATTGAATTCCTTGTGGGGATATGAACAAGGAATCTTATCACGCTCATTTATTTTCACAATGATCCCTTAATAGAAATTTGGCATCATTATGACCCATAAGAGGTGTGATGGCGATATCTGTGGATGAATTATAATGGTTTAGGAGTTATCATTCACTAAGAGTTCCTCGTGTGAGTTAATCAGAACATGTTTTTGGGGCATATCAATGGCATGAAACAAATTAAATCAACATTTGGATGTCAGTGATACATAATCCCTTGGGTTTTATGGTGATTGGATGGCTGATTTAAAGGAAGAGGGATCACGGGAGGCACAATGGCGAAGAACAGAGATTCTGTAAATTTTTTAAGAATGCGACTTGTATCACAAAGAACATGCAATGTGGGACCACCTCAACATCATATAGGGTTATGTAGTGCCTGAAGTGATGAGATAGAGTGTCTTTGGAGAACACAGTGTGTGATTCCTTACGTGAGACTCGCTGTCTATCTCAAATGATAGACAGATTTGGGGTGCCATACACAACTATGTAATCCACCACACGGCTAGACCAGGCCACCTGCATGGGTGACCCAATATACTAGGAGCACTCGATGACATAAACGGGTTGAGGCCATGTATGGGAAACCAGTCGCGCACAAAAAAGAAAACCCTCGGTTACTCAAACTGGGCATGTGGTCCACCTTACATGTCGTGTACTTAACATTCTACATATCATGTTCCCCCTGACTCAGGCCATTATACCCAGGAAGTAGCTGGAGTAGCGAGACAAGACATGTGACCCCTTCAACATGCAGTGCATATCCCAAAAACATGGAATGATCTCCCTGTACACAATTCCTTGGAAAAGATTCAATTGGGTTAGTTCCCCTTTTTCACATTCCCATAAAGGTCGGGTATGATATCTATCAACATGAGTATAATCCCTTCAGTTGGAAATTCTGAGATATACTCAGGTATCCCTCCAAGTGGCTCAGAGCGAGATCCTCTATCCATTATTGACCCTAGGTGCAATCATTTGTTGATGTGACTAATCCTATAGGATACTGATCATCTAACTAGTAGATGTGTCTGTTAGAGTTGAGGTATCCTACAAAGACCAAGCAGTGATCCTCATATGTGTGTCATGATCTTTTACAAATCATGAGTGTGTTCTCCAAAAATGAGTATATCTATCTATCGTGTATTTTCCCAATGAAATGTACTTCTCAGACGAACACCATCAGAACCACCAGACTCGTGGAGTTAGTTCTCCTAGAAGTGTGCTTCATGGAACCTTCGAACTGAATACCTAATTGGTGAATGCAGTTGTGTTACTTATCTCAATAATATGGGTCTAGTTTTTGATTATTTCTGGGTATTATTTCTGTTACTATATGTTTAATAGACATATACTATGTATGGACAACTGTAAATTTTCCTTGTGTATTTAATTTTTGTTTTTTTGGTCCCATACTGAGTATTGTTATACTCTCCCCAGCCCAGGCTTTTCCCACACATGTCATGTCTTGGGAAGATGAGTGACCTTCTGATGAATAATAGGGAAGAACAGAACCAGACCAATACATTTTGTGTTCCCAGTAATAAAATTTGTTCTTAAATCTTTGAGTGTTAGTCCTAGTACCTCTTTTTGATAAGAGTTTGTAATTTATAGTTCACAGACACTTGTGTTTTATACCCTACTATTTTGGCCTAGTTTTACTTTCCACACATTACTTATGTTTAACTCCATTGGTAGGGTTTTCTTTTAACCATGCATTTTGTTCCTTAGTGGTTTTTACATTTATGAATTTCTGTGCTTGGATATGGGTGTGTGTGTACATGTACTAAAGAAATTCCTCCCATGTTAGTGACCTACTCGGTGCTACTCACCATCCCATGGAATATTGATAGTGGGATTGGGGAGTCGCAACATTAGCCTTACAAGTACGGTTCATAACACACGGGCCCGACTCATGGCCTAACGTGGCAAATCGGGCAAGACCCAAGCGAGGCCAGACCAGGCTGAAACCATGGGAGGCTGGGTCTAGGATGGGTAAGTAGACCCAGGTTGGGTCGGTGGACCTCATATCAATTTGGGTCGGCCTAACCTGGTCAGACTGGAACCAAACCCTACTTGGTCCATTTTGTAAAAATGGTAATATCATGCAAACAAACGTCTGATTGATGAGTTGTTTTTAGTGTTGAAACCCTCATGATTAGGGGGATCATATCATATATTTTATGGAGGTTTTCATGGATGTTTCATTTCGACAGATGGCTTGGGGAGTAGTTATCCCAAGATCAAGCGCGCTGCATGGGGAAACCTTACACCTGGTTGAGACCTAATGACTGCTGAGTAAGGACCATGTGTGTGTTGGATACTATGGACTAGTGGGAAGGAGCTTCTATGTGACCTGGCAGGCGCACGGTGGGGAGTGTCTTTTGTGTGACCCTGAAGAACCACAGTACTCAACATGAGATGTACCTTAGTATGGATATTGGTGAGAAGTGGAATATGTTTGACCCAACATGACCATGGTGGGGAGAAACTTCTTGTGTGACCTATCATACCCATGGTACTCATATGGAATGACTACCAGAGTAGTCATATGGTTAGTGGGAAGCAGCTTCTGTGTGACCCATCTGGCCCATTGTAATCATTGAGGAGGGGTTCTCTCATAGCTTGTGGTGTTCAATGATGTGACTAATGGTTGTACTACCCTACTCTAGAATATAAATGGTTTGAGATTAATTTATTCCTGACCATGCATGGTGATCATGATTTGGGGGTTGTTTGTGGATTTCATTGAAGTATTTCCTTTGTTGTGTTGGTGTCCCTACAGAGTATTTGGTTACTCACCCAAACACGAGATTCACTCGAACATGTTTTCTCTGTTGTAGATGATTGCCACATTGATATAGGACATCGTGGACCTAGAATCTGTCATGTCGAGTGAGACCAGGAAGATGTAACATAATTCAACGACATCAAAGAGATACACTATACTGACCCATCATGTAGGGTTTTCAGCTGATGGATATCCATAGTTTATTTTGTACATTCATGTTTTCTAGATATTCTATTGTTGGGTTTGTATTCTTTCACATTTGACATTCACATGTACTAGTACTCTGTTATTATTTTATAGTGGAATGCTGGTTTACCTTTCCATGATTTGGGACATGGTTGTTTGTGTTTTCGTAAAGGTACTCAGTAAAATGCCTCCCACTTATAGGATGAGGAATTGGGAGCTACTCGCCATCCTCTAGCCTTCAAGAGGCCGGATTGGTGTATGTCATAACACGAGCCATGGGGGACGGCTCATGACAATGTGGTATTAGAGGTCGTTTGTCTACCTTAGAGACCGAGAGTCTATTGTATAGTTTTGGGGTGATAGTAGTAAATGTTTCGTGTTTTACATTTAGATTTGGGAAGTCCATTTTTTATGCGGAGACTGATGTATCAATACACCAAGAACCTGAATTATACTTTACAGATTTATTAATGAAAATATTGGTTGCATAAATGACTCCATATGATCATATAGAATAAGATTCGGCTCACCAGATATAATATTTTGTCTGTGGAATATCATGATCTATTTCAGGATGCCTCTACGCAGACATCCGGCTTGGCTTCTGATGCATAACTATGATGAAATCTCTGTTAAAGACGAGGCATAAGTTCATGAACATGTTCTAGAGATGACCCCACTTGGTGGTTCACTGGTGTTTCCACCACCTATTAATCAGAAGATACTACCGGTGTTACCGGTAGAGGATTCTCGCTGTATCAATGCTTTTTATGAGTTCCAGACATAGAGACCACCCATGTTAAGGGGAGAGATAGATCCTCAGGTTGCTAAGAACTGGCTGGATGTAGTGACATTGGACTTCCTCTTAGTGAGTACATTTCTTGACCAGATGGAAATCTTGGTTGTGGGCCTTTTACATAGATCAACAGGGTGATGGTAGAGCTTGACCATCCTGACACATGAGGAGGTGACTCTATATTACGCAGATTTACAGTAGATTTTCCTTGTGGATTGATTCTACACGACCTTTCCCACTATGCACATATAGAATATGATTCAACTGTAGTAGCCTAGTATGTCAGAGGATGAGTAATTTTTGAGGTTTACAAACCTCTCTCACAACTCCAAAAATATAGTTCAAGACCCTTTATTCTGGGACCAGATCTTTGAATAGGGATTCAGATGGGAGATAATAGATTCCATGGTGTCTCTTAGCATCCCCACTCAGGCTAGAGTGCTAGAGAAAACCCTTATTATCGAGAGCGTCCTAGAAGAGAATGAACCAAAGTATGAGCCACCAGTAGACCACATATGAAAGAGTCTTCAGTGGTGAGTAGAAGGAATCAGATAGCAAACATGGGGGCCTAAGTGGGTTAGGTCTTTCAGGGGGCGACTCGAGGACAAGGGTTCACCCGTACATGGATCCCAGAGTATATGGTTTAAGAATGGAACCATGTTGTGCTTCACATTGTCAGGTAGGTCTATATGGCTAATGATTGTCTGACCCAACACACAGATGATCAGCTGATGGTCGAGGTACTGCCAACAAAAAGGCAGATGTTCAAGCGAGGAGGCACGTTGTGTGTCGGACAAGGGAGGGGATCAGGTCGAGTGTAATTTAGTGGATAATAATGGTTCTAGGTGTTACCACCACCTACCCCAGGTGGTCCACCATGGGCTCAGGGAGCGAATAGAAATGGGCGAGGCTTGCTTCATTCAATGGAGTCCAATCACCACGGTGATATAGATATGAATAGAGGTATTATCTATGTATTCTCTACCTTAGTTTTTATTCTTATAGACTTATTCATCAATCACTCTTTCCTTCCCACAGACCACGTTCGAGGCATGGAGATTTTGGTGGAGTCTTTTAGTCGATTCTTTTGATTAGAGATTCATAGGTGGGGGGATTTTATGATTACACACTGGTGCCTGTAGTGTGAGATAACACTTGGAGGTGAGATATGGGATAAGATATCCTAGTAATTTCATAGAGGACTTATGAAATAATCTAGGGTATGGACTTTGATTCCACATTCCATGCTCATATCGACTCTTTTAGAAACAATTTTTAGTGTGTCAACGATAATGGGACCAGGTATTCCTTCACCAGAGAGAGGGAAAACATTTCATCACTAGGTGTACATTCTCGAAGGAGGGTGCTTCTGATCACTCACCAGTTATCTTTCCTCACCCTCTTAGTGGTGGAAAACAGGAGTCCAAGGTTTCTAATAGTAGTGGAGAAGTCTGGGAATGTCTTTCCTAAGGATTTCCCGGGACTAACTCATCATAGGGAGGTAGACATATACATAAATATACACCATGGGATGATACCAATATCTACACAAGCATATTGGATGGATCCTGTGGATCTACATGAAGTAAAGGAATGGCTAGAGGACTTGCAGGAGAAGGGATTCATGAGACCCAGTGTTTCACCTTGGGAATCCCTAAATTTATTTTCCAATATGGTAGACGAGATCTTGAGGATTTGTGTAGAATTTCATTGATTGAACCATGTGACCGTGATGAACAAGTATCCACTACTGAGGATTGATGTCCTCATAAAACTGGTGAAGGGAGAGAGGTGGTTCTCGAAGATCATCCTCATATTTGGATATCATCATAATTTGTTATGGGAAGAGGATGTACTGATGAGAACCTTCAGATGCCGATATGTCAATAAGATGTTTTTGGTGATTCCCTTCGGCATGACCGATTCACTAGAAATGTTAATTGGACACATGAACAGAATATTCAATCCATGCCAAGATTGTTTCATGGTGGTCGTAATTGATGACATTTTCGGGTACTAGCATCATGGTTGGAGCATGCTACACACCTGCGGATAGTAATTGATACACTCCGGGAGAACCATCTTAATGGTATTCTCTCAGAATTCATGTTTTGGATTAAAGAGGTCTACATTCTAGGTCACATCATTTCAGAGGCTGGATTTGCAGTGGATTTGGTGAATATAGAGGTAGTGATTTCATGGGAGCCACATAGGTGTGTGACTGAGGTGATGAGTTTCGTAGGGTTGGTTGGATATTATCAGAGGATCGTTCCTATCTTTTCAACTATTTTATCACCCAATTTAGGTTTTAAAAATAAGGGAAATCTTTTTTGTGGATGAAGAAGTCTCAGAAGATATTCTATGATCTATGGCGGAGAGTGACGAGTGCCCCCATCATGAGACTTTCGGAAGAGGGCGTTTATTTAGTAGTCTTTTGCAATTCATCAAGGACCGAACTTGATTTTACCCTGATACAGGATGGATTAGTGATTTCCTACGTCTCAAAGAAGTTAAGGAATCATGATAATACTACTCGACCCATGACATATAGTTAGTAGATGTTTTATTCACATTGATGATATGGTAACACTACTTGATTAGTATGCGTTTTACAATCCACTTTGGCCAAAATAGTCTCAGGTATATCTTCTCACTGAAAGTCCTAAACATGATACAATAATGATGGGTATATTTTCTCTATGATAATTACTTTGAGATGGTCTATAATCCTTGGAATGGAAATGTGGTGGCAGACGCGTTCTTTAGGATGTCTTGTATATAACTGCTGAATGAGGTGACATAACAACTAGCCATGATACATATATCCATTATGGATGATGATGGATAATCCTACCATCATTGAATGATTGTATCATTGCAAATCATACAACGAGTCACGGAGGCACAACTTGTGGATGTTGACGGCGAGGCTTAACGTGCTCAATTATCCTCAAGATATGTTGTTAATGAATTTTAGATAGGTGGAGAGCACATAATCCTTACAAAGGACGTACCATATTACCAATGATGTAATGGTAGGTTGTGTTGAGGAAGTTACATACATCCTCCTTGGTGGTACATCCTAACTTGGAGAAGATTTTCCAAGACCAGTGACATTTTTACTTTAGGTAAATGATGTAGAAAGTGGTGGAAGAGTCCGTTTCAAAATGCCTCATTTCCCAACACGTGATGGTCGTGCATTATGTCCTAACATGCTTGACACATCAACTATAGTTACTATATTGGAAGTGGGATGGTATCTCAAGAGAAATTGTGATGGGGTTACCACACAGATCCAAGTTCCATGAATCTATCTGGGTGGTTATTGAATGACTCACTAAGTCCGCTCACTTCCTACCCATCAAGGAGAAAGGATCGGTAGAATGCTTGGGGTGCCTCTACTTCAAGGACATAGTGAAGATACATGGTGTGCCTTCAACGATCATCTCATACCATGATTCACGCTTTACATAATAGTTATGGAAGCAGTTTCATGAGGTGTTCGGGACTGAGCTATGCTTGAGCACAGATTTCGATCCTCAGACAGATGGTTATATACAACAGACTATACAAACCATGTAGGACATGCTTTTTTATTTTGTCATTAATTATGATCGTTGTGGGGAGGACCACTGACCACTCATGGAGATTTCATTCAACAATAGTTATCACTCCAACATAGGCATGTCACCATTTGAGTCATTGTACATGTGGCCATACAGATCACCTGTGTTCTAGAAAGACCCATGGGAGTCATCACTCATGGGTCCATAGTTTGTAAGAGCTACCACTGAGAAGGTTCAGACCATCTAGGAATGGATAGGGACTACACATATGAAAAATAAATCATATGCTGATTGGAGGTGGAACCGAAGGAGTTTGAGTTGGGAGACCATATGTTCCATTGGGTCTCACAACAATGTGGATTTTAGATATTTGTATGTGGCAAGACATTATCTACATGGTTATTCAAATATTTTAATATATTGAAAAGAGTTGGTGAGGTGGCATACCAACTATCTCTCCCACACAGATGCACAATGTGCACGTTGTATTTCACATGCCGTAGTTGAAGACATACATTCATGATCCCTCACACTTCATGGACCAGGGAAATCTGGTCATTTTTAATGGGGAAATAATTACAGAGTCCCAATAAGAGATAAATGATCGACCAGATCCTTTCCTTTTTGGAAGTTCGATTTCTCTTATGCATGTTTAGTGGCAGGACGAGAATCTATAGAAGAGAACATGGGAATGGGAGGTTCAGATTTGTGATATGTACCCCCATCTGTTTCTTTAGCCTTTTTTTGGATTCTGAGGTTGTAAAGCCCTTTGGTGGGAAGAATTGTATGCCTAAAAATAATTGTGTAATTTTTTTAAATTATATGGAATTATTTAATGACCACACACTTTTACAAATTGTGATACCAAGTCCCTGTGATCTTGGATTGGAATTATGAACTTTTTTAATTCAATTATGAAAACATGTTAGAGGGTTTCTATTACTAGTGAATCAGTTCTTGGATTGATAATCTGAGGGAACTGTCAAACCTAAAAAGTCTAGATTCACCCAGAAAGGACATAACATCAAATAGAAATGTTCAGAAAAAAATGATAATTTTTCAACTATATTATAAATAATAAAATAACTTTAAAAAGTTATTTTAACTTTTTTCGCACCGATGAGAGGCAGACGGCGGCGCTGCGGTGCGGCGACGAGGTGACGTCGAGTGGAATTAAGATAAGAAAATTAATGGATCATTAATATACAATGTAAAAATGCTTTAAATGATGTGTAACAGCTACAATATTTCATAAATGAAACAACATATTGAATAAACGATGTTGCACAATAGAAATTATGTGACATGTATTATTTAATAATCTAACATGTTAGGGGAAAACTGAATTAAAAAACAAACAATTATCTAATGAACATCTTGTGATCTTTCACTCCAATGAATAAAAAATAACATTGACAGAACATCAAAAACTTTAACGCTTCTCAAAGAACAGATATGGGAAGAAATTACTGTCGTCGACTTCTTGAATCCTCTAGGAAGAAGCGCTCCATAGACGAATATTTATTGAGGTAGGGGTTTGTCTTGGTTTATGTTTTCCCAATTCTCATTCTAAAATGATGAATGTGGATCAACCCATGAATAGGTTGATCCACATATCATGATTTCTTGTGAGAAGGTGTCATTCTTGGGCATTCTATCTGGGGTTAATTTTATGATTGATAGAACAGTAATCCTCAAACCTCTTCCTATTTTAAAATTCTAATGCAAAGGGAACATGTCGACGCGAACAGGGCTCGAGCTCCTATACTATTGAATTCTTCTTTATCAAATTTCCTAATAGAATGATTGAGGATTAAATCCCTTTATAAGGAAGATGGAACCCCCCAGAGTATATAGGCCCATGATGCACCCTGAACGGACCACTAGTGCAGACCCGGTGGTCCACGGAATGCACCTACAATGTCCGAAGGAGACCACCCATAATGGCACATCAGAGAAGACTATTGCTGTCAGATCAGGTCATAGTGTATATGGAGAGGTAGACATCCTTCTGGAAGGCGGCGACAGATACGACACTAGACCATGTCGCACATGGAGGGTCATGGTCAACCTACCAACGTATGGGAGAATTTGACAAGCAGATGACCCAAGAAGAAGTCGTGTTGGATACAACTTCTAGCCGCATCGTGGTGAGGCAAACAACCCAGCCCTATTTTGGCAGACTGGGCATGGCACGGGCCATACCAATCCCATTGGTTCGGGCCAGACCCGTGTCCCATCGGGCTCATAGTCCGACAGGCTCGACTGGGCCGATCCCAGGTCAGGAAAGGTATAAGGATGGTCGTCGGACTCAGATCGTGTTGGAGGACCCTAGATCTGGTCGGGTCAGACTCGACCAAGTCCCAGCCATCCCCTTTTTGAAAAAACATCAACACACTACAAACCGGGCTTTTGATTGATGAGATTTTGGGGTGTTGGACCCCATACTGGAAGGTAGGTCTTTTTTTATACTCTATGGAGGATTTCATTGAATTTGGAATTTGAAGAGTGTCTTGAGGAGAGGTCTTCATGATATCAAGCCTACTACATGTGTAAATCCTATGGAGAGATGAAACCTAAAGGTTGGTGATGAGTGACCCTGTGTAGATAAGATAATATGCCCCAGTGGTGAGTGCCTTATGTGTGACCCAGTAGAACCATGGTGGGGAGCGACATCTGTGTGTCCTGGAAGACATATGGTAATCAACAGGAGGAGTAAATTAGTATGTCCATCAGTGGGAAGTGGCTTCTATGTGACCCGACATGACCATGGTGTGGAGAGAATTATGTGAGAAAAACCATACCCATTGTACTCATCAGGGATGAGTTCCACATCCATACTATGTATAGTGGGATGCAGATTCTATGTTCCCTGAAATTCCCACTGTAATCATTTAGGAGAATTTCTCCTTCATCCCATGGTGTTCGGTGATGTAACTAATGGTTATCCTACTCTATAATATACCTGGTGTGAGTTTTCATGCTTCTTGATCATGCACGGTGATCATGATTTTTGGTTTAGTGTTGAATATATTTGTGGTGTTTACTTTGTTGTTTTTTGGCCCAAACTAATTATTTTGTTACTCTCCCCTACACAGGCTTCACCTGCACATGTTGTGTCTCATGAAGATGACAGCCACCATGATGGAGGACTCGGTGGCCTAAGACTCGGTGGTGCACAGTGAGACCAGACAGATGGGACTTACTTCCATGGCTTGTAGAAGCTACTCTTTACTAACCCGTTATGTATGGTTTTAAGTGGATGGCTATCCGAATTTCCTTTTTTACTTTCATATTTTCCAGTTAGTCTTTGTTTGGGTTTTTAATCGTTCCCATTTTACATTTATTTGTAGAAGAACTCAGTGGTTATTTTTAGTGTCTGGAGTTTTTAAATTTTCTACTTTGGGACATGATTTTTTGTGCATGCATATAGGTACTCATGAAAATGCCTCAAACTTTTTGGTTGATTCCATCAGCGCTATTCTCCATCCCATGGCCATCGAGAGGCTAGATTGGAGTATGCCATGACAAGGGACTCAACATACATGGTGTGACATTTTTAAATTTTTTAAAGAAATATATGAACATGGATATTGAGTTTTGTGGTGAAATTAGCACCTAATATAAAGATAGAGGTTCTAGATTGAACTTGGTTGAAGAATCTATGATTATGGGAAATCATGTAGTAAAAAATGTGTAATATAGGATTACACAGTATGTTTTCCACTAAGAGGTAGCTAGGATTTCAGATAGATTATAGGTAACATAGGGCAGGTTGACTGACTAACAAAATATGTGGTCCCTCTATGGATACGTGGCAGGTACATAGGAAGTAGACCAACAAGGGTTGCAGTACGTTGGTTTACTACATGGCATTTACTCCCCTACACGAACATGAGTTTGAACAAGTTATAAGTTCCCATCCATAAACATTACATATTCTTAATTTATGTCATTAATATAATTTCAGTAATATTGGGTATCCTTTCAAGATTTGATTTTTAGTGTGTTTTTCCATACATATTTCATAACATTTCAAATATTACAAATTTGACAGGTCGACACTCTATCCATTTTTTTAATAATCTAACACATATTAAAATAAAAAATGAATTTGTTTTCATGATAAAAATCTTTAAAAAATCATCATTATTACTTACTTCCTCTTATAGATCTTTATAACATGTGAAAAAAATAAAAAACATGGGATTAACAACAAAAATATTAGTAAGGAATATAATATAATGAATGAAACAATTAGTACCTGAGTATTTAAAACTAAATTCAAAAATCATATTTTTAAACCCATAAACATAAACAATTTAACATAAATCACGAATTAATATTATTACCTAATTCATATTAATAATAATAAATCATAGAAGTAAATTAGGGCATCCATATTATACAAACATTGTGGCATTCACAGCTACATAGGGAGTAACATTAATGGTTATGTTCGGAATAATCATAAATTTATATTCCATAAATCACATAGGAGAAACCATATCATTTACCTCCATCTAGTTACCCAATGCATTGGAGAGCTGTCACGGGCTCACCCAACCTCAGTTTATCATGGAAGAGCCCATATACATAATCAATTCCCAAGAACCATTACATAATCGTAATACATAAAAAAGAGAAAGGAAAAATAAAATTTCCAAATTGTAATCACAAGGGATCATTTCAAAATATTGAAATTATAAATTCTTTCTCAAAACAATTTTCAATAACAAATTACATGAAAATGGAAAATGGTATTTTTTCCCCATAGAAATTTTATGGCTTGTATAGGAAGCCATATATCAAATAACGGTTATGAAAATAGATATGTTGTTGTCTCCAAATATGTATAAAACATTCCTTTTTCATTTATTAAATAACTTCACAGAAAAAGATAGCTTTTGAAAACCATTGATAAAAGTTAGAATTCAAAGTGGTTGAATATAGACCATATAATAGAAAGTCATGTATAAAAGAAAAAATATCGCTCAATGAAAAGAGATTGCGATGAATTCCCTTACTAAGATCATGTCATTATATTTATGATAAATAATTGAGATAAATATGTGTGAAAAATATAAATACACCCAATATAAGTGAATACTAATTGTATATATATAAGAAATTATTCAACAATATTCTTGTAGAAATAAAACCAATTACTTGGATATTTAACCCAATAAATGGAAATTTAGTTCAGAATTTTCCTTACCTTGAGTATGACTTGTATTCTTCATTATTTATCATATTGAATAAAAAATTTGAATTTATACTTTATGAAAAAACATTTTTAAATTTGATTTCTATATTTATATAACATATTATAAAAGTTATAAAAATTATTTAATTATTGGACTTCATATCAAATGTTGTGTCGATGATCGGAACATGAGTCGAAAATGAACATGGTGTGACATCACTTGTCACTCTAAGGATAAGTCCATTATATTTATAATAGTATTCATTAAATATTAATCATTATTATGAATTTATCATAATTATTAAATCAAAACATTTATTATTGTTATCCAAAATGAACAATGTTATTATCCGGGAGACATTAGATCTTACGTACACATGAGTGATTTTTCAATTTTTCATTGACCATTTGGAAAATAATGTAACTGTATTTTTATATATATTTAATGATCAAGAAATTATTAGAATCATATTATAATTTAATTATACTTACACAGATATATATTATATAAGTGATGTGTAGTATAAAAATGATTCATATCGCTTCCTGGGGTGATAGTTCACACGTATGTAGGAAAAACATTATCCTTTTTATGTGCATGGAAGGTAATAAAATAGTTGCACTGTTATTATTTTAAAATGATACATATGTCATGAAAAATACATATTCATGTTAATTACACAATTATAACCAAATTTTAAATACATTAATTGAAAACGAACTGAATTGGTTGGTGTATGAGATAATTCACACGTATGCCCAAACGACTAATTACATTCCCATTTAATGAATGTGGATATAGAATTAGGAGAAGATATTAACATAACAAAATATAAGGGTATTTATGATATTATAATAATTATATTATCATTGTTGGAGGACAATTTAATGATGTGTATGAAGATATAATATATAAACACATAAAAAACGATACATGTTCTCTGGTTGATCACATGTGATGAACCCCATAACACCTCTGAGAATGGTGTTATTCCTATAAATAGAATTCAAGAATGTGGGGAGGGATTATAGGAAGTGGTCTGCATAATTATTTATAGAACACAATGGTTAAGAAATTGTGGGTGATATAGAGGAATGAGTTATTTTTTATAATAGGTGAGGGGAACCCCTGTAATTTTTAAAATTATTAAATTAATATAAATTAAATTTTAGTTTCCAACAAACCCAAAATAATTTTATAAAAGAATAGATTATTTTGGAACAAATCCCCATCATCCAATAACTTTTATAAATGATTTGATAATTATTTTTATCCTTAGCTGTTTTGTTTAACCCTTATTTTACCCTTTTAAATATTACCATAATATCAGTTTATTCACACATTATTTCTTGATGTAATTACTATAACACATAAAACGACCAAAAAAGTGTCATTTATGACATATTAAGACCCATACTAACCATTTTACTGATTCATGGTTTTTTAAGTGTTTTATAGCATTTAATAATCTAGTTTATATTGTATGTTATGAATTATTCGAATTTTGATAGTATTCATACTTGACTTTTTCAAAAATCCATAACAACTTGATTCTGTTGAAAAAAATTCATTTCCTAAATCTTAACATGGAATATGCTTCCATAAATCTGTGTATGAAATCAATTATTTGAAATAATATTTAATTTAGTTCTTATAATATCATTTATTTGACTGAGTCATTTGTAATGAAATCATTGCATCATCATTATGACATAAATATATATATTTATTTAATTTCTAAAAATTATAAATAAAATACCATTATGTTGGAATTAATTTTATCATTTTAATTATTATTTATAGTCGCAGCGATCATCTATATAAACCCATATTAAAAATTTTTTATTTAGAAGATACATGTTTATAACATTTTTTCGATTATTTTAAATTAAATGTTAAAAGTGTTATAATCACTCACATGTGGCCTTAATGGAACAATTTTTACCAAAAGGGTTGTCTTGTTGGGATAAGACTCTTCTAATAGTATTATGACATGTGTAAGGGTGGTTTTACAGTATTATTATAATATTTTTATCCTTATTTCCCTCATTTACCCTTTATCCATGGTAAAAAAAATAATTATTAAAGTTACTATTTATAATATCCGAAAATAAAAGGAACCTATTTACAAAAAATGGACCTTATAAGTCCAAATATGGAATTAATTATACAAAATTAAAAATAGATAATTTGTAAAAAATGATTTAATGTTAATTCTCTTACTCAACTACGAAAGTGGGTTTTTAAGTGAAAAACATCAAAAGATTGAAATGTGTTTATATAAAATTTAAATTTGAAATTAATTACAATTAAAAACAATGGATTAAATTATAAAAACATAATCCAATTACAGTTTAAAAACAATGAAAATGATAGTATATCTATATAAAAAAATTATAATAAATTTCCATTTTGAATACAAATTCAGTATTTTTAACTATTCGTTAAAAGTGAATTTTATCATGAAAATAAAATTATTGAACCAAAGAATATTTTTATTTCTGTATTATAAATAAAATGTTTATTTTTTAAAATATAACATATAAAAGTAACAAAATATATATTAAAAAATGGTTTCCCAACAAAAGAACATAAATGTAATTTTATAGAAAAATACTCTACATATCAATAAAATTGAATTTGTTCTTATATAATATATATAAAACTTCTAAGATGAATTTTGGAAATTATATTGAATATAAAAAATATATATATCATTAATAAAATCCAACAACAGGGATTTTGTTAATTTATAAACTCATTTATTTTTCATTTTAATGATTTTACAAAAAAAAATACATCCTTTATATTCAGTTGTTTATTATGTAGTTATTTACTTAATTAGGCAACGAATGAATCATTATGTCAACCATATTTTAATAATTAATTTAATGCCTTTCATTCCATCCTTTCTAGTTGATAGTTTATATTGGTAACATTTAAATTATAATATTGAGTTTTTTGTTCATGCCCGATGTATCATATCATGTACATTATTTAACATATAGTTTCATTCTTAAACATAGAATTTTACATCCAAACCCCTTTAATAATTTTCATCCTCACAATTTGAATTTTTGGTAGGTAACTGGGGTATTACTTTTCAAAATACCTTTATTGATGCCCCGCAATGAAAAAGGGTTAATAAAACATGCACATTAATAGAAAAAAACCCATATAAAGGTCACCTGATATGACACATAATATGATTCCTTGTAGGTAAAAATGTATATGGAATAAAATGTTAATAAAATTGTGATGGGTTTAATGGACTTTGATTTTTTGTTAGGAAAAGTAGACAAAAATAGTTTTTGTTTTATGATACATTCTATAATGGTCAAGATTTTATTTACATACATGACATAGAACATAAGGAAAAATAATTAATTATTCATGTTGAGTTTCTTTTATTAATAAATTTCTACCACAAACACATCTTTTCTATAAAAAATGTTTATTCAAGATGACTTGGTCACACATGAATCAATATATTCAACTTCCCAAGAATAACATAATCTACAAATGATTAACTATCTAATCATCTTGTCATGAAATATTATCTAGAAACAAAAATATTTGGATTAAAAAAATATAATTTCGTAAATATAATAATCATTATTAGAATAAATACTTCTTTCAACTTCATAAATTTATAAGTAATACCCAAAGTCCAACATATAACATTCAACAAATAACATTCCTTAAAATTCCTCAAATAATCCAATTAATATTTTCAAGGACAAAATATAGAAGTGTTTTTTCAAATATTCCTCGTGGATAATTATTATAATTTATCTCCAATTAAAAATAGATCACTCTTAATACCTCTTAAAAAAGTAATTATCGTAATCACATGTTCTCCATGATAGGTTAATCATTTACATAAACAACCTAAATCACAATATGTCTTCAATTAAATCACAGATTTCTCTAAAAATAATTCAACATTTATTCTTCATATGAAATTCCATAGAATTCTATTTTTCTTTCATCACATAAGGTTCCCAAAATAGTGAACGTCTTCCGAAATAACACTAATAACTCAATCATCAAATCAATTTTCCATTCCCATGGTTATCTGGTCAACAAAATATATTTCTTCCAAATAAACAAATCTTAATCCATAAAATCATATAACAACAAATAATAAGTCATACTGACCAGGGGCCTCATTTAGGAATGTTGTTGGTGATCCAGCCATATCACCAATGGGTTGTGGGTTCAATTCTAGAATCCTTCCCGGACGCAATGTATTGCAACCTATATTACAAGTTTTCCATTTTAAAAAAAATGGTAAAATAACCATAATATTTTAAACCACAATGGTTTTATTATATATCTTAATTTAATCCCAACTCATAATGAACTCAACATATCAATTCATGATGTTTTATATATAATGAAATATTTTTCCCCTCTAAATTATTTAATAATCTATTATCAAAATAAAGAACATCGTTCCTTGGTCATGGTGTCCATCAGGGCTTCATCATTAATTTTTTCACATAGATAGAAGGTCCATGCATTGCAAAAATTATTTAAGGATTCTTCAAAATCACTTTCTTCTTTTATCCAAATACACATTGTACAAAATTGAACATATGGGTTTTCAAAAAAAAAATACCTTTGAAAATAATCATTTATGACATATAATTTCATAACCTCAAATAAAACCTTCTTTTTATAAAATGTTCGAACTATGTTTTAGTTGAAGCATTCAATTAATGGTCCTTTAAAAATACCATATGTTTGTGATGATGGAATATATTTTAAATGAAACTATAAAATGGTTGTGCAACTGTATCCATCTTTAGCTACTTTTTCAAAATCACAATATTCTTTATAATCATTTGTTATGTTAAAATATCTATGAATAACTTGATATTATTTACAATTTTTTAATATATGAGTATTTAGAGAAATTAATATTTGATTAAAAACAACCCATGATATGTGATATTTTTAAGGATTAGTGTAGGTGTTTGATATCTTAAACAACTTTTTGTAAGTGAGTTGTATGTTTGAAATTTTTTCGGAATCATCTAGAAAATAAAAAAAATAATTATTTCAAGAAAGTAATTAGGAATAGATATTAATGTAGTTTGTAATCCTCCTCCTTCCATTTCTAATAGAGTTTCCATGATCTGAAAAAGTTATAAAACAATGATGTAACCAAATGAATAGATATATAATGTTTCCATATGTTTAACTAAAACATATAAAACATAAAGTTTTCTAAACCTTACATCTAATACCAACTATAATTCCCAAGCCTTAAAAATTAAATAATCTTACATTATGTCAATAAATTTTATTATTTTACCTTGATGATCTTATAAAGTATATAGTATTATAGGATTAGGCCATAACTCTTTCAAAACATTTCAATTATTACAATATATATTAGTCTACACATTGTCCATTTTTTTAAAATCTAAATCATTTTAAAATCAAACAAGATTTAGGTTTTTATAAACATCTTCATTAAAATAATATTGATTTCCTCCTTACTCTTATTTAACCTTATACAATGTCAAAAGCATTTAAAAAATGTGGCATGATCCCAAAAATATCTATAAGGGAAATAAAATTATGAATGAATTCATGAATCCCTGAATATTTAAAACTCATGAAAATATTTTCACGAAGTCATATTTTTACAAGGTTAATACATGAACTCTTCAACATACCTCATAAAATAATAAAATTATATAAAACTTATTAACAATCACAAATCATAATGGAAACATATGACATCCATATTTGACTTACATTGTATCGTTCACAGCTACAATTGGAGTAACCTTCATAGTTATGTTTGGAATACCCATCACATTTAATTCCTTAAATCTCTTAAAAGAAACCTTATCACATAATATAGTCTCATTACCCAATGCATTGCAATGATATCATAAGTTCACCTTCCATTAGTTTATCATTGAACCACCTATATACATAAACAATTTCCAAGAACCATAACATTATCCTAACACATAAAACAAAAATAAAAGGAAAAATAACATTTCCACCTAAGACATAATAAATCCTTCCTCATAACCATTTTCAATAAAAAAATAATTTATAATCAAATATTGTATTTATTTTCCATTTAAAAATATAATGGCTTATAGGGGAAGCTAAATATCAAATAACGATTACCGTGATAGTGAAGTCGTTGTATCCACAATCATTAAAAAAATTCATTTTTGTCTTCTAGTAAAATGATTCATACAAAAGGATTCCTTTTGATATCAGTTGAAATAAAATAAAACTCAAAGAGATTTAATATACACCATATAAAATAATCTTGTCTATAAATCACAATATTCCTCAATGAAAATATATTGAGATGAAGTCCCTTACCAAGAACATATTATAAGATTTTGGATAAATCAATGACATAAATATGTGTGACAAATATATACAGAAACATATAGGAGGATATTAATTGTAATATAATTATATGTCATTAAAACTTATTATTGTAAAAAACAAAACCTATGACATGGATATTTATCTCAATGAATGGAAATAGTGTTATGATTTCCCTTACCTCGAGCCTAAATTTTCTTGTTTGTCCTTGATATTCATCAAAAATAAAATTAAGTTAATTTATACGTTCATAATTACCTCTTTCTATCTTATTGTTACCTTTATATAAATTATTACTATGTTATATAAATTAGTTAATTTTCTGTATTCATGTCAAATGTTTTGTCAATGTTAAGTACTTTAGTTAAAAATGAACATGGTAAGATGTCACAAGTCCATTTGAAAAAATGTCCATCATCTCCAGAATAGTTTTCATGAAATATTCATTGCCTTTATCCATTAATTATACTTTTTAAATAAAACCATTAATTATGGTTACGAAAAATAAACAATGGTATTATCATGGATATGGTTATCTGTACATACGCATGAGTATTGTTTACATTTTCATTTATTATTATAGAAATAAGTTAATTATCCTTTGTAAAAACTCTGATTTTCTTGATACTATTTTTATAATATTTTTGGGAATATTACAAGACTATGCACGTAGAAAACATGTGATTCTGAAGTCCATAGTGTCCAGAACGATCTGTCAAAAAATGTTATGTTTTAAAATAGTGTCCATGCCTGGTTTCATGAAAAATAATACTATATCGTAAATGCTTTCCTGAATAATAAATCTAATGTAATCATTTCATTCAAAATGGGGTGTTTAACCTTGGTGTGACATAACCTCAATCGTCACAGGTCTTCAGTGAGAAAACCCAAAATGGTATAAATGTAAAAAAATGATTAAAAAAATTATTTTATTTTTTAAATCCTTATAACACATGAATGATGACTTAGATTTAAAATATGAGACCACCGTTGAGTACAGAATATGGTTTTTTTTCTTAGGTAGGGCCTAATATCGGTCGTCACTAGTCAATGGGGGATGATTGTTTTGGACACGAACATCATTAAAATATTTAACAAAAATATTTCATTTGGACATTATGTGTTGACTCATTAGAGTTATATTTTTTAATAAGACTCTTCATAAATATTGGGTTATCATCATAACCCTGGAGTTTTTTTAAGGTAAGGATGAGGGTGCTCTCTCACTGGTGACGATAGATCGGAGGTCGAGAGTCGATCTAGCGACATAAATTCGACTATCGTTAGTAGAACATGGATCGATGGAATGAAACATCTTAAATCTATGTTTTTATGTGATACAAACTCGAGTTAGGGGTTGATTTTTGTTTTATTTTCATTCCATGTTCTTTTTTCCAATTAAAAACACATACCCACAAATGAACAAATTGATCCACAGTTCAATCATTTATGTGTGATGGTTAAATATGTGGGATTAATGTGGGAATTAGATCTTGTGATTTATTAATTCATTATTCGTTATCCTTCAAAAAAAATTCCAACATGAACAAATGTCTGGAACCATTTTAATGGGTGTTAATGGTGCCTTTATTATCACCGTTCTTACATTCTTCGCCAAGAGACGACATGTTGGTGCGCCTAGCTTTCTTGGGAGGTTCCAAACATGATTGGACCCTCCAAGTCAATGATAATATGATCATGATGAAATTTAAGTGAAGAATGTGACCCATGAATTGGAATAGTTTTTCCATTTCGAAAAATCGGACACCACTATAATTATGGTAGCTAGCGGAAAGGGATTCGTTAGTGGCACTACGCAGTGGCATGGACACCCGAGTGGTGGAATCAGCGACAATCATAGCAGGCAGTAGATAGGGGTCGTCAAAAAATGGCTGATGGTATGAATTATCCAGACATTGTATGGGGTCACATTACATGACGAAGGACCATGTTTTAGTTAGACTTCTGTGTGGTCATTCATGCGGTGATCATCTACATTTATGGAGGCAATCAGCTGCACTGACTTATAATGGAAGAGCCACACGAAATGTCTCGGTGATGTGAACCGGCCTACTCATGCAGGCAAGGATATAGACAAAGGGTTGCACTATAAATAGAGTTTCAGGTCGAACCCAACGTTTCGGGTCGGGCCATACAGGACACAACCCAAATTGAACCCTTTTTTTATAAAATGCTCGTAACTGTAAAAGTGTGTGTTTTTTTGATGATCCGTTAATAGAATTGGTACCCATTCAATGAGTCTTTATTTTTTTAGATAATCTAAGTGAGATTTATTTAATCATATCAGACAAAAATCTGGATCGAGTATTGGGTGCTCCTATAATATGTGTTCAAAGGGTATAATCTTGTGGTTGGCTCTGACATAGAAGCAATGTGATTTCCTAGATTGTGTGTCTTACCTTGTATGTGTGTCTTAGCTAGACAATATGTCTTAAAACTACTGATCTGGTAATCCACTATCCCACTAGGGTACATATCCTCTGGTCCATAATGACACTCTTTGTGTTACCAACACTATGTGTGTTACCAACACTTCATGTGTTATTTACACTCAGTCTGTTATAGACATACCATGTGTTACCCTCACTCCATGTATTACTAATTGAGGGTAGTGTAGATTTTTTTTATAATCTGATATGGGTACCATAGACCTATACTTGATGTGATCTGACTGTAGTGACTCTTTTTATTGTACCCCAGATGGGATACACTTCATGTGCCCCTTAGTAGTCTATGTGGTGTTCCATAATTGTGTTATTTTGTGGTTATATTTAGTGGTGTTCTATCATGGTGTTCCATAGTTGTGTTCATTCATGGTGATACTTGGCGGTGTTCCTCTGTATTATTACATATCATTTTTCCTTCATGTTATTCCATAGTTTTGTTCCTCTATAGTGTTCCATAGTGGGGTTCATTCGTGGTGATCCTTGGTGGTGTTCCATCATGCTATTCCTTTGTGGTGTTCCTTAATGGTGTTTATTCATTGTATTACTTAGTTTTTTTCCATCTTGGGTTTCCATATTGGTGTTACTTCATGGAGTTCCTTCATTATTTTCTTTATTTGTATTCATTCATGGTGTTCCTTCGTTGTGTTCCTTCATGGTGTTCCTCTGTGGTGTTCTTTAATAGCGTTTCTTCACTGTGTTTCTTAGATTTTTTCTTTTTGTTATAATTCATGTGATTCCTTGTGGTATTCATTGTGTAATTCTATTTTGGTTTTGGGTTTCTACTATTTATTGTTTTACTCACCCCTACATGAGCTTCACCCACACTTGTCGTGTCTTTTGTAGATGATCAATAGCTTTGACTGATTCGATGTTGGGATGGAGAGGGGGGTGCTTCAGGGAAACTCAAAATACATGGTACAATTTAGTGAAATTCAGATAAAATATTGTACGTATTGATTAGGTAGTAAATATTGCAATAGATATCTAATATCGTGTACTTTTATATTTAAATTGGGCTTGTATTATAGAATGTTTACTTTTCGGTTTTAATATTTATTTTCAGGGTTATTATAGTGACATTCATACCTTTTTTACACTATGTTTTTAGTTGAACACCCATTCTTGGAGATGTGTGAGTCTGTAGATGTAAATATGTAAATTGTTCCCCTCTATGGGATATTCCAACTTAGAATAAGTCTCCGGACCTTAGAAAATATGATTTAGGATATGGTTAGTCATGATATGAGCCTTGAGGGATGTGGTGTGAAAGAGTAGTATCAAAGGGCAGTAAGTTTTACTCATTATTTGGGGAAAAAGTGTTTACTGTCATGAGTTTATATTTCAGGATAAGGAATGTAGTGTTAGTTTGTGGGATGACTTATCCATACACTAGGACAATGAATTCTAATTTCTAAATTTGTACATGAAGACAATTGTTTCATGGGAAAATAATGGGTTTTTAATCAATTGTGAATTTAGTGTGCTCTCATGTCCTTAATATGTAAGATTAATCTCAGCATTTATACTCTATTGATCATTGTACATCTTGTTCTATTTCAAGATACTCACACATTGACAGTCATCCTCGGTTACACTATGTGATCAGAAAAATGATTACCAAGGTTACAATATGAGTATGGAGATTTTTATCATAGATTGCACCTTAGGTGGTGTACCATCTAAACCCCACCTATAGAGTTGAACATGGTACTCATAGTTCCAGTGAATGAGATGAACATGCTGAGTGCACTTCCTGAGTTTTTGGTGACAGAGACCCTTTAGGATACGATGGAATGCCAACATTCATGTGGATGAGGACTTGCATGAGGTGTTTACAAAGTTTTCCCTCCAGTCATGACACCATTAGATCAGATGTTGGTCCATGAGGTGAGTCATCTATGTGGTTTAGTAGGGATATTTGGGAGTTTATATAACCTAATAATATGATGATATGACTCTTCCATTGATAGAGTTTCAGAAATATTCTCATAGAAGAGGCCCTCTCTAGAAAGGCTTAGTGTTATGTGTGCCCAAGGGCTTCTACAACATTAGAAGGATGGCATGTCTGCAACTGAGTATTCATCAAGGCATATTGATCTTTCCCCATACTAATTGAATATGATTGAAATAGTTCAATAGGGATCAGGCCTTCGAGCGAGGTGTTTTTAGGGACATCTGAGACAACACTATTACTCTATGGAATCCTAATTATGAAATGGTTCTTGAGTGATCCATTGTGGTTGGAAGTCCATTTTTTGTGTGGATACAACAAGTTGATGTTAGTAGTGAGATAACAAGGGCATAGACCTCAAAATCTGTAATCATAAGTTAGTCTCTAAGAATTGGAGGTGTGAGAAGTTCTGAGAGGAGGTCCTATGATATGGGATCTCCAACTCAGGGTGCATAGGGTGAGTCCAATCAGCCTAGATAAAGGAAATTATTTCCATTATATAGCCTAGGCCATATCACTAGAGATTTTACAGCTTGTCGATGTGCTGATAGGGAAATGGTGGATGGGCCACTGTATTTGAGGCAGTGACATGAATAGATGGATCTATAGGGAGGCAGTTGTGGCAGAGGAGTGGGGGAGTGACATGAGGTGGTATACGTTACAATATTTTACCACCACCACCCCAGTGTGGTCCACAACATTATTAGGGAGTTGGAGGACTTAGGAAGGGAAAGATGCATATGGTCGAGGCCTATGACAAAAGGGTGCCAATAATGATTCATGGTATGGTATATGTCTACTTATAGTTGAGAAATTAATAGAAACATGTGTTAACAATTCTTTCAGGTCAGGAATCTCATTCATATACTAGAGTTTCCAGTTAACCCATTGACTTGATAGTTACATCTGGAGATACCTATGAGAGGAGACACTATAATCATAGAAGTGGCCATAGTGTGATATTAACCTTGAGCGGATAGTTATGGTTTGAACATCGTTTTGGTAGCATCGAGGCCTTATGATGTTAGTCTGGGTTTGGACTCATTATCCACAGTTCAGGCATTGATTGAATTTTTTAGGCAAACCAGTGTGGTATGTCATCAGCAATGGAAAATGGTTTTCTATTTTCTCAAAAAATGAAGACCAGGTTGCACATGATAGAGGCATTTATATGAGGATTCAGCCGACCACTCATGAGTCATCTAGCCATACCCTCATGGTAGTGAATGTTATCAGTTTTCAGTTTCTAGCAGTAATAGTGGAGTGTTAGGACGTCTTTCCGAAAGAATTTCTAGTTTTACCACCCCATAGGGAGATAAAAATCTAAATTTTTCATCCCACTTTTATGGAACTGATATCAGCATCACTGTATTTTGTGTATTTCATAGATATACTGCAGCTGAGGGTGTAGTTGGAGGACTGGTAGAAGAATGTATTAGTA
The DNA here is from genome assembly GCA_963277665.1 of Viscum album. NCBI lineage: Eukaryota > Viridiplantae > Streptophyta > Magnoliopsida > Santalales > Viscaceae > Viscum > Viscum album. Next base: position 820,500,995 of record OY728161.1, read on the forward strand.
ATACCCAGTGTTTGAGGTTATGTCTGGATTGTCAGAATTATAAAGAAGTGACAGTGACAAACAATTATCCACTACCAAATGGGAGATGATAACTTCAATTAGTTAAAATTGGATGCCTTTCATGTGGATATAAAGGTTCCCATAGGATTTTCACCATTTAGATACAATGTTTGAAGAGCACCCTAATCCAATGTTTTTTAGAGTACGAAGTCGAGTACTAATTATTATGTGAATCATCTGGGATTTTTCATGTTTATGTCCATATGTAGAGGAATGAAAGGATTTCATATGGATCGTGTTAGTTGAGACCACATGTGTATATCTACATGACACACACTCTTGTGTTGGTACCTATAGTCTTCACATTGAATATATGGTGACACAACCTGATGAGCAGGTAGTTTGCTTCTACTCAGACCACAAGAGTCTCAATTACATATATCCTTATATGGATCAGAACATGAGGTAGTGGCATTGGATAGAGTTCATATAGGAATATGTCATTTAATTTTCTATACACCTTTTAAGGGGGATGTGGTGGTACATTCCCTTGGCTGAAGAATGAGTTCATTGTTATTAAATGAGGCAATAGTGTAGTTTGCCTTGTTATAGTTATCCATCATGGATAGGGATGATGCAACGTACCTTCTGTTGGTTGTTGGTACCCATCCTATCATATATTGAGTCTAGGGTGGATGGATAAGAGACTATGATGGTGAGACATTACATACTTAGTTGTCCATAGGAAATTCCCCATATGGATATTCAAATGGTGGGGAGAACATCCTTCCTTCTAGAGGACGCACGGTAATAGCCGTGGACACATAGAGTGGCGAGATAAAAAATGATATGAATGTTGGTGTCCAGGAAGACACCGGGGATGATAGAATAGGTTTAATATGGGCATACTTGTAAAGATAAAAGTTGAAGTATTTTTTTAATCAGTATCGTGTTTTGACAACTCATCGTGACAAACCCTTATGCCTAGAAGTGGTTTCTTCATTATTCATTTGGGATCCATGAATGGAGTGGAAATGATATGAATGGACATTGTCATGGTTTTATCTATATGAAGAGGTAAAATGATACCATATAAGTGATTATTGACCAACTCAGCATGTAGAACACATCATTGATATTATGGAGAAGAGCTCAATAGAGAGCTTGGGATGCCCTTATATTCATGAGATACCTCAAATCCATGGAATCCCAAATACAATAGTTTCTGATCAAGAAGTTTACTTTGAATTATGGTCATGGAGATCGTGGATTGACTAGAGATGACCCTCTTTGGGTTGTTGATTTCTTTAGTGTATTCCCGAAAGAAGCACAAGAATCTCTGGAATGGAGAATTGGAGTATGGGGCTCATATTCGTGCACATACACTCACCTATATGGGAATCCCATTGTATAGATTTTATGGACGTAATTCCTTAAGGTAGGGATAATGTAATGAAACTGATTTTCCAGATACTATATCTAGAATATTACCGGGAAATTTACTAGGCCATTCCCTGAGACGACATTTGATTCTCAGGCACGAAGTTCCCAAAATTATTTGTCAAAAAATGTTATGTTATTAAATAGTGTTCATGAGTGGTTTTCCTAAAAAGGTGAATAACACTTAAAAGGGTTCCAATATTAATAATCTAAGGGCATTGTTTCAAACAATATGGCGAGTTTACCCGAGGCATGACCTAACTTCAATCAGTGTGGGTCTCTAGTGAGAAAACCTAGAAATAGCATAACGGTAAATAAAATAAATAAATATATTTTTTTCAAATCCTTATAACACATAAATGGTGAATTAGATTTAAAAAATGAGACCACCTTGGATTTCATAATGGGGTTGTTTTCTTAGGTAGGGCCTAATCTCGACTGGTGCGGGTCGTGGGTTATAGTTACTTTTTTGAATGTAAACATCATTCAAATATTTAATAAAAATATTATTTGGACATTATGTGTTGACTAAGTGGAGTTTTCTTTTTCTAATAAACCTATTTAAAAATTCAGGTTCATATTCATAACCCTATAGTTTCTTCAAGGCATGGAAGAGGAGGCTCTATCATTAGAGATGAAAGATCAGAGGTTTGGATTCGAGCATGCGGTGATGAATTTATGAACGCTGGTGGAATAAGGATCGACGTGATGATGTGACTTCAATTTAAAACTGAATGTGATCCAAACTGATGGTAGTAGGCTTATTTCTGTGTTATATTAATTTCGTGTTCATGTTTCCAATGATGAGAATGGACCAACCCATGAATAGGTTAATCCGAGTTTTGATAGTTTATATGGGATGGTTAAAAAACTATATTAATGCATGAATTATATCCTCTAATTTTTAATTTTTTTCATAGCAATCCAGATAACAAGAACAAAATCAGGTTTTCATGAACAATTGATTAAATTCACTCTAATGGGTGTTCATCGTTCCATTATATTCCCCATTCTTGTGTTCTTCGCTGATGGACTCCCTATGGTCATGTTTGGCTTTATCGAGAGGTTCCGAATGTGACTGGACACTAGAGGAAATAAAAGATGATATTGTGCCCATAGTAGTGATTATATAAACCCAAAAATCAATATGGTTTTTTCGGTTTGAGAAAATGGTCCACCATAGTGATGTTGGTGGCCCGCGGAATGGGATTCACTACCACTGGTGCAACAAACTACTAGAAACAACCAGTGGAAACTACCAGAGGAGGCAGTCATAGGCAGTTGGAAGGCAGCGAGGCTCAACGAGACGAGGGAGGGGGCATGTCACATGGTCTAAAGGGATAATGGTGGGACCCTACAGTAACCTCCATAGGGTGGTTCATGATGCGACCGACCACATTGAACGCAGTAGATGGCCACATTGACTAGGCATGGACATGGAACTCACTGTTTCTGTGTGAGGAGAACATGCTCTCTCAAGTGATCAATATTGTATATAGTGGACTAGACTTGAAGTAGGCTGACCTGGAAGGCTTGTCAGAACATGGAGGACCCATATCCGGTCATATCAGTATGATCCGGTCAAACTGGACCTAGGCCCAACAAGACCCTTTTTAGTTAAATTTCAATAACCCTCAAATAATGTGTACGTTGGATGATTCATTTGAGGAATTGTGACCCTCTATAAGATAAAATACTGTTGAGATACTCTATGTGAGTTTGCATGGATGTTAATGTATAACCTTTTGGCTCTAGGAGTAGGTGACCCTAGAAAGAGCATGTGATGGAAGGAATTCTGTGGTTGGGTGCGACTTATATGATATTTGATTACCTATACTAAATGTCATACATAGACTTTGTGTCTTACCTTTACTTTGCTTTGTACCTATATTTTTTGTCTTACATAGATTGTGTGTCTTTCCAAGACTGATTTGATACTCCGCTATCTAACCAGGGTGTGTTTCCTCTTGTCTTTGACGACACTTCATTTGTTTCAAACACTCTGTGTGTTATGTACACTCCATGTGTTACGAAAACACAATGTGTTACCTACAAAATTTTTGTTACTAATTGAGGGTAATGTGGATTCATTGGACAAACCTGTTTACAAACCATTGACCTATACATTGTGTGAGATGACTCTAGTGACTCTATTGACTATATCTGTTAGAGGCTAAAAATCGTGTGACTATTTTGTAGTCTATGTGGTGTTCCTTATTTGTGTTCTTTAGTGGTATTCATTATTGGTGTTCCAACATGGTGTTCCATAGTGGTTTTACTTTTTGGTGATCATTTGTGGTGTTCCTTCATTGTATTCCCTCATGTTTGTTCCTTCATGGTATTCCATAGGGTGTTACTTAGTAGTATTCCTTTGTGGTGGTCCTTAGTAGTGTTTTTAATGGTATTACATAGTAGTGTTCTGTGTTCTTTCAGGGTAATCATGTTTATTATTCCTTCATGGTATTCCTTTTTGGTTTTCCTTGGTGGTGTTCCTTTCTGGTTTTCCTTTATGGTGTTCCTTAGTGGTGTTCCTTCTTGGTGTTCCTTCATGGAAATCTTTCATGGTGTTTTTCAGTTATGTTCCATCATTGTGTTTCATAGTTTTATTATTTGTGGTATAAATAATTTTATTACTTGTGGTATACGTTTTTAATTCCTTTGATGTTTGGGTTCCCTACTAAGTATTGTTTTACTCACCCATGCACGAGATTTTCCCAAAACTGTCATGTCTTGTACAGATGATTGACAGCTTTGACAAAATACATAGTGGGATAGAGATAACTGGTGCTTCATGGAAACCTGATAGACATGGTATGATTATGTGATATTCATCCAGTGTACTATACCTACCCATCATGTATGGTTTCTTTTGAATAACATCCAAGAGCATTTTCTTTAATTTTTTAATTGTGCTTGTATTATGGACTATTTTCTTTTCAATTGTAGTGTTAATTTTAGTGGTTTTCCTAGTCGAAATCATTCCTATTTAATCATTGATTTCAGGTGTACACTCATTCTTAGAGATGTTTTATAGTGTATAGGTTTTAGGTAAATTCCAAACCTTTGTAGGATACACCAACTCAATGCTTGTTTCCAACTCTTGGCCAATGGGAGGTGGGCTTGGGGTAGTCATGACACAGTCCCCGAGGGATAGGTAATGACATTATTTTATCTTTACGGAATGATCATGATATTGTTAACATAATCGTAACCATTAAATTATAACTATATATATCATATATGTTATGTGGTGATTCAAAACGATCCACATTGCTTTGTAGAGGTGATAGTTCATGTGTATGCATGAACGATGATATCATTTTTATTTGAATGAATTATAAGAACATAATTGAAATATTATTCATTTAAAATGATAAACATGAAAATAATATGACATATACATATTAATTACATAATTATAACCAATATTGATCGATGGTAATGGAAAATGAACTAAATCGAAATATGGAGGTGATAATTCACCCGTACACAAAAATAATCATTTACATTCCCATTTAATGGAAGGGAAGATGGATTTTTGTGATGATATAAAAATAATAAAAAATAAATATTTTTAGGATATTGGAGTTATTATCTCATCATGATTTGATTATATTTTACATTAGTGGAATAATAAATAATATAGAAAAAATTAAAGAAAACAATACCTCATCATCGGTTGATCACCTTTGAAGAACACATTAACACCTCTAAAAAGGGGGTTCATCCTAAAAAAGGATTCAGTAATGTGGGATGGGATTCTAGGATGCTTTTTTTAGATATTTAATGAAAAAAATGGTTATGAAATTGTTATTAATAGAGAGGAATGTTTTCCTATTTATATGACAGGGGAGGGGCACCCTCTGAATTACCAAAAGTATTAAATTAATAAAATTTCAAATTAAATTTAAAATGGTCCCAAATTAATTTATATAGAGTATAATATGATTTTGGGACGAATCAAATTCATCATATAATTTTTATACATTTATTGAATAATTATGTATCCTTGTCTTTATCTTTATCTCTTATTTTACCCTTTTTAATCATACGATGACATCCTGTTATTTACCCTTTGTGTGTTAATTTAATTTCCATAAATTATAAAAAAAACCGAAAAATTTTCATTAATGGAATATTAAGAGATATCCTAACCATTTGGTTGGTTGTTATGTTTTTAGTAATTTTATAACATTTACTAATCTATTACAGATTTAAGTCATGAATTATATCAATTTTGACACTATCCATATATGATATTTTAAATAGCTCATAACAACACGATTCCGTTGAAAAAAATACATTAACTCTATAAAAACGTCTCATAATTATCTATAAAATCATTCATCAAAACATATATTCCAAATAATATTTAACTTAAAATTTATATTATCATTCATTGGATTAGATCATTAATAAAGAAATCACTACATCATCATTGTGACATAAATAAATATATTTATACAGTTCCTAAAAATATTAAATAATATACCATGATGTAAGAAATATTATTATATTTATAATTAAAATTTTTAGTCCCATATATCTTCTATATATTCCCATATTAAAAAATATGTAAGAAGAAACATTTTAATAGCATATTTTTCTTTTATTTTAAGTTAAAAGATCTAACTGTCACAATCACAACCAAATGGCATCAAAAGGCCAAATTTTCACTCATATGGTTTTCACAACCATAAATAACACATCCAATAGAATTATGAACTATTTTAGGATAGTTTTATAATAAAATAATCTTATAAATATGATTATTTAACATATTTAACCGTTAAATATGGTATAAAAACATAATTAATACAATTACTATTCATAATTTTCAAAAATAAAATATATATATTTAAACTCTTTAGAAAATCTGATAAAAATTATGGAATCAATTTTTACAAATTCAAAAAATTTAATTGGAATAATTTAATTTAAAATTAATTCTCATTGTCAAAACAAGAAAGACATGTTTGTTTACATAAAAACCCCTCAAAAGATTGAAATGTGTTTATATCAAATTTAAATGTGAAATTATTTTAAATGACCAAAAATCGATTAAATATAGAAAAAATAGTCTAATTAAACAATAAGAAAATTAAATTTAAAATCAAACTACATAAAATAATTAGAAAAAAAGGTTGTTAAGAAATAAAATGCAGTATTTTTACCAGATCATTAAAAATGAGTTTTACTAAAAAAAATAAATAAAAATATCTAATTTAAATTATGATATCCTGATTCTAAAGAATATGATTATTTTTTAAAATATAAATATATAATGTAAAACTATATTTAAAAAAACATCGACATAAAAATATGGTAGAACTACTCTTTTCAAAAAATATTTCATTTATCTATAAAATTTAATTTGATCTTATATAATGTATATATAACATATAAGATGAATTTTAAAAATTAAATTGAATATATCGAATATATATTTACTTAATAAAATCCAAAAATATTGATTTTATTATTTTATAATATCACTTTTTCATTTAAATAATTTTACAGAAAAATGCATCCTTTATATTCAGTTATTTTTTATTTAATTTTCTATTTAATTTTGTAACCAATGAATTATTATATAAACCATTTTATCATTACTCAATTAATATGGTTCATCCTTATCTTTTCTAATTACTAGATTATAATGGTAACATTTAAATAATAATATTTAGTTGTTCGTTTAAGATTGATGTCGCATATCAAGTACAATATTTAACATAATGTTTCATTAATAAAACTAATTAACTATGTTTAACCCCTTAATGTTTGGGTTGGGTGTGTTTTTTTCCCAATTCTGTTTTCATTACTTTACTTTCGTACACTATTGTTGGATCATAAATATATGGATGCATTGTTTGAGTTGTTATACATATCAACATTCTGTAGACTTGGATACGTGTGTATGTGTATAGTTTATTTAGGGAAATGCATCCCATTTTTGTCGATATTTGTACTTGATGTTGGAAGCAAGGGAATTGACTATAAGATGTTGTCTTAGTGAGGTCACCAGTTAGACCTCTGTGGGTCTTGTCAGGATAGAGTGGTATCAAAGGTTTCTGGATCTACTTTAGGACATGAGTTGGTCATATTTCTTTGGGGAAATACAGTGTAGTTTTTTTATTTTGGCTATATGGCAAGTTTTTCTAGTGTTCATTTGTTGGATGAAATATCCATACACTAGGTTTCTGATCAAAGGACTTTCAACATAATACATATTACAATTTCGTTATAGAGAATGTTTTGGTTACATACATCATATTTGAATGGTTTTGTTTTCCATGACCTTCTTGAGTCATCCCTATATATATTCACAATAAACCATGATAATTTTTTCTATTTTAGGATTCCACCACGTACATATCAATCTAGGATTACATTACATTATCACAAGGATGATCCGCCTAGTGATGAGACATCAGTACATTGGCTTGTACCAGAGATAGCACCACCGAGTGATTTACCAGCTACACCACCACCCATCGAGAGGTATATTTCACTCTAAATATAATACGAGGATGCAAAAAGGATCAGTTTGTTTCATGAGTTTTAGCGGTATAAAAAACATAGGTTATAGGGTGATTCAGACTCTTATGTAGTTGAGGATTGTCTACAGGAAATCACTCACATTTTTTACCTTGTGATGACACCTACTGATCAGATGGAAGTCCATGTAGTGAGCCTTATTCAGTTATTTTTGGCACAATGGTGTCTCTTCAAAACTCATTCACATGATGAGAGATCTCTCTCTTAAATATTCTTTGATTATTTCATCATGGTAGTGTTATATCTGGCCACGTTTCACTTGATGTTCATACAAAAGATCCTGCATCTACATCAGTTCAATATAACCATGAAATATTATTAAATAAGGTTTACAAGTCTCTCAAGTTTCTCATTGGATAATGTATGGGATATGTTCATCAAGAATCAATCAATTGGGAAATGATTATTCCAAGACATCATGTTCTCAATGGTATCTCAATTAATTTCCACCTATAAAAGAGTTCATAAGAAACAATGGTTGCTAGAATGTGTTTTGTAAAATCTTACACCAGTAGTGGGATCTATCCGGGAGAACCCAGTAGATGATATAACTATAGTAGGGTGATGATGATAGTCACGTGGATCTATGAGGGTCATATGCTTCAAGAAGTCACCATATGGATTCAGTTCAAAAACAAAGGACACTCAGGGAGGATCAAATTATTAGAGGGAATTTGTAGTGTTTCTCTGGTAATGGTTGGGGACATCATTCATGATATTTCCCAACCCGTCATAAAATAATAGGGAGATGGTTGAGGGAGATATTTGAGATCAATATAGTGGATGAATAAAATATGTCCACATAGTGAAAGAAATGTATTATGGGCATTGAAGACACTAAGATGTGGTCAGAGGTATGGACTATTACCACCACCACCCCCAGGTGATCCACATTATGATTAGAGAGCAACTGAGTTGAGAGGAGACCAGTTGAAATCTATGGAGGCTATGACCCTGAGGCTCCATGTAAGGTAAGAGGCACAACCTATGATTTTGAGTATTCACCTATAGTATTGATAGATTGAACCTATAAATTTCTTCCTTTAAACATCATTGGTTTGAAACATAAATATTATGATTGATCTTTTTAGATGACCATTGCAGTTTAAGACTCTAACTGGTGGTGACTCAGTGATTTCTCAATTTTATTATAATTGTGAACAGATGCGTCAAGGTGAGGGTTTGGGTAGTATATTTTAATTGCAGTAATTTGGCCTTACCTAATCATCTTAGGTATGGAATGCATATATACTTTTCACGCATAGTTTAGCAATTTCAGATTGAGGATATTGTCTGTCCACAATAATGGAACTAGGTTTTCCATTGTTGGTTAAAATAAAAATATGTATGATAATGATGAGCTTATCCATAGGATAGTATAGTCAATTACTTTCCAGTTATCATGAATGGCTTTTGGGGTAGTACTTTCTTTGGGCTATAAGTTATTTCAATTATCAGTGTAGTAAGAGGACAATCTTACTAATGATGTACAAGGTTTACCTCACCTCATAAGGGTATATTTTTATATCGACTAGAATCATGGGATGACACCAATATATGAACCATCAAATCAGACGTCTATATTTTATCTTTTAAAGCTACAGATGTAGTTAGAGGACTTTTAAAACAAGGGGTTCATGAGACCATGTTTTTTCCCTTTGTAAGCATCCGTTTTTTTTTCACGGAAGTTACATGGTAGCTTGGGGTAATGTCTAGGATATTGGTACTTGAAATAAGTGACCATGAAAAAAACTATCCACTAAAAATAATCATCTACCTATTCAATTAGTTGAGTTGGCTGTGGTGGTTCTATATAATTGACCTTTGATTAGGTTATCACTAGTTGTGCGTATTGGATGATGATATCCCAAAGTAAACCTTCAAATGTTGTTATGACCACTCTGAGTACTTGATGATGTCATTTGGCATGATGAATTCCCCAGACTTGTTTGTGAGACTCATGAGACAGATCATTCTACCTTTCATGGATAATTTTTTTGTTGTCTACATTGATGAAGTAATAGTGTGTTCAGTATTTGAGTAGGAGTACATGAGAGTCTTGATAGTGGTCATGGACACACTCTGAGAGATACATACTTTTGGGAAGCCCCCAAAATGTCAGGTCTTGATTCGAGAGGTCCACCTTTAGGGACATGTCATCTTAGAAGATTGAGTTTTATTGGATACAGTAAATGATAAGTCAACGATTGATTTGGAGCCACCAATAAGTGTTATTAAGGTGTAGAGTTACCTTGGATATATTGAGCACTGTCAGATGTTTTTATCCAACTTCTCTTAAATGGAATCACTATTGATATCATGTATAAAGAAATGAAATCTTTTTTTGGAATAAAAATATAATGTTGTTCATTCAGGAGATGATGAATAAGTTGATGATTAAATCCATCATGAAGTTAATAGAATAGGGTTTTTAGTACATAGTGATCTATGATGTGTTATGGACCAGACATTTTTATGTTTCACTTGATATGAAATAGGTTATTTAATATGTTTAATTTAAGTTGAAACCACCTATGAAGAATTATGTGTCCAATGACTCTGATTTAGGAGAAGTAGTTCTAACATTAATGTTGTGGAAACACTAGACGATGGGTGAGTGGTTTATTGTATACTCTGACCACAATTTTTTCATGTATATATTATGTAAAAAGGATCTTAAATTGAGCTATATTTTATGGCTAGAGTTCCCCCTAGACTATTACTCGGATATTTTTTATTCTACTATGAAGGGGATCATGGGGGAAGACATGCTCCACAATAGATCCTATACAAAGTTTATGGCCATGTTTTCGGAGATGATAGCTTCATTATAGTATTAATTTTTAGAAATTGATAGTTATTCATACATTCAGTTGATTTTTTTTACACCACATCTTCTATAGTGTGTTAGGGATTCTAAACATGGATATACCAACCATGAGACCTTAAGAAATAAGATATTAATTGTCCATGATTACAATGGATATACTGAGTGTGGAGATAACCCTTTCATTTTCAAAGAATGGATAGTGGTACCTTTGGCATTATGGGATGAGGTGTTGTTGGAGTTTCAAAAATTCCCTTCCTCTATACATCAAGGTGTGGATAATATGTTTCCAGACTTTTGACATATGTTTTGGTGGTCTTCCATGAAGAAAGGATTTTTGAGTTTTTCTCTTGATGCCTTACTTTTCATCAAGTGAAGGGTGAGAACCATGTTCAAGAGGGATTAACCAAACCCCTTGAAATGCGATAGTGTAAGTGGAATGGATTATCAATAAACTTCATGACATGTTTATCACATTTGTCCCGGGGACATGATTCCTAATGGGTGATCATAGACCAACTCACAAAGTCATCACACTTCTTAGAAATTATATTATTGAGTTCACTAGAGACGATGAGATGTATCTTCAAGATGGGGATATTTAGACTCAATGGAATTTCTTCAATGATCATCTTGGTCCAAGATTCTAGCTTCACATGTCGGTTATGGAGAGGATTCAAGGAAGATGTTGGGACCCTGTTACGCATGAGAAAAGTATTAAACCAACAAACTAATGGGAATATAGAGTGGACTATTCATTTCATTGTGGTCATGCAACAGTCTTTCATGTTTCACATTCGTAGGAGTTGAGAGGACCTAAAAACCTTGGTGGAGTTTTCATAAATCGACAACAACCATTATATAATTGGTATAACACTAATAGATGCATTTTATGAGAGACCTTGTCGGATACCAAGTTTCTAGACTGAACAATGAGTGTCGACACTTTTGGGCCCATAATTTGTGTGAGATAAAACAAATAAGGGGATGATTATAAATGAGTTGATGAAAACTATACAATGCCATCCTAAGTCTTATGCTGACATGTGATAGAGGCCATTAGTGTTTGGGGAAGGAAACTATTTGTTCCTGAGTGTATCACCTCGATCTGGATTGAGGATAATTGACCACGATGGTAAGTCATCTCGGATATTCATTGGTCGTTTTCAAATTCTATGTAGATTTGGAATGGTAGAATACCTCTTAGCTCTACCACCATAGTTGGAATAGGTACATAATGACATCCACACATTACAAATAAAGATGTATACTCCTGAATCATAAATTGTTATCGACTGGGGTGAGATTGACATTGAGGATGGAGTGACCTTTATATAGTACCCAATGGATGTCAATGATCGGTTGGATAATATCTACCATGTGACTTTGATTTCAATTGTGTGTGTTTGTTGGCAACATATGAACCTTTAGAAGAGCGCCTTGGAAATAGAGTCCTAAATTTGAGCACCAAACCCCACCTATTTGATTATTTATTCTCATTTTGGAATGAATATACCTAATGATGGGATAATTTATCATCTTATTTTTTAAGTGAATTATGGTAAAATATTATTTAGATAATTTTAGAGACCAGGTGATGATATAGTTTTTAATTATGAGGCCTAGTGAGCCCCGAATAAATGATGGAAAAATATTAAATATATTAAATATCACACACAAATATTTTTATTGATTTATGAAAAAATATTAAATGGGTTCTCAAATCTGAAAAGTGAGCACACAATTGAGTTAATAATGGCAGGTTTTCCCTAGCCATGAAATAACATTATCTCTAATGGATCGTTTGTGGAAAATTCATCATAGGTAAGAAGATGAATAGATAAATACATAAAATTAGTTTAGTTCATTTTTTTGATGTTGTGATTTGGTGGATATTTAATTGGATACTTATTTTGTAATTCAAGGGTTATAAACATAAATGTGGAACCATTCGAGATTCAATGGAGGGAGACTGTCTGGATAATCATCTCAAGAGAATGACGAAAAGATCATGCATGGATGATCAACAAGAAAATTATTTTATGGATTGTCACAACAATGTTGATAATTCACCATTACTGGTTAGTGATCGAACCAAATCATGGTAGGTTATTGGTTTTTTTATTTATTATTCATTCTTTATTCTTATGACATACGTGGATTAATCGAACCATATATTTATTAGTGGATTATGATTATTAACATGATTGATATTTTATGGGGTGATTTTACAGATTTACTTAGAATTTATTCATTATTATCTTATGGAAACAAATTGAGATTGACACAAATATCGATCAGGGTTTTTTCAACTCATTTGTTCGTGTTGTTTTCTCCCCAGTTCAGTGACCCACCATGGGAATTCTTCGTTTGGCATGGGGTTCAATGAATCTTGATTGATTTAATATTGTGCTATATTTCCATGGAACAATTATAGAATATCATAAATCTAGGATTAACATGACAGAAGAGAGGTGTGATGGTTATTGAGGCAGTTAATCTTATGATGGTGGATTCATGATTCATTGATCTTAATTTCTTTTTCGGTAGATAATGAAAAATGGGTATTTGATGCATTCTCTGAGAAGATGGGTTGAATATATGAATTGTAATAATATAGAAAAATGTAGAAAAAATGTGTATTTTTTGTTTTGTGGAAAAATAATCTCCTGATCAAAGGCCATAGTATTTAGATCAACTGTAGATGGAGAATATTGGAATCAAGAAAATACTAATGAAAACATCACATATTCGTGGATTACAAGATATATGGGGCCCTTGAGTGATGTGTAGGGTGTTTTAGGACATATTTCTCACATGGAGTGTGTCCCAGACTATATGACATGTAGCACATCGCTATATACATGGTTTGTGGTTGTGACATACACAAACATGGCCTGGAGTACACAGGTTGACTAAACAATATGTACTCCCCCACATAGACATGAGTTGGACCAATTACATTGTGTAATCCGAGTAATAGTACATAGACATGGGTACACAAGATTAATCTATGTACAAAAACATAGTATAACTTCATGTGTTGACTCTAAAGGTGAGTACTACTACATGGACATGGTTTGGAGACATGGGTAGTTTACACAAGAAGGACGCAGAGTCAAGGAACACTGCATGTAACCCTTCTACACAACCTATACACACATCAATAGAACTTAAGGATATTTGTTCCATTAGATTGGAAATTTGTAGTTTGAATGTATTCTCTTATTCATTTTCCTTGAGGGTACAATGTGAAATTACATCCACATCATTGGATTGTGATTCCATATGGAGGTTAAGTATCAGATAGATTTATAGTATCCTTCTATGAGATTGAAGTGTGATCCTTTATTCTCTTTAGTTATTTATTTGGTGTTTTTTGAATGAAAAACACCTCACTAAGAATATAAATGGTCCCCTATATATAGGGATGTATCATTATGGTTTTGTGGAATCGTTTACGTATGACCCCCTATTGAGCAGGTTGATCCATAATGGGTTAGTGGTGTACCCCTATTGTAATGAGAATTACCCATATTCGTGTATTGTAGTCTTCTTATATAAATTTATTCTTCATGGGAGTGGGACCAATGATATATATCTCTTTATTGAGTTTCATCGTTGATAATGTGGATCATGGAGTGAGTTCTCCTGGAACGCGCATTGATTCGAGCAGAATCCTTTGGATAACAGTTGGTTCTGACCTCCTTATTAAGAGTTATTTTTATTTTTTATATCTAGGTTATTTATATTATTAATTAATTGTTCTATCTTGTATTGAAATTAAAATACTTGGTTCTTCATTTTCATTGTTTTCAGGATGTCCTCCTAAGTATTGTTATACTCAGCCCTATACGGGTTTCCCCAAACGTGTCATATCTTGTACAAATTAAGTCATTTTTAAGGTGTCTTGGATGGATAGGTAGTGGTTGGAGCGTATATGGATCCTAACATACCAGGGTGTTTACTGTGAGTATACATTTGACTTATTACTCATCAATGGTGACTGTTGGACTCTTTTAGTTTTGGTTGGTTTGGTTTTTGTCACCTTTTCTCTTTTAATTACATTACTGTCATACACTTTTGTTGGATCTTAGATGTTTGCATGAATTTTTTCAGTTGTATTACATTTTATCATTTTGTGGGAATAGTTATGTGTGTGTTTGTAGGTACTTTAGGATAATTCCTACCATTTTTGTGATATTCCTACTCAACACTAGTCTATATCCCCTAGCCTAATAGAGGTGAGATGGGGAAATCCAGGGTCTGACCTTGGCTAGTCAGGTGATAGCAATTCATTCTTTCTATGTTTATCAAAAGTCAATACATAATGGTTATAAAAGTCTGTCAATATGTACAAATCATTATATTTTGAATCAATACAGTAATCTCTAACACCCCTACAAATTTTAATTAAAATTAATTCAATAAAGAGTTTCCATTAAGACTCCACTAAATGATTAAAAAACAAAAAATTTGAAATATAGTCACTAAATATCCAAAATGAACATATCAGGAATCCCAAAAAAATCATTAGGTATCACTTAAAAAAAACAACCAAATATGTGAACACATTATTTATACATTATCTTAAAGAATGGTAATAACTATAGTTTTCAAAAAACCATAGTGAAAACAATATTATTTCTTATTACATAAATAAAACCCTAGATTATTTTATATTGTCCACAAATAAAAATATAATATAAAATCCATTAATGTTATCATATAACACATTTTCAATAAATCAATAATTGATTTTGGGGTCATAAATACAATCCAATTTACATTACTGATATGAGGGATCTTTGTATCTGTAATAAATTTATGTTTTATAACATCAAAAAATAAGGGTAACTTTCACTTAATATTGTGTTTTATATAAAATATAACATTACCATGATATTACTTTTTATACCATCAATATATTCACCATATTCATCGAAATATTTAATAAAGACCATAAACATTAAAATAATTATATATTTCATGATTCATATATTCCCAAAAACAATGAAATCATTCCATTTCCTTATAAAACAATTAATAAAACTTTATCATCTAAGTACAAACTATCAATCCCTGCATATGTCGTTCATAATATCTTCCTAATTTACAATATAAAAAATACACATAAATCATTTGTAGATCTATTCATGATATCCCCCCTATGATATTTATTTTTATAATTACTATACATTTCACATTGATAACATTCAACGAAAAATGATTAATTATGAAATCCATAATTTTAATCCATTTTCGTTACTCAACAAAACATTTTTCATTGAAAATCACTTACTATGTGTCTATATTCTATGAACATAAATCATATCCTAATTCCATTAATACATTTCCTTTAGTGCGTCTTCCCATATTATTTACATATATAAACATTAATCTTCATTCCTCCATGGTTTCCACCACCCAAACTCTCAACAAACAATACCCATTTCTTCTATTGTGTGTCCGAGAGTTGGTTTTAAAATTTGTCTTAATAATAGTTCATGATAAATGATTATGAATAATCTCATTTTTCATCACACAATTTATCGTCCCATTGGGATTTTTATTAATATATTTTCAATATCAGTCAACATTAATCTAGTTCCATCTAGATCCTTCTTTGGAGTAAAAGGAATAAGAATAATGTATACAACAATATACATAGTGGGTAACCATAAAATTATGGAAAATATATTATATTATGTCTATTTAATGACACAATATTTCCAATTAAAAACACTATTGGTTTCACACAGTTCATTCATCATCATTATTCAAATCCATCATGCTGGTTCATAAAGTGTTTTTTATTATTCAAGTGATATCCACTATGAGGGTAAAACTAGGTTTTCAACAATGTGAATATCATGAATGGGGTGATGATAAAGTCCATACCAATGTATCCTATATATATATATATTTACCAATGAATCCATGTTATAGTACCATAACAAATTTAGTATCTTGATAGGGATGTAATTTATTAGAAACAACTCACTCTCCCCTTTTGTAAAATTACATGAATTTTTATAATATGTTCAATCATACATAAAATTATATTGTAATTTTTCCTAGACATGTCTTTAGACATATCCCCAATGATGTCACTAATATTTTCTCATCTGAGATCTGAAATTATAACTAAAATTTTATCTAATACCTACAATAATGTCCCAAACATCTCACACACATATATTACATATTTATATATGTACATTCATTACATAATATGATCATATATGATATTATATAAATGATTATGATTTTATAATAAGTCAATACCAATATTTAAATAACTAAACATGAGGTTCATAAATATATTAAGGATATCAGATATAAGGTAAGTGATAAATTTTAAATCTCAATATTATCCAAGAATGATTATTCCTAAGTATTTACTGGGGTATATTTATCATCCACATCCATGTTTCCAGAATATTTGATATTATTTATATTCAAAAAAAATTATTTAAAGTCCATTTTAACCATTACTCAATTTTTATTAAATGTTATGAAATAAAACTATTTTCATTATTCGATACGAGGTACTTTTTGAAATTTCTAGAAAAAGTATGAGGATAATGTTATTTTAAGTTATTCGTTGTGAATGGATTTTTGATGTCTTGATAGTGCCTTATATTAAAGATGATTCCTCAAAAAAAATTTATTTTTATATTAAAATAAATTATTTCTCTATAAAATTTGATGGCACTTTGATAAAATAAAATGTTTTTGAAGAAGAATTGAAAATTTCCTCAAGAATTAAGTTCATGTGTCATATCAAAATTGTTATCCATATAACATGTAATTATCTAATTGGGATATGTTTTTATTTATATTATCCCTAGTTTTACCATGGTACGGTTTTTATGATTAATATTTATTTATGTAATCCTTTTTATTTAAATGAATTATGATTGAATGATGTTTAAGAAACCCATTTTATTCCTTGGGTTATGCCATGATGAGTGATTTATGTTTTTAGAGAAGATATAATAATGGTTTCCTCGTGAGATTGGTGTGATCTATATCTCCATACAATTCATTAGGTAAATATTTATACCACATGATATAGACATGACTAAAATAGAATGTAAACATGCATCAGTCATACTGGGATAGAATTGAATGTATGTCCAGTTCAGTAATACCAGGTTGGAACGAAAAGTAAACACAATTCATTAATTTACCATTTCTTATGTGATGGTCTTGGAAGTTATCCTTGACTAATATGTAAAAATATTCTATGATTATGTGAATTCCAAAAAATTCCATGTCTTATGTTATGAATTTTGGGATTATTTTTATCGATTCATATGTACATTTATGATTCATCCCATGCCATGATATCATGATATTTCATATACATGATAATATATTAAAATGTTATGTTCTTATACCTTATATGTATTTCTGGTTTGATATTTCCCTTGAATACCCTTACTGAGCATCTTATCTAACCCTTTCATTTGTTTCCTTTCCCCATGTTAGGAATAATGTTATTAAGATAGCTATGGAAAAAAGGGGACTAGTTAAGATGAAATTAGTGGGAGATAATGAATATGTCTTATGAACAAGTTGTTTATGTTTCCCAGTTTCTAATAACACTTTACATATACAGTCCTTTTGTAGATTTTTAATAGGTTGTAATGAATATTTATTAATATTGGTGTAATATAATTTTCTGAAAATTTTGGGGTGATATAGTTGGTATAAGATAAAAGGTATAGTTAACCCTGGGAAACTAGGATGAGAAAATATTAATAAGAACCAAATGGATATTTTTAGGTATTGGTTACAATATTGGTGTTTTATAAATTATCATGTTTATCATAGGATAAAAACCAATGTTTCATAAATTGAAATTTGATTATTTATTACGTGGTTTTACAATTATTATTAGTATTTCACACATTATGCTTCATGGTTATAGTTAATGGATGGATCCTGAAGGAACAGAAATAATGATGCATGTGATGGGAAATTCAATAATTTTCTTCTTAATCAAACAAATTTTATGGGGAATGGAATGAAAAATCTTGTATTTTTTATCACACAACATTCCCAAGCTTTGAATCACACAAGGCTTCCAAATGAGAAATTATGTGAACAATTTTATGTTTAGTCGTTCATAAGGCGTCATCCACCTTCTTTCAGCGGGTCTCCTGTTCGATTATTTGATAAAAATGAATAAGTACCACTTAAAATAGATTTTGAGTTCTTTAATGTTTTTAACATGAAAAATTCATCTTAGTAGTCTATTGTTTAGTTGGTGAAGCTAATAAATGGGGGAACCTTATCAAGAATATATGGAAAATAGATGAAATTGATTCCAAATTATGGGATGAGTTCAATAAAATAATTTTCAGTAAATACTTTCTTCATATTCTTAAAACAAATATGTAGAAGGAGTTCCTTGAACTAAATAAAAAAGTTGTTTTAATCTGTTGGCACCTTCAAATAAAAATTTACAAGACTTTATAGTTACGCATTAGGAATTATTATCCAACCTGAGAATAAAATAGATCAATTATTTTGTGTCTTAAAACCATGTATCAGAATGTAATTATCCAAATGGGACATAATTAGATATTATGAAATCATTTTTCGGTCTCTCAAGGTTGATATGGAGATTGGAGTAACCAATTAGTACCTTAGGATTGATAAAAATAGAAAAATGGAATTCAAGGAAAATCTAAAGATCAAACTAAAAAGAATATGTGTTTTACATTATTGTAACAGAGTGTAATGAAACATTGAAGAAAAATGTGTTAAAGTTTGAGGTAAATGTATTAAGTGTCGATAAGAAGGTTATTGGGTAGTTGAATGCAGATGTAAGGGGAAAAGGATGTCTACTTATGGGAATATAGAAAAAGTTGTACAGAATGCACCACCTCCTCTTTAATGTTACATTCGCATGGAAATGGGTAATTATTACAAAAAATGTCTTAATCCAAGGGTTTAAGATGTTTTGTTCCTTTTGAAAACTCTTAATGGCACAAAAGTCGCATAAAATGTTTATCACTCTTCACCATTTTATGTTTGAAGGAAATTGTCTCCAAAATATATTTTTATCCTTATTATTGTGGAATTTGATGTGATTATTAGAATGGATTGGATTTATATATTTGGAGATCATATCAATTACAATGGATATGTAGTCAAATTTACTATTCCCGATCAATATATGAACTTCTATCGATGCAAGGATGAGTTAAACCTTATAGTGAAAATATCTTCCATCTTATGAGTTAGGATTCTTGTAAATGAGTGTTGTTTTTCTCAAATTATTGGGGAGAAACCCATGATATATAATGCACTCATTATATGATAGTTTGATGATGTATTTCTAGATGAATTACCATGTCCTCCACAAAATTATTAAGTTGAGTTTTTAATATAACTCATACAATGTTCTATGCCTATTTCAAACACCCCATAAAGAATGTCCCCAATTGAGTTTCAGTAATTGAAGAAGAAAATACAAGAGAATATTTATAAGGGAATCATATTCCCTAGTTCATCACCTTAGGGAAAACAAATTCTGTTGGTTAATGAGAAAGATATATCAATGAAACTATACAATGATTATTGATAACGTGACAAGATCACTATCATGAACAAATATCTCCTTTTCCTCTTTTTTGACCTATTCAACCAACTACAAGGATCTTAATAATTTCTCAGGATTAATCTTCTTCGATGATATCATCAATTAAGGGTCATGAAAGAGGATATACCAATGAAGACAATCCATACAAGGTATATAAAATAGGATTTTATAGTTATTGCATTTGGCCTTAATAATTATCCCACCATCTTCATCAATCTAATGAATATAGTATTTGAGACAATGTAGATCTGTTTTTGGTAGTCTTTATAAACGATATTAATTTGTATTCAATGAGAAAGTATGAACATAATGACCACATGATAATTTTACTGATATCCCTGTGAAAATATATGATTAATGAAAAAATTTCCAAGTGTGAATTTTGGTTTCAGAAATTATCATTTAGGGTCACAGAATCTCTAATGAGGGGATATCTATGGATCCAGCAAAGTCAAAGTTATTGAATGTTGGTCGAGGCCAAAAATTCCAACTAAGATCTGATGTTTTCAATATATTTCTGGATATCATCTATATTTTGTGAATTATTTTCCTTGATTATATAATCCACCCAATAACTTGACTCATAAAAGAGTTAAGATCGTGTGGATAGAAGAATGTGAAGAGAATTTAAAAGAGTTTAATAGATGGATAGCATGTGCACCTATGCACACACAACCTTGTAGTGGAGAAGTGTTTGTGTACTATAGTGATACATCCATGAAGGTGTTTTGTTGTGTTCTAATGCAAAATGATAAGGTAATTTTTGATTTCTCCTAGTAATTGATAATCAATGAGCATAATTACCCAACACATGATTTAGATTTAGAAATTTTAGTATTTGTACTAATGATAAGAAAGCATTATTAATATGGAAAAAGGTAAGGTATATTTACAGATCTTAAAAGATTAAAGTATTTTATCACACAAATGGAGTAGAATATGTATCAAAAACGGTTATTGGATTTTACTATGTATTTTGAATTCTCAATAAATTACATCACTGGGATAGAAAACAAGGGGGGAATATGATTTGATTCAAATGTATCATCCATAATAAGGATCACAAAATAAGCAATATTTATGGATTTGAAAATTCTTCATCATAAAATATTAATGTAAAGGGATAAATCTTATCTTTCTCAAATTAATGTTTAACCATCTATATAATTGATGATTAAGAAGATTCATAAGAAATATTTAGGGGTAAAAATAAGGTGAGAAATGTCACGTAATTCAACATTGGTTGTGATGGAATAATATAGTTCAGGAATCAAGTTTGTATTCATCCCATACCAAAATTAATGAAGCATATATTTGATGAGGCCCATAGTTCATCTTTATCTATTCACGATGAAGCCAATAATATATAAATAGACATGAAAGGGTATTTTCTTTTGGATTACATGAAAAGTGATATTTTTTAATATATCTATTGGTGCTTGTCTTGTCTTCAATTTAAGTCTGAGAGACATAAGTCTAATGGTATATTATAACCATTACCCATATCAGAATGGAAATGGGATAACATCAATATGATAATTTTTTTAAGAACTATCAAATAATATAGAGTCCATAATGATCTATGGGATAAAAATTAACGTAAAAATTTTGTAAACATTGTTTTCATTATAGTGGTTTTCTACCTTGATCATCTTGGTAGGATATATGTAATTCATGTGGTAATATTTCCTCGAGAACAACTTTCCATTGTATCTAATTAGGATTTAAGGTTTTCTACAATGTTCTAGAGTGTCTTCAGTTAGTTCTTGATATGGTGACTTGTGTTATCACATCATATCATTCTCAGATAGATGGCCAATTTCATAGGACAATTCAAACTCTAGAAGACATGTTGAGAGCTTCCTCAAGGGATTTCAATGGTAGTTGGGATTAACATCTACCTTAAGTGGAATTTTCTTACAAAAATATCACTCACACAAGTATTGAGAAGGATCATTATTATTCACTCTATGTAAAGAAGTGTAGATTTATGACATGATGGGATGAAGTTGGTGAACAAATGAAATTGTGACATGATATTTTTGTTGAAATGGGAGAAAAGGTCATATCTACTCAACATCAAGTGTCATTAGATCAAATTTGACAAAAAATTATGCTAACAATAGAAGATAAGACCATGTGTTTAAAGTGGGTGACACCATTTTTATAGGAATATATTCCTGGAAGAGAGTAATGATATTTGAAAAAAGGGACACGTTGATCAGTAGGTATGTGAGTCCTTTTTAATATTTGGATCGTGTTGGCAAAGGTGTTTAACCAGTTTTTGTATCCACAGAATATATCTCAAATTCACGATCTATTCCATGTATCTCTCTTGAGAATGTAAAAACATTATCAATAAAATTTACTAATCTAAAATTTCATAGTGCTATAGAGAGATATTTCTTATCGAGAACAACCAATAGGGATTATGGATCTTAGCAAAAAATATCTGCAAAACTAGACCACTCGAATGGTTAATGTTTTATTGTTTTACCACCGATTTGAAGAAGATATGTTGCAACTTAAGGTTATTATTAGGGAGATATATCCTAATCTATTTCTATCCATGTGATGAATTTGAATGAAAAATTTCAGTTTAAGGTGGATTGAGTATAATACCTGGATGTTTTTATAAAATATATTTTCAAAATAATTTTTAATTTTTAATAAGTTCCACAACACTCAATCATGATTTTAAATGAACCATGAAATTACATTAGTATAAAATGATCATTATAAACTAATCATCAGTTTAGTGGTAATAAATATAACAAGGTTATGAAAATGTATTGAGAAGTCTTCTACAACCAATTATTTGTCAAATATATAAATCTATTTTGTTTTTTATTTTATTTTTTCATTAATAAATTTTTGTGAATTACTATCAATAAATAAAATTAATGAAATATATATTTAATATACTTAATAAAATATTTTTTATATGTTCAATATATATATATATATATATCAAATGGTATGAATAAAAATGATTTGATTTATAAAACCCTATAATTTTTAAAATGGTCATTTTCTATCTTTTAATGGAGAACCCGTATTAAATTAGGATTCTGAAACACTAATAAATTTCAAATTAAAAATTAAAAATTTTCATTGGATGAGGGATATAAAAATTTAATTTGGATTATTTTTAATACTTTTCTAATGACATTTAAATTTGGATGAATAGTACAAATACAGTAAAAATTATTTAAAAACAATTATTTCATCAAAATAATTTTTATGGTTAAATTACAATATTGAATGGTTTTAAATTATAAATAGAATATATTGTTTTCATTAAATATAATTTATTTCATTATATTTATATTTAAATTGAATTCATATGTAAAAACATTTTATTCATTAGAAATGTTTTATCTATTAAAACATGTTCTCTTATTTCCACAACCAAATTATTATTTATTTAATTACTGAAAATTATTTGTTCTGAATTTTGAAAAATTGATTCTATATTTCAAATCATTTTGTCCAAATTATGTAAATATATTTATTCTATTTTTGGGCATTATGAATTGAAACATTGGTTATTATTATTAATACGGTTAAATACGAAATCAGGTAATTAATGGAATGAATAATATTATAAAATTACCCTAAAACTTGTCTTAATATCATTGGATAACTTTTTTTCGACCTCAATAATCCCTCCATCCAAATGGTTTCCATTGGAATCCATATAAAAGTTATTATGACATTTAATTTATTTTATTTAATGAAATGTTAAATACGTCTTAAGAAAAATTTAATAAAAAATCATTTTTATATGAAGTTTTGTATTATATAAATTTGATTATAAATAATCATTTGAAATTGAAATTTGATTTTTTTATCATGGAAAATTATTATTAATTTTTAGTACATAAATATTTATCTTAATTTCATTTACATTAGTGATATACTGACTATTTAATTGATGAAAAATAAATAATATAGTTTTTTATAAAAATAATAACACCCATTTAAAAACTAAACACATGACGAAATATTATTGGTTGAGTATATATCAACCATATCCATCTAGGGGTAGAGTTAGTGACTATTTGGATCCTTATATACGTGATTGTGAAAAGTATATTATTTTATTAAAAGTGATGTTAATGTTGTCACATTCATGTTTGTAAAATTATAACATTTTTTATGTCAGATTTTACAGATGGTTAATTAGTATACAATTTTTATTATTAATGATATTATAATTATCTTTATCATATAATTTTATTTTTAATTTTCATTAAATAAATAATTATATTAAATTATTACACAACTATTGATGTAGTATTTATTTTATCGATGGAGATATCAAATAAATGTAAATAAAAATAATATAAAAATAAATAAAATATTGGAAATTAATATTTAAAATGAAATTTTTATATTACCATGTCCACATTTGAATATAATATAATATTTTTTTTTGAATATTTCTTGTTATATTATTATTTTTAAAAATCAATGGGGTGAATAGTGACAAAGTTGAGACTGTTGATTTACTATCATAAAATTAATTTTTAAATAATTTATAGAGCACCACACATTTTTAAAAATATAAAATTATTATTATATTCCCCAAAATTTTATATGGTGTTTATTTATGCTATAATTGACATCAACAAAGTAAATATTACACCCTTTTAATATATATATTTGGAATGGTAGTTAGAAAATAAATAGAATAAATAATTTTTAATTGAAATATGAAGGTTTAAATTGATAGAAAACATGTGAATAATTTATGTGTTTATGATATTAAAACTCTATCTCATTCATGGTCAATATTTGTCAATTTTTATGTGTTTTGGGTTTGGTTTTATTTTATTATAAATAATTATGTATGTAATGCACTGACCATAGTTACCTAGAGTCGGTGTAATATTACATAATAATGGCATGATCACAAGGGATCAAATCCTAAAAACCGATCATTTTAGTATCATTGGAAGTACTAGACACATAAATAAGGTTTTCATTACATTATGAAATGAAAAACAACAACTTTGGGTCTATTTTAAACAATTTCATATCCCTTAGACTATCCCTGTAGGTCAGTAATAACATACTTCTTCACATCCTATAAAAATAAAACATAGAATGGGGTGAGATTAGATGCTCAGTAAGGATAACGATATAGTGTAAACATTCTTAAATAAGAATAAATATATAAGGAAAATTATAAGACTAAAACATAAACCATTTTAACATAGATTTTATCATAATATGGAAAATATAAATCAAATAATTCCTTTTAATTATTCACATGTATATTCACCTAGATGAATAATCAAATTCAATATCAATAGCCAATTTCATATGGATGGAATGCATAATGTCAGATTTCATAACCACATAGTCAAGGCCTCGTGCCAAAGCTACAAATAATATTTTATCAAGGCTTTGTGCCTGGATAGTAGTTTGTCTCATTAGACCTAACGATAAATTGAGGAGCTATAGCGGGATCCACATATCACTTACAAAGTCCAATGCAATCCTCCTATGAAAAAGATGAAACATAACATAAAAATTTGTATTAAAACTAGCGTATAATTTTTCAATACATTATCCATAAACCATTAATGGTATAAAAATAACACATTCAATGTAGAACATATCACAAAAACTGCAATACAATATGGAAGATTTGTATCATAAAAAATCAACTTCAAACAAGTGTAAAATCCATTAAAGGATGTTGACATTGATTAAATCAAAACTATTTGATAGAAATATCGAACTATATTTTGAAATCATTTAAAAAGAAACATAATTATAACTGAATATATTTATTTTGAAGATATTCGTACAAGATTTAAAGGGAAACGTTTAAGATGTTATAACGGCATAAAATAGGCTCACTCACCATATAATTTAAAAAAACATTCTTTCCATAATTTTGTCGAAAAGGTGGAATGTGAATTTTTTTAGAAAATGACATCTATATTAATTTATATATATTTTATAAATAGTAAAAAATGGAATAAATGACTTTTACCCATATTATAGTTAATAGTAAAAATGTTTTAAAAAATATTTTTAAAAAACATGGATGTGGATGATAAAGAGGTCTTAGTAGATACTCCCACATAAACAACCTAGGGTAATGAAGAGATTGTAGAATTAACCCTTACCTTCTAAATTTCTTTGATTGATGGTTTTTTAACATCATTTATAATATTTAAATAATTGTTATTAAATTATACAAGAATTGCATACGTAAATATGATATCCTATATGAACCTCTAATATTTTTTTTGTTAATAATATTTTAGTAGTATGATTGTATAGGGTGTTAACTTATTCATTTTCCTTTTTATTCTTGGTTAGTAAGCCATGATTGTTATGGATATGATGTATTTGATTCATATACAGAATTATATTTTGTTATTAAACATTATATTTTTAATCATAAATTGAAGTTTATTCATGAATGGTTACGATGGGGAATGAATTTTATCGCATTCGTGGAGAAGGTAATCCGTATGTACACATGAGCGATAATATCATTATATTGATTGTAAAAATACAATTCAATTGGATGTTATATCATATATACAGAACCATTATCATTTTATATTTATTATTTAACTCAGATATACTAATTATTATACCCAAACATATAATGAAGTGTTTGAATTACAAACTACACCAAGACGTGGAGACGATAAACCATACGTACACATGTATTGTGACATGTCATTAATTGGATGGATAAAATATTGAATATTGTTTTATCATATTTATAATAATGTCACAGAATGTATATGGTATGTGATTTATTATTTTGGTATGGAAACAACAAAGGCTGAGGAAGTGGAAGAAGAAAATAACTTTGAAATTGGTGGTGAAATAATTTCCCCTTTTTAGGTGTTTCACTTTGAGATGATCAAAATCACTCTATAGGTTGGCTTTAAAATCAATGTAAGGACCCTAGGTCTATTTTATGGTAGTATTGATGATATTTGAGTTGGTTTTGCCTGAGCCCAATGGCTTTGGAGGTGTGATTTGGAGATAACGGGATGCACCCTTTTATATGAGAGGTGTGGGTCACTTTGGTAATGCTTGAAATATAAATTTTTTATACAAAAATATTCAGTTTATAATGGATAAAAATGATTTATTTCTAGTATAAGGTTGTGATGGGTTGAAAATATCTCAACCAATAGTTTTTATACAGGTTTAGATCACCATATTAACCTTAACTTTTAGATTTTACTCTTGGTTAAATAGTTTAACATTTACCATGTCTCCTTGTATCATTATATTATATGGTTAATAAACATAATATAAGTTTCCTGGAGACCCCAATGTGGTTAATTAATGACATATATACTATTATATAAGTACTTTGTCCAAACCGTAGATCATTAAGACTATTATATCATTTTATAATATAGTTTTTGTTTTAAAAACCCATTTTTGTTGATTTGGACACTATTATTTATTCGATTGTTTTTTAAAGTCCTAAGAACTTGATTATTTGAAAAAAAATTCAGTTAATCAACCCTAACATTTCATATTACCCAATACATTTTGGTAAATTCATTATAGTCTCAATTTAAATTTTTCTGGATATTTATAATATCAATGATTTTAATCATTCATTAATAATGTAATTAATGCATCACCATTGTGTCATAAATATATTAAATTATTTAATGTATAAATATTATAAATAAAATACCATTATTTAATAAATATTTTTATATTAATAATGAATATTCATAGTCAAATTTATCTTATGTGTAACCATATATTAAAAAAAATTAGTTATGAAAATTTTAATTTAACAATCTTAACTTTTCATTAAATAAAATAATAATAATTGTCTAAATCAAATCCATGTAGACCAAAAGGATCATATTATATTTCTAATTCTGATTTTGGTCGAAATACACTTATTCTATAGAATTATGGCATGTGTTATAGTAATAATAATATCATTTTTATCTTTAATCACCATATTTACTTTTAATCGTGGTAAATAAATGTTGAAAGTTACTATTCACCAAAAAATATTCATCTTATTAAACTAGATTTTACTTAATGATATCAACAGCGTCTCTCTGATTTTTTAAATTCAATTCATAGAAGCAGTAAAATTACATTTGATGCAATTTTTCTAACATGCCTAAAAGGTGGGAAAAAGACGTTATAAAATTCAATAAAAAAATTTACATCTAATTTTATTATAAAATGATTCCAATGGATTGAATTTATCTAATATATGAATTATATATATATTTTTACTAAAACAAAAATTAAATAAAATAAATAAAAATTTAAATAAAAATTCGGTTTTAAACAATCACACAGTGTTTTTCATTATTAATAAATGATTTAATGTTTTCAGAAAAATACAAAAAAATCACCCTAACATAATTTAATAATATAGTATTTGTTTTAAAAACTAATTTATATATGTCAATTTTGACACTATTTAGTTTTAATTTTTGTTAAAGTCCTAACAACTAGATTACTTAGAAAAAATTTATTTAATCAACCCTAACATGTCATATTAACCTATAAAATTTGCGTAATTCATCCAAATAGTGAATTAAAATTTATTTGGATATTTATAATATCAATTATTTTAATCATTCATTAATAAAGTAATTACTTCATTATAATCATGTCATAAATAAATTTAATTATTTAATTTCCAAAAATTATAAATAAAATACCATTATGTAGAAAATCTTTTTATCATTCTAATGATTATTAATTGTCTAATTTATCTTATGTGTAACCCAATATTAAAAATGTTTTAGTTATGAAAATTTGAATGTAACACTTTTAACTCTTCTTTAAATAAAATAATAATAAATTTATTAATCTAATCCATGTGGAGAATAAGGATCATATTTTATTACTATGGTTGATTGTGGTCGATATACACATATACAATAGAATTAGGACTTGTATAAGGGTAAAAATAATATCATTTTCTCCTTTAATTATCATATTTACTTTTAATCATGTTAAATAAAAGTCAAAAGTTACAGTTCACCAAAAATTATTTTCATCTTATTGAACCATATTTGACATACTGATATCAATCGTGTCTCTCAGATTTCTTAAATTCAATATATTGAAGCTATAAAATTATTTTTTTTGCATATTTTCTAACATGCCTAGAAGGAGGGTAAAAGCCGTTATAAATTTCAATAAAATTTAATACATCTCATTTTATTATAAAATGAGTCCAGTGAATTGAATTGAAATAATATATTTATTATGTATCTATTTTTGCTTAAAATAAATTTATATAAAATATATAATTATTTGAATAAAAATTATGTTTTAAAAAATAACATAGTGTTTTTCTCTATTCATAAAAAATTAAACGTTTTTAGAAAAATACAAAAAATTCTCCTTAAGCTAATTTTGATATTCAGAATCCAAAAAAAGATGTTCATTTGGAAAAATAAAATTTACAAAATTTCAAAAAGTGGGTATTAATATTCATAACATGTAGTTTTATTGGTGGTGGTGTGTTAAGAATCCATGTTGCATAGAACACAATATATTGCATTATTCAAATGGAAACATATCGTGGAATTTTGGGGTGTTATAATATATGGAGTTTCTAAAAGTACCCATCACCTAAATAATAAAAGGGAACCTCCTCCCTCACCTATTATCTTTAAAATGAGCCTTCAAGACCATCCATACCCCCTTAGATTCCCTTATCAACTTCCCTATATCCATTCAATAATTTCTGGTCTTTTTAGAAGACAAACTCTAGTGCTCTAAGTAGAGATTTAGTGGAATCATGTCAAAGATGATGTAATATCCTCCCCCAATTTTATCAAACTTCATTCGAAATTATTCATCATCTTTTTGAGTTGTTTAATTGTCAAATAATCACTCCAATATTAAATTCATACTTAGATGTTATTAAAATTATGAAATAACCATATTCCACCTTCTATCTATCCTACGAAATACATAATCACCATGTGTGCATACGTTTGGTTTAACGTCTACACAATGTGGTTCAATATATTCCCCCCTTCCTTACATGGATTGTTATAATTATTGAAATAATATCTATATATTATTATTATAAAATTATATTAATTATAAGATATTATACCCCATTCATGTAAATACCATCAATAATTATGGGATGTGATATTATGGCTCATCTGTACGTACGACATATCATCTCCACGATGAGATGTGATTCAAATAACATGATATTCATTAAATCATAATTATATAATTGTTCATAATGAATAAATATGTTATGTATTATGTTAATATCATTTTATTATTCATATAACTATTACCTAAGAGTGATAACAAGAACTTATTTGACAAAACATGCAAAAGAACATAAATCCATTAATATCTGAATAACGAGTGACTATGAAATGTTACCAAAAACATATGATAATATTATCATATATGATCTGATAAAAATGATTATGATTCATTAATAAATCTATTACATCATTTATATTATTAAACGTGATTTTTGAATACATACAAAGGATATCAAATCTAAGGTAATAGATAATTTTGTAATCTCATTATTATCATAGATTGCTTATTTGTATATATTTACTGGGTTATATTTATCATCCACATCTATGTATCCTAAATAATTGATATTATTTATATTAATCAAAAAAATTTTAATGTAAATTTTACCCATTGGTGAATTTTTATTAAATTGTAATAAAGAAAGCTTATGTCATTATTCAATACGATGTACTCTTGGAATTTTCCAACAAATCTATGTGTAGAATGTTTTTTAAATTATATGGAAAGAAAAACTTTTTATGTCATCATAGATGCTTACATCGATGATGATTCCTCTGCAGGTTTTCAAAATAATTTTAAAATAAATTAATTTCATGAAATTATGATAAAATAAAAGGTTTTTTAAGTTAAAGGATATTTCCTCAATAATTATGAACACATGTTATATAAAAATTATTTTCAATCAGAAGGGAAATTATTTAATAGTGTTATGTTTTAACCTATAATATCCCTATAATTTCTATGGTTTTAGTTTTTAATGAAGAATGACAATTTCTGAAATCCATTTTTTATACATGGATTATGATGTAATAATTTTTAAGAAAACAATTTTATTTATTTGGTTATGCTACGATGAATGATTTATGTTTTTGTGGAACAGGTAAGTATGATTTCACTCTGAGATGAGTGGGACCTATATCTCCCTATATTCATTGGAAAATATTTATACTTCATTAGAAGGAAATGACTGAAATATAAATTATATTAGGTTCAGTAATACTACTCTGTAACGCTGAAGTATGTCTGATTCAGTAATACAAGGATGGGACTATAAGTAAATACAATTTATAAATGGATATTGATTTGTATGATGTTAATCAAAATGAGCCTAAATTAATATGAAATGTTTTATATGATTATCTGTATGCCACAAAAAATTATGCCTTATCTTATGAATTTTGGGATTATGTACATTTATTGTTACTAACTTTTCTGATTTACCATATGGCAGGATATCACGATCATTAATATTCATGATAAGATTTTTCAAATGTTATACCCTTATGTCTTATTTTTATGATATAATTTACATTTCCAATTTTTACCCATACAGATCATCTGAGCTCACTGTTTCAAATGTTTCTTATCTCCCAGTCCTGAGGAATTGTATTATGTAATATATATCAACAATTGGACAAGTTATGATGAAATGTGTGAATGATAATGATGATGTCTTATGAACTATTTGGTTATATTTTCATGTTTCCAAATACAAGATACATATACAGTCCATTTGAAACTTTTTTATATTTTTTAATGAATATTCTTCATCTTTGATGTAATATCAATGTATGTAAATAATGAGGAGTTATATGTTAATTAATCCAAATATTAGTTTTAAAATCACTCAACCCAAAAAACTAAAAAAATCAACCCTTAGTTAGACTAACTCACTTTATCTCATTTTTGGAGGTTCCCAAATGCATTCAAAGGGCTCCCAACTGGTTTTCTAGAAAAATCATTCTGCGGATAGAATATATAAACCCCACATGGTGACAAGATTTAATAATATGTTGTTTATTTACTATCTCCGATATATCAATAATCTTTTAGAGGGAAAATATCATCTACCATGTTGTATTTAATTATAGTATTTTTGTATATAGATATATAATTATGGAATCTCTATTGTTCTACCTTGAATTGGGGTTTCCTATCCAAGTCTCATTCATTCAAATTTTCTTTCTCAAATAAGGGATTTCCATTGGTGAGTTTTAACCATCAATATCCAGGTCTGTGGTCTAAAATTCAAATCTCAATGTCCAGATTACAATTTCATGAATGTAATTGTAGATTATTTATTTTATGCTTATTTATTTAGTTATTAATTGAAATAAATTTTTTTGTTAATTAATTAATTGTGGGATTTGTGAAATTGTGAATATTGAGATTGTTAATATGAATAATTAAATGTACATTAAATATGGGATATTGATATTATGTTGTTGGATAACTAATTGTTGAATTAATTTATAGATATTGATATTTTGATGTTGAATTGTTAATTTTTGACTTAAATATGTGTTTTTTTTATTGTGAACAATAATAATTTATTATTCAATTAATTATGGGATATTGATATTGTATAGAAAAATAATTAATTAATGAATTTTTTGGATTTTGAGATTGTGAGTTAAAATAATTAATTGTTAAATATATTATTTGATTTTGAAATTTTCAATTGACTAATTATTTGTTGAGTTTATTAATAGACTCAATGTAATTAAATAATTTTGAATTAATTAATGGAATTTATATTATTAATTAATTATGAAATTAATTAATGGAATCTAGGGTATGTAAAAAAAATTCAACGTTATTAAATAATTTGAGAATTAATTAATATGATGACCGTATATGGTACATGGTCGACTACATCAAAATACTATAGTTTGATTAGAATTGATGAATGGAAACAATGGAATTCACATATGATAATTTTGAGTGGGAAATGATATAATGCATTAAAATCCTACAGTGATATTAGAAATTATAAATGATAACAATAGATTTCACATGTGATAATCATGTGTGGGAGATTATATTCTATATCAAATTCCCATAGTTTGAATTGAAATTAATAATGGTGGAAATGGGATTAATATGACAATTTACAAAATTAATGGTAATAATTACATTCATATAGAGATTGAGATGAAGAATGATAGGAATAAAATTTTGAGTTATATGATATCCCTTAGGGCATACACTATAATGTGATGAAGTAGGTATTTAGAGTTAGGGTGTCCTCAGGAATCTATGGGTTATGTGGTTAAATATGTTGTAATTTATTAAGTGAAATCTGTTTAAATTATTGCTTTTGATTATTCTTTATACAAATACATACACAATAAGACATGGCTTTTGGATAACAATAGTGGAGGCCTTATGAATGGTACTCACACCGTACTCGGGAAGCCATATCATTTCACGAATAGACTTCTTATTTAGAGGAAAGTATATGTTAAATGTCATGGTGTTAAATTGCATAATTGGGAAGCAACCAGGATGAGGGAAACAATTTTGGTTCTAGACCCGCATGGTTTTTTAGTGTCTTTACATTCAAGATATCATTCTGAAACATGAAATACATATTAGTAAGAATTATATACTCTTTATATTTGATATTTTATTTCATGTTATCCTCGTATTATAATTTTAGTATTATCATGGATATTTTTATTTGATAATTTTTAATTGCTTATTTATTACCAATAAGGTATTCGAATGATAAATATGGTATAGTCTCCCCATGATTGATATCATAGCATTTCTGTTACTCAGCAGCCTTTGGAATATGGTGATCTTCACTTGTGGTTATGTTCCCCAAAAATTTGTATCAATGGATCTTTCTATTTTTCATTATCCTACAATTTTTTAAATGATGAAAATAGTCTTGGAATAGTCTAGTAATATTCATGAGCTCATGCATGGGAGTTCCAAACCCGTGTATAAGTGAAAAAAAGTCCTTATGGTGGGATTTGTATTATTGATGTGTGTTATAATAGTTTTATCTAAGATCATCTAATATCTGAATTGTGGCCCAATAAGTCAAACGAGTTCAATAGTTCTACATCATTCAAGTAACATACGATTATTCTGATATGCATCACTTTTAAGCATGAATGGGAAATGAAGGTATGGGTAATTAGTTAAACTATAACTATTTTTTCATTAAAATGTAATTGAGTTGAAAATGGTGCTTAATATGAAAATGAAAGTGTTAAATGTTTGCGAAAATATAAATAATTCAATTCCTTGATGATAAACATGAATATGTGTTTACAATTTGTATTAAAATATGTGGCATCAATATTTATGTGTGGGGAAGTTGGAGAGGAAGTCCATGAAAAAATTTCTAATGTTATAAAATTCATTTGAAGGGACCCTTGGATGTTATTGAATAGCATGTACCAACTGCAGCCTCCATCTTTTAAAAGATATGGTGGAATTAAGGGTGATGA
This sequence comes from Viscum album, assembly GCA_963277665.1. NCBI lineage: Eukaryota > Viridiplantae > Streptophyta > Magnoliopsida > Santalales > Viscaceae > Viscum > Viscum album. Next base: position 820,535,970 of record OY728161.1, read on the forward strand.
GTTATATATTGAGTCCATCCATTATGTACCTAAAAATTTAAAGACTATTGATGATAATTGTGTCATGATGGTTACATGCATTCTATGATGATCAGTAAACCTCTTGAGGGGTGTTCAGGCTCAGGCTGGATATTATAGAAATATGATATAGAAATACTTATTGGCAATGTTCTAGGAGAACTTATATCTAGAGACAATGATCATGGGAGAGATATTAGGATCATTTTGTTGACATAGTGGAGTGTGTTAATGATGTACTATGCTAGATACTTTACAAATGTGGAGAAATTTTCTCTAAAATTGGAAGGGGATGAGACAACAATTGAGATGCGTTTCGAGGGAAGGATTAAATGCAGGATTATGTGTAATGTTTTCTTATTTTTGTTAATGATTATTTCTAGGGTGGGGGTCAGGATCTCAATTCTCTAGGGAACCAGATAATGTTTGGTTTTGTAGGATGGTTGGTTCTAGATAGATGATATGAAGGTATGTATTCTGAGAGAAGTAAGCATCATAATAACAATGTTAGTTAGGGTAATGGGAAGCATAGTACCTATATAGAGGGAATAGTTTCTATGGATATTACTTGACTAATCTTCCATTAGTGTGTTAGGTTACTAAACTTCTACCGAATGTTCCATTGATTATTGGTTGAGTTCCAAGGTTGTATAAATATGTGACATCTATAGAGGTTATATATGAACTTACGAAAAAAGGGTAGTCATAGAGTAGCTATGGAAATAACATGTGTATGAATGGGATCATAAACACCTTATCTGTCCTCTAGCTAATGGTATACTGGATGAGGTGGTTGAGGTAGTGGATGTGGAGAATTTAGGAATGATTTGTTGTATCGGCAGAGTTGTGAAGCTCAGGGAGTTCAGACTATATCACAAGGAATTAGTGCATTACAGTTACATCCAATTCAATCTACATATGTGGATAGATAGACTAGACAATCAATAGTGAGAGGTTATAAACCTAAAACTTATTAATTGGATAGTGAATTATTTGATAGTGGTTCCTCCCAATCTTTTACTTCTATACAACATTTCAATTTTTTTTGCATGTGGTGGTGTTTTTGGGTGGGGTCATGAAAATATATACACATTTGGGAGTATGATCTAAATACATTTATTGGTGTTTGAGGTGTTCTCTTGACTTTGGAAAGAATCAATTTCTCTAGGATCATTACATCCATTACATGTCATGTTTTGACCTAATAATGTGAATGTAATGGTTAGTATCATATCAACACCACAAATTTTGCAACAATATTATATTTATGTTTATGTCTCATTAGGGTGACAATTATATTGACCATGGAGAGTGGGATATCATGGTGATCCATGAAGGGACATATCACTAGCTATTGGTAAAGCTCACCTCCTAGTAGTCTTGATTGTTTCAGGATAATAAATGTGTAATCCAAGATGAACATCCACATGTAGTAGATTTGTTTTCTGATTTTTTTTATTGATTACTTCTTAGGGATACCACCTACGGGAGATGTGGAATTTACTATTGATATCTTGTTGAGGGATGAGACGGTTTCTATTTCACCATATATAATTGCACAAATAGTGGTTCCAGAGAATCAGACATAACATTAAGAGTTAGAGGATAAGGGATTTATCCTCCATGTAAGTCTCATTGGGTTCAGTGGTTATTTTTCTAATAAGGGTGATGGAAATTAATGCTTTAGTGTTGTCAATCCGATGTTGATCCAAATTATCATGAAAAATCAGTTTCCTCATCCACTCAACGATGTTCCTTTTGACAAGTTGACATATGAATATGTTTTCTCTAAGATCTATTTGGGATAAAGTTATCATAAATTTAGAGTTTTTATTTCCGATATATCGATGAGTACATTCATAAGTTGGTGTGGACTATATGACTTCATGTTATTATCATTTGGGTTGATGAATTTACTAGCACTATTTATTGACTTGATGAATAGTGACTTGAATCTGATCTTGTATCAGTATTTAGTGGTGTTTTGTTGACTATGTCTTTGTGTACACCAAGACTCAAGATGATCATGTACAAAAACAGAAAATCAACTTGAGTACAATGTGAGGGAATTATCTTTATGATAATATATCTATGTGTCGATTATGGATTGATTTCATACAATTATTTGGTCACAACATTGTTGAGGAATGTGTGTTTGTTGACCGAGTAAAATTTTAGGCATTTGTTTCTTGGGATGGGATGATTAGTCTATATTATAATCGTTGATGTTTGGATTATTTATATATAATAGAAGTCTCGTTCAAGAGAGAACCATTTTTGAAGAAACAATGCCATGATTTTCCATGAATGTGGTAATGTTTTAATTTAATGGAGCATCTATAAATTCTTTCAGTAGCTAAATAAAAGAATTACTTTGAAACTAATCATAATCATACATAAGACAGGTTATGAGTATGTGGGTTTTTATGCTTCAAGGACTGGGCTTGGAGGAGTTTTAAATTAGGGAGATTGTGTTGTGGAATATAGGTCTTAGATTTTGGGGGAACATGAACGGAACTAAACTATTCATTGACTCGATTTTGGTGTGGAGGCCTATGAATTGATGTGTGGGAATCATTATCTATTGGGAGAAATGTTTAATATCTATAGAGACCATCATTGAATAAAATTTATCCTATCACAGTGAGATGAGAATCGCCGATAGTGGAGATGGGTTGAGTATATTTCACCATATTATTTTAATATGGCATATAAATATAGTAAGTGGCCAATTTTTTTTGATCCTTTAGGTATGAAATCCTAGAGTCCAGCTATTCATAAGTCTAGTGTTTATTGGAAGATGATGACATTACTAGATGAGATGCTTGTATAAGTTTAGGAAATCATGGAAAATATTACTCTGGTATTGGTTTTAGTAGATTATACATTTTTATATGGATATGATATTGACAGTATAATGATCTATATTTTCTAAACATAAAGGGGATCCTTGATTAATGCGGTTCACCTTTTGATTGTAGAATATATTCGAATGAGGTCATCTATTTTTTGAAATGAGTTTTTGTGAATACGAGCATGTGGGAAGAGCTGAAACATGAGTTTCTTTTCTCGATGTGGGTGGTACATCCTTGTGTGACCAATATGTACCTTGAACAATGTCAATAGTTATAGTGGTCTGGAATAAAAAATGATATAACAAGGTTTGTGACATAGTTCTAGACATGTTGACTTATGATGGAAAAACATTAATGACCTGGTGGTTGGATATAGCCATTGACCATTTCGAAATGGATGTGGGATGACTTTACTGTGGATGTTTTGCAGGGTATCTTGCGGATTCCTCAAAAGAATGATTCTATTTGGGTGATTATGAACTATTTGAAAAAGGTAGAATAATATTTACCATTGTAGGATACATTCTCAATCGATCTATTGGGAGAGTTATATGTTTGAGAAATATTCATTCTTCATGGGGTACCACATACTATTTTTCATATCATGACTCACTTTTTTTCTTCACACTTCTATAAGGTCTTATTGAAATTTCCTAGTACGTAGGGTTGTTTTGAGTTTGGATATTTGACAAAAAAATTGGCTTATGGAGTGTACCGTACATGGTCAAGAGTGTAAGTTGCAAGAATGTTGTCTTGAAAAGGGGGGATCATGAGAGAAGATATTAAATTTCATAGAATTATCCTAAAAAAATTGTTTTAAATCAATACAGATGAAACCATATGATTCTCTTTATTGTATTCAATTCAGATCACCACTATTTTGTATGAGTGTAGGTGATTTAGAAATATTGAGACCGAGTCTTGGGAAAAAGATATTAGAGTAGGGTAAAATGATTTAGAAACATAATTATATGGTTCAGATTAGACTGAATTCATATGGTGATAGATTTCTAGGACCCCAAGAGTTTATAGAAGGTTATCGTATATTTCATCAGGTGTCTTCTAGGCTAGGTCACTAAAGGATATTGAGAGTGGAAGAGATGGATCCTAGCTTCATTGGACTGTTTGAGGATGTGGTGAGAATCATGATAGTAGCCTAAATTTTGGATCTTCCATAGAAATACAGTGCTACACATGATTTATTCAATCTGTCAAAACATCATCTATATCACACCGACCATTCTAATGTTATCAATGTGTTCAATGTTGCGATTTTGATGGAAGGGTCCTTGGAAGAACATCATATACTTAGATAGGATCGTAGTGAGAAAAAGTTGTAGGGATAAATGGCTCTGATCATTCATGTATTGTTGAATCTTGAACATGATCAATAGAAAATTCGAGAGAGAGAAGCTGATCTGAGGTCTTACTAGTATAATCATTTTTACACAGAATCATAGTGATGCATGTGAGTACATCTTAAAAAAATATTTTAAAATATGAGGAGATTGTATGATCCCAACTTTTTCTGGATATTTCATGGGATATTTTATAGTAATTATTTCCAATTGTGTTGGTTAATTTTTGTTTAAAGGTTTCATCACGATGTTTCTGGGTATAAATATTAGAAAATTGTATAAATTTGGTAGTGCATGGTCAGCACTCGGTTTTCCCTAAACATGGTCCCTATCCTAGGAAATAGTATCACCGTAGACATAGAGAAATTTCATGGATGGTTATTAGTTTTTTATATGGTGTTACTTGTTATCCAAAATCATGAACCCCCTATAAAAGGTGCACAACTACGTAGCATTTAATTTCAAATCGTGCCCCTCAATATTGATAATCATGAATATATTTTTAATCCATATCAAAATTAGTTTTTAAATTACCCAATCCCTCGAAACTGACACTATATCAACCATAACATGGAACAAAATTATTTATTTCCTTTTTAATGGTTCCCAGATGAAATCCAAAGTCTCCCAACCTCCGTTCATGGGGAATAGAAGTGCAGATTAAAGATCTTCATCCACCCTGGTAAGATGATCTAATCTTATGTGGTTTCCTTCTTCAATCCTACCTATTCCTCATCTTTTAGCCGCATGATATACTCATTATTGACGGATCTAGATGTATTTTTTTGATCTCTATCTAGAATTTTGGAATCAAGATTTCTCAATCATGAATTGGGGTTTCAAATCCATATATCATTATACATCCTTTTTCACTCAAATTGGGGATTCATGTTGGTGATCGTATATCATTTACCATGAGACAGATGGTATAAAATTTAAATCCCAAAGTATTGGTATCAATTATGTTTATGTATTTTTATAATTTATATTAAATTATTATAATTTTATTTCTTAATTGAATTATATATTTTGGTTAATTAAGTAATTCTTCAAATTGTGAAATGGCATTATTTGGACTCTGAATGTGAATAATTTATTACGGAATTAAATATGGAAAATTGTGTTTGTGAGGTTGATTAATTTATTTTTAAAATAATTATAGGATATTATTATTGTGAACATGAATAATTAATTATTGAATTAATTATGGGATATTGTGGTTGTAAATATGCATAATTAATTGAATAATTAATTATGGGATATTGATATTTTATAGATTAATAAGTAATTATTGAATTAATTATGGATACTGATATTTTATAATAGATTAATTATTTTTTAAAATATTTATTGGAATTTGACATTGTGAATTGATTAAATAATTTCTGATTAAGGTATGGGACATAATATGAATAAATAATTTTTGAATTAATTATTAGAGTTGATATGAATAATTAATTATATAATTAATTAAAGGAATTGATACGATTAATTAATTTTTGAAAAAATTAATGGAATCATGGGTATGTGCAATTATTAAATGTGATAATTTAATTTGGTGAATTAATTAATATGATAAACCTCTGTTGGATATGATCTGTTGCATCAAATGAACACAATGTGACCTGAAATGATGAATGGTAATAATGAGATTCACATGTGATTATTTTTTGTGTTATATAGTATATTTCATCAAAATATTAAACTGTGATAATAAATTGGGAATGGTAATAATGGAATTACAATTTCATAATCGTGTGTGGGACATATTCTTCTACTAAAAATCTCATTATGTGGATTGGAATGATTAATGATAACAATATAATTCATATGTGATTTGAGACAATTAATTTTAACAATTATATTCATATGTGAATTAATATGGAGAATTGTAAAAATTGTATTATGAGATATAAGTTATCCCTCGCTGAATTTTTTGAATCTAGCATGTTCCGAAGCCTATATAGAGATTTTGGGTGTCCATGGGAACCCATTTATTATGTTTTCAAATAAATAATAAGTGAATAAGTGAAAACTATATTCTTTGCTGATTTTTTTTATTATCACATCAACATACATTATTTAACTATATATTATTTTAGACACTGTTTGTGGTAGCACATTGTGTTAAACTCACACCCAACTCAGGTTGGGTGATCATAACTATAATAGAATCCACGTTTTATGGGAATGATAATGGAAAAGGCCATGGTTAATTTGATAATTTGGGTTATATCATGGGTGAGGGATCCAATTTTGATTCATGGACCTTTTTGAATTTTTCTGTGTATTAACTTTTGGGTTTTTAGTTTTTAAACTTGGCACATATATTGGTATGACATACCTACTTCTCATATTTGATATTATATGTTCAGTTTTTTTTCATCTTTTGTTGTTGGTATTATATAGGTTATGCATATATATAATTTTTTTATATTTATTTATGATGTGATATTACACTAAAAAGGGTACAGTCTCCCCATGATCGATATTAGACCCTCACTACTCGTTGGCATACTCTATCATTTAGGGATGCACACTTGGGGTCATGTTGCCCACCAGTTCAGGGAACCATCTTGTGGTTCTCGGGCTAGGATGCCACATATATCACAAATATCTAACTAAGAAATTATCATATCATTGATATAATTATATTTGGAAATTCATTTTTACTAAAATTTGGAATATAAGAACAATCTTAAATAAAATAATGACTACCAACCATAAAAAACATCCCATGGGAAACATGATTTATTTTTATAAAACATAACCACCCATTTGAAATAAGGAAATAACATAAACAAAAAAGAGAAACCCACTTAAAAGCCTCATTTTCCTTCAAACATGAAGAACATGGTCTTTTCTCTATGAAACCCATATTTTTTATTTTTTCAAATATTTTAAATTAATTAAAATCCATGTCTATAAAAATCACTTGATTATAAAATTCCTCTTCTAATTTCAAAGAAAAATCATCTGATTCCCATGAAAACAATTATAAACTAATAGTGGATATCATTTTCATAATTACTTTATTTCAAGAGTTATTAAAAGGAAAAAAATCATGGAACTCTAAAATAATATTAAATGAAATGAACGGACATACCTCATGTAGTGGAGCCATGTTCCATAGAGGAAATCCAAAAGAATTGAAATCCCAATATGGATCACAATTTTTTTTTAAAAAAACATCTGTAATTAAAAATGATATACATGAAAACTAGCCACCCCTGGCCACTAGGGATATAGGATTATGAATAAAAAGATAAAACTAAAGATAATATGTAAGGGTACCCTATCATCTTGAACCAAGTGAGACATCACATAAAAATCACATTGAATCTCCATAGAGTATCTAATGGAAATTTGGAGGACCCAGTGGGAGGTTTTTGGGACATGTGGTTCAAATGGGGGATGATAGTTAAAGAAGATATAATTAAAAATGTGTTTACAAAAATACCTAAAACTAGGTAGGCTACACTATCGTCTCACATCATTGACCCAACAATGGATAGGCCTTACATCTTCCGTTATCTCATACTGCCAGAGTCACATGGTTTTCTAATGTGGTTACCCTAACCATGGAACAAATCACCAACATCCCTCTATCCAGCACTACATATTGTACAAACATTATACAAAATAGTTTTGAAACTTTAAACCTAATTATGTACCCTTACAAAAACCACCAAAAACCCATATTTTTATCCTAGAACACCTCAATACATTGGAAAAATAAAACAAATAACAATAATAAAATGAATATGACTCATCAGTGTGTAAGAAATCCCTGTGAAATGAAAATGTATGCCTAAATAGATTATGTTTAAATTCAAATGATGGAGAAATCTATCAGAAACATCGACACTTGAATTGTCCAAATTTTTTAAGATGTTATAGGATTTGAGTCGTGACTATGTGTACCATATAATCCTGAGGTAATGAATGGGATGTTGAATGATTCACATACGTAATCCTTCCCCATCCATGTAGGGAGCACTAAGATGTATCAATATCTCCAAAATTACTATTGGGGGAAAAATATGTTTGACTAGATCACAAAATTTACATCAATGTTTAATGTATGTCAACAAGTGAACTATTATGGTAAAACATTATAGGGGGTCTTGAAACTATTACTCAAACCTCATTAGAAATTGGAAAATATCCCTATGGAATTTATTAATGGTGTTCCAAATTCATCCGGTAAAATCCAAGTGATATGGGTTGTAGTGGATTATCATATAAAAATTTCTTTCTTCAATAAAATTCATTAGGACCCTTCACTCGATCCACTAGAAATGATAAACATCACAATGTTGGTGAGAATATATACAACACCAAAATAATATATATATATATATATATATATATATATTATTTTAGATTTACAATCATGTTCTGGAAGAGTCTCCACCATGCACTGAATAGGTTTTTAATCATCTAGGTGAATTTTTACAAAAAAATAAATTGTGAATACGAGAAAACAATTCATTCACTAGAAGTATTATTAAGAGAATTATTGAAAGGATCCAAATGATGTTTCGATCAAAATATTCCTTCACTTAAATTATCAAAAAATTATATCTTTCAATACAACATCTATATGGATCCATATAAATCTCTTTGTTGGAATATTTTTAGGGCACCTATGTGTCGGGATGATGAGGATGAACATAGGATATCAATACATTAAATGGTAATGTAATCATTAAAAAATATCATCATTATTCAGAAACATTTCAAGGATCCCATAAATATGAAAATATATATCCAATCAATTTTCAATGAGACATGGTATTTGAGGTCAGGGATAATGCTTTTCTCTACATATGCCTACAAAATAGATTCGTTATTTTTATTTTGAATGAAAATGTTTGCCTCGTGTACATAAGACACTTTTAGATTCTCTATCATTTTTGAGTTTTTTATCATCCTCTCCTCCAACCATTCCATTCTCAAGTACCTACCACATTCTAGGTATCCATAATGAGGAAGTAAATACCTGGTCCAACACATGTATTGAATTCAGAGTTAGTATATATTGAAAATGATATTTCGTTTGAGGAGAATCCTTTGATGATACTGTAATATAGAAAAAATGTAACACACAAAAAGATAATTCAAAGAGACTATAGAGTACAACGGGTTCATAATTAGGAGTAGTAAATATATTAACCCCATCCTTTTAAAAATAATAATACAAGGTTTTTAGAATAATTATACATTTTATTGGATCCAATGGATCGTAATGTCTGATGTCGTGAAAGTCTAAGAATATAATAATAAATACATTGGACTAAAAAACCTTATTTATTTAATCCTCATAGAGATCCCCTAACTTTCATTGAGCCTTTACATCTTCATAGCTTACCATGGGGATCACATGAACCCTGGGACAAGAAAAATAACTTGATAATGTAATAACTATATGAACGAAGCATTAGTGCATGGGATAGAAGGCATGACACGATGGTTTAAAAATTCATGTAACAAATGGAATCATAACATATAAAATGAAAATCATATAGAAATTTAGTCATAGAAATGTGGTGGGAAAAAACATGACTTTATCGGGAGTCACATCTAACCACCAAGACTATTTCACATGGTAGCACAAGCCAAGACTAATCTCCATGACCTTCACACATAGTAGAACAAGCCAAGGGTAACTACCAATAACGTCACGTGTAACGTCTCATGAGACTCAACTTTACACAATGCAATGGGGTTCTATCTAGGAGCACCCATATCAACTTTTCAACAATCTTGTTTCCATATAATGAATCATACATAATGAATCTTACATCAAAATAAGGATTACCCATTGAAATAATTTGGTAACATACTCATGTCATAAAACATAAAATATTGGTGTATCATAATAGTAACCACGAATTAGGGGACCTAAATTATATATTGATATTAATAAAGAAAATAGACATGTATCATGGTTGGTTATTTCATGTATAGGTGACAAAAAGTAATAAAGGTATATAAGAAATTTTAACAGTAAAACATTTTTATGTGGTTTTAAGGAAAATACTGGAGTCTTTAAAATATATAACAGAAAATCCATTATATAAAAACAGAAGATAAACAATAAAGATTTCATAAAAATTATTCTTTTAAAATGATAATGGTGGCTTAAATCAAAAAATATAGTTCACTTAAAACTAGTTAATAATTGAGAAGGTTACCCCAAAACAGGTTTGCTTATCGGGATGTATTAACGAGGGAATCACTTAAAAACATGTATATCCCCAGAAGAGAGTGATGAAAGGATCATGATAAATTAATTTGGTTAATATATAAATTATTTATAATGGAAACATAAAAATATAACACACCATCATTTTGGTAAATGGAAGATAAGGAAACCCAAAGGAACAATAGAGGTTCTGGTTGAATCCCTTATGGATTATTATCATGGTATCAGGTGAACTTAAGAGGGTTTAATGATGGAAAAGGGGTTTATCATACCATATACATCATGATTAATTTATGGGGGATATTAGAAATCAAATCCCATCATTAATTATTACACAAAAAAATGCATAACATAGAATACATTCTTAAATAAAAGTGAAATAGAGAGGATCCCTTACATTAAGTCTGATGTTATTATCCACTTTCTATTAAATACCTGAATAATAAAATTATGTTCACAAATTAAAAATTACAGGAACTATTAAATATGTAAATTAATTATTATATTCTTTTTATGTTCATTCATGACCATTTTTATGGGTTATGTTGTTTAATTTCCATGTTCAGGTATGTTTATGGTCATGATTTTTATGATCAGTTTAACTATTTTCATGAACATGGAATCATGAAAAATGCAAATGGTTATACATAATTGGTGATATGTTTTATTATCGAACATATATATGTTTACATGTTTTTATATTTTATTTGGTTACTTGGATTCATTTTGAATCCTTATATAAATCTATAGTGATAACCTTTTGGGGTTATTGGTGGTTTTGTGATCACTACGAACTGATGTTGTATTGTAATATAATACCATGTGTAAAAAAATATTATAGAACCTTACATGGAATATATTAATAAATAATCTGGCTCAGTCATAAAAAATTGTTTCATAACCGGAATTGAAGATGATAAAATAAATTAAAAACACATCATCTTAGAATGTGGTAAATTGACACTTCTCGGATGGTGTCTTTACTACTAGTAAGAAAGAAGAGTAGAGGAGATGTGCTAAAAAATATTACATTATCATAACAAAATTGTAGTACATGTAAGTTACTAGAGTTGTTATTACATGTGTATTTGGAAATGAAAGGAATGAAATTTTAACGAATGAACATGAAAAGAAAGTAAAATAATTGAAAAGAGGAATTTACTTCTTGAATCAATCTACCTTGAGAGCCTTTTAAAGGTATAGGATTTGGTATTTTGAAGAGAATAAGGGCTATTGTATTTGGTGGAGGATATTGGGGAGACATTTCCGAAGAATATAGGTAAGGGAAAATGATTAATATGAGTGAAGAGAATATGTTATGAGGGGTGGTATTTATAGTGCAGGAGAGGATGGTTTTTTGTAATATATTTTTCCTTAGAATATTAATATCCCTCAAGAACAGAAATATTGATGTTTCAATGACCATAAATAGTAATATGTGAATGAAATTTAGAAATATGGTTTATTACATTATCCAATATTCTTTGAATAGTCCATTTTTCTTATATTGTAGATATACGGTAAATTGTCGTATATCACTATTCAACAAAAATCAAGTATTTTATAAATATCCCCAAAATCTAACATAACCATTTTCTCAATGTGTAGAATCCCAAAATGAACTAAATTTTTCAAAAATATTTTTCTATATAAAATTAATTCAAAGTTTAATTTAAATCGTAATTTACATGAAAAATGCATATTTTAAAAATATAACAGATTTTATATTGTTTTCAAAAATTTCATAATGTCTTATAATATTATCTCAAATGTATAATATATAAAATTGAAAATTTGTTAACACATTTTCTGATAATCAATATTATTTATGTTAATTAATTATTTGTAATTATTTATTTATAATTACAAATATAAAAATACTTTAATTATGGAAATATTGTCACTTTTAAGATGCCAAAATATTATTTATTAAGTAAAGGGTGAGGTTACTATTACTTTGTACGATTTACTAATCATGAGGTTCTTATTAATAGTAATATTAGTAACATTACTTTTAATATGTGTTAGTAACTATTCTCTGAATAATAATTCTGTCTTATCAAACTCCAGACAATGTATTGATCACAACCAAGTATGTCAACATCACAAAATTCAAAATAAAAAAGTGTCAAAATTAGTGTTAAAGTTCACATGGTACATATTAGTTAATTATGTTGTGATTTCATATTATTATATGAAATATTCATAAGAAAGGAATTTTAATTGATAAAAAATTGGGTCATTAGATTATACAACCTTATATAATTTTTCCCTCAATATTTCATTTTACATTCTGAGCCATAAATAAATACAGGTACCTTTCCTTCGTTGCCTCTTCCGTTTCCATGATTCCTCTTCATACTAATTTTTCTTCAAATATACATTTTCCAAGTGACTAGTCCCGTTACATAGATCATTATCTCCGCGATCCAATATCTTCACAGGCTGCTCCTCGTAAAAAATATCATTCTCCAACTATATGACCTTTGAAGAGAGTTCATGTTAAGGGTTTGGTATGTAATTCATTATGATGGATACATGAAATACATCACTAACATTATACATTGCGGGTGTATGTTCTAGTCGATAGGCAATAGTGCCGACAAAATGCAGAATCTCGAACAGACCAATGTGCTTGGGACTTAATGTTTATTTCTTCCGAAACCACATGAACTTCATCCGTGAAGATATGTGTAGAAATACCATGTTTCTAACATTGAACTCAAGTTCTATTTTATGATTGTTATCATAACTCTTTTGTCAAATTTTTGATGCCTAGATGTGATGTGGATTGATTTTCACCTTCTCCACCATTTCATCAACCATTTCATGACCTAAAAGCTTATTCTCATCGACTTTATATAAAAACACTGATGTTCTACACATTATCCAATAAAGGGATTCATATAGATCCATTCAGATTCTCGAGTAGAATCTGTTATTGTATGAGAATTAATCCAATGGAAGATTTTAGCCCCAACATATTTTGACGTCAATAGAACATAATACCAACATATCATATAGTGTCTCAAAAGATCGCTCATATTGTCCATCAGTTTGAGGATGGTATAATGTACTGAAGTTCAGTTTAGTATTTAGAGCATGTTAGAGTATTTTCTATAACGTCTAGGTGAATCTCTGATCTTGATCACATACAATAGATTGTGGTACTCTATGTAGCCTAAATATCTCTTTGATATATATCTGAAAATGTTGATCCCCTTATAAGTCCTCTCCAATTGTGAAAAATTGAGTTGTCTTTGTAGGACAATCCACAATGGCCCATGTGACAACTGGTCCCTCAGTGATAGCATAGATACCATGCCTTAACACACTTTTCGAGCCCATACACACCAGGTACCTTTGGTAGCCCCTCAGACACGTCGTTCCCACCCTGGGTCCCACCCACGTCCCTAAACGAGTCATCTAACTAATGACTGTCCACACATGACAACACATGTCATTTCCAGTGTGCCTTGTTCTCACTCACACACACCCAATGAAACATTCCAAAAGGTCACCCATCTTATTCACTACTCCATGCCATGAACAGAAAATGGTGGAGTTCTAATCAGGCAGGCTCTCGAAAATAAACATTCACCATGTTTTATGGAGACAGTGTGATGAAGAAGATGAAGTCGATGGAGGGGAAATCGATGTTTGTTGCTTCTGATCCAGGCTCAAGCATCATCCTCATAATTCATTGGTGAATCTCCTTTGTGGGATAATTTGTTCTCCAAATCACTCCCTCCAAGTGCTCCCCTTTTAAACAATTCCCTAAACTGAGAGAAAGGCAAGGAGCAAACATAAAAATTAAACTAATTGAGTTGGTACAACAATTATGTTTAGGTTGACATAATTAATTAGGGGGAGAAACCAAGAGTCACCCCCCACATTAAAGAGGGATTTCAAGTGTTGGGTGGTCCGCACCATTAATTTCATAATTGGAGGTTTCAATCTTCGGTGGTCCCTACCACCAAATTCAAATGGGAGGTTTCACAAGGAAAAATAAAACAAAAGATTTTTTTTTTATTCTTTTAACAAAGCCATGAAAATTCTGACAACTATCTTTCACACTCCACCTACTGCGGTCCAGGTGAAGGTATCCTTAAGAGAATATCAGCACTACGAGTTCAACGGTTTTATCATATTTCCATTATGAGCACCAGTTCAAATGTTACAAAATGCACCTTGCATGTTTACTAATCTTACCCGAAATTTTTTTAGAAAATTATTAACGGTCACCATCATCCCGTGCTGGTTGAGGTTATGAACTGCCTAAATGAAACATGCCCAAACGAACCAAATTGTACACACATATTTCTAATCTGAGTTACCATTTAAAAGTTATGTATTTAACAACAAAATAAATGACACTTAATTATTTTATTTACGGCTCAAAATTAACATTCATTGGGGGCATGCGCTTGCCAATGTTAGTATCTGCCTAAAGAAAGCATTCCCTCACGAGTTCAGTAGTGGTCTCATATTTTTAATCAGAGTTACTATTTGTGAGTTATAAGCATTTGAAAATTGAAATAACTTTATTTTATTATTATATTTACTGTTATTCCATTATTGGGTTTTCACACAGAAGGCCCACACCGACTAAACATAAGTCACACCTAGGGAAAACCCACCATCCTGAGCGCAACGGTGGCCTCATATTTCCTGATCTGACTAACCATTTATGAGTTATTCAAATTTTTCTAGAAAACTACGTGATGGTGATAATTAAAACATAAAAAAACTTCAACTGCTCATTCTATGTACTCCGGGCCGTGTAATCACATGATGTCAGATTTCACGGTCTCAAAATAAATCTATATAATTGAAAAAAATTATACGAATTTTCTGAGATATTTCATTCTCCCCAACATAGGGAATTACATCTCTAAAAGCCACAAAAAATGTAAAATAACCAAAAGATGGTACTGAGCGTGAATATGAGCACCCTTCTCCCATGTTCTCTCATGGAGGTTCTCGTACTGCAACGTACATGCACCAGAGGTATCAACCGCCCACAAAAGACTCACACCTTTCAATTCTCAATCATTGCTGGAAACTTAATAAGCATCTCCCTATAAGAAAAGTCCATATTTACTTGGTCGATAACAAGACATGGACCATGCACACATCTCCTAAGTTGTGACACATGGAAAATATTACGCACCTGGTACATCTATGGAGAAAGAGATAGACGGTATGGGACCTCTCCCACTCTAGTGAGAATCTGGAAAGGACTGATGAACCTTGGAGATAATGTTCCACCCTATCCAAATATCTACAAAACTTTTTGAGGAGATACCCATATTAAGACATTATCTCCCTCGTCCTGTCGGCATAAGACATCTGCCAGATCTGAGCAGTTTTCACTTGCTGACAAGTGAGACATCATGAAACAAAATTTACCACTACTTCCTTCATCTCGAACAATCAGTACTAACATCAAATGTCCTGGTACATCTTCACCAATCTATGATGTACTTCCATAGGGGATGTATGGAACTCCCTCAACACCTCCTCCTACAGCTCTACTGGTACCGTGGTATGTCCTATGAAAAGGACGACTTGCTCCCCACCTACAAGAAATACATTAGGTGTCTTCCCTAAAGTTATCTAAGCATGTTGAGCCTCACAGTTAGTGTCCCCAAGATGCGCCTCCCTAAATCACTGAAGGAGTGGGGTATGATAGTCATAGACTAAAGGTATGATACTCCATCTCTATCCATGAAGGATATCTACAATGCAGCTTGCTGCTTTGTCACTACACTAAGAAACTACAGAACAGACCTCCTGCAGAGTACATCTCCTACCATGTTCCCCTTCAATAAAGCATATAAACTATATTAAAGTCATAGTCCAGGAAGAACTCTAGCCATCATCATTGTCTCTGGTTTAGGTCCTTCTGAGAGAAGATATACCTAACCATCTTTTGATTAGAGTTGAATTCAAAGAATTTTCCCATCAAGTAGTGGCACTAAATCTTCAGCTCAATGAACACTACAGCTAACTCTAGGTCATGGGTAGCATAGTTCTACTTGTCATTCTCTATCTCAGCTCCTAAAATATTTTGTAAAACTTCTCCATCCACAAAAAAGAATCCTCTTTTTTTTGTCAAATTTGAAAAGGGTGTCACTACCCTAGAAATGTCGGGTACAAATCTCTGGTAGTACCTAGCCAAAACAAGCATCCCTATTTCTTTGGGGATGTAATCCTAGATACATCTTTTGAAAAGATGTATCCATGCTCTGCCACACCTATTTGGAATAGAAAACTCAAAACTCCTACTTCCACAAGGGTATGTCTGCCCATCTCGAGTGTGATCAGCTGCACCCTCCTATGACCGAGTTTATCATGTGCAACTTGTGCTTCCTTTTTCGCCAACCGAGGTAAATCACATACCAACGTTATAGGTAAACCACAACCTTTTTTCTTAATATAGTCAATATGAGTATGAACTGTGGATATAAAGTCATACCCAACCTAACATCATAAGGCATCAATGCTGTCACCCTGAGGTTCCAACCAAAACTCTCACCTCATGTGTCAGATCACGCTGTCAGCATAAGTGTGATTATCGAGTCTCCTTCCAATGGTATCTCTATAAATGGGGATCAAGTAAATAGTTTAACGATAAACTCTAGGTATTGTATAAGATTCGTGGAAATAAGAAATGATTAGTATATATGTCAATTAATACGGCAACTAGTAGAAGACACCGACTATTCATCGAATCATTCCTAGAGAAATTGGGTTATACTCCTTGACCATATGCAGCTACTCCCTTACCCAGTCCTCTAGTTCTCCGTGTCTAGTGGGGAAAACATTGTGGGGTGGTTGTAACATGATGAAATGTTCACCACATCATGATAGTCTCCTAGCTATGCTTCCACATCTACATCGCTACAGATTCATCTGTCCCTAACACTTATTCTTCCTGAAAAATTTATATATGCCCAAGTCTCTAAGACTGCCACCAGTTTCATGCTTTCCCACTATTAACATTAATTGTTTTCATCCGCTCAACAATTGGACAATCAACCACTATGGTTCTTTCTAGCACCCTAACATAGGTAGGAATTCATAGATGAATCATGCAGGCTTGTAATTTTTTAAAGACACCTCGCTCAGAAGTCCGAGCCCTGATGCTCTGATCGTATTGTATTCATCGAGTACAAGGAATGGTCGATACACATTGATGAACACTCAACAACAGACATGTCGTCCTGCCAAAGCTATAAAAGATCTAGAGAACTCCCAACCACCTACTCAACCTAGTCATCAGTCTCCTGTGAGTAATCTTTTCTCAAAAAATGAGGGGTATCTGATGCTGAAACTCATGTAATGAACTATGCATAAATGTGTCCTCTATCAGTAAGAAAAATTATAAGCACATCCTCCAGCCAATCCTCAGCTGCCTGTGGGTCTGTCTCTCCCTAGAACCTCTATGAACTCTGATGTTGGAACTCATTCAATGCACTCAAGAAGCATGCACCCTCTGTAGATGAGGATAGTGGCATCGGCTACCCAATAGGTAGTGGTGTTGCTGGTACACCACCCAGTGGAACAACTGCCATAAGGGGGCATTCACTAAAGCCTCATCGCTCGGTGGGATATTATCACGTACTCTAACTAGAAACATGGGTGGCTGTCTTTGTGGTGGAATCCTGATAAGGAACCGGTGCTACGAGGTCATTATGTTATACCTGGTAAGCTAACTCCAAATAATTCAAAATAAAAACTTTTCAAAAACACACGCAATTTGAATTTTCATGCACTAAGTCAGAATTCGGAATTCAAGGTCCTGGGGTATGGATACGTCAGCCACCACACTGACACTAGACTCCGCAAACTGAAAACAAAACTCATAACACTTAACACTATTGCTTTAGGGAAAAGATCAGAGTCCTAGTTCTTTGGTAGAACCGAGCTCCATGGATACCAATTTTTCATGACCCATCCCCAGGGGCTCATTCCATGACTACCCCGAGCCCACCTTATATAGGCTAGGGAATGTAGACTGTCACAGAAAGTCATATTCCCTAATAACTAGATGGTATTTCCATTATAACCTGTAAACTAGCACAACTATTCACAAATCTTGATACATGCTCCAAAAAAAACAATATAGTAAATATGGTGTATACAGAAAGTAAAAGGGGCCAGAATACACGCTCAACAGTAAAGTACACGTAAACAACAAAGTACAAGTAAAACTGAAAACAACTCCTTTGAACACCCACCAAGGATCCTACCTGAAGGGTAGGTATAGCTCTCGAATAGTCGTCTCTATGGTACGACTTGTTTAAAGTCCACCTCCTAGCTACCTCTAGTCTTGGTACCCTCATCCTCAGACAGCACTGTCTGTCATCAAAACCAAACACAACAATGTTAGGGTGTAGCCCAAGCAGGGGTGAGTGTAACATTACTCATTCAGGACCCAGAGACCTCGTAGGTCTCCTAGAGTTCCACAATGGAAAGACGACAAAGCATGTTCCCAACACTACTTAGGTATATTCCCAAACATATACCTATGTTGTCAATCTAAACTCATCTCATACATGTGGGAATAATACCACAAATGTAACAACAAAATGGTGAAGTATCACATAGCAGTACCTTATTCATAAGCACAAAGTAAACACAGCTCACACTAGGATTTATTATAGGGGTAGTAACAAATAACATCCATAGTCACAAAATTTGAACACCTTGGATGCTGGAGAAATCCTCCACTATTGAGTATAGTGGGCCTTCCGCATCACACAGAGGTGCTTCCCACTAATCTTGGACTTCTATGGTACTCCTCTTTTCGAGTATCGTGGGTCTTCATTGTACACATAGTCGCTCCCCACCATGGGTATGTCACATCACACAGAGGCGCTCCACCTCGTGGTCTACGTAGGTACTCCTACTGTTGAGTATTTTGAGGCATCTGCATCATGTATAGGTGCTCTCCACCAAGGTCCAGTCGGGTCACATTGAGGTGCTCCCCACTGGGCTTGTCGAGTCACTCCGAGTCGTAATGGTCAACAGTCATCAGATCCTTGCCAGTGGTAGAGTTCCGCGCATAGTGTGATTGGGAGAACTACTTCCCAATCCATAATTCATGACTCAAACACATTTAAGTCCCATGAAATTTTATCCCTATGTTCTGTCATGTCTTAAATAACCCATCACAACAGACGACGCGTCATTCAAACGCCCATTCTATATGTTATTAGCATTTCTGCTCTGAGGAACCAGTTGGATTTGGTGTCTGATTTACGCCCTCCGTACTTTGACCATAAAAAAATATCATGTTTAGTATACCAAAAGGACCACCTCGATCCAATTATTCTAGCGCTGCTATCGGTTTGTCAAACGGAAGATCGGATCACATATTGTGGCCAAAAATGCGATATAGGGTTCAGAAGGGTCTGGGTCCGGACCGACCAGGCCCGACCCCACTTGGGCCAAACCTAACCGGTCCGAGTCCATCCCGAATGGCATGGGCCATGACGGGCCCAGTCGATTGGATCGTAGTCTAGCCCGGTGGCGCGACCTGCTGTGGCACGGCCCGCTGTGGGCGAACCGGTACGGCGCGGCCCAGTGGGCGCATGGTCCGCCCAAGCTGGTGCCGAAGGGGGATCACCCCTCTTTTGGCTTCCCGAATGGCCCAGCAGACCGTTCAAATGGGTGGCACGGGGGACCCACCGGAGGGGTCCCGCCCGGTTTGGTGAGGTCAGCTAGAAGGCAGGCTAGTCTTCATCCCAGCGGCAGCTGGTCTTCCTCCAAACGGCACGGTCGCACACCGCTACTCCGCCGTGGGCAGCCGCCCATCAACCTACACTACGGCCTAGCGGCGGTGGCCCAATACTCCAACGGCTACGAGGATGCATGCCGCCACTCCACCAAGTTGTCGTCTGGTTGTCGGTGGCCACCGTGCCCCATCGTGGCCGACAGGTCACAACCTCCTCATCAACTCAGGGCACAGACCCGCACCACCCATCCTTCTTTCACGACCGGCCAGGTACCGGCCACCACCTTCTTCCGCGAGCCACTGTGGCTTCATTCCAAGCCTGAAAAATTAGACGATCATATATTCATGAACATTGAGTTGAGGGATCTTTGTCCATATATCATGATCATTAAAACATCATGTTTATAGCATCAATAAATAATTGGCATTGAAGAACACATGAAGAATGCGCAAAGAATAAAAAGAAGTAGCGGTAAGGTTTATTTGTAGGATGATGGTCATGTTTGTTTTTCTATCATCATAGTAAATTTATGATATGATGAATCAACAATGTAATTTAAAACATAAATAAATCACATACATCATCCTGCAATAATTATTCCTACTTCTGCAAGAAAGAAACATCTGCAGATCAACTAGTTAGTGTGTTGATCAGCATCCTTTGTTTAGAAGATAAGATCGTGGGAAATAATAAATTAAACTAATTGAGTTGACACAACAATAATGTTTAAGTTGGAACAATTAATTCGGGGGAGAAACCAAAAGTCACTGCCACATCCAAGAGGTATTTCATGTTTTTAGTGGTCCCCGCCATTGATTTAATAATGGAAGGTTTCAAACTCAGGTGGTCCCCACCACCACATTCAAATGGTATGTTTCACATGGAAAAATAAAATAAAAGATGTTTTATTTTATTTTTATTCCTTTAACACACCTAGGAAAAGTCCAAATACTTACATTCACCCTCAACTGACCACAGTCAAGGTGAAGGTATCCTTAAGTGAATAGCGGCGCTGTGAGTCTAACTGTGTCCTCATATTTCAATTACAAGTATCGATTTAAAATTTACAGAACTCCACTTGCACGTTTAATGATTGTACCTGAAATTTTTTTAAAAATTATTAACAGTCACCCTCGACCCGCGCCAGTCGAGGTTAGGCTCTTCCTAAGTGAAACACGCCCCAATGAACCCAACATCACTCTCAGATTTCTAATCTGAGTTACCATTTAAATGATATGGATTTCACAATAAAATAATTGTCACCTAATTATTATATTTATAGCCAAAAACTAACATTCATTGGTGGCCCGAGCTGGCCGATGATAGTATCTGTCAAAAGAAATCATTCCCTCTCGAGTTCAGCACTACTTTCGGATTTTTAATTCGAGTTACCATTTGTGAGTTATAAGAATATGAAAAATAAATTAACATTAATCAATTTTTCTATTTATAGTTATTCCATTTTCATGTTTTATCACAAGATTCCCACACTGACTAATATTAAGTCGTGATGAGGGTCAACCCACCGTCCTGAATGAAATGGTGCCCTTAGATTTTTGATCTGAGTAACCATTTAAGAATTATTCCAAATTTTCCAGAAACCATATTACAAGCCCTAATTAAAATTTTAAAAAAATTCGACGGATCATTCTGGACACTCCAGGCCTCGGAATCGCACGCCATAAAATTTCACGGTCTTAAAATAACTCCAAATAATTTAAAAAATTATTTGTAATTTCTAGGACATTACAGACTATATGACATTGTATCCTTTGGATGTCCTTCGATGTCTAGTGACAAGGTTTATGGTGATTCTCTCCCACATCCATGTTGGTATGAGTAGTGGCTTCATCATCCACATAGAATTCTGTCTTCCATATGTCACTTGTTGAAATACCAGGCACTTTGATGTATACTCAGCAATATCCATCTTTGTATTGTCTCGTCCAAGGTTATCATGGATATCTCATTACATTTTTTTCTCCTTGGATGGATATAGAAGGACGAGATATGTTTGATAATCCGAGTATTATTATTTTTCTCTTGATCAAATGGCACACATTATTGTGACCCAAATTTTAAAACTCTGTCATCATCTATATTGATATCTTAGTATTTCCCATTTTTAAAGGCTCTAACCCTTTTCTAAATTTCATCATCATTTATTTCAACATCTCTTATTTTCCACATATGGTATGGTCGAGAAATAATATGATAAAGGATTAATGATGTTCCTCCCTTAATAAATCCCATATCCATCCCAAAAAATCTAAGAAGAATGGATCCTTTTCTATTATCATCATTGATAAAGATGACGGATCCTTTCTACTCAGTGCATCCACAACCTTATTTTCCATACCGATATGGGAGTGGGTTGGGAAATCATAATCATTGAAGAGCCCTATCCATCTTCTCTTATGTATATTAATATCTTTTTATGTGAATATCACAATCACATAACTACAAATAATACATAGGATAGTTTTTATCATGGAGTTTCAAAATCTTTGATGCGTAGGCCACCACATTATTATTTTTCATTTGAAATCGTCCTAATCCATTTTTTGAAGGATCACTATAAACCATAACGTGTCTTCCATTTGTTGGGAGTATGCGTACTTCCATATTGATTAGCCTCTTTTCAACTCCTTTAACTAGTCTTCACATTCTTGAGTCTAGAGAAACATTACTCAATTTTTTTTATGCTGGGTCATTGGGTTTTGAAATCATGAAAAATTCATCAAAAATAGTCTATAATACACAGGTAGACCCAAAAATCTGCGAATATCCATTACAGATGTTGTCTTGGGCTACTCTTTAGTCACCATTTTCTAGTAAATGTCTTTTGATGAAACCTTCCTAGTGATATCATTTCCTAAGAATGATACATCCTCCATCTAAAACTAACATGTATATTACATTGCATACAACATCTCCCATTGAAAATTCATTAACTCAGTATTCAAAAACTTCTCAAGTTCATCCTTGATCTTGTAGTATATGAGAATATCATCGATAAATACTTCCATAAATTTGATGTGGTAATCTCCAAAGACTGTATTCATTCAATCCATGAAAATAACTATAAATTAATGAGTCCTAGGGAATCAATATGAATACATAGTGTCAATGCCTCATTCGAAAGTCATTATTGGGAATATCTTCCTTCCTCACCTTTAATTGGTTATATAAGGTACCAACCTTAAACAATACATAATCATGAGATCATTCCTTAATTTGACATTAATTCACATTGAGGTTATTTTCAGGTTTTGGGTTTTAGCGAATTGGTCCATAACTATAAAATTACTTCTCAAATATTACAATGTTGACACTTCTACTCTATCTAAGAATTTCCACAATAATAAAAATCCTTAAATAAAAACAGAATTATATTGTTGATAAAATTTTATATAATTATTCCATTCTCTTGTCCTACCTTATAACCTATGAAAAACATTCCAAAAACATCGGATGAATATAAAAAAATTAGTAAAGTATATAAAATGAGGAAAGAAAACATTAGTCCAAGAATACATACAAATCAGTAAAGTCATTCTTTTCAATCATAAAACATAATCTATTTAACATACCTCTTGAAATCAAAATATTTATGAATAAAAAATATAAATCATAAATCATAATGGAAACTTGTGGCATCCATAACATACTTACACTATAGCATTCACAGCTATATAGGGTGTAAATATTGGAAGACCCATCACAATATATTACCTATATGTCATAGGATAAAAAGAAAATATTACCTATATCTTGTTACCAAGTTCATCAGAGAGCTATCTTGGGCTCACCCACCCTCGGTTTATCATAGAACCCCCCATATATATAAATAATAAACATGAACTGTAACATAATCATAACACATAAAACAAGATAAAAGGAAGGACAAAATTTACACATTGCATCCAAAGATATCAGTTTAATATATTGACAGAATTAATCCATTATCAAAACCATTTTCAGTACCTAAATACCAAAAAATGGTATATGGTATTTATATTCCTTCTAAAATCATTTCATCTTGTTACGGAATCCAAATATCAAGTAATGATTCTGATGGCGGAATGTCTGTTGTCACTATGTACATTTAAATGAAACATTCCCTTTGTAGTTTATTAAAACTCTTCATAAAACGAAAGTTTTCCTTTAAACCCCAATGAATGATATTCAATGTAAAAGGGTATAATTATACACCCTATAAAATAAGTCTGTGTATAATCTAAAATATGTCTCAATGAAATGTGAATGAGACATAGTCCCTTACTTATAGATAAATTACGTGCACAATAATAAAGAGAGAATAACATTAAACAATGGTTATTATATCATGAGAGTAAGGAAATTCATGATATAATATTTCAATTGGAAGTATATACACTATATAAAAGTGGAATGGTGTATAATAAAAAATAAGTCTCAAGGTAATGTAACATGAAACAAAATCCATTACAAAGATCGTATTATTAGATTGAGGGTAAATAAATGACATAATTGTGTGTAAAAAAATAAACACATCCAATATAAATAGATATTGATTGAAAAAAATCAGATATCATTCAAAAATATTGTTTAAAAAAACCAATGACATGGATATTTAACTAAAATGAAATGAGATTGAGTAATGATTTCCCTTTCAAAGATCACATAAATGACGTAACAATTTATCAATGGTGTGATTATGTGTAGAAATAGAATATCCAAACATAGGGGATTGAAAATTTAATCATAAATAAATATACAGGGAGTACACATATAATTGTTGTATAATATAATCAATTAACTATGCGTAAACCTGAATGAGTAGAAATTTAATTTAAAAATTCCCTTACTATAATTATTTTGTTAATCAAATATATTGTTTAAATGTATTAACTATAAATTCCAATAAATAATGTATAAATAATACATAATATACCAATTTAATCTCTCACATAATCATATAATTACATAATCATGACATAAATGATTAACTAAAATAATGTAAATTGGGTTAAGAAGATTCCTTAGGAAAATTTGGTTGTATAAGAGTGTCACATAAAAATTCATAAAAATAGATTATAATAGAGAAAAGGGTCTCTCATCACATGGAACTAAAATTTAATTAATAAATTATATATAAGTATATATCCCAAAATATGAAAATGGGAATTAAAATACATAACATAAAAGAAGAATTTGACAAAAAGAGGAGTGTGAAAGATTCCCTTACACTGTGTCCAACTTGTCTAGGTCATTATTTATATTTTTGAATAATAAACATATGCTAATTTACAATTTAATCAGATCCTTTTCCAAATATATTATTCATTTTATATATTACCATGTTAAAGTAATTAAATAATTTTTTATGTTAATATCTGTTTATTTTACGTTATTCGGTACATGAACCGAAAATGATTATGTTTTGCTATAAATATTCCAAGTAGTATAAATTACATAATTTCCAAAATGATATTAATGATTTAAATTTCATATATATATATTGCCTATATTTATTTATAATAGTCCATAACAATTAGATATAGGTAGTGAAATTCAACGTTTATGGAGACGATAAGCCGTATGTACACATGGACACTACTTTCATTTATTTATTAATTTTCAAAGGAATGAAAAATAAATGATAAGTAGGTATATTATGATTCCAATATAATATAATATTTTAAATAATTAACATATTTTCATTTAATAAATCATTTATACGTTCCATGTATGGCATGAATGAGTCTTATCACTTTTAGGTGGTAGTAGTTTGCACTTCCTCAAAATAAATTATCGTATTTACACAATATAGAATGCATAAAGATATGATATAAAGTAAAAATACAGAATTATCAAGTAAATATAAATAAAATATATATCATATGTAAATATAGTGCCATAATAATGGCCACCATGAGAGGTGGTAGGATAAAATTGATCAATCATCCTTTACTAAGGTGATAGTTCACCCTACCCAGAATCAATATGTTTGTATCAATTAGAAAGAGTTGTGTGTACATGTAGTTCTAATATTTATCCAAAAAAATAAATGTATATTGAGGATACTAGTGTATTCATTTAATCAATGAATAATAATATATAGGTATTGATGAAGGATAATTAAAATAAATTAACTTCAGAGAAGGCATTACCTCTAAATCGGGTAAATTCCTTTGATTTGAGTCATAATGATTTCGTGAATTTCCTTCTTCCCATTGTAAGGATTCTCGGAATAAGGGAGATATGATGGGAGCAAAATTTTCATATATTTGAAAATCCAAAAGACTTTATATATATGAGTATTCTGGGTTGAGGTGATTCCCTTTTATAAGAGGGAGGAGGGGCACTTTAGGAATATTTTGAAGTATTATTTTATTATAGAATGATTTTCAGATTCAAATGATCCAATAAACAATAATTTAAAATATATGTTTTTTTGGGTAAAAAAACACAAATAATATATTTTATTCATGATTAGGTCATAAAATTAACCTTATCTTTCAACTTTCACCCTTAGTTAAAAATATTAAATCTTAACATGTCCTTTAGCATTTTCACAATATATAGAAATTATAGTGACTATAAAATTCCAATAAAACCATAATTGGATCATTGATTAAATTTCTAATATTATATAAGTTATTTGGACGAATCTTATATTTTTTTGAATATTATATCATTTCAAAAAATTGTTTTTGTTTGAAAAACTCAATTTTGTCAATTTTAACACTTTTAAGTAATTTATTTTCGTTAAAGTCATAACAACTTCATTACATAGAACCAAAGGAATTAACTAATAGATAAAGTGAAAATATCATCCATAAAATTAGTGTATATAATAAAAATATTCAGATAACATTTATTTTAATATTTATAATATCATTTATTTCTATCCTTTATTAATGAAGCAATCATTGTATCATCACTCTGTCATAATTAATTTTATTTATATAATGGAACAAAAATATAAATAAAATACCATGATTTAGTATATATTAATATATTTCTAATGGATATCTATATTTTGATATATTAGTTATATAAAAACATATAAAATTTCTTTTAGAAAATGATACATGTTTATGTTATATTTCAATTCACTTTAAATTAATTCGAATAAAATGACATTTTCACATCCTAGTAGCTCCATGCTGTCCCAAAATCGACCCAAGGAATCCCATGTCAATAAATATCATATAAAATTGTATTAGGAAATGTTTTAGGGTAGTTATATATTATTATAATATTATTTTTTACCCTTATTAACAAGATTTACCCTTTAACCATGGTAAATAAAATTATTACTAATGTTACTATCCATATTGTCCTAAAATTAAAGGTACATGTTTACACAATTTTAGACTTATGATTCCGAATATGTAATCCATTTTTAAAAATTCAAAACACATAATTTTCAGAAATTAATTTAAAATTAATTCATGTTGTCAAAATCAAGATGTTTTTTTAAGATGTAAAAACTACAGAAAGATTGACATATATTTAAGTCCAATAAAAATGATAAATTACTTCTAATGACCATAATCTTATAAAATTATAAAAACAGCATACAACTATACTGTAAAAAAATAAAATGACAATCTAACTATTTAAATATATTAGATGAAAAGGAATTTTTGAATTAAAATGCAATATGATTCACTATTCATTACAAAATGAACTTTATCAGAAAAATTCCAAAAATTTTACCAAAGTATTTTTTTATCTAAATTATATAAAATAATTTTATAATTAAAAATATAACAAATAAATGTGAAAAAATTAAATTTAAATAAGGTTCACAAACAAATGTGGTAAAACTGCATATTCAGAAAAAATATATCTTTTATCAGAAAAATTGATTTTATTCTATTTTCATAACTAGAAAACATATAAGATGAATTTAAAACATTTCATTAAATTGTTAACATAAATTATTCATTAAATAAATATCCATATAGTGTGATATGATATGATAAAGGCAATTACTCTCTTTTTAAATATGATTTTTTTAAACACCTTCTTTATATTCAATTTTTTTTATTTCCATTTATAAAAAAATTGGTAACCAATGAATACTTATTTAAACATGTGTAATATATATTTAAAAATTCAGTTAATACTATTCATTTCAATTATTCCAATGGTTAGGTGTTTACTACACGTTTAAATAATAATACAAATATTTTATTATATTTCTATATAACTCATTGTTGTGTGGAATGTAAGATTTAAGAGAACCCTGTTGTTACGTGTCTACTACGATATCGTTTAAAGCGTCCCCTTTAATGTAAAGTAAATTATTATTTATAAATATTAATATATATGTTAATTTACTATTCTATAAATACTCTGGTCATTACATCTTTCAAAATTTTATAATTTGCATCCTCATAATTTTAAAAATGTCCTTGGAAGCGTCATTGAAAATCCCACATTGGGAAAAGAGTCAATAAAACAACAACTTTAAAAGAAATAAATAGAAGTAAAAATGGCCCCAAATTTATCATATACTGGGATTCGATATAAGAAAACATGTGTATGGAAGACAAAATAACTATCATAGACTAATAGAGAGTGATAAATAACATTATCATGGAATGCTAACCATAATAGTATAACAAAATTGTGGTGGGTAAAAGTATGATGATAAAATAAAGAATGTCACATTTTTTGCTTCACGGTCCATTTCATATAGTTGGATAATTTTATTACTAAATAGGCTAATATCATATTTAAATATACTTACATGAAATTTAATGTTTCACCTAATAATCAATTTCCCCCAAAAATCATGTTTTTCTCCAAATAATGAGTGGTCATGATGAATCAACTTCTATAGAATCACATAATTCAAAATATATGAACTATATATTTCCCCTCTCTTTAGAAAATAAACAAAAAAATTGGTTACTGTGATATAAGATAATCTCCAAAATTAAAATCTATTATAAAAAGAAATACCACTATTAGTCTCCAAAATTAAAAAACCAATACGTAAATTTTAATAAAGACAATTCAGTAAACAATTATACATAAAAATATTCAATATAATCAAAGGTAAGATTGAAACCCATAACTCATAATAATATTATCACTTATTCTTCCATGATAAATCTTAAAAATTATCTCCAAATTAAATTGACAACTCGTAAAGTCTAATACTGAAAAGTAATTAACCTAATCACATATTCTCCAAGATAGGGTAATAATTTCCATAAATAACCCAGATCACTATAATTCCACAATAAAAACATAAATAATTCAAAAATAAAATCCCACAATTAGTCCTCAAATGATTTCCCATATTATTCTATTTTCCATAGTCATATGTTGTTCTGAAAAGAGTGAATGTCATCCAAAACAACATTTTTCACATAATCACAAAATCATTTTCGATAATAAAGATATCAATTTGATAAAACATAATATCCAAAATATTATTATAGTTGATCCGTAAAATAATTTTACTACAAATAATAATTCTTTCTAATCTAGTACATTATGTAGGCTAGTGGTAGAGGATGCACCATTGTCACCCTTCGGTTGTAGGTTCGATTCCCACACCTTTGTCCGACGCAATGGGTTGTCACATGATCTTCATGTTTCCCATCTTCAAAAACTATAAAATTCTAATTACACTAAAAATATTATATAAAATCATCAAAAATAACCATAACATTTTTTAAACTAAAAGGCTATCTCATACATCACATTTCGCATCCAAAAAACTAATAACCCATACATTCCTCGAAGGTGAATGTCTCCAAAAATACCGTTAATCTTATTTATATAAAAAACCCCTCAAAGGGGTTTATATGTCATTGAACTTATAATATATCTTAAAATTTTAAACCCATGATCCTATTTATAACCCTTGAGTAAAGTCAAAATCTCCACAGTTGTCAAATATTTACATCTTATACAAACTTTAATTCCCCAGCCATAAACATTACATAATCATGAGATCAGTCATAAATTTGAGTTTATTTCTCATTGAGGATATCTTATGGTTTATATTTTTATATAGTTAGGCCATAACTATTACATTACATATAAAAAATTACAACTTTGATACTTATACTCTATCAAAATTTTTTCAAAAAAAAAATTAAAACTCATTAAATAAAACAAGATTGATTTTCTTGATGAAAATATTCTTGAATTATGAATTTCTCTTATCCTTCCTTATACCTTGTAAAGAAAATTTCTAAAAAAATGGGATGATCATAAAAATCTTAGTATGGGATATTAAATAAGGCCAGAAAACACTATTCCATGAATACATTCAAATCAAAAAAAAAATCATACTTTTCAATCATATAATAAACATACTTAATCATACATCATGAAATAATAATATTTATGAAAACCCATAGAAATCATAAATCGTACTAAAAACATGTGGAATCCATAACATACATACATTGTTGCATTTAAAGCTACATTGGGAGTTATGTTTTGAATACCTATCATAGTATATTCCCTAGATATCTTGGGAGAAACATTATTGTTTACCTCTATCGTGTTACCCAATGAATCATAGAGCTATATTGGACAAAAAAACCATTGATTTATCATAGAACCACCTGTATATGTAAATAATTCTAAACAACCATAACAAAATCAAAACCTATAAAAAAAGAATAAAGGGAAGATAACATTTTCACATTGTAATCAAAATATATCATTTCAATATATTTTCATAATCAATCCATTTTTAATAAATAAAAATTAAAAAAGGGTAAACGGTATAACAATTCATTTTAAAAAAATCAGGTCTTATAATGGAATCCAAATATCAAATAATGCATTTGGAGGAAGATTGGTTATTTTCCCTATATAAGTTTAAAAGAATCATTCTATTTTTCATTTAGAAAAACACTTCATAAAAAATTATTCCCCTTAAAAAATTGAATTAAATTAATAGAAAAATTGTATAATTATAAACCGTATAAA
The DNA here is from genome assembly GCA_963277665.1 of Viscum album. Taxonomy (NCBI): domain Eukaryota; kingdom Viridiplantae; phylum Streptophyta; class Magnoliopsida; order Santalales; family Viscaceae; genus Viscum; species Viscum album. The sequence continues at coordinate 820,567,117 of OY728161.1, forward strand.
AGATGGTCTTATACAAAAAAAAATATGGCTCAATGAAATGAGATTGGGATAAAGTCTCTTACAACTTGAGAAAAAACTTGAATTAAAATAAATATATAATTTCATTAAAAAATATTATAGTATAATTAGAATAAGTAGATTCATTATATAATATTTCAACGGTAATTATATACACCATATAATTATGAATTGGTGTATAACTACAAATAAGTCTCAATAGAATGTATATTGAGACAAAATCTCTTACAAAGACTGTATCATTGGTTTGAGGATAACTCTATGACAAAATTATATGTCGAAAAAAGTAAACCTAATATAAAATTATATTTAATTTAAAACAATCAGGGGTCATTCACACATATTCTTGGGGAAAAACCAATTACATGGATATTTAACCCAAATAATATGATATTGGGTTATGATTTCCCTTAAAAAGTTTGTATAAATAATGTAAGAATGTATCATTGGTGTGATTATGTGTTAAAATAGTAAATCCACATAAATTTTAGAGGAAATTAAATCTTAAATACCAAAACTATGATTCCACACAAAATATTGGCATTATGTAATCGATGAAGTGTGCGTAAAATCAGTTGAGTAGAAATTGATTTTAGAAATTCCATTGCCAATGTCATTTTGTTAATAAAATAGATTGATTATTTGTATTAACTATAAATCGACATAAATCCAGTTTAAATACTAGATACGATATGAAATACATTTCTCACATTATCATAGAATGACATAATGAAGACGTATAATATTATCCCAAAGAATGGAAATTGGGTTAATAAGTTCCCTTAATAAAATTTGAGATCCTAACGACGTCACATAAAAATTCAGAAAATTATCTTATGGGGAATTTTAAATTAAATAATAAATAAATAAACAATGATTACATACGTATTCTAGGAATTGTATAATTGATGAAGTATGTGTAAAACCCAATGAGTGGAAATTGGGTTTAGAAATTCTATTAAAAATATCATTTTGTTAATAAAATAGATTCATTATGTGTATTCACAATAAATTCCCATTAATGAAATATATATACTAAATGACATTAAAAAATTCATTTCTAACATAACTATATAATTACAAAATATATAAGTATAGTATTAACCAAACGAATAGAAATTGGGTTAAGAAGATCCCTTATGAAAATTTTGCTACCTAACGACATCACTTAAAAAATTAAAAAATGATTGGATGAGAGATAAAGGTTCTATAATATCATGGAAATAAAATTTGAACCAATAAGGATATATAATATCATATCCCAACATAAGAAAATGGAAATTAAAATACATAAAATAATAGATTTCATTGACTAAGAGTAGAGGGTGAAGGGTTCCCTTAACTTGAGTCTGACTTGTTTCATTCATTCATTATATTACTAAATAATAAACATGGGAAAATTTATAATTTATTATTAACCTATTTCATGTTTATTAGTCAAATTTTATCACTTCTTGACAGGTTTTAAAAATTATATATTTATTTATCTTTGTATTCTTCCTTTTGTCAATATTCGGTACTTGAGTCGAAAATAAAATTGTTTTTCAATAAATTCTCCATGTTGTAAATAATTAAATGATATACATGATGGTATTAATGATTTAACTATCATATATATCAATTATATATATTTATAATAGTCCATAACTTTTGGAGATAGGAAATGAAATTAACTATTCATGGATATGATAAGTCATACGTACACATAAACACTACATTCATTGATTTTTTCATATTTAAAAGAATGAAAAATATATGATACATTGGTATATTATAATTAAAGAATAATATCAATTTTTTATATTTTATTTAATTTCATTAACTATATCCTTTATATGTTTCATTTATGTCATGAATGGGTCATGTCACATGGAGGGGGCTTTAGTCCGCACTTTCTCAAATGAAATTATCATATTTACACATTCTGGAATGCATACTGGTATGATATAAACTAATTATGCATTATAATAGACACAATATAAATATAATATATATCATATATAAACAAAATCTGTCATAATGGCCACCATGAGAGGAGGTAGATGAAAATTGAACAATCATCGTTTCGTGTGGCAGTAGTTTGTCATAAAGAGAATCTGTATGTTTGTATCTCTTAGATGGATGTTTGTGTAAGTGTAGTTCGATTATTTATAATAAAAGAATCCTAGTATATTAATTATAATTTTTTTTATGTGATAAAATAATATGAAGACCATAGGGAGTGGATATGGAAAATAAAATAAATGAAATTGTGATGAGACATAACCAGTATATCAGGTGAGCTCTTTTGAATTGGGCGAAAGGATATATTGAATTTACTTATTCCCAAGTTAAGTTTACTATAAGTAAGGGAGGGATGTTGGGAGATTATTTGGGAATAATTTGGACTAACCTAGGGTCTATAAAGTTGTTAGTAATGTGGGTAGATGTGATACCCTTTTATAAGTGGGGGGAAGGGCACTGTAGGGCTGTTTTGATGTATTATTTTATTATAATATTATTTTCTGTTTCAAATTGTGACATACCCATTTATATAAAATATAATAAGCCTTGGGGTCTACGATATATCATCCAACAGGTTTTGGTCATGTTTAGATCACAAAAGTTACCGTATCATTTAGCATTAACCCTTTGTTTAAAACAAAAACTTCTACCATGACTTTTTTCATTTTTAAATTACATGGTTCCTATATTTACTATAAATTTACAAGAGAACAGATATTTGATCATTAATGAAATTACAAAAATTATATATTTTATTTTTATGATTATTATATAGTTAGGACTATTATATCAATTAATAAAATAGTATTTTTTTTAAACTCATTTATATAAATTTCGACACTATTAAGAAATTAATTTTTTTAAAAGTCATAAAAACGTTTTTCCATAGAAAAAAAGGAACTTAATAAAATATAATATTTAAATATAATATAAAAATTTCATTTTGGGCATAAAAATATCAAATTACATTTATTTTAATTTTTATAATATCATTTATTTGAATTCATTATTAATGAAGCAATCACTACAACAACATTGTGTTATAATTACATTTTTGCGTGTGAGTATAACGGCCCAAACATTACGTACATGGTTATTACATAAAAATTGAAACATACTTATTACATTATATAACAAAACCATGAAATGACCGTATAGGTATATTGTCTTTAGAAATTGGGAAACATAAACAACTGGTTCATAAATCATCTACGTTGTCTCCCATTTATTTCATCATATCTAGAGTCTCTTTTTGGAATATCCTACTTAATATCCTTCTTCCTGACCTGGGGAAAATAAAACATACAAAATGGTGAGCTCAAATTCTCATTATGTGTAAAAAAAGAAATATCAAACATATCATATTTATAAGAACATAACATTTTGAAAATCTTATCCTGCAAAAGAGATCAAAACATGGGATAAATCATAGAAGTGAAATGTAATTCCAATAATCATAAAATAAAACATCATGCTTTGTGGAATACACACATAATCATAGAAAATCATTTCTTAATAGTCAAGACCCACTGCCAAGACTATCTTAGCGGACAAAGTCCTTTTCTGAACCGAGTTCACTCCTCGTTTCAGTCCTGTTTAACTAAACCGGTTTAACCTGTTGTTCTAGCCATGTCTATCTCATGAGATATAAATCTTTACCCAATGAATTTGAGGTAGATATAGGTCCCACCCATCTCATAATGATACAATTCTTATGTGTTCCACAAAATCACAAATCATACATCATAGCGTAACCCATGTAATAAAAATCGGATTCTTAAACATCACGTCATCATAACATAATCCATAAAAGGATATCATAAAAATAATTACATCATAACATAATCAAATCAATGTAAAAATAGGGATATAAATAGAACCCTCTGTTATCTTAGATGGAAAATAATTTTGATAAAACACTTCAACTCCATTTTTGAGGAAAATATCCTTTCTACTTCAAAAAAAATTTGTTTCTTAAGATGTCATATAATTTTGAACTAACAGAAGTTGATTAAAAATAAACTTTCAAACATGTAAAGGAAGTTTCATGGAAATAAAGTTATATGAATCCATTCATGCCGTATAATTTTAAAAAACATTCTTCCTGTACATTGGCCAAAAAAGTCAAAAAGTACCTCGTACAAAAATGTCAAAAGACTCCTTTCATATCTTTTACTAAAAACTCACCGAAGGGTAAAATTGGATTTAAACAATTGTAGGTGGATGGAAATAATATTACATATTGAAGAAACATGGATATGGATGATAAATATTCCCTAGTAAATTATGAAGTATAAACAATCTCAGATAAAAATGAGATTGTGAGATTTTCCCTTACCTTAGGTCTGATATGCTTCGTAAGTGTCTGATCCTCCTGTATAATGATTTAAATAGTGTAATTGACTTATTATAGAATCATAAATATTTTTATGATATCATATATGGTGATTTTCTTAGCTTCTAATTAGTAATATTTCATTGCTACTTGTTATTCGGGTGTTTAATGCTTTATATTCGTATGTGTGTTTTATCGAATAAATTCTTATTCCACTTTTTAGGATTTATAAAACACATTTACAGAATGTTATTAGTTTAATATATATCATATTTATTCATTAAATTCATTTATATAATGATTATGCAATGAAGATCATGTAGAACAAGTCACATCACATCGCGAAGACGGTATTCAGTACGTACGCCCGAGCGATGATATCGTTCCCATGATTGTGGAATTTTATTGGAGTGTATGTATACTATTTCAGAATCAATATCACCTTAAAATAATCATATATAGTCATTATTTACACCATTATACCTATCCATGTAAGGTGTTGGTGGAAAATAGTTTACACCACGGCGTGGAGACGGTATTCTGTACGTACGCACGCATGAGGATTTCGTTTTCTGTAGGATGGATAGATGGTGAGATAGGGTTGTTTCATACTTATAATAACATATCAGTATATGAGTGATAATGATGTTTTTACTTCATAATGAAACAACTAAATAAGAATATGTTGGAGAAGAAATAAAGTTGAAAGAATCGGTAACAGATAGTACCTCTTCTTTGAAGCGACTCTTTGAGACCTCCTTTTAGGGCACTAAAAGTGGTCTTTGAAGAAGACCAAGACCTCTAGGATGTTTCTTGGGAAGTGTGGAAGTGAAATGGGTAGGGTCTGTCTGAGCATGAAAGAAAAATGTTGTTTGAGGATGAGAGGGAGGAGGTTCCCTTTTATAAGGGAGGAGAGGGGCACCTTTGGAAATATAAGAAATATTAGTTTATATTAAATCTCAACCCCAGTTAAAAAATTCCAAAATGACTCATATCTGAATATTAGATGAGATAGGGTTGTAATCGCATCAACAAATAAAATTTAGACATGTTAGGAATTTATTTTAAACATTATCAACTTGATTTATCCTTATTTATCAATTTATGTTTATTTGTAGTAATAATATTCTAAATTTTAAATTATTATAAATAATTACATATTTGTTGTGAATATTCCATAATTTCACACTTTATGACATTTCCGACCATATAAATTATAATTTATAATTTTTAAATATTTTTTTGTGATTTTTAAACAATTTTATAATATGTAATTTTTATAAAATAACAATTGTGTCAATTTTGATACTATTCATTTATTTGAATTTAAATAAAATATATACAGAAGATATGTTCGAACTAGAAGCTTTAATAGATTTATAAAATGTTATATGTATCTATAAATCTAGTGGAGAACATTAAATAGTTCATATAATATATATTTTAATATTTTTAAAACCATTTATTTGAAATTTAAATAATAAAATAATTTCAACATCACTATTGTGTCATAATTAATGATAATTATTTAATCCCTAAAAATTATAAATAAATTTTTATGATGTAGATAATTGTATTAGATTTCTGGAGACTATCCAGGATCAAAGTATCATTAATTTTATAACTAAATTAAAATTATTATACTTACAAGATTTAAGAAAGTGACATGTTGTCACTTTCTTTGGTTTTAATAATAATTAAATTATTTTCATTGAAAATGTCCATTCATTGAATCTAATCCGACCATTAGGTGATATGGGTCGACTTTTAGTCATCCAAAAGGATTTTGGTATGTGTTAGGGTAATTTTATAATCTTATATTTACCCTTAATTACCTGATTTACCTTTAACTATGGTAAATAAAATTTTCCGTAGTTACTATTCATAATGCCCAATAATAAAAAGTAGCATATTAACATAATTTGGACCCATTGATTCCAAATATGGAATCCATTTTTCAAAATTCAATACACATAAGTTGCAGTAATTAATTTAAAATTAATCCATTGTTAAGAAAACGGGTTTTAGAAGTTAAAACATTACCAAAGATTGAAATGTTTTTACCTATGAATTAAATGTGAAATTCATGATAATTAAATACATTATATTAAATGGTAATAATATATTCAATTTATTCTTTAAAACCATTCAATATTTTTTTAACCATACAATTTATCTCAATGAAAAAAGTAGGTTTTAATTAAAAATTAGAGTATTTTTACTATTCATCAAAATATGAAAGTTATCAGATAAATATCAAAGATTTATCCAAAGTAAATTTTTATATCCTGATTCCAAAAAAGAAATTTATTATGTCAAATTGAACATATAAACATGTCAAAAACTAGATTTAATGTGGGTGCGCCATCAAAAGGCGGCAAAACTGTATTTTTTTTAAAATACTTATTTTACCCGAAAAATTTATTTTGTTCTTTTAACATGTTATAGAAATTGTGTAAGATGAATAATAATGTTATAAAATTCAAAATCTAGTTAATACTATTAAAAACGGCTAGTCGATAATAATATATCGTTGTTTAGTGAAACCTGGTATTGCGTACTACACACGCTATCGAGGAATGCCACGATTGCGTGTAATGCAAGCCAAGTCAGTATTGTGTCTTGTGAATGATTCCTTTGGTGTTGCATATAACATAAGACAAAATAAAGATATCTGTCCTAAAATTTTAGGGTTTTACATTCTACCCCCCTTAAAATGAATTTCACCCTCGAAATTCGTCACTTCATTACAAACAGATGCAGATACCTCTCTCTCATAATATCCTCAAATTCCCATGTAAATTTTTTTAATTGGTGGTTCCTCCATAAAACTTTCACCAAGCGAGTGGTCTTGCTCCGTAGGACATTCTCGCTACGATCCAAAATCTCTATCGGTTGTTCTTCATAAGAAAGATCGTTCTCCAATGGTATAACTTCTTAACTGAGTACATGTGAAGGATCAGGTATGTAATTTCTCAGGAGAGATACATGGAACACATCGTGAACTCGAGATAGATTTGGTGGAAGCGCCAATAGGTAAGCTACCTTCCAAACACGATCCAGAATTAAAAAAGGAACGATATATCTAGGGCCCAACTTTCCCTTCTTTCCAAATCTCATGACCCTCTTCCAGGGAGATATTCGCAAGAACACTTTATCACCCACTTCAAACTCTTGGTCTTTTCTTCAGTTGTCGGCATAACATTTCTATCGCCTTTGAGATACTCTTATGTGTTTTTGAATAGATCTGTCCATTTCTGCCATCTCATCAACAAGATCAGGTCCTAATAACTTTCCTTCCCCAACTTTATCCCAACAAGTTGGAGTTCTTCTTTTCTTTCCATAGATGGCTTCATAAGGATCCATCTGAATACTGGAGTGAAAGCTATTATTATGAGAAAATTACACCAAAGATAGGTGTTGATTCCAACCACCATTGAAATACTTAGAGAAATCTCTCAACATGTCTTCTAGAGTTTTAATTGTCCTATCAGACTGACTGTCTGTCTGAGGATGGTAAGTAGTGGTGAAACTCAACTTTGTATCTAGAGCATGCTGAAGACTTCACTAGAATTTCGAGGTAAACCTCAGATCCTGATCAGATATAATGGAAATTGGTACTCCATGCAATCTTACCACTTCCTTTACATATATCCTGGCAAGCGGGTCAAGAGAAAAATCTTCTCTAATATCAATGAAGTGTGTTGACTTCGGAAGACGATCAACTGTAACCCATATAGCATTATTGCCTTTGGATGTTTTAGGAAGTCTAGTGACAAAGACCATAGTGATGTTTTCCCATTTCTATTCTGGTATGGGTAATGGTTGTAACATCCCCTAAGACTTTTTTCTCTCAGCATTAACTTGCTAACAAACCAAGCATCGAGAGACATATTCAGCAACATCTATTTTCATGCCATCCCACCAGAAGTACTCTTTTAGGTCCCTATACGTATTTGTACTTCCAGGATGAATAGAAAATGAAAAACTATGAGCCTCATCCAGTAGCTCCTTATATAATTCTGGGATGGGAGGAACACAAACCCGATTCCTGAACCTTATTATCCCATCACAATCAAGGTTGAATTCAGGATCATTTCTCACCTTCTTTTGTAAATCTACATCTTCTTTCTGTGCCTCTTTAAACTTCACGTGTATATATGGTTGAACATTAATTTGGGAAAGATAATATTTTTACCTTTCCATTATAATTCCAAGATGCATCCCTTGTAAATCCATAAATATTGGATCTTTTTTGATCCTCATCATGGATAATCTATCATGGTCTTGTCGACTGAATGTGTCTGCCACCTTGTTTTCTTTCCCAGGGTGATAATGAATTGAGCAGTCCTAATCCTTATTCATCTCCAAACATATTCTTTGATGCATATTCATCTCCTTTTGTGTGAAAATATACTTTAAACTTTTATGATCAGTATAAATATCACACCTTTCACTATAAAGATAATGCCTCCAAATTTTCAATGCAAAGATTACCACAGCTAACTCCAAATCATGAGTTGGGTAATTTTTATAATGGATTTTCAACTCTTGTGAGGCATTATCTATCACCATATCATTTTTCATTAGGACACACCCCAGTCCCTTCATGGATGCATCACTGTAGATCACAATCCCTTATCAACTCCAAGGTAGTGTGAGCACAGGTGCACTGGATAACCTTCTTTTCAACTCCTTGAAATTCTCTTCACATTCCTCTATCCAAACAATCTTAACTCCTTTCCGAGTCAACTTGGTGAGTGGTTTAGATAACCTTGAAAAATATTTCACAAAACGTCAGTAATATCTAGCCAGACCCAGAACACTTCAGAACAAAGTTATTGTTGTTGGTCTCGACCATCTTTCGATAACCTCTATTTTTGTTGTATCCACATATATACCCTCTTTTGAGATTATGTGTCCCAAAAATGCAACTTTTTTAATCCAAAACTCACACTTGGTAAATGTGGCATAAAGCGTCTCCTTTCTTAGGGTCTTTAATATAATTCTCAAGTGATCTTTATGTTCTTTTTTTCTCTTTGAATAGACAAGAATATCATCTATAAAGACTACCACAAACTGATCAAGATAGTCTCTAAAGACTCTATTCATCAGATCCATGAAGATATTAGGGGAATTATTAAGACCAAATGGTATCACTATAAATTCATAGTGTCTATACCTTGTAGGGAAAGCCGTCTTTGGTATATCCTCCCTTAAACCCTTAATTGATGATACCCTGAATGAAGATCAATCTTGGAAAAGTATTAAGCTCCATGTAGTTGGTCAAATAGGTCATCAATGCGTGGGAGAGGATATTTGTTCATGATAGTGATATTGGTAAGTTATCGATAATCAAAGAAGAGTCTCATTGATCCATATTTTTTCTTAACAAATAGAACAGGTGCTCCCCAAGGTGAAACACTAGGGCATATGAATCCTTTATCAAGATTCTCTTTGAGTTGGTTCTTCAATTCCTGCAACTCAATTGGGGTTATTCTATAAGGTGTCATTGAAATAGGTAAAGCACTCAGTATGAGTTCTATTGAAAACTCAAATTCACGATTTGGTGGAAGACCTAGAAATTCCTTCGGAAAGACATCATCAAATTCCCGTACAACGGGCATATTATTAATTGTGAGTTTCTCTCCAAACATTTGAGATAAATAACCTTCATTTAGTGGAATCAAGACCCATAAGTTGGAAGAAATTTCCACTGGAAGGTTATGTTCATCCTTGCATCGATAGATGATTGTTGATTGATAGGGAATATTAAATGTGACTTCCCTTCCTTAGAAATTGACATGAGCTTCGTATAATGAAATCCAATCCATTCCATGAATCACATCAAATTCCACTGTAGGAAGGATCACAATATTTGCAGGAAGCACTTTCCCACAAACTTCAATCAGAGAAGAATTGTAAACTTTTGATACAACTGTTGTGCCATTAGGAGTTGTCACAGCCAACTCAACATCTAATTGTTGAGGTAATACGGTGATACCCATAGAAAATTCTTCAGAAATAAAAGAGTGGGTGGATGCAGAATCAAATAAAACATTTGTTTCTTTAGAGTGGATGGTATGTGTACATCTCAATACTTCGTTGTCGTATTCCACATCGCTAATAGTAATTTCATGTGACTATCCTTTGTCTATGGCCTTAAGAGTTTGTTTACGTCGGTCACCATCATCAACCCTTGGATTTGGGCATTGATTGGAATAATTCCCCATCTTCTTGGACTTGAAACATTGAAGTGTAGTAGGTTCATTATGTGTATCATTTCCTTTGATTGCATCACTAGACATCTTCTTCCCATTATTCCGACATTCAATTTCCCGATGACCTTTTTTTCCACACTTATAACATTTTCTTTTCCCCTTAATACAATTTCCTCCATGTTTCATTCCACACTTTCAGAATAAGGGAAAACTCGTCCTCTTTTCAGTGTGGTCTTTATATTTTCCTATGAATTCCATTTTCCTCTTCTTATCAAACCCATGTCACTGATGGGTTACACCAATATCCATATCAACCTTGAGAGAAAATCGAACAATTTCCTCATAGCTATTGAAGTCCCTTATGGCTAACTTCTTTCAAAGACTTGGTTTTAAGCCACTAATGAATTGATCGATCTTAATCTCAGGTTGGTTAATAATTCCGGAAGCATACCTTGCAAGTATTGTAAAATTTTCTTCGTAGGTACCAACAGATTCATCATCCTTTTTCTTCAGTTCAAGAAACTCCTTGTCCATCTTTGTTCGAAGAATACGAGGGAAATACTTATTGAAAAATATTTTCTTGAACTTGTCCCATTCCATGCACTCAATTTCATCCCTCTACCTCGTATTCTTAATAAGATTCCACCAATGATCAACATCACCTTCCAAATGATACACTGCTATGATGACTTTATCATGTTCAGAACATTGAAGAACTGAAAATATATTTTCAGTGGTACTGATCCATTGTTCAACCACTAATGGATCAGAAGACCCACTGACTGAAGGAGGACACTGCCTCATGAAGGATTCAACAGAATGTTTCTCCTTCCTTTGATCGTTTGGAAGTCCAGCATAATTCATAGCTTGAGAATGTTGTGTGAGAATGGCTGCAAGATTCTTCATTCCAGCTCCTATAATATTTGGTTGCTCTAGGGGACACTCATTGCATTTCTCGTCGCATTCTGCATTAACATGGTTCCTTCGGGTTCCAGCCATTGACTAAAACCAAGAAGAATAGTGTGAGCAACACTAATTATAATAGGAAAAACAAATAATCAAGAATAAAATTTCACACTTAAGGTCTTCTCATAGGTTCTTCATGGCCATTTATAATATACTAAGACTGTGTTCTATTATTAGACATATCCTTAGGATTCTTACTAAGGATTTCACATCCTATTTTCTAAAGGTTGAATTTACCTTTCCTCTGATACCAACTATAACAACCCATAATTTACAAACAATGTTATTACTTAAAAATTGAAGCATACTTATTACAACATATAACAAAACCATGAAAGCACTGTATAGGTATAGTTTCTTTAGAAACTCGGAAACATAAACAACAGGTTCATAAATCATCTACGTTGCCTAACATTTATTTCATCATATCTAGAGTCACTTTTTGGCATATCATACTTAATATCCTTTTTCCTGACCTAGGGAAAAGAAAACATACAATAGAGTGAGCTCAAATGCTCAGTAAGGTAAACAAAAGAAATATCAAACATATCATATTTATAAGAACATAACATTTTGAAAATCTTATTCGGCAAAAGAGATCATAACATGGGATAAATCATAGAAGTTAAATGTATTTCCAATAATCATAACTTAAAACATGAATATTTGTGGCATACACAAATAATCATAGAAAATCATTTCATATTAGTCAAGACTCATTTCCAAGACTATCTTAGCGGACAATGTCCTTTTTTAAACCGAGTTCACTCCTCGTTTGAGTCCTATTTCACTGAACCGGTTTAACCTGTCGTTCCAGCAATGTCTATCTCATGAGATATATATCATTACCCAATACATTGGAGGGAGATATAGGTCCCACCCATCTCTTAATGATACCATTATTAGGTGTGCCACAAAATCGCAAATCATACATCATAGAATAACCCATGTAATAAAAATGGGATTCTTAAACATCACGTCATCATAACATAATCCATAAAAGGATTTCGTAAAAATAATTCCATCATAACATAATCAAATCAATGTAAAAATAGGGATATAAATAGAACCCTGTATTATCATACTGATCGTACTGACCATAATGATCGCACTGATCATACTGATCGTACTGACCATGTTGATCGTACTGATCATACTGATCGTACTGACCATAATGATTGTACTGATCATGCTGATCATACTGACCATAATGATCGTACTGATCATGTTGATCGTATTGACCATGATGATCGTACGGATCATGATGATCGTACTAACCATGCGTATCGTACTGATCTTACTGATCGTATTGATCATTCCAATCATACAATACTGATCCTACCGAATATGGAAATTGATTTGACTCTGCTACTAATATCATTCATTGCATACTTTTTTTGGTATTTTCTCAGAAACACATGCTTCATTTAAATCGTACTCATGATTATCTTATTCATATATATTTTTCTAACCAATACGATGTCATTGAGTTAGTTAGAAACTAATCAAAATGATATCGGGCTTTCTGTTTCAATATGACTGTTATGATGCCAGGTGTCCAAGTCCCTCCGAGTTTTTCGGAGAAATATGACCGTTGGAGGAGATGTGACCATTGGAACCCGGGGCCTATAAATAGGAGGTCATTTGAAGCTGAGTGTACAACAGACAACGATGAGATTTTAGAACAACTGTGATACTTTTCTTCAATAATGATTATAGAGAGAGATGTTGTGGCTTCTCTCATGCTCTATGCTTTGTGTATCCAGTCATTGTATCGAGGGATTTCAAGTAATTGAATGACAGAGGTGCCGATTACCTACAAAATCGAGGGCTGCTGGGGATAGGAAGACAGACGGTCCGATCATCATATCGAGGGCTGGTTGGGATAGGCAGACAGATGTTCCGATCATCGTATCGAGGGCTACCAGGGATAGGCAGACATACATTCTGATCATCGTATCGAGGGCTTACCAAGGTGTTGGTGAGACATACCTTTTATCCTAGGTGAAAGGATAACCCTTCTCTTTGGGTCAAAAAAATTGTAATACTTTTACATTTCTGTTGTTACTTGTATTAGAAAAGAATTTGTATTGGTTCCTTTCTTCTTTACATATTCAGTTGTAATTTTTTCAATTACAATCATTCTATTACATATTTTATTGATTGATTATATACGCTTTATGGTAGAATCATTCATATTTATATTACTCTGATTATTGTGTTCATCATGAATACAATTGCTTTACATTTTTTTAGTATTACATTACATCATACCTTTTATATTCAATATAATTGTGGGTGTTTGTATTTGTATTAGTTTAAGACCATTTAAACTAATCTCTTAAGTGCTAAAACTCAATGGTTTTTAAACCTACAATTCACCCCACCTCTTGTATTGTTCCATCTAATATACATATAGATCTACTTATTCGATCCAACAATTGGTATCATAGGAGGTTTTCCACTGGTTTTTATCTCTTTTTATATTATTACTGACTACACTAACATGTGGAGTGGAAAAGTTTATTGTTTTTAGATGGCAGGAATTAATATTAGGTCAATAGACAATTTGAATCCTTCTAGACCACCAATCTTTTATGGGAATGATTAGGAGTTCTAGAGAGATCGTATGAAGACTTTTGTGATCAATACTAGTGTAGAAAATTTTATAATTCTTATTGGAGGTTACAAAATTCCTAACAAAGAAGTCAGTACTATTACTAACCAAGAGAATCAAGAATATAAACTAAATTACAAGGTTCGCAATAATTTAGTATGCTCTATGACTAGGAACATATACAGTTAGATATCTTCATGTGAAGCAGCCACCTTCATTTGGAAGAAATTATAAGTCACTCATTTTGGTACATCCAAGGTTATAGAAACAAGGAGATCAATGCTTTGTGTAGAGTATCATGGGTTTGTTTTTCCTTATGGAGAACCAGTATGTAAAGTGCAACAAAGGTTTATGACAATTGTAAATAGCTTAAAATCTATGGGAGAAAAAGGTCTTGATGATGAATCTCTAGTTGATAATATTGTAGATATAATTCAAAATTAATGGGAGTCAAAAAGGATAGCTATTGATGAAAATAGAAACGTTTCCCAGATTTCTCTTGATGAACTCTTTGGAACTTTTTTACTGCACGAGACAAGAATGAAGAGACATGCTGATTTCAACAAAAAGAAGAATGGGAATGGAAGTGTAGCCTTTACATCTACGGATAAAACACCTGAAATAATTTCAAGATCTAAAGCCAAGAAAGCTATATTTGATTCAAGTGATTGTAATCTTTCGGATAATGAGTTAGCCAATCTTGCTCGAAGGATGAACACTATTGTGGGAAGGAAAGACTTCCAATATATATTCAAAAAGAAAGATAGGAAGGATAAGAAATATTTAGAGGTAACTTGTTATGAATGTAAGAAAGCATGACATATAAGGCCTGATTGTCCTTTACTGAAGAGGAAAGACAGATAGGATAAACACTCTGAAAGAAACAAGAAAAAGTTTCACAAGACAATGACAAAGAAAGTCTTAATGGCAAATGATACCTGGAGTGCAAGTGGTAGTGATTCTTCATATGATTCTTCAGAATATGAGTCCTCGGGACAGAGGAATATTGTACTTTTATCCAGATTACCAATTGAAGATCATTGTCTCATGGCTAAGGTACATAATGTTGAATCTATTACAAATGTCTCTTTGAATGCAAATTATACTGATAATAGATATTATGAATCTTCAAATGATGGATCATCATCATCAGAAGATGATACATTACCTTCTTTTGATAAAGTATCTATATTTTCTAAATTACTTGAAAATGAAAATTCTAAACTCAAGAAGAAGCTTGAGAAAGAAAATTCTATAATTTCAATTTTGACTAAAGAAGTATCATATATTTCAAAGGATCTTGATGTGAAAACATCTTATTTTGAAATTATTTTAAAAACCCTTGAGAAAGTCAAATCTGAAAAAGATAAACTTTGTAAGGATCTTGAAAATGTGATTTCAAAGAAAAATGTTTTAGAGCCTAACTCTCTTTCAAATTCAAATTTTTTGGAAAATAAGAATTTTTTTTTAAAATTAATGTCAAAAATTTTTTCTTTGAACAAATGTTTGTCAAACTTTACTCATGGAAAGAAAAAAATTTACAAGATGTATTCTCAAATTAGACCTTTGAGAAATCGTTCTGCTCTTGGTTATACTCATTCCAAACCTGTTTTTAGTAATAACTATTTTGTACCTCAAAAAACCTATTTTTGTTCTAAGTGTCAATATGGAGTACACTGGAGAAGATATTTTTCTCTTAACAAAACTCAATCTTTCGGATTTCATAATGCCTATTTTGCAAAACAAATGTGGATTCCGAAAATTCATTTATCCAACCCTTCTAGATCCAAACAAGTTTGGATTCTGAAAAACTAATTGTCTATTTTTTAGGAAAATGAGAAGTGTACCAATAAGAATATTTGGTACATGGATAGTGGTTGTTCTCGACACATGACCAGAAACAAAGATCTCTTTGAAAAGGTTATCAAAACAAAAGGTGGAAAAGATACCTTCGGAGATAATGCTCAAGGAATGATTGTTGGTATAGGTAATATCGTTTTTCTTGGAAAAGATCTTATTTAAATTTTTTTGTTTTTTAATGGTCTTAGGCACAATCTCATAAACATAAGTCAATTATGTGATGAAGGTTACCTTGTGAATTTTAGATATGATAAGTGTCTAGTTCACAATTACAAGGATGAGTTCATTCTATCTACTCATAGGCAAGATAATGTTTACACTATTAACTTAGAAGACCTTATGAGCCAAAACATACCCTGATTAAGTGCAATAGAAGACCAATCATGGCTATGGCATAGGAGACTATGACACTGTAATCTAAGAAACCTTAGTAAACTTTCAAAGAAAAGACATGTGAAAGGACTACTGGACCTTAGATATGATTCTTCAAATGTCTGTGATCCTTGTCAATTTGGAAAGCAACATAAAACTAGATTTAAATCAATTAATGATGTTTCAACTTCTAATGCATTACAGCTAGTGCATATGGATCTTTTTGGTCCTATAGAAACTGGGAGCATTGGAGGAAAATACTATGTATTTGTTTTAGTTGATGACTTTACTTGATTTAAATGGGTCTAATTTCTCACAATGAAATCGGAAGCCATTTCCTATTTCAAAACATTTAGAGCCCAAGATAAAAATGAGAAAAACCTATAATTGATAACTATTCATAGTGATCATGGTGGTGAATTTTAAAATTCATATTTTGAAACTTTTTGCAGTAAGAAAGTTATTACTCATAATTTCTCAGCTCCAAGAACTCCTCATCAAAATAGTGTTGTTGAAAGAAGAAATTTTATTCTTCAGAAAATGACTCAAACCATGTTGAGTGAATACTCTATTGCTAAGCACTTCTGGGCTAAAGCTGTTAGTACTGCCTATTATGCTATAAATCGTGTTTTAACTAGACCATTTTTTAATAAAACCCGTTATGAGTTATGGACAGGCAGAAAGCCAAAAGTTTCATACTTCAACATTTTTGGATGCAATGTATTCATTCTGAATACAAAATATAATCTTCACAAATTTGCCCCAAAATATGATGAAGGAATATTTCTAGGTTACTCCACAACTTCTAAGGCTTATAGGTTTTTTAATAAAAACACTCGTACTGTTGAGGAAATAGTACATGTAAAATTCGTTGAAATGGATCCTTTTGTTTTCAACCAACCCAAACAAACATCCAAATATGTGTTTTCAAAAATTGATTATCAACATTTGATAGAAGATCCTTCTAATAAGAAAAATATTCAGGAAGATACTTCTAAAACATTTACCATGGAATATTTTCTACCATATGTTAATGAACACGTTTTACAAAACCCAAATAAATTGTTTCTTAGGAATTATCCCAGTGATAACATCATTGGCGATGTAAATCAACCTGTATGGACCAGAAATTGCTTAAGAAATGAAGTAGAACATCTTTCTTTTCTTTCCCAATTTGAACCTAAAAGTCCAAGTGAGGCCTTAGGTGATGATGATTGGATCAAAGCAACGCATGATGAACTAAATGAATTTGAGAGGAATCATGTCTGGACTTTAGTTGATAGACCTAATGAAACAACTGTAATTGGTGTAAAATGGGTTTTCAGAAACAAATGTGATGAAAATGGGATCATTGTAAGAAATAAAGCAATACTTGTTGCTAAAGGATATAATCAACAAGAGGAAATAGACTATGAAGAAACATATGCTCCTGTAACTAGACTTGAATCTATTCGTATTCTATTAGCCTCTACAGCATATTTCAACTTCAAACAATTTCAAATGGATGTAACATGTGCTTTTCTAAATGGTTTTGTTCAAGAAGAAGTTTCTGTCGAACAAACGCCTGGTTTTCAAGACCCAAAACATCATGATCATGTTTTCAAACTTACCAAGGCTCTATATTGTCTTAAACAATCCCTTAGAGCATGGTATGATAGACTTACAAGATTTATTTTACAAAACAATTACACAAAAGTTATAGTAGATCAAACCCTTTTTATAAAAATGGAAAACAAAAATGTTTTGATTGTTCAAATCTATGTTGATGACATCATATTCGGATCAACTCAGAAATATTTAACTGATTATTTTTCAAATTTAATGAAATCCATGTTTGAAATGAGTATGATGGGTGAGTTAACATTCTTTTTAGGTTTTTAAATTTCTCAAAAACCAGAAGGAACATATATATCTCAACAAAAGTATATAAAATATTTACAAAAAAAGTATGGTTATGACAAGACTAAAAGTATTAGCACTCCAATTGGTACCTAAAATACACTTGATCTTGATGAAACTGGGAAACCAGTAGATCAAACAATCTTTAAAGGTATGATAGGGAGTTTGTTATACTTGACAGCTAGTCGACCAGACTTAATGATTTCTGTATGCTTATGTGCAAGATATCAATCTAATCCAAATGTGTCTCATTTAAAATCCGTAAAGTGAATCATTTGGTATTTAAAAGGCACTATGGATTTATGTCTTTTTTACTATTCTGGGAATGATTTTGTTTTAAAAAGTTTTTTAGATGTTAACTTTGGCGGTTGTATAATGGATAGAAAAAGTACATTTGCAACATTTCATTTCTTAGGAGATTCTCTGTTTTCTTGGTCCTGCAAGAAACAACATTCAGTAGCATTATCCATTGTTGAAGCTGAATATGTAGTAGCTGGAAGTTACTGTTCTCATGTATTGTGGATGAAACACACACTCACTGAATATGGATTGATTTTTTCCAAAACTAAAATTCTTTGTGATATTACTAGTTCTATAGATCTTATCAAGAACCCAGCACACCACTCTCGTGCAAAACACATAGATATTAGGCATCACTTTCTTAAGGATCACACACAAAAAGGAGATATTATTTTAAAATTCATCAGAATGAAAGAACAACTTGCTGACATTTTTACAAAACCATTACCTTCCAATAGATTCGAGTTTATAAAAAAGAAGCTAGGAATGATTACATTAAAATAATCATTCATATCTACTTCATGTTCTATAATTCTCCTTACAGTAAATAAATCCATTTGAAAGGGGGAGGACATTTCTTACAATGTTTTTTTGTTTCTTTTTATCTTATGATCTTTAATTATTTACTCTCCTAGTATGTGTTTTTGTTTTTCTGTTTATTGTATTGACAGTTTTATTTTTATACACCTTTCTTTTCCATCACATCGACCGATGATGGTAATGAATTTCTTTTCCATGGTATCGACCGATGATGGTAATGAGTTTCTTTTTCATCGTATCGACTGATGATGGTAATGACTTTCTTTTCCATCATATCGACTGATGATGGTAATGAATATCTTTTCCATTGTATCGTCCGATGATGGTAATGAATTTCTTTTCCATCGTATCGACCGATGATGGTAATGAATTTATTTTCCATCATATCGACCGATGATTGTAATGAATTTCTTTTCCATCGTACTGACCTATCATGCTAATGAGATTGTTTTCTATCGGCTTGTCAGTTCATGGTAACGAGAATGTTTTCCATCGGCATGTCAGTTCATGGTAATGAGATTGTTTTCCATCGGCATGTCAGTTAATGGTAACAGGATTGTTTTCCATCGGCTTGATGGTTCATGATAATGAGATTGTTTTCCATCGTATTGTCATTTCATGGTAATGACTTTGTTTTCCATCGGTATGACGATTGATAGTATTCTTTTACTTCGTACGGTTGTGTTTTATTTTTAGCTTCTAAATCCAACAATTACCTTACATTCTCTGGAAGGTACTTTCATTTTTTTTTATTTTTTTTCTTTTTTTTAATCCTAAACATTGATCTGTTTTCCTCTAATCTTGACCGTAGAAGATCAACGGTCACCCCTTTATCGCCTATAAATAGCCCCCCCTCACCAAACCCACATCGTTTTTTTTTTCAGGATCTACGTTAAAGCACTACCTCATTCTTTTAAGTCATCGTACGATCTTTCATCGGTAGCATCCTTATGTCTCAGTCTTCTGCCAACACTCCTGCCGATATGTCCTCAAAGGCTTTCTCAGAAAAAGAACTTTTAAGGGAAAGGTTAGTTTCACAAGACTTATATGATTCGTATGATTCTACTATCAATAGAATTATCTTGTTTCAGGGATGGGAGCATTTGTGTGTTGAAATGCATGTTTCTCAAGATCCAGTTCTCATTGATGAAGTTTGTCGGTTTTATAAAACTGTATCTTTAGACAAAAACATGTCTGTTAATTTGCTGTGTACGATAGAAAATTGTCTATGTCTGTGAAACAAGCGGCTCATTTTCTTAATGTCCCAACAGAAGGGGATTTTTTCTGTCCATCTCACAAACTACCAGAGGAAGTTGGTACATTTAATAGAGAATGTTCTGAGATGTCTCTTTTTGTTGTGAATGAAGAGAAAATGAAAGTGGCTCATCTTTCACCAGACAATAGGTTTGTGGCTCTATCGATGCAAGGTTTTCTTATCCCAAGGAAAGGGGATAGAGAATCTTTGAATGTTTCTGATATTTTTATTCCTGATTATTTAGTAAATATGAGAAATGTAAATCTCATGGGATATGTTTTCGAAACAATTAATAATGTGAAGTCAGGGGCAATCAAATCTCATTTGATCATGTATCCATCCTTCCTCACAATGTTTATTCTCGAGAGTATGAAATTTTACAACATTTCTTTGAAAGGGAAGCTGATAGATTTGAAGCACTAATGGATTAGAAAAAGTACTATGAAGAAGTTGAATGTTTTTTTATCAGAATTCAAAACTTATTTTAGAGATGTAGAAGCTGAATCAGCTCAGAATCAATCGGCACCTATGCTAGCCAAGGACATTAAATCTGCTGGTTTTACTCAAAAATATGATTCGCAAACTAGAACAAAGACTAAGAAGATGCCAAAGTACAGTAAGGATGTTGTAGCCAAATGGAGAAAGTATAAGTAACAAATAAGGGAAGGTGATCCAAAGTTCGGTCTTGACCCCGCTGAGGGTTTTGCAGAAAGAATAAGGGTAGAAAAAACCCTTAAGGCTAAAAAGAAAAAGAAAAATATTTTGAAAAGAAAGGCTCAAGAATTTGACGTCTCTAATGTTTTGAAAATGGTTGAGGATGCAAGTGCTCAACTAGCAGAAGAAGTGCTTCAAGAACCCATCGTACAGAGTCTTCATGAAAAATAAAAAGGAAAACAAATGTTAGAAGAGATAGATGAAGTGGAAGAGGAGTAATGAGTTTTCTTTTAGAATTCCTTCAGACTTCGAAGAAGAGTAGGGAGGAATCGGTTCAAAAGCTTAGTGAAGGTGTTCAACAAGTTCCTCTTGGTGATCAAGCACGAACTCCAGATATAATTTCGTCTCAAGAAAAGCAAGGTGCACAATCCTCTCACACTGATAAAGTTATTTTCAATAGAGATAAATTGGAAGAAGAAAGAAAGTAGAAAGAAAAAGAAAAAGGAAAACAGCCAGTTGTAGACTCAAGCCGATCAAATGAACTGGCTTCGTACGATTAATATACTGATTTAGAACACACAATCTCTCTCAAGAAGAGTGATTAAATTTTCCATGTTTTGAGAAGGGTTGAGAAGAACATTCCATATTTATCTAGGCTGGAAGGGAAGATTGATTTTATTACTGACAATCAAAAGAAGAAGTTTGGATCTGTTAAAGAATTAAGAAAGAATGTTTTGTCAGTTGAAGCTAATTTGAATGTTCTTTCCGAAAGTACGGTTGCTCATAAGAAAGCCTGCAGCAAGATGACCAAGTGGTCATACAAAACAGAGAGCTCAGTCAATGATCATGATATAGAAATTGAAGATATAAGAAGGTTGAAAAATGAGATTGCAATTTCTTTCAATATGCTTGACAGAGAAACACTTGAAAGGTTGAATCGTTTGTCTTCCCAACAAGCCGATGTTCCTTCAGTAAATGACTTGTATGAGAGAATTAATGCTTTCCAGGATGAGTTTTCCAAGTTTTCTTTTTTCAAAGATGAAATAGTTTTCTTGAAGAAACAAAACTCTGGTTTATCTAATGATAACAAGAATTTACAAGACATAATTGATACTCTTGAAGAAGTAATCAAAGTTCAGGAAGAGACAATCATAAATCAGGATCAACTCTTTGCCGATCAACAAGACCTTCTCAGGTCTCAGGGTGATGCTATTTCTGAAGACAATAAGGATATCAAAAAGATGAAGGTGGTTCTTCATGAGTTGATCGAAAAGGATAAGGAAAGAGAAAAGAAATGACTTTTATTTGTTCTTAAGTTTAGGGTTGATTGATATCGTAATGAAATTTATTTTATCCATTGTCTTGTGTTTATTTTCTAACTCTTTCAGACAATTCAAGTTTACCCCTTTCTTTTTGTAAATCAAAAAGGGGGAGAATTTTTATAAAGGGGGATAATGCTTTACAACACTCTTAAGGAAAATCTACGAATTCAATCCTTCGGAAAGTCCATACCTAAGGGGGAGTTAGTTTTATTCAATTTCTTATTCAGAAGAGTTTCCAATAACTTAGGGGGGAGATAAGTATTTCCTTTTGTTTTTATTTTGTGATTTGTGCTTTCCAAAAAGGGGGAGATTGTTGAGTCAAAAGTCCTCTTTTGACTTCTATGTTTTGTTATGGAAATCCCAAATGTTTTGCTGATCATACTGATCGTACTGATCGTGCTAATCATACTGAGCATGCTGATCGTACTGACCATAATGATCATACTAATCATGATGATCGTACTGAACATAATGATCGTAGTGATCATGCTGATCGTACTGACCATAATGATCGTACTAATCATGTTGATCGTACTGACCATAATGATCGTACTGATCATGCTGATCGTACTGACCATGCTAATCGTACTGATCAAGCTAGTCGTACTGACCATAATGATCGTACTGATCATGCTGATCGTACTGACCATAATGAGCGTAACGATCAAACTAATCGTACTGACCATGCTGATCATACTGATCATGCTGATCGTACTGACCATGCGTATCATACTGATCTTACTGATCATCCTGATCATGCCAATCGTACAATACTGATCGTACAGAATATGGAAATTGTTTTGACTCTACTACTCATATATTTCATTACATACTTGTTTTGGTACTTTGTCAGAAACACATTCTTCATTTAAATCGTACTCATGATTATCGTATTCATATATCTTGTTATATCCAATAAGATGTCGTTGAGTTAGTTACAAACTAATCAAAACGATGTTGTGATTTCTGTTTCAATATGACCGTTATGATGCCAGGTGTCCAAGTCCCTCCAATTTTTTCAGAGAAATATGACTATTGGAGGAGATGTGACCATTGGAACTCGAGGCCTATAAATAGGAGGTCATTTGAAGCTGAGAGTACAATAGACAACGAAGATATTTTAGAACAAGTGTGATACTTTGCTTCAATCAAGATTCTAGAGAGAGATGATGTGACTTATCTCATGCTGTGTGCTTTGTGCGTCCGATCATTGTATCGAGGGCTTTCAAGAAATTGAATGACAGTGGTGTCGATTACCTACAAAATCGAGGGTTGTCGTGGATAGGCAGACGGACGATCCGATCATCATATCGAGGGCTCCCAGGGATAGGTAGATAGACAATCCGATCATCATATCGAGGGCTTCCAGGGATAGGCATATAGACAGTCCGATCATCGTATCGAGGGCTTACCAAGGTGTTGGTGAGACAAACCTTTTATCCTAGGTGAAAGGATAGCCCTTCTCTTTGGGTCAAAATAATTGTAACACTTTTACAATTCTGTTGTTACTTGTATCAGAAAGGAATTTGTATTGTTTCATTTCTTCTTTATATATTCAATTGTAATTGTTTCAGTTACAGTCATTCAATTACATATTGTATTGATTGATTCTATATGCTTTAAGGTAGAATCATTCATATTTATATTACTCTGATTATTGTGTTCATCTTGAATACAATTGTTTTTCATTTTATTATTAATACATTACATCTTACCTTTTATATTCAATACAATTGTGGGTGTTTGTATTTGAATTAGTTTAAGACCTTTTAAACTAATCTCTTAAGTGCTAAAACTAAAAGTTTTTTAAACCTACAATTCACCCCCCTCTTGTATTGTTCCATCTAATATACATATACATCTACTTATTTGATCCAACAGTTGACTGAAAATAAAAATGAAAACTTGTAAAGGAAGCTTCATGGAAATAATTTTCTATGAATCCATTCATTCTGTAAATGTTAAAAAAAACATTCTTCCCGTACATTGGCCGGAAAAGTCAAAAAGTACGTCGTACGAAAAACGAAAAAAGATTCCTTTCATATCTTTTACTAAAAACTCACTGAAGGGTAAAATTGGATTTAAAAAAATTGTAGGTGGATGGAAATAATATTACATATTGAGGAAACAAGGATGTGGATGATAAATACTCCCTAGTAATTTCTAAAGTATAAACAATCTCGGATAAAAATAAGATTGTGATATTTTCCCTTACCGTAGGTCTGATTTGCTTCGTAAGTGTCCAAACCTCCTGTATAATTATTTAAATAATTTCATTGACTTATTCCAGAATCATAATTTTTTTTATGATGTCATATATGGTCATTTTCATAGCTTCTTACTAGTAATATATCATTGCTACTTGTTATTCGGGTGTTTATTGCTTTATGTTCGTATGTGTGTTTTGTCGAATAAATTCTTATTCCTCTTTTCAGATTATAGACACATAATTTCCAGAATTGTATTAGTGTAATATATATCATATTTATTCAATAAATTCATTTATATAATCATTATGCAATGATGATCATGTAGAACGAGACGCATCACATCGTGGAGATGGTATTCCGTACGTACACATGAGCGATGATATTGTTCCCATGATTGTGGAATTGTATTGGAGTGTATGTATTCTACTTCATAATTAATATCACTTTATAATAATCATATATATTCATTATTTACACCATTATACCCATCCCAGTAAGGTGGTGGTGGAAAATAGATTACACCATGGGGTGGAGACGATATTCTGTACGTACGCAGGCGCGTTGATTTCATTTTCCGTAGGATGGATAGATGGAGAAATAGGGTTGTTTCATACTTATAATAAAATATCAGTATATTAGTGATACTGATGTTATTAATTTATAATGAAACAACTAAAGAAGAAGAAGTAGAAGAAGAAATAAAATTGAAATAATCGGTAATGGACATTACCTATTCTTTGAAGTGCCTCTTTGAGACCTCCTGTTAGGGAAATAAATTTGGTCTTTGAAGATAACCAGGACCTCTAGGATGTTTCTTGGGATGTGGGGAAGTGAAATGGTCAGGGTTTGGATGATCCTGAAGGCTCAAATTTGTGTGAGGAGGAGAGGGAGGATGTGCCCTTTTATAAGGGAGGAGAGGGGCACCTTTGGAAATATAAGAAATATTAGTTTATAATAAATCCCAACCCCACTAAAAGACTTCCAAAATGACTAATATCCGAATATTATATTAGATAGGGTTGTAATCTCATTAACCAATAATTTTTACACATTTTAGGAATTTATTTTAAACATTATCAACATGATTTATCGTTATTTATTAATTTTATTTTATTTGTGGTAATAATATTCTAAATTTTAAATTATTATAAATAATTACATATGCGTTTTTAATGTTCCATAATTTGACACTTTATGACATTTTCGACCATATAAATTTTAGTTTATAATTTTTATATATTTTTTGTGATTTTAAATCAATTTTATAATATGTCATGTTTATAAAATAACTATAGTGTCAAAATTGACACTATTCATTTATTTCTATTTAAATAAAATATATACATAAGATATGTTTGAACTAAAAGCTTTAATAGATTCATAAAATGTCATCTATATCAATAAAATTAGTGGAGCACATTAAATAGTTCATATAAAATTTATTTTAATATTTTTAAAACCATTAATTTGATATTTTAATTAATAAAATAATTTCAACATCACTATTGTGTCACAATTAAGGATAATTATTTAATCCCTAAAAATTATAAATAAATTCATATGATGTAGATAATTGTATTATATTTC
Source organism: Viscum album (assembly GCA_963277665.1). Classification (NCBI taxonomy): domain Eukaryota; kingdom Viridiplantae; phylum Streptophyta; class Magnoliopsida; order Santalales; family Viscaceae; genus Viscum; species Viscum album. Next base: position 820,593,277 of record OY728161.1, read on the forward strand.
TGTATATTATTCATGTTAGAAGTTTCATTAAGTTTATCACTAAATTAAAATTATTATACTTATAAGATTTAAGAAAGTGACATGTTGTCACTTTCTTTGGTTTTAATAATAGTTAAATTATTTTCATTGAAAAAGTCCATTAAATGAATCTAATCCGACCCTTATGTGATATGGGTCTACTTTTAGTCATACAATAGGAATTTGGCAGGTGTTAGGGTAATTTTATAATCTTATATTTACCCATAATTACCCGATTTTCCTTTAACTATGGTAAATAACATTTACCGCAGTAACTATTTATAATGCCCAATAATAAAAAGTAGCCTATTAACATAATTTGGACCCACTAATTCCAAATATTGAATCCATTTTTCAAAATTAAAAACACAAAAGTCGCAGAAATTAATTTAAAATTAATCTCGTTGTTAAGAAAACGAGTTTTAGAAGTTAAAACATTGCCAAAGATTGAAATGTTTTTACCCATGAATTCAAAGTGAAATTAATGCTAATGACATAAATTATATTAAATGGTAAAAATATATTCTATTTATACTTTATAACCATTCAATTTTATAATTTAACAATATAAATTATCTCAATGAAAAAAGATGTTTTTAATTAAAAATTAGCGTATTTTTACTATTCATCTAAATATGAAAGTTGTCAGAAAAATATCCAAGATTTATCCCAAGAAAATTTTTATATCCTGATTCCAAAGAAGAATTTTATTTTGTCAAATTGAACTTATAAACATTTCAGAAACTAGATTTAATGTGGGTGCGCCATCAAAAGGCGAAAAAACTGCATTTTTTGAAAAATACTTATTTTACCCAAAAAATTTATTTTGTTCTCTTACCACGTTATAGAAAATGTGTAAGATGAATAATAATGTTATAAAATTAAAAATTTAGTTAATAATATTCAAAACGGATAGTCCATAATAATATATCATTGTTTAGTGAAACCCAGTATTGCGTACTACACACGCTATCGAGGAAGGTCGTGATTGCGTGTAATGCAAGCCAAGTCAGTATTGTGTGTTGTGAAAGATTCCATTGGTGTTGCGTATAACATAAGACATAAAAAAAATATTTATCATAAAATATCAGGGTGTTATAGTGAGTTTTATATCCCCATATAAATTTTTTAGTAAAAGATACATGTTTATGTTATATTTCTCATTACATTAAATTAATTCTTCTAAAAAGTCTTCTTCATATCCATGTGGCTCCATAGGGTCCCAACATCAAATAAAGGATTATCATGGTCATAAATATCTAATTTAATAGGAATAAAACATGTTTTTGGGTAGATTAATATTATTATAATATTAATTTTTACCTTTATTTATAGATTTATCCTTTAACCGTGGTAAATAGAATAATTACTAAAGTAACAATTCATAATGGTCAAAAATTAAATGTATCTATTTAAAAATTTTTAACCAAATGATTCCTAATATGGAATCCATTTTTCCAATTTCTAAACTCATAATTTTCTATAATTTATTTAAAATGAATTACCATTTTCAGAACCAAAAAACGTGTTTTAATGAAATAAAAACTACCTAAACATTGAAATGTGTTTATGTCCAATTAAAATTTGAAAATATATACATTGACAATAAATGGAACAATTTAAAAAAAAATCATATTATATTTTTAAACCAATTAAAATGAAAATCAATCTATTTAAATAAATTAGATGAAAATGCATTTTTGGATTCAAATGCTATATTTTTCAATATTCATTAAAAATGAACATCATGAGAAAATTAAAAAACGTTTAAACAATTTAATTTTTGGTTTATTTATTATATTGAATAATTTTATTTTGTCAAATATAAAATATAATAGTGAAGATATACTAAATTTTAAAAAGGGTTTCCATCAAAAGGTGATAAAACAGTATTTTTAGAAAAATAATTATTTTATCCAAAAAATTAAAATTATTATTATGTAATATATAGAAACCATATAATGTGAATTTATAACAATTAATTGAATATATAAAATAAATTTCTCATTAAATAAAAATTCCTAGTGAGTGATATGATTATATAAACACAATTATTCACTTTTTATATAGGTTTCCATAAAAACACATCCTTTATATTAATTTTTTTATTTATATTTATAAAAAATTGGTAACTAATGAATTATTATTTAAATAGGTGAAGAAAAAAATTTAAATTTTAGATGATACAATTCATTTCCACTATTCAAACAGGTATGCGTTAGCTACCATTTAAAATAATATTAATATTATTGTATTATTTTTTAGTATAACTCTATGTTATGTGAACATAAGATTTGGGAGAAACCTGTTGCTACAAGGGGAGTACACTATCATAAAAAGCATCCTATTTAATGTAAAATTAATATCATACTCATAAATAATAGTTGATATGAAAATATATTATTCTCTAAATAATTGGATCATTACCAGTGATATCCTGAATAAAGGTCAACTTTAGAGAAATATCTGGTCCCACGCCGCTTATTAATCAAGTCATATATCTATATTAGGGGATTATTGTTCTTTATTGTTATTTTATTGAGATCAGGATATTCAATGTAGATGAGCATTGGTCCATTTTTATTATAGACAAAGAGGACTGGTGCACCACATGGCGAACCACTAAGGTGTATAAAACTATTCTCCAGATTCTCTTTTAATAGATTCTTCAGCTCTTCTAGATCTACAGTGGCCATGCTATTTGGTGCCATTGATATACGTAGATATCAATGAATATTTTCAATTTAGAAGTCATCCCCTTCATCCCGTGGAAGACCATGCAACCCTTCTAAAAATAATTCAGTGTAATCCAACCCGAGGGGCATGTCTTCAAGCAAGATCCTCTCCATTATCTTAATCAATAGATACAAACATGATTTTTCATAAGGTATTAATAACTACAATTTATGTGACGATTTTAAAGGAGGTTCATATTCCCATTTACACTTTTAAATAATTATAGGATGCTTCGAGATATGAATATTGATCTCCCTTTCTCGACAGTTGATGTGGGTTTTCTATATTGATAGCCAATCTGTTCCCAATAAAGTGTTGAACTGTACTTGAGGAAGTACGATGAGAATTCCATAGAGGTTCAGTCCACAATAGTCAACTAGGGAGGAGTTATAGACTATAAATGCAATTATTTTTCTATCCTCTATTCTCCTAGATAACATATCCTCCATATTTTGAGGTGGTGTTTGAATAGTTCTATTATATTTTCACGATATGAAAAAATCTAAAGCATCAGAATCAAATAGTACACTATCTATTCAAGAATGAATAACTAGAATACCTATAACCACATCATGGTCTGGATCCCCCATAGTAGTAGTGATAGAATAATCCCTTCCTTTAATCCTTGGTGGTGTTTTTTGATTCCCCCAATCTACCCTTTGATAAGGGAAATTTTCCACATTATACCCATGCCCCTGTAGTGGTAAGATTTCAATATAGGAAAATTCTTAATATGAAACATCCTATATTTTTCCACATTAGTTGTATACATCATATCCCATCATTAGTTTTTATCAATATGTCCCAGTATTCCTCATTTTATGAAAATCGTGGTTCCATTTACACAGTTTCATTAATTCTTCTTCCCACAATGCTTACACATGGGATGATCAGGCTTCTATCCATCACAGAATTTATATACGGGACCACACACATTAGATTCCATTTCCCACTTCATTTCACCGATCCCATGATACCACTAAGAATCTTTATTCATGGTTTCATCCTTAAAGGATAAATGGACAATATCCTCATAGTTTTCAAAGTCTCGAATTTCAAACAATTTTTATGGAATTGGATTTGGATCGCTAAAGAAGTGGCCCACCTTGGATTCAATGTTCATGAAAAATCCAGAGGCACACCATGCAATATTTTTAATGTTTTATTCATATTCTCTGATGGACTAATAATTCTTCCTCTTGAGTCGGAGGAACACTCTTTCCAATTTGAGGTAAAGGAATCGGGAAAAATATTTATTGAAAAACATTATCATAAAATCCACCAAATCCAAGAACTCAATTTCCTACTGGGGCTTCGTTTTAATGATCAGTGTCCACCACTGATCAGCTTTCCAATGATAAAAATAGTCTAGCAGTAAAAATTTATCATATTATGAGAACATGGAGAAATAGAATAAAATTTAAATAGAGTTAATCTGTGGTTCCGCGTGGAGGGGATCAGAAGATCCACTAAAAAATGGAGGCACTTTCTACATGAAGGAATCAATGAAAACATTTTCTTTCCTTTTAGGAGGAGGTTGGTCAAAATGTTTCATGTTAAAATTGATAACTTGAGCCAGTTTTTCAAGTATTGTGGTGATGTATTGAGCACTCGATCATATCATATTATGAATATCATCAGAGAAAATGTCATATTCCCAATCACATTGATGGTTGTCACGTATTCTTATATTTCCCTCTATTAACTAGGAAAAATAAAGTACAAAATGAAGGCTTGAATATATATATATTGATCATAAAAAGAAAACTTGAACATAAAAAAATAAACATGTAAAAGAGAAGTATATCCTATTATGTGATTCTCTAGGTTTAAATCATGGTTATCCTTGGTCTATTTCATAATATATATTCATATGTGATTTTTTATTATCTTAAGAATAGTTTGTACTATGTTTATGAATATTCCAAATAATATCCCCTGGAGTTTCAAATAAACTGTGCACTAAGGCCCGTTATCGTGCACTAGTTCCCGTTCAATTCTAGATTAAATTAGTGTTTTTAGGTTTTTCACATAGATACATATATTCAATAGATATCACTACCTTTTTGTATCCGGATAGCGATTTATTTTCATTATAAACCACTTATATTATACTTATCCAAATTTAGGTATGTTTTCTTATACTTAGTGTCACCATTTAGGTTCTTATTAATGCCCAGTATTCATAGTCTCTAAAAATCATTATAATTTATAGTAATAAAAACTATATAAATCATATATTTTTACATATAACATTACATGTTTTTATGAATAATTATACATCAGAGTAAAATCCATGGATTGTTATGTCTTGTGTCTCAGACGATTATGTAGATAAATCTAAAAATAATACATTAAAAAACACTTATTTATTCAATCTCGATAATGTGATCCTAACTTCTTCTGAGCCCTTACATATGCATAGGGTACCCTAGGGATAACATTAACAACAAGATGAGCTAAATAGCCTACTAAGGGGACAACTGTAAGAACATAGCATTATCACATGTGATATAAGTCTTGAAACTATGATATAAAAATCCATGTTATATATGGAATAATAACATTTAGAAACAGAATCATATAAACATGGAGTCATAGTAATGTGGTAGAAATAAAAAAGATGACTTTATCGTGATTCAGGACTAATTGTGGGGACCGATTCAATTGGCTACACAAGACATGGCTAACGGCCAAGACCGTCACAAATGGAATCACTTTTCAAGGCAACCCACCAAGACCGCTGCACATAATGTCTCATGAGACTCCACATTACCCAATTCATTGGAGAACTATATAAGAAAAACCATACTAATATTTCTTGAATATTTTTTCTATATAAATAATCATACATACTCAAACTTACACAATCATAAGTGCTACCGATGGAATGAATTGTGTACCATAATAATGTCACAATGCATAAAAAATGGGCATATCACAGGAGTGTACATTGAATAATATCAGTAAAATATACATGAAAATTTATCAGGAAAATAGTCATCTAAAAATGTATGTGATGTCAAGTAGAAGTGAAAACATGTAAGAAAAGTATATAAGAAATTTTAGTATTAAAATATGTTTGTGCGGTTTTATGGAAAATAATTTAAATCTGTTAAATTAGAAAATTGAAAAATCATGTATATAAAACCTTAAGTGACAAAATAAGGATTTCATCATAAGTAATGATTTTAGAAAGATAATCTTGGATTAAAAAATAATATAGAGTGAAAATAAAATCAGTTAAGAACTCTAGAAGTTCCGTCAAAACAGGTTAGCTTATTCGGATGTTTTGACGAGGGAATCACCTAAAAACATGTATATATCAGAAATATATTGATCAAAGGGTATTTATGAATTATTTTTCTACATTTAAAAATAATTTTGAAAATTCTCATAAAAAATATAAGATAACTTCATTTCGAAAAATGAAGATAAGGCAACCCGAAGGAACAAATTAGGTTTAGGTAAAATCCCTTACAGATTATCAGTAATGTATTGGTGTACTTTAGTGGGTTTAATGGGAGAAAAGTGGTTTATCATTGCTTATAAAACACTAAGAATGTACAGAGGATCTGGAAAATCATTCCCCGTCATTTGGGACTACACCTAAAATGGAATTACATAGATGACATTCTTGAATAATAGTGAAATATAGTTAATCCATTACCTTAAGTCTAATGGTGTTATCCACTTGATATTAATGACCTGAATAGTCAGATTATGTTCATTAATTAATAATTCCAAAACATGTTCAATATTTAGATGATTTAGTATAATGTTTTTTCTTTTTTTCAAAGCATTTTGATGGGTTAGGTGGTTCAATTCCATTATCCGATTATGTTTTTTCTTTGTTTTTAAGATCACTTTACTTATTTTCTTTAATGGAGAATCATGTAAAATTGGGATGGTTGTGTAAATTGGTGATATATTTTATTATTAAATATTAATAAGGTTACAAAGTTGTGAATTTAATTTAGTTTCATTGAGTGAAGTTGAACCATTATATAAAACATTAGTGATAATATTTTGGAATATTTTATGGTTTTTCATCAAAACAGATTCATTTTTCATTATAATTTAATACCATGGGTAAAAAAATAATATAGAACCTTAAATAAGATATATTAAATAAAAATCAGGTTCTATTATAACAAAAAATGTTCCATGACAAGAATTGAATATGGTAATAGAAATTAAAAACTCATCATCCTTGAATATTGTAAATTAATACATATCAGATGTCGTATTTACGAGTATTATAATAGAAGTGTAAAAAGAAGATGATAATAACATATTCCACTATTAGAAAAACATTCCATTACATGTAAGGTTTCGAGGTTTTTATACATTTTTTATTAGGATAGGTTAGGATAGAAAAGAAATCAAATGAACATAAAATGAAGGTAAAATAATTGAGAAGAGGAATTTACCTCTTGAATCAATCTTACATTAGAGTATCTTAAGGGGAGAGGATTTGGTATTTTTAAGGGAATAATTGATTTTATAAATGGGGGGTCTTCAGGATAGATTTCGTAAGAATTTAGGCAAGGCACAAGGCTAGATAGGAGGGAGTAGAGAGTTAAGGAGAGGTGGTATTTGTACTGTGGGAGAGCGGGGGTTTTCATAATATTTAATTCCATAGTTTATTAATATCAATTAAGATAATAAATAGAGATTATTCCAAGACCAAAAATAGAAATAGGTTCTAGTGAATTCGAAATAATGCTTCATAGGCCATCTATGATGCAAGGAGTAGTCCATTTAGATTATAATGTATATATGGTAAATTACCATATTTTACTATTCATAAAAATTCCAGTATTTTAAAAAAATCCCAAAAAATAATGCTAACATTTTTAAAAGTTTATAATAAAAAAAATGAACTCCATTTTTCAAGAAAAATTATAAATATATTTAATTTATCATTTAATTAATATCAAAATTTAGTTGAAAAATACAGATTTTAAAACAAAAACAGATTTTATAATGTTTTCAGAAAATTTAAAGGGTCATTGAAAATTAACATAAAACTAGAATAAACAAAAATTCAAATTTAATGACAAATATTTAGAAAAATTCATTTTATTTTAAATAAATAAACAAATTTTAATTATTTATTTATGACTTAAAAAAATACTAATACTTTAACCATGGTCATATTATAACATAAAAGATGACTAAATATTATTTATTCCTTCAAGGGTGAGGTTACTATTATTCTGAATGATATAATATTCATGAAGATCATATTACAATTCAGAAGAGTGAAATTAGAATTCATAAGGGTCAGTAACTATTGAACAAAACTAGTTTTTCCTTATCTGGTTCTAAACATCTTACTGATCGAAACAATGTATGTTTGATTTTCGAAATTCAAATCACAAAAGTGTTAGAATAATGTTTTCCAGTCACAGTGTACTTAGTAGTTCATTGTCCTGTGATTTCATATTTTAATATGATGTTTGAATAAAATAGGAATTTTCTTTGATAAAATATTGGGTCGTTATAGGCAACATGGGAAAAAGGGGGAGTGATGAATTAAAAATACCCTTTTCAGCTTAGTATGTAATATAATAATTTCATATACAATATTATGATGGGGTCATATTGTAAAATATTGAGTTATTATCAAATGAAAACATTGTTTGACAACATATATTATATATAACACATAGCCTAAAAATAATGAAATAGTATTATTTAGATAAGACCTCATTAACATAATCATTATATTGATAGGATTAAAGAGGAATATTTTCTCAATTAAATATAATGTGGCCCTATAAATTATTGAGAACTAATTATTACATAATCATTAAATTTCATGAAATATTTTTTATTCTTTAAATAAATGTTTACTTAAAAAATGTTTTTTCTTGCCACTTCTAATAGAATAATGTAAAGAAATTAGAAAACATTTTAATAGATATTTAATAAAGTGGATATTTTTTTCAAAACAGTCATATTAAAAATATATTTGGTTGATATTTTTGGATATTTTGGAATTGATTAATTTTTGATTAAATAGTGAAAAATTGATCTCTTTTTTAATAAACATTTATTTTTAATAAATAATGTAATACAGAGGTCCCATTTGTCATTGAGTATTTTTCAATGAAAAATTGTCCTTTATTATTAATATGTATTCTATTTAACTATACTTGGATCTTATTTTTATCATAATTATATAAAAATCATTTTCACCCATAGTTATTTTTCATAGTTAGAGAGTGGTTTACTTACTTTGTATGAAATTGATGTGTGGTTTATCCTTGGGGTACTAGCTAGTGCATAGATAACACACGATGTGCCTAACTACTTGAATAAACAATTCTGGATAATAAACTAGAAACCAATAAAGTTGATATTGTTTTATTTTGTATTAAAGTGCCTCTTTATTTCCTGAAAATGGATCTAACATTGGATTTTTCTGTCTCAGAGATTGGAGAACCACTCACCCATTTAATTTGATCTAATATGGGGGCATTTATTTATCCTATGAATCTCTATTCTCTTAGTAAGACATCATTCTTATTGGAGTTTGGTGGTTTTCATTTGATCTACTCCTATCAAACTCATGGTTTCATAGATCTATATATTATGTTAATATAAATAAGGCATTTTATGTAAAATATGAATATATTTGGATTTTTTGATAACATGGGTAGAGATCTATGATGGGTATTTATATATTCAACCATGGTTTTTGGGTGTTTGAGTGTTATTCTTCGTTTTTATTATCAATCTAATGGTAGGTGGACTCACTATAGAATAATCTATTTAGATATTTATGGAATACTATCAATTTTTTTGTATTTACTGGATTTGGATATGAAATTGTTATGAAAATCAATCTAAAACCCTCTATAGTGATGGTTTGTGAGTTTTTAGTGGAATTGTGTAATTGTGTAATGTTTATTATGTAATGTACCGTAATTTTTTGTTCATAAATTTTGGATGTTAAAATGGGGATATTTTTTATATTTCTAATATGGTTTAATTGATAAATTTTCAATAAAAATGATTTTATTTAAATTTATTGAATTTTTTTGATAGAAAATTTCATTGAAAAAACAGTTGTTTTATTGAAATTTTTTTTATGGCATTGGGTTTTGTCATAAAGGTTGTGTGTGTTAATTTGAATTGTGGACAGATAGGGGTAAGGATTCTACCACATACTTTGTGGAATTGTTATGTGTTAGGGATCTCCACATAGAAGGGTTCATTAAGAGACGTATTAATTAAAGGACAAATCACCACTCACGATTATAGGGAGCACCATGTTTCATGCATTATTAGTTGTGTGGATATGTGGAAAGGGATTGATTATGCCAAATGGAACATTTGAAATGGATTTGAATAATTTTGTAGTTTATTTTCAATGGTAAATTGAAATTTGGTTGAAAAATATTTCATAAGAAATTTTTTTATATTCTTATGTAAACTTTTTTATTAATTTTCATATAAAAACAGTTTTATGGAAATGAGATAACGTGTTCTATCTTAGTGGAATGAGTAGGGAAGTCATTTGGGAAAAAATTCTATGTTTCCACACTCACCCTATATTTGTAAATTTGGTGATTTTGTTGATTATGTTTATCAAGACATGTGAAAAGATATATTGTCCCAATTCTTTGGTGGTTCATCATGATACATGCCAGGGAGTGGGGGTTGGAGCTTAGATTAGGGGTCTTTAGAGACTTGAGTTTTGATAGTTTTATCTTCTGATGTGTACTTTGATATTATTTTATTCATCTATAGTACTTTGTTTTAGTATTTTTTTAATATAAATGGTTTAATTTGAGTTTCCTTTCACCGATATCATCCATAATTTATTTGTTATTTCATTACGGCTTGTTTGGTTGGGGGTTTTCATTCAAAGGAAAATAATCCCACATATATATTAAATCCATTCAGAATTTTTTTCCAACCATTTGAGCCTTGGGGATGACCCATAAGTCCATGTATTGTTCCTTCATCTTATCGAAACAATGAGAAGAGGATAGATATTATATTTAATATAGAATAAGAAAATCATAGTATAATTGGAGAAATTCTCCATTGAATTTGTTGGTATTTTTTATGTAAGAGTATTTCCTAATTCTATAAAATTATAAACCTATAATGACCTTGTGTATGTAGGTGGCCTATTGATTCATTTTGATTTTATATGTTTTAGAAGGAAATAATTGGGTATCCTTTTTTTGTCTTATGATAGAAATTTAAAGATTATGTTTCTACCACTAGATCTGAGAGTGCAGGTTGGGGTTGTTACACATACGGTCGAAAACTAGTAAATATATATATGAAAATAAAATAAATTTTTAAAAAATAACTATAAAAATTAACATAAACTAATTTTTAAATAAATGAATAATGAATTTCAAAATCATGTAACTCAGTTTTTTGAAAATCAATCATCCATTCATTACCTCAACATTATGTTTATATTAGTACCTATAGTTATCCATAACTCAATTAGTCATTCCTCAATAGTAACCCCAATAATATATAATTTTGATAGATGTAAATATATTGGATATTTATTCCATTTTATATATTTTTTAAAAAAATTATAACATAGCTTCTACAGAAAAAAATAAATTTTTGAAAAAACAATGATATATTTTTTAATATAACAAAAGACCCTAAAATTACCTATTGATAATGAAAATAAATATGATTATCAAAAAATAATTTCTATTATAGTATATACCATTATACGAAATGTAATAATAGGACACTCATATTTTCTATGACATTAGGAATATAATTTGATTATCAAACAATAATTTATCCTCCCTTAAAAATTTATAAGACATAATGGGTTTTCATAAATACATTTCTCGACACCATTTTTAGTAATACTTTTTTAATAAATACATAAACCAAAATGATTCAATAATATCATAATAAATAAATACAAATGAATTTAAATTATCATTTCAAATATGTATCATCCAATGAATCCTTCATTTTAATATGTGAATGTTTCATTATTACTATTTCATAATTATTTAATCATATAACTCAATTTTTTTCTAAAAATATTACTTTTTTGTACTCCCAAACTCCATTTCCTAATCCCATTAAATAAAATATAAATCAGTTCTTTATAATGTTTCATATAGAGTATATGATCCAAAAATTTATTTCACATGGGATTGTATGTCTTTCTGTTTAATTGTGCCTCTATTTCATTCACTGGGACACAGTTTATTTAATACACAGAAATCTCTTTATAGGGTTATTTTCATGAGATATAACTATTCCAGAGCATACATCGACATTCTAGTCACCACTCAATGATTTATTTTCATGAAAAAAACAGTCTTTACTTTACTAAAGAATTATAATGTTATAAAAAAACATATACATATCCCATAGACTCACCCCTATGGTTTTTAATAGTTCAAAAAATTCCAAATATCATAACATTTATTTAAATTAGTTAAATGATATATATACCATAGAAATTATAATAAATAATAACTTATAATCCATTTATGACATTTTTAAATCTATATTATCATAATTCGATATAATCCCAATATGCATGTTAGGTATCCCATTCCCTAATATCAACTATAATATTTATATACCTCTTCATTATGAATGTATATATTCAAAATAAAACTTACAATTAAAACTAATATTGAAACACATTATTTTTAGTGTTTTTGAGATTTATTAAAAATTTAACTATAAGAAATCATGTGATTTTATGCCAATGGATAATTTTATATCCATTAAGAGAAAAGAAAATTAATATAAAAAAATAATTAACTGTCTATGAAAAATTCTAATCCTACGATACCATTATATGAATATAACACATGTGATGTTTCTTTATAACCTATAGAAATGAGAACTTTATAAATAAGTGATATTAGCTTCTCAATAATGGAAATCCTAAGCTATTATAATTAAATAATATATGTGAGCATAAAATAATCATATGGGTATCATCATTATATATAGGAAAATCATACATAGAAATGAATATTTAATAAATCAAGGCATAAAACCAGAAATAAAATAATAGACAAATCAAATGTGTGATTATTAAGACCCATACCCCAGGGACCATGCCAAGACTACCCCACTCCCTCTTCCAAAATGCCACAGGCTAGCGACTAGCATTGAGTAGGTGTATCCCAAAAAGGGGAGGAATTTTCCTAACAACCAGTACACATGCACATGTATCCAAGAATTAGTTCTCAACTAAAAAGTAAACATGCTAGAGTACAAGCCCCACTAATGTAGAAAAGTACAAGCCCTTGGATATCATCTACTAGATTCCCTACCTAAATGGTATATATTATAAGCTATCTGGATGTCATTAACGTATACAACATCTTTTGGGTCACCCTGAAGGACCTTTATCACTAAGACACCATAGAATCTGTCAATACTATCCATCATCTACAAAAGACACTATAAGTTAAAGAAATGCTCCTGTAGTGGTTAGCAAAAAAATTACTATGTATGGAACCCAAACCAAAAAGGAATTACATAATGTAAACCAAAAATAATCACACAAGGTATAACACAAATAATAGCACTAGGAAACACCTTAAAGGAACACCACTAGAAACTCCAAGAATGAACACGAAAAAAGAATACCATGAAGGAACACCACTAAGGAATAACATGAAGGAATACAACTAAGGATGAACGCTAAGGAATAATATGAAGGAACACCAGTGAGGAATAAATCAAAGGAACTCAAAAACAGAACACCATGAAGGTACCCCACTTATAGAGACTATGAAAAAACACCATGAAATAACACTACAATGGAACACTATTAATGAAAATAGTGATGGAACAAAACTAATTATTAACATGAAGGAACACTAGGAAGGAACACCATTAAGGAACAGAAAGAAGGAACACCATTAAGGAACACCACTAATGATGACCACAAATGAACATCGTGAAGTATCATCATGAAGTAACATCACAATGAGACACCATGAAGGAACTCCATTATGTAATATAATGAAGGAACACCATGAAGTAACACCACGAAGGAATACCATGAAGGATCTCTATGAAGAAAACCCATGATGAAATTCAAGGAATAATTGTTTGATTACAACTGTATAAATATAAATTATAAAATGGTATACTATTAGACGTAATCATATAACATCAATAATTGTCGAGTCACTCAGACTCATTGAGTCACATAAACCCACGGAGTCACTAAGACCCATTGAGTGACTTAGACTCACTGAGTCACATAAAACTGATGAGTCAATTAGAGCCATTAAGTCACAATGTCCCAATGTGTCACATAGAACTATTGAGTCTCTTAAACCCATTGTGTCACATAGTCCGACAAAGTCACATAGACATGTAGTCATATTCTTCTTGTTATATCCAACCACATGATTACCACCCTTAAAGAGCTTGTTAGAAGAGAATCTACATGTCATTCCAATTATTTTATGTCAAATTAAACTAAAAATCACATAGTGTATCTCAATATGAACACCACATCGTGGGGATCCCAATTCCATATATAGATCATCTATCAGATTTACGGTTTGAATGATACAGTGCTCCTTTTAAAAATGGTCTAGTTGCCTTTGAGCCAGGTCCAATCCATTTGGAATGACACTACAACACCCAACTCTGTGTCTGAAATCCTAACCCTTCCACTAGTCCTGACCCGACCCCCCCCCCCCCCCGCCGAGCCTGACCCAACACATTGAGTCGACCCTTCCCATTGGGTCGTGGGTCCTTCCTGTTAGGCCGCACAGTTTCCCAAGATCGGCTAACTATGAGCGGGCAAACATTTCTCACACATACGTGACAACTGTCACATCCTCTCCCATTATACACTGTCATTGGTTTCTGACCACTATCCCTGCAAGAAGTCTAACGAACTGTATGCAATCACACACCCATGGATGAGCCATAAGTTTTTCGGAATAATTCAGATCACCATCGGCACTACTGATCCACACTGTCATGGCCAGCCTGGTCGTGGCCAATGATCACCACCTTTGGGTGTTACTGTAAGTTCCTATACCATAGGCAGTCAAGCTGGAAGTTGCCTACCAGCAGGAAGACGTGCTTTCATGCGCCACCGTCGGTGTCACCCTATGGCGAAGGTCCTTCAACATGCTCCTCAACCCTCACCACTGGTCAAAATAATATTTCAGCATAGATCTATGATCATCGATTCCTGATATACACTGTTCTGGTGTCTGCAGACGAAATGACTTCGATTACTGCATTTGATCACATACGGAACTGCACGACCCTCGTCGAGGGACAACCATAGTGGTTCAATGGAGAATCGTGAAGAACAAGTAAGGAAGAAGCATCCAGAACATCCAATATAGACATATATTGGATTTTTCAATGGCAGCCTCGAACCATCAATGTTAGTTGAATAACAATGTGGAAGAATAATCAAAATTTTAAATTGATTTAACCTAATTCAATCCCCTCAATATAAATTTATCCAACCCACAATAATGATTGTGGCGTTGATCAACCTATTCATGGTTTGATCTACATTAATATTTGTAATCATGGTCTGGAAAAGTAAATAATGAAGAATAACAACCCCTAACTCATGTTTGGATAACTTTTAGACATATGTTGAAGTCATGTTGTCACGTTGATCCTTGTTATGTCTTCGTTCATCAATTTATCATTGCTTGATTGAATCTCATCCTCCGATCCACCGTCACCGGTGAGAGAGCCTCATACTCCTTTCCTTAGATAAACTATTGGATTCTGACGATAGCCCTTGATTTCTAAGAAGTCCTATTAAAAATAGAAAATTCCACTAAGTCAACAATTAAAATCCATATAATATATTCTTATTAAATATTTTGATGACTTTCACTTCCAAAAACCTATATTCACCCTCAACCCGCACCGGTTGAGATTAGGAAATGTTTATGGAAAACACCCCATTATGAACACAATGGTGGTATCCATTTGAAGATACCTTTTCCGACTAATGTAAAGCCATTCAATGGGTAAACACGAAATACCAAATGCAATGGTAATGGAAAATATCTGAATTGGTCACCCAATTATGAGTTATTCCGCTATTTTAGTAAAACTACACATGCACACTACTTAAAAACATATCAATTTTTAACATATCATTCAAACCACTAAGTGCCTCTAAATCACGTGTAGTCTTTTCCCCGAGACTCGTAATTTATCCAAGAATATTCTAAATATAGTACAAGGAAAATAAAATTTATTACATTCTCCTTGCATAATGAATTTATGCCCCTCATAGGCAAACCCCTAGATACCCAAACAAATGAGGGAACAATGATGAGAAAGAGCCCCCGACTCCCATGTAATCTTTTAGAGATTCTCATGCTACCACTGGGAACAAAATAAAGGAATAAACTAATTTCCATGGTTACTCTACTTAAAATCCTTGATCCCCATGCACATGATGCAATGAAAGAATCCTCAACAGAAACAATCGTCGACAAGATTCCATTGAGCCATGATATATCCTACATATAGAGGCATTTCAAGAACTCTATTTAACTCTACTCCCTAAAAGAGAAGAAATGGCTGACTTGGGGAGTCGGTTAATGATCACCCATTTGGTATCGTGTTCCATATATGAACATAATAAACCAATCATGATGTCCATCAATATCTCTTCCCACTCCCTTAATGGATCCATAAAGAAGGAAAAAAAGCAACCCCTTCCAAGCACAGGTTCACGACACTGTGAGTTGTCAAACCAAAAAATTTATTCAAATAATAAAATAACATTTATTCAATAGGTAGGCCCAAATTCAACCAGTTCTGTCAACCCTATTGTCTACCTTAACACCAACATACAAATCCCAACACACCTTTCCACTCTAGGCATCCACTTCAACTACTGTTGGGAACTGAAAACCAATAACATCCACTACTCTAACGGTAATTCTAGATGACTGAAGAGTGATTAGCTGCATCCTCATACGCATGAGTCAATCACATGATACATAGATTTCCTTTTTTGCAAACCATAGAAAACCTCATTCTATCCCTTCATAAATACCGCCAATGTTTTCCTAAAACAGTCAATCTAAGCATGAACTATGGAAAACCAATATATACACACACTATCTTAATAAGTCCTCGATGTTGTCACTAATAGTTTCCAACCAAAACATTAACCTCAAGGGTACGATCACACTGTCAACACTTGTTTAATTATTGAATCTCTTTCCTTAGTTATCTCTATACAAAAGGTTCAAATCATCATTTTAACAAGAAACTCGTGGTCTTCAACATGATTCGTCACATGTGATAATGAGTAGAACATGTTTCTGTTAATTTGGAATCCAAGATAAGAAACAAATCATACCTCGAATCATAACTGGATCCATTGTGTCAAATTCCATGACATCATATAGCTACCCCTTCCCATATCCTTCACCTCCCTGAGCTTGGTGGGACTACATTGGGTGGTGGTGGTAACATGTTGAAATTTATATCACCACCACCTACTCCCCCAGATACTCTACCAAATCATCCACATAGTATATCAATCTAATCTAATCTATGAATCTACCTTAGTGGACCACCCAACATTTTCATATCTGTGCCCCAATGGGATGGACAATCTCTTGCGAGATTACCTCAACAATATTATGAAAAAAATTTCCTCCCTCTATGTTGATTGGAATCACCCTATCAGTCTAGAGCTATAGATCCTCAGTCTCAGGACCTCCTCTCAAAACGTCTCACACACCCATGTATCTAAGACTAAATTCAACTTCATGCTCTCAATGTCTCTTCTCTTACTTTCCCACTACTGACATTTACTGGCAGTATCCACTCTACCAATGGACTTTCAACCAAAAGGTTTGCTCTAGTACCCAAGCATATATTGGAGTGTCTAGATTACTATATCTAGAGATAGTGTCCTTAAACACCCCTCACATGGAGGTTTTATCCATAAATTATAGCTTAAATCATATTCATCATGTACCTGGAATGGTCTATACGTCTCTATGTATACTCAGCTAGTGACATGTCATCTTCCTAAAGTTATAGAACATCTTGGGCACGCATAGACATGACCTCTTAGGGTGAGATCCCCATATTTCTGAAATTTTATAAATCTATATACAAAGATGTGTCACCTTATCATCTGATCAGGTAATATAAACTCCAATATTGCCATGTTGAACCACCAATAAGGATTATCTTTTGGACCACCATTTGTTCTAATGGTATCCCGACTGAATAGAATACTTAGTCACCACATCAAGCAAGTCCACATCCTCATGATATTCTAGCTCTCCTCAGAACTTTAGGGGTCACTATTGTTGGAACAGGTGATGTTCAATCATCATTCGCATCGCATATGCTTGTACTAAGAGTACTATGTGCTACTATACAGGTGGTGGTATTGGTGGTGCACCACCCGAAGGTGATGTATCTAATACAAATATATGAAACCATCTTATCACCACATGGATCATCCTCATGATGACATGGTGGATTAATAGTGTTCTTTCAACATTGAATTATATTAAATCAAAATAAGATGTACCATGATCAGTAGAGTATACTTGATGAGGTGAATCTAACACAACAAGGAAATGAGAATACACTAAATTTCAATATGATGTAAGAATAATTAGTTTCCCATGAAATTATAGTTTTCATGTACCATGTTGGAAAGTAGAATTAAAGGTCCCAATATATTGATACATCAGACTCCACACCAACACAATGTTCCATGGCTTGAAATCTGAACATGAATCACTGAGCACCACATCCCCCAAAGAAAGAGTAATAATGACCACCATCTGATACCACTATGTCATGATCCATCCGCCAGGGCCCATGTCAATTCTTCCCAAATCCCGCCTCTCATTGGCTCAAGCTGAAGAATAGCACTGAATTGGAATATCCAACAGAGGGGAGGCATTTTCCAATGTACCTATACACAAGCACATGTTTCTAAGAAAGTGTGCTCAACTGAAAAGTAAACAGGCCAGATAAATATCCCAACTGAAATAGAAAATTACATGCTTTCAGATATCTTCCACTGCAAACCCTACCAAAAGGGTTTGTATAATATGTTGCTTGAATTTCTCTGAAGTGTACCACCTCTTCTGAGTCATCCTAATAAACCTGTGTCTCCGGCCCACCAACAACTCGTTCAATGCTTTTGATCATCTTCACAAGACCCGACATGTGCATGATAAGCTCGTTCAAGGTTGAGTAAAATAGTACTCAATATGGACACAAAACCAAAATGTAATTCCACAACATAAACCACATGGAATCGCATGAAATATAAAAAAAATATGACCACTATGAAACATCCTGATGAAACACCACTAAAGGCCACCATGAAGGAACACCACGACATAGTACCAAAATGGAATACCATGGCTGAACACCTCTAAGGAACTCCACGAAAGAATACCATGAAGGAAAACCTCAAAATAACACCACTAAGTAATTCTAAAAAGGATTACCACTATGGATTACCATGAAGGAATAAAATAAAGTAACACCACAAAAGAACACCACTATGGTAGACCATGAAGGAACAACCTGAAGGAACACCATGAAATAACACCACCAAGGAACACCATAATAAAACACCACTAAGGAATACCAAAAAAGGAATACCATGATGGATAAACACTATGGAATACCAAGAAGAAACATCATTAAAAACAACACTAAAAAACCCCATGAAGGAACACCATTTAGGATGACAATGATGGGACACCACGAAGGAACACCATGAAGGAACACCACATAGACACGCCAAAAAGAAACCCCACTAAGTAATAGCATTATGGGACTCCATGAAGTAACAACAGGAAGGAATGAAAAAACGGAACATCATGAAGGAACACCACAAAGGAAAACCACCATGTATTGTCAGCTCACACAAGTATAAATCAAAAGTATGAATAGAATGACTATTAAGATTAATAACAGAATACCCAGTACTACTGAGTCACTAGGACCCACAGAGTCTCTTAGACCCACTATATAACATAACCCACTTACTCACTTCGAACAATATTCATAATCATCTCATCACAGCTTGGCACATAATCCCCACTTATAGCATGCTAGTTTTGGGAGAACATACTCTTCAAGACAATGGTCATTATTCGACATCCAAGAAAATTAAATTAGAGTATTTCAAAATAAATACCTCTTTGTGAGGGTCCAAATTCTGCTAATGGATCATCAATCAGATATATGGTTTGAATGTTATAGGGTTTTTCATAAAAATTAGTTTGTGGGGTCCATGCCCGGTCCGACCCGGTCGGACCGACCTGGCCCACTGGGGCTACCCAATTCCATCCCAGCCCCCTTGGCTAAAACCACTATCACCTCACCCTATTGGGACATCTAGTTTCCAATGATCGGCCAACCATTAGTAGGCTGGTGTGGCTTTCTCGGATGTTGTTTCTACTGTGTCCTTGCCTGATAAAGCGGTCGGTTGTTTCTGGACAACCTCCCCACACGTGGTACCACATACCACTTGCTCGGGCACACCTTCATCCAAGACACGGTTCTTCTAGCTGAACATTAGACCCAACGATGAACATCCATGTCGTGGCCTACGCTCACCACCTAGGGATGCAGTCGCAGGTTCCACCAAAACAGGATGTGAAGCCAACAACCACCTTCCACTAGGTTTTTGTGCTGCCACAAACCACCACCACTTCTCTTTATGTGGGATTATGATCCATCTCTGACAATCATTAAATTCATCCATATATTTATATAGGATCATTAGGTTTCAATCTACATCGATCTGTTCTCTGTGGTCAAATCAACTTCGATCTGGGTGTCCAATGACATATTAAACCACCCAATAATCATAGAGTCGCAACCACGAGGGGTTCAAAAGAAATGCACGAAGAATGGTGAAGGAAGAATATTCTGGAACTCCAAATTTAAATGGAACTTGGTCTTAATCATATCATCCCTGATCCTTCCATGTTATGTGAAGAAGAACTGGGGATAAGAATTAAATTTCTAATTTCATTTACCCCAATTCAATCCCATAAATTTTAATTCATCCCTTCCAGAAGATCAATTGAGCCACCGATCAACATGTTCCTGGGATGATCCACATTTATAATTGTAATATAGCATGATAAAAGGAAATAAAAAATAATAACAGACCCTACCACGAGTTTGGATCCCCTACAATTGTATATTGAACTCACATCGTCACCTTCTTCCCTATTCTTCCAATATTCATCAATTCACCATCGCTTCATCAAATATCGACTTCCAATCCATCGTTGCTGGCTATATAAGCTCGTCCTCCATACCATAGTAAAACAAAATGGTTATAAAGATAACTCTGGATTTATAATGAGTCTTATTAAAAAATAAAACACCAATACCTTAAAACATAACTTCCAAATAAAGTATTTTTTAAAATATTTTAATGACATTCACATCCAAATAGATTATTTCACCTTGGACCTGCACATATCGAGATTTGGACATTCCTAGAAAAAACAAAAAATTATGAACTAAATAGTGGTCTCAAATTTTCAATCGGAGTCACCATTCAATATTTATATTAATTTGAATAAAAATATAAATTTATTTAATGATATTATTTATGGTTATCCCATTTTTGGGTTTTCTCGGTAGAGACCAATGCCGACTAAATATAATTTGCACCTAGGGTAAACATGCCCTCCCAAATAAAACAGTGTCATTAGAGTTTTGATCCATGCACTCTTTTAATATTTATTCCACTTTTCATGAAAACTTCTCACACGCTATATTTAAATACATAACATTTTTTATGGATCAATTTTCAGGAACATCAGGTCTCAGAATCACATGATGTCTCAACACTTGGTCTCTCCATATTAAACATAATTTTCTAAAAATAGTATCAAAAATAAATACGAGTCATTAAAGTGATTTAATAAAAAAGATGCATGGAAGAATAACATTCTCATGAACATAATCATAATTCTAGAATCACATTTTTTATATGACATTTACATTACTATATGATAAATATATTTCAAGATCCCCACCATCATTACCCATTATTTTGACAAACTAAAATATACTCAATAATTCCTATCACAAGAGACTGAAACTGTAAAAAAAATTAATTGATTAATGATATAAAACCTCATCGATATGTATATATACATATAGTGATAGATGGGAATAGATATTTGTTCATATAATAAAGAACCCCTGAAAATAAAATGGGTTTCATTAAATATATCATAAATAACAAATTAAATGACAATGGGTTTCAATGATTTTAAAATTTATAGACTTATTGGAAACAATTAAAACTCAGTCTATAATCACACATGGTAAAACCATGTAATCTAAATTAGTATCCAATCCATAGCATAATATTTTAGATAAATATCATTCAATATAGATAATAATGGATAATTTATTTGCACTATATAGCTAAAAGATATATTATTAATTAAATAGTTGTCCATAATCAATTGATTTATGGAATTATTTTGAAAAAATCTCAATAAAAGGAATGATGAATAAATTATTTATATATTAAAAAAATTTAATTATAATTTATGCTATAAAAATTGATTAGAAAAAATAAATAAAGTAGATGGTCTTTTTTTCAAAGGAAAAATACATTATATATGTTATCCTACAAAATAATATATATATTATCATTATAATAATTTCCATGGATATTCAATATATATTTAAAAGGGTGCAAATTGAGATAACAATTTTTATGAATATTTGGAAAAATCAATTTATAAATAAGAAAAATCCATGAATTTTTTGTAACCATTTTAGAATAAAATATTATGAAATAAAGAAGAAAATTATTTTAATTTAAAATAAAATTAAATGCTAAAAATAGTGTATAAAATAAGTTGGAAATAATTTTTGAGTGAGTTGTTCATAAGGATAAAAATAAACATTATACACTTGGATTAAAATGAACCACTGGTTTAAACATTAATAATAACATTAAAACATTTTTAAGAAAACAATTTTTTTAAAATATACTAATTCAATTATAAGTACAATATAAAAAGAATTTGAAGAATTAGGACATAGAAATTTGAGGTTGAATTCTTCAAAGAGAAAATGGGGTGAGTCTCACTTACTAGAAACACTTGAAATAAAATATGAGTCAAGGGGAAATAAATTATCAAGGGGAAATATTAAAACCCATTAATATAAACTGGAAATGAATACCAATAAGCCTTAAAAGGCAATTTAGATAGAAACATTCTATACCATTTCTCCATTAATATTCAATAATCATAATGATCTTATATAATAAACAATAATATACTAATAACATATTCTATATATTTTCTCATTTTCATTTCCTTTTATATATTCAATATTTAATTTTTCACTATATTTTTAATAGTTAGTTACTTCATATTTTCTTGTAATTGGTGTGGGTAACCATTTTCCTTTTGAACTAGATTATTAATAGAAGTGTAATTATTCATTATTATCCCAATAATTATAATTCACCTTTCATTATTGTAAATATAGTGAAAGACTCAAAATGATTTATCTTTTTTTTATATTTCCATTAATGAGTAATTCATTATTTTTTCCAAAAGTTTGAATTGGCAATGAACCTTTCCTGATGATTTTTTCCTACTAATGTTGTTTTTAAAATTATTGTGAATTTTTTTAATTTCATAAAAGAAAAATATGATCATTTTTACCAATTTAATTCATATGATATTAATCATTATAATATTTTATAAATACATGAAAAAAATTTATAAATTCTTTCATGTAGGTGGTCAAACTAAACCAATCATAAAAAAGCATAATTATTGATTACAATGTGGTTATTTATATTCAATATAATTACTCCAATAGTACTATGATATAATTATTTATTTATTAATATGATATATTATAATTATAAAGTAGATGTAAAATATTAAATGGATATGGATATTTTATAGAATTTTTATTAATTACAGTCCACTTAGTATGACTATTTTAAAGAATTATTATAATGATTATCACATGGTGGTCATGTCATTAATAGGTTATAAAAGTTTTCATAAAAGAACATAAATTATTTCATACAAATTTTATTTATCAATAAAAAACATATACTAACAGTCCATTATAATAAATGATGAAATGAAAAGGGATATCAATCATCATATATAGGCATTTGTCCTTAGAAACACATAATTTATGATTTCATTTTCCATTGACTTGGGAAAATGTATGATATTTTTTATTAATTGAAATATTAATATAATTAATCTTTATAATAATTATTTATTGTGATACAAATTATTATAATAAAAGTAAGGTATTTATGGAAAATAAATACTGAAATTATATAGAGGTAGTAGTCTACGTATATAGAAATGACATTTTCACATTTAATGATGATAAAAATGGAAGAATTTTTTGTATTATAAAATTATTATAAAAACATGTAAATATATTAATGATAATGAAATTATCATTTTAATATTTATAAATAAATTTTTATAATGACTAAATGAATATATAGAAAATGCTAATATGATGAAATAATTAGAAACATGATACTCACAACATTGTTTAGATTGATTCTAAAGGGGAAAACCATTAAAGAAAACTATTTTACTAATTATATAATATAATAAAAGTATCCATATGAGCTTATGATATACGTGGATAGATCTTGGTCTAAACAGATGCGTTTTTCGTGAGGGAAATTGGGGAGTGGGGAGAACCTTTAAAAGTAAAAAATAGTTTCTTTTATAAAATACCTAAAAATAATCAATAAAGGAATGTAAAACTCAAGGTGATTGAAATCAAAATTGATAAAACACATATATGATAAGTGATAAAGTCGATCAAGACCTCAATAACTCAATTAAAATATATTTTAACCTTATTATATTTAACTGTTAGTTTACCCATTTTGCATTTTGTTTTTCACTAAGGTAACTAGAATTTTCCTTTGGAATTTCTCATTACTGCCCAAAAAATGTATTTTATTTGATATTAGACATATTGATTACAAAATTCTAATGATTTTTATTAGATTTTTTAAAGTCAATTAAATTTAAATTAAATAACTAAATTAATATTTTTTTGAAAAATATTTCATAAAAATATTATATAAATATATTAATAACAAATATTATTGATATTTTGTTTATAAAAAAATGAAATATAAATTATCACATATTATACATATAGTTTCTTTTAAAATCATGCATAAATTCGAAATTCATACTTATATATTAATAATGTATAATTTTTTTTATTATTTTGCAAAATAATATTTAGCATTATTAACCTAAAAAATATAATTATTTTGAAAAATAAATAAAAATTAATTATAAGATAATATTATCACCCAAAATATAAAAATAAATGAATTTTTAACTAATTTATTACAAAATAATAAAATTTAAATTTTTATCAATATATGAGTATAATGAAAGTAGCTTTTATTTAAATCTATAATTTTTAAACATTTATTGTTCTTAATATTTATTCTTATCAATTAATAATTTGAATGATGATAATGTGATAGTTCATATATTATACAATTTTATATTTTTTAAATTTATTATATCTGTATAAATATTTTAAAAAATGATGCATTAAAATGAAAAATTACTTTAATTACAAATAGATTTTCAATTCAAAAAACTATTTTAATGCCTAATTGATATTAAAAAAATATTATAATTTTATATATTGATCATATAATGTAATAAAAATAATATTAATTATATTAAAATGTAATCCTAATAAATATAATATTATAATATCATATTTTTATTTCAGTATGAGTAATATTATATTAATTTACTATTTTACAATAAAAGACTCTGGTATAACCATTGGATATATTACCATTACCATATTTATGGAAACCATATTTTCAACAATAATATTTTCTATTGAGAATATTTATAAACTCTTTATTCCATTAATATATAAAGTATTACTAAAACATTTTCTAATTACACACTCACTTCTTGGGTGTTGTTCTTATTTCATATTTTTGTATCAGAAAGATACAACCCAATTTTTTTTGATCTTCCCCGTTATCAGTTTTTTATATTAGTGATGCTCATAGTTGAATATTGTTTGAGGGTCTTTTAGTTGTAATGATTTTTTCATTTTTTTATCTAAAACACCATATTTATTTATTACATTAGTTTATTTTATTTTATTTTATCATTAATGATTAACAATTTAAGCTTTATATGATCTAGTATTGTTATCTTTTGTTAATAAAATAAACAATTTAATTAATAATGTGTTTTAAGATAAATCTATACCACATATGAATTATTTAATATTAAATATAAATTCATTTTAAAAGGTGGTAAAAATAATTTAGATTTATAAACATAAGATTTATGTAAATAATATGCCTCATAAAAACATGGGACATAAATCCACTATCATAGTTTGACATTCTCGAGGCAGCAATGGATGGAAATAAATGAAAACCAAATTGAAAAAAGATTAAGTGATTATTATCATTGGTAACGAGCGACAACATAACATCCACAATAAAATTGAAACTACAGAAAACAAATAAAAATTAAAATAATTAAAACAATAGAAATCAATTTTCCAATAACCAAAAATAACAGATTAATATCAGAAATAATAAATGTGTAAAATAACTCACTAAAATAAATCATGACTTATTCACATAGGTGAGTCTTCTGCACATTGCAAGGACTTGATAAAATACATAGCTCTAGTCCCGGATAAGAACAATGAATGGAATTAGTAGAGATAATTTAAATATTCTTCATTTCCATATTGTGGATTAAAATTCTTTTATACACATCAATGTTCACATACAGGGGGCGAGTATTCCTTCATAGTTAGACATCCAAAAATATCTTCTCGCATGCACTATTGGGAGAAGAAAATGATATTTTATTGTTTAAAACATAATTTTAATAAAATTAATGGAATATCAAATTGGGTTACCGATTTAAAATAATTTAAATAATAACAAATATAAAAAATACTCTAGAACACCCAAAAAAACATAGAGTTACTCACACACATATTCATCAATGTTTAAATCCCTATAATCATGAGTGTTTTATTATAGATATACTCATTATTTATTCTATAGAAATTCATTAGGCACCTCCATTCCAGATCCTATACCCATGTATATTACAGCAATGTTGTCTACAAATTCATATATTCTGGTACCATGTTTGATGTCTATAATAGAATGAATATGTTCAATGATATTATAAAAAAACACCACCCATGAATACCAATTTTTAGTAAATAAATCATATCTCAAGAAAAAATTTATGGAAAAAACAATAGTATTATAATAAATTAAATACAATAAATTTAATAAAAATTAGATCTTTCATTTCTAAATCTAGTGGTGATGATTGAGAAGACACCTATCTAAAAATGGTTAAGGACTGTGAATAATGAAACCATGAAACTTTTTGATTTAAGCTGAAAGATTCCTTCTTTAAAAAGCTCCATCCCAGATATTATCAAAAAAGACAACATATTCCATAGATCAATCAATGAAATATTAGATTTAATATTTCTTATTGAATTCTATGAGGTGATATACTGATAAAAAATGAAATATTAGACTCAATATTGTTTTTGGATAACCAAAGTACATAAATTCATCAAATTAGAATTTTAGATCAAAGAGAGTTTAAAAAATCAATAAGAGGTGTTGTTTGGTTATAGTTCTTATGTCAATGGAAGTAGATGGGAGATTTTCGGATTAAAAATGTAAGTAAAATTAAATTTTGTGAAGTTATTAATTCATTACTCATGGTTATAATGCACAGTTTAAAAATATTACATGAACCATCTGATTCATTGTTGACACAATTGGGCCATATAGTTTCACTACTCGAGTTACAAAACACTCGAAAAGATTGGGAATAGTATTTTTCCAAATTTTTTCATATTTCATGGTTTAGAAAATATAATATATAATCATATGAAAACTATATTATATAATTTATTACCTTAAATATACTTCCAAGATAAAATACACATTTTATCTTATATATGCTCCAAGAGTATACCACCCAAAACATCTCAAATTCAATCAAAATATTGAGAAAATTCATAAATTCTAACTAAAACTATCCAAAAAGTAAAATTGGAAACCAAATTCCAAACACAAAATGCTATTGTTTTCATTCTCCCCATGATAAGGATTTTCATACATGTAATGATAGTAGCATTTTGTGATGAAACAAAAGTTCAAAGTGGATCTCCAGAAAAATGGTGTAATAGTCCTCTATTTTTCATAGATTCATCTCATCTATAACTAATGATATGAAAATAATATATAGTTATTTAATAAGAGTTTATCATTCTTCTTCCATGGTATAACTGACTAATTAAATAGTTTATAAATTGTTCAAAGGGTGAAGTGAATAAAAGAAAAATATTACATGAATCTAACACATATATTCACCATAGTGTTGTAAAATGGTTACATGCACAATATTATATGGATATAAATGTAAAATCATATATTAAACATAAAATATGGTTTAATATGTAAAAAATATCAACCAACAAAGAACTAATTTACCTTTTTTCACCTAGGAAACTATTATTGATCTTCTGATTAAAAAGATTGAAACATAACAAATAAATTTTATATTAATATAACATGACATAGATGATGGAATGGTTCTATAAATAGTGTAATATGATGAATTTTTTTAATTAAATGAAAACTATGAAATATCTCTTTTGGATAAAAAACAGTTTCTAAACAATACAATATTATCAAACACTTCCTCCCTAAAGTGTAGATCATTATATTCCCAAACATTTCCTCAATGATATTATCGTAGAATCATATACATATAATATATAAATTTTCTTTTATTTAGCTTTGTAATATTAATGAAATATGTTTCTATAATATAATAATTTAATTAAAACATTATTCAATGTCAATTTTTCCTAAAAATATCATACTCTTGAATGTTTACAGTGACTTTTTCTATCAAAGGAATGAAAAATGACCAAATAAATAGTTTAATGGTGATTATGATGAAATATAGGTAGTTAATAATATCAATTGAACCGTATATGGAAATAAATCATCTTATTAGAATGGTATAGATAATCAATTTATCATGCACCATGATCGGTGATTAGTTACACAGACCAATCAGGGATGCAGCAATTGTCTCACCTGGGTGTAGAGATCTAACCTGCTCGAACAGGCCGAGTTGTGGACAGTAGGTTGGGCCAGACCCAGCATGCAAGGTCGTCCGGGTGGTTTCAGTCAGACCCGTTCAGTCAGGTAGGACTCGGTGGGTTGGGTTAGACCTAGAAGAGTGGGTCAGACCCAATGAGTTGGGTCGGGTCGGACCAGACCTGGGCCCAACCACCCCCTTTTTAGTAAAATGACCACAAATCTCAATCATTCTGTTCATTTGATGATCTGTTTATAGAATTGGTACCCTTGCGACGAGGAGCTCCTTTTTAGATACTCTCAGTGTGTTTTCATGGATTTTTGCGTACAATCAATTGGATTGAGTAGTAGGTTCTCCCATAATGAGTGTTCCATGGATGAAATGTTATGATTGGTAGTGACTTAGAAAAAGTGTGATTACCTAGATTGTGTGTCTTACATAGACTATGTGTCTTACCTAGATTTTTTTGTCTTTCTTAAACATTGTGTCTTACTGAGATTGTGTGTATTACCTATACTATGTGTCATACATAGAATGAGTCGATACTACCCTATCCTACTAGGGTTCAGGTCTTATAGTCTTTAGTGACACAATATTTTTTACTAAAACTCCATGTGTTACCGACACTCCTTGTTTTATCTACACTCTAGGTGTTACCCACACTCTGTTTGTTACGAACACTCCATGTGTAACTACTTGATCATTTTGTGGATAGTTTTGAAAATCCTGTTTATATACCATACATCTATACATGACTTGAGTAGAATTTATTGAATATTTTTGTTGGACCTCTTAGAGCGTAAACTTTTTGTGCTTCTTTTGTAGTCTATATGGTGTTCAGTAGTTGTCTTCAAGAGTGGAGTTCCTTAGTGGTGTTCCTTCATGGTGTTCCTCTGTGTGGTTTCTTCGTGGTGATATTTGGGGGTATTCGTTCATGGTATTCCTTAGGGGTTTTCATTTTTGTGATTCTTTTATGGTGTTCCTTCATGGTGTTCCTTAGTGGGGTTCCTTTGTTGTGATCCTTGGTGGTGTTCCTTCATGATATTCCTTAGTAGTGTTCCATAGTGGTGTTCTTTGGTGGTGGTCCTTTGTATAATTCCTTCGTGGCATTTGTTAATGGTGTTACTTTATGGTGATCCTTCTTGGTGTTCCTTCATTGTGTTCTATTGTGGTGTTCATTTATGGTGTTCTTTCATGGTGCTTCTCTGTGTTTTTCTTTGTTGTATACTTCGTGTGATTCCTTGTGTTTTACATTGTGGTATTACATTATAGTTTATTCGCTACTGTCTATTGTTTTGATCACCACTGCACAGGCTTCTCCCAAAAATGTTGTGTCTTTTGCAAAAAATTGATATCTTTGATAGAGTCCTTGTTGGGATAGATACATGGTTTCTTAAGGGAAACTTGACAGATGTGGTATGCTTCATTGACATTCCAACTGCATACTATACATTCCCATCAGGTAGGGTTTCCTACGAACATGATCCAGAGCTTTTACGTTTCTATTTAATTTTGGATTTTATTTTGTTTTGTAAACATTTTTGTTGTATTGTTACTTTATATGGTTGACTTAGTTTCATGTGTACCTGTTTACTTTGTGTTTTTAGTTGATCACTCATATTTGGAGACATGTGAGCATGCAACTGTACTTAAGGAAATTCCTCCACTTTGTGGGATATGTCTGCTCATCACTAGTCCCCAGCTCCTCGACTATGGGAGGTGTGATTTGGGTAGTCCTGGAATGTGAGTCACGATATGAGGTGTGACAGAGTGGTATAAAGGGGTAGTTAGTTTTACTAATGCTTTGGGGAAACAATGTTAAGTGTTTTGAGTTCCAGTTTTTGGCCAGGGAACCCAGGTTTGGTGCGGTGGACGACTAATCCATACACTAGGACCTTGAATTATACTTTTTGACTAAGTATATAAAGAAACTAGTTGAATGGGAAATTAATAGTTCTTACATAATATAGTAAATAAGTGTGTTTTCATGTCCTTATTGAGTCAGTTCCATCTCACCAAGTACACTATATTGATCTTGGGGAATCTTGTTTTGTTTCAAGGTGCTTCCACACTAACAGCGATTTAGGATTTCACTCCATGATCACAAGGAAGATTTGTGGGGTGAGGATATGGGTATAGAGATTTGTACTAGAGGAAACACCTCGGGTTGTGTACTAGAAATACCAAAAAATATAGTGAAAAACATGGAACTCATAGTACAAACAAATGAGATGTGCACGATGAGTTCACTTCATGACTTTCGGCAACAGTGACCCCTCATGTTCTGAGGTGAGCCCAACTTTCAGGTGGCTAAAGACTGTTATTAGGTGGTGACCAAGTTTTCCATCCATTATGGAAAACATTAGATCATATGGTGGTCCTAGAGGTGGTCATTCTTTGGTGATCTACATGTATAATTATGAGTATTTATTACCCAATACTATGATGATGTGACTCTTCAGTGGATATATTTTTAGATCCTTTCTTATAGAGGGAAATCTCCCTATAACAGCAAAGGACTATGCATTCCCAAGAGATTCTATATCTTCAACTAAACAACATGTCAGTAACGTTGTATTCATCGTGGAATACTGAACATTCTAGGTACTCAATGAATACGATTATACAATTAAATTAGGGTTTGGACATTTGAGAGAGGAGTGTTTGGGGACATCTGAGCTAGTGCTATAACTCTATGCACTCCTACATATGCAATGATGCTAGAGAGAACCATGGTTGTTGAAATTCCCTTGGCCGAGATGATATAGAGAGTGGATGTCAACTATTGAAAAGGAAGAGTAGAGACCTCAGAAGCTATATGCTCAAATCATCCTCAAAGGGATGGATGTGTGAGATGTTCCATGTGGGGGTCCCAGGATAGGGTATCTACAACTAAAGGACAATAGGAGGTTTCTATCCAGCTTAGAGAGAGGAAATTATATTCATTATATTACTTATGAAATCTTGTTATTTATTTTCAAGCATGTTGAGGTGTAGATAGGGAAATGGAGGTGGGAAAATGAGGATGAGATAGTGATAGGAACATATGGATCTGTAGGGAGATTGATGTGAATTAAGAGCTGGATGAGGAACAAAAGGTTGTTATATTTATAAATGTGCCCATCACCACCCATATGTGGTCCACACCATCATCAGGGAGTTGGAGGAAAAGGTAAGGGGTAGTTGCATGCAGTAAATTCATAGGACACAAGGGCTCTAGGGAGGAATCACAGTTATTTCTGTGTCTACTCTTAACTACTGTATTAATAGACACATGTGTTAATCATTATTTCTAGTCACAAATCTTATCCATGAAATAGAGATTCAAATTAAAATATTGTATTGATCCTTATGTATGGGGATACCTACAAGAGGTGACATGATAATCACAGATGTAATGATAGTTTAATCTGACCATTGAGGTGATAGTTTTTGTTGGAACCTCCTGGTGGAATAATCTAGGTCTTGCGATGTTAGTCTGGGTGTGGAATCTTTGTCCATAGTTCATTCCCAAATTTACTACTTTAGGCCAATGAGTGTGTTGTGTCTATAGAAATGGAGTGGTGTTTTCCATGGTTATAGAAAAACTAAAAATAGGTAGAATGAAATAAACACATTCATTGGATGATGTAGTTGATCACTCTCGAGTCGACTATCCTTATCCTCAGGGTAGTGTATGTTATGTGTGATCACTATCTAGTAGTACTGGTTGAGTACGAGGACATCATTGTAGATGATTTTTTATGTTTAACTCCCTATAGGGAGATTCAATTAAGAATTATTCTTCAAACATAGATTGAATCGATATCAACATCAATAAATTTGATGTATTTTTAATAGATTCATGTGGTTATAGTGTTGGTGTAGGACTGGTAGAGGATAGGATTAATAATATTTTGTGTTTGAGGTTATCTATGGATTTATATCAGTTTAACAATGTGACCATGGAGAATGAGTATCATCTTCTAAAGGGTTGATGAACACATCGATCAGTTGAAAGGGGTATCCTTTCACATGTATAGAAATGTACCAACGTTCTTTTCAGTAGTTAAAGATATTGTTTGATGGCCCCCCATCCTGAGTTTTCTATAGGAGGAAGTCGAGTACATAGTGTTTTGTAATTCATTAGTGAATGAACATGGTTGTGTCCTTATGAAGTGGAAAGTGATGATTGAAAATGGTTTACATCGTTTGAGAACTTGTGAGAAGAACTACATGACCTGCAATCTTGTGTTGGAAATAGTAGACTTCAAATTGAAGTTGCAGAGACACTACCTGATGGGAAGGCAGTTTATCGTCTACTCATACCACAAGAGTATCAATTATATATTCTCTTAGATGCTTTTAAACTTAAGGAAGATGCATTGGAAAGAGTTTTTCTAGGATAATGACTTATAATGAGTCCATACTACTAGTATTGGGGAATTTGTTGTAGATACTCTCAACCGAAGATTGAGTTCATAGTTTCTAAATGAGGGAACTGAGAAGTTAGGCTTCTTATAGTTATCTTTCGTGGACAGAGATAATGAATATTACCTTCAATTGGTTGTTTTTACACCTACACTCATATAATGAGTCCGGGAGACAAGCTTCAGGGACACCAATGGTGATACATTACCTTCTCCTTTCACACAGGGAATTCCCCAGATGGATATTCAAACGGGGGGAGAACATCGTTCCTTACAGAGGATGTGGAGTAGTAGTAGTGTATGCCTAGAGTGGTGAGACGCATCAGGATATGAATGTTGGTTTCAAGGTAGACAATGGAGAATACATAACAATTTGAAGCTGTTCTTACCTATTGATATTAAAGTCGAGTTCTCGTCTGAATAATTTTGTTGGTTTCTCAACACACATTATAGAACCCGTATGATTGGAAATGATTTCTCATTTATTCATTGGGGAGATAATAAGGGAGTGATAAAGTATATTGATGGAATTTTTGATGGGTTTATCACGCATGTCATGGTAAAATGACACCATCTAGAAGATCATTGACCAACTCACAATGTTGGAAACTTCTTAGATTTTTGAGAGCATAGTTCTGTAGAGTGCATGGGGTGCCACTACGTGAATTAGATAGCTTGACTCCATTGATTCCCATAGATTATAGATTCTGCTAGGGATGCTCTCTTTGAATCATGGTGATGGAGATTGAGGACACAAATAAGGGGACCTTATGTGGATAGTCGATTCCTTTAGTGTGTGCCTGGGTGAATCATGACAATGTCTGGAAGTGAAAATTGGAGTGGGGGATCATGATTGCGCTCGTACCCTAAACAGTTTTGGTATCCCTTAGTTTGGATTTAGGGGACATAATACCTTAGGGTGGGGGAATTTAATGACTAATATTTCAATGATTCTATTTTTCAGTTATTCTTTGGAAAATTATATGATGAGGTGCTATGACTGCATACGATTCTATGGCCCAGAGTGACCAGAATGATTCTTTAGAAAATGTGATGTTATTAAATAACATGAATTAGTTGTTTTCCTAAAAAAATTGGAGTAAATCATAAATGGGTTCCCAGATCATAAATTTATGATCATCATTGTGTATAGGATGATAGGATTATCCTAGACCTGACATAACATTAGTCGGAATGTGTCTCTAGTGAGAAAACCCAAAAGGCCAAATTTTAAATAAAATTACTTTATATTTCAAATCCATATTAGTCAGGATTGATGAACCTAATTGAAAATATGATACAACCATTTAGTTCGTAATGGTGTTTTTTTCATTAGGTAGGGTGAAATCTAAACAAGTATAGATCAAGGGAGATAGTTTATTTTTGGATGTAAACATCATTAAAATATTTAATTTTAAAAATTTATTTGGACGTTATATGTTGACCGAGTGGAATATTAATTTCATTAATTAGCCTCATCAAAAATCCAGGGTTATCTTTATAACCCAGCAGTTTCCCTATGTTAAGAAGGAGCAGGCAGTCTCGCCAGTGATGACAGATCAAAGGCTAGGATTCAATCATGTAGTGAGTAGTTGATAAATTATAGTAGAGTAAGGATCGACATGATGTTGTGAGATTATTATACCTCTTAAATTGATCCAAACTCATGATAAGAGGTTTATTTATGTGTTATATTCTTTCCTCGTACATGTTTCCAATGATGAAAGTGGACCAACCCACAGACAAGTTGATTCTTGGTTCGATCATTTATACCGAATGGTTAACAAATGATGTAATAATTCAGGAATTAGATCTAGTGATTATTTATTATTTCTTCATGATCCTGATAACATGAAAAAAATCGGATGGACATGAACAAAGTCTTGACTCTATTCTAAAGGGTGTTCTCAGTGACTTTCCTTTCCATGTTCTGGAGTTCTTACCTAATGGGCCCCCATTGTTTTTTTAGGATTTATCATGAGGTTCTGGAGGTGACCAAACACCCAGAGTGACAACAAGATGATATTGTGCACATTTATTGGAATATTCTGACAAAAGGATGTTGATGGTTTTCTTGGTTCGAATAATGGACCACCATACTGATGGTGGTGGCCCAAAAAAACGGAGACACTGCCACCTGGTGGAAAAAACCAATGAAAATTTCCACAGGATATAAACATGGGTTGGCGTTTGGTGGCAGGTCTTGGCTAGGAGAAATAGGGGTCTACATCACATGGATAGTTGGGACCATTATAGGACCCGACAGTAACCACCAAGGGGTAGTTAATGCAGTGACCAGTCGCATGGAATGTGGACGTTGGCAGCATTTTCCATGCTGGGATGCGACAGTCGCTACATCTGTGTGAGATGAACCGGATCACTCGAGGTGGAATTGGAGATTCCAGAAGGGACTGGCATCTGGTTATCCCAGTAGTGTCTTTAGGTCAGGCGGGAACCATTTTAGGTAAGGTTAGTCTGATCGAGTTGGAGCAGACTCAGATTGGGTCAGGTTTATCCAATCGGGTGGGGCCGGACCGAGGACCAACATTCCCATTTTTAGTAAATTATCATAACTATCAAATCATGTGTCTGTTTGACATGTCATTGGGGATGTTGGTACCCTTTCAAGGACAAAATACATTTTTTATAATATAAATTAGTTTCTATTGATGTTACAATATAACCTTTTTTATCATAGACTAGGTTCCCTAGAATTAGCATTATAAAGAAGGAATCATGTGGATAGATGCGACTAAGAAGCTTTGTGATTGAATATCCTATGTGTCATACCTAGACCATGTGTCTTACACGCATTTTATATCATACCTAGATTGAGTCGGTACACCCATGTCTTTCTAGGGTGTGAATCCTCTTATCCTTGATGACACTCAGTGTGTTACCGACGCTGCATATGTTAGTATCACTGAATGGGTCATAACTGTGGAAAATAGCCTCACTCACTGTATAATTAAAAAAAATATTCTTACCTTAATTTTTTCTAAATGGTCATAACATACCCTGTTAGGAAAACATTTGAATGATTTATTTCAAACTATTTTATAAAAAGTCAAACAATGGTATAAATGACATTAACCCATTGTCTAGTAAATAGTAAAAATGTTTTGGAATACATTTTTAAGAAGCATGGATGTGGATTCTAAATAGGTCTCTATAGATACATACGTAAAAACAATGTCAGATAATAAAATAGATTGTGAAATTAACCCTTAACATGCACTTTCGTTCAGTCGAGGGTACGTTTAAACTATTGTATAAATAACATAGTATGTTATAAAATTAAACCAGAAACATATTAATAATTATTATATCATACATGATTCATTTATTACTTTATACTACCCATTTAAAAATAATTTCCATGTTAAATTAACATTTCATGTAATAATCTCTTTTTTATCGTACTTGTTTTAGCTTGTTACTCTTGATTGTATCACGTAGATGTAGAGACCCAAAGATTGACGTACAAGGACAATACATTACTTTTTCGGAATACTTGTTACATAACAAAAACACACACACAAGGACCGTAATAGTTTAGTGTCTTTGGAAACTCGGAACATAATCTTCTAATTATGGTGAAAGATATTCAACATCTTCATAAAGATCTTCCCCTTTTTTTCTTACCTAAAACCTTTCTTTATATTCTGGGGAAAAGAAAACATAAAAGGGTGAGATCAAATGATCAGTAAGGGTAAACAAAAGAAAAATCAATCACATCATATTCATAAGAAAATATCTTTTTTGGAAATCTTAACCTGCAAAAGAGATCATAATATCATAACATGGGATAAATCATAGCAGTGAAATGTAATCCCAATAATCATAACATAAAACATGAAACATTGTGGCATACACACATAATCATAGAGAATCATTTCTTATTAGTCAAGACTCATTGCCAATACTATCTTAGTGGACAAAGTTCCTTTTCTGAACCGAGTTCACTACTCGTTTCAGTCCTGTTTCACTGAACCGGTATAACCTACCGTTCCAGCCATGTCTATCTCATGAGATATAAAATCTTTACCCAATGCATTGGAGGGAGATATATGTCCCACCCATCTCGTAATGATACCATTCTTATGTGTGCCACAAAATCATTGATCATACATCATTGCATAACCCATGTAATAAAAATGGGAATCTTAAACATCAGGACATCATAAAACAATTCATATAAGATAATGGAATTCATAAAAATATTTACATCACAACATAATCAAATCAATGTAATATG
Source organism: Viscum album (assembly GCA_963277665.1). Classification (NCBI taxonomy): domain Eukaryota; kingdom Viridiplantae; phylum Streptophyta; class Magnoliopsida; order Santalales; family Viscaceae; genus Viscum; species Viscum album. Next base: position 820,630,905 of record OY728161.1, read on the forward strand.
AGGGATATAGACATAACCCTATATTATCTTAGACGGAAAATGATTTTGATAAAACTCTTGAACTCCATTCTTGAGAAATATATATCCTTTCTAAATCAAAAACATTTTTCCTTTCATAACATGTCATTCAATTTTAAACTAAAAGAAATTGATTAAAAATAAACATGAAAAACATTAATGGAAGATTCTTGGAAATTTTTTTTTTAAAATCCATTCATGTCATATAAGATAAAAAAACATTCTTCTCGTACTTTTGTCGGAAAAGTCAAAAAGTACCTCGTACGAAAAATGACAAAAGATTCCTTTCATATATTTTACTAAAAACTCACCGAAGGGTAAAATTGGATATAAAATATTGTAGAAGGATGTAAATATTACATATTGAGGAAACATGGATGTGGATAATAAAATACACCCTAGTAAATACCAAAGTATAAACAATCTCGGATAAAATGAGATTGTGATATTTTCCCTTACCTTAGGTCTGATTCGCTTCGTAAGTGTCTGAACCTCCTGTATAATGATTTAAATAATGTCATTTACTTATTAAAGAATCATATTCATTTTTATTATATCATATATGGTTCACATATGACTTTATATTACCCGTTATTTTGTAAATTCATGCTAAAGTAGCGTTTTGGGTAAAATCGTCTCATTTGTCATTTGTGTTTTAACTTGTAATTATTCATATGATTACTTAGATCATGATTACTTAAATCCATAATGTAAAACATTATTTATATATAATATATATTCAGAATATACATATATATAATGGATCGATAAATGAAATGAAATACACCGTTCATCGAGGCGGTAGGTCGTACGTACGCATGAACGTTGTTTTCGTTTCCTTATTGAGTTGAATGGAATTATGTAGATGACATACATATATATACACATAAATCCAGTATCATTATTATGTCATATATTTCATGATTACTTATTATATTTACTTTATAATCATTCATGAATGGTTAAAGTGGAGAATGAATCTCATCGCGTCGTGGAGACGGTAGTCCGTACGTACGCACGAGCGATCATATCGTTCTCATGATCGTGGGACTGTATTGGAGTTTATGTATACTATTTAAGAATCAATATAAAATTAAAATAATAATATATAGTTATTATTTACACCATTATACCCATCCAAGTAAGGTGGTGGTGGAAAATAGATTTCACCACGGCGTGGAGACAGTATTCTGTACGTACGCACGCGCGATGATTTCGTTTTCCGTAGGATGGATAGATGGAGAAATAGGTTTGTTTCATACAGATAATTACATATCAGTTTATAAGTGATACTGATTTTATTACTTCATAATAAAACAACCTAAGAAGAAGAAGTGGAAGAAGAAATAAAGATGAAAGAATCGTTAACGGACATTACCTCGTCTTTGAAGCGCCTCGTTGAGATCTCATTTTAGGGCACTAAAATAGGTCTCTGAGGAAGACCAGATCCTCTAGGATGTTTCTACGGAAGTGGAGAAGGGAATTTGGATGTGGTTGTCCGGGCTTTAAGGATCAACGTGGTGTGAGGAAGAGAGGGAGGAGGTGCCCTTTTATAATGGAGGAGAGGGGCACCTTTAGAATAACAAAAAGTATTATTTTATTACAAAGTCAAATTCGGTTTTAAATAGCTCCAAATTGATTAATTTAGAAGACAAGGTGGGGATGGGTCGAAATCCTCTCATCCAATAGAATTTATACAAGTTTAGGTTCCTATTATAACCTTATCATTTAGATTTAACATTAAGTAAAATAATTTTACTTTTACCGTGTCTTGTGTTCTTATACTATAAGGTAAATAATCTTACTATAACAAGACAAACGAACCCGAAGTTGTTTATTATTAATATATATATCATTATCTAAGTCATTTGGCCGATCCTTAGATTTTTAGGAATAATATAACAATTAATAGTATAATATTTGTTTTAAAAACTATTTTATGTCAATTTTGACAATATTTAGTAATTTATTTTTTTTGAAACTTATAACAGAATGATTAGTTCCAAAAAATTTAATTTAATCAATACTAACATTTCATATTAACCTATAAAATTATTTGAATTCATAAAAAGTCTGAAATTACATTTATTTGGGTATTTATAACATCAATTATGTCAATATTTCATTAATAAGATAATTACTGCATCATTTTGTGTGATAAATAAATTAAATTATATAATGTCTAAAAATTAAAAATAAAATACAATTATGTAGGAAATCTTTTTGTCTTTCTAATTACTATTTATAGTCGAATTTATCTTATGTATAACCCTATATTAAAAATGATTTACTTATTAAGCTTTGATTTTAACTATTTTAACCCTTCTTTAAATAAATTAATAATAACTGTCCTAATCTAATTAAAGTGGGCCTAAATGGTCATATTTTATTTATAAGGTTGTTTTTGGTCGAATTAAACTTATCCAATTGAATTAGGACATGTGTTAGGGTAATAAAAATATCATTTTTACCCTTAATTACCTTATTTACTTTTAACCGTGGTAAAACAAAAGTAAAAAGTTACTATTCACCAAAAATTATTTTCATCTCATTGAACCACATTTTACGTACTGACATCAACTGTTTCTCTTGGGTTTTTGAAATTCCACTCATAGAAGTGGTAAAATTATGTTTTATTAAAAATTCATTTGTTTTAATACCACTAACTTGTTTCACTATTCATTAAAAAATGAAAGTTTCCAGAAAATTACCAAATATTAGGCCAAATATATATTTGATATTTTGAACACAAAAATGATGTCTATTTTACCAAATTCAAAAAATATCAGTTACATTAACTAATTTCAAAATTAATTCCCGTCGTCAAAATAAATGGCGTGTTTTTAAGAGATAATAACTATCAAAAGAATGACACTTGTTGATAACTGGTTTAAATGTAAAATTACATCCAATGACCAACATTGATTTAAATTGAAAAAATATATTCTATATATACATTAAAACCATTCAATATAATAATTTAACCATATAAATTATTGTGATGAAAAAAGTTGTTTTAAATTAAAATATAGCGTGTTTTTACTATTCATCAAAATATGAAAGTTACCAAAATGACATGAAAATTTATCCAAAGTAAATTTTTATTTCATGATTCCAAAGAAGAATTTTATTTTGTCAAATTGAACTTATAAACATGTCAAAAACTAGATTTAAAGTTGGTCCACCATCAAAAGGCGGCAAAACTGCATTTTTTGAAAAATAATTATTTTACCTGAAAATTTTATTTTGTTCTTATAACATGTTTTAGAAAAGGTGTCAGACGAATAATAATGTTATAAGATTCAAAATTTAGTTAATACTATTCATAACGACTAGTTCATAATAATATTATGATAATATATCGTTGTTTAGTAAAACCCGGTATTGCGTACAACACACGCTATTGAGGAAGGTCGTGATTGCGTTAATGCAAGCCAAATCAGGGTTGCGTGTTGTGAAAGAATCTTTCGTTATTTCGTATAACATAATCCAACCATATTTTATTTATACATTGAATATATATATATATACTCAATGTTGCGTAGAATAACTATTATCAAAATTGTGTGTAACACGATCCAAGAATAGTGTTGCGTATACTGCAAGCTAATACGGTGTTGCGTATAGCGCAAGGTAATCCTGGTGTAGTATACAACACAAGACATTAATGAAATTGAAAGAATATTTTTCATAAAATCTCGGGGTGTTACATTCTACCCCCCTTAAAATGAATTTCCCCCTCGAAATTCGTTGGGGTTATAAATGGTTTACTATTCGAAAGTTTCTTTAATAGAAACCCACTTCGTAAAAATGAATACCAAAACCATTCATTAAAAACAAAAGTATGAAACGTAGCATTTACCCAAAAAAACTAATCACTGGGTTTCCACATAGGTGAAAATATGGATATGGAAGAGAAATCTATCAATCATGTTCTGATGGAGAGTGGTAGAGAACATGGCTATGGAAAATCCAACAATAACAAAGCCATAAATTTGTGACAATCTAAGGTACCATCTGATTCATCAGATATAAGATCACTTGGACAACATTTTTGGTTTTCAAGATCATTCCCCTAAAGTCGATGAAATTGGAATTAGAATAAATACTTTCGTGATTTTGGTATAATCTCACCATTAGTAATTCTTTGGACAATTTCCACTTCATCTCTTAAAGAAATGAAGTTGAATTTGTCATTCGCGATGTGTTAGCAGATCATGTGATAGAATGATGGGTCATTCCATCTGTCTCAAACAAAAGGTTATAAAAGTTATCAAAAAATACATAAGTCCATCTATACTGAGATTAATCATTTATGGTTCCTAAAATGGACTTATACATCTTATATTATACTGCTTAATATAATAAAACTAGTTTCTACTAAACAGGGACTTCCTGCAGGCCAGTGGTAGGCGATAAAGGCCAGTCGCACTTCAGTTGTGGGTTCGATTCCCACATCCTTGTCTGACGCGATGGGCTGTCACCCGTCTTGCAGGTTGTCCTTTTTCTAAAGCTATATTACTATAACATCCCATCAACAATATCGAAAAATGTTCTATCCTTAAACAATACTAACTTATGTCCATCACAATCCATTCCAACCTTTTGGATTATCTAAAATACATTGGTCCAAGCTCATAGTATAATGAAAATGATCACTTGATTGCCATCATTTATCCCCCATATATCATAAGATATATCTTTTTGGTCAAATTACAAACATGTAAATACCATAATCATGTATTCCCTTGATGAATGAATATCTATTGAACCTTAGTGAAATTAAGAATGCAGTTAAAAGTTAACACTTTCCAGATACCAAAATCCTCAGAATTCTATATCCTCAATCCATGATATCACATAGTCCTTATATCAATCATGAGCTCATGAATACTATCAATCATATTAGATTCTATTTATCCCTTCATTATGTGCATATCATCTGCTTTCCAAAAATATTTCAATCACTTTTCATGGTTACCAATGCCATAAAATTATTGAAAACCACAATAGACCAAAACATAAATATTCCAATATTCCACCATACTATATACAACATTATTATGGAATCCCATTACATAAACACATAATCATTCCACCACATCGTTGTCATATTCAACATATCCAATGGTGATCACATGTGACTTCCATTTGTCCTTTGACTTAAATGGTTTCTCATGTCGATCATCACTAACCCTTTGATTAGGGCATTTATTAGCATAATGCCCAATTTCCTTGCACTTGAAGCATTGAAGTGTTGGTGGTGCGTTCTCTGCAGTCTTTTCTTTATTCACATCATTAGAAACCCTTTTTCCATTACTTCGACACTCAACTACTCGATGACCTTCTTTTCCACACTTAAAGCATTTTCTAGTCCCTTTAAGACAATCTCCACCATGCTTCTTTACACACTTTAAGAATATGAAAACTTTCATCTTCTTTTCACCGTTATTCTGAGATTTCTTCTTGAACTCCATCATTCTTTTCTTTTCAAAACAATGAGATGGATAAGTAACACCAACTTCCATTTCTACCTTGATAGAACAACACACAATTTCTTCATAGCTACTGAAGTCTCTTATAGCTAATTCCCTTTGAAGATTTTGTTTTAAGCCACTGAGGAATTGATCAACTTTACTTTCAGGTTGGATGATAAATCCAGATGCATACCTCGCAAGCCTTGTAAAATTAGCATCGTATATACCAACAGATTCATCATCCCTTTGCTTTAGTTCAAGAAACTCCTTCTCCATCTTTGTTCGAAGAATACAAGGGAAGTACTCATTGAAAAATAAGTTCTTGAACTTGTCCCATTCCATGGACTCAATTTCATATATTTGCCTCGTATTCTTGATAAGATTCCACCATTGATCAGCTTCACCTTCCAAACGAAATACTGCTAAGAATACATTATCATGTTCTGATCATTGAAGAACTGAAAATATCTTTTCAGTGGTACAGATCCATTGTTCAGCAACAAGTGGATCAGAAGACCCACTAAAAGAAGGTGGACGTTGCGTCATGAAGGACTCAATAGAATGTTGTTCCCTTCTCTGATAATTTGTAAGTCCAGAATTATTCATAGCTTGTGTAAGTATAGCAATAAGATTTTTCACTCCATCTCCCATGACATTTGTTTGTTCAGGAGGACAATCATTGCGTTGTCCATTACATTGATCAACACGGTTCCTTCGGGTTCTAGCCATCGTCTAAAACCCAAAAAGAATAGTGTGAGAGGAAAAAATCATGCTAGGGAAAACAACATAATAAATGGGGAGTATCCTCAATATCTAACATCTTAGGTTAAATTCTATGATCATTACTATAGTTCTAGGACTGTATCTTATACGTATACTTATCCTTAGGGACATCCCTTGACATACCTTAGAAATATCTCTAGGGATCTCACTAACGTTTTCGCATCATAGTTTCCAACGGTTGACTAAACCTTTCCTCTGATACAATCTGTAGAGACCCAAAACTTGACATACAAGGACATTACATTACTTTTGAGGAATACTTGTTACATAACAAAAAAACACACACACGGACCGTAATAGTTTAGTGTCTTTCGAAACTCGGAACGTAATCTTCTAACCATGGTGAAAGATCTTCAACTTCTCCATAAAGATCATCCCCTTTTTTTCATACCTAAATCCTTTTTTATATCATGGAGAATAAAATACATAAAAGTGTGAGCTCAAATTCTCAGTAAGGGTAAACAAAAGAAAAATCAATCACATCATATTCATAAGAACATAACATTTTTGGAAATCTTAACCTGCAAAAGAGATCATAATATCATAACATGGGATAAATCATAGTAGTGAAATGTAATCCCAATAATCATAACATAAAACATGAAACTTTTTGGCATACACACATAATCATATAGAATCATTTCTTATTAGTCATGACTCATTTCCAAGACTATATTAGTGGACAAATTCCCTTTTTGAACAGAGTTCACTCCTCGTTTCAGTCATGTTTCACTGAACTGGTATAACCTACCGTTCCAGCCATGTCTATCTCATGATATATAAAATCTTTACCCAATGCACTGGAGGGAGATATAGGTCCCACCAATCTCATAATGATACCATTCTTATGTGTGCCACAAAATCATAAATCATACATCATTGCATAACCCATGTAATAAAAATGGGAATCTTAAACATTGGGACATCATAAAACAATTCATATTAGATAAAGGAATTCATAATAATATTTCCATCAAAACATAATAAAATCAATGTAATAATAGGGATAGAGACAGAACCCTTTATTATCTTAGATTGAAAATGATTTTGATAAAACTCTTGAACTCCATTCTTGAGGAAAATATCCTCTTTACTTCAAAAACATTTTTCCTTTCTTAACATGTCATACAATTTTAATCTAAAAGAAGTTGATTAAAAATAAACTTGAAAACTTTTAAAGGAATAATCTTGGAAATATTTTTTTTAAAATCCATTCCTGCCATATAAGTTAAAAAAACATTCTTCTCGTACTTTTGTCGGAAAAGTCAAAAGGTACCTCATACGAAAAATGAAAAAAGATTCCATTCATATCTTTTACAAAAAACTCACCGAAGGGTAAAATTGGATATAAACTATTGTAGAAGGATATAAATATTACATATTGAGGAAACAAGGATGTGGATAATAAAATACACCCAAGTAAATAACAAAGTATAAACAATCTCAGATAAAATGAGATTGTGATATTTTCCCTTACCTTAGGTCTGATTCACTTCATAAGTGTCCGAACCTCCTGTATAATGATTTAAATAATGTAATTGACTTATTAAAGAATCATATTCATTGTTATTATATCATATATGGTTCCGTAATGACTTTATATGAACCATTCTTTTGTAAATTCATGTTAAAGTAGCGTTTTGGGTAAAATCGTCTCATTTGTCATTCGTGTTTTAACTTGTAATTATTCATATGATTACTTAGATCATGATTACATAAATCCAGAATGTAAAACATGATTTATATATAATATATATTCAGAATATACATATATATAATGGATTTATAAATGGAATGAAATACACTGTTCATGGAGACGGTAGGTCGTACGTACGCATGAACGCTGTTTTCGTTTCCTTATTGGGTTGAATGGAATTAAGTAGATGAAATACATATATATACACATAAATAAGGTAACATTATTATGTCATATATTTCATTATTACATATTATATTTACTTTATAATCATTCATGAATGGTTAAAGTGGAGAATGAATCTCATCGCGTCGTGGAGACGGTAGTCCGTAGGTACGCACGAACGATGATATCGTTCTCATGATCGTGGGACTGTATTAGAGTGTATGTATACTATTTCAGAATCATTATCACATTAAAGTAATCATATATAGTTATTATTTCCACCATTATACCCATCCAAGTAAGGTGGTGGTGGAAAATAGATTTCACCACGGTGTGGAGACTGTATTCCGTACGTACGCATGCGCGGTGATTTCGTTTTCCGTAGGATGGATAGATGGTGAAATTGGGTTGTTTCATACTTATAATAAAATATCAGTATATAAGTGATACTGATGTTATTACTTAATAATGAAACAACCTAATAAGAATAAGTGGAAGAATAAATAAAAATGAAAGAATCGGTAACAGACATTACCTCTTCTTTGAAGCACCTCTTTGAGATCTCCTTTTAGGGCACTAAAATTCGTCTTTGATGAAGAAAAAAACCTATAGGATGTTTCTAGGGAAGTGGAGAAGGGAATTTGGCAGGGGTTGGCCAATCTTGAAGGCTCAAAGAGGGGTGAGGAAGAGAGGGAGGATGTGCCCTTTTATAAGGGAGGAGAGGGGCACCTTTGGAATAACAAAAACTATTATTTTATTATAAAGTCATATTCGATTTTAAGTAGATCTAAATTGATTTATTTTAAAGATAAGGTGGTTAAGGGTCGAAATACTCTCATCTAATAGAATTTAGACAAGTTTAGGTTCTTATGTTAACCTTATCGTTTTGATTTAACATTAAGTAAAATAATTTTACTTTTACCGTGTCTTCTTGTGTTCTTATACTATAAGGTTAATAATCTTACTATAACAAGCCAAAAGAACCCAAAATTGTTTATTATTAATATATATAACCGTATCTAAGTCATTTGGAAGAACCATAGATTTTTAGGAATAAAATAACAATTACTAATATAATATTTGTTTTAAAAAATATTTTCTTTCAATTTTGACACTATTTAGTAATTGATTTTTGTGAAACTCATAACAGAATTATTAGTTCGAAAAAAGTTAATTAAATCAATAATAACATGTCATATTAACCCAGTAAATTATTGGAATTCCTTAAAAGTCTGAAATTACATTTATTTGGGTATTTATAACATCAATTAAGTCAATATTTCATTAATAAGATAATTACTGCATCATCTTTGTGTCATAAATAAATTAAATTATTTAATATATAAATAATTACAAATAAAATACCATTATGTAGGAAATACTTTTAGCTTTCTAATTACTATTTATAGTCGAATCTATCTTATTTGTAACCTTATATAAAAAATGATTTACTTATTAAACTTTGATTTTAACTATTTTAACCTTTCTTTAAATAATTTAATAATAAATGTCCTAATCTAATCCAAGTGGTCCTAAATGGTCATATTTTATTCCTAAGGTGGTTTTTGGTCGAATTAAACTTATCCAATAGAAATATCAAATGTATTAGGGTGATAATAATATCATTTTTACCCTTAATTACCCTATTTAATTTTAACCGTGGAAAAAAAAGTAAAAAGTTACTATTCACCAAAAATTATTTTCATCTCATTGAACAGAGTTTTACATACTGAAATCACCCGTGTCTCTCGGATTTTTGAAATTCCACTCACAGAAGCGGTAAAATTATGTTTTAAGAAAAATTCATTTTTTTTACTACCACTTAGTGGTTTTTCTATTCATCAAAAATTAAAGTTTCCAGAAAAAATCAAAAATTAGGCCTAATCTATATTTGATATTATGAACTCAAAAATGAGGTCTATTTTACCAAATTCAAAACATATCATTTTCATTAACTAATTTAAAAGTTAATTCCCGTCGTCAAAACAAATGGCGTGTTTTCAAGAAATAATAACTATCAAAAGATTGACACTTGTTTATAACTGGTTTAAATGTGAAATTACATCCAATGACCAACATTGTATTAATTTGTAAAAATATATTCTATATATAATTTAAAACCATTCAATATTATAATTTAACCATATAAATTATTGCGACGAAAAAAGTTGTTTTTAATTAAAATATAGAGTGTTTTTACTATTCATCAAAATATAAAAGTTACCAGAATGATATGAAAATTTATCCAAAGTAAATTTTTATTTCATGATTCCAAAGAAGAATTTTATTTTGTCAAATTTAACTTATAAACAAGTCAAAAACTATATTTAAAGTGGGTGCCCCATCAAAAGGTGGAAAACTGCATTTTTTGAAAAATACTTATTTTACCTGAAAAATTTATTTTGTTCTTAGACCATGTTTTAGAAAACGTTCCAGATGAATAATAATGTTATAAGATTCAAAATTTAGTTAATACTATTCATAACGGCTAGTTCATAATAATATTATAATAATATATCGTTGTTTAGTAAAACCCGGTATTGCGTACAACACACGCTATCGAGGAAGGTCGTGATTGCGTGTAATGAAAGACAAGTCAGGGTTGCGTGCTGTGAAAGAATCCTTCGTTGTTTCGTATAACATAATCCAACCATATTTCATTTATACATTGAATATATATATATATATTTACTCAATGTTGCATTGAATAACTATTATCAAAATTGTGTGTAACACGATCCAAGAATAGTGTTGTGAATAGTGCAAGCTAATAAGGTGTTGCGTATAGTGCAAGGTAATCTTGGTGTAGCAAACAACACAAAACATTAATGAAATTAAAAGAATATTTTTCATAAAATCTCGGGGTGTTACAGTAGATCATGATTTAAATAATTCCAGAATATAAAACCTGATTTATACATCATATATATTTAGTATATATAAATATGTATAATAGACGTATATATGAAGTGGAATACACTGTTTATGGAGACGGTAGGTCGTACGTACGCATAAACACTATATCCATTTTCATATCATATTGAATGAATCTAAGTGAATAAGATATATATATATATATATCCATTCGCATTATTATGTCATATAATATATATTTATTAATGGTATATATTTTATAATCATCTTTGAATGGTGAACATGGAAATGAATTTCATCCCATCTTGGAGACGGTAATCCGTATGTACGCATGAGTGACAATATCACTATATTGATAGAGAAATAATTTTTAATTGGATGATATATCATATATAAAGAATCATTCAAAATTTATATATATTATTTATATCATTTATACTCATTATACCAATCAAAATAATGAAGTGTTTGAATAACAAACTACACCACGACGTGGAGATGGTAATCTGTACTTACCCATGTATGGTGACTTTGTCATTTATAGGATGGATAGAATAAATAATATGGTTGTAACATCTTTAGAATAACATCACAGTGTATATAATATACTGGATTTGTTATTTTTCAATGGAAACAACAAATAAAGAGGAAGTTGATGAGGAAAAAAACATGAAAGAGGTGATGAAATATTTATATATTCTTCAGGTTCTTTCTTTTGATTTGATAAAAAGGGATCTATAGGATAGATATATGACCAATAGAAGGCCCCTCGGTTAAAGGGAATAATGTTGTGAGTATATTGGGGTAGGGGTTGGCCGAGACAAAAGGCTTTGGAGGTGTTAAATTAAGATAAAAGGAAGTTCCATTTTATAAGAGAGGTGAGGGTCTCTTTAGGAAAAGATTGAAATATTATTTTATAATATAATCCTTTTTAGTCTATAATGGCTTCATGATGAATTGTTTAATGGGTAAGGTGAGGATGGGTCTAAAACCTCTCAACCAATAGGTTTTAGATAGGTTTAGATCATCATATTAACCTAATATTTTAGATTTAACTCTTAGTTAAATAGTTTGACATTTACCAGGTCTCTTTGTATTTTTATATTATATGGCTAATAAACATGATATAAATTACCATGAGAACCCCAATACGTTCATTAATGACATATATAATATTATTAAGGCCATTTTTTCGAACAATTTATTTTTTGGAGTATTATATCAACCAATAATATAGTATTTGTTTTAATAGCTAAATTATATCAATTTTGACATTATTTAATAAAAGATTTTAGTAAAAGTACTAAAAACATAATTACTTCAAACTAAATTCATATGTTCAATAATAACATTTCATATTGACCTATAAAATTAGTTTAATTTATCAAAAATCTCAAATTAAATTTATTTGGGTATTAATAATATCAATTATTTTAAAATTTCATTAATGATGTAATTACTGTGTCATCATTTTGGCATAAATAAATTAAATTATTTAATGTCTAAAAATAAAATATAAAATATAATTATGAATTTAATATTTCTATATTTTTAATTAATATTTATTGTAGAATTTATATTATGTATAATATTATAATAAAATGGTTTATTTATTAAACTTTGAATTTATCTATTTTAACTCTTCTTTAAATAAAATAATAATAAATGTCCTAATATAATCGATGTTTACCAAAGAGGATCATATATTATTCCTATGGTTTTTTGGGTCAAATAATACTTATCCAATAGAATTATCCCATTTGTTAGGATAATTATGATATCATTTTTAACCTTAATTACACTATTTACATGTAACTGTGTTAAATAAAAGCAAAAAGTTACTTTTCACAAAAAAAAAATCATCTTATTGAACCAAATTTTACATACTGATATTAACAGTTTCTATCATATTTTTTAAATTCAACTCACAGAAGTTCTAAAATTATGTTTTACACAAATTTGCAAATTCTCCTAGATGGTGGGTAAAAACGGTAAAATATTCAATAAAATTATATATATATTCAATTATTATAAAATGAATCCTATGAATTAAATTGAACATATATAGGTATTGGGTAACTATTTTGACTGAAAATAAATTAATATAAAATAACTAAGTATTTAAATAAAATGTCGGTTTAATATTATAACGTAGTGTTTTTCACTCTTCATAAAAAAATTTATGTTTTCAGGAAAATACCAAAAATTTACCCTAAGATAATTTTGATATTCCGAATTAAAAATTAAAGTCTATATTACCAAATTAGAAACATAAAAGTTTCATTTGTTAATTTAAAATTAATTCTCAATGTTAAAACCAAAAAGCGGGTTTTTAAAAAGTAAAAACAATCAAAAGATTGACACGTGTTAACGTCAAGTTTAAATTTGAAATTACTTATAAGGATCTAAATTGTATTAAATGATTTTTATATAATATAATTATACATAAATACCATTCAAATGCATTATTTATCACTATAAATTATTTTGATTAATAAAAGTTGTTTTCAATTAAAACAAAGTATTTTTCACAATTGAATAAAATATTAAAGTTATCAAAAAAGTACCAATAATTTTTTTAATCTAAATTTTTACGTTACACTTCTAAAGAAAAATTTAATTTCATTAAATTTAATATTTAATAGTGTCAAATATGGGTTTTAAAAAGGGTTCTCCATTTAAAGGCTGTAAAATTGATTTTTTTGTAAATATTTATTTTATCTAAAAAATGAATTTGTTCTTATATTATGTCTAAGAAACACATAATATGATTTTTAAAAATAAATAGATTATATAAGATCCCAAATGCAATAAATATTATTCATAACCGCTTTTTCAACAGTTGGTGGTGTAAGTTGTCAGGCGCTCGAACTCGGTGTTGTGTGTAGTGCGTGATTTTGAATTACTTTAATGAGATAATGTACTATAAAATCTTGGGGTTCTACATTCTCCACTCCTTCAATAAATTGTGTCCTCACAATTTGACAATTTTCTTCAAAAATAAATTGTTAAAATAGAAAATTACTTTTGTGGAAACCCCAAATCGGAAATTGGGTTAATAAAATTTATTCTTAATAAGAGGGAAAGGGAAATGAAAATGTCACCATCAAATTCTGATATCAATTAGGAGAAAATTAGTGGAAATTAGAGTCAAATAATTGGAGAAAAAATTTAAATATTTATAGAGAGTGATTGTGGTCATCAATCACATACATGTCTAAAATTGAGGGTCTCAAAGACATCACTCAAAGATGATGTAAAATATCATTGGTTCAACAAAACATATGGAATTAGGGTAACATAGTTTTGGTTTTAAGATCTCTTCCATAATGTTTAAGAATTAATTTATTAATATAATATTTATAAATATATATATATATATACTTGACAATTAGGGTTTCATCCTTTAACTAATTCCTCCCACATACTCATCATTCACTCCAAAAGATAATAGAGGTCAAAAATATTCTATTTATCATACTCGTATGGGGTTCTAAAAATAATGAATTTATAATTCGTTCGTAAGACTATTTAAAAAATAACATTATACAAACTAGGACATCACATAGGCTAGGGGTAGGTGATGCACCCTTTTCTCCCTTCAGTTGCGGGTTCAAGTCTCGCGACATTGCCATAGGCGAGGCGTTATCGTCCGACCTCCAGATTGTCTTTTTTATGACAAGCCAAAAATAATATCGTGAAATGATTTAACCTTAAAAATAGTATCCAATTTCATACTTAATCGATTTTAACATTTATACTTATCTAAAATACTTCTGTACAAACTCAAAGTCCAAAATTTATAAGGATGGTTTTCACGATGAAGGTCCTTTTTTATACTTAATAACATGTGAATACCTTCAAAATGTATTCATTGAAAACACGATAAGATCCTGGATTATCATATAACCGCATTGATTATATTCATGCTCCCTTATTCCTTATACAATACTGGATATACTCCTTATATAAAAAAATTTTGTAAACTCCAACAATGATTCAATAAACCAACCATTAACTAGTTCCAAGGATTTCATTATTATCAAATACAATTTATCCAAATCAATCATCTCTTATTCCAAAATCAATACCTCAGTATCAGGATCATATTAATGTTTTGTCTTTCCTACTACCATTTATTTTCGAAGAATTTTAACTTACCATTGATTCACTATTCAAGGTTCCACTAATCTCAAAGTCCTTAATGAAATTATACTACATTACAATCCTTATATACTCTATAATTATTATAACATTTACATCATTAATACAATACTAAAATGATACAATACATTAATAACAACATAATAACTCTTAATAATTCCTCTTCATCATCAATAGCTTCATAACATTATTATTATCCAATAACAGCATTTATGGAGTACATTGATGACTTGGACATTGATTCACGTAGTGTCCCAACTCCTTTTAGATGAAGCATTCTACATTTCAAACCTTTTTCCCACCCTTGCATTCATGTACATGGTGTCCTTTTAATCTACACTTATAACAAACTCCCAGTCCCTTCATGCATTTACCAAGGTGATTCTTCCTACAGTTATCACATATGGGAAAATCCATCTTTCCCTTATTACCTTTATCTATCGTTCTCTCTACCATCTTTTTCAAGGATGGCATCCCTTCAATGACATAGGACTCAAAAAAATATTTACTTATCTAATTAACACATGATACTATTTCTTCATATGATGATAATACATGGGAGACTATTTCCTTTCTAAAAGTTTTCTTTATACTATGAATGATATGATCTCTCTTACTCTTTAGATTATCCGTATTGGTGGAGGTCTAATTCCAAATAATGGGTGCTATTCCTAAACAGTGCCATACACAAGGTTAGTTTATGATTCGTAAGGCATAATTCCGAACTTGTAAAATAGTTAACATAAATTGAGCAGTTCATGGATATAATCCATAATCATAAAAATTTTTTCTTTGAGGAGGTATATACTCATAAATCCTTCGTAGTGGTTTGTAAAGAAAATGAGAATTATCCTAAGAATATATTTTGGGAGTGTCGTAACCAAGAGTGCATCAAAGCCCGTTTTTGTGCACCAATTCCCATTCTAGTCTAGCTCAAAGCTGTGTTTTCGGGTTCTACACCAAGGTACATCTGTGACAGAGTCGCCTCTACCTACTTCTATCAAGACATGGATGTATTTCATGGAAAACTCATAAATTATCTACAGTACCGTACTTCATCGAAGTTCTTCTATACTAATCCTCAATTTTTATCTTGGGGTTGTATTCTATAATCAGAGTTTTTTTAAATATTGTTTCTAAGTTTATTGGTAAACTTCCTTTGATACCAATTGTAACTCCTCGACCACAGTGATGGGAGTCAGTGCATTATATTAATACATTGGCTTGATTACTAGTAATCATGTCCCGAAATATGGATCAGCATAGCATTCTTGGAAAATATATTACATACATGAACATTACATTACACATTAGAATATAAAACACAACATAAATGATCCTTTGATAATGGAATTAATACCTTATATTAACCCTGTGTACCAAATATTAAATACTTCTAATCATTTAGGGAAAATAAAACATACAAAGGGGTGATCTTAGATGCTGAGTAAGGATAATAATATTGCAGAAACTTTCATAAATAAACATAAAAATTTAAGGAAATGTATTAGATAGAAAAAGTAATTATAAACTTAAACTTCAGCATAATATGAAAATGATAAAATAAAATAATGCCATTGTCTTATTCGCATGGATATTAAACTAGTCAAATAATCACATGCAATATCAATAGAAACTTTCATAATGATGGAATGCATAATTCCATACTTTATAACCACAGAGTCAAGGCCATGATCCAAGACTACAAATAGGATTTTTCTAAGGCCTTATTCCACGACACTAGTTTGTCTAATGAGACCTATCGATTCATCGAGGATCGATAGTGGGATCAACCCATCACATACTAAGTCCAATTAATTAATCATATCAAAAGGTTTAAACATAACATAAACATTCATATTAAAACTATTATACGAAAGGTCAATACATTATCCATAAACCAGAATGGTATAAAAATAACACATCCATAGTAAATCATATCACAAAATCTTCAATACAATATTGATGCTTTGTTTCATAATAAATCTACATCAAATAAGATTAAAATCCTTTTAAGGGTGTTGACATAGATGAAATGAAAACATTTTTTATAAGAATATGTCTTTTAATTTTGAAATAAATCAAAATTCATAAAATTATAAATGAAAAAAATTATTTTGAAAAAATTATTATATTGTTATAAGGGAAGATCTGATGATTCTATAATGGCAGAAGATAGCCACACCCGTCATAATCGTCAAAAAAACATTATTACCATAATTTTGTCGAAAATGTTATAAGGTACCTTGTTTGGAAAACGATGGAACGATTCCTTTCAAAATATTTTATAAAAATTCAAACAAGGGAATAAATGAATATAAAATTTAGTATAGAAAATATTAAAAATGTTTTTAATACATTTTTAAGAATCATGGATGTGGATGATATAGTGTTCTAAGTAGATACTTACGTAAAAACAACCTCAGAGAATAATGCAATTGTGAAATTAACCCATACCCTGCACTTTCCTTTTGTCGAGGGTACGTTTAACCACCTTTATGATGACCATATTATGTTAATAAATTGAACTAGAACCATATTAATATTTATTATATCATTCATTATTCATTTATGACTTTATACTACCCATTTAATAATAATTTCCATGTTAAATTAACATTTTGGGTAATAATCGATTTCTTTATTGCATGTGTTTTAACTTGTTACTCCAAGTTGTATCACATAGATCATGATTTAATTAAATAAATAATTTAAAACATGATATATATATATATATCATATATATTTATAATATAAATATGGATAATAAGCGTATATATGATGTGGAAAACACCATTTATGGAGATGATAGGTCCTACGTAAGGATAAACGTAGTTTCCGTTTTCGTATCGTATTGAACAGAACTAATGGAATAAGATATATGTAATTATATATATATATATATCTCTCTAGTAGCATTATTATTTCATATATTACATACTTATTAACGATATATATTTTATAATCATCGTTGAATGATGAATGTGGTAATGAATCTCACCGCGTCGTGGAGACGGTAATCCATACGTATCCACGAGGGAAAATATCATTATACTGATATAGAAATAGATTGTAATTGGATGTTATATCAAATATAAATTATCATTAAAAAGTTATATTTATTATTGACATTAGTTATACTCATTATTATACCCATCCAAATAATGAAGAGTTTGAATAACAAACTGCACCATGATGTGGAGACGGTAATCTGTACGTACACACGTATGGTGATATTTTCATTTATAGGATGTATAGAATAATGAAAATGGTTTTAAAATTTAAATAATAACATCATATTATATAGAATATAATGGATTTATTATTTTATAATGGAAAAAACAACTAAAGATGAAGTGGAAGAAAAAAATAACTTGAAAGAGGTGATGTAATATTTACCTCATCTTCGGTTCTTCCTTTTGATTTGATCAAAAGGGATCCATAGGATGGCTTTATGACTAATGGAATTCCACTAGGGTGATGAGATTAATGTTGGGAGGATATGTGATTTGGGGTGGCCGAGGAAATAGGCATTGGTGGTGTGAAATTAAGAGAAGGGGATATGCCCTTTTATAATATAGGTGAGGGTCACTTTAGGAAAATATTGAAATATTATTTTATAATAAAATCATTTTCTGTTTCTAATTTCTCCAAAATGAATTATTTAATGTATATGGTGTTAATGGGTCAAAAACCTATCAAAAAATATGTTTTATTATGGTTTAGGTCATCATATTAACCATATCATTTAGATTTAACTTTTAGTTAAATATTTTGACATTTACCATGTCTCTTTTTATTTTCATATTATATGGTTAATAAACATACTATAAACATACAAGAGAACCCCAATAGGTTTACTAATGACATATATAATATTATTAGGTCTTTCTGGAGGAACCATTGAATTTTAGGAATATTATATCAACCAATAATATAGTATTTGTTTTTAAAACTCAATTTTTTCAATTTTGACAATATTTAATAAATGATTTTTTATAAAGTCCTAAAAGCGTGATTACTTCTAAATAAATTCATATTTTTAATCATCACATGTCATATTAACCTATTAAATTAGTGGAATTCATAAAATTACTCATATAATTTTTATTTGGATATTTATAATCTCAATTATTTTAATATTTCATTATTAAGATAATTACTACGTCATCATTTGGCCATAAATAAATTACAGTATATAATGTCTAAAAATTATAAATAAAATATGATTTTGTAGTAATTATTTTCATATTTCTAAAGAATATTAATAGTTGAATTTATATTATGAATAACCTTATATTTAAAATGGTTTAATTATTAAAAATTGAATTTTACTCTTTTAACTCTTCTTTAAATAAAATAAAAATAAATTTCTTAATCTAATCCAAGTGGACAAAATGGATCATATTATGTTCCTACGGTT
This sequence comes from Viscum album, assembly GCA_963277665.1. Lineage (NCBI taxonomy): Eukaryota > Viridiplantae > Streptophyta > Magnoliopsida > Santalales > Viscaceae > Viscum > Viscum album. The sequence continues at coordinate 820,650,505 of OY728161.1, forward strand.
TTTTTATGTAGAATTAAAACAATAAAATTGAAATATTCCATGTTTAAGGGTAATTATGATTTCTATTTTACCCTTAATTACACTATTATCTTTTAATGGTGGTAAATAAAAGTCAAAAGTTACTATTCACCGAAAATTATTTTCATCTTATGAACCACAATTTACTTACTGATATTAACCATGTCTCTTAGTTTTTGTAAATTCAACTCACAAAAGGTGTAAAATTAAGTTTTATACAAATTTTCTAATGCTCTTAGAAGGTGGGTAAAAGACTATAAAATGATCGATAAAATTATATATATATATATATAAACATATTATAAAATGGATCCAATGTATTATATTGAATATATATAGGTCTTATGTATATATTTTAACCTAAATAAATTAAAATAAAATAACTAATTATTTAAATAAAAATTTTGTTTTATATAATAACGCAGTGTTTTTCACTATTATCAAAAATTTGAATGTTTTTAGAAAAATACAAAAAATTACCCTAATATAATTGTAAGAACTCGGTTCTTATTCATGAGGTACGTGTTTCTTCTTTTACTTTTTTTGATTGGTTTTTGTGAAAATAAAGAAATTGTGGAAAAATTCCAAAATTTTTTGGTACACACCGTGTACTTTTCCACACTTCGCGTACCTTGGTCGTGTGGGATGAGTACACAGGGTGCGTAGGCCTGTCGGCAATGAAGAGTGTAAAAACTATCTACATGCCATGTACATAGTATATACACGCCACGTAATCAGTCATCATGTGAACAGTAAGGCGGTGGGAGTTGCCACAAGAGGAATGATAGTACACGTCGTGTACATAGACATACACGTAATGTAGCCATGTCGGCCGATGAACAATGAGGCAGTAGAAGGTGGCCTCCAGAGGAAAAATTAAACAATGGAAATTACATGCCATGCAGTTGAGAGTACACACCGTTTATCTATGTTTTTTTCGCATAAAGCAGGTTGTATCCTCATCTCTCGACAGAGGAAACTTAAAATGCCCAAGAGCCGAAGGAGATAAGGCCGAATCATTTATGTGCTCTTGGCCACACACTGGGACCTCGATTCCTTTGTCTTCGATCCCATTTGAACCACGCAGGTGAGTTCTTCACTTTTCTTGAGCCTCTTCTTCAAATTATTTCCCAATGGGATGTTATTTGGGTTTGAAAAAGAATATCTTTATCTCATATTTGTTCCATTCTTGGATGTTTCGGGATGTGTTGTTCATGTATATCGATCAGTGGAGATCGAGGTAGGTGGTATGTTGTTTAAATCCAACTCCTGAGTAGTTTTTGTGTACCATTGTGCTACGTGGCCGTGTTTGGGGTGTCGTGTGGCTAAGGCCTTAACTCATAAGATATCTAGAATTTCCTAGATAATATAATGATACATATAAACTGATGTTAGTGATCATTTCTTGGATGCGGGGCCACCCTGTGTGTGCATTTTCCTTGTTTATCTGTTTTTCCAGGATACCTATGGGTATGCCGTAATGATAACATGGTTTGAATTTTATTGAGAGGAAATATATATAAATGTCTTGCTTCTACGTTGGGCTCAGCCCAATTACTTTCTATCCTATGAAATTCTCGACAAAAGTATTCTATTTTGCCTTAGGGTTGTGTTTTCTAGCTAAAGGTAACATTTCTTATACCTGTGGGTAGTATATTTTGTTCCTCAGGGTGACATCTTGTATGCCTAAGGGAAATATTCGTTATGCATGAGGGTAGTCATCTGTGGGATTCGTTCATGCTTTCCTGAGGGTAAGGCCTTGTAGGTCCGAGATAATGGTTACATTGAATATTCATTATGGTGATTTCTTATGTTGTACCTTCCAATCTAAAGAATAGTTTTGGAATAGTTAAATGTTTATTAAAATGGTAATGTAATTGAGATGATAGTTACTTTTGAGTATTTCCTTGTTTACTCCTTCACATTACTGCACACTGTTGTTGCACATTTGTCACTAACAGTTGGGCACGGGCCATTGGTGGTTGCCTACTAGGATTTATTTCTCACACCCTGTTTGGGTCATGTATTGGGACCAAATAGATTATATTGATATAGGTGTCAAAATGGGTAAGGGTCGGTACACAGGTACATGATTGTAACAGAGGAGTAGGAGAGCATGGGACCGAGCATAGGCTTGTGATGCTGTTGAGTTCCTGTTGGACTGTATTGTTTTGTTTTTCTGTACTTGTACCTTGTGCTCTATTGCATTTGATTCCAGTGAATCCGGTTTTGACTTCTTTCTTAGAAATAGGAAATATTTCATCATCATATATATATGATTTTTGGTTATCTTTTACTTCAGTTATGTTGTCCCATTAATCATTAAATTGTTTACTCCTTCTGGTTTTGGTAATGTTTATATTTTTCTGCTACACTACACATTGACAAATGAGGGCATAGTTTCCCCACTATCAGTCCTAGGCCCTTGCTTCTATTTGAAAGCCTCTTAATTTTGTTAAATGCTCTTGAGTTCATGTGACCAACCTGGTCCGGGGAACCCATTGTGTGGCACATGGATCCGGGACATTAAAAAGTGGTATTGGAGGAATTTCTTTTCTTCTTAACTTACTGTTTGTATCCAATAGCTAGGGATAGGATAGAATAGGTACTTGCTAATAAATTTTGCTTGGTATTAGCTAACATGTGTTCAAGGAAATACCAATTTACATTGTGTATCAATTATACTGATTTTTCACATTATAGTTGATTTAACTTTCACTGTTGGGCGACACACTTGTGTTGTGTTGTTTATATTTTTATACCGGGTTCTATTTAGTCATCACCCAATGAGATGAGGTTAGGATATCTCATTCATAATATAGGCACATGTTATAATGACATGTCGTGAATAGTTTATATGCCATGTATGAGCATTATAAATTGCTTGTTATTGTGATAGATCTTGTGGTAGAAAATGAATTTTGTTGTGATAGGTACCTTGATAGATACACCTATTGTTGATAGGGTATTGGATCATGTCTCTATTGGGTTGATGGATGAAAATCATTGGTTCATGAGAATAATGGGCTCACTTGGACCGGAATTTAGTGGATAACGATTCATCTTTTTGTTTTGTTTTGTACTATAATGTGAAATGTAGGGTAGTAAACATTGGTTCTCAAGGAGTATGGACCCCCATAGATTAGAAATTGGAATAACAACGCTTGAAATTAAAGAAAAAGGGGCTCCAGAGTAGTTTCTGAGGTGTAATCTCTGGAAACCCGTACAACACGACATGTGGTTCTATAAAGACACGCCATGTACTCTTCTGTTTGTGATGAAATGGAAAAAACATTTATGTACTTGTCGTGTACCGAAAGTACACACAGTGTAGTTTTTAACCATTTCATAGGCCGTGTAGGAAGAAACAAGGGATGTGAAAACTATAGAGGGAACATGTCATGTACCTATTGTACTCACCGTGTCGTGTTCACCCTGTATCCACCGTGTGACTAACAACACGGATGGAGAAAACATTTCATAAAAATTTTGTGTCAATGCTGCACATGCCGTGTAGTCTAATCTTCGGACTCGACCGTGTCACTCACAAAATGGGTTTGTGATACTTCTTCTAGTACACGCCATGTCCATCTGGAACACGGCGTGTAGTGTGATCATTGTATCCGGTCGTGTCACGAACTAAATGGTTCGGCGATGCTCTTCTAGTACACGTCGTGTACCTGTGGGACATGTCGTGTAGTCTTGACTGTTGAGAGACCGTGTGGACTTGGCCGTGTGGAAGGGAAGACGGGGTGGTGTACGCGCCTTGTGCGGGTGTAACATTCCATGTACCTAGGGTTGAGATACGCCCATGCCAGCATTTGAAAACGACCATGTAAGGGATCAAGGGTACATGTCGTGTAGTCATTATACACGCCCTGAATCCTCATTAAAAAGAGAGCCATGTGGCTTAGCCATGAAGAAGGACTCTGGTAGGGGACGAAAATTTAAGTACACGTTGTGCGTGAAGACAACACACCGTGTGTTTGGGGTATTACACGACCAATTCTGGTAGAAATACATGCACATGTGAAAGTCATAAGGGAACACACCGTGTAGTTATTATACAAGCAATGTAGTATTGTATTGTAAAACTTGAATTTTTTATGATCCCTTTTCAATTCTTATGTTTCAATGTCATAGACCTTTGTGATCATTAACTAAGGCGTGTATTTGACCTTGTAGAGTCATGCTGCCGAGAAGACCACTAGTTCTTCACCAAGAGAGCGGCAACGATTATACTCCAATGAAGGTAGGCCATGGGCTATGGATGGATCATCCAACTGTTCCAGATGCGGCGCCAGCTGTTATACCAGATGTATGAATGGATACAGAGTTCCGTGAAGGCTCAATGCTTTTAATGCAGACCTTCCAGGGAGCATCGTTGATTGCCACATCTATTCCAGAGCTGACAGGTATAATCCAGCATCAGCATCTTCCGATGTTCTTAGGGGATGGCGCACCACATGATGTGGAGTGATGGTTGGATTCATTGCATACTGTCTTCGAGTATCTTGAAACGCCTCGAGGGAGGTGGGACAAGCTCATTACTTATATTCTGTGTGATTCTGCCAAGAGATTCTAGGATGTTACCACCCAGAATGAGAATCACTAAGACATGACATGGGAAGATTTTCAAGCAGTCTTATTTGGCTTTTTTTCAGAGATGCTAAGGGAAGATTGAGCTCGAGATTTCATGAATCTGCAATAGGATGCCATGTTAGTGATGGATTATTCTGCCTTCTTCATCGAGCTACAATGCATTGCACCGGTTCTGGTGGGTGATGAGACGTTGAGGGATATACGCTTTGAGGATGTTCTTCGATATGACATCTGGTTGCTGGTGAATGTTTTCAGGTTTTGTAATGTACATTTTATTGTAAACCAGGTGTTAATTACCAAGAGGAACCTATGGAAAGCTAGTGGTGTGGACCGGAGTGGTTCGACACTAGTCTCTTGTTGTATTTATACCGGTAAGAGGAAGATGCAGATGTATTTCTCTCATAGTGTCAGTACGAGCCATATGAATTCTTCAGGTGACCAGGTCAGGTGCTACCATAATGGAATAGAGGGGCACAAGAGATCTCAGTGTCCATGTGTCCTAGTGGGGTTCTGAGCCTACGGCATGATGGGTCTTATGTAGTGTTTTTGTAGTGTGTTTCCACCAGTGACTAGTTAGAGGGGTTCTGTGAAGATTCTGCATGTGGGATCAGGGCCAGCAGCTTCCTACTAGTCTGGGAATTGGAACACATCAGAACAATAAGGCCATAGTAGTGGTTTTGGCCGTGGTAGCTGGAGACCAGGATCTCAAAGATAGCATGGAGGGTCAGCTTAGGGTAGCCAGGTTGTGTCGTAGGGGCATGACACTGGGCTGGCATATACAGTGAAATAGACCCCACAAGAGCAGTATCTCGAACCGTCCACTGTCAGAGGTATTACTATATTTGTTTCTCTTTTATCTACAATACTTTTTGATACTAGTTCTACACATAGCTTTATATTTGTACCCGTTGCGGAGAGACTTGGGAACTTTATTTCTTCTTCCTCTAATATCATGACACTAGACACTCCAATGGGAGTTAAAATGGTAGGTGTGTGTTAGTGCAAGGATTTACCCCTATAGGATGGTGTGTGTAACTTTATATGGGTCCTCTATATCTTAGAGATGATGAGTTATGATTCCATTCTCGGGATGGAAAGGTTGGTACCCTTTCGACCCGTTGTATATTTCTATCATCACAGGGTGAGTTTAACATCACTAGAGGGTGGAGAGTTTCTATACAAGGGAAAATGGGATGTCTATTCAAGCCAAGAATGACCCGAGAATCGTGGGCGAGGTGGAATGATAGCTCAGATTGCGAGTTTATATCTGGATGACCAGGGAACTTGTCAGAAGGATTTCACTCCAGTGGATAAACGTTTTCAGGATTTCTTCCTGGATGAATTTTCAGGTCCACCTCTAGAGAGAGAGGTGCATTTCTTTATTCAGCTAGTGCCAGGAGTAGCACCAATGTCCATTCCTCCTCATAGGATGGCTACACCAGAACTATATGAGATTAAGAGGCAGTTAGAGGAGTTACAAGCAAAGGGTTTCATCCGACCCCATACTTCACCTTGGGTTTTCCTATCCTGTTTGCGAAGAAGGTGGACGGTACCCTCAGAATCTGCATGAATTATCAGAAACTGAACTAGTTGACGGTTAATAACTGATATCCCTACCGAGGGTTGATGATATTTTTGATCAACTTCATGGATCACTATTTTTCTCGAAGATTCAGTTGAGATCCAGACATCATAAGTTTCCCGTTAGACCATCAGACATACCCATTATAGTTTTTTGAAGCAGATATGGTCTATACGTGCAATTGGTTATTTCATTTGGACTCACAAAAGTGACAAAACATATCATGGATCTTATGAATCTTGTGTTCCACCCATATACGGATTCTTTTGTGGTAGTTTTTGTGGACGATATCTTAGTGTACACTCACACTCGACACGTCCATGCCACCCATCATGAGATCGAATTGAGTACACTGAGAGAGCATCAGTTATATGCTATGATCTCAATGTTTCATTTTTGGATAGACCATATTCACTTTCTATATCATGTTATCTCAGAGGCATGAGTTGCAGTGGACCCAGAGAAGGTAAGAGAAGTAGTTTTTTGGGAGCAGCCTAAGATCATGTTTGAAATCTGATGTTTCTTGGGACTGGCTGGTTACTACAGGCGCATTATACATGAATTCTCCCTCTTTGCATCACTATTGATGGGTTTTACTAAGAAGGGTATGATGTTCGTTTGGTCAGAAGCTTGAGAGACAACCATTCAAGAGCTGAAGGGAAGGTTGACATCAGCACCAGTCCTGATACATCCAGAGAAATGGAAGAGCTATACAATTTACTGTGATGTCTTAGGCCTTGGGTTGGAAGCAGTATTGATGTAGGTTAATTGAGTGGTTGCATATGTGTCTCAGCAGTTGAGGCCACATGAGAGGAATTACCTGATGCATGATCTCGAGTTGGCTGTAGTTGTACATGTGTTACGCTATTGGATACATTATCTATTGGGTGAACATTTTGTGGTGTCTACAGACCAAAAATGTCTTAAATATATCTTTACCCAGCATGGCATGAATTTGAGATAGCAAAGGTGGGTTCAATAATTTCAGCCATTCGAATTTGAGCATGCCTATACACCTGGTAAAGGTAATTAAATAGTTGATGCACTACGTAGGAGGACTCAAATATAGGCAGTTTCGGAGGACAGTGGTGAGTGGCAGCTTATGGCTTAGTTCCTTGAGATGGACTTGGAGGTGCATGATAGTTAGGGGAAAACATATCTCTCATCCTTAGTTGTTAATTATACTCTCCATGATAGAGTGAGGTTGAGACAACTATCAGATTCAGAAGGCCTAGTTCTATGGTAGTTGGTTGAAAGTGAGGACCCTCCTCTTGGTTAGACGATAGGCGATGACGAGGTAATACATATCCATGGATGAGAGTTGGTTCCATGGGATATACACTAGGAGTTTATGTAAGAATTTCATGATTCATGTTGGGATGTGCATCCCAGGGTTACCAAAATGTATCGTGACTTGAGTCGCCAGTATTGGTGGCTGGGTATGAAAAAAGAGGTAGCTAGTTTTGTTACGAGATGTTCTACCTGTCAGAAGGTGAAAGCGGTGCATCAAAGGCAATCCGGACTATTACAATAGTTTCCCATTCTGGAGTTGAAATGGGATAATGTCGCAATAGACTTCATGATTGGGTTGCCGAGTTCATCTCAAGGTAATGGTGTCGTGTGGGTTGTTCTGGATAGAATTTTAACGGTAGCTCACTTTGCTCCGATCAAGGAGACCTCCATTGTGGATGAGCTCATGAAGTTGTATATATGAGAGGTAGTAAGTCCTCATGGGGTACCTCATTCTATCATTTCACATTGGGACACCCATTTTACATCTAGATTCTGGAAGAGTTTTCAGAGGGCACTGAGTATACAGTTTCTTCAATGCACAAATTACCACCCTTAGACTGATGTCCAGTCAGAGCTTACGATACAGGTGCTAAAGGAAATGTTGTGTGCATGCGTCTTGGACTTTGGGGGCTCTTGGGACAAGCACATACCCCTGGTCTAGTTTTCCTACAATAATAGTTTTTAGGAAACTATTGAGATGGACCATTACGAGGCTTTATATGTAAGAACTTGCCAATCACCTTTATGCTGGTTGGAGGCAAGTGAGAAAGCTTTACTGGGACCACGTCTCATGCAAGAAACATCAAACCAGGTCTTGATGATTCAGAAGTGAATGGATAGTACACAGTAATGTTAGAATCTTATGTTGATCGCCGCAGACGACCCTTGGTGTTCGTGGTAAGGGATTAGGTTTTCTTACGTGTTTCACCGAGGATAGGACATAAGCGGATCCGGAGATAGGGTAAACCTTCACCGAGGTATTTGGGGCCGTTTGAGATTATGGAGAGAGTCGGGCCAGTTGACAATCAGTTTCAGTTACCATAGAGGTACCAGGCCTTGCACGACATCTTCCACGTATCTCAGCTGTGCCATTATCACTCAGACCCATCTCACGTTTTTTCGCCCAAGGAGGATGAACTTCAGGTCGATGCATCTTTTGAGGAGCTTCTGATTCGTATTTTTGATAGGAGGACGATGGTTCTATGAGGCCGATTATTTCCTCTCGTACGAGTTTTATGGTAGCATGGACGAGTGCATGAAGAAACAAGGGAGTGGGAGACTGGCGTACGTGCTGATTGGGCATGGTTTTTCTCAGCATTATCTTCACCAACCTTGGTAGGGAAATTATGGTATGAATTTCTTTAAGGGGGTATGATTATATGAACCTGGTTCTTATTCTTGAGGTATGAGATTCTTATTTTCCATTTTTCCTTACTAGTTATCGAGAAAATAAGGAAAATGAGGAAAAATTCCAAAATTTGTGGGTACACGCCCTGTAGTTTTCCACACGCCATGTACTTTGGTAATGTGGGATGAGTATACAGGGCATGTAGGACTGTCGGAAATTAAGGCTATAAAAACTGACTACACACTGTGTACTTAGTATATACATGTCGTGTAATCAGTCGGAAGGTGAACAGTACGGTGGTGGGAGTAGCCTCCAGTGGAACGATAGTACACGCCATGTACCTCGACATACATGTCATGTAACCAAGATGGCTAGTGAACAGTGAGGTGGTGGAAGGTGGCCACTAGAGGAATAATTAAAAAATGGAAATTAAACATTGTGTACTTGAGATTAAAGGCTGTGTAGTTATGTTTTATCTCTTAAAAAAGGCAATAGCCTCCTCTTTCGACAGAGGAAGCTAATAATGCCTGAGAGCCGTGTGAGAGATGGACAGATCTTGGAAGAGCTCCCGACCGCACACCGGGACTTCGATTCCTTCACTTTCAATATTGTTTGATCCTCGCATGTGATTTATTATCTCTTCTTTAGCCTATCCTTATAATTCTTTCCCAAAGGGATGTTATTTTGGTTCGAATGAAAATATGTTTATCTCAGATCTGCGCTATTCTTGGTTAATTTGGGAGGTGTCATTCACATATATCGATCATTGGTGATTGAGGTAGTGGGTTTGGTGTTTAATTCCAACTGTTGAGTTGTTTTTCTGTACCGTTGTGCTACGTGCCCATATTTGGGGTGTAGTGTGGATGAGGCTTTAGCTGATAAGATATCTAGAATTTCATAGATAATCTAATGATAAATATAAAGAGATGTTTTGGATTGTTGCTTGGATCTCGGGCCACCCTGTGAGTGAGTTTCCCTTGTTTAGACGTTTGGATAGGATACCCGTGGGTATCCTGTAATGATAACGTGTTTTCAGTTTTCATTAGAGGAAACATATATAAATTGCATGCATATGTGTTGGGCTCCACCCTGTTACATGCTTTCCTATGGAATGCCTGAGGGAAGTATTCTGTTTAGCATGAGGGGTTTGTTTGTTTGCCTAAGGGTAACATTTCTGATGCCTGTGGGAAGTAGCTTCTATGCCTGAGGGAGACATCTCATATTCTTGAGGGAAATTTTCATTATGCTTTAGGGAAGTCATTTGAGGGATTTTTTCCTTCCTGCCTAAGGGTAAGGACTTGTATGTATGGAGAAACTGGTTACTTTGAATATTTACAGTGGTAATTTCTTATGTTATACCTTCCAAGATGAAGCATAGGCTTGGAATTTTTAATTTATTATTAAAATGGTAATGTAATTGATAGGATAGTTACTTTTCAGTACTTCCTAGTTCACTGCATTACATTACAGCACACCGCTGTTGCACATTTTTCACTAACAATTGGGAACGTGCCTTTGGTGGTTGCCTACCAGGATTTATTTCTCACACTCATTTTGGTTCATATCTTGGGGCCAATCATATTATATTTCTACAAGTGTTGATAATGGAAAGGGTACCTACATAGGTACATGATTATTGCAGAGGAGTAGGATAACATGAGACCGTGAATAGTCTTGAGATTCTTGTGAGTTCCGGTTGCACCATTTTGTTTTGTTTTTCCATAATTGTTATATTGTGTTGTATTGTATTTGATTGTATTGTATCTTGTTTTGACTTCTTTCTTAGAAATATGAAATATTGCATCATCGTATATATATGACTATTGGTTATCTTTTACTTCAGTGTTGTTGTGCTTTTCAACATTAAATTGTTTAGTGCTTCAGATTTTGGGTATGTTTGTGTATTTCCACTGTGCTATACTGTGACAAATGAAGGCATCGATTCCCCAATATCTGTCATAGACCCTCACTGCTAGTCGGCAGCCTCTGGTGTATGGGGAAATGCGTTTGAGGTCATGTGACCAACCGGGTTCGGGGAACCCATTGTGTGGCACCCAGATCTGGGACATTACACTAATTTTGAAATTCTGAATTCCAAAATAAAGAATATTTTACCAAATTAAAAACATAGAAGTTTCATTTCATAATTTAAAATTAATTACCGTTGTCAAAACCAAAAAGTAGGTTTTTCAAAATTAAAAATTATCAAAAGATTGACATGTTTTTATGTCAAATTTAAATGTTTAATTACTTATAATTACTTACATTGTATTAAATGATAAAAATATAATCTAATTATACTTCCAAACCATTCAAATGCATAATTTGTCACTATAAATTATTTTTATTAAAAAAAGTTATTTTCAATTAAAACATAGTATTTTTCACTATTCATCAAAATATGAATGTTATCTGAAAAGTTCCGAAAATTTATCTAAACTAAATTTTTATGTCCCGATTCTAACGAAAATTTTATATAAAATAAATTGAATATATAGAATTGTCAAATATTGGTTTTAAAAAGATTTCTCCATTAAAAGGCAGTAAAATTGAATTTTTTGAAAAATACTTGTTTTATCTAAAAAATGAATTTGCTCTTATATTATGTATAGTAAACACATAATATGAATATTAAAATTATATATAGTATATGAGATTGACAATATAGTAAATACTATTCATAACCTCTTTTTGAACGGTTAGTGTGGTAAGTTGTGGTGAACTAGTACTTGGTGTTGTGTATAGAACCAGCTATTGAATTACATTAATGAGATAACATACTATGAAATCATGGGGTGTTATAGTAACTGTATCTGTATGGTTTTTGGAATAATTGACCTACGATCCTCTGCATAGTGGGTCGATAAAAATTCGGTTTGCGGTGTACCCCAATGGTTCAAGATGTGATCCCATATATGTCTATAACATTCTTATTAGACCATTGTATTCTCTTTGGGTGGGGAAAATGATCTTGACCATTTTGTTGGTTGTCCACGATGATAGATTGTCTCATGGAGTGAGTTATCAAGGAACACGAAGTGCTTCAAGAAGAACCATGTAAAAATAGTTGGTTCTGATTAACATATGGCACCGTCTATTTCCTTATTATATATTGGTTTTTATGGTATAAATTGATTGGTATATCATTAATTTATATTACTATACATGGGAATTAATATATAGTTTCTTGGGGTGTCATATTGTCTATATTTGTAGTCACCCATGCACGGTGTTTTCACACACATTTCATATCTTATTGAGAGGAAAATCATTTTGATGGTATCAAGGGGGGATATGAAGAGGGTGAGGCAAATCTAGATCTAGAATGACTGAGGAGATTTCTGAATGCATTATTTTAACATTGTCTATACCTTGGGGTAGATTGGACTCTTTAATGTTTAGGATAGGCAAGTTTTTGGTCCCTTTTTTGATCTCATTATATTACTGATGTATTTTGTTGTGGGATCATAGATATATCACTGCATTGTTTGAGTTTTTATACATATCATCATTTTGTGGGTGCTGATATGTGTGTCTATAGTTTATTTTTGCATATGTATCCCATTTTTGGGATATTTCTACTTGATGTTGAACACTAGCCCCAAAAACATATAAGGTTGTCCCGTGGAAGTCACGGGTCAGACCTCTATGGGTCTTTTCGTGATAGAGTTGTATCAAAGGAGTTAAGATCTACTTTAGGACCTGAGTCAGTCAGTTTGGTTTGGGGAAATAGAGGTTAGTATTTTATTTTGTATTTAAGGCCAGGGTATCCAGTGTTGGTTTGGTGGTCTACGTATCCATAAACCCAGACACTGATAACTTGTCTTTCAACTCAATATAATAAATCATTTGGTAATGGGTAAATTTTTTGGTACATGCATCATATAGGTATGGATTTATTTCACATGTCTTTATTGAGTTATCTCTATAGAAAAACTCTCTGACCACGGTACATATTGTTTTAATTCAAGATTCCTCTACTTACACCACTATCTGGTACTCCACCAGATTATCGTGAGGATCTTCCACATAGTTATGAGACATCAATACCGAGGCTTGTATGAGAGATAGAACCACCGAGTGATTAAACTGCTACACAACCACCCATAAAGTAGTAGATTTCACTTGAACTATCATATAAGGATGTGCACATAATGAGATCATTTAATGTTTATCCATGGCAGTGGAAACTCATGATTTTGGGTGAGGTAAACCCCATGGTGGCTGAGGACTGGCTATAGGTAGTCACTCAAATTTTCCACCATGTGATGAAAACCATAGATCAAATTCATGTCCTTGTAGTTATTATTCTTTAGTGATTTTTGGGGAAATGACGCTGCTTGGGGACTCAGTCACATGATGAGACAACGCTCTCATGGAAAAACTTCGAGCATCTCATCATAGTGGAGTTATATCCGACCACATTTCACTCGACATGAATACAGGAGATCATTCATCTATAGAAGGGTAGTATGACCACGGAGGAGTATGAAATGAAGTTTACTAATCTATCATGTTACTCTATGGATATGGTGTATGACCTTTTCCTCATGAATCAATACATTGTTCAAGGATTCTGTTTGGATATTAGGTTTTTAATGGTATATTTTAGCATTTCCACAAATGTCGTAGTTTTTAAGAAATTCCTGTTGGTAAATTGTGTTCCAGAAGAGCATACACTAATTGTGGGATCTCTAAGTGGCATCCCAATAGCTTAGACAACTATAAAACGTAGCATATGATAATAACATGGATATAATAGGGTTTGATGCTTCTAGAGGTCACCCTAGGGCTCACGTTCAGTAGTGAAGAACTATCAAGGAGGCTCAAATTAGTTGAGGGAATATGTATTGTTTCTCTTGAAATAGTTAGGGAAATGTGTTATGATATTTTCTAATACATTGTACAACTAATCAGGAGATGGTTGAGGTAGTGAGGAGAAAGAGATATTTGTAGGAGAAGGGTGGTCCATAGGTTGAACGACTGAAGATGGATTTGTATGGAACTAGGATGTGGTTGGTGGTATGGTCTATTACCCCACCACCCCAGGTGACCAATTCCATGCCCTTTGAGATGATGTGTAGAGACTTGGCTAGTTGAAATCTATAGAGACCTATGATCATGAAGCTCTAGGGATGATAAGAGGCACTACCTATGTCTTTTCTATTTTACATGTAGTATTTTTATTCAAGTGCTAACCATTCCTTCCTTTCCACATAATTGGTTCAATATAATGATATTTTGATTGATATTTTGACATCACCCTTACGTGTAGAGACTCTAAATGGTGGTGACTCAGTGATTTATCACTTGTATCGATAATGGGACCTGACTCTTCGAGGTGTGGGTTTTTTGTGGAATCTATTTTCTACAACAATGAGGCATGACATCAATATCATCAGTATGGAGTGGAAATATAATGTTCCTGCCTAGATTAGCTACTATAGTTGGAGGAAGTGGTGTGACCCCAGTAATGGAACAAGGATTTCCATTAGGTTCAAAATGGAATCTTTGTAGAGAAACATGAGCTTAGTTGTAGTATTTTTTAATCAATTACTCATGAGTTAGTCAGCATTACTCTAGGGGAAGTGAATACATTTGGATATCAGTTTTCTGCAATAGTTGAAGAGTATATCTACTTCATTTCTAATGATGTACCGGGTTTACCTAACTACCAAGAGGTATATTTATACATTGACTGGAATCCCTAGATGACAACGTTATATGAAACATCACATCGTTTGTCTACCATAAAGCTTCGAGGGTTGAGGATTCAGTTGGAGGAATTTCCAGATAAGGGGTTCATGAGACCATGATTCTCCCCTTGGAAAACCCCCTATGTTGTTTTCCTAGATGGAAATTGGTATCATCAGGAAATGTGTGTATTATCATCCCTTGAAATAGGTGATAATAAAAAAATCTATCCAATACCATGAATCATATACATATCCATTTAGTAGAGAGGGGAACTGTGGTTATTTATGATTAACAATAGATCATTCTATAACTTGTTGTGTGTAAATTATGATGATATACCAAAGACAAAAATCAGATGTTGTTATGGCCACTATGAGTACATGGTGATATCGTTTGGCATGATGAATGCACTAGAAATGTTCATGGGACTCATGAAACACATAATTCTACCTTTAATGGGTCAATTATTTGTATTCATCATAGATGAAATCCAAGTGTATTTATTGTCCAAGGAGGAGTACACGATACACTTGATGAAGGTCATGGACACACTCTAATAACACCATATATTTGGGCCGCTCCAAAACTGTTAGGTCTTGATTAGGGAGGACCACTTTAAAGGACATGTCATCTTAGAGGATTGAGTGTTAGTGGATTCAGTGAATGATAATTCATTGTTTTATTTTGAAGAGATTCATTGGATCCTCTTAGTATTATTAGATGTTTTTTTCTAACTTCTCAATAGTATAATCACCATTGGTAGCCTATACTAAGAAATGAAATCATTTTTGTGGAATAAAAATATATTGTAGTACATTACTGAGAATAGGAAGAATTTTATGTGAGCACCCATTATAAATTTACAAGAAAAGTGTTTCGTGTGAATAGTGTTATATGATGTGTTTGGGACTGGGCATGGTTATGTTTCATTAGAGACATAATTAGTTATTACATATGGTCAATTATTGTTAAGACAACATGAGGAGAAATACGTTAGCCACAACCATGATATAGAAGTAGTGGTTCTCACATTAACTATGTGGAGACACTACTTGATGGGTGATTTGTTTATAATATACTCAGACAACATTAGTCACATTTATATATTCATTCAAAAGAATCTTAACATGATACTGATTCAATGTCTAGAGTTTCACCAGGATTGTGACTCAGATATTTTTTGTACTCTATTTAATGGAAACATGGTAGCAGAAAAACTCAACACGAGATCCTATACTCAGTTGTTGGCTGAGTTGTTTGTAAATATTTCCTCTATTGATATCCTTTATAGAAAGGGAAGTTCTTAATACATCCAGTTTATGTTTTTACCCACATCTTCTATAGTGTGTCATGGATTCTCAACAAAAAAGATACTGACTCTGAGACCATACATACATAGATATTAATTTAAAATGAAAATGATGGATATTGTGAGTTTGGAAAGAAAACTATAATTTTTATAGAACAGATTGTGCCACCTTTTGTGTTGTGAGAGGAGGTGTTGTTGTAGTTTCATACATCCCCATTGGTGGTACATATATGTGTGGATAATATGTACTGAGATTTTAACATAAATTTTGGTGTCCAGGCATAAAAAAAAGAGTTTTATTGTTTGCCTTTTGATTCCTTATATTTCATCAAGTGATGGGTGAGCACCATCTTCATCCAGGTTTAAGACAAACAATTGAAATTGTATATTGTATTTGGGAGTATTAGCCATGGACATCATAACGGGTTTACCACATAGATTCATGGGACATGATTCAATATGGATGATCATAGAAGAACTCATCAAGTAGTCACACATCGTAGAAAATCATGAATAGATTTCAGAAGTGATCCTGAGACGTATCTACATGCAGGAGATATTTAGAATTAGTGGAGATCCATCAATGATCATCTCACACAATGATACTTCCTTCAAATGTCATTAATGTAGAGGATTAGAAAAAAAAAGTGTGAACCTTCTATGGTTGAGAAAATATTTAAACCCATATACTAATGTCCATATGGAGTGGTCCATTCATTTCATTGTGTAAATATTATGGTCTTGGATGTTGGACTTTGGAAGGAGTTGGGTTGACTAAATAGCATTGGTTGAGTATGCATTCAACAAAAAATACCATTCCACCATTTTTATAACACCTATAATTTCATTATATGGGAGTCCCTGTAGGACACAAAATTTATAGACTAAACCAGCAGAGTCGACACTCATGGGACTATATTTTTTGAGAGATACAATAACGAATGGGAACATAGACCATGATTTGATGAAAAATAAACAATGGAATTAGAATTATTATGCTGAAAGATGACATATGCCTTTAGATTTTGAGGAAGGATGATATTTCTTCCTTAGGGTATCAGCTCGATGTGGTTTGAGGATATTTTTTCATGATGGGATGTCATTTCTGAGACTAATTGGAACTTTTCTGATTCATTTTAGAGTTGGTAAGGTGGAATACTTCTTAGCTCTACCACCGTAGTTTGAAAGGGTACATGAAGTCATCCATGCATCACAAATAAGGTTATGTGTGCATTAATCATCATTCATTATCTACTGGGGTAATCTAGTCATTGAGGATGGGGTGACCATTGTAGAGTACATAATGGATGTTGAGGATTAGTTAGATAAGATCCTCAATGGGCGTTTTACTTCAATTGAAAAATATTAAAAATATTAAATAGTAGAACCAAATATATATTTTCAGTTTTTTAATAATACATAAATGGGTGCTTGAATTAGAAATTAAAAGACACCGTTGAGTTAATAATCTCATGTTTACACTATGAACGACTTAACATTGTCCATAACAGATCATTTGTGTAAAATTCATCATACTTAAGAAGATGAATATATAAATTAAATAAAATTGTTTTAGTTCTCCATTTTTGGAAGAGATTTGGTGGATCATTAAATGGATCCTTATTTCGCAATTCAAGGGTTATATGTATATGCCTATAACCATTAGAGAGTCATTGGATAGAGTGTATCTAAAGATTCTTCTCTATTAAATGAATATGGGATCATGTATCGATGATCAACATCCAACTGATTATGTAGATCATGCCAATGTTGATGATGATGCATCATTATTGATTTGTGATCAGACCAAAGTGTGTGTTTTTGTTGTATATTTGGATTTAATACTCATACATTATTCTTATGATGAACGCAGATCAATCAAACAATAGATTAAAAAGTGGATCATCTGTATTTTTTTGATAAATTTATTACGGGGTGATCTAGGAGATTTACATTGAATTTTTTCATTATTTATATTATGGAAATTAATTAAGATGAAAAAACAATGATCATGGTTAGTTAATTTAATTTTTTCTTATGGTTTTATCTCTTTGTTCTATGATTCACCATGGGTGTTCTACATTTTTCCTGGGGTTCGACGTATCCCGATTGATAGATTTTTTTCTCCCTCTTCATGGAAATATTATACAATATCATAGATCTAGGATCAACATGACATGAAAGAGGTGTTATGGTTATTGAGGTCATGAATCTTATGATGGTGGATTCCCAATTACACCTTCTTCAGTGTTATTTAGAACACAATGAATAATGGGCATTTGATCTGTTGTGTGATAATATGTGATGAAGAGATGCATTGTTCGACAATTTAGACATTATAAAAAGTGAATCATTATTTTAAATGAAAAAACAATCTCTAGATCAAATGCCATATGTGTTAGATCAACCAAAGAAGAAGAATGTCATGCCACGGCCCTCGGTCATCCCCGGAGCCGGTGCAGGGATAAATAAAACACAGTTTTTAAATTTTTTATAAAAAAACTAAAAATAACAAAAACTTGTTCCACTAGAGAGGATAGTTTTGGTTTTGGTCCTAGAGAATCAGATACAATTTTTAAAATTCGTTCAAAACAGAACCAAAATGTCTTCATTAAGTAGTCACATGACAGAGGGACTCAAATCCCCTAAACCCATAAAAGAAAATATACTGAAACGTAGGGTGAGCATATGAATGCACAATAAGGGGATTTAAAATAAAATAAAATACCAATTAAACAATTTTGAAAACATTCCATAAATATATTCATAAAATAATTCCTTAGAAATGTTGTAACACATATATCATAACATAACATTTTGTCTAAGATGTATAAGAGCACAATTTAAGGAATACTAACAGAGTTAAAAGGATATATGATTCCAATATAAGCATGCTCATTCAGAATAATAATTAAGGGACATTATAACGTTAATAGGTATGGCATGTGAATATGCATGTACATAATTTATAACTATATGTGAATCATGTTCAGTGATTCACGTAAAATAATAATTTCATTTTCATCCTTGACTACTGTAAAACATATAATGGCTGATAAATCTCTGAGTGATGAATAATTAGTACGACATAAGCTTTTAATTCTTCTGATTCTCAAAAATATAATCTCTTTAACCAAGAATATTCTACTAGTCAAATATTTTTTTGATTATTTAAATTACACATGATTAATGAAAAATGTAAATATGTTGGACTAGGTCAAGTCATCAGCCAAGATGTATAATGATTAAGGCATGGACCAAAATTTCCAAATCATAAATATGTCATGGCCTTTTTCCAAGACAAAAGTTTTTATCATGAGACCAGCCGATGCATCGAGGGTCTATAGAGGGTCCCACCAAATTGTATATTAGTCCAATGCATTCCTCATTTCTATAAATCAACATGCTCATACAACTTAAATTTATTAAATTACTTATCACTTATCATTCCAAGAGTCAAATATTAATTTGTTTATCATTTCATATTATTCAATGTGTCTTATATCAAATTGAATAATTTAAATTCTTTATTCCATAAAATTCCATTTTGAGTTCGATTAAATTTTTATGTATTGGAATATACAAAGTGAATCATGCATTAATGTTTTAATAATAATACTATCAACTGCATGGAAATAAATGACATGTATTGTAGGTAACATGTGTGTCAATAAAAAAATAACATTAAATATATTTTTATCACATAAAATGTCAGTCCCAAAAATCCATATTATAAATGTAATCATTTAATATTTCAGAATTCAAAATTATAAAATTAGAATAATTGTCATTCATATTTGAAACCCGTGCGAATAAATGGGAATATTTAACAAAACAGATCATAATAATTGAAAACATTTATTGTGGCAGATTCATGTGCATTAGAAAAATGAATGGATTATTTCATTCTTCTAAAAATATTAGAAGGGAATACACTAGGGTGAATATTTTTTATGTATAAATGATGGTTAAAAATTATATATACTATAACCCATGGTTTAATAAATAATTGATCATCTCACAAACCTTATTAAAACAAAAAAAAAATTGTTTTTATGAAAATATAATATGTTTAAGAATAAAAACTGAATATGAATATACTTATAGTCATACATACATATATAAGAGTTTTTTACAAATTTATAATTCTTTATATATTAAAAGACTACTTAAAGAATGAAATTCTCTATTTAGGAGTCTTAAAATCAAGCATAATATAGGTTTATCTAACATGTATGAATATATATACACATATACAACCACTTTTATAATGTGTATATAAAGTATCTAAAATCAACAAATCAAAATTTTAATGACACATTCATGTTTCAAACCCATTAGGAACATTAGTTAATCAGCGGTGTATAAACTGATAATCATTCCATAAATTATAAAAGGCTTGTTTTTAAAATATATTCAAATATATAAAAATGTATAACCAAATATACCAATTCTATGAATTTTTTTTTCATGTGAAACATAATACCTCAGATTTTTAAAAAATACAGAAATCCAAAATCCTGAAGTCCTAGAATCGGGAATAAGAGATTTTTAATATAAAGAAAATGTTATGTTAATGTGTGTGTGTGTGTGTGTATACACACATAGACTCAAATATATATATATATATATATATATATTCTTAACACAATAATTCAAGACACTTTAAATCCCTTACATGTGTTGAAGGATTAGGATTAGTCCAAGGGAATATAAAGGAGGCTTGAAGAAGACACTGGAGAAGATTAACACCCATAGGGATCAAATAAATAAAAGATATAATATACAAATTACATATATTATAATTCTAATACCACTTTCTGTACAACTGTGACCTACCGAGTTTATAATATGGTTGATGGTGATGACCTTTGTGGAAAGAATGAAAAAGGATGAGCCACTAGAGTAAGGGTTATGGAATAATGGTTCATGTGGGAGGGTTGAGTGTGACTGGAATAGTGCCAGTGGGAGGAAGAAGTCACCATGGGGAAGAAAACATGGAAAAAGGACGAACTACTGGGATCAAATGGCGATAGATCCAGCTGTGTAGGTGAGTTCGTATATTTTAATAATAGTTGTATAGTTGAGATCTGCAGAGGTGATGACTGGATGGCTATGAAAGATACAGAGATTCAAAAAATAAGGAATGGTTGTGATTAGAACCTTCAGGATCATAATGTGGATTAAAACACAGAGGGTAAACCACATGTGTTGAGGACTGAGAACTGGACCGAATCAGATGGCCTAGATCACGCGCGACAATATCTGATGGTCAATAGCTGATCTTAGATGAAATTCTTCATGCCACATCAAAACAGAAAGGCTTCTGATGCTCCTTTATAAGTCGAGATCTCCACTACTACGCTCAAATTAATCCTTCCCCATCCTAGTACCACCTTGAACCATGTTCTCTGTGAGCACACTCTTGCGCCCACCCACGCCGTTGTGCTGCCCTATACGATGGGGTGCTCGGTTCCTTGTACACACACTTGTATGCGCCATTAGGGGTAACTATGAACCATGTGAGCGCTAGACCTATCATGGACCCTCTGGGCGTACCCCTCTGGGACATTTCCAGGGGTTTTGTGACAATCTCATGAAGTCCTAGAGGGCCACCTTCATGGTGGGCCTCAGCTAGGTGGGGTACTCACCTAAATTTTAACAAATTAAATGTTTAATTTTTTGTTAAATATAAAAATTGTTTTTTCGTATATATATATATATAATTATGATAAAAGTAAGAATTCTATATTATAACTACACGAAGTCCTAAAACCAATATTTCCATTAGTTTTATAAAAAACAATTTTATAAATCTATGTTTTAGAAACCCTTATACTAGTATAACATTCCAAAATCAGAATTTTTTTTTGTTAAGATCTGTTTTTTAAATATCAAGAATGAAAACATTTAAAAAAATCATTCCACACATTTGAGATTTTTGAATTATATTTGAAATCCATACCTCATTTTAAAATCATTCTAAGGTTATATAAAATATTAAATCATTATCCTTTAAATGTTTATAAAAATTGTTCATATATTTAAAGTTATAATTTCAATGTGTAATTTAAATATATTGGAAAACTAATTATTCATATGTATTTAAAATTAATCCACAAGAATAACCAACTTCTATAATTATAGTCGTTAAAAACTCAATGGTATCATACATGAAACAGTCAAATTGATGCCCTTATTAATTCATGTTTAGTGTCAATCCATTTCTAGAAGACCTGGTGAAAATGATTCTCTTCATACCACTGATGCTCAGTGCAGTTGCAGTGGCTCAGACCATACTGATGTTTATTGAGATGGAACCAAAAGATACTTAAAATATGATTGAGGTCATTTTTGTATTGGTGGGTCTCCCTATAATTATAATAGGTATTTTAATAGGTATTTTTGGGTATTACGGTTTTCATTTTATCTTGTTGTAATGTAATCACTTTGGTGTTTATTTAAATAAAACAGCCTTGTGTTTATTTTTTATGTTTTTATCAGATAACATGATATTTAAATAGAATAAAACCATAATAATATTATTACATGGTAAATATGTTTTGGGGTGTCACAAAATCCCTCCATCATTGAATTTCCTCCTAGAAATTATAAAATATTCATGAACAACGCACTAGAAAAACATGACTCACATCACCTCCCATAACCCCTGACAAAGACAGCCAACGACGTCAATCTTTTGAATACACCCATGTGGATCCCTTGAATGGTTTCCAATCCCGCTTATTTTTTGACCAAAATACAACGAGAGCACTGAGAGAAGCTATGATAATCCCTATGCATAATGCATTTGGGTTTCCAGGAGAACGCTTCTACGTTGGAGATATCATAACTGAGAGTAGACTAGATCACTATAAATTCCTCGAACTATATCTTTCTTGAATAATTGGATGCCATGGAGCATCCAATACATTGAAAAACCAAGTATTTTGTTCATATAGTTCACTCATGGGTCACCCTCAAAAGTATCTTCTTGAAATTTCAGCAAAGCTTGATATTTCTCTGGTAGGGTAAAACATAAGAAAATACCTTCATAGTACATTCACCTATCTCTAAACTCTTCAAATTGAGTGTTTGAAATATGTTTGTAGATGTTTATTTCCTAGTTGTAACAACAGAGAATAGTCATTCTAAAGGATATTTTATAAAATAATTTTCAAGACAGATATAAATTTGCAAAAGGTTCATAGTCTTCTGAACATGCCTAAAAATTATGCATTATTGTAAATTAGAATGGAAAGATAAGATGTTGTTTGGTGAAATCACGTCTTCTATCTGAAAATTTTAAAAGATGTGTTTTATCCGGAAAATCATAACCCTATCAAAATATCGACATTATTTGAGAAATCATGTTAAAGTATCAAAACATATAAAATTATTTAGTTATACAAAGTTCAAAATCCCAAGGTTTTACATAACTACTTTGTCACCCTCATAACACTAGTATGGATTTCTTAACATCCTCTTTCCCTAGGTCCACCATCATCAGAGACTTTCATTGTAGGTTCTTCATGTTAGATTGATCCCTAAATTTTTCTTAAACTCCTCAATTTAATTCTCCCAGATACACTTCTCACAAATTGAGTCAAACTCATGCGGGCAATAGTTGCTCATCGAAGGGTGGCACACGAGGTGTAGAGTTCAGAGATATATGAATTAATGTGGTTCTGATAGACCAAAAGGATCACATGGTATTATAAAAAAGAGTTGTTTTAAAGCCTCCCATACCTAGAATTCTCAAGACATTGAATATATTGGCCATGCGAGGGTCTCCCACCCCTTCAACTTCCCTGAACATCTCTTGATCCAGATAACCTTTAGATAGAGTGAAACACAGGAACAAGCCTTCGTATAAAATTTCTTTTTGTGCTTAAAAAGAATGTTTCACTTGAGACATGAGGTAGTAAATGTGGCTTGGTCCTTGATATTGTTGAAGTATATTTGGGTTTTTAGACACATGATAAAGACATTTACAGCTTAGATTCAAGTTCACAAATGGAAGGCACACCTCCAATCATGATTGGACAAATATATGTTCTTGTAACTCTGGGGGGAGAGGCCAAAGACATATTTCATCTACCATCTAATATTTTTAAGAAAAATATACTTAGTGAATCATAAACATGTTTTTAGTATTATTCAAATTTTCCAGGGTTCTCTAAACAAATCATCTGATACCAACTACCAAGTCCTGGCCCTTGATCAGCCCCAGGGCCAGTGCAGTGATAAATAAAACATTGTATGTAATTTTTTTTATAAAAAAAATATGAAATCATACACACATGTTACACTAGGGAGGATTTTTTTGGTTTATGTCTGGGTGAATGAAATAAAATTATTACAATCCCTTCAAAACTGAACAAAAATGTCTTTATTATGATTTCCCCAAACAGAGGGACTCAAATGCACTAAACGTGTAAAAGAAACCATATTTAAACGTAGGGTGAGCATATTAATTCCCAGCAAGGGGTTTTAAAGTAACATAAAATTCCAATTAAATCCTTTTGAAAACATTTCATTAAAATTATTCATAAAACATGTTGTATAGGAATGATGTAACAAATATATCATAGAAAACATATCATTAAATAATTATAAGAGAAAAATTTATGGAATACTAATAGAGTTACAATGAAACATGATTCGATTATAAGCATGATAATTCAGAATAATAAGTTAGAGAAATTCTATTTTTAATATGTATGAAATGTAAATATGAATATAATAAATTTAAAACTAAGAGGGATAAATGTTTAGAGTTGCGCATGAAATAATAACATTAATTTCATCTTTGACTACAATGAAACAAACACTGGATGATAAATCTACGAGTGCTGAATATTTAGTAATCCATAAGCTTCAACATCATTTGATTCACATAAACATAAGCTTTTTAACCAAGAATATTCTACTAGTAAAATATTCTTTTGGTTAATTTAATTATATAGGCATGATGAGGAATGTGTATATGGAGGACTCCGTCAAGGACTTGGCCAATACTTCTAATGATTAAGGCCTCAACCAAAATCAATAAATCATAAATATTTTATGGCCTCGTTCCATGACCCTAGTTTGACAAAGGAGACCTACTAATTCATCAAGGGGCTATAGAAAGCCCAACCCGACAGTACATAAGTCCAACACATTCCTCATTTCTATAAATAAATGTGCACATACCACTTTGACATATTAAATTACTCATCAATTATCATTCCAAGTGTCACATTTTATATAGTTTTATATTTCATATTATTTTAATTTTCCCACCCCACTTTAAATAATATAATATATCATTTCATATTATTCAAACGTTCAAATACAACATTGAATAATTTAAATTCATTATTCCTTTGATATTATTGTAACGTAAACACTTTGTTATTTAATTAAATAAAAAATCCATGTGTTTATTTTATATGTTTTTTTAGATTGAATGAAAATTAAATAAAATAAAAATATAATATTATTATTACATGTGAAATAAGTTTTGGGGGTCACAAATAATATATGATTCATGAAAATCCCACAAAACATAATGCGTAATACTGGATTACATGATATGTAGGGGGCCTGAGTGGTGGATAGGGCATTGGGTAGGATATATTTATCACACGGAGTGTGTCCCGGACTTCATGATGTGTAATATATCCCTATATACATTCTTTGTTTTTAGGACGTACACAGACATGGGGTGGAGTACATAGGTTGACTACAGAACATGTACTCCCCCACATAGGTACAGTTTGGACCAATTACATTGGCTAATCTATGTACTAGTAAAAGAAAATGGATTCATAGTATAAATATGTGTATTTGAACATAGGTTGAGTTTATGGGTTTAATAAAACGGTTAGTACTACTAAATGGACATGGTTTGATGACTAGGGATGTCCATACAAGAAGGACCCAGAGTCAAGGAAAATATTGTGTAACCCTTCTACCCACCATGTACATCCCTCAACAGTTCATAAAGATATTTATTTCATAAGTCTGGACATTTATTGATTGAGATAATTCCCTTGTTCATTTCCCTTGAGTGTATGATTCAAGATGACATCCACATCAATCGATTATGATCCCCTATAGAGGCCACGTATTAGAGAGAGTAGTGGTGTCCCTCCGTGTAATTGGATTGTGATTCTCTGTCATCCATAGTTCTCATAGGGTATGTTGTTGTATCCCCAAAAACACCCTAATCATGTTCATGATTCCCCATCTAGATGGAATTATTGGTATGGTTTTCGAATCATTGACAAATGAACCCCGACATATTAGGTTGATCCATAATTGGTTATTGGTGTCCCACTTTAGTTTAGGGGATGACCCCCTATTGAAGTATAATAGTATTTATAGACCAATGTATCCTATTTAGGATGGGACCATTGAAATATTACTCTTTTCTAAGTGGCTCCAATGATATTTTGGATCATGGAGTGAGTTCTCCCAGTACGAGCATTGCTTCAACCAAGAATCATTTAACTAATAGTTGGTTCTGACTGCCTTATGAAGTGATCTCTTAATTGAGTATATCCGGTTATTGTATATTGTAAATTTATTTATGTATTTGGTATTGAGTAGAATATACTCAGTTCATAATGTTTAGTGTGTTTGTGGTGTCCCAATGAGTATTATTATACTGGCCCCTGTATGGGTTTTTTCCGACATGTGCTATGTCTTGTACATATAATGACCATTTTGGATGTTGTCATGGGAGGATAGGGTGTGGATGGAGTATAGATGGAGGCTAATAGATCATGGTGTTTACATTGTGTGTACATTTTACTTATTCCTCATCGAAGGAGAAGTATGGAATCTTTAGAGTTTTCATTGGTCATGTTTTTTCCCTTTTAATTTTTATTACTTTACCGCCGTACTCTTTCGTGGGATCTTAGATGTATTCATTCATTGTTTCAGTTGTTTTACATTTCATCATTGTGTGGGCATGGTGATGTGTGTCTATATATAGGTAATTTAGGTCAATTTCTTCCATTTGTGGGATGTGCCTACTCTACGTTAGTTTCTATCCCGTAAGATATTAGAGGCAGGATGGGGCAAAAATGGGTCGGACCACAATTGGGAGGGTCATGGAAATTCATTCCTTCTATTTCAAGTTAAAATAAAATCATATTGGTTAGAAACGTTTTTCAATTAGTATAAACGATTATATTTTGAATTAATTCATTAATCTCTAAAACAAAGTAAAATATTCAATATAAAAGATTCAATAAAAATTAAATCATAAGTCTCCACCAAAAGCTAAAAATCGATAAAATGGGAAATATTTTCAGTAAATTTCCAAAATGAACATATCATTATTCCCCAAAAAATCATAATGTCTCACTTAATAACACAATCTAAATATGTAAACACACTACTTATATATTCTATTCAAGCATGGTAATAACTAGAATTCCCATAGAACCACCATGAAAATAGTACGCTTCCTTGTAACATAAATAAAACATTAGATTATTTAATATATTCCTCAAATAAATATATAGTATAATCTCCATTAATGATAACAAATACAACTTTTCAATAAATTATTAATTGGTTTTAGGGTTATAAATAATATAAAATTTACATTACTCATATCAGTCATATTTTTATACATAATAAATTCAATTTTCATAACATCACAAACATATTAGCTGTAAAATTTCCTTAATCTCATGTTTTCATAAAATATAACATATCTATTATATCACTTTTTATATCATTATTAATATTCACCATATGCATCCAATTTATTAATGAATACCATCTAAATTAAAATCATTATATATTTCATGATTCATATATGATTAATCACATATTCCCAAAAACACTCAAATCATTCCATTTCATTATAAAACCATTAACAAAACTTTTTGATCTTTGTAATAGACATCCATCATTCCATATATAAATCATAGTCTATTCATAATTTTCAATTTAAAAAATAATCTTATATTCTTTATATTGGTTATTATGATATTCCTCATATTAGATTTATCTTCATTAATACTATACATTACACATTTTTAACATTCAATCACAAATTATTAATTTGGAAAACCTAAATTTTAATCCATTTCCATAACTCAGCATATAATTTTTCATTGAAAATTGCTTAGTATGTGTCCATATTTTCTAAAAATAAATCATCTTCTCATTCTATTGAGACATTCCCTCTAGTGATCCATCCAACATTATTTTTATATATAAAATTTAATCTTTTTCATCCATGGTCTCGACCACCTGAACATTCAAAAAACATTATCCTTCACTTAAATGTTTGCTCAGAGAGTTGGTTTTAAATTTTTTTTATCATATATCATTATCACATATAAGGAATAATCACAATGTCCTTCAGAACAATTATCATCCCATTTTGTTATTAATTAACACAATTTCTATAACATTGAACATTACTCTAGTTCTTTCTGGTTCCGTCCATTAAGTATAAGAAATTATTATAACGTACGTAACAATATTCATAGTGGGGAAACATATAATTAGGAAAAATCTATTATAGTACACATAAATAATGACACCGTATATTTTATATATGACATTGTTGGTTTTGTATTTCATTCATCAACATTATTTAAATCCATCACGATAGATTATAAGAAGTTTTTGAATATTCAAAGTATATCCCACGTGAGGGTAAAACTAGTTTTTAGAAACACTATTTATCATAAATGGGGTGATGATTAAGTACAAACCAATGTTTTCTATTCATAGATATCTCTACAATGAATATATGATCTAGTTCTATATCAATTTTAGTATCTATATAAGGAGGTAATTTTTTAGAAACCACTCATTCTTCCCTTTAGTAAAATTATGGAAAATTTAAAAATACATTGAATCATTTTTAGAATTACCCTTTAATATATCCCTAGACATATAGTTAGACATATACATAATGATCTCACTAATGTTTTCTCATCCCAGATCTCAAATGATAACTTAAATTTTCTCTGATACCTACAATAATGGCCCAAACATCTCAAACATACATATTACATATTACTATATGTATATTCATTACCTAATATGCTCATATATGATAACATAAAAATGATTATGATTCTGTAATACATATATCAAATAATTTAAATAATTACACACAAGATTTAGATATATATGAAGCATATCAAATTGAAGGTAAGGGATAATTTTTCAAACTTAATATTATCTGAGAATGTTTATTCGTAACTATTTATTAGGGTGTATTTATCATCCACATCCATGTTTCTTAAATATTTGATATTATTTCTATTATTCTGAAATTGTTTAAATTCAATTTTCCCAATTGACGAATTTTTATTAAATTGTTGGAAATGAAACTATTTTTTTTGTTATTTGATATTAAGATCATTTTGATATTTATAGATAAAGATTGAGGATGACATTTTTTAACTTATATGATATGAATGGATTTTTCTGTCTTCATAGTGGCTTATTTCCAGGAAGCTTACTCTAAATGTTATAAAGTTTATTTTAAAGTATATTCCCTTATTTTTAAATTCAACCAAATTTTTAGAAAAGAAATTTCTTTTGAATAAATGTGGATATTTTCTTCAAGAATTATGTTTAAGTGTTATATAAAAATACTTAACTATATAATAGGAAATTCTATAATAGGGTTATGTATTTAAACATACTATCCATATTATTCCCATGTAATTGTTTTATGTTGAACTTATATTTTTGAAATCCACTTGACTTATATGGATTATAATGGAATTATGTTTATGAAACCCATTTTATTCCTTGGGTTATGCTATCATGAATGATTTATATTTTATTGGAACACATAGAAATGATTTCATTATGATAAAAGTGGGACCTAAATATCTCTTCAATGCATTAGGTAATGATTTATAACTCATGATATAGATATGACTAATGTGGCAAGTAAATATGGATCAGTAATACTGGGATGGAATAATAAGTAAGCACAGTTCAAACATACATGGCTTGAATGACAAGTAAACCTGGTTCAATAATGGAAATTATCCTCTGTGATGGTCTTGGAAATGATAATTACTCATGTGAAATGATTTTCTATGATCATTTGTATTCCAAAAATCATCATGTCTTATGATATGAAATTTATGATTATTTTCATTGATTCGTAGGAACTTTTATGATTTATCCCATGGAATGGAATTATTATATTTCATATATATAATAATATTTACAAATTTTGTGTTAATATTCGTTTTATTTATGAAGGTATTGATATTTCCCTTCATTACCATTAATGAACATTCGATCTCAACATTTCATATGTTTCATTTCCATAGGTCAAGAAACAAGGTTATTAAGTAAGATATGTCAGAAAGGGGTATATTTTTGTTGAAATGAGTGGGAGGCCATGAAGATGTATTATGAAAATGTTGTTTATGTTTTCCATATTCTAAACACGCTATACCTATACGATAATTTTGTGGATTTTTAATATTTTTTCAAGAATATTCATTAGTTTTGAAGTAGTATCAATGGGTGTAAATTATGGGGTGTTATAGTTGGAATTAGAGAAAATGTATAGTTAACCATTGTATAATAGGTTGAGAAAACCATAGTACGAATCCAATGGATAATTCAAAGTATTGGTTACAATACTTGTGTTTTAGAAGTGATCATGAATACACTAGTATAAAACATATTGTGTCATAAATTGAAAATTTATTCCTGATTATGCGGTTTTACCATTATTATTAGAATTGATCACACTTTGCTTCTTAGTTTTAGTAAATGGATAGAACCCAAAGTAATAGATTTAATGATGTGTGTGATAGATAATTAAATGATTTTATTCTATATCAACTAAATGTTATGGGAGATGGAATTTAAAATATTGTAATTGTAATCACACAACTTTCCCAAGATATAAGACATTTAGGACATCCAAACGAGCAATGGAGCAAACAAAATTATGTTGAGTCAATCACGAGGCATGTTCCACCTTCTAGTTGTGGGTTTTCTGATCCATTAGTTGACGAACAATGGATCTGTACCCCTGAAAATATATTTTTAGTATTCAATGTTCATAACATGAGAAATTCATCTTAGCATTCTATCATTTGTAATAAATTTGAAGCCAATAAAAGGTAGAACCTTATAAATTATAAATTGATTAAATTTGAAATATAATTCACGGAATGTGATGAGTTTAACAAGTTGTTTTTCTATAAATACATTCTTCATATTTTCTGAACAAATATAGACAATAAGTTCTTTGAACTAATGAAAAAAATATGTTGAATCTGTTGGTACCTGTGAATCAAATTTCACATGAGTTGCAAGGAACATGCCAAGAATTATTATACAACCTTAGAGTAATAATGATCAATTACATACTGTATTAAAACCATGTATCTGAATGGAATTCTAAAAAAAGGGACATCAATAGCTATGAAAAAAATCAATTGATGTAAACTCTAGTTTGAGATGGATATTGGAGTAACCAATTAGTATTATGAATTTTAAAAGAACAGAAAAATGGAATTGATTTAAATACTAATGATCAAACCTTAAAAGAAGATGATTTTTCCATTATTTTCAATGTGTATAACGAAATATTGTGGAAATTTTCTTAATGCTAATATTTTTTTGGGGAAAAGAAGGATATCGGGTAGTTGAATACTGAAGTGATTGAAAAAGGATGTCTAGTTATGCGAATACAAAAAACGATGCATAGAATGCCCCACCTCCACATCAATGATACTTGTTAATATAAATGGGTAATTATATCAATAAATTCCCTATTCCAACAGTTATTGATGATTGTCGATGTCATCAAACTCTCATGTAAAATAAAATGGAATGTAACAAGCGATGAATATCAATGTTGGGGGGTAAAATAATTAAATTGTGTAAGGTAACATTACCAACCACTCTAAAGTATAAAATGTTTTTTATATTTTGGATTCACCCAATCATTTATTTGTTGATTAATTTTATAAATGTATAATAGTATTACCACAAAAAATAGATGTTGAGTTTAATGTGATAACTCCAGATGGTAGAACACTCACATACAATGTTTTTAACTCTTCTCCAGTTGAACATTATGGGAAAGGGTTTCTACAAATATGAATATCCTTTTATAGTGGAATTTTATGTGATTCTTGGAATGGAATGAATTTCTATATATAGAGGTCATATCAGTTACCAAGGAAGGGAAGTGAAATTTCATTTTCCAGATCATTATATGATCATCTATTGATGCAAGGATGAGTATAACCTACCATTTAATGATTATTACTTCTTATGGGTCTTGATTCTAATAAATGAACGTTATTTATCTCAAATGGTTGTTGAGAAACTCATGATTATGAATACACTTATTGTACTAGAGTTTGATGATGTCATTCTGGATGAATTACAAGGTCTTCCACCAAATCATGATCTTTAGTTTTCAATAGAATCCATACCATGTGCTCAGACTATTTTAAAGGTTTCTTATAGAATGGCCCCACTCAGTTATAGGAATTTAAGACCAAAACCCAACTGAATCTAGATAAGGGATTCATATTCCCTAGTGTGCTGCCTTGGGGGCCAGTGGTTCTATATGTTTAGATGAAAAATTTATCAATGAGGATCTCCATTAATTATCTATAACATGAAAATATCACAATCATGTAAAAAATATACTCTTCATTACATTGAGTAATTATTCTATCAACTAGACTGATATCAATAATATTCCTATATTAATCATCGTTTAGGATATAATCAATTAAAGGTCATGAAGGAAAATATAAAAATGATTCCATTCCCAACAATGTATGTACTTTTTGAATTTATATTGTTTCCTATTGGATTTCTAATTCTCCCTATATCTTCATGGATGTAATGAATAGATTATTTGAGACAATATTGATCAGTTTTTTGTAGTATTTATAGATGATATTGTTGTCTATTCAATGTGAAAAGAAGGAAATGATGATCACATTTGAATTGTACTCAAGACCCTAAGAAAGGATTATCATTATGAAATACATACCAATTGTGAATTCCGGTTTCAAAATGTTTTAGTTTTGTGTGACACAATCTCAAAAGAGAGGATATTTTTTTATCCCGCAAAATAGATGTCATTGAATATTGGTCGAGACTAAAAATGACAATAGGGATTCAATGTTTTCTTTGTTTAGATATATATTATATAATTTTTGTGAATTAATTTTCATGATTATCTAATCCACTCACCATGTTGACTCAGAAAGGAGTTATGTTCGTTTGGATGGAGGAAGGTGATGAGAATTTGAAGGAGCTAAAAAAGGTTAGGCAGTGCATATGTGCTCACACTACCTTGTAGTGGAGAAATATTTGTGATCTATAGTGATACATCCATGAATGTTTTCAGTTTATTTCTCATGAAAAATGATACAGTGATAGATTCTGTATCATGATAAAATAAATTCCATGATGAAAATTAAATAAATCATGATTTGGAGTTACCTACGGTAATCATTGTACTGAAGATATGATGGAATTATCATTATGGAGAAAGGAGTGATATTTATATATATCATCAATGTTTAAATTACATTTTCAAACAAAAGGAGATAAATAGGCATAAAAATGGTTGAAATTTATTAAAGATTATGACTAGTTAATAAATTTGCACCCTAGGAAAGAAAATATGGTGGAAATTGCTTTGATTCAAAAAGAACATGATAACCTATCCATAATGATGATAAAAAGTATAAAATATTTATGGATTTGAAAATGACGAAACTTGAAATTTTAAAGGAATGGGAAAAATATTATCTTTATCAAATGAATGTCCCACCATCTATACAGGTGAAGAATAAGGATCCACAAAATGAAGATGTAGAGCTGCAAAATAATGTGAAAAATGTTCCTAAATTCATCCTTGACAATGATGGTACAATATTTTTTAGTAATTGGGTTTCTATTTCTCCCATACTAGCATTATTGAGGAATGTACTGGATGAGGCTGAAAACTATTACTTCTCTATTCACCTTGGAATCACAAAGATGTATAGGGACCTTAAAGAATATTTCTAGTGGGATGGAATAAAAAAGGGCGTTGTATAATATGTCTCAAAGTGTATGGATTTTTAGCAAGGTAACTATGAGAATCATAATTCTAAGGTTATGTTATGACCATTACCCATATCAGAATAGAAATGTGAAACATCTATATGGACATTTTCATCAGACATCCCAAAACATCTAAAATCCATAATGCTATATGAGATAAAAATCATGTCACAACTTTGGTACACATTATTTCAATTACATTGGATTTCCCCCATGATCATCTTGCAAGGATATATGTAATGGAAGTGGTACAATTGAATGGAGTAACTCTTTCCACTCTATCAAATTGGAATATGATGTATAACTAAATGTTTTGGAGATATATTCAGTAGCCTCTATATATGGAGCCATGTTTCAATACTTCTGATCTTCATTAGATAGATGGTCAGTCTAAGTGGGAAATTCATGCTCTCGAAGACATGTTTAAAGAATGCTCTGTGGATTTTAAATGTGGTTGGGATCACCAACCACCTTTTATGGAATTTTCATTCATCAATTTATTTCACTATAGTATTCAGATAACACCTTTTGATTACCTCAATAGATATATGCCAAGAACTCTAATGTGCTGGGATGGCATTGTAAAATGATAACTATTAGGACAAGATCATTTTGTTGAAAAGGATGACAATTTCAGATCTATGAAACAACACATAAGAGTATGTTAGAGTTGAAAAAACATATCCACAAACAACTGAATAATAGAACTGGAGATTGATATGTGTGATAAGAAGTTTCTAGAAATATCTACATAGAATATATTAATACAATTTAGAAAAAGGGGAAAGCTGATACGTAGGTAAGTGAGTCATTTTGAAATTATGGATCGTGTTGGAAAGGTATCTTACCAATTTGAGCATCCCCAAAATTTCTCTCAAGATCCTGATGCATTATATATTTCACTCATGATAACCTACATACATGATCTTTCACATGTACAAATCTCAAAATTTATACCATTGAATAAAGATCATTCTTATGACGAGCTAATAATAGAGATTATGGATTGCTGCAAAAAAGTTCTGTGAAACAAGAGAACTCCATTTGTTAATTATTTTTTGAAGAAGAAACTATTTGAAAAATATATGATGGATCCTCGGGATATTAAGAGGGAGATATTTCCACATCTATTTGTATCCATGTGATGAATTTTGAGAGAGAAATTCAGTTTAAGGGGGGGGGGGTGGAGTATAACACACGAATACATTTTTTAAAAATTTTCTCTAAAAGTTTTTACATTTTTAATAGCTTCCACTACATGCAATAATGAGTTTATACAAACCATGATATTCCCTTATCATAATATGACCATTTTAATCTAGTCGTTATGTTTGGGGGAATAAATATAACTAACTTATGAAAATGTATTGTGATGTCTTCCAGTTCCAATTAGTTATGAAAAATATAAATCTACTATATATATATACATATTTAATAAATTGAGTTAATTAAAATTAGTAAATTAAATTAATAAAACATATATGTTATATACATAAAAAAATATTTTCCTTATATTCATAAATATATATAATTTTTTCATAGGGTATGAATAAATGGTATTTTATGTATAAAAACCTATATTTTTTAAAAGGGTAATTTTCCACCTTCAATAGGAGAACCTATTTTAAATTAACAATTTGGAACATTTATCATTTTTAGGAAAAAAATTAACATTTACTTTTGAAGAAAGTTATAAAAATTTTCTTGAGAAGGCTTTTTAATATTTTTCTAATAACTTTCAAATTTTGATGAATATTAAAAATTCAATAACGATTAATTGAAAAATACATTATCATAAATATAATTCTTTTGGTTAAATTAAAATATGGATGGTTTTTCATGTAAATATAATATATATTTTTATCATCCAATATAATATATGTCATCATATATAATTTTACATTGAATTAATATGTAAAAACATTTTAATCTTTGGTGATGTTTTATCATTCAAAACATGTTCTCTATTTCTCACAACTAGATTAATAATAAATTAATTAATTCAAATTCCGTGTTTTGAATTTGGAAAAATGGATTCCCGATTTAGAAATAACTATGTACAATGTATAAATAGCATTATATTTTTTTGTGATTTATGGATAGTATTTTTGGTAATTTTTATTTTTATGATAATAGAGTAAATCGGGTAATTAAGTGAAAAAATACTATTATTAAATTACCCTAACCCTATTCCTATTATCATTAAAGGAGTTTTTTTTACCAAAATGATCCTTTTCTCTAAATTGAGTCCATTGGAATCCACATTTATTAGATTAAGACATTTAGTGTATTTTATTTATTTAATAGATAAATATGTATCAATCAAATTTAAATAAAAAAGACTTTTTTATATAAGGTCATAGAGAATATAAATTCTATTATAAATACTCATTTAAATGATATATTGATATTATTTATCATGGTTATTTATTTTTAATTTTTATGAAATAAATAATTACCTTATTAGAATATACATTTTTAATATAGAAACTATATAATTGATGAAAAATAAATAATATTGTTTTTATTAAAAAAATAATAACCATTAAAACTCCTAAAACTTGACAAAATATTAATATTTAGTATATCACGACCATAACCATCCAACGGTTGTGTTACTAACTATATACAGCCTTATAGAAGAGATTGTGACAGTTATATAATTTTCATTAAAGTGATGTTAATGTTGCCGCATTCATTTTTTTAAAATTATAACATGTTTAGTATCTGCTTTTAGAAAAGATGTATTCGAATAGAAGTATTATAATGAAATATAGTAAAATAACATTCAAAAAATTATTTTATATATAATTTTCATTCAATAAATAAGTATACTAAATAATTACATAAAATTCATGTAGTAATTATTTTACCAATGGGGATATCAAATAAATGATAATAAAATTATTACGAATAAATATAATCTTTGTAATTTATCTGTAAAATTAATTTCATTATATTACCTAGTAAAATTATGAATATAATAAAAAAATTTCATAGAAGATATCTTTTAATATTAAATGTTTTAAAAATCAATGAATAGAATAGTGTCACAATTGAGACTATTGATTGACTATCATAATATTGATTTACTAAATTATATAAAAATTCAAAAAAATTTGAATAATATATAATAATTATTATATGGTCTAAAATGTTATATGGTATTTATCTATTGTATAATTTACATCAAATATGAAAATATGACACCCATTTTATATTTATATATTTTTTACCCGAGTTATAAATTAAATAGAATTAATAAATACTAATTAAAATATGGAGGATAATATTGACATAAAACATGTAAAAAATCTATTAGTTTATTATATTAAAAATCAATCTCATTCATCATAAATATTTTTAATTTTTGAAGGTTTTTATTAGGGTTTCATTTTATTTTAAATTATTATTTATGGAGTTTCCAAAAGTACCCCTCACCTAAATTATTTAAGGGAACCTACTCCCTCACCTATTCACATCACATTGAGCATTATAATTCAACCCTCCCATATTAATTTAACAAATCAACTTCCCATGTTACATTCTGTAATTTATGGTCAACTTCCAAGACCAACTCCAGTGCTCTAAGGGGTGATTTAGAGGAAGAATGTTGAAGAAGATGTAATCTCTTCTCCCAATTATATCAATCTTTTTTCAAACATCTAATTTTTCTTCAAGACATGTTTCAATATAAAGTAAAAACTATATTATCAATTATGCACTGATAGGTCTATAAAACTATGAATCAACCATATTCCACCTTCTATCCATCCTTTGAAAAACGAAATCACCACTCATGTGTACGTATTTATTACTGTCTCCACGACGTGGTGTAATCTATTTTTCACCACCACCTTAAATGGATGGGTATAATGAGGGAAAAAATAAGAGTATATGATTATTAGAACAATATATTAATTATGAGATATTATACACTATACTATTCAATAACCTTCAACAATTATGGTAATTATATTTTGCTCGGGCATACGTAAAACATTCCGTCTCAACAATGCGACACCATTCATTATACATATTCTTTAACAAATAATGATTATATAAATTTAATGAATGAATAAATATTCTATATATTATATTAATATCATTTTTATGATATAACTATGACCTATGATGGTTAACCATAACTAATTTGATAGAACATGCATAAGAACATTAAGCAGTTAATATCTGAATAAAGAGTAATAGTGAAATGTTAATAACTAATTGATGATATTATGATCACATATGATATCATAAAAATAACTATGATTCTATAATAAGTCAATGACATTATCTAAATATTTATAAAGGTTTTTTTGTATACATAGTAAGGTTATTATATATAAGGTAATGAATAATTTTGATATATCATTATTATCTGAGATTGTTTATTTGTAAGTATGACTTGGGATATATTTATCATCCACATCCATATTACATAAATATTTGATATTATTTCTATTGTTATACAATTTTATAAAGGCAATTTTACCCATTCGTGTCTTTTTATTGAATGATATGAAGGGAATCTTTTTCATAATTTGATTCGATGTTATTTTTGACTTTTCTAGAAAAACTTCAAGGATAATGTTTTTTCATATATAACGTATGAAAAAAAAATTTATATATTTATTGAGAATAATTTCAAAAAAATATCCTATATAATTTTTAGAATTTATTTTCAAATATATTCATTTATTTTAAACGTTCCTGACATTTTGAAAAAATAAAACATTTTTGAAGACGAAAGGATATTTTCCACAAGAAATATGTTCAAGTGTTATATCAAAATTATTTTCCATCAAAGATGCAATTATTTAATTGGGTTATATTTTAATTTATAATATCCCTACTATTCTGAAGGATTTATTTTTTTATGATGAACTTATATTTATTAAATATATATATTTTTATTTTGATTATGATGGAATGATTTCTATGAAATCCATTTTAGTCATTGGGTTATGCTATGATAAATGATTTATGTGATGGTGGAACACGTAAGAATGATTTCATTGTGAGATGTGTGGGAGAAATATCACACTA
Organism: Viscum album; assembly: GCA_963277665.1. NCBI lineage: Eukaryota > Viridiplantae > Streptophyta > Magnoliopsida > Santalales > Viscaceae > Viscum > Viscum album. Next base: position 820,689,493 of record OY728161.1, read on the forward strand.
TAATTTATTTGTATGAGATTTATACCTCATTATAATTACATGAATGAAATGATAATTAAATCAGGTTTCTTAATATTGGGATGGAATGAAAAGTATGTCTGGTTCCGTAGTACAGGATTGGAACTATAAGTAAACCAGGTTCAGTAATGGACATTCACTGCTATTATGGTCTTTAAAATGATTATAGACCACAGGAAATTATTTTATATGTTTTATGGAATGAATCAAAAATTCATCTCTTATGTTATGTCTTTTTGGATTCTGTTCATTGATTATTACGATCATTTATGATTTATCACGTGGAATGATATCACAATATTTAATATACATGATATGATTATTAAATGTAATTTTTATTATATGATTTAAATTTATCTTTTTCTCCCTTTCTTCTCATCTGATCATAAACATTCATATGTATCTTATCCTTAGGTCATGAAAAACGTTATTATGTACGATATGTCAAAAATAGGTCTAGTTATGATGAAATGAGTGGGAGAAAATGAATATGTGTTACGAATAAGTTGTTTAAATTTCCTAGATTCTATAGACACTATACAAATTTGTAAATTTTTTGGAATTGAATTATATTTAATGAATATTTTTCATCATTGAAGTAATTTCAATTTATTTTAAATATGAGGTGTCATATTTTAATTAATCTAAAAATTTGTATTAAAATCACTCAAACCCCAAAACTAAACAAAATCAACCCATAATCAGAATAACCCATTTTTTCACATTTTTTTCATTTCTCATAGGCATTCATTGGGTTCCCAACGATGTTTTATGTAAAATCAATTGGTGGATTAAAGATCTAAACCCATCCAGGTAAGAGGATATAATACAATGTAGTTTTCTTCTTCTCTCTGCCATATCACTCATCTTTGAGAAGAAATATATCCTCTATCTTTTTGGAAATATGACAGCATTATTCACATATAGATATATAATTATGGAATCTTATTTTTTCTATATATAATTAAGGATTCATATCTATGTCTTGTTATATGAGATTTTTCTGCCCAAATTGGGAATTTCCATTGGTGATTGAATACCGTAAATCTTGTGGTATGTGGTATAAAATTATATTATAACATCCCTAATTTAAATTACATGTATGTAATTTTAAAATTTCTATTATATAATTATTAATTTAGTTATTAATTTAATTAGATAATTTTTTGAATTAATTAATTGAGGGAATTTGGAATATTGGAATATTGGGATTGTGAATATTAATAATTATATATGGAATTAAAATTTGAATATTGAGATTCTGAAGTTGGAAAATTAATTGTTGAATTAATTATGGGATTTTGATATTTTGGTGATGAAGATTTAATTGTTGAATTAATTATGGGATACCGATATTGTGATTATTAATATTTTATTGTTTAATTAATATTTGGATATTGATATTTCATTGAAGAATAATTAATTTTTGTATCATTTATGGACATAGAGATTGGGAATTATAATAATTAATTGTCAAATTAATTATTTTATTTTGATATTGTGAATTGATTAATTAATTTTCGTGTTAATTAATGGAATCAATGTGATTAATTAATTATTAATTAATTTATGGAATTTATTTGATTGACTAATTATTTAATTTATTAACCAAATTGGGTGTGTGTGAAATTTTATAATGTGGAAAATTAATTTGATAATTAATAAATGTAAAAATCATCTATGGTATATGGTATTCTACATCAAAATACTATAGTTTGGTAAAAATTGTCGAATGGAAACAATGGAATTCACATCTGATAATTTTTTGTGGGAAATGATTTACAACATCCAAATTCCATAGTGTGATAAATATTATGAATTCTAACAATGGATTTCACTCATGATAATCATGTGTGGGACATGGTTTTCTGTATCAAAATCCAATAGTTTAAATTGAAATTAAGAATGATGAAAATGGAATTGATATTTTATTTTAAAAAATTAATAAAAATAATGCCACACATATAGAAATTTAAATGAAGAATGATAAAAATGGAATTCTGATATAGATGATATCCCTTGAGGGATATTTTGGCAGCATCACAAGTGGAAGAAGGTATTGGGAGTTCGGGTGCCCATAGGAACTTGGGTGTTACGTGGTTAATGATAGAGATATTGAAAATGTTTATTTGGTATAGTTTATTTCTTTTGGTTATTCTTTATAAAACCGCATACACTATTTGATGGGATATTTAGGCACCATCCATGGTGCCCTTATATATTGTAGTCACACCCTATTCAAGAAACCAAATTTGTACTTTATATGACTAAATGTTTAAGGGACATGATAATGGTAATGTCCCTAAGTTCAATTGAATAATTGGGATGGATCATGGATGAGGGAAGTAGTTTTGGTTCATGACCCACACGAGTTTTTTCAGTGTCTTTACATTTAGTTATTCATTTTAACAGTTTTCATATATATATTAGTGTGAATTATATAATATGTAGAATTGATATTGTATGTCATGTTTTTCTCAACTTGAATGGTGTGTATTATCTTGGTTATTCATACATGTCATTTAGTTATTTCTTATTTATTTATATTATGCAATTATTGTGGTAATGAGGATATATTATCTCCATGATTGATATCAAACCTTCACTACTACACAGAATCCTATAGAATTAGAGGAGGTTCACTTAAGGTCATATTCTGCCTGAGTTTGTGGTACAAGCATGTGGCACCTGTTTCGGGATGTCACAAATTGGTATCATTTGATATTTATTTTAATTTATTTTGTCATAAAATTTGGTAATGGTTGAAATGAGATGATTAAGAGTCACACCCGTTTTATGATCTCAGGCGTGGGAGATGAAAACTCAGATATAGTTTAAAACACAAGTCCCTAGGGTGTGATTTCTATTATTGATGTGTGTTGTTATAGTATTCCCTGATATTATGTACTATTTTAATCATGGACCAATGAGGAAAAAGTGTGAATAATAATGCATCATTATTTGAATATATAATTATTATGGTGTGGATCACTTTTAATCATTCATGTGAAAAGAAGTTATTTGGAATTATTTAAACAAGTCGTTTTTTTATTTCATGCGAATTTGAGTTGAAAATGGTTCTTAATATGAAATTAAAATTTATATTAGTGTAAAAGAAAATGTGAATAATTGATTTTATAAATGAGAAACATGAAAAAGTGTTGCCAAATTGTAGTTGTATATTATTAGACAATATTTATTGGTGAGGATGTGGGAGAGACATTCCTTGAGAAATTCGCTCACATTATGCAATTCATGGAATGTGAACTAGGGCAGTTTGGGAAAATCATGTCTGATTTGCACCCACCCAATTTTAATAGAGAGGGTGAAACTAAGAGAGGTGAGTTATAAATTGAGTCCATCCATACCATACATGAATATTTGGAGAATCCTGATGATAACATGGTCTTTTAGGTCCATGCATGCTATGAATATCTGCAAAGAACTTGTGGGATGTTCATTCTCAGACTCAATAGGATATTATTATGTCATGGAAATACTAACTGGAGAAGTTACTATAGGACATATATCAAGATACATTGAGGTATGAGAGAACTATTTGGGTCATGCAGTTGATGTTGGGGAGTATGTTTGTGATGTACAATGAAAGATGCATTACATAAATGCAGCACATTGCTCCAACATTGGAAGGGAACATGACAATGATAAAGAAACATCTCACGAACAGGAATAAATGTGATACTAAATTCCATGTTTACTTCATTCAGTTACTGAATTTTCCTCAGGTGGTAGATCAGGTTCTCATAGTGTTGGGGAACCTGATAAAGTCTTATAGTGTAGGAAGAACGGTTATGCATAGTAGATATGGAGGTACATATTCTAAGAGAAGTAGGCATAGTAATAACAATATTTTCTATGGCAGTGGGTAGTAGAGTATCCAAATATATGGATTAGTTTCTATGGATTTTTCTTGAGTGGTCAGTCACTAGTGTGTTAGGATAGAACACTTCATTAGACAATGCCTCCAAATATAGGTTGAGTCCAAAGGTGGTAGATATATGTTAAATATATAGTGGATATATATGAAACTATGACAAAATGATATAGATAGAGTAGGTAGAAAGATTCAGAGTATATGAACTGGGTCATATACACCACACAAATCTTCCAGAAAAAGTTCAACTGGATGAAGTGGTTGAGGTAGTGGATGTGGAGCATTAAGGAATGATTTATTGTAACAATACTGTGGTGAAGCTCTGGGAGTTCATACTATATCACAATGATGTTGTTCATTACAGTTACATGCAATCTAGTCGGCATATGTGGTTTGATATATAATACCATCAACAGAAATAGGTTATATTCATGAAATTTCTACATTTTCAAGTGAATTAATTGTTAATGATACCTCCCTCTCTTTTATTTACGAATAAAATTTTAATAGTTTCAGCTTCGGGCCAGAGTTAGTGAGTGGGCTGTTGACAAATAATACACATTTATGAGTATGATCTAATTACATTTGTTGGTATATGGGGTGTTCTAAATTTTTTTGTAAGAATCATTTTCCTTGGTATCTTTAGTTTCATTACATGGTATGATTTTACCTAATTATGGATATGAAATGGTTAGTAGAATATCGTGACCACAATGATTGTTCCCACATGAGAGTATTGTTTTTGTCTCATTAGGGTGAGGATTATAATCATCGTGGAGAGAGGGATGTCATTGTCATAGATGCAGTTCCAGATCACCCAAATTAGAGGGAGCTCACCTCCGAGGATTATAATTTTTTTAAGGATGATCTAGGTGTAAATGATGATGAATTTTCACATACAGTATATAGATTTTGGGACGTGTCTCCTAAATATTTCAATGGAATACCCAATGAGATAGAAGTGGAATTTATGATCGATCTCATTTCGAGGGATGTGTTATATTCTATTTCACCGTATATAATAGAACCGATAGTGGTTCAAGATCTCAAGACATACATGGAATAGTTGTAGGATAATGTATTCAGACATCAATGTATGTCTCATTGAGGTTCATAATTGATTTTTTCTTATAAGGGTGAAAAAACTCAACGATGTGGGGTAGACTATCGAATGTTCAACTATATTATCATGAAAAATTAGTTTCCCCTTCTACACAATGATGTTATTTTTGACCAGTAGAGAGAATCTTTTGTTATATCGACAATCAAATTGGGGTAAAGATATCATCAATATAGGTTTTTTTCATCTAATAAATTGACGAGTGAATTGAAAAGTTGGTATGTCCAATATGTGTTCATGTTAACATCATTTTGTTTTATGTATTCCCCACCATTTTTTATTTCCATCATGAATAATACATTTGTATCTGAATCTGGATCAGTTTGTGGTTGTGCTTTTGGAAAACATATTTATCTACACCGGGACTCATAACGTTCATGTGCAACACCATGATATCATCCTGAATACACTATGACAACATCATCTATATGATAATATATGTAAGTGTTTATTATTTATTGATGGGGGACAATTCTTTGGACACAACATCTAAGAGGATGGTGTGTTTATAGACCTAGTTAAATTTTATGAAGTTGTTTCTTGGTAGGATCCAGTGAGAGTAATTCATATTAATATATTTTTTAGATTAGATAGATATTATTCTATGTTCATTTAGGAAATTCCCCATTTCAAAGAAACAATTACAGGATTAACCAATGGGATGGTAATGTTTTAATGATCTAGAGAATCTGATAATTATTTTCACCTCCTATATAAGGAATTTCATTTATAACAATCTTGTCACTACCTAATCTAGATTTGGAGTATGTGGTATTTTTATCTACATCAGGTAAAGGGATTGGAGTAGTGTTCTATTTTGGATATAGAGTTGTGGCATGTGGGTCTCAGATTTAGAGGGCACGTGAATAGAACTACACTATTCATGGACTTGAGTTGGAAGTATAGGATTGTAAATTGATGTGTCGGAAACATTATCTGTTGGGAAAAATTTTACATTATATTTACATAAGTAGAGAATAAAATATATCTTTTAGTAGTGAGATTGGATTCTATGATAGTGGAGGTGGGTGGAGTACATGTAGTCTTATTATTTTTATATTTCATATACACATAGTAAGGGAACCAATGTTTTTTATCCTTTATGAATGAAAGGATGGACTCATTATTTTCATTAGTAAAATGTTGATTTAATGGTGATGAAATTACTAAACGAGATGCATGTTGTGGTTCAAGAAGGCTATGAAAAGATGAATCTTGTATTGGTTTAAGTATAGTCTACATTTTTTATATGGATATGAGACTAACTGTTCAGTGATCTTGTGTGATTGACCTTGAGGGGGAGACTTGTAATATGGGTGTCCCCTTTCGATTGTAGAATATATTTTAATAAGGTCATCTATTTTAAGAATGGAGTTGTTTTGCCTGTCATCATGTTGGAGGAGATTATAAATGAGCTTATTTCCTCGAAGTTGGTGTTACATACTTGTGTGACAAAGATGTACCATGCCCTATATTAATAGTTTTGGTGGACAAGAATGAAAGAGGATATAATGAGGTTTGTGACACAATTCTAGACATGTTGATGTGTTTTGTTCAAACAATAATGACATGGTTCTTTGTTATATCTGTTCCCCATTTTTTAATTTAAGTGGGATGATGTTACTGTTGATTTTAACAGTTTCTATAGTTATGATGATTTATATGAATGATTCTATTTGTGTGATTGTGATCTGCCTGAAAAAATGTAGTAAACATTGTACCATTGTGTGAAACAATATTAATGAATATATTGGTAGAGAAATATATTTGAGAGATAGTCCTTATTCAATGGGTTCCATAGACTATATTTTCATATCATTACTAAACTTTTACTTCACACTTTAGGAAGGGAATGTTGAAGGATCTTGGTATGTATGTTTTTTGGTGTATGGATTTCAGCCCATAGAAAAATGGACTGTTGGAATGTACTATACATGACATTGAGGATATGATAGAAGAATGTTTTCTAGACTACTATGGATATTGGAAGAAGCTATTGGATATTGTGTAATTATCCAATAAAAAATTATCATGAAACTATACAAATGGACTAATATGAGGCTCGTTGTTGTTGGTCATTCTGATCACCAATCTGCACGATGAAGGTAGGTGATTATGAGCTATTGAGACTGAGTCATCTGCAAGATATGTAAGAGTAGGTACAACTGATTTAGAAACATCTGACTATGTCTTAAATTTGACTGAATTTGTATGGTCATAGATGTCTATGACCCCACAGTTTTATAGAGGATGATTGTGTATTATGGTAGGTGTATCTTAAGCTTGTTCAATATAGAATATTGAGAGAGGAAAAGTCGGAACCCATGTTCATTGGACCATTTGAGGTTGTGAAGAGAATGAAGCAGCTGACCTATGTTTTGGATCTTCCACATAAATACCATGATACCCATGATGTTTCCCATGTGTCACAACTTCAATGGTATCACCTTGGAACTTCTCATGTGATCAATGTATATAGTGTAGAGCATATTATTGATGGGTCCTTAGAGGATCAGCTGATATGTACATTTGATCGCAGTGAGAAAATGTTGGGGAGATAAACAGTTCTAATCATTCATGTATTGCCCAAAAGGCATTCCTGATCCCCATGTGTCGCTGACTAGAACCCTCCATCAAACAATATACAAATTGTAACGAATTCTTTCACAAGACTATATAAGTAAAAAATTTGTGTGCATATAAAATGTACTATATTTGGAGTAATATACTAGAATACCAAGATATATAAAGGAAAATTACTACAACCAATCGTAATAAAGTGGAAAACAACCCCAAGGTCCCTATGGAATAAACTCACCATGTTCAAATCTCAATAGCTGTGTCATCCTCCAAGAGATCCCCTCCCTTTGCTCGAGAAATGAAGAAGAAAGTTTACAAACACCTGAATGAAAATGTAGTGTGTGAGCCTAAGCCTATATCTTCCTTGGATGCGATCATGAGGCCTTGATAGTCATTTTATCTCCTCCTATAGTGGCCATCCTTGGGAGATCTTCTATGCATGTCGCAGATGAGGTGTTCTATTTTTTTATTTTTTTTATTTAATTTATCAACATAACATCATTAATTATAAAAATATAGAAAAATTTATTATTTAAATAAAAACATTTTAAACACAAATTATATATAAATAATCCACTTGAATTTATGGAACAATAATTGTAAATAAATAATTGGGTGAAATTATGTGTTGTAATGTAGTTAATTATTTGATGAATAACTCTTTAATAAATGTGAAATTTATTTACATTAAATGTATTAATGTATAATTTCAGGAATAATCAATTTATAAATAATCACATTTTTATAATGAAAATTACCATGTTTTTTTCCAATAATAACATCATTTTACCATCAATAATAATTGATGAATATTATCAATGTATAATTATTATAATTATTAAATAATAATCTAAAAAATATCCCTGAGAGAAAAAATATTACCGCATATAATATATTAAATGATAATTGAATTTATTTATAGATGCATAATTTATCAGTTTTAAAAAATGAAAAAACATTGGATTATGTTTGGTAATCTATAAAAATTTTATCATTTGATAATTTTTGTGAAATTGCAACAGTGCAGTTGTTGATGAAATAATAACAAAATAAATGCATTGTTTTATTTGACAAAAATTCCAATATCAAAGAATATTTTGGTATATATATATATAAATATATATGTATATATATAAATAACAATTATAAGGACTACTAAATCTATTATCAAATTATTTTAGAGATATAATTATCAAACATGCTTTATAAATATTCTTGTTGATATTTCATGTGATTTCCTAAGATAACATAATAAAATAAACCATATATTAACAAAGAGAGATAAAACTTCATACCATTTCAACGTGAAATTAAATAGAGGCGTATAATTATTTAATGTTGTTTATAATTATTTTTATGGATATATCTTACGATTTCATGAGTTAACATAAAACAAAAATCCAATAATTACCTAGGAAAGAGAAAATGTAATCCCATGTAATATTTTACTTCATTGTGAAATAAAATAGATATTTTGGTTCTAGGAACACTTAAAAAATGGCGAGCTTTGGGGTGTTGATGCTGACGATAATAACATTGTGAGGAGGTCTATTAAACCACACCGGGTGGATTATCAATGTTGCTGACATCGAAGACCTTTAGGTAGGTAGTTCTATCATGATGCCTAATTTATATTAACCATAATATCTTTTTTAATTATATAGTTGTTTGAAATCCAATGAAATTATTTAAATCTAAATTCTAATGTTTTCAATTGTTTATTTGGAAAAACCCAATTACTGCTAAATGGGGTTTTTCAGAAAAATAGGTTTTTGGCATGATAATTTGGATAACAAGAACTATTTAATTTAAAATGTGGATTGATGGAAACAATTTCAATTAAAATTTTTAATTTAATCATTGGAAATGAATTTTGAAATTGAGGTAATTGGTTTTGAATGGATTTCAAAAAAGTGAAAATGTCTTAAAATGATTTGATAGAAACCCATGTGTTTTATCTTGTGAAAAATGTTTGTTTTTGAATAAACCATGTTTTGGTTAAATATGGATAGTAATTGGAATTTTTAAAATGGAATAATTTGATTGATCATATTTTTGAGAGGTCATAAAGTAGTTTTCCCATCATGTATGACCACATGAAAGCCTTAGATAGTTAGAAAGTTATATTGATATACTCTATGATATGATAATGCTATAAAACATACCTACGATAGCTCACATTCCCGATAGGTTAGTGATGAGTCTTCCTTGTCTAGTGTCATAGGGTAGTGTGTATAAACATATTTCTCAGTTCACATAGAGAGTGATAAATCTTATAAATGGTTAATACTATCATCTCATTTTGGTAGATGACCATGTTCCACATTTTTTATTTATATTTTAGATATAAATGTATGCCGATGTTTTTTGATACCTCATTAAATTCATGCATAATTTATATAAACTATATTATATGAATTTTAAACATAATATATTGTTTTATGAATAAATCACCACTTTTAAATTAAATATTTATAGTATTTTTCTATTAGATGATCTGTATATCAGGTTTTACATAAATATGATTATGATTTTCCAAACCCGTTTTTCTATTAAATTGAATGATTTTTTTGTAAATCGATATTTGGAATCTTTTATGGAATCTTTTGAGGAATCATACTGGGCATATGATCACACCCAACTTTTTCATTCGGGTATTTGTAGACTTTCTCCTTCACAGATTGAGAAAATTTAAGGGATCTGTTGGAGGTGGATCCAGCAATTGAGATTTGGACATTGTGACTTGTGAACATAGGGACCTTGGGTTTTTTTACTATTTAGTAATTCGGGATTTAGTACTTTGGAATTATGCCTATTTGTATTCTGATACCTTACTCATAGTTGAGTTTTCATTTTATATGTGTACTCTTTTATTTTTTTATTTATACTTACTTGAGGAATAAATTATTCCGGGTTATAAATTGTACTATGCTAGGTGCTAGTCACCAAACCATGTAGACTGGGTACTCTATTAGGGCTATGTCAGTGTTTTCTGGGTTATTGGCTGAATAATGTATCCAGGATGGTTTGTGATAAGATTGTATCAGAGGGATGGTTGAGCTTTTTTCTTGTTGTCAGTTTGAATTTATGAAATCTTGTCGTGACTTAGAAGGTAGTTGTTAATGAGTGTCTCGACAGCTCTCACCACTATGGACCTTATCATACCTGGGGTGGTCAGGGAACGAAATATTGTGGTGTAGTTCCAGTCTTTTCCCTATTGTGATTAGGATAGAATGAAATCAAAATCATGTTTTTTTCCTTCTATTGAGAATAATTTCTCCCATTACCCTGTGTTACTATTAATCAAATTCCATCCTATTTAAGGATGATATTGTGTATCAAAATGACCCTGAGAAGATAGTTTAATCAGATATACGATGTTGATAATGCAGAACTATAGCGAGTGAATCATGTTGTGGATCCGAATCTAGTTGAGTTGAGATCATCCGAACCTTTAAAAACTCTGGGGAAATCAAATTCTTCGGGTAAAAAAGTGTTCTGGACATAGGTATCTATAACAAAGATTCTTAATGTAGTGAATGATTCTCTAGAGAAAGCTGATATAGGTCCAGTGATTTTGATAGGTATTATTATTATACAATCTTAATTTATGACAACACTCTTTGATACTAATACATTTGACTCATTTATTTCAACCCACATTGTTAATTTTCTAAATATTATTATGTAGGATTTATATTATACAATATATATTACTAACCCCATTAGTAAAAATATTAAGAATGGTCTCCATATTCCTTCTTGTGTCTTATCTCTATCCTATATTGAACTAGCTTGGTGTTTTGTAGAACTCGTCCATAAATCTATTGACGTCATATTCATGGTGGATTGTCACATTACTGATAAAGCCCAGATTGATTGTTATCTTCAACGGTTCTACCTTACTAAACCCACTAGTGTGCCTCATGTCTTTCAAGGAGAGAGGAATCCAAGGTTAATATGAAATTTAAAATATTTTCTGGAGTTGGGGAATGTGATATCAATGAACAAATTTTATATGAAGTAAGATTCATTGAGTGATGATGTCCCTCTACTCATCGTTGAGTTTCTTGAAGGGTTTCCTTCTGAATTTGGTAGTTTTATACTAGTAAGGCATGTTGAATTTTCTATTAAATTAATTTCGAGTAATCAACTAGTTTTTATTCCCTCATACAAAAGGCTCTTACTCAACTGAAGGAACTATTGTCTAATTTGGATGATCTTGTTTTGAAATCCTTCATTCACCCATGTGTGTCACCTTGGGTAACAGTGGTTCTCTCCACCATGAAATATAAATGTTTTATGAAATCTTTTCTTCTCGAGAAAGATCATTAGAATCAAAATCTTATTGATGAATTCCATAATCATAGAGACTATTTTTATGGTTGGGAGATTGTTGCCCATTGGTCGTTCTCTAAAGAGAGTTTTCTATGTTATCAGAACTGTTATGTTGCACCGTAAGTGAAAAGGAAGGCTATAAAGGAGGATTTCCTTAATTTCCACTAGGTTATGCACCTATGAATCCCTAGAACATTATATTACATGAATATTTTTTGGTGACTATGTATTCATTAATGTCTCACCCTGTTTGGGTCATTGATGGCTTGGGAGGAAGGGGATGCTTGATCATTTTATTGAGGGATATTTTGATGTTACTTATTAGGTGAGGAATGTTGATTAATTTTTTTTACTACCACATAAAGTATGGTATATACATAAATTGTTTCATGTTTCTTAGCTTTGAAAACATTTATTTTGCCCATATCATGTTCTTAGTTGGTGTGATCTTGAAGTGGGACCTATTTTACCTATTACTAAACGGCCACTCATGGTTGTTGATTCTATGACCAAGGTAATTGGTGGGATAAATAAAACTACTTTTTCATGATATAGAAGCATGGTTCTAATTTTTGTGAGATGTGAGAGTGGGAGGAACTGATGAGAGAACAACAATATTGTCTTTTTCACGTTGAGGCTTCTTCGTAGGCTTTCTTGGGATAAAATGTTCTTATGTTGGGAATGCTTTCTTGTGATATGTTTCTTGGGAACGTCCCAGTACTATTTGAAGTATCCCAAATTATTCTTCCATTAAATTATTATTGACATAAATTGGAAAATGGTTTATCATAGAAATGTTATGTTTTTATTAAACACATCACACAATGGTAAAACCACCAATTAATACTCTGGAATATAAATTTAAATATTTTTAGATTTAAACACTTAGTATTTTTGTCTTTCCAATGTCTATAAAGCATCAGGGATTACTGAATAGAAATATTACATAAATTATTCCATATACGAGGAGTTTTTAAAAAATAAAAGAATAAATCAAAAATGGTAAATCGTTTGGATAATCTGAGCATACTATTATGTCTAAAACATGGTTTTTACCGTAAGAGGGGAATGACATTAAAATGCACTAGACATTTGGATGCCTTGCTCATGAGATAATGTTATTAAATAATATTTAATATATAATTTATTAATAAATATAAAATATTTCCCAAACGGTTCTTCATATGGGAATTATGAGACCACTAATGGACTTTTAATGATGGGTTTAACCTAGATAGGGTATAAAATTTTTTAGCATCAGGTGATTGGATGCATCATTCAAAATAACAACCCATTTTATATTATTTATTTTTTTCTGGGAATTTTTTAATAATAAGTCATTAATATCATTTAAATGGTTAATCGTAGGTGAAATATGAAACCACTATTTGATACAGAATGAGGTGTTTATCATAGATTGGGGATACCATGCAGGACCAACATACCAATGGTCACATCACTCATTATAGTTATTTTTTTTAATAATTTTAATATATTAAATAGATAAAAAATAAATAGAAATGACAACCAAAAAGTGTTTCAATGATCTTATTCTTCCCCAAACCCACAACACCATTTTTGATAGTTTTAGTTTCTGAAACTTTAATTTTTCAATCATTTTCATATTTTTTAGTCAGTAACAGATTGATTAGGTGAAATAAATAACCATGTAACTGATTTGGGGTTCAATAATGCATTATATAGTATATTTTAAATGAGGTTATCAATCCTGTGTTTTTAGGATTCTTATAATACTAAAATTCCTTTACCTTCCCTTTTCCATGATCAATTTGAGTTTGTGCAGCATAAATCATCCTTGGATACGATCACGAGGCCTTCATTGGAATTTGATCTCCTCTTTCGGTAGTCAACCATGAGTGATATCTATATGAGGATCATATAAGGTTTTCCATTTCTTATTATTTTTATTTAATTAGTCAACATTATTTCATTAATTCTAAAATTATGGAAAAATGTTATAATTTAAAAACAAATATTTTAAAAGCATATTCAATATGAATAATCCATAAGAAGTTATAGAACAATAGTTGAGATTACATAATTTCGTGAAATTAAGTGTGGTTCCATAATTAATTTTTAGATGAGTAACTCATTAAAACATGTTTTATGTTCTGAGAAAATTTATATAGATAAATTTATTAATGTATAATTTCATTTATCATAAAATGATAAATCATCAAAAATATTAAAACAATAATTTCCATGTTTTTTCTTCAAATAATAACATCATGTAATCATCAATGAAAATTTATTAAAATTATTACAGTATAATTGTAATAATTCTAAAATTATAATATGAAAAAAATCCATGATAGATAAAATATTACCGCATATAATATTTTAAAAGAAAATTGAAATTATAATCTAATAATAATTTATCAGATTTAATAATTGATAAAACAATGAATTAGATTTTGGTAATCTATAAATAATTATCATTGCATAATTTTTTTTAATTGCAACAGTGCTGTTGTTGAAGAAATAATCAGCAAAAAAACGAAATGATTTATTAGATTATAAATAAATTTTAAAATGATATTTGGATATATGTATATATAAATAATATATAAATATTAAAAAAAAATAAGGAATACGTCTTCTGTTATTAAATTATTTTTGGGATATTATTATATAACTAGGTTTATAAATATTTTCATGCATATTTCTTCCAATTTATTGTGTTAACATAAAACAATAATCTAGTGATTATCTAGGTGAGAGAAAATTTAATCTCATTTCATTGTGAATTAAAATATAGGGATATAATTATTGAATGAGGTTTATAATTATTCTTATGGATATTTCATGAAATTTTATACGTTAACATAAAACATTATTCTAGAGATTATCTAGGAGAATGGAAATGTAATCACATGTAATATTTAATATTATTGTGAAACAAAATAAATTTTCTAGTCATACCAACCCATTAAGCACATCGATAATTGTTTTGTCGACATTTATGATAATAATGTCATGTAGAGGTCTATTGAACCACACATGGTGGTTAATCATAGCTACGGACATCGATGTCTATAGTTAGGTGGTTCATCATGATCCCTAATTTACATTAACCATAAATTCTATGTTTATGTGTCAAATATTTTAATTCAAAAGAAATTTATTAAATCCGAATATTATATTTTTCAATTGATTTGTTGGAAAAACCCAAACAATTTGAATTGTGGTTTTACATGAAACATGTTTTTTGGCATGGGAATTTGGTAAATTTAAAGAGTTTAATTTAATAATTGGATTCAGGGAAATGATTTAAAAAAATAATTTAATTTAATTATTGGAATATAATTGTGAAAAGGATGGATTTGGTTTTGAATGGATTTCAAACATTTGAAAATGGAATAAAATGATTTAATAGAATCCTATT
Organism: Viscum album; assembly: GCA_963277665.1. NCBI lineage: Eukaryota > Viridiplantae > Streptophyta > Magnoliopsida > Santalales > Viscaceae > Viscum > Viscum album. The sequence goes on from OY728161.1 coordinate 820,704,850, forward strand.
ATTTTTATCTTGTAAAAATGAATGTTTTTTAATAATACATATTTTGTATTTAAATGGAAACAAATTGAAATTTTGGAAATGGAAAAATAGGATTGATCATATTTTTATGAATTATAAAAATAGTTCACCCATAATGTAAGAGTGCACGAATGCCTTCAGTATTTAGTGAGTTATTTGGATACACTCAATATTATGTCAATGTTATAACATATAAATGTGGCGGGTCCCATCCCTAATGGGTTGGTGGTGAGTCTCATTTGGATAGTCTCATAGGGACATGTGTATACACATTTTATGGATTTCACATAAAGGGTGTCAAATCCTATAGCTGGTTAATACAATTGTACCTTTTGGAAAAAGGCCATGTTTCTCAGCTGTTTATTTATATTTGAGATATAAATGTATGCCAATGTTTATTGGAACACTATTAAATTCATTCTGAATTTATATGAATTATTTTATATAAATGTTTTACTTAATCCATTTTTTAATAAATATTCTATAATTTGTAATTTCATTGCATAAAATATTTTTCCATCATTTGAACAGTATAACATGTTTTTTATAAATATTATTTTGAATTACCAAACCTGTTTATCCTATAAAAATTGATTGATTTTATTTTGAAAATTTAAAATTTTCATCTGTTATAAATCACTGGTGGTATTTTTCATGGATTAGGATCACACCCAACATTTTTCTTCTGGTGTTTGTAGAATTTCTCCTTACAGGCTTGGGAAACAGAAAGTGGAATAATGGAGGTGGATCCAGGTGTTGAGAATTTGAATTGGTGAGTTTTGTCCATAGGGATCTTAGTGTTGTTTTTCTATTTATTACATAGGGTTTTAGTAATTTTTATTTATTCCTCTATGCATTCTTCTACCATACTCCCAGTGGAGTTTTTTTATATGGATTTGGATTTTCTTTTCTCTTTCCGTAACATTCTTGTCGAAGAAATCATTCCGAGATGAATATTGTATGATCCACGGTGCTGGTAGCTAGCCAGTGGGGATTGGGAATTCACTTAAGTCTATGTTAGAGTCAGCTCAATTATTGGGGTACCAGGGTACCTAGGCTGGTTTGTAAAGAAATCGTATCATAGGGAAGGTTGGGAATTTATATTGAAGTTAATATGCATTTGTAGAAATCATGTCGGGACATAGGATGTAGTTTTGATTGAGTGTATATCCATCTCTCACCATAATAATCATTATGTAACATAGTATGGTTAGGGTAAGAGGTATTGTGGTGTAGTTTAATTCATTTCCCTATTATGATTGGGATAGAGTGAAATCCAAAAATTGCGTGTTCCTTCTTTTTAGTGCAATTTATCTTGTTCATAAGTCTAATTATTAATCTAATGTATTCCTTTTGAAAGGTGATGTTGTGTACCTAAATAGTCGAGAGAAGACATGAAAATCAGATCTATGATGAGGTCGGTGCTATACCTCAGTGACCGAATCATGTTCTGTATCTGAATTTAATTGATGTGAGATCATCAGAACCGTCCAAAACTACAGGGAAATCAAATTCTTCACAAACAATAGGGTTCCATCTATACACATCTTGAACAAAGATTCTTCACACAGTGTAAGAGTCTCAAGAGGAATCTAATATAGGTCCAGCAATTGTGATTGGTATCATTACTATATCTTCGTCTTTATTAACTTCTCTATTTGTTACCGATGCATCTCATTCGTTTATTTCAATCTGTGTAATTAATCATGTTAATATTTTAATGGATATTTTATCTTATGAAATGGATATTACTAATCTCATTTATAAAAAGTGAACGAATGGTATTCATATTCTAGCTTGTGTCTTATCTCTCCCAGATATCAAAATTTCGTGGGGGTTTCATGAACCCTACAATAAATCTCCTGATATCAAATTTAGAGTGTGATTGGCGCATTGCTGATAAAGCTCAAATTGATTCTTATCTTCAAGGGGTCTACCTTACTACACCGAATGGTGAGCCTCTTTTCTTTAATGATGAGTGGTACCCCTGTTAGGGAAGGTACATTCATTATTATCTGATTGTGGAGAAAGTGATATCATTTTCAACTATTGATCTAGAGGGAGATTAAATTAGTGATGATCTCCCTTCCGTCATCATTTTGATTCCTGACGTGATTCCATCTAACATTTAAATTTTTCTCCTAATAAGGGAGGTTGAATTTCTACTAAATTATTTTTTGGTACTCAAACTGTTTCATTCCCCTATTACCAAATGGCCCCATTTTAACTGATAGAACAAATGACAGAATAAGACGATCTTCTTTAGAAATCATTTATTCACCCAATTGTGTCACCTTGGAAAATGCCAGTTATTTCTACCATGAAGGATTACTGTTTTCTTAAATATTCTCTTATCGAGATGATTCTTCATGATAAAAATCATGTTGAAGAATTTGGTATGCATTAGAGACTCTTTTTATGGTGGGTAAACTGGTGCCCATTGGTCATTCTCCAAAGTGGTTGTTCTATGCAATCAGAACTATAATGTTTCACTGTTATTGGCAAGGAAGGTGATAATAGGGTATTTTCATAAATTACAATGTTTTTTACACCCAATAAGCACTAATAAGTTCTATGACATGAATAAGTATCTTTAGTGATTATGTATTCTTGAATGTTTCACCCTGGTTGGGCCATCGATGGATTGGGAGGCACAAAAACTTTCTCCTAGTTTTTTGAGATCTTTTGATCTTATTGATTAGGTGGGAATTTTTTTTACCATTTAGCACTGCCACCACAACATACATCTATACATAATTTGTTTCATATATCTTACCATAGAAAGCATTTATCTCACAAATCTCAGGTTCTAAGTTATATTGTTATTGAAGTTGAAACAATTTTATCTATAACTGAATGACCAATAATTGTTGTTTATTCTATGTCCAAGGAAATTTGTGGGTAGATGATACTTCTGTTCTATATGATATGGAAGCATGATTTTAATTCGCATGTGACATAAAGGAGGGAGTCATTGATCAGAGAACAATAGCCTTTTCATTTTGACATGGAGGTTTGTAAGTAAGCCTTTTGGGGATAGAAAGTTCCTATGTTGGGGAGGTTATAACATCCCATTACTACATGAGGTATTCCTAAATCTTCTTTTGTTGAATTAATATTACGCTAAATTGGGAAAAATTATTTATCCATGAAAGTATTAATTTTTTTTAACATAACAAGGAATTGTAAAACACCCAATTAATACACTATAATATTCAATTATATATTTTATGAGTTAAATAATTAGTAATTATGTGTTTCTACGGTCTGCAAAGTCTAATGGAGGATGAAATAAAAATATTAAATTTATTATTTTCTGAACGGGAAATATATTAAAAATAATTGAATAACATCTGAATGGTCAGTTGTATAAGAATTTAGTCAATACTATTCTCTCTGAATTATAGTGTTAAACATAGTGGGGTCATAACATTGGAAGGCGCCAGACATTTGGATGTATTTCATTTTATATATTGTAATTACATAACATTTATTATATAATTTATTAAAAATAATGAAATATCACCCAAATAGTGTGTTTTTTAGGGAAATCTGAGACAACTGATGGGTCTGGAATGATATGTTTACCATAGATGAGGAATAAAATTTGTTTTCATAAGGAATTTGGATGCCTCACTCTCAAAAACAACTCCTTTTATTTTAATTAAATATTTATTCGGATTTTTTAAATAATAAATCATTAATATCATTTAAATAGTTCATTATATGAGAAATATGAGACCATTGTTGGAACTGGAAGGGGGTGTTTACCTTCAACGTGGTATCACATTCATGATTAACATGTATTTTGTCACATGACTTTTTCTGGTTAATTTTTAATATTTTTAATATATTAAATTTATTTAAAAATAAATATTGTGACCACCATGTGTTTCAACGAGGTTTATCACCACCAAACCTAAAACACCATTGTTGATGGTTCTAATCTCCAAAATCATCATTTTCAACCATTTTCATCGGCTTCAGTCTGTAACACATTGATTAGGTGATATTAATAACACCAGAACATATTTTCTATTAAATAATGCGTTAAATTAGATGTTTTAAATGATGTTCTTTACTCTATGTTTTTAGGATTCTTATAATGCTAAAATGAATTTTCATTCTCTTTTTCCCAATCACATAGAGTTTTCGGTTCCCAGTTCATCCTTGTGTGTGATCATGAGGCCTTGATTGTCATTTGATATCCTCCATTGGAAACCAAACATAGGTAATCTCTAATGTGTGGTGCATATGAGGTGTTCTATTTTTTTTATTTTTTTTATTTAATTTTTCATCATTATATCATAAATTCTAGAATAATGTAAAATTTTATATTTTAAAAACAAATAATTTAAACTCATATTCATTAAGATAAATCCACTAGAAATTATGGAATAATAATCGCATAGACTTAATTAGGTGAAATTAGGTGTAGTTCTGTAGTTTGTTTTTGGAGGAATAAATCATTATAATATATTTTATGTTTAGGTATAATTTATATACATAAATTAATAACATTTATTTTTATGAATAATAAAATGATAAATTAACAAAATTATTAAGCAATAATTAAAATGTTTTTTCAAAAAATAAATTCATGTCATCATCAAATATAATTTACAACAATTATAAATGAAATATTGTTATAATTATAAACATATGATCTGAAAATATTTATGAGAGATAAAATATTACCACATATAATATTTTAAATGATAATTGCAATTATTTATCAGAGGAAAATTTGTCATATTTAATAAAGGACAAAACACTGAATTATTTTGGGAAATCTATAAATAAATTATCAGTCGATAATTTTTGATAAATTGCAACAATGGGGTTGTTGATGAAATTATAATTAAATAAATGAAATATTTTATGAAATGCTAACTTCATTATCAATGAAAATTTTGATATATGTATATATACATAATATATATATATATATATATATATTAAAAACTAACTGTATAGAATACCACATATGTTCTCAATTTTTTTGGGGTATAATTATCAAACATAGTGTACAAACATTTCAATGAATATTTATTGCAATTGTTTGCATTAACATAAAAATATAATCTAGAGATTATCTAGAAACTAAAAAATTTAATTGCATTTCAATGTGAAATAAAATGGATGGATACAAATATTGAATTTGGTTTATAATTATTCTTATGGTTATTTCTTGTGATTTCATGAGTTAACATAAAATAATAATATAGAGATAATCCAAGAGGGGTAATATGTAATCTAATGTAATATTTTACAAAGTTGTGAATAAAATATATGTTTTTGTTTTATGAACCATTGACGGACATCGAGCTTTGGTGTGTCCACCCTTATGATAATAATGTCATGAAGAGGTGTATTGAACCACACCGGGTGGATTATCATTTCCACTAACATCGGCGACCATGTTGAAGGATGTTCTTTCATAATGATTAATTTATATTAACAATAGATAATTTATTTATGCTTCATTTTTTTGAATTAAAATGACATTTCTTAAATTTATTCATATAGTTTTCGATTCATATTTTGGGAGAAACCCAATTATAGTAAATTGGGTTTTTTAATTAAATTGGGTGTTTTGAGTATGAATTTGGTTCATTTAATGTTTTTGATTTAAATTGTGTATTGATGGAAGCTTTTTGATTTAAAATTTTGAATTTAATTTTGGGATTTTTTTTTGAAATTGGTGGAATTGGATTTAAGTGGATTTTAAACTTGTAAATATGGATTAAAATGATTTGATAGATATCCAGTAGTTTTATATTGTGAAAAAGTCATGTTTTTAAATTAATCTTATTTGGGTTTAAAATGGAAAGGAATTTGAATTTTTGAAAGGGAAGAATAGTATTGATAATATTTTTTTGCAGTTTTTATAATAGTTCACTCAAAATGAAATTGTGCACGAAAGCCTTAGGTAGTTAGTGATTTATTTTGATACACTCTATGCTACAACAATGTTCTAAAGCATACTTATAGAGGGTCACACCCCCGATGAGTTGGTGATGTGTCTCCTTTGGGAAGGGTCATAGGGAAGTGTGTATACATATAATTCTTTGTTCACATAGGTAGTGTGTAATCCTATAGTTTTTTAATACTATCATACCTTTTACAAGATTACCATGTTGCTCACTTGTTTATTTATATTTGAAATTAAATTAATTCCAATGTATTTTGGAATTAATTTACATGCCTAATGAATTTATATAAACTCTTTTATATAAATGTGTTACCTAATCCATTATTTTAGGAATATTCCATCATTTATAAAGTCTTTTCTAATATTATTTTTCCATCAGTTGAACACTATATCATGTTTTTTACAAATAAGAGTTTGAATATCAAAACATGTTTATATTTTAATAATTGAATTCTATTATCTAGAAAATATATATAAGCCATCTGTAATGCAATCTTTGGAGGTATCCTATTGGGCTTAGGCCCACACCCTACATTTTCCTTCAGGTGTTCGTAGTCTTTCTCCCATGAGGATCAAGCAAATGGAAGGGATATCATGGTGGAGAATCCAGTTGTTGATTTTTGTACATGGTGAGTTGTGTACTTTGAGAACATGGGGATGTTTTCTTGTTTAGTACAATGGGTTTTAGTACATTTACTTTATGACTCTTGGTATTATGGTACCTTACCCCCAATAGAGTTTTCTTTTGATATGAAAACTTCATTTTTTTCATTTTCGCCTGCATTCATATAGAATAAGTCATTCACAATTTTATATTATACCATGCCAAGTGCTTTTCATCGACCTATTGGGATCAGGAATTCCCTTCAAGCTATGTTTGAGCATACTCAGTTATCGGGGTACCAGGGCATCCAGGCAGGTTCATGATAGAGAAGATGATACGAGCGCTCAATGGCCCAATCTTATTTACTCAGAATCTCAGTGAGGCTTGGGAGTACATCTTCATGAACATATGATAAATTAAGGGGATATTTTTAGATCCCAACCTTTTTTGTAGATATGTTGGGATATTATAATGGTATTATTTCGCCTTGTGTTGATTAATTTTTGTTTACATTTTTCACCGGGGTGTTTTTTGGGTTAGAATTTTATAAAATTTCTAAATATGGAAGTGCATGGTAAGAACTCAGTTTTCCATAAACAAGGTCTTAGCCCCCAAAATAGTGTAACCATGGAAAAAGGATATTCTCATAGATTCTACTCAATTTATTATATCATGTTCCCTATTAGCTGAAATCATGCACTCCTTGCAAATTCAAATAGTTAGTGAGCATTTATTATCAAATCATCCACCTTAACCTAGAAAACTATGAGTAGATTTATCTATCGTCTGAAAATTATTTTTCAAATCACCCAAACCCTTGAATCTTACAGAAAATAAACCGAAACTCAGACAAGTATTTATCTCATTTTTTACAATTCGTGGATGGAATCCAAGGGCTCCCAATCTCCATTTACGGGGAATAGAACTGCAGATTGAATATTTGCTACCACCCTCGATAAGAGGATCTAAAACTATGCGGATTTTTTCATCACTCCCACATATTACTTATATTTTAGAGGTATGATATTCACATTATTGATGGATGTAGATTTATTATTATTGGATATATATCTATAATTTTGGAATCTCGGTTGTTCGATTTTGAAAAGGGGTTTCAGATCCATATATCCTTATACAACATTTTTTCTGCTCAAATTAGAGATTTTTGTTGGTGAGTTTTTATCATTAATCATGAGACGGATTGTCAAAAATTAAAATCCAAGAGTCTTGGATTCTATTAAGTCTCTTTAATTTTATAATTTCAATTAGTTGATTATATTTTTATTTCTTAATTGAATTAATTAATAAGGTGAACTAAATAATTTAGGGAATTGTGAAATTTGGAGTATGAAGACAATATAATGATAGTGTATATGAATAACTAATTGTGTAATTAATTATGGAATATTGAATTTTTTACTTTCAAAATTCAAATTTTAGAAAAATTATGGGATATTGAGCTTATAATGATGAATAATTAATTATTTAATTAATTATGGGATATTGAGATAGTGGATATGAATAATTAATTGTTAAATTAATTATGGAATATTGATATTTTATAGATGAACAAGTAATTATTGAATTATTTATGTATAATAATATTTTCAATAAAAATAATTAATTTTTTAATTATATATTATATGTTGAGATTATGAATTGATTGAATAATTTTTAATTAAATTTACAGAAATAAGCTCAAAAATTAATTATTGAATTTAGTAATGGAGTTGATATGATTAGTTAATAATTGAATTAATCGATGTAATTGATATGATTAATTAATTTTGGAATTAAATAATATAATCTTGGGTATGTACACTTTTTTAATTTTCTTAACTAAATAATATAATAATCCAGTGTGGGACATGTTCTGCTACATAAAAAGATGATAATGTGTCATGAATTTATTAATAGTAACAATTGAATTCACTTGCGATAATTAGTTGTGATACATAGTCTGCAACATCAAAATATCATAGTGTGATAATAATTTATGAATGGTAACAATGGAATTTAAATTTTATAATCTTGTGTGGGTAATCGTCTACTACAACAAAATGAAATTGTGTGAATAGAAATGATGACTGATATGAAAATAATTTATATTTTTTTTGATAAAATGAATGGTTAAAATGATATTCATATTTGAATTTAGATGAGAAATGTTAGAAATGCTATTCTGAGATATATGATATCCCATGGGTATTTTTACAAATCTAGCATGGGACAAATCATGTATTGGGAGGTTGGGTGTCTACTAGAACACATGTGTTATATTTTTAAATAATGATTAATTTAATAAGTGAAAACTATATAGTTTATTAATTTTTTTATTTTTTTTACAATTTCATACATTATTTAACTAGATATTATTTTAGGCACTGTTTGAGGTATCCCATTGATTTGAACTCACACCATACATGTGTTTCCAAATTAGAACTCAAATAGACAACATGTTTTATTGGAATGATTAGGAAAAATTACCTGTGATTGATTTATAATTTGTAATATATCATGGATGAGGGAATCAATTTTAGTTTAAGACCTTTTTTTTATTTTTGGGTGTCTTTGCTTTTGGTTTTTCTGTTTTTACAATTGGCAGAGATATAGGCATGACGTATCTACTGCTCATATTTGATATTTGTTTCCAGTTTTGTTCATCTTGTAATGTTGGTATTATACTTGTTATTCTTATATGTCATTTTGATTTTTCTTATTTATTTATGATGTGGTATTACTCTAAAAAATAGGTTATAGACTCCCCATAATCGTTATCAGACCCTCAATGCTAGTTTCCAGCATCTGGAATATGGGAAGGCACACATGAGGTCATGTGGCCCACCTATTCAATGGACCAGTATGTGGTACCCGGGCTTGGATGTCACATATATCATATATATCATACCATGAATTTATTGCATCATAGATATAACATACATTTGGTAAACCTTTTTTACTAAATTTTTTATTTTAATAAAAATTCTAAATTGATTTATAACTACCAACCATAAAAAATATCCCATGGGACATATGATTTATTTTTATAAAACAAAATAACATACTTGAAATAAGGAAAAAAAGTGAAACACACATTGAAAACCTCATTTTCTATAAAACACATTAAACAAGGTCTTTTCTCTATGAAACCCATATTTTGTATTTTATCAAATACGAATAATTCATTAAAAACGATTTCTAGAAAAACCCATTAAATTATAAAATTTTACATATCATGTCAAATGAATACAAAGTGATTCTAATGAAAACATTGATAAACTAAGAGTTATTTTCATATACATCAATAAAATATTTCAACAGTTATTGAAAATAGAAACAATTTATGAACTCAGAAATAATAGTATGTGAAATAAATAAACCTACCTCATGTGTTGGTTCTATATTCCTTTGATGAAATCTTCTAAAAATGAACTCTTTAGAAGGATCCAAAATTTTTAAATGAAAAATACTTATACATAATAATGATATCCATGAAATATATCCATTGATGTCCACTGTGGTTATTGGAATATTAAAAAAAACTAAAGAGAAAAAGTAAGGGTACCCTAACATCTTGACCATTGTGAAAGATCACATAGAAATCACTATTAATCATCTAAATTATATTAAGTAATGAGGGATGACCCAATAACATGTTTTTGGGTCCTGTGATTCAAACGGATGAGGATTGGTCTAGAAGACCAAATTATAAATGTGGTTAAAAAATATCAAAAAATAGGTAGGCTAGGCTGTCATGTCGAACAGTTTACCAAACCATGGATTGGAAATGCATCTTCCATTATCACAAACACTAATAGTGAAACTGTTTTCTCACATGGATTCCCTATCCATGGAAAAATCACCTAATTTTCTCTCTCATCCACTGCATCAGTTTTCAAATTTCAACTAAATGTTTTCCAAACTATGAACATAATCAACGACCCCTTAAAAATCCTCAAACCCCATTATTTCATCATAGAACACCCAAAATCCAAGGAAAAAATAACAAAAATAATACTAACAAGAATTGGACACATTAGTGTGTGAAAAATCCCCTCTTAAAAAGATAATTAATTCTTATCTAGATTTTGTTTTAATTAAAATGATGGAAAAATATACGAGTAATAAGGAATCCTCAGAAAAACAATTCGATGATGATGTAGTAGGATTCGGTCATGAATATGTGTACCATATAATCCTGTATTGATGAAGGAGATTATTAATGATTCACATTTATCGTCCTTCACCATCCACCTAGGGAGAAAAAAATATGTATCAATATCTATGAAATACCTATTGTTGGTTAGATATGTTGAAGGAGATCACAAAATATACATCAATTTTCCTATTATGTCACCAGGTGAACTATATTGGTAAAACATTATAAGGGTTCATGAAACCATTAGTCGTACTTATTTTTAAATTGATAAATATCACCATAGAATTTAACACAGGTATTCCAAATACATCATGTAAATATAATTTAATATCGGTTGTTGTGGTTCATCTTATAAATATAGCTCACATCATTAAAATTAATTTGGACCCTTTACATGATACACTAGAATGATATACATCATAGAGTTGGTGAGAATACATATTACACAATATTGAATTATATATTTATAATATTTTATATTAACAAACATGTTTGGGAAGTGACTCCACCATCCTCTACATAATTTTTTAATTATCAGTTTGAATTGTCACGTAAAAATTGATTTTGAATCATAGAAAATAATTGATGCATTTGAAGTATTATTGAAAGAATTATTTATGTTTATCAAAAGTGGAATAGATTAACGTATTCCTTCGCTCAAATAACTATACAATTATATATTTACATAAAACGACAAGATGGATCCATAAGAATCCTTTTCAGGGAAGCTTTTCTGATCACATATGTTTTATGATGATGTTGGTGAACACATGAAATTAGTATTGGAAATGGTTTTGGAAAATGTATACAATATCAACACCAATCACGAAAATAATGGAGATCCACATTGGAATGACATTATCTATTCTCAAAATTGTCCATGAGACATAATTTTCGATGTCTGGGAAATTGTTTCTCTACATATATTAATGGAATAGATTCTTGATATTTATTAAGGAATAAAATTTATGTCCCATGTATATATGACACATTTAGTTTCTCTATCCCATTTGATTTGTGTCTTATCATCTTTTCCACCAATCAACCCTTTCCCATGTACCTTGCATATTCTATGTATCCCCTTTGAGGATGTAAATATAGGATCCAAAAAATGTATTGAATTTTGAGTTAGAATAAATTGAAATAGATATTTCATATAGGGAGAATCATGTGATGATCCTGGACTATAGAGAAAATATTACATAGTAAAATATAATTTACATAGGCAATGAAGTATAACAGATTCATAAATATAAAGAAGTAACTTCAGAACCTAGGGATATGAAGAATCAGAGGCACCATATCATTTTTCAAGCATAGTATGTAATATATAAAATATGTAGAGAATAAAACCAAGGGGTAATATTGTAAATCAATGAATTTTATCAAATGAAAACCTAGTTTGATAGTATATATTACACACAACACATAGCTTAAAAAATTAAATTTTAATATTTAGATGCGTACTTAAAAACATAGCCTTTAAATTTATATGTTTATATATGACTAATTTCTCAATTAAATATTTAGTTGCCCTACCAATTATTTAGAACTGATTGTTATGTGATCACTAAATTTCATGAAATGTCTATTTATTAATAAAAAAATTATTACACCAAAAATGTTTTTTCATGATTCTTGTAAAGGAATAATATAATTAATTTTTTTATCATTTAGAATTGGTATTTTATAAAATGGGAAAATGATTTAAAATTCAACATATTTAAAATATATTTGGGTGATGTTTTTTTATATTTTTGAAAAGATTTATCTTTCACTTAATAGTGAAAAATTTATCTTTTATTAAAATCAACACTTATTTTAAATAAATAATTTAATATAATGGTACCATTTTTAATTTATTATTTTTCAATGAAATATAAGACAAACTTTGTAGTATATAATATATTTAACTATATTATAATCCTATTTATACAAAAAATTATAGTACATTTTTTTACACAGAGAAGCTATATTTTATGAACACTTGATTTAAATCATGCATCACTAATGAAAATTATAAATTAGATTATATTACTCATATTAATTTTACAATTAAAAATGGATTGAAATTTATGAATCAAGAGATCAAAATTTCATCAATAATGCTATTTTATTTTCGGTATTTATAAATAGATATTGTATTTAATATTTATCACCATGGTAAGTGTAAATCATGTAATTATAGTGAAATGTAACATTATAAGGACTATATATTGACACTAACACTTCCTTTTATCCTATTTGAAGAGTTTAGATCGGCCATGCAAAATAATTTCATTTATATATATCCAAATGCTGACATATTTCATTAATGTTGACGTTCATAATATTTCAGAAAAATATATTGAATACTTTGATTTTTTATTTTAATATCTATAATATTTTTTTATAGTGAATAACAAATATTGTGGGTTATATATAATAAATTTAAATATGAAAAAAAATTATCATGATAAATTTTTTACATTTTTTATGGTAGAATAGTTACCTAAAATGAATGTGTCACTATAAAAAAATATATAATTCATTAATTGAAAAATAAAATAAAAAACATTAGAAGAATATGATAGGTAATAATATATTACAACAATATTTTGGTTTATTAATTTTTTAGGTTATTATATCAAATGGAAATTTTTTATAAGTATTTTATTTTAATTCCTCTATTTTTATATTGATCATAAAGTAAAAATATATGAATTATTATAAAAATGATACACATATTTTTTTGTAACAAAAAATAATTTATTTAATGACTATGAATTACAAAAAATAATATCTTTTCCATGTTATTTTCATATGATTGAAAATATAAAACATGGTTTATTTTTTATATACAAAATTTTTAGAATATCTATCATAACACCGAATGTGGAAAAACATTCTTGGAGTTGTAATCATAAATAAGGGTCACATTGGATTTGAAAATATATGTAAAAATATCACATTAAAATCAAATTCAAATTTTAGAAAATGAGATTATTTTGATCAATACACATAAAAAAAATTAATTGTATAACTTTTTTCCTTTTCCCATGAAATGTTTTTTGTATTAAATAAATATTTTTAGAAATTTGAAAAGATCCCCTCACATCACTTATAAAAGGTCATATCCACTCCTCATTTATTCACACATCAAAATTTTACAATAAATATAAATATAATTTCTTTAATTCCCTATAGACTTCATATAGTCCTTCATTTGGTCATAAAACAATCCTATGAATGTAGTGATTGTTAATCATAAGAGGCCATTTGAGGAAGATGTATAGTTTATGATTAAAAACATCCTGATTATTTATTCTTATACCTCCTTCAAACCATATCAAAACATGATGAAATAATAATAATAATAATAATAATTTATATATACATATGTTTTTTATGTGGACGTAATGACCTATATTATTCTATCCATAGAGTAAATGGGAATCAAAACCATCATTCATGTGTATGTAAGACTACAACCGCATGAACCAATGAAATTCAATTTTCATACATGTCCCACAATGAGTTGTATATTTATGTATCTAAAAAATATATATATATACATTATATTCATGAAATAGTTTTTATTATAAATAATTAATATATCATATTTTTTCTTAAGGTTTTATTCCATAAAATATGAAAATTTCATTCGTGCATACATGGGTACTACCACCTCCATGATGTAATGTGATTCATTTATCATTACTAATTCACATGGATGGTACATATGAATTTTTTTCAAAAAAATAATATTATATTGTTTATTAAATTATAATTATAGAATGATAAGATGATACATTATTTCCTTCCATCCCGATCATTGAAAAATTTATACTTTACTCAAACGTATATATTTATAACGATCCGCATTATTTTAACAAAAACTATTTCACATAAAAATATTTCATTGTTGATTTTGAGTTAATAGTTTATATATAAAAATTATTATTATAAAATTATAGAAAATTTATAATATTTACAAGATTTTATAAAATATAGAATAATACTTAAATTGTGGGATGTATTTTTATATTCTTGAACTGATGTAAATGGTTATTGTTTAGTCATATCTAATTTAGTGTGGTTCCTCAAAGGCTTTCTTCGGATAAAATTTTATTATGTTGGGGAGGATTTCTTGTGATATGTTTCTTGGGAACATCCCATTACTATTTCATGTATCCCAAATTATTCTTCCATTAAATTATAATTGAGATAAATGGGAAAATGTTTTTTCATAGAAAAGTTATGTTTTTATTAAACATATCAAAAAATAGTAAAACCACCAATTAATACTTTGGAATATAAATTTAAATATTTTTTGAGTTAAAGACTCAGTATGTTTGTCTTTCCAAGGTCTACAAAGCATCAGTGACGACTGAATAGAAATATTATATATATTATTCCAAACACGGGGAGTTTTTTTTAAAATAATAGAATGAATCCAGAATGGTCAATCGTTTCAGAAATCTGAGTATACTATTATGTCTAAAACATGGTTTTTACTTTATGAGGCGAATAAAATTCAAATGCGCTAGACATTTGGATGCTTCTCTCATAAGATAATGTTATTAAATAATATTTAATATATTATTTATTAATAAAAACTAAATATTTCCCAAAAGGTACTTCATATGTGAAATATGTGACCACTAATGGACCCTGAATGACGAGTTTACCTTAGATAGGGTATAAAGTTTTTAGCATTAGGTTATTGGATGCATCACTCAAAATAACAACCCTTTTTATTTTAATTATTTTTTTCCGGGAAATTTTTTAATAATAAGTCATCAATGTCATTTAAACGGTTAATCGTTTGATAAATATGAAACAACTATTTGATCCAGAATGAGGTGTTTATCCTAGATTGGGGATACCATTCAGAACCAACATACCAATGGTTACATCAATAATTTTGGTTATTTGTTGAATAATTTTAATATATTAAATATATTAAAAATAAATAGAAATGACAACTACAAATTGTTTCAATGCTCTTATTCTTCCCCAAACCGACAACACGAGTTTTGATAGTTTTAGTTTCTGAAACCTTAATTTTTCAACAATTTTCATCTTTTTTAGTCAGTAACAAATTTATTAGGAGAAATAAATAACCATGTAACTGATTTTGGGTTCAATAATGCATTAAATAGTATTTTTTAAATGAGGTTATCAATCCTGTGTTATTTGGTTTCTTATAACACTAAAATGCATTTCCCTTCTCTTTTCCTTGATCAATTAGAGTTTACGCCGCCTAAATCATCCTTGGATACGATCAAGAGGCCTTCATTGGGATTTGATCTCATACTTTTGCAGTCATCCATGACTGATCTCTTATGTGAGGATCATATAAGGTTTTCCATTTCTTATCATTTTTATTTAATTAGTCAACATTATTTCTTTAATTATAAAATTTTGTAGAAATGTTATATTTTAAAAACAAATAATTTAAAAGAATATTCTATATGAATAATCAACAAGATGTTAGGGAAAAATAATTGAGAGTATATAATTTGGTGAAATTAAGTGTGGCTCCATAATTAATTTTTAGATGAATAACTCATTAAAACATGTTTTATGTTCTGGGAGAATTCATATAGATAAATTTATTAATGTATAATTTCATTTATCATCAAATGATAAATAATCGAAAATATGAAAACAATAATTTCTACATTTTTTCTTCAATGAATAACTTCATGTAATCATCAATGAAAATTTATTAAAATTATTAAGGTATAATTATTATAATTATAAAATTATAATCTGAAAAATTTCCATGATAGATAAAATATTACCGCATATAATATTTTAAAAGAAAATTGAAATTATAATCGAATGAATATTTATCAGATTCAATAATTGATAAAACATTGAATTATTTTTTTTAATCTATAAAAAATTATCATTGCATAATGTTTTTTTAAATTACTACACTGTTGTTGTTGAAGTAATAATCACCAAAGAAACGAAATGATTTATTAAATGATAATTAAATTTTAAAATTATATTTGGATATATGTATAAATAAATAATATATATATTAAAAAAATAAAGAATACCACTTTTGTTCTTAAATTATTTTTGGCATATAATTATCTAACTAGGTTTATAAATATTTTCATGCATATTTCTTACGATTTCATGTGTTATCATAAAACAATAATCCAATGATTATATAGGTGAGAGAAAATTTAATCTCATTTCATTGTGAATTAAAATATAGGGTTATAATTATTGAATGAAGTTTATAATTATTCTAATTGATATTTTATGAAATTTCATATGTTAGCATAAAAGGTTATTCTAGAGATTATCTAGGAGAATGAAAATGTAATCAATGTAATATTTTAAATTATTGTGAAATAAAATATATTTTCTAGTTATACGAACCCTTGAAGAACATCGATAATTGTATTGTCGACATTTATGATAATAATGTCATGAAGAGGTCTATTTAATCACTCTTGGTGGTTTATCATAGCCCCTGACATCGATGACCATCAGTTAGGTGGTTCACCATTATCCCTTATTTACATTAACTATAATGTCAATGTTTATGTGTCAATTTTTTAATTCAAATGAATATTTTTAAATCGAAAAATTATATTTTTCAATTGATTTGTTGGAAAAACACAAATAAGTTGAATTGGGGTTTTCCAGAAAAAATGTATTTGGAATGGGAATTTGGTAAATTTAAATATTTTAATTTAATTATTGGATTCACAGAAATAATTAAAATTAAATAATTTAATTTAATTATTGTAATATAATTGTGAAAAGGATGGATTTTGTTTTGAATGGATTTCAAACATTTGAAAATGGCATAAAATTATTTAATAGAATCCTAATATTTTTATCTTGTAATAATGAATGTTTTTGAATAATACATATTTTGTATTTAAATGGAAACAAATTGGAATTTTGGAAATGGAAAAATAGGATTGATCATATTTTTATGAATTATTAAAATAGTTCACCCATAATGTAAGAGTGTATGAATGCCTTAGGTATTTCTCGAGTTATTTGGATACACTAACTGTTACGTCATGGTTATAAAATATAAATGTGGGGGGTCACATCCCTAATGGTTTGGTGGTGAGCCTCATTTGGATAATGTCATAGGGACATATGTATACACATTTTATTGAGTTCACAAAGAGGGTGTCAAATCCTATAGCTGGTTAATACAATCGTATCATTTGAAAAAAGGCCATGTTTCTCACCTGTTAATTTATATTTGATATATAAATGTATGCCAATGTTTATTGGACCACTATTAAATTGTTTCCGAATTTATATGAACTATTTTATGTAAATGTTTTACTTAAGCCATTTTTTAATAAATATACTATAATTTTTAATGTAATTGATTAAACTTTTTCACTATAATATGAACTTTATAACATGTTTTTTATAAATATTATTTAAAATTTCCAAAACTTTTTTATCTTTTAAAAATTGAATTATTTTATTTTGAAAATTTATTTTTTCATCAGTTATAAATATCTTCTGGTATTTTACATGGATTAGGCTCACACCCAACTTTTTTCTTCTAGTGATTGTAGAATTTCTCATTACATGCTTGGGAAAAGGGAAGGGGTATAATAGAGGTGGATCCAGCTGTTGAGAATTGGAATTGGTGAGTTGTGTCCTTAGGGATCATAGTGTTTCTTTTCTATTTATTATGTTGGGTTTTAGTAATTTGTATTTATTCCTCTTTGTATTCTGCTACCTTACTCCCAGTGGAGTTTTCTTTTGAAATGAATTCTGATTTTCTTTTCTTTTTCCTTCTCATTCTTGTAGAAGAAATCATTCCAAGATGTATATTGTATGATCCATGGTGCTGGTAGAAATCCAGTGGGGATCGGGTAATCACTTACATCTATGTTAGAGTCGGCTCAATTATAGGGTTACCAGGGTACCCAGGCTGGTTTGTAATGAAATCGTATCATAGGAAAGGTTGAGAATTTATATTAAAGATAATATGCATTTATAGAAATCATGTTGGGACTTAGGAGGTAGTTGTGATTGAGTGTCTATCTATCTCTCACCATAATAATCATTATATAACATGGGATGGTTAGGGAAATAGGTATTGTGGTGTAGTTTCATTCATTTCCCTATTGTGATTGGGATAGAGTGAAATCCAAAAATTGTGTGTTCCTTCTTTTTAGTGTAATTTCTCTTGTTAATAAGTCTAATTGTTAATCTAATGTACTCCTATTGAATGGTGATGTCTTGTACCTAAATTTTTGAGAGAAGACGTGAGAATCAGATCTAGGATGAGGCTGGTGCTATACCTCAGTGACCGAATCATGTTCTGTATCTGAATTCAATTGATGTGAGATCATCAGAACCATCCAAATCTATAGGGAAACCAAATGATTCACATAAAATAGGGTTCCATCTATACACATCTTGAACAAAGATTTTTCATACAGTGTAAGAGTCTCCAGAGGAATCTGAAATAGGTACAGCAATTGTGATTGGTATCTTTACTATATCGTCGTCTTTAGTAACTTCTCTATTTGTTACCGATGCATCTCATTTGTTTATTTCAATTGGTGTCATTATTCATCTTAATATTTCAATAGAGGATTTATCTTATGAAATGGATATTACTAATCTCATTTATACAATGAGAAAGAATGGTATTCATAGTCTAGCATGTGTCTTATCTCTCCCAGATATCGAATTTTCATGGGGTTTTCATGAACCCTATATTGAATCTCTTGATGTCAAATTTAGAGTGTGATTGGATCATTGCTGATAAAGCACAAATTTATTCTTATATTCAAGGGGTCTACCATACTACACCGAATGTTGTGCCACTTGTCTTTAATGATGAGTGGTACCCATGTTAGATAAAAGACATTCATTCTTATATGATGGTGGGGAAAGTGATTTCATTGTCAACTATTGATCTATAGGAAGATTAAATTAGTGATGATCTCTCTTATGTCATTATTGTGATTCCTGATGTGATTCCATATAAAATTTATAGTTTTATACTAATAAGGGAGGTTGAATTTTATACTAAATTATTTTTTGGTACTAAACCTATTTCATTCCCCTATTAGAAAATGGCCCCATTTTAAATAAAATAACTAATGACCGAATAGAATGATCTTCTTGAGAAATCCTTTATTCACCCACGTGTGTCACCTTGAGAAATGCCACAAATTTCCACCATGAAGGTATACTATTTTCTGAAATATTCTCTTATCGAGATGATTCTTCATGATCAAAATCATGTTGAAGAATTTGGTATGCATTAGAGACTCTCTTTATGGTGGGGAAACTGATGCCCATTGTTCATTCTTCTAAAAGGTTATTTTGTGCAATCAGATCTATAATGATTCACTGTTATTGACAAGGAAGGTGAAAATAGGGTCTTTGCATAATTTACAATGTTTTTTACACCCAAGAAGTACTAATAAGTTCTATGACTTGAAGAAGTATCTTTAGTGATTATGTATTCTTGAATGTTTCACCCTGGATGGGTCATCGATGGATTGAGACGCACAAAAACATTCACCTATTTTTGTGTGATCTTTTGATCTTGTTGATTAGGGGGGAAAATTCATTACCATTTAGCACTGCCACCACAACATACATCTATAAATATTTTGTTTCATATATCTTACTATCTAAATCATTTATCTCACCAATCTCATGTTCTAAGTTTTGGTGATCATGAAGTCGAAACTATTTTATCTATAAAAGAACGAACAATAATGGTTGTTTATTCTATGTCCAAGGTACTTCATCGGTAGATGATACTTTTGGTCTGTATGATATTGAAGCAAGATTTTAATTCGCATGTGACGTAAAGGAGGGATGCATTAATAAGATAACAGTAGCCTTTTCTTTTTAACATGGAGGTTTGTTCGTATGATTTTTGGGGACAGAAAGTTCTTATGTTGTGGAGGCTTTAATATCCCATTACTACATCAGGTATTCCTAAATCTTCTTTTGTTAAATTAATATTACGCTAAATTCAAAAAAATTATTTAATCATGAAAAACACATCGAGGAATTGTAAAACGCTAAATTAATACTCTATAATATTTAGTGATATATTTCATGGGTTATACATTTAGTACTTATGTGTTTTTGAGGTCTTCAAAACCTAATGGAGGATGAAAAAAATATATTAAATTTATTAATTTAAGAACGGGAAATATATTAAAAATAATTGAATAACATCTGAATGGTCTATTGTATAAGAAATACATCCATACTTTTATCTCTGAATTATAGTGTTAAACATAGTGGGGTCATAACATTGAAAGGCTCCAAGCATTTGGATGTATTTCATGTTATATAAAGTAATTACATAATATTTAATATATTATTCATTAAAAATACTAAAATATCACCCTTATCGTGTGTTTTTAGGGAAATCTGAGACAACTGATGGGTCTGGAATGATAAGTTTACCCTAGATGAGGTATAAAATATGTTTAAATAGGGAATTTGGATGCCTCACTCTAAAAAACAACTCCTTTAATTTTAATTAAATATATATTCGGATTTTTAAAATAATAAACCATTAATATCATTTAAACAGTTCATTATTTGAGAAATCTGAGAACCTTGTTGGATCTGGAAGGGGGTGTTTACCTTAAACATGGTACAATGTTCATGATCAACATGTATTTTGTCACATGACTCTTTATGTTTAATTTTTAATATTTCTAATATATTAAATTTATTTAAAAATTATTATGATGATCACCAAGTGTTTCAACAATTTTCATCATCCCCAAACCTAAAACACCATTGTTGATGGTTCTAATCTCAAAAACCATCATTTTCAACCATTTTCATCGGCTTCAGTTTGCAACACATTGATTAGGTGATATTAATAACACTAGAATAGATTTTTTATTAAATAATGCATTAAATTAGATGTTTTGTATGATGTTCTTTACTCTATGTCTCTAGGCTTATTATAATGCTAAAATGCATTTTCAGTCTCCTTTTCCCAATCACGTAGAGTTTATGGTTCCCAGTTCATCCTTGTGTGTGATCACAAGGCCTTGATTGTCAACTGATATCCTCCTTTGGCAACCAACCTCATGCAATCTCCAGTGTGTGGCGCATATGATGTTTTCTACTTTTTTTATTTTTTTATTTAATTTGTCATCATTATATCATTAATTATAATATAATGTCAAATTTTAGAATTTCAAAAAAATAATTTAAACTCGAATTCATTAATATAAATCCAGTAGAAAATATGGAGTAATAATTTCATAGACCTAAACAGGTGAAATTAGCTGTTGTTCTGTAGTTTATTTTTTGTATAAATAAATCATTTATAATATGTTTTATGTTTAGGTATAATTTATATACAGAAATTATTAACATTCATTTTCATGAATAATAAAATGATAAATTAACAAAATACTGAAGCAATAATTACAATGTTTTTTTTCAAAAAATAAATTCATGTCATCATCAAATATAATTTACGACAATTATTAAGTTAATATTATAATAATTATAAAATTATGATCTAAAAAATATCTATGAGAGATAAAAAATTACCACTTATAATATTTTAAATGTTAATTACAATTATTTATCAGAAGAAAATATGTCATATTTAATAAAGAATAAAACACTGAACTATTTTGGGAAATCTATAAATAAATTATAATTCGATAAATTTTGATAAATTCCAACAATGGGTTTGTTGATGAAATTATCATTAAATATATGAAATGTTTTCTGAAATGATAACTTCATTATCAAAGAAAATTTTGATATATGTACATATACATAATATAAATATATATTTATTTAAAATAAATGTATAGAATACCACCTATGTTCTCAAATTTTATTGGGGAATAATTATCAAACCAAGTTTATAAACATTTCAATGAATATTTATTTCAATTGTTTGCATTAAAATAAAAAGATAATCTGGAGATTATCTAGAATCTAAAAAATTTAATAGCATTTCCATGTGAAATAAAATGGATGGATACAATTATTGAATGTGGTTTATAATTATTCTTATGATTATTTCTTGTGATTTCATGAGTTAACATAAAATGATAATATAGATATAATACAAGAGAGGGAAAATGTAATCTAATTTAATATTTTACATAATTGTGAATAAAATATATGTTTTTGTTTTATAAACCATTAGCGATCTTTGAGCATTTGTGTGTCCGTCCTTACGATAATAATGTCGTGAAGAGGTGTATTAAACCACACTGGGTGGATTATCATTGCCCCTGACATCGGCGAACTTGTGGTAGGTTGTTCTTTCATGATGATTAATTTATATTAACAATAGATAATTTATTTATGTTTCAATTTTTTGAATTAAAATGATATTTTTTAAATTTTAATCATATAGTTTTCAATTGAATTTTTGTGAAAAAACCCAATTATAGTAAATCTGGTGTTTTCATTAAATTGGGTTTTTTTGAAAGGAAATTTGGATCATTTAAACATTTTTATTTAAATTGTGTAATGATGGAAAAATTTTGAATTAAAAATTTGAATTAAATTTTGGGGAATTTTTTTGGAAATTGGTGGAATTGGTTTTAAGTGGATTTTAAACTTGTAAATATGGATTAAAATGATTTCATAGATATCCAGTTGTTTTATATTGTCAAAAAATAATGTTTTTAAATTAAACTTATTTGGGCTTAAAATAGAAATGAATTGGAATTTTTGGTGGGGAAGAATGGTATTGATAATATTTTTATGTATCTTTAAAAATAGTTCACTCAAAATGAAATTTTGCACGAAATCCTTAAGTAGTTACCGTTTTATTTGGATACACTCTATGCTACAACAATGTTCTAAAACGTACTTATGAAGGGTCACACCCCCGAGGAGTTGGTGATGTGTCTCCTTTGGGAAGGGTCATAGGGATGTGTGTATACATATAATTCTTTGTTCACATAGGGAGTGTGTAATCCAATAGTTGTTTAATACTATCATACCTTTCGGAAGATTACCATGTTTCTCACTAGTTTATTTATATTTGAAATATAAATTATTTCCAAAGATTGTTGGAACTACTTTACATTCCTAATGAATTTATATAAACTCTTTTATATAAATGTGTTACCTAATCCATTATTTTAGGAATATTCCATCATTTGTAAAGGCTTTTCTAATATTATTTTACCATCATTTGAACACTATATCATGTTTTTCATAAATAAGCTTTTAAATTTAAAAACGTGTTTATATTTTAATTATTGAATTATTTTATCTAGAAAATATATATATAAGGCATCTGTAATGGAATCTTGGGAGGTATCCTATTGGGCTTAGTCTCACACCCTACTTTCTCATTCAGGTGTTCATAGTCTTTCTCCCTCGAGGATTAAGCAAATGGAAGGGATATCATGGTGGAGAATCCAATTGTCAAGTTTTGTACATGGTGAGTTGTGTCCTTAGAGAACATGGGGATGTTTTCTAGTTTAGAATAATGGGTTGTAGTACATTTACTTTATGACTCTTGGTATTATGGTACCCTACCCCCAATAGAGTTTTCTTTTGATATGCATACTGCATTTTTTTCATTATCATCTTCATTCATATAGAATAAGTCGTTCACAATTTTATATTATACCATGCCAGGTGCTTGTCATCGACCAATTGGGATCGGGAATTCCCTTCGATCTATGTTAGAGAATACTCAGTTATCGGGGTACGAGGGCATCCGAGAAGGTTCGTGATAGAGAAGCTGATACGAGGGCTCAATGGCCCAATCTTTTTTACTAAGAATCTCAGTGAGGCTTGGGTGTACATATTCAAGAACATCTGTTAAAAGAATGGGATATTTTATGATCCCAACCTTTTTTATAAATATGTGGGGATATTATAATGGTATTATTTCTCTTTGTGTTGATTAATTTTTGTTAACATTTTTCTTTGGTGTGTGTTTGGGTTAGAATTTTATAAAATTTAATAAATATGGAAGTGCATAGTTAGAACTCAGTTTTCCCTAAACGAGGCCATAACCCCCCAAATAGTGTAACCATAGAAAAAGGGGATTCTCATGGATGCTGCACAATTTATTATATCATGTTCCCTATTAGCTGAAATCATGAACCCCTTGCAAATTTAAATAGTTAGTGAGAAATTATTATCAAATCATGCACCTTAACCTAGACAGTCGTGAGTAGCTTTATTTTTCATCTGAAAAATAGTTTTCAAATCACCCAAACCCTTGAAACTCACAGAAAATTAACCCAAACTTAGACAAGTATTTATCTCATTTTTTACGATTTTTGGATGGAATCCAAGGGCTCCCAACCTCTATTTATGGGGAATAGAACTGCAGATTGAATATATGATGCCACCCTCGATAAAATGATCTAATCCTATGTGGATTCCTTCTTCACTCCCATATATTTCTAATATTTTAGAGGTATGATATGCCCATTATTGATGGATCTAGATGTATTATTTTTGGATCTATATCTATAATTTTGGAATCCTGATTGTTTGATCTTGAAATGGCGTTTCAGATCCATATATCCTTATAAAACATTTTTTCTACTCAAATTAGAGATTTTTTGTGGTGAGTTTTTATCATTAATCATGAGACAGATGGTCAAAAATTAAAATCCAAGATTCTTGGATTCAATTAAGTCTCTGTAATTTTATAATTTTAATTAGTTGATTATAATTTTATTTCTCAATTGAATTATTTAATAAGGTGAATTAAATAATTGAGGGAATTGTGAAATTTGGAGTATGATGATAGTATAATGATAGTGTATATGAAAAACTAATTGTGTAATTAATGATGGCATATTGAATTTATGAGTTATAAAATTCAAATTATAGAATAATTATGGGATATTGATCTTATAAAGATGAATAATAAATTATTTAATTAATTATGGGATATTGAGATATTAGATATGAATAATTAGTTGTTAAATTAATTATGGAATATTGATATTTTATAGATGAATAAGTAATTATTAAATTATTTATGTATAATAAAATTTTCAATAAAAATAATTAATTATTTAATTATTTATTATATGTTGAGATTATGAATTGATTGAATAATTTTTAATTAAATAAATGGAAATAAGATGAAAAATTAATTATTGAATTTAGTAATGGAGTCGATATGATTAGTTATTAATTGAATTAATCGATGTAATTGATATGGTTAACTAATTGTGAAATTAAATAATATAATCTTGGGTATGTAATGTTATTTAATTTTCTTAACTAAATAACATATTAATCCAGTATGGGGCATGTTCTGCTACATAAAAAGATGACAATGTGTCATGAATTGATTAATAGTAACAATGGAATTCACATGCAATAATTAGTTACGATACACAGTCCGCAACATCAAAATATCATAGTGTGATAATAATTTGTGAATGGTAACAATGGAATTGAAATTTTATAATCTTGTGTGGGGAATGGTCTACTACAACAAAATGACATTGTATGAATAGAAATGATGACTGATATGAAAATAATTCATATGTGTGTTGAGAAAATGAATGGTTAAAATGATATTCATATGTGAATTTAGATGAGAAATGGTAGAAATTCTATTCTGAGATATATGATATCCCATGGGTATTTTTACAAATCTAGAATTGGCCAAAGCATGTATTGGGAGTTTGGGTGTCTACTGGAACACATGTGTTATATTTTTAAATAAGGAGTAATTGAATACGTGAAAACTATATACATTATTATTATTTTTTAATATATTTACAATTGCATACATTATTTAACTAGATATTATTTTAGGCACTATTTGAGGTATCCCATTTCGTTGAACTCACACCATACATGTGTTTCCAAATTAGAACTCTAATAGAAAACATGTTTTTTTGGAATGATTAGGGAAAATTACATGTGATTGATTTATAATTTGGAATATAGCATGGATGAGGAAACCGATTTTGGTTTAGGATCTTTTTTTTATTTTTCGGTGTCTTTACTTTTGGTTTTTCCATTTTTACAATTTGCACAGATTTAGGCATGACATATATACTGCTCATATTTGATATTTGTTTCCAGTTTTGTTGAACATTTAAAGTTGGTATTATACTGGTTATTCTTATATGTCATTTAGATTTTTCTTATTTATTTATGATGTGGTATTACTCTAAAAAATAGGTTATATTCTCCCCATAATCGTTATCAGACCCTCAATGCTAGTTTCCAGCCTCTGGCATATGGGAAGGCACAAATGAGGTCATGTGGCCCACTGGTTCAAGGCACCAGCATGTGGTACCCGATCTTAGCTGTCACATATATCATAGAAAACATACCAAGAATTTATTGCATCATATATATAACAAACATTTGGAAATTATTTTTTAGTAAAATTTTTAATTTATTAAAAATTCTAAATTGAATCATAACTACCAACCATAAAAAATATCCCATGGGACATATGATTTTTTTTGATAAAACAAAACAACATACTTGAAATAAGGAAAAAAAAATTAAACCCACATTGAAAAGCTCATTTTCTATAAAACACATTAAATAAGGTCTTTTCTCTATGAAAACCATATTTTGTATTTTATCAAATACGAATAATTTATTAAAAATGATTTCCAGAAAAAACCATTAAATTATAAAATTCTGTATATCATGTCAAATAAATACCAAATTATTATAATGAAAAAATTGATAAACTAAGAGTTTTTATCATTTATGTCAATAAAATATTTCGAGAGTTATTAAAAAGGGAAACAATTCACGAACTTAGAAATAATAGTATGTGAAACGAATAAACCTACCTAATTTGTTGTTTCCATATTACTTAGATGAAATCATCTAAAAATGAACTCTTTAGAAGGATCGAAAATTTTTAAATCAAAATTCCTAATACATAACAATGATATCCATGAAATCTATCTACCGATGTCAACTATGGTTATTGGAATATACAGAAAAAACTAAACATGAAAATGTAAGGGTACCCTAACATCCTGACCGTTGTCAAAGATCACATAGAAATCACTATGAAACATCGAAATTATATTAAGTAATGAGGGATGAACCAATAATAGGTTTTTGGGTCTAGTGATTCAAATGGATGAGGATTGGTCTAGAAGTCCAAATTATAAATGTGGTTAAAAAATATCTAAAACTAGGTAGGCTACGCTGTCATGTCGAACAGTTTCCCAAACCATGGATTGGACATGCATATTCCATTATCTAGAACCCCAAGATTCAAATGGTTTTCTCACATGGTTTCCCTATCCATGGAAAAATCACCTAATTCTTTCTCTCATCCACACCATCAGTTTTCAAATTTCTACTAAATGTTTTCCAAACTATGAACATAATCAACGACCCCTTAAAAATCATCAAACCCCATTATTTCATCATAGAACAACCAAAATCCAAGGAATAAATAACAAAAAAATACTACCAAGAATTGGACACATTAGTGTGTGAAAAATACCTTCTTGAAATGAAAATTAATGTTTATCTAGATTTTGATTTTATTAAAATGATGGAGAAATATAAGAGTAATAAGGAATCCTTAGAGAAACAATTTGATTATGATGTAGTAAGATTTGGTCATGAATATGTGTACCATATAATCCTGTATTGATGAAGGATATTATTAATGATTCACAATGTTCGTTCTTTACCATCCACCTAGGGAGCACAAATATGTATGGGTATCTATGAAATACCTATTGTTGGGAAAATATGTTGAAGTAGATCACAAAATATACATCAATTTTATTATTATGTCACCAGGTGAACTATATTGGTAAAACAATATAAGGGTTCATGAAATTATTACTCATACCTATTTGGAAATTGATAAATATCACTTTGGAATTTAACAATGGTATTCCAAATACAGCAGGTAAATATAATTTAATATCGGTTGTTGTGGTTCTTCTTATAAATATAGCTCACGTCATTAAAATTAATTTGGACCCTTTACATGATATAG
The DNA here is from genome assembly GCA_963277665.1 of Viscum album. Classification (NCBI taxonomy): domain Eukaryota; kingdom Viridiplantae; phylum Streptophyta; class Magnoliopsida; order Santalales; family Viscaceae; genus Viscum; species Viscum album. The sequence continues at coordinate 820,733,522 of OY728161.1, forward strand.
TAGAACGATATACATCATAGAGTTGGTGAGAATACATATTACATGATAATTAATTATATATTTATAATTTTTTATATTAACAGACATGTTCGGGAAGGCACTCCACCATGCTATAAATAATTTGTTAATCATCAGTGTGAATTGTCACCCAAAAAATGAATTTGAATCATAGAAAAAAATTCATGCATTTGATGTATTATTGAGAGCATGATTTATGGTTTTCAAAAGTGTAATGGATTAACATATTCCTTCGCTAAAATTACTGTACAATTATATATTTACATAAAACAGCCAAATGGATCCATATAAATCCTTTTCAGGGGTGATTTTTTGATCACATATGTGTTATGATGATGTTGGTGAACACATGAGATTAGTATTGGAAATGGTTTTGGAAAATTTATACAATATCAACACCAATTAGGATAATGATAGGTATTCACATAGGGATGACATTATCTATTCTCAAAATTTTCCACGAGACATAGTTTTCAGAGTCTGGGAATTTTTTTTCTCTACATATATTAATGCAATAGATTCTTGATATTTATGAAGGAATAAAATTTAAGTCCCATGTATATATGACACATTTAGTTTCTCTATCCCATTTGATTTGTGTCTTATCATCTTTACCACCAACAATCCCTTTCTCATGTACCTAGTATATTTTATGTATCCCCTTTGAGGATGTAAATATAGGATCCAAAAATTGTATTTAATTCCGAGTTATAATATATTGAAATTAATATTTAATATATGGATCATCATGTGATGATCCTGGACTATAGAGAAAATATTACATAGTAAAATATAATTCACAAAGACAATGATGTATAACAGATTCATAAATATGAAGAAGCAACTTCAGAACCAAGGGATGTGATGAATCAGAGGTACCATATAATTTTTCAAGCTTAGTATGTAATATATAATATTTGTATATAATAAGTAATATATAATTTATTTAACTATATTATGATCATATTTATACCAAAATTATAATACATATTTTACACAGAGAAGCTATTTTTTATGAACACTTCTTTTAAATCATGCATCACTAGTGAAATTATAAAATAGATTCTATAACTCATATTAATTTTATAATTAAAAATGGATTTCAAATTATGAATCAAGAGATCAAAATTTCCTCAATAAGGCTATTTTATTTTTGGTATTTATAATTAGATATTGTATTTAATATTTATCACCATGGTAATGGTAAATCATGTAATTATAGTGAAATGTAATATTATAAAGACTATATCTTGACATTAACATTTCCTTTTATCCTATTTGAAGAGTTTAGATCAGCCATGCAAAATAATTTCATTTATATATAGTCAAATGGTGACATATTTAATTAATGTTGATGTTCATAATATTTCAGAAAAATATAATGAAAACTATGATTATTTATTTTAATATATAAAATATTTTGTGATAGTGAATAAAAAATATTGTGGGTTATATATAATAAATTGAAATATGAATTTTTTTTATCATGTTAATCTTTTTACATTTTTTATGGTAGAATAGTTACCTAAAATTCATATGTAACTCCAAACAATATATAATTCATTAATTGAGAAATAAAATAAAAACAATTAGAAGAATATTATGGGTAGTAATATATTACAACAATATTTTGGTTTATTAATTTTTTAAGTTATTATATAAAATGGAATATTTTTATATGTATTTTATTTTAATTCCTTTATTTTTATATTGATCGTAATGTCAAATTATATGAATTATTATAAATATGATATAAATATTTTTTTGTTACAAAAAATATTTTATTTAATGACTCTTAATTACAAAAAAAATATCTTTTCCATGTTATTTTCATATGATTGAAAATATAAAACATGGTTTATTTTTAATCTAAAATATTTTTACAATATCTATCACAACATCGAATGTGGAAAAAAATTGTTACAGTTGTAATCATAAATAAAGGTCACATTGGATTAAAAATTTTGTGTAAAAATATCACATTAAAATCATATTCAAATTATAGAAAATGATATTATTTTGATTGATACAGATACATAAAATTAATTGTATACATTTTTTCCTTTTCCCATGATATTTTTTTTGTATTAAATAAATATTTTCAGAAATTCGAAATGATCCCCTAACATCACTTATAAAAGGTCATATCCACTCCTCATTTATTCACAGATCAAAATTTTCCATTAAATATATATATAAATTCTTTATTTCCCTATAGACATCTTGTAGTCCTTCATTTGGTCATAAAACTATCCTATGAATGTAGTGAGTGTTAATCATAAGAGGTCGTTTGAGGAAGATTTATAGTTTAAGATTAAAAACATCCTGATTATTTATTTTTCGACCTCCTTCAAACCATATAAAAAATGACCAAATAATAATAATTGTATATTAAATATACATTTGTTTTTTATGTTGATGTAATGGCCTATATTATTCTATTCTTACAGTAAATGGGAATCAAAACAATCATTCATGTGTATGGAATACTACAACCGCATGAACCGATGAAATTCAATTTTCATACTTGTCCCTCAATGAGTTATATATTTATGTATCTAATATATATATACACATTATATTCATGAAAATGTTTTTATTTTAAATAAATAATATACCATATTTTTTATTAATTTTTATTCCATAAAAAATGAAAATTTCATTCATGTGTACATGGGGACTACCACCTCCATTAAGTAATGTGATTCCTTTATCATTACTAATTCACATGGATGGTACATATGATTTTTTTTCAAAAAATTAATATTATATTTGTTATTAAATTAAATTTATGGAATGATAAGATGATAAATTCATTCTTTCCATCCTGATCATTAAAAAATTAAGACTTTACTCAAGTATATATATTTCTAACGATCCTCATTATTTTAACAAAAACTATTTCACATAAAAATATTTCATTGTTGGTTTTGAGAAAATATTTTATATATAAAAATTATTATTATGAAATTATTAAAAACAGATAATATTAACAGGATTTTATAAAATATAGAATAATACATAAATTGTTGGATGTATTTTTATATTCTTGAACTGATGTAAATGGTGATTTTTTAGTCATATCTAAATTTATTTGGTTCATGTCTTAATATAAATTAGATCTTGGTACTCTTATATTTTATCATTAGTGTGTGACATTTTTAGACAATATTATAGTATATTATAAAAATTTTAAGGGTTATATAGAAAAATAAATATTGTTATTAAATTTTATTATGTTTTCTATTTTTAATCACATATTAAATTTTATCAATAAACATGAAATGTTATTTTTTTGGAAGGATTCATTTCTATGAAATCCATGGACATTTTTTATTATGGTTTTCTATCATTAATAGTTAACAACACATTAAATATTTGATAATGGGTAATTATATATAATATTTATTAAAAATTATATATTCCTTGGGAGTGTCAAAATACTTTCAGAGTCAGATCAATTTTCATGCTCCATTTGATGATCATGTTGATAGAAAATTCAACCATTTTTGGGTTGTTAACCCTTGGAACATCTATGTGATATACTCTTTAATAAATCAAGATTTCACTAGTCATTTACATAGATTAAATATTATGTAAATAAATTTTTCAGAAAAATTACGTAATGATTTTTAGTGGATATATAACTAGTAATCAGGATGATATGATCAGGTATTTATTAAATTAATAAATAATTTATCAAATTTATTTTCTACATTTTCAATTTTTTTTATTTAATAAATAATTGGGATTATTTAATATTGAATTGATAAAATTAAGGAGATAATGTTTTTCAAAAAAATGAAATATATTTGATATAATAATTTTATGATCATTACATTATAAAATAAATACATTATACAATGTTGATATTAAATTTATATTAACATCACCTAAATTTTTATTTAATAGAAAATTAGAATAAGATAATTTAATATAATAAACAAAATTGTTATTTTATTGTGATAGGATATTTCATAAATTTTTATATTTTTATATCAAATAAAAATATTGAACATTATATAAATTGGACATCAAAAATAATATTTATTTTAGATTCATAATTCATTATTTTAATAAATATTAATTTTATTTAAATATAATTTATTTTTATTGATAATAGCGTATTTTTAACAATTCTAACTATAATTACTCTATCATTATATTATAAATACTATAAGATTATCAAAACAATTCAATTGATCATATATGTTTTTATTAAGTAAAACCAAATAATTGTAAATACTACTCTGAATTAGAATAAATGGATGTTTAACATTTTTTGAACATATATTATATTTTCCAATATGAGAGAACACTTATATTATACCTTTTTAATTAAATATATTCTTGGTTATTTATTCATATTTAATGAAATTTACATAAATTATAAATTACTTTTATTAAACAGAATTGTAAAAAATCATATTTAGTGATATCATCATTCAATGAAAAAATTATAATCCCAAAAATATGTTTTTTTATCAAATTTGGAATTATAATAATTAAATTTTTTAATATGGGAAATTATTTTTTTCATGCATTAAAACTAAATTATTTAGTTATAAACTTATTACCATATGAGATTCAAAAATTATAATACAAATAACAAATTGTTTAAAGGGCTCAAATATTTTTAAAATAATATTAATAAATTATTGGTTTTAGATTCCAGACATTTTATTGACCTCAACAACATTTTTTCCCTTCATTGAACCAATTTTTATGTAAAACATGATCTATATATATCTGAAACATAAATACATAAAAAATTTGATTTCAGTAGTTATAAATGGGGCCTATCACCACACCAAAATCCATCTCAAAGAGCATGACATATAAATTACACTATTACCATCCAATTTACTTTAGAATCCTTATTCCTTTTCTGGAACATATAGTCATTGAATATTGTCTTTAGACCTCCATTTTCACAGAGTCTTATAAGGGGAAGCCTAATTTCTCAATATGAGTATATTGATCATAATCATATCTATATTTATTTCATTAATTTTGAATATAATATTCTAATAAAAAATTTTAAATAATTGTTTTTATAATAAATTTTATTATGACATTATAATAACTATTAAATACCCCATCTCTTTTCTATAAATAAAAATAAAACTACCATATGTGTTTCATGAAAACTTCCTCCTCCTCAAAGTGATGACTTATAATATTCACCGCAACCTCCCATTATTTATTTTTATGGTGACATTTAAGATTAAATATAAAATATCTAATTTTATTATTATTTTAATGTGATATATTATAATACACATATATTAATTCTCATTCTTAGAGAAATTAAAATGTCAGCCATGAATTGTATGGACTTTCAACTCCATGACGAAAAAAATCTATTTTTTTCGATAGTTAATTTTTTCTATTTTACTAAAATGTAATCATATTTTATTCATCAACATAAAATTATAAGTATAATATCATTATTATTTATTAATAAATCTATTTATCGAAAATAATCCACCTTATTAATCATATTCTTCTTTTAATTTTGGGGTCATTATGTTTATAGTAGTACATCCACATATATAAAGCATTTAATTTAATAATATAATAGATAAAAATGAGAACATAATTATATTTTATTTGATATATAAGTCCAAAATTTATTTATTTTTGTTCTATAATGTTTGGGATAATGTAAAAAACAATTATGATTATTCCATCTGTTTTTGTTAAAAATTACAGAAACCAAATTCTCCCCAATTTCATCTATAATGACATTTTCTAAAACTATATTATAATTATAGAATAAATTTACATATAATTTTAATGTATCAATTACTATTATATATATTCATAGGGAATGATGAAGTTATGGACATCAATAATGAACCATATTTCTATTATAAAAGTATGTCTATAAAATTTATTTATATAAATAAGGTTTTTAAATAATTTAGTATGATAGTTATTTAGCTATAAAATATGATAAAGTGAAATAAACTATATGGTAATTCATGGTATTTTTTTATGTATAATTTTCAATTCCATGGGACATGTATTATACCATTCACCACAATTTATTTTATACAATATATTAAATAACATATCATTTCTTCATATTAAAAAATATCCCATTTCCTTTGTCTCTATCTTTAGCGTCTAAATATTAATATCGATCTCCATGTCTTCATACATTATAAATATTGTATAGGTTTTATTGACTCAATTTATGATTAAATAGGTTATGTTAGTTCAAAATTAGAAAATATTTTCCTGATTGTATTAATCCTCTAATATCAATACAATATTTTTCATTAAATAATGATCAATTTTTAAATTTATTATCTATGTCAACATAAACATAATTAATAAAAGATTTTTCAATATAAGTTTATAATTATTCTAAGAATATATCAAATTCTTACCACTAAATAATATATTCTATGTTTATAACTTTCAAATGAATGAATTTTCATTAATTATATACAATTTATTTTTTATATATTAATATTTTTATCCTTTTTCTCTTATAAGAAATCAAATTCTTTAAATTCTCTTCTAATGACTTTTATCATTAAAATGGTCCAAATATGTTAATAATAGAATTTATTTTCATTATTTACTACTCTTGATCTGTGAGATTGAATTTTGTTTCATTTAAAGTATTCATTGTTTAGATCTCATTATAATAAAATTTCATGAAGTTCTTTTATTTACTAATATTTTAAGATTGAGATTTTACTTCTTCTTTCGTAACATTTTTTAAATGGTTGTGTTGATATTATATATTACCACTTCTATTTTCCATCCATGTTTTATCACTTATAATGTGATATTTTTATCATCCCATGTATTTTATTATGATATGATTCCCATGGGAAAATGATATTTTTAATATTCTACTATTTCTTATGTTCATCACTACTGATTTTGTTGAATTATTTTCTAAAACCAGTTTTTTCTTGAGTTCATTATGATATTATAATGATTGATTTTAATTTTCCCACAAATTGGTTGATGTTAATTGGTGGGGTCCAACATATCCTTCAAATTAAATATTGGAATATTATATCTTCTAATATTTTCATCCTAGTACCTATTAGTTATATTCACCTAAGCATACAAATACTTTGATCCATCTCATTTTTAGGCATGTATATGATGAATTTGCTCACATAGGAAGGATTATATTGGGTTATATAACAATGGTTTTTTTATTTTAATATTTCGACCACATATTAATGATTTTATGATTTTAAGATAGGTTGAAATATTTTCGGTCAATTCATTCTAAATTACCTGGATGATTTAAATAATAATGATATTCCATGTTTTAACGTTATGCCTTATTTTTAAAATATTAATTACATTTTTGTAATTTTTTATTTAATTATGATTATTAAGATTTATGTTGGGACATTCCATATCATATATTATACCTCATTCGTATTGTTATAATATTTTGTTTATCTATCAAGAATTATGATTATAAAATATGGTTTAATGGTCAATTAATTATTTTTTTATCATCTTCCTAAAATGAACCATGTCCTGAGATAAATAAGATGTATTTTTTTGTACTAAATATTTAAATTCATAATAAATATAAAATGTAAAAATTGGTATTTTAAAATTAACGAATCTATAATAATAGAATATTAATCTCTCATATGATATTTTTAATAAAATTTATATATATTATACATGTAGTCATGATTTATTTATATCATGGAATGAGTAAAAAAATATTTTAGAATTCATAAATTAATTGATGGTATTTATGTAAGATATAAATATTCAATTACAATATCATAGTAAATATAATTATTAAAATGAAAATATATTTTCATAAAATAAATTAAGAAATAATTATTTTGATATATTTTTGTTTTAAAATATTTTTTTTTCTAATAAAATTTTCAAATTTTCATAAATTTGGAAATAATTTAAAAACCTTTATTTTTATAATAAATTGAGATTTTAATTAAAAGTAATATTTATCATATTTAGAAAAATAATTTCCAAAAATGTAATTTAATTATGAATTACATGTTTTTAAAAATGGTTATTGTTAATTTTTGTTATTTTTATAAAATAGTTTAATTTTGTCTAAATAGTGAAATATGGTAATTTACGGTATTTAAAAAATTCAATAATTATTGAGTCCAAGAATATTTTACGGATAATGTAATCACAAAATATTGAACATTAATTCCTTATTTTAACATATTTAGTGATAATTCTTAATCTATTTATAATCGAGTTCCAAAAAATAAAATGTAATGAATATAATTATGGGGAAACACCTCTCTCCTCGACCATAAATACCACCCCTCACCACCTCTTATCCTAACACAACAATACCTAGTAGCATGTTTAATTTATACCCAATTACCCTATGAAGCCACTTAACATCACCAAAAACCTTATGGTCTCACTAATAGTTTAAATCCAATTTCATTGAGGAGATTCTCAATAATGGGAATCCATGAGTTAAAATCCTATTTATTTTTATTTTTTTTACCTCTTTTTAATTAATTTTATTTTATTATACTCTCTTCACATCCAATTATCCATGTTTAAAAAAACCTTATTATCATATAGATACTATAATTTAATAATGATTATATAAAAATTCATAATCATACTTATAATCCTCCAACTTTTTTTTCTAAAAAATGAGAACCTCACCTTTGATATGCTGATTTACAACCATCATGGATGATAAACATTCATTTTTCATTATCACCAAAAAGGATGTCCATAAAACCAATATTATGGTTAAAAAACAAATTTTAAAAAATATCATAATTCATTTACTATAATGAAACTGATTTATAAAAATAATACTAATCAAAATGATATCATTTCACGACAATCGTAAAAACTACAAAACTAAATTAAATCGTTTTTTTCATTTTCTATCTAACGATTGATCCACATATCCAAAAAAATATATATTGTATCATTTAAAATTAATCAAACAAATTAACAACAATTTATTTTACTTATATAGCATTTTATCTATTTAATAATATAATCCACAATGATATAACTATTAAAACCATGATATAAATGAACCCAAAATAATGACAATAAAAAACATTATTAATAATTATGTGGAAAGATGTATGGAAAATATCATATATTTAATTATAAAAATTAATATGGTTTTATAGTCTATCAATAACATGGTTTAAACTATTATACAAGAATTTTTAATATGTTTTGAGTAACAAGAACCTGAGGAATTGGTTTTTTTACCCAATTTTCATTCTTTAGGATAAACGTATACATCATTGATTATGTAGAACTATGATTATTTATATAATGAATTATAATTCTGTTTTATTATTTGTATTTATAGTTTATTCACATATTCTATTCTTTCTATCAATGTTCACAACAATTATATGATACTAGTAAATGACTTTACATTAAATTCATATTTTAAATTTAAATTTAAAAAAATGGTATTTTTATATGAAATTATTATTGTTTTCATATTATATTATACTTCATGGGAATTAAATATGATGACGGGTTAGACCAATATTTACCTACAATTCGTTTTGTTTTTATGTTGGAGGTTGACCGTATGGTTATGCCAAGTGAAACTGCAATGGTTGCACCATAAGGTTGCCGTTAGGGATACATCATAAGGTAGTTGTGAATGATACATTATAAGGTAACTGTGAGGGTTAAAAATCAAGAGGTAGCCATGAGGTTTACAATCTTGAGTATGTAATGTCCCACGTTACCATTGGGATGTTATTAATATTTTCTAGTTTTTATGGGAATGTCTTGCTTTCACTAAGTAACTATATGATATTTATTGCGTGAGAATTATGTCATTGTGAAGATGATTTCATAGGTTTATAGGCATTCATGGAAAAATAGTTTCTATCCTTATTTGTATGTCCCTTAGTGATATTTTTTTCTAATCCCAAGTTTGAAAATGTTATAAGGCGTTTAAGGGTGGTTCTAAGAAAGGAAGATGCCAAGGTAAATGTAGTGAAGATATCTTAGTAAAATATATCTTCTTTTCATTACATATATTTATATAATGGATGGAATAGATATTATATTTGTTGTGTACAATATGTATTATATTGAGATAGTATGTATTAATTATTTTCTTAATTTTGTAAAACTATAAACTGAAATGATACTTTGGAATGCAAGGTTGTGATCTCTAAAGTAATAAACAAAATTATGTATTGTTTAAGGTTGGGTTCTTATATTTATTATCAAATAACATATTAGATATCTTTAGTAGTTAGTGTAATTTTAATATAATACCATAAAATATTTTTTACATTGGGGTTACTTTTAAATGATATATAATATGAAAATTACCTTGTTTCTTCAACAATTGTATTTCTAATCAATTTGGTATTCTATAGAAAAATAAATGAATAAGATGTTGGATGGAACAGAGAGGATGATATATTTTAAAATCAACAACCTAGAATGGTAGAGATTAGAAGTGAGTAGTTTTTAATGGTAATGGACCAGTTTACTGAAAGTAGAAATTGTGTTGTAATACAAGCAAGAGAATAACAATATCTTTAAGAATCTAACATAACAATAATTGAATATTTAATGAGAAAACACCCTCCTAATTTTAGTGGATCTACTAATACAGTAGTGACTTAAGGATAGATTAATTTCCATGAAAATATATTTTGGGCCGTACAATATTCAGATAATCAAAATAATAGCCTTTATAGTTATTATTTGGAAGGTGAATCTGACCAGTGGTGTTCAATGATCAATAATATCAATGATAATGAAGAGATTGATTTCATGGAATGGGATTAATTTAAAACTATTTTCCTTGAATAAAATATTCTTATAGTGGTTCATTTTACGATGGGAAAAAAATTAAATGAGATATAAAAAAAGAAGGAATAATTATGGGTTTTTTTGAAGAAAATATCACATGATTGGAAATGTATGCTCTGTATCTTATTCGAGATCATGATAGTAAAATAATTCATTTTGCTGAAGATTGAGTCTATGATACTAAAGGTTTGTGTCCTCATACAAATTCAAATGTTTTTATAAATTTATTTGATATGATAAATGGGTTTAAATGGAGTTTGATGTTTATCATGTGCACTTTGAAAAAATATGATGACAAGGTATATATGGAATGAAATGTGTAAGAATCAATCAATGAAATTTGAAGGTACAAAAGCCTAGTTTCCCATTAGTGAATAGTGTGTTAAAATTCTCTTTGTGGAATGAATTCCCATACATTTATGTTTTTTTCAATGTGTTATGCTTGGACATATGCCCCAAGACTCCAATGAAAATGATAGTAATATTAATCCTAATTAGAGAAATGTAAAGTGTGTTAAATGTGGTAATATGGGGAATTATAAATATATATACCCAATTAAAGTTCTGAATGACTAAAAGAATCCAGTTTATAAAAGTATATTTATAGTTAGATCATGTGAGACTATTTCAATAAATGTTGGGCCATCCAATGAAGTGATATTAGTTACATTGTTTCTTTACATTGATTTTTCTAATGTCATTTTTTAAAAAAGGTCTAGACATTCCATTATTTCTGAAAAAAATTTAGATAAATAAATATTTTCAACTCAATAAATCATACATTAAAATATGTTTAAAACACCTGGGAAAAATATTAATGAAGAAGGCATTATATGAATCTTCATGTCTATTTCGTTGGAATTAAATTACCTACAAACCTTGTAGTTATTTTCTTAGTAGAATTTTATGTTATTGTAGGAATGGATTGGATTTCTATTTATCATGATAAGACATATTATAGAGCTAAAAATTTGTTTTCTAGAAAGACATTCAGTTTGTACAAAATAATTAACACATACAACTGATTACAAATGATAAATCTGAGAAACTACTTAAATATTGAAATGATATTTATCTTTCAAATAATTTCGAAAATAATAGAACTATTCAGATTAATGATGTTCCAGTTATAAATAAATACCTAAATTTTATTCCAAATGAGTTTATCGGTGTTATAAGTTTTTGAGAAGAATATTTTATCATTGATATTATTCATGATGCTAATCAAGTTTAAAAACTCCTTTATCAAATGGATCATGTTGAGATTCTTTATTTTAATAATTAGTTTTAATAGTTTATTTATAAATGATTGAGTCATAATTGAACTTATTTTAGGGTTTCAATTATTTTAATTGTTAAAATAATAGATGATTCCACAATAATTTTCATGGATTTTTGATATTTGAATAAAATTATTGTTAAAAATATGTATTCACTGCCTCATATTGATGACTTGATTGATAAAATCTATTATGATCAGTATTTTTCTAATATTTACATGAGATACAAGTAAAATTAGTTGATGATGAAGGATGATTACATTCCAAAAACAATATTCTATACACGATATTGGCATTATGTGTTTATTATTATATCTATTCGATTGAAAAATTATTCTATTTTATTTATGGATCATTTTAATAGATTTTTCCATGAATATTTGAATACTTTTTTATTGTTTTTTATGATTATTTTTTCATTAAAAAAATTAATGAGGATCCTGATCAACATTTAAGGAATTTAATGTAGACTCTATGAGAAAAAAATTTATACGTAAAATTTATATATAATTTTTTGCAATAAATTTATTTTCATGGGAAAACATTATATAAAGATTGAATAAAAGCTGATAATGAAAAAAAATTGTATGATGAATTCCCAAGGCCTTAAAATTTTAATGATATTCATTGTTTTCTTGGATTAATAGGTTATTACATTCAATTGTTTAAAAAATTTTCATGGTTATTTTTTCCACTATCTATGTATACATAAAAAGCGATTAAATATTGTTGTATAGAAGAATATAATTATTGTTTTCGGGATTTGAAGAAAATATCAGTGAATGCTCTAGTTTTTTCCCATTCATATAGAATTGGAGAATTTTCCATCTACAATGATACTTCTTGTAAGGGAGTTGGTTGTGTTCGGATACAGAATGACAATGTAATTCATTATGCTTCATGAAAACAAAAATTTCATGTATTAAATTATTCCACAATTGATTTTTAATTTGAAAAATTGGTTTTCACATTGAAAATTAAGAGTCATCATTTATGTGGATAGAAATGTGAAATATATACTAACCCTAAATATTTGAAGAATATATTTACATATAATTAATTCAGCACTCAGAGGAAATGATTGCTAGAACTAATATAGATTATGATTTCTTGATCAATTCCCTTCCTAGAAAAGAAAACAATGTGGGAGATTAATTGAGTCAAAAACAATATTTTATATTAACCATGCTATGTTTGGAACATGATATGTTGATCAATGATTTGATGAGTGTATTCTAAAATGTTGTTTGGGAATGAAATTCAACTATTTTGTTTTAGGTTTTATTATAGTCATCACTATCAAATAGAAATAAGAAATTACCTAAGTTATATCATGAGTCACAAAAAAATTAGAATTTGATAAAGGGGTAAGCATCCATATTTTAATATTGATAATGAATTTTTTTTAAGATTTTGAAATAGATTTTGTGTCCCTTATGATTCCAAGATGAAGAAAATTTTGTTTTTGAATCTTATAGTTATCATTTTTCAATTGATCATGGAATTAATAAGATGTATTGACACCATTAGGAGTATTACTGGTGGTATTGAATTAAGAGAGATATTATTGATTTTACCATTACAAGTTAAACATGTCAATAGGTTAATGCAAAGAGAAAACTAAAAAGGGGGATGCTTCAGACTTTTCCACTACCATAGTGGATATGGTAAAATCTATTAATTTTAATCGTGGTGTGAATAACAATGAAATATCAAAATAATAATGTGATTTATGTTATTTTTGACTGACTGAATAAATGTACACATTTCGTTCCTTTTAGAGATATTATATATTTTGATCACATTTGTCTATTATACCTAAAAGAGATTACTAGGATTACAGGTCATCCTATCTCTTCTGTATGTGACCGTGATTCCAGGTTAACTACTATATTTTTGAAAGTGATTCAAATGTAATTGGGAACTGAATTAAATATACACAAAACCATTCATCCTCAATCAAATGAACATTCTGAGTGATCAATTCAAACATTTGATAATATGCATCAACCACGTTCAAAATATTATTAGGGATGTTGTGATTAACATATTTTATTATTTGAGTTTTATTTTTTTAAAAGAATTCCTTGTTGTACAAAGTGGATCATTTTGACACATTATATGGAATGCATAATCGAAATATAAAATTTTTGGATGATGGCAGGGAATGATAGTTTTTGGGGTCATAATTAGTAGCAGAACTGGCTACGATGGTGAAGATTATCCAACAACACCTAAGGACTACTCAGAGTAAGAAAAAAAATTATAGATAGAATTAGGAAATACTATTATTTAAATTTAGGAGATCTTTTTCCCTATAATCCTTCAGTAGAAATGTTATTTGAGTTATTTTGAAAAATAAATATCATGTACATGATTCATTTGTTCTTATGAAATTCTATATAATTATGGGAATGTCAGCTCTCGAGTAGCTTTTCCTCCAAGTTTTTCTCAGGTACACAATTTTTATCCATGTTTCGATGTTAATAAATTATATTCCACATTTATCTCATGTTCTAATCCCAAAATTAGATCATGTGATTGAGAATATCTCTTATGAAAAGTAAACTATCAAATTCGCGATTGTAGTGAGTAATTCTACTAGAATAAGGTAATTCACTAGGATCATGTTTTTTGGAGAAATCACATGGATTAAGAAGAAACATGGGATTATGAAAATGATATGAAGGAAATGTATCCTAATTTTATAATTAATGTTATTAAAATATCTAGGATTCAATTTCCATAATGTCGGAAGAATGTAATGACCCATATATTGGGAAAATAATTTGTTTTCAATTGCGAATTAAATATTTAAATTCATTATAAATTTATAATGAAATTAGTGGTATCTATTATTAAAAATTTTAAACTATAAGAATAGTAACCTCACGAATTAGAGTATTAATATAATTTTGTATCTTATTATTTTAATCAGTGTATAATTATTTCATTGAATAAGTTGATAATTGTTTTGGAATTGAAAATTTGGTTTTGGTGATTTTTTAATTTTGAAATTTTTAATTATAATTTTTTTTATAAAAAATTAAAAATAAAATATATTTTAATAAAATATATTCATAAATAATTATTTTTTTTCAAAATAATTTAATAAAATTTATCTATACTTTAATTAATTTTTCAAAGTGTCAAAAAATCAATTATAATTTTAAAACTGTTTTTCTAATAAATGGTGAATTTAAATAAAAATTTAATTGACCATATTTTTAAAATTATTTTCAAAAAATGGATATCATTTTTTAAATATAATAATTGAATAATGGTTTGTGTTTTTTTTGAATTTTCTAAATACTTGAATTTTAGTGAATATTGAAATACAGTAATTTATGTTATTTAAAAAGATCATGGATAATAAAGTCATAGATGAAATTAGGTTGCTGTAAGAATAAAATAGTGAATTATACTTCATTATATTAATATATTTTGTGATAATTCCTAAATTAATCATTTTTTGACTAAAAATAATAATCTAATGAAAATATTAATTAGAAAAAAAACGCCTACTCAACTTTAAATACCACCATTCACCACCTTTTCTCCTTACACAACAAATACTTGAAGAATGTATAATTTCTACCCAATTCCTTACCAATACACTGACCCATGTACATGAGCTACTGGTCTCACTAAAAGGCCAAAACCATGTTCTTTATTGTGATTCTTAAGGAGGATAATTGAAGTGGAGAAATCATCTTTCATTTTTGTTAATTTTTTTTAAATCATTTTATTTTTTTATAATCACTTCACATACAATATTATATATTTGATGAAAAATCTTTTCTCTTACATATATTTTAATCCTATATTTTTTATTGAATAATTCATTATAAAATTAATTATTCTCTCCCTTTTAATCAAAAAGTAAGAACATTTTCCATGATGTGTCGATTTACCACAAGCATCGACAATACAATATGATTTATCATGAGAACCCTTAGGATTAGTCATAAAACCATTATAATGTGTAAAAAAATATTTATTATAAATATTATAAGTTATTAAATGTTCTATAAAAATTATAAACATTATATTAAAAATTATTATATAAGTTCGTGATGATCGTAAAAACTGCTAAATTAAATTTAATCATTTTCATTAATGTTTTATATAATGATTCCCCCTCATATCAAAACAAAATTATATATGATATAATTTAATATTATGAAATCATATTAAAAAATATTCATTCCACATTAGTTTTTTTCCATTCGACATGGAAATCCAAAGTAAACAAACTATTGAAACAATGAAATAAAATCACCTGAAACAATGAAAAGTGAAAAATGCTATTAATAAATGAGTGGAATGATTATATAATAATATAATATATGTAATTATAAATCTGAATATTGTTCTATAGTATATTAATTTCACTCATTAAACCATTATAATGGGGTTTTTAACACATTTTAAGGAAGGAAAACCATAGGTAATGAAAATTTTATCCCAATTTACATTCTTTGGGTTAACCTTCCACTTAATTGATTTTGCATTACTAATATTTTTTCTGAAATTCTTATTAATTATTTTTAATTGGTATGATTTATATATTATAAAAATATTCCATTATTTTTATCAATTATAAATTCAATTATATAATATTTATAAGGGAAATTTCTTTTAAAATCATCTTTTAAATTTGTATATTTGTAAAATTCAATGTAAATGATTTTTTACATGTATTATTGTTCTATAATTATGTTCTGGTTCTTTCGAATTGTTTTTTATGAAGGGTGGGACCTATATATTTCTTTAATTATATAGTTATTTGTATGTTGGAGGTTATTTGTATTGTTACACCATGTGTAACTATGATGGTTACACCATCCATTAGTTGTGAGGGTTGCATCATAAAGAAGTCATGAGGGTTACACTGTAATGTTTTTGGGAGTGTTTCAAATCCTATTATAGTAATGAGTGTTGAAATCTTAATTAATTAATCTCCTAAGTCACATTTAGGGTATTATTTATGTTTTCTATGTTTTATGGTAATCTCACTCTTTCACAATGTAACAATATGATACTTATTGGGTGAGATGTATGTACTTGTTCAAATGAATTCAGATTTTTATAAGTATTCATAGACTAATAGATTTAATCATTCTTATTTTTCTCACCCAATGTATGAAATTTTTTTCACAGGGTTTAAGGATGGGTAAAAGAAAAGTTGAATCTAAGATGACTTTTTTGAATACTTTTCATGAAATGATTTCATGTTTTAATTAAAAAATTGGTATTGTGGAAAAAATTGATATGGTTTCAGTAGTATCCATATTGTATTCATGTTTTTCTAAATGTATGAATTATATAATAATTTTATAAAGATATAAACCCAATAGATAATTTGGAATGTAAGGATGTGAATTATATTTTAATTTACATGATTATATAATATTTAATTTTGGATCCTTATACTTATTTATGTTATACTTCACATTTATGATCGACCATATCATGTTATGTTTTTACCTTACTGAGAATTTGAGCACTCCCATTTCATAGGATTCATTTTCCTTAATTTTTAAGATGATTATATCATTATAAATGCCTTAAAAGGGGATATATGGTTGAAATAAAGTATTACTATTTAACAATATTTCAAATTAATATTTTTATATAAATACTTTTCATGAGACTAAACATGAAATTATATATGTTTTGAAACTATTTGAGTGTATTAATACTAAAATTATTGATTTATTATAATTTATATATTATCCATATCATGAGATACTTTAATTGGGATAATAATTAGGATAGGAGTAATTATATATTGGTATTTTTTAGTTATTTTGATATATGGAAACATCTCAAAAGTTAATACTCAGAGGGATAACTCTAAATATAAAAAATATCAGAATATTTTTGTAATGTATTGATTTTTATTCCAGAAATAACATCCTTATATGTATAATAAATTTTGATGAAGGATCTAGAATATAGGTACATAGTATTAATTACACTAAAAAGAGTGTGTTTTATATTTACTCAATTCGAAGTAGTTTCATAAAATGCTTCCTAAATTAACAGCTCATTTGAAACTAGCTGAGGATATTATTTTGTATGGAAACATATCATTATATTCAACTATTATTTATTTGTTATGTTATAGGATTATGATTAAAATTATAAGATAACCCAGTCAAATTAAACCTCTATTGAACAGAATTTATTTCATTCAAACTAAAAGTGTGTATTTATGTTTTAATTTTTAATAAATTTAAAGGACAAATTTTCAAGGGAAAAATTAAATAATTATATTATGAATTTAATTATTCATCCATAACATTAACCGTTTTTTGTCATACTAAGGGTTACATATCCAAATAATCGAGATAAAAATCATGAAATGGAACTAGTAATGAAATCTATAATTACTACATTAATTGAGTAAGATATAGGGAGAGAAAAATGTGATTATGAGAAGCCATAAAAATTATTCAGTATTAGAAATGTGAGCATAACTTAATTTAAAAACATATTAATGAAGAAAAGCTATTGGAATACTAGCCAATAACAATAGTTTGGAAGGTCATTGGGTGATCTGGTGTTGAGAAAGTTAATATAAAATAAATTACATAGTATAGGTCTCAACCCACTACCTCCGCCTTATATATTAAAGACCTAACCATTATCCTAAGATGAATTTTCTGAACAAATTTTCATATATATATATATATGTATTTTCATAAGTATTTTAACATTTTATTTATTTAATGTTATTTGGAAAATGAATCCATCAAAAATATGGGTACCAATACCAATGGTTTTGAAAACCATTGTTATAGGTTCTTTGATATTTTGAGCTATACCAATGGTTTTGGTGAACTAGTTGGCATAGGGTGGACCAATACCAATGGTTTCTCTAGTACTATTTCGATTGAGTCACCAAAATGTACCTATACCAATGATTTTAGTTAATATTGTTTTTATAGGTCAACATAAAGTACCTATACAAATATTTTGGGCCAATACTATTGGTATTGGTCATAATTATTGACCTATACAAATGGTTTTCAAGAAACCGATCGTATATGGTGTCTACACGAGACCTATACCAAAGAATTTGGGAAAATGTTTGCATATGTTCATTATATGTTACATATACCAACAGTTTCTCGAAAATGGTTTCTATATGGTATTTTATGGTACATATTCTAATAGTTTTGTCCAAACAGTTGGTATATAAGGCCTATACCCATGGTTTTTTTAATTATTGGTATAGGTATTTTGGAATAAGTTCTATTTCTAATCGTGAGAAATATATATTTCATGTATGTTTAGGGAAAAATATTTATTTAATGTTTGAATGATCAGATTCCATCAGGTCAAAAAATGATGTTACACACACTAAGGGGAGTATCATAATGAAAATGAGAGGTGATTTATTGTCGAAAAATTGTAAAATATAGTATATATGTACAATGGAAAATTGAAGAGATCACTAGAAATGATGAATTTAATATGAGTTCATCCAAATGTAAACCTGATAGTTGACAATCATAAGTGTGTGGAACATGGAAAATATCTAGTAAAATAATATAAATTGATTGATAAAAATGATTATATGCAATAAAATACTAAAATATAATGAAGAAATATTCATCCAAAATCATTATATTTATTACATCATACAATCTAGAGTGAGGAATGCATATAATTAACATAGGGAATATGAGTGTTGTATTTATATCCTATTCATCACACATATTTTTATGTTATATGTTTTATTTGGACTTAATATTTCATTTAAGATAGAAGTATTTTGAATTATTTCGAAGAAATTTTATTTTCATGATTATTTTGTCCCTAATATATAACTCATCTCAAATAAATATTTCTGGAATATATCACCGATAAAACCTAATAATCCTATCATTACTGAAATTTTATGGTGTATTAGGAATTTATTTTAACTCTTAATAATGATAAATTCCAAGATAGTAAAATAAGATCTAAATGTTCACCCGTGATTTGATATTCATTTAATTATACTATAATATAAATAATTAAATAAATTCACTCATTATATTATTGAATATAATATAATTTTATAAATAAAAAATCACCATTATTTGTTAATATTATATTGGATATTGTGATTTCACTACTATATAATTGGATTGTGAGTATGAAGCCTCATTGAAAATATATTCCCTTATCACATAACACCATTATATTTTAGGTTTGTAATATTTACAATCACAATGATGTAATTTTTATATAGGGGATGTAACAACCCAATATTTCACAACGTATTTACCATAAATTAATTTTAGATAATATATATTATTTTAAATGAAATTTTGATAAAAATTAATCCACTATATTTTGACATAAAAATTTTCCATGTTAAAATACACATTGATTACTCAATCCAAAATAATATAACCATAAAAAAAATATAATGCAATGATATGATATAATGATAAAAAAGCATCACATATAAATAAAAAAATACATGATTTGGAAGGAGGAATACTCAATAGGGCATCCCATGATCTATACCAATCCTAAAGATAATATTAATTTTGATATAGATATCATATTTGACAGAAATTTGTGATCATTTTAAATTAACTGAGTTCAATGATAATGAAAACTCCACCCAAGAGTTCCACCAAGGATTAAAATTTACTTATATGCTAAAAAATATCCTTAAATTTTATATAACATGAAATTTTGATGAAAAGATTTGGTAATTATTAATTTATGATTTTAAATATTAAAGGTATTTTATATATATCTTATTTTTATGTGTAATAAAAACCAATGACTATTTTATAATGAATTATTCCAATTAATAGAGTTGTTTTCTTCTATAAACGTGTTTTTTCTAAAAAAAATTATTTCAACTAAATTTTAACAAAGAAAATATATAACCAATATTTTGTATTATTAGTATATGATCCAATTGAATTAGTAATTCATTGAAAGTATGAATTTCAATTGTTATTCTATATTTTAAAATCATTATTATTTATATATAAAAAGATTTCATTATATTCTCAAGTTATTTTATAAAAGATAAATTCTTGAACACAAGATATAATATATGATAATTTAAAAATAAGTTTGATTCACTATTTCAATATTATCATAGGTGAATTTTTTTGGGACTTCACTAAATTATTGATTTTAGTGAATTTTTAGGTTTTAACAAAATTTTATCATTTAAAATATTGTGATTTTATAATTATTTTTTATAAATTAATAAAATAATTTATCCGATCAAATATGTTATTAATAAACCAAAAATTGATTTTTTTTTTCAAATAAATAAAAAAATGAATAAAATCTAGTTTAAGCATTTTTGGTACATAAATAATACTTTATACTAATTAAACTTATTTCAATTTTATTATTAATTATTATAATGATAAATTTAATATTTTTGTATCTTTTAAAAGAATATGATATTTAATAGCTTTATATTACTATTTTAAATAATTAAATTCACATTTAATGAAAATTTTACATTATACAAAAATTCTAATAAAAATTAAAAATGTTTTTTGAAAGAGTTTTTCAAGAGTTACATGTTATAATATTAAATGTGAGGGAATGGATACCCATAGATCGTCACATTAATTTTTCCCAAGGGTAGGTGGTTCAAAGTAGGATTATATTTGTCTTCTAGTGTATATGGAAAATTTATGGACATTTATATAGTGACCACTCACAAGTAGAGGAGATGGTGTGGGTCATTTTGGTAGTTGGGTAAATAGGGATTATTTTTATCGTAATAGGATTCCCCATGAAGAGTGAAATTACATGTTTGATGATTATGTTGGTCATATGACGTGGGTGATAACCCTATGATAAATGGGACCATTAGAAATGCCTAGTGTAGGTAATTTCTATATGTGTTCTATTTTAGAAGACTTCCTATATTTAATCGGAGCTGGTTCTCAGCACCCCATAATCATTTCCATGTTGTGGAGATATTAGTAAATCACATTATTCAACTCGATTTTTGAAAATCAATGTAGGAAATAGTGGAGAAACGAATGTTATGACCTTGTCATTACCATGTTGATTGGGGCAGCTGACTAATTTTTGACGACGATTGAATTGCATAAATAAACATAGGAGATTTGGAAACCCTTTTACCAAATGACAACACATCCGAGTGTGTTTTCTCCAAATCATAGAAATCCCATTTGGATTACCACTATAAATAGAGGGAACATATTCATTAATCTCAATTCACATTATTTTATTCCATCATATGGATGACATTTGACCCCTTATTTCCCTATTGTAAAGTTCATTTGACATTTCTTTAAATTTTAAACATAAAGAAACACGTTATCTTGATTCAATGTACCATTACAAACATCATTTAAAATTTTTATTTCATTACTTTAGTGATATTTGAGGTAATTTGTTAAGTTATTTTTAGATATCTAAACATGTTTTTTATAAGATTTTGGATGTTGTGTTTCATTTTTTTCGTCATCATTGTAATCTGAGTACAGATAGAGGTTGATCTGAAATATTCTAATCTAGATCAGTGAATATTTTATAACAATATACAATATAGGATTTATTTACTGGATTATTTTATGTGATAATGTGGGGATCTCATCAATTATGTCAATGATAAAATGTGGAATTTATCATAATAATAAATTAGAATGAATTATAGAATGAAATTTTGGTTTTGGGATTTAATGAACGTACATGTTTATTTCATGATAATAATTTCCTCATTATTTTCTTGATATTATGATATCAATCATTTATGATATGAATTATAACTTTTGATCATTATTTTAAATATGATATAGAATGTAATTCTAGTAATTCATGATGGCTAACCTATATCATTTAATGTTTAATTTAAATCATCTATCTATCGAATTGATAGTAATTGGAGTTATAATTGATGAATTAATAAAATATATATAATAGTTTATAATAGATTGATTATGATTTATTTGGATATGTACTTTGATTAAATTGTCATTTAATTCTATATGGTATTGAAAATATCTTTTAATAATGGTTGGGGGTGCAAGACCATCGTTTCTTTTGAAGGTCTCATACCTTCATTTTATGGTCTAGATTCCATTATAACTATTTTATGTTATATTACAACCATTTTATCATTCACTTTATGAGAAATATACTTATATGACATGATTTTGGATTTGGGTTTTTGCTTTTATATATAGAAATGGGTTAGTATTCGCCATTGTGTTCAAATATTTAGTGTCTGTGATGGTGGGATGGATGGTGACATGCATAATTTCCTTAAGAATACCACCAAAATATATAGATCATGATGAATACGAGACTTCCTTTTTTATATTAATTGGAATGTAAGTATGAAATCTTGTTAATTATAGATTGGATATCTTAGTTTATTTTTTCTACACTCATTTCTGTAATGCTAAATGTAGCTCATTTTTCATATTATATAAATTTTTTATAGTCATAAAATTAGTCCTTAATTTTTTTGAATTATAAAATTGTAATGATTAAAAACATATGTTACTTATGGGGTAAGATACTAGATGGATATTTGGAATGATAATAATTCATGAGGAACCACGGAAAAAGATTCTTTATGAATATAAGACATAAAAATAGTTGGTAACATGAATTAACATTCATATAATATAAATATTTTAATATATCCGTTAAATTTGGGTTTGATTAAATGATATCTTGTCCTAGGTGAGAGAGCCATGGTGATATTGTGAACATATAATATTGAATTATTTTATGAAATACATTCGCATTTTATTCCTCATGACATTGTATTATTTTGTAACATTTATAAAATAACCTTGGGGAAGGCGATCGGCCTAAGTATACCAATTATTCTCATGCGAATAAATATAAATATATTTTTTAGACCATATGAGTTTTTTAGTTATCAGGTGAGATATTACAAGATCATAGTGTAGTTTGGGAGATACTTGAGATCCATGGTCACCATAGAGGATTTGGATTTGGTAGTTGTAGATTCCTTTTATAATTGTTAATGATTATATGAAACTACTTGAATTTATTGGGTTCATTGATTTATGTGTGTGAGTTTATTCATTTATAATATGTTATCTCTTATTCCTTATATATATATAGGGTAATTACTTCATTTATTTGAGTGTTAAACTCTATGAGCAAGCCTCTATCCAATATCCTTTTGGAGGAGTCCATTAAGCATGATCAAATCCCTCAATTAAACTCCGAATTAGGATGGGTTCATTTGGGAAGAGGTGGACATGAAATTAAAATCAATTTTTCATATACATTTAAATTTAAAATAATTAAATGGATGTCATATAATAATTATATGGGTACATATTATTTAATAATGATTATTCTATTTTCATTTATTAAATTTAAATTTTATTTTTAAAGAACAGTTACTATATAAAAATAAAAAATAGTAATAGTAAGGGATTTAAATGTGTTAAAATATTTGTCTAATGTAGTAGCTAATATAATATATACCATATCTCATAATCTTCTCTGTTATTTCTCAAGATGATGATACCTAGAATGTGAAAAAGGTAATCACTATATATTATGTTGAAATATTTACATAAATTTAATTTTGTGTACTAATAAGGATTCCTCTCACCCCCTCTTAAATACCCTTCAATGGTTTTTGTTACCACAACAAACTCTTACAATTCATAATCCATTATAACAAACATAGATTTTCAATTTTACATTGGTATTAATATATTATCTTATGACCTACATTTTTAATTATTCTACCAATCGAATTCTTAATTTTTCTTCCTGGGTTCATTCATTTCATAAATAAAATTTCATTTCCCTCAACCCCAAAAATATAATTTCAATGTTTCTATTTAATTTAATTTTTTATTCTAATAAAATTTATTATTCTAATTGAATAAATATTAATATAATTTACAATTTTCATTTAATAAAAAATAGTTCGTTCTTCTTATATTGTGTTATACACCCCACTAACGATGGGAGACATCTATTTTATGAACCACAAGACATCACTATTTATAATATTGAAATTGATGAATACATTTTATATATGTCACATAATTGTAAGTCAGCTGTAAAAACATAATACACTTGACTTGTGTCTTATTTATCATGATATGAAAATTTTAACTGTGGGTTGTGCAGACTATAACATCCATTAGGTAATATATATAATTTTTAACCAAGTTAAATTAATATTTGTTAATTACAATTAAAATTTAACTCACCACCATAAATATATAAAATTAATATCATTATTCAAATTCAATAATGATGTTATTAAATAAAAAGATTATAATCATAATCATCCATTAAATATAAAATGTTTATTTATGGGAAAGTATATCTACATTCATGAACATTTATATTAAAATACCATCAGTTATGAATAGAAATTACTTAATGATTATACATTATCAACATAAATATGTATTTTTATTTTGGTTTTGTTGGTGAAAAAATAATGATTTCCATAATAATTTTGATATCATTGTTCATTTGTTAAAATTTATTGAAATATATTTTTTTTATTTTGAATATGTAAGATATAATTGAAAAAAACCTAAAATTAAATTATTAATTTATAATAAACAATAAGAAATTAATTTAATCACTATATTTTATCTAGAAATTATAAAATATTGATCACAAATGATTACAACAATATTATTATAAAACT
This sequence comes from Viscum album, assembly GCA_963277665.1. Classification (NCBI taxonomy): domain Eukaryota; kingdom Viridiplantae; phylum Streptophyta; class Magnoliopsida; order Santalales; family Viscaceae; genus Viscum; species Viscum album. The sequence continues at coordinate 820,759,325 of OY728161.1, forward strand.
AGTTCATAACAATCATGGTGACTCTTATACGATATTTAAAAGTTATAAAAACTAACAAATGTACATATTGTGAATAATTAAAAATTCTTTCTATTTAATATTATATATAAAAATTAAATTATTAGTTATTTTTTTATGATGATTATTTTTTATATATGATATTATAGAGGGATCATCTAAGAAGATCAATGTGATGGTTTATTTATCTAAATTTATACCTGAATGGGAATGTTTTATATTGTGAACTTCCAATTATTATATATGTTGTATTCACTATCCATTTGATATACAATATGAACTTTTTTCCCATTTCATGAGTTTCATATGCCCATTTCATGATCTTCCTCTCATTATCCTTTTATTTGTATGATACCATTGTCATAGGGTTATATAGAATCATTTTACATTTAACCAGTTTATAGTCTTACATACATTAATATAACACACAACCATTTATTGATCCTAAAATTCAAAAAAAATATTTTTTGATTTCTATTATATTTAGTGATATTTTCTTATCATAATAAATATCCTACTCTATAATAATATATTCACCAAAATAAATAAATAAATCTATAAGAATATTGCAAATTCATACCCATGAATTTCTTCTTTTATGTCATTATTTTTCCCTATCAAAATATATTTACATTTATCTTATAAATAATTGTTTTTATTAATATTATTAATATTTAAATTTATTTTTTAATAATTCATTTCATTTACTCATTTCTAAGAAGTTTATAAATATTTTAAATCGTATTGAAAATATAATAAAGTCATAATGTTTCATTATAAACTTTTCTGGATATATCATATGGATATTTTTCTTCATTTAAAAATCAATTTACTTGTATGTTTTATAAATATTTTTTTAATAAGTTACTCATTTACAAAAACATTTGAATGCAATTTTCACTTAATGTATTATAATATTCTTTTAAATGTTTTTTTTGAATAAAAATAATTTTAATGAAAAAATTTCATCCATGTATTATATCTCGTGAATTAAAATGTTAAACATAATTTATTTTTTATTGGAATATGAATCATTTATTAAAAATATACCTTCAATATCATTTTATTTAGTATTTTCATGGGATTATATGTTTTTGGAAAGTCTAGAAAAACATTTATATATGAAGGGGTTTTGTAATATATGATGATTATTAACCTTAACTGGTGAACATGAGTATGGATGGTGATGTGTTATGTCCAATATCCACCTCAAATTAAATGGTTTATATTTAAATCTTATGATATTAACAATTTGAAAAAAAATTATCATAGGTGTGGAAATAATGATTTTTCTTACATTTTTAGTCATGAAAAAATGATTTTGTACACATTGGCATGGGAATCATGATAATTCTCATAAATTTATTACAATATATAATTAGGTTCGATATATACATGTTTTTTATATTGTTAAAAATTATATGATATTTTCAATCATGTTATGATTTTTATCCAATGATGCATTTCTTTTTCATGATATTCCATGTTTTCCAATCATAAATTATTTCAAAAATGTTATATAATTCTATTTCACGCAATATGTTTTTGATTATTGATATGTATTTTTATCCGGGTCATAAATATAACGCTTCCATGATGTTATTTTTTGATCTCATTTTTCATTATAATGATTTGTTATTATTATCAATTATATAATGATATTTAATAATATTTTTTTATTATTTCTATTGTTCTATTTCAGGTTACCTATTTGAATTATAATCTTTTGTTATCATATTTCTGTAATTATTTTCTCTTCCATTTCACATGATTTCATTTCCCCTTGATGTATAAATGAATTTATAATGAGATTTTTATATAAAAGGTTCTATATGATTTTTATTACGTATTAATGATAGTAAGTGTTGTAAAATGATATGTTTATGTCACTAATATTCAACACACATAACCATTCACTCCTTGGGATATGATATTTCTTTTGGGATGTATCACATAATTCATTAAATAAGTATATTTTTGAAAAAAACTTGTTGGTCAGCTCAACACAAATATACATATAGTATCATGTTTAGAATTCTTCTTATTAAAAATAGTGTTCAAATTTCAAAAAAATTAGGATGTCATCATAAACCTAGACCTATCTCTTACAGAAACACATTGGACTTATCCTATAGGTTTGTACAAATTATATTACACCATAGTACATAAACTATTTAATATGAACTACAACAACCTAAACTTTAATATATACCATCTAAATTATTATCATCCCTAAAACATTAATCACTTATTTTGATCAAATAACATTTAATACTATAATTATAACAAAAAATTTCTAAAACTCAAAATATATGATTCAATATGAACATGAAAATCATAATTAATATACATAAAGAAAAAAACTCCCCAAATTAAATTATAAATGCAATTTTTATTGGTTTTATAGATTTTTTATAATTAATTTAATATTAAAACCCATGAATTCTTCAACTATATTAAATATGTTTTCCCTATACATTGACTTCTGAAATCAATTAAAACTTTAAAACATCTCCCAGTAGTTTCCACATAATGGAAACATTAATACAATTCATTCTAATCTAATTATCGTAACATGTGAAAATAGAAGCATATGATATTGGAGAGCTCATTGATTTCGTATGGTAAAAATGAGTGATAGAAACCATAGATAATAAGTAGGAATATAATAAAAATATGGTTATAAGTAGGATACATAAAACTTATTTACCAGATAAATCATAAGAAATAAATAATGGAATAAATAAAGGGATAATTAAAATTGGTAAAAATAATATAAAATTGTTTTAAAATATTAATTCAATAGAGATTATAAATAAATATAGAATTTTGTGAAAATCATAATGACTATAACAATTATAACACCAAAAAATTTGTTGAATTAATTTTTCAAATTAATGTAATCATTTTATATTTTATATTTCACAGAACACTGAATATATATTTATTATATGAAATAAATTATTGAGGCTTGGTTATAGAATATAAAATGTTTCTAATTAAATAGACACACCTCCATCTGGGCTCGTGTTACACACAAAAATCAATTTCTAGATAAGTAAATCTTATTATTATAATTAATTAAATGGGACAATTATTACATATACACTAAACATAGTAATATTAATTGTAATCCATAATTTTTAAATATAATTTATAATGTTTTTATATAGATAAATGATATTGATAATATGTCATAAAATATTTAGTGAAGTATTTATATGTCTATAAATATTATTTTATTTCTAAAGGAATTATGATTTGTGTTGTTATATGAACAATAATAACTAAATTTTAGAATATTTTATAAATTTAATTTGATAAAATATAATTCATTTATGAATTCATATTTTATGAATTATCTTACGGTGATTTTTTTTTCTAAGAAAAACCATTTTACATTAATATAGAAAAGTACTAAATTTTTAATCAAAATTGATTTCCATATAATACATTTCTATAGTTTTGTTATATTTGTTTTTGGTTTTAAATTCATAAAGATCAATTATACATCTATTAATATAATTTATGTTAAATTATTCATTTTTTTAATTTAGATATGAACTATTATTGAACATTTGAACATTCTAACTTCAAAACACTGGTTTATAGCTACATATATGAGATTAGAATTAAAAACGTTTTTCCCCATTCATTGAATTAAATTTCTAAAAATGGGAATAAATTATTATAATATGTAAAATCATAATATTATAATAATATCAACTTAATTTATGACAAAAATGTTGGTGGAATTGATTAAAATTAAATACAGTGATTAAAGAAAAATTATACTTAATAAGGGACTATAACATTAAATTAAGGGATAAAATTATCCATATACTTGTCAAAATCCCATTTTATTGGAATATATGGAACATAAACCTTATATTATCTTTTATTGTCAGGTTTGGATAGGTTTTTAATTTATAAATGTGGGGAAACCTAACATGTTTTAAAAAATTTCATGTGTGTCCCCTCCATCATATATAAAAGGCCACCACCTATCCCCATTCATCACTACTCTCAAACCATGTATGTTCTGCAACTATTGAGATGATTCACATCCAAAACATCCACCCATATTCCTAGATTCATCTCTTTTAGCATAAATCCAACCAAATAATCCATTTTGTGAAAACAAAAAAGAGTTACCCAAAGGATGAGTTAACATCCCTCTTTATGATCCTATAATTAATATTCATTATCCACCACATAGATTATTATTACTCTATTCTAATATAATAACTCAAAATAATGATATATTCAAAGATTTTATTATTATAAGGGTTATAACTACTCATACAAACACTTCCATCTACAGGGATAAGAACTTACAATTATATTGTACAATGAAATACAGCCTCACGGAATGATATTGTCCATTTTTTTCATTTACACCTATCAAGGTTTGGAATTATTATAGAAACTATATTTTTATATTTTATATAAGTTATTCATAATATGAATATTCATATATAATTTTTAAATTCCACATACTGTCATGGTTTCCATTTTTTTAATATTGATAATTTATTTTAGGGAAGTGTAGACTACTACCTCCTCAATGCGATGTGATTTATTTAAACCTTACATGATATATAAAAAGATTAATTTAGTTATTTTATAGGATAAATATGAAATAATAATTATACTAGAATTAAAATATATATAAATATATACATATATTTCATTTAATTTCTTCCATTCAATATGATAAAAAAATAGAAATAATGTTCATGCATATGTATGGCATACCATCTCCATAAATGATGTATTCCATATAATAATTTTATATTATATATATTAGTATATAAAATTATATACTGGATATATATGATGTATAAATTTTTTTTTATTTTAGTTTAATAACTAAATCATGATCTATGTATCTAGATTAGGAATAACATATCAAAACATATACAAAAAATAAAGTGTATATTATTTGAAACCAAACAATATCATGGAGTTATTCAAAAATGTGTAATATAAAGTAATAAAAATAATATATTAAAATATATATATATATATACATATTCATTCTTAATTTATGTGTAATACTCTAATATTTAATACATAGTATGTTTGAACAAGCATGAATAAATTTAGGACTAAACGTAATGGAATTTCATCCTACTTTATATTTCAATGAGATACAATCTTTATTCACCACCTATTACATTTGTGATGTGTGAATACTACCAATGGATGTATTATATGATACATATAATTTAATTATCTATATTTATAAATATATATTTTAATCAATTTTTCACGGGTTTTATGGTTCAAAAGTTACGAAATTAATAATGTAATTTTCTCAATTTTCCTTCTTTGAGACACATGCCATGTTATACACACATATTTTTCTATGAGTTTTATTCACATCCAATTTAATTATTATAAAATTATTATAATTATTTTAATTATATTTTGATATTTATATAATTATATTCTTTCCATATTATTAATAATCAGTGTTTCCATTGCGGTAACGCTTTATTTCAACAATCTCTTTTTTATTGAAATTATTAATAACTGTACACCCCTTATTGAAATATTATGATCCATATCTCAATGAAAATAATGAATTTTATTATCATTAATATATAAATGTTTTATTACGATTTATCTAATAATCTTTTAATATATAATAGAAAATATTTTTATGAAAATTTGACATTATTTATCTTTTAGGTTAAAAATATGTGTTCCTTAAAAAAATTGATCATTAATATTGTTTTAAAAAATGTATTAAAATTATCCAAAGATTATTTATAGAAATTTTAACCCATGTATTACATTTTATGAAATTGTTTTAAAAGGAATACTCTTTTAATTTTCCAATCAATGATATTTTATAAATATTTAGGTGAAATTTAGTATTCAGAATGTTTGTATATAACTATGTTATGATAATCATTTACATGAAGATTAATCTATAAGAGTACTAATTTTTTAATTTAATATTTTAATATTTTTATGAAAATATATTAATTTTAATGTTTTTTAATTTTTATATTTTTCTAAAAATGTTAAATTTTTGGAATTTATTTTAAATTCGTTTCAAATATCCTATTATATGTTTTCATAAATAATATTATAAATAGAAAGGATTTCAATATTTTGAAATTTTTTATTTAATATATTCAAAATATAATTTCTTGAAATTCTTTTCCGAAACTAATTTTAGCCTCCTTTTTATGTTTTCAAAGATTCATCAATGAATAAAGTTATAAAAATTATTTATGTTTTAAAAAGTATTTTTTTAATCAAAAAATATATTTTCCCCATGGAATGGGTCAAAAAAATTGTAAACCCATATTTAAATGAAATTGATTTTAAATGTTTTTTGAAAAATATTTTAGTAGAAAGACTATTTCCATTATGAAATGTTTCATTTTTTCATTTAAAAACCTACTTATTATATGATGAAGATCATTTTTATAATTTATAAATTCAATTAAAATTATTTCTCTAATGGTTTATGTTTTGAGAGAATAATGTTTATGATAACTGTTTCTCTTTAGTTGGTTAGATTATTTTGAAACCATCTTATTATTGTAGGATCATTTATTGAATGATTATGAATCATATATACTCTTCATAAGTTATTATGTGTTGAAACATTACTGATTCTTATTTCATTTCATGGGTCATGAGACGATCAATGCCTTTTTATCTTATAGAACATGCACTTTTGATTTTATTATGTGATAGGTGGTACCTATATCTCTGTCAAATGTATTAGGTAATTATAAATATATAATGATCTCACGAGGGAATATGGGAGTGAATCCAAAGTATCGAACAAGAGGCCATCTTAAGAAAAAAATAAATGGTTACACATGTGGGAATATCATGACTGAAACAAAGGGGTACACATGAGGTAATAAAAATATCGATGTATATACATGGGTTAATATACCAGTACAAACATGTTATTACGGTATTAGTAGGTATCCTTGACATAGGATATTCTATATTTATGTGTATTCCACAAATTTGAAGTCTTATTCCTATGATATGTTTTTATGGACTATACTATTGTTTCAATTATGAATCATGTACTATTACTATGACAAGTTTTGATTGATTATATCTTGTTTCACTTATTATCCAGGTCATATTCCTATGTTATCTTTTAAAAAAACCACATTTGACATACATGTATCTTACATCTTTTTAGATGAATATGATGTACATTACAAATGTACATGACTGAAGACTATAATAGTATAATGTTTTTGGAACATTGAATCAAATTATTCTATTATAGTGAATGATAATCAACATATCTCATAAAGATATCATCCTTTATTACTTCTATCTAATACATTTCTTTATAACATGGGGAATGGATATATATGAATGGGGTGATCTCAGTTTCTTAGTAAGGGTAAATGAAGGAAATGTGTAAGCTTAAAATGAAAAAAGGTTATGGAACTTAACGAAATTATTTGAAGATCATACTCTAGAATTTTGGGATCATAATTAATATTAGTTGTTCATCATGAAATAATTATAATGAAATAAAGATCATAATCCATGAAAGAATAACCTAGGATCAATATTGTGAATTGTGATAGACATATTAGCACATATAATGATTTCTATTGTAGACAATGAATTATTACCAAGGCCATATTAGGGGAGAATGTCCTTTACAAAACTTGTTTCTCTCCCCGTTAGGACTCTTTATTTATAAATCAACTTCACTCCTCATTCCAGGATTGCAATACAAAATCGATATCATTTCTCATTCCTTCCAAGTAATAATCAACCATGTTCATTTCCCTTTCCAACCATATAAAATTTAACCGAGTTAATCTCTCACTACATCCCCATAATACTAAGGAAAGTTAATTTCACATTACAATCATGTAAATATCATGAGATATAAATCATTACCCAGTGAATTTTAGTGAGATATAAGTCCCAACCATCTCGTAAAGTAATCATACATACATGTGTAACCTAATAATATAAAATCATATTATAATCTATGAAATAAATTTTATATCATAAAAATGGAAACATATCATAAACTATGGAAAAATATATAGATTTCATAAACATTTCATCTAAAGAATTTCCCATGAAATGGAAGAAAATTTCCTTACAATATTACACTTGAATGAGAAACATATTTCATAAACACAAAACAAATGAAAGAGAAATAGGTTTGATGAATAACATGAAATTTTTCATAACAAATTAATTGAAATAATATAAACGAAACCATTAGATAAATTCATATAAGGTCATGAGTAACATCAGTAAATGTCATCTTAGATTGAAAATATTTTTGAAATATCATTACAAAGTTTTTCTGGGTGAAAATATTATTTTTTATTTGAAAAACTATTTTTAACACATAAACCCATTTGGAAATAATTTTCTTATAAAATAAACTAAAATTTTATAAATACGATGTGAAATAATTTTGAAACCGCTTTTCCTTGAATATTTATAAACTAAGACTCAAAAAATATTAATACTCTTTTTCATTGAATGAACATTGAAAACATATAAATAAAAATTGAAAATGATTCAAAAAAATTTTTACTTGAAAATATTTCAATGAAAATTCAAAATGTTTTGAATATAATTTCGTTGATAATACATTGAATACATATAAATAAATCATGATATATTTTTTGAAAATAATTTTACTTAAAAATATATGAAAAAGAATTGTAATTTTTTTGAAAACCATTTCTTTTAAAATACTTTGAAATTTTATAAATTATCCATGAAATAAATTTGAATTCCATTTTTCTTCAAAAAATATAAATAAATCTTGATATAATTTTTTAAAACAATATTCCTCGAATACATTTAAATAAATAATAGAAAAAATATTGATAACAATTTATTTGGAAATAACTTTTTAAAATATTCATTTAAAAAATATACATTAAACATTAATATAAATAAGAATATGATTGATGGATAATAAATCCATATATGTAATACGAGATAGAAAATATTTTTTTCATTATATAAACATTAGAAAAATTCCTCATTCGAAAAGAGTCAAGAATCATCCATTGATTTTATTTTAAAAATACAAAATCTGTAAAAATAACTTTTAATTATCAAAGTCGAATATTATAAAACAGTTAAAAAGCATGTTCTATGTCATTATTTTAATGGAACACAAATTTCAGATCGATGAGAGGGTATAGTCGGAATATCATAAAATCACTTTTTTAAATATAATATGTACAAAAGTGTGTAATAAATACTAAAAATATATGACTAAATCATTAATAACAAAAGAGAAGATAATTAATAAACCTTCTTGATATATGGATTATAATATATCTTCAAAAGAATCATAATCAGGAACAATCTTGAAAAAAATAAGATTTTGTCAATAAAATATTATAACATGGTAACATGGAATCATACACTCCTCGTAAGAAAATTACATTTATTGAAGCATAAAATTTCATTAATATAATAAAAATCGTGATATAAAATATAAAATTGATTTATATACACCTCAAAATTGAAATTAGGTGCATAACAAAGGATTATTTCAAAATAAGGAAAATTGAGACAAAACGATATCCTTAATTTGGTAACTTCTAAACATATAAACAGTCAAGGAAAAATAATAAAATGGATATGATAATACCCATAAATTTAATGATAAGATAAAAGGAATAAAATCAAAGGTAGTAAACACACCATAGAAAAGGTATGATTGTAGAACATTGCATATATATCAAATAAATAAAAAGTGAGATGAAATCACTTTACCTTGAATCATAAAATCATCGTACTCATTCTAACATCTGATATGATAAATATAACTTTATTGAACATATTTTACAGAACCATATTATCATATTTAAGACCATATATGGTTTTATTATTACCTTATATTACCCTCTTGATAACAATACAAAATTATGTTTCCACTTCAATCAAATTCGCTTTATTATTCACATGGGTCTAAATTTGATATATATTTGTTCCTGATACATTATATTAGGATTTAAGAAATTTATAAAATTATATAAATTCCATTTATATACAATATATGCATATTATAACAATACATTGAATATATAAGTGAAAAACTCAATACATCGATCATTGGGACGTTATGTCATACATAGACATGAACAATATTTTATATAATTGTTATTTTGAAAGAAAGAAAGAAAAATCCATATATGTTTAAATATATATAATTAATAATTTATGTTAATAATATAATATTTATCATATGTATTCACTAAAACTATCCTTAGTACATTAAATGTAGTGTGTGAACGAATCACATCATTTCGATGGTGGGAGTCTAGAATTCCTGAAACAAAATTATCGTATTTACCCCAAATGAAAACATAAAAAGATATGTATTTTAAATGTAATAAATCATATAAAATACATAATAAATATAATATATGACACATCTAAATATATTTTATATCATAATTTTCACAATGAGATGTGGTAATGGGAAATTATCAATAATCGTTTTGTGAGGCGGTAGTTCGTCGTACACATAGTTTGTATGTTAGTTATGCATTAGATGGAGGTGTTTGTAACTGTAGAATGAAACCATAGAATATAAACATCCATTTATATTGAATATATATTTTTGGTTTAAAATAATGGATAAAATAATCTTTAGATGGTGGAGAAATAAAATAAAAGAAAGAAGATTTAAAGAAGGTGTTACCTCTTAATAGGGTAACTCCTTTTGGTTTGTCTCAAAATTATTCTTGGAAGACATTCTTCTAGACTATAGGATTAAATTAATATGTGATAGATTTTGGGATGTTGTTTGGGAATATTATTTATGATCCTATGTCTTTTGAGAGGTGTAAATAAGAGGGCGATTTGGTGGCCTTTTATATGGAATGAAAAAGATTTAGTTAGAATTTTTTAAAACAAGTAATATATACACTTTATATTACCTAAAAATTAATAACAAAACAAATTGATAAAAAATTTAAGGATTATGGATGAAACATTACTTGAAAATTGGTTTTGGTCAACTATTTTGGTCATTTGGGCCCCCAAGATTGAGGTTTTCCACTAATTACGATTAATTTGATCAAATCTATTGTTATTAATTTTAACCGCATTTATTAATAATTTTGGTCAAAAATAAATATGATATAATACGATGCTAAATATTAATCTTATTATAATTTTTCATGTCACCTTTTCAAAATTCAATTTACCTATGCAACAAAATTAATATTAATGCTAATCCTAGAGACGGGGATAAATAAAGGGTTCTTAAAGTACAAAAATGATCAAAAGATTATTATGTTTTTATTTTCAAATTCAACGTGAAATTAATTATATTGACCTAATTGTTATTAATATAATTATAATTAATCTAATTTAACCATATGAGAAAAGTAATGGAAAATTTAACATTAATAAAAATTTAAACAAAAATGTGGTTTTTAAATAAAATAAACAAATTTTCAGTATTCATAAAAAATAAAGTTCCATAAGAACTCAAAAAAATCAACCTAATAAAATTTAATTTATTGGAGGAAATTACATCTTGAACATAAAAAAGTCTTTACCGAAACATATACATTCCATTATCAATATGATTTAATTATATAAAACCATTATAAAAAAATATTTTAAAATTATTTATCACTATTAATATTAATATTTTTAATATCTATGATATAATTATCTCATTTAAATAACTATAATAGTAAAATTAATTTTTTTAGAAAGATATCTCTTCCATGTAACATATGATATGTGGGTGTTTCTTATTTTGTACAAGTAGTCAAAGCTGAACTTAGTCTTCTATAATTATAAGACTTAAATTTATTTTTTTTTTTGCATGATTAACATGTTGATTCATATATCCCAAGCCAAACATAAAAATTCATATAAAATAACTTAATTATAGTTTTATCTGAAATGAAAAATAGAGCAATGTTTAAATTAATTCAAACAATAATAATTCACAAAATCATGGCGCATTACATTCTAAAACCCTTAAAATAAAATTCCCTTTAAAAATTATGGAATTATATACAAGTTATAATACATTAAAGATTAATTCGAACACACCCACATTATAAAAATGAAAACTAAAATGCACCTAAAATGGTTATGTTACAACCCAAATGGTTACAAAAATTAAAATATAATTGGGTTACCACATAGAAGAACATATGTTGGGAGTAAATATTGGACTTAGTGGAAAACAATAAATATTTGTAGGAATTGATTGAGTTCATCAATCATATACAATTTATTGGTAATGAAAATTTTTATTAAAAGAAATAATAAATCTATGATGATATATAAGGGCATAGATTCAACAAAAATTAAGGCATGATGACCAATTTTTTTCATCATTATCAAATGATTGATTAATTAATCTGTTGACAAATAATTTAAACAATTATAAATCCTATATATATTTATATATTCAAAATTTCATTCTTTGGTTTTAGTTTTATATATTTCTTATACATCCATTACTTCATGAAATATATTTGAAGAAATTTTATTTGATGTTCGATGCCCTAAAATACTCATTTAAAAGATATTAATTACCAAAACATAATGAAAATTATAACTATTTATCCATTTGTATTATAAGAAATCAGTATTATTAATCTCCAAACATAAAAAGTAACTTAATAATTCTTAATAAATAATCATTCATCAAAAATAATTACAAATAACTAGGACATCGCGTGGGGAAGTGGTACGCATGATTCCCTCATCTGTCATGGGTTAAAGACCCACAACCTTTCTAGACATACATTTTTTTCACCCAACATAAAATATATCATTTTCTACACAGATTATAATATAATTTCCAAAATATTATGGTCCTCCATAAAAGAATATTAATCACTAAATAAAATTATAACAAATATTTACAACAAAATATTAGAGTATAAATACATCCTCAAAATTTTAAATTATATTTTACAAGAAGAGTAAACATTATAACTCGTCTAAAATATGAAACCCAAAAATATTAAAAATAAAGTCATGATATCAGATTATCATTCATTACCTTATATATATCAAAATGTATGTTGTGGTTGTCACAGTCCAATCATGTGAATACCATTGTATAAAATTATCAGGCAACATAATAACAACATAAATTAACATAAATCCTTTTTGAAAATATGAATTATTCGTTATTACAAATATTACTAGATATATTCCATAAATCTATGTAGTTTTAACATCCACCCATGTTATAATGAACTACATTTCATCATGTCTTTAATTATTTAAAATGTAACAAGTACTGTCTAATTTACTTATTCATATACCACATATATTTATCTAATATAATTATCATAACATAAGGAACATATCAAGTGTTATGTTTCCATTAATCAGGTTTTTTTATAGAATTCATCATTCCATTATATCACTTTTCTATTCCAAATGGAAAATTCATCATGTTCTTTTAAATTTTAAGTGAAAAAATAGTAACTGTTTAGTCTTTATATATTTCACCATTTATAAAACAATATTAATTAAAGCAAATAAATTAAATGTTTTATTATTAATCATCATCCTTATTACATTATCAAGGCTACCTCATCCTGTTATTCTATAAATATTTTCTTTCACATTTCATCGGTACTATCATAATCATGAACAATATAACAATTACTTATTCCACCTTCCAAAATCCTTACACGAGCATTCCTCTTGTGGAATTGAGTTGCATAATGACCCTTTAGTACACACATAAAACACCTAATAATCGATGATTCCTTTGTGAGGTAAATATTCAATTACACTTCCTTTAAATTAATCAACTTTTTTCACTTGTTGTCACTAGAATTTTGTTATTCTTTACCATAGTTAAAACATCTTCTTATTACTCATTGTATTCATTATGTAATTCTTTCAACATTATTGAACGAAAGGAAACTAAATCTTCCTTCCTCCATGGTCTCTATTAGCTGATATCTTAGAAAACACGTTATTTTTATTTCGTGTCTAGTTCAAGAGTTGGTAATGGTACACATTCCTAATCATGTTCCGTGAAACTTGATTTGGCATAATCAAAACAACTATCACTCCAGTGACCATACCACATGAATTATCATCCTCAAATCAACTATCACATTCGATATTAATCTCGTTAATTCTGATTCCCACCATTGACTTTGACCAGGGGAATAGTGAAATCATTATATAACATAGAATTTAATATCATAATCATGAAAAAAAATTACTTATAAGATGTATAAATGAAGAAACCGTCCATAATCAATCAAAACCTAGGTATATCCTAGTGTTTTGATATAAAATGTATATTTAAATCCTTAATAATGGATCATGAAGACTATATGAATTCCTAATCCATATTCTCTAGTAGTTTGAATTTATGTGTGTAGAAATGCCCTGTGTCATGTAACAGATATCCCCGAATAAGTCCAGGTACATCTTGTTAGAGTAATTACCCCTATTAACAGTTTTTATAGATAAATTCAACATGTAGTATATAGGCATGGATGTATATTTAGGAAACCACTCACACTACCCTTTTCGAAATCTCTCATAAATATATATTAACAAAGTCTCATCCTTATACATACTAATAGATACATCCCTAGACGTATACATATAAATATAAACATGGATCTTAGTAATGTTTTCACATTCAAGTTTCTAATTTTTGAATAAAACATTCATTTGATACAAAATTTATCAACATAGGCTTAACATACATGGATATTAAATTATTTTTGATGAATATTCAGTACAATAAAAATATATATCCATATGGACTGCACATTTTTATGGCGTTTGGAATCATGTAAACAAAATATTATATCATAGTGAAAGATCATAAAAAATCTCCCACAAAGGTCTCCACAATGAATACATTTTCCTAAAAGGGTTCATCATATCCTTGGTAAAGAAATCATAATAAAGGGGTGAAATCAGATGCTCAGTGAGGGTTATTAAATGAAATGTGTAAGCGTAAAATAAAAAAATGGGTGTGGAAAATGTGTGTAATATTTTCAGATCATATTCTATATATTAAATATCATAATATCTATTTATAGTTTATAAGACATGAATAATAAAGATATAAGAAAAATAATCATTGAAAGCATGATATAGGAATAATACATGGAATTTTGTAAGTATAATAATTGTATAAAATTATTTTCACAATAGTTAATGAACTACTACTATGTCCATTTTAGGTGAAAAATTATGTTGATAAATCATGTTCTCACCCCAATCCATCCATGTATTACAGAACCGAGTTCACTACTTCTTCCATTGATGAAATCTTGAACTTAGTATATTTCCAATTTTATCCCATTAATACTGAAACGAGTTAATTTCTTGTTCTATCCCTGAAATACTAAACTGATTTCATTTCTCATTTCATCCATGTAATAACGAACTGAGTTCATTTCTCTTTCAATCCATATATATCTCATGAGATATAAATCGTAACCCCATGCATTGGGGGGGGATATAGGTCCGACCCATTGCATAATGAAATCATATATTCATGTCCCACAATATCACAAACCATAATTCCATAACCCATGCAATGGAATGGCAATCATAAACATGTAAACATATCATAGAAAGTGGAATAAGGTACATGTTTCATAACCATTTCAAATAAATCATATCCCGTGAATTAGAAATTGATCTATTAAATAAAATACATGTGATAGACCAATGGATTTCATATGAATATAACCCATGAAATAGTAATTGGTTTGATGAATACCATGACATTAAGTATAACCTCTACACAGAAAAAATATGAATTGATCTTTTCACAGATTTCTTTGATGGGAATATCATACATCTACAGATATCATCGTAGATGGAATATAATATTGATATTTTTTTCAAAAATATTTTTTGAGGAAAATATAATCCATTCATCAGGATGGATTTTTAATACATAAAACTAATTTACATTCATTTCATTAAAAAATAGTGTGAAAACATATAATGAAAACATGATATCATTATTCAATCCATTTTCCATAAAAATTTATAAAATTATCAATAAACATTTTTAAAACCCATTTTCTTTTCTTAGACTATAAAAATATATAAATTAACACTTTAAATGTTTTGATAACCATTTTACGTGAAAAAATATGAAAGAAGCTTCAAAATGTTTTGAAATACATTTCATTGAAAATATATTGACAACATTTATAGAATGACTGAAACTATTTTTAAATACTTTATACATGTAAACATATGGAAGAATAAAGAATTTATTTTTATACCATTTCTTTGAAAATAAATTCAAAACATAAAAATAAGGCTTAAAATTGTTTTAAAATTACTTATCCACGTAATCATGTATAAGATTCAAGAAAACAATTTTAAAAATTTTTTTTATTAAAATAAAATAAAAGAATATTGAGTTTCTTAAAACAATTTAATTGAAATTATATTTTAAAAAGATTTTATAAAAACATACCTTAAATAATAATAATAATTCAAATGATTAATGGAAGATAAATCCAATCAGGTCTTACATGGTAAAAAAATCCTTTTTACATGGGAAAATGATTTAAATCTACCATGTTCAGAAATTGAAAAGAATATTACATTGAAAAAAATTGTAAAAATAAAAAATGTGTAAAAATTTATTTTATTAATCATAGGGTAATATTGTAATATTCTTGGAAACCCATTTTATAAAACATGATTTTAATGGAACTTATATTTCCGACCGAATAGAGAGTAATGCTAAGTATTCTTAAAAACACATTCTTAACAATATTTGGTACCAAATATTGTATGAAATAATACAAATATATGAATATAACATTAATAAACTTATTACAAGAAAACTAATAAATTTTATTTAAAAATGTACATTTATATTTCATCAAAGTAAGAATAAACATATATAAACATTAAAAGAAGTAAAAAATTTTCAATAAATTCTTATTACATGGTAACATGTGATAAAATTCTATATGTAAGAAAATGGAATTTTATAGAGCATACAAGAACATTAAAATATGTAAATTCATGGTATAACAGGTAAAAAGAATGTATATACCCATTGAAATATAATTTTGGTGCATAATAATGAAAAATATTGAAAGATGGAAAATTGAGATAAAACTATTTCACAATTTCAATATCTTTAAAAATTATACTCTGTGAATTGAAGTAATTAAATGGATTTGTGAAAACCCATAAATTTATGTATAAGATATATTGAATACAATCCATTTAGTAAATAATGGACGAAAATTAAAGAGCAGCGAACATAGCATGTATCCAAAAAAAATAAAAAGTGAGATGAAATTCTATTACATTGTGTCTTGACCCTCATCGTACTCATTCAATCCATATGAATAAAAATTATAAATTTTTTATAAATAATTTAAATAACCATATTATAATATATAATACAATATATGGTTTTATTACATCCTTATATTACCCTTTTGTTAACAATCCAATGTTAAAGATTCACATCGGGTAATATTCACTTTATTCATCTCTTGTTTCTTAATTTGTTATATATTTACTCAATATAGTTTGTATTAATATTTTAAAAAAATGGACAAAGATATAAACATCATTTATATACAATATTTTTTTATTATAATAAACAAAAATATGTGCTATTATTAAATTAAATACAGTGTTCATGGAGATGGTAAGTCGTATGTAGGTAGAAATTCTATTTCAGTTTGATTTTTGTGTTGAAAGAATGAAAGTAAAATACAAATATGTATACATATAAAGATATAATTATTATATTTTATTTATTATATTATATATATTATATATATTTACAAAACCCCTCATTAATACATTCCTTGTAGTGAGTAAACAAATCACAAGGCTTTGAGGTGGTAATAGTTCACACTTCCTCAAATAACATTACCGTATTTAAACAAAATAGAAAGTAAACAGATATGTGTTGTAAAAAAATAAAATAAACTAAATAAATAATAAATATAATATATGAAAAATATATAAAATAATTAGTAATAATGTCCACAATGAGCGGTGGAAAAAGAAAAAATGAATAATCATCATTTCATGAGGCTCTAGTTCACCGTAAACCTAAACAACATGTTCATTACCCATTACATAGAGGTGTTTGTAAGATTAGTATTAACCATTCTTATAAAAAATACTAATATTTTGAATATACTAGGGAATTCATACAATCATGGAATAAAATGAGGAGGGATGTAGAATTCAATTAAAATAAAGGATCTTGAGAGAATACATTACCTTTTAATTGGGCAATTCCTTTTGGTTTGTGCCAAAAGGAATCTTTGGAATACATTCTAGAAAAATTTATGCTAGAAGGATTAAGGAATCGATTTTGGGTAGTGTATTGGGATTATTTTGGGAAAACCTAGGTGTTTTTATAGGCATGTAGAAGAGCGATATATGGCGGCCTTTTATAGGGATGTAATAAGAAACAAATGGAATTTTGGAAATTATGTTAGGTTCACACATGTTCTTATAAATATAATGTCAAATCATTCAAAAGTATAAAAATATTTCGAGGTTTAGGAAGGAAATATTTTGAGTAAATGTGTTTTTGACAAGTGGCTACGTCATTTGGTCTCATCAGATTATGGTTTAGTCCCTAATTAAGATTAATTTGACTTTAATCATTGTGAATAATTTTATTCATTGTTACTAATAATTTGGGTCAAAATTCAACATGATATAGTTTGACTATAAATGTTGCCCAAATAATATTTTTTTTTACATTTTTTGAAATTCAATTCATATAAGATAAAATATTAAGATTAATCCTAAGCATGCATTCAAGTAGAATCAATTGGTTTTAATGTAGAGAAATGATAAAATCATTGTTATGTTTATATATTAAATTACATTGTGAAAATTAATATAATAAAATATATGGTATTAATAGATTTAAAATTTAAATAACGTTCTCTTAAAAAATTAATGTACAATTTTTCATTAATAATTATTTAAATGAAAATTCACTTATTAACTAACCTAAAAAATTTAACTATTCATAAAAAATTACGATCCTTAAGAAAACACCAAATTTCACCCTAATATAAATTTGTATTTTTAAATTAAAAAGGGTAATTTATTTTATCAAATTATTTTTCCTGATGTGTCTATAATTAATTTGAATATTTTTTATAGAAGTATATGAAATAATAATTTATACGAGAAAATAATATTTGTAAACATATAAGGGCTTTAAAGAAATTATATATTTCATTATAAATATCTATTATTTCTATAACACCATTATAATATTTTTTGAAAATTAATTATTACATTTTATATTTCAATTTTTAACATGTATGTTATAATTATCACACTCAAATAATTATAATAGTAAAATGATGTTTTGTATAAACATTTTTGTTTTATGTAACATAATCTAATCCGGTGTTGCGTGATTCATATGGAAATTAAAAGTTATCCTCGGTTTTCCATGTAGAGAAAATTGAATTTTATTTTGTGTGTAGTGCATTATTATGTTGGGTTTTCATATAACGTAATCCAAATATAGTACTATAACATTAAATAATCTATAGTTACTATTGTACAATATTAAACATATAAAAATTAATAAATTAATTCAAAAATATAATTTACAAACTCTGTAGGTGCTATAGCTTTCATATATTATTCTCATAATTGCCTTGTTATTTATTTCTTATTCCAATGTCATGTTTTCATAGAATATAATCTTATTTCCCTTATGATTCAAGTATTATTAATTTCCAATCATTATGCCATGTTTCATTTATATGGTTCCTTTATACAGGGAATAGTCATAAAAGGTCATGATCATGTTATCATAAATATATAATCATCTTATGTTTAAATTCTTCATACATTTACCCTTACTAATCGTTCGTGATCATGCCTTTCTTATGTTTCATTTATTTTACATTATGAATAATTGTGTTATTTAGGCTTACTAAAGGGGAAAATCAATAAAAATTATGTTGAATATCTTTCAGGATTCATGAAGAATGAGTTCCATGTTTCCAAAGACAATAAAATATTATAGTCATTGGGATATTATGTTTGTAATATTCAAAATATTAATTTAAAATAGTGTAACATCAATGTTTATTAATCAAAGGATTTTGTACATGCTACCGAAGGAAATTTTTCATCAACATTTGGAATCTAGGATGAGAAATATTTAGTGTTGTCCCTTGGCATATTTATAAGTACATTTCTTGGGTTGTCTCTACGGATAGGTCTGAGTATAAGTATGTGTGTTGTAATATTTCCTAGTATTTCAGTAATGGATAGAGTTATTGGTTTCATAATAACAATCCAATGTTTGTATAATACAATTATACATGGTTATAGAAGAGATTTACCTAAGAATAAAATCTAGGAGAAGGTGTGTTGGGCCTAAATCGACCAAAACTAGGTAAATGACAATGGTACATAGTATGCACCTAGATTGACACTCTTGAGGATATGCTTTAAGAATTCCTAAATTATTCTTGAAAAATAATGAAATAATTAAAAAACAATTGTCAATTACTAGCCTATTATAATCATATTCTTTCATCTATTAATGATGATTTTGTAATTTTGACATTTTATATGTTATATTTTTTCATGATTATGTGGTTCCTCATAATAAAAATTATTTCTTACTCATTGCATTTTGGTATAAATTAATGGTGAGAACCATGAGGATCGTTTTTAATGATGAGTATGAATGAAAACATATTGATGTGATGTGAAATAGTATGATCACTTGAGTTATGGATGTTATAATAATTTGTAATTATTTTTTCTTGAACCAGATTAGAAAATTGTACAATAACCAACCCTAAAACTCACCAAATAAGTGAATGAAAAAGTTGACCATTATTTTTAGGTAATTAAGTCTATAGTGTAAGAACCCAGATCATAATTTCAGGTATGGATCTTTATTTTGGGTTTTTTTCAAGAAAAATTAATAATTTGGAAATTTTCTAATTACACAGCATGTACTTAAGAGTATGGGTCGTGTACCCAGTTTCCATGTGTAGCTGTGTACTGGTCATATAACGGTTGAGTACATGGATGTTGGGTGACCTGTAAGACTGCCTAATGTGGGGGTCAGTTGAGGATAGTACACAACGATTGCAATAAATAAACAAGCCATGTACTTTTCTTTTCTAGTTTACATGTTAGAGTGGGGTCACTTCTCATCTCTAAAATAGACTTCCTATGCCCGTGGTTCAAACAAGTGATGGATGTACGACTGAAGAACATCGATATTCTCCCATTACATCATCCAATAACTAATTTATACACCTTTGGGTTTGTTGGATTCCCACGGGTGATTTTAATATTTCCCTAGAACCCCCTTCATTATTTCTCATATCTCAGGATTTATTGATGGATCGTCTTTTTTTATACTATTCATAGATCTATGTCATTCTAGATAGATTCAAGGGTAAATGATCAATAGTTTTCAGTTTACCCCATCGAGGTAGGTGGTTTTCCTTTCTTTGGTTGCCTTTGTATTATATATTCTAAAATATTAGAATACCCATGTTTAAGGTATTTTTGGTTTTGGAATATAACCATGATTTAGACATATTATGTTGAGGTTCATTGAGTTTGGGTTTATTGATTTCACATAAGGTTTTATACATTGATTATGGGTACATTTCCTATTTTTTATTTTTTCGATTTTTTTTCTACAATGCATATTAGTCTTGCTATATGTTCCATGCCTCATGTGGTTAGGATAGAGTTATTGTTTATTTGAGATGCATGTATTTCACATTGTGAATGTATGACCAAGGGGAATTTTACTATGAGGGATTTCTGAGGCATGGTCCCATAATTAAGAATTGTAGTTATGGTTGAATAGACGTATTGATTGTGAGAGCAGACATGTGGTCATAGAAAAGAGGGGATTGACCATGAGAAATACCTAGAAGGTGGTTATTTAATGAATTTTGGACCAAATGTCATGGATTATGTGAGATTCCATAGATCATTATATTTTATTATTTCTATGAAGACCATGGGGGTGTTGACCATTAGTGTTACCCAGGTGGTTGTTTGTAAATGATTAGTGTCATGTGGGAAAAAAGGGGTTAGATTGTATGATCCTTTACAGAGGTTAATTATATATTGAATTGATGATATATTGAACCACATGAGTCATAATAAGAGAACATTCCAATAGGGTTTATTATGAATGATAGAATAATTATGACGAATCTTCTAAGCCAAAGCACAAGATTGGACTCGATCTTACATGGTTGTTCATATGGTATTATGAGATGTCTGTTGTAACTATTATATAAGGGGATACAATTATTAGGATATATCCCAATGTTACATTATTCAATGGTTTGAGTAATTAATAATTTTAAATGGATGTAATAGGAAATTCTAGGATTGTTTACTTTGGGGAACTTCATAGTTTATTATTTATTTTTCATATTCTCTTACTATATATATTCTCTAAAATTTAAGAAAATATGTATTGGTGATCTCTTACTAGGACTCTTCTCACAATCTTTTTGGGTCTTTTTATTAGACCCAAACTTATTAAGTGGTTGCTGGTATAGTTAAGGTGAAGCACATTTCTTGTTCAGGTACTTAAAAGATGTTTGAGCTAGCATTCATGGGACCAAGGTGAGGCTTGTGATGCTCTTAGAGTTTATTATTTTATATTTATTAGTTTATGTACTATTTATTAAGAATTTTTACTTGTTTGGATGCTTTACTAAACTCATGTGACATGTATAATTTATATATATATATTTCATAGTTGTTTATACTATCAGTATTCCATTGTTTTCTTATGTTGTATGGTATTGCTGCTTTAGATACTTTTTTATTATTTTTCCACTGTGTATAAATTTCTAATAAGGGAATAGTTTCCCTATTATCATACCTTGTCCATTTCTTTTATTCTAAAACTTTTCCATTTAAGTTAAATGAATTTGATGTCCTCTGAACATCATGGTTCAGGGCAGTTTGGGATGGCACTTGAAACCGGGGCATTAAAAAGTGGTATCATAGGATGGTTCTTATTTTATTTTAAATACTATTTGGAGCCTATCAACATGAATTATAATGAATAAGTAGTTGGTAATTTGTATTCCCTAAGTGTTTCTACCCCTTGTATAGGTAAAATCCAATTTACCTCAAATATTTCAAAATTTCTAGTTTTGCAATTATTATAGTTAATTTGGTTTCACCATTGGTTGATTAACTTGTATTGTGTTGTTGTAACTGATATTATTGAGGTGTATTTCTATTTCATCATAATGATATGATTTTATTCCCTCTAATGAATCATATAGGTACATTCAAGAGATCACAAGTCATGCATTATTTCATTCCATTTAGGATGCATTACTGATTGCATTATGTTGTGATTGATGTTATGATAGATATTATTGTTGTTGTGATAGATGTCTTTATAGAATGCTTAATATTTAGATAGGGTATTGTAAATTGTAATGTTTTTCTAAATAGATGCCACAATTTTTCCCCTGTGGTGTTATGGTTCCTCTATGATTGGAATTTGGTGGATCATGTTTGAACCTCAGTCAATTTTTTTTCAAGTTATGATTTGATATTTTTTTTTAAAAATTGAGTAATGGAGAGTATAGAATCTCACGGGTTGGTAATTTTCATGCATTGGAACTAAATTATGATTTAATGGTTCCAGAGATGTTTCAGAGGCTTATTGTATGGAAACCTAGAAAACATGGCGTGTGGTGTTATAAACACATGTCTTGTGTTCTTCTATTCTAGAAGAAACAACTTTTTTTAAATACATGCTATATACCGTATATATATGCCATGTAGTGATTGATTATGTACCTGAATGTGTGAGTAGAGACACAAGTCTTGGAAACTTTTGGTAGAACACACCATGTCTAGATTGTAAACGTCGTGTGGTAAAGAACAGTGTATCTTACCCTGTGACCAACAACATGAGTTGATGAAATATTGGTTGTACATGACATTTCTAGCTTGTGCATGCTGGGTTGGTATTAATTGTGTATCCAACCATGTGACCAATGACATGGGGGGTTAGAATTTATGTATTACACACTGTTTGTAGGGTAAACATGTTGTGTAGTGATACCTGAGAGGGAATGATGTAGTTCTACCTATGTATAAGTACATAGGCATGTGGGATGATTCAAGTAAATACTATTTCTATGACGAAATACACCATGTGTAAGGTTTTTATATGACACGGTCTGGAAGATGTACACACCATGTTAAAATCAAAATGCAACACACTGTGTAGGGGTTATACACGTTGTGTAACCCATTTTCACAAAAATACGATTGTTCGTTCTAATCTTCATTTCATGAACTTCTATGTTTCTATCCTTGATAATCTTCTTCTGAGGTGTCGTCTTGACCTAGTAGATTCATGCCACCAAGACATCCTCTGGTTTTATTCTAGGTGCAGGGTGATGACCTGACACTGGAAATGGTAGTACAAGAAATACCAGTAGATCCTCACATTGTTCCTATCTTTGAACCAACTATCATACCGGATGAAGGTGCTTATTCACAGTTCTGTGAAGGATATTTGGTGGTGTTGCAATCATTTTAGGGAGCACAGTATCCCGCTCCATCTATGGACGAGAAGACTTGGGTGTTCCAGCATCAGACACATCCAACTTTTTAAGGGGGTGTATTCCAATAGGTTATAGTGTCATGATTGGATATAATTATTGATTTCATTGAGCATCTGAAGATGCCTCATAAGAGTAGGGTGATGATCACGATGTACATGTTATATGATTCTGCAAATATATGGTTAGAAATTATCTCCCAAGAGGGATGCCATCAGGATATGGATTGGGAAGAGTTTTTTAGAACCTTCTATGATTACGTCTATCTCAAGACGTTGAGGGATAGTCAATCTGGGGAGTTCTTTCATTTGGAGGAGGGAGCTCTTTCAATGATGGAGTACTATTACCTTTTTATAGAGATTAAGCGCTACACACCTGTTTTGGGAGGTGATAAGTTAAATTTGGACATGCAATTTCAGGATGGTCCAAGGTATGACATCCGATCATAGTTGAATGTCGTCAGGATGACATCAGTTTCTACTATATAAAATAAGGTGATGATTATTCGGTGAAATCTGATGGAGTTGAGAGCTCTGAGCCGGGGATGTTCAACATCCAGGGCTAGTACTCCTTCGACATATAGCATGAAGAGTTGTATGGAGCTTTCACAAGATGTTTCTTCAGGTAACCAGGTGGTAAGAAACTAGTGCAGAATGAGTGGGCATACGAGACCGCATTTCCCAACAAACCCAATCGAGTGTTGGTGAAATGGTAAAATAGGTCACATTTAACATTGTTTCTGGGTATTCACACAATCATCTAGTGAGTGAGGATCAGTTATGACTCACCCATCAGAAGTAGGACAACCATTTTCTCCTCAGTTAGGGAGCTGTAGTTTGTCAGACCATTAAGGATGAGGAAGTGTTTGTAGTTGTGGTAGCCAGGAGGTAGGCTTTTAGAGATAGTAGGGTAGATCATCTCAGGGTAGTCATGTAGGGTTATAGGGCTATGGTACATGTCAGACATTTTTAATGCAACCAACCTAGTGGGTGAATGATCATAGACCCTATACAATAAGAGGTATGATTCTAGTTTCCTCCATATTAGATTCATACCTTTTTGATACAAGTGTGTCCCATAGATTTATAAATGTTAGTATTTATGAGATCCTTGGGCTCTTCATATTTACATCTGTGGATTTTATGACTCTAGAAACACCATTGGGGCTTAGGATGGCTATAATTTGATTTTGCAGTGAGTTCTCTCATGAGGTTCGTGGGTGTCACATTTTATGGGGTATCTATGGCATAAAGATGACATGACTTGATTTCATTCTCAATATGGAATGATTAGTCACATTGAAGACCATTGTTGATTGCTATCACCACAGGGTGAGTTTCACATCACCACAGAGCATGTATTTTATACATAACGGCTAATGGGATTTCAATGTGAGAAGAGCTAGACCAGAGAATCAGTGGTTTGGGGAATTAAATATTAAATTTATAGTTTATATCGGAATGAACATGGGACTTATCTTAAAGACATTGTACCAGTGGTTGATCATTTCATACGTTTCTTTTGAGATGAATTTTAAGGTTTACATCTGGAGAGAGAGGTAGATTTTAATATTTAGATTCTGCAATGAGTGGAACCAGTGTTTGTTCCTCCTTACTGGATGGATACACCAATGATACATGAGATTAAGAAACAATTAGAGGAGCTGTAGGAAAAGGGTTTCATCCAACCCTTTCCTTCTTCATAGGATTCACCTGTCATTTTTTGATGAATTTGTATGGTACCCTCAGACATTGTTTCAATTTTTGGAAGCCAAACTAATTTATGGTCAAGAACCGATATCCCTTTCCGGATATTTATTATATATTAGATCATCTTTGTGGATCCTGAGTGTTTTCAAATATTATCTTGAGATCCATTTATCATCATTTTCACTTTATACCATCAGATATACCTCTTATAGCCATTCAAAGTAGGTACGATCTACAGAAGTATTTGGTTATGCCTTTTAGTCTCACGAACGCACCGATAGTTTTCATGGCATTGATTATCAATGTGTTATATCCATACTTGAATTTTTTTTCATAATCTTCATGGACGATATCACGATGTACTCTCACAATCGACACAGCCATGACATCCATCATGAGATCATACATAGAACACTGAGAGAGCATCAGTTATATTCTACTCTCCCAAAATTCCACTTTTGGGTAGACCCGATTCACTTTTAGAGATATGTTATCTAATAGATATGAGTACCAGTAGACCCAGATTATGTGAGAGTAGTAGTTTCTTGAGAGTATCCAAAAATGTCATTGATTTTCATATTTTTCTATTTCTAGCTAGTTACTATGGGCTCTTTATTCAAGACATATCATGCTTAGCAGCACCACTTAAAGGCCTGACTAAAAAGGTTGTGATGTGCTTATCGATATATTCCAATGATTCATCCTTTCAAGAGATAAAATGTTTATTTAATTTAGAACTGATAATAATTTTTATAGAGCTGGGAATGAGTTACACTATTTACTATAATGTATCCGGTATCAGGCTGGGAGCATTTCTTATGTTAGGGGAAGGAGTTTTTGCATGGGAGTCTCGACGGTTGATCCCACATGAGATGAATTTCCTAACACACAATCTCGAGTTATCTGATGTTGTGCATTTTGTTCTCTATTGGAGACTTTTTCTATTAGGAGAGCATTTTGTGGTATACACGGAGCACAAAATTCACAGGTATATAATTACTCAGTATGATCTGAATTTGAGACATTGAACAGTGGATGTGTTCCAATAGTAATTTGAATTTCAGCATGCCTATTCACTTGGGAATTGCAACACAGTGGTAGTTGTGTTTAGCAGGAGGACTCAGGTACATGCAACTCAGGATGCCCGTAGTGAGTGGCAGCTTATGGATCTATTATATAAGATGCATTTTGAGGTGGATGATGTATATGGAAAGATAATTCATTCTTTTAATGTTGTTACTTCTACACTTCTATGTCGATTATGCATGAGGCAGCTATCAGATTCTGAAGACCTAGTCCCATGGGAGAGTGTGTCAAAAAAGGATCGTACACTTGGGTGGATCATAGATGAGGATGAGGTCTTGCTATTTCATGGATGTTTATTGGTGTCAGTTGAATTACGAAAGGATTTGATACAAGGTTTTCGTTCCTGAGTTTGGGGAGTTCATCTCGGTGTCACCAAGTTGTACCAAGATCCACACTATTAGTATTGGTGGCCATGTATGAAGATAGATGTTACTGGTTTTGTTATGGGATGTTCCACCTGTCATCACATGATGGAAGAGCATTAGTGATGATCATGGTTTTTATAATATTTACTCATTCCCGAGTGGATGTGGAAATGATTTCCCGGTGGATTTCATGATGGGTTTACCATGGTCACTCGATGAAATGCTGCAGTTTGCATTTTTTTGAATTAGTCATGATGTTTTCACATTTATTGCCGATTATGGATAGCTTCAGTGTTGATTAGATTGGAAGGATTTAAAACATAGAGATTATACATATTCTTGGGGTTCCACACTCTATAGTTTTTGACAGAGAAACATGTTTTAATTCTCGTGTATAGAAAGGACTACAACGGGTAATCCGTACATAGGTACTTCTGAGTATGACAAACCATCCCCAAATAGATGGAAAGTCTGAGTTCGCGATTCAGGTTTTGGATGACATGAATCAATAATATTTCCTAGATTTTGGGGGATATTTGGAGAGACACATACCCCAAGTAAAATTTTCATACAACAACAGTTTCTATGAGATTATTTATGTGGGACCTCATAAATCTTTTAACTGTAGGATATTCCAAACACCCTTATGTTGGCTGGAGGTAGGAGAGGTACTATGCTGGGACCACATCTTGTCCAAGAGACCATTGACAGGGTGGAGTTGATTCGAAGGAGGATTGATACTAGACAGTATCATCAAAAATCAGATGTTGATTGACAGAGTTTACCTATGGGGTTTATGTTCGGAGGTCATGTTTTCTTGCTTGTCACAATGTGGTTGGGACACTAGATGATTAAGAGACATGGGAAGCTTTCAATGAGAGACGTCAGGCCATTTTAGGTTTTGGATAGAGTGGGGATGGTTGCCTATCAGTTCCAGTTATCTCCGAGGTATTGGGATACACATGATGTCTTCCATGTTTCTCAGCTACGTAATTACATTTCAGACCTGTCTCACATTTTTCAACCCCGGGAGGTTGAGTTTGAGGTGGAAGCATTCTTTTAGGAACACCCTATTTAGATTGTGGATTGAAGAATGAAGGTCCTCCGTGGCTGGTCTATTCCTCAAGTATGGAAGCATTGAAATCATTGTTAATTAAATGATGAGACATTGGAGAGAGATGATGACATATGATCACAGTGGAGAGAGTTTTTTGATATTTCATCCTCTCCACCCATACAAGGACAATTCAAGGATGAATTTCATTGAGGGGAATTTTGTAAAAACATGAATCTTCATTTCAGGTATTGTTCATTATTTCCGGTTTTATTTGAGGATAAACGAACAATTGGGATATTTTATATGTACAAGTCGTGTACTTTGGAGTACACCTTGTGTAGCATGTTTCCACATTTATCTGTGTACTGTTCATGTAAAGCCTGCTTACATAGTCGTGTGGGTGACTTGGCAGACCACCTAATGTGGGAACAGGTTGAGGCTAGTACACAAAGAGTAAATTAAATTAACACGCTGGGTAATTTTATTTTGATTTGATTATTAAGAGTGGGGCCAATCTCTTCTCAATAAAAGAATACTTATCCCTATGTTTCATAAATGAGAGAGAATTACGACCTAAGAAATATAAGCTACATCAATTACTCCTTCTGAGATCCAATTGAGATGACTCCAGGTGCCTTGGATTCCAACCAGTGAGTTATATATTTCTCTAGATCCTCATTTCTTGATTTATACCCTCTCATGAGTTAGCGTGGTCAATTATTTATAACATTTTTTTTAGATATACATCGTTCTAGGATGATACAAGCACCGACGTTCGTGAGTGTTTATCGTAGAAAATTAAGGTAGGTGGTTTGTGCCATTATATGGCTGTCTTTGGATTATATATGATAAATGTACCAAATAACCATGTTTAGGGTATTGCGGGTTGGGTAATTTAATCCTTTATAAAAACTAATATGTTGTGATTGATTGAGGAATGGTTTATTGTTTACACATAAGGTTTTAGTCCTTGATTATGGGTTTGTTTACCATTTTTGATTGATTATGGTCATTTGGAATTCTATGTTTTCAATGCCTCGTTTTGTTAGGATAGAGGTACTGTTTATTTTAGATGCATGTATTTCAAATTTTGAAAGTATGACCAAGAGGAATTTGACTTTGAGAGGGTCACGGTGTAGGGTTATTTAATTATGAATTTTTGTTATGGTTTACCATAGTTATTGAATGTGAGAGTTGTAAGGTGGTCATAGAATAGAGGGGTAATACCATGAGTTCTACCCAGAGGTTCATAATTATATGAATGTTATACCATTGGGAATTGGTTGTGAGAGATTCTATTGGACATTATATTTAATTGTTTCTATGTAGACTAAGGGGGTATTGACCATGAGAGTTACTCAGGTGGTCTTTTGTGAATGATTAGTGACATGTGGGACCAAAGGGGTAAGATTATATAATATTTACCAGAGACTCATTATTTATTGAATTAATGATATATTGAACTAGAGGGGTCATAATTTGAGAACATTCCCGGACGATTGTTTATGAATGTTTGAATGAATTTGACGAGTCTTCCCAGTCAAAGCTGAAGCATAGACTCGATCATACTTGATTTTTTAGATGTTCTCCTAAGATGTCAGTTGTTACTATTATACAAGGGGATACATAGATTAGGCTATTCCCAAGGTAATATTATGCAATTTTTTGATTAATAAATAAATGAAAATGAATGTAATTGGAAACTGTATGATTGTTTAATTTTGAGTTCTTCATATTTTATTTATTCATTTTGCATATTTTTTGTAATATATATTCAATGAAAGTTAGGAACATATCTTTTGGTGGATACCCATTTGGATTCTTCTCACACCCTTTTTGGATCATTATTTTAGATCGAAATAGATTATAAGGTAGTAGGTGTAGAAAAGGGGAATCATCGTTCTTATTCCGGTACGTGATTACTGTTGGGGATGGAGAGTATGTGACAGAGCCAAGGATTGTGATGTTGTATGAGTTTTCTATTTTCTATACTTTGACTCTGTTATGTATTTCTGGCAGAGTGTCTTATTTGGATACATTCCTAGATACATGTGACTAGCATCATCTATTAATATATATGTTCTAGATTTTTATACTATCAATCAGTCATTGTTTACTTCTGTTTCTTGGTATTACTGATTCCACCACCATTTCCTATTTGTTTTCCCATGTCTATACTTTTATAATTAAGGCCTAGTTTCCCTATTATTAGACCTTGGACCTTTATTCTAGTCGGCAGCCTCTGGCATTTGGGGAAATTTCATTTGAGGTCATGTGACCAACCAGGTTGAGAGCACACTGGGGTGGCTCCAGGAACCGGGACATTTCACATGGAGGAAAAAAATTTTGCATTCACACATTTAAGGAATGTGGGATGAATCAGGAATATGAGATTCATAAAGGGATGTGAATATAATTTTAATTTGGGTGATAAGGGAACACGTCAAGTAACTGAAAAGGGAAAACCAAACGTTCAATTAACACAATGGATGGGAATGTTGGCCTCCCTAAGACATCATCATAGATTACTTGTTTTATGTGTGGAATGAATTGTAATAAATAATTTATTTTACGATTTTTAAAGATCAACAATTGAATTTAGATTTTGGTTTTTTATTGGATATACATTGAATATATATAGATACTAAATGAGATGTGAAAGGTATGAGATGTAATAAATGTATTGTTTAAAATAAAAGTAAGAAGCCTAATTGGATTATGGTTGGGGGACAATAAGAAATGATTCATAATTTATATTATTATAAAATGGTATTAATGTATAATTTCATGAATCATAAGTAATCGTTTAAGATTAAATTTTGATGACTGATGTGTTCTTGTTTTGGAATTGAAATATTATTTCTAATGAATCATGAGGTATATAAGGATTGTTCATATAATTTTTTCATTAATCTTATTGAATAACATGTTAAATGATATTTATATCCTAGAAAATTGCATTATTGTTATAGTTATATTATTTGATGTTAAATGTAAACATGTTAATAGAGATGATTAATTGATATTTTTAATGGATAATGTGGAGATGTTATGGATAAAGTAAATTGGATAGAATTTATGACATAATAATTGGTAAATTATTTGTTTAAGATGTTGTATATGTTATAATGGATGAAATTTATGACATCATGTATTCATGGAATATATATTGTAATATCGAGAATATGGAAGATTATAAGTGTTTGAAAAGGATTTATTGTAATTTTGATACAACACTATTTTGAGGGAATATATGATGAGGGTATTCACATGTTTGGAATATGATAACCAAGAGAGATATTTAGATATATGTGGGAACTATTTTAAAAATATATAATGATATTATTTACCATTTTATTATATTCAAAAATGATACATGTTTTATGGATAGCCATTTAGGCTGTGTTTATATTAATCACCAAATGATATTTGTCAGTTTATTGTATCATCTCACTACATGAGTATTTTTTCCTACTAGAGTACCTATTATAAAATCATTGTGCTTATGATAATTGATTATAGATTGGATGAATTATCATGGATATCATGATTACTTATTGATTCATGAATGATAAATTCAACATAATCTTTTGAGAAAGAGGATAAGTTGAAATTAATAAAGGAACAACAAAGGATGAGGTTGTCCAAAAATCGTGACGGTATATATATTAATTAATATTATTTAGCTTTAAAAAAAATTATGTTGAAATAAATGTTGTCCTAATAATTTAATTATTGTTGAACTAATGTCCATTTAAATCACCAATGATTTATGATTTTGAGGTTTTCAAAACTCAATTAATAAATCAAATGTTTCTGATTAATAACCTCAATCACTCCTAAAAAATATTTACACCTTTCCCCTATGAACATATTTTCACTTTCCACCAATTTTCTCACATGTGGAATCAATGTTATGATATACAACAGGCCATGTTCATGCTTCCAACATTAGTTTTCTTAAAAAATAACTTTTCAATATTATTTTTGGGGTTTCTAGTAATGTGTCTTTTTGTATTAAATCTTTTATATGTCAACATAATTTTATGTGTGAAATTAATTTTATGGTGGGTAGAATGTCGGCCCCCTAGATTTTTTGAAATAGTTTTTTAAACTTAATTTTAGCTTTAAATATTTTTTATTTCAAACAAATTTAATAAATAATTTTTTTAGAAAATAATGATGTGTTACATGCGTTATACGCTAAACTATGTAAATCTTAGACAATATGAAAGACCAACGTGGCTTGCATGACACAAAATAAAATATTTCTACGAAATAATATCTTATTATTATAATTATTTAAATTAGATTGTTATAACATAACGATTTCAAAAAGTAATATTAATAATAATAAATAATTTTTAAATAAAATTTAAAATGGATATATATAGAAAAATTATATTAATAATAATAGATAATATTTTTAGTAATGTCATTGTATGTTTGAAAATTCAATTTTCTGAAATGAAATAATTTCTATTTCTTTATGTAAATAACTATAAAATTTATATTATAAAATTAAAACAAAATTATTAAATAAACAAAATTTCTTAATAATGAATGTATAAATTATTTTATGGTAAATTTTTGGTTTTATTTCTGGGAAACATCATCTTTTTATGAATAGTAAACATACATAATTTAATTTCAAAACTGATTTTTGTCTAATTTTTTAATATAGTAAAATTTTATAATAAAATTGTTTTAGTGAATCAATAGATCAATTATATATCTATTAATATAATTTATTTCAATAGAATCATCATTTTATTGAATTTATATAAAAAAATTAATAATCTATTGAGAATTGGATCTTTAAAAAAGACAAGTGTTCTCTCTAAATATTCAGGATTAGCATCAAACATAATTATTTCAATTCTTTTAATTAAAATTAAAAAATTGGAAATGAATTTTTTTAATCACTACAATTTTTATATTTTAATAATATGAACTTATTTTTGGTCCAATAATATTAGTGTATGTAATGAAAACTAAATATACTGATTAATGAGAATGCTAGCGTAACAAGGGGAAAACCTTACTATTATGGGCCAAAATGACTTATAAACGTGTCAAACACCAATTTGATTTCATAATTTGGACATAAACCATCTATTATTGAGTTTTTCTTGTTTTATTACATATTTTATGTAAAACAGGGGGTACACCTAATTTTTTTTTAAAAATTCCAAGTGTATCCCCTCTGACATTAATAATATCCCACCATCTATCCCTATTAGTTAAACATATGAAACCACTATGGTTTAGGAATGGTCTGTACAATTAACCTCCAAAACAACCCTATATTAAGACTTAAACCATCAATTTTGGAAAAAATCAAACTAAGGATGCTCTTTAATGCAAAGAAGAAGGAGTTATTCTAAAGATAATGTAACATCCTTCCTCAGTCTCATTTATTTTATTTTCTTTCTCACCACATCAATTATTATTATTTAATTATTATATAATGAAACAATAATCCTAAATATAATGGTAGTTTCATTATTTAATGGGTAATATCTTTACATAAAAAATATTCTATAAAATGGTTAATGAAGATACCATTCTTGTGTACGATAAACATCCGCTTCACGAAAAGATGATGGTTTTTTTCCATTACCATGTATAATGGTTTGGAATTATTATGGAAAATGTCTTTTTAGAAGATATGTATATTATTTATGATATATATATTCTTATAGAATTATTATATATCACATACCTTCTTGATTACCATTTTCTGATAGTGTACTAATTTTTTTCGGGAGGTGTTGTTTTTTTCCTCCATAAAGTGATATTATTCGTTCACATCATACATTGACTATATTAAAGTTGAATTTAGTGAAAATATATGATAAATTTTAAATAAAAATTATACTATATTTATACTATATATATATATGTCATTTATGTTGTTTTTCCAATACCGTAATAAAATAAAAATAATGTTCATGCGAACTTACAACCTACTATCACGATGAACGATGTATTCCATTTAATAATTTTATATTATGTATATTATTATAAATACCTATATATAAAATATATATTATATGTATTCCATTTTTATATTATTTAAATATGAACATCATGATATATGAATGAGGAATAATAACAACAAGTGAAAACTTATAAGAAAAATATTGCTTATATTACTTGAAATGTAAGATTATGATAGAGTTTCTAAAAAACATGTAATATGAAGACATAAAAAAAAAATTGGTATTAAATATAACATTATTAATCATTATTATATTTATGACAAACATATATTTATTATATACGAGTTTTTAATGTGTTCAAATATGGTCAAGAATTAAGTTAATGGAAATTCATCTCATTTTTATTTCTAGGAGTAACATAATTTATTCACCCCCATTACATTTTAATGCTTTATATAATTCCGATGGACGTATTATATTATTATTATATTAAAAAATATTTATTTACATATCTATATAACT
Source organism: Viscum album (assembly GCA_963277665.1). NCBI lineage: Eukaryota > Viridiplantae > Streptophyta > Magnoliopsida > Santalales > Viscaceae > Viscum > Viscum album. The sequence continues at coordinate 820,794,638 of OY728161.1, forward strand.
ATATTTTCTTCATAGGTTCTACGTATCAAAGAATAGAAAATTGGAAATGTAATTTTGTGTCAATTTCCCTTCTTTGAGACACATACCAGGTTATGAACCAATATATTTCTATGAGGTGATTATAATACCCTTTGAAATTTCTTATCATGAATCTAATTATTTTCTTTACTATTTTTGCTTCATTTCATGTCATTTTTTTCATAATATTGCTATTTAAACTTACCATTATGCTGATGATTTGTTGCTACAATCTCATCATTTATCGAAATTGTTTATGATTATGATTCAACTAATGTAATATTTTTATCCATCTTTCAATAGAACTAATTAATTATTATATCCAATTTTTATACATGTTATTTTCAGGTATGAGGGTCATTTTTAAAGTATTTGTGGCATATTATAATTACAAAAATTATTAAAATTCAACTTTATTTATAATTTAACTAGTAAACCAGCGTTCATTCAAAATCATGTTTTCTAAAAAAATTTAGAAATGTGTTTCTACTATCATATAATTTTTAACGGAAATTTTCAGCACTTTTTTTTACATTTATAATTTTTTTCTTGGATTCCTCTTCTCATTTTTTAATCAAGGGTATTTTCTAAATATTTTATGTTGCAAATGTAATATAAGGCACATATAGACATACATGCCATAATGACCATCATTTATTTTAAAAATAATTTATTAGAATAAAATTTTACATATAAATAAAATGTATTCATATTACTCTGGGGATTTTTTATAAAAAATATGACTTCAATAAAAATGTTTTCAAATATTTTTAATATTTCAAAACCTTATTAAATTATTTTCCATGATTTGTGTATATGTTTTAAATTGGGATAATTTCAAAAGTTTGGAATTTAATTTCTTGATATTTTTATTATAATATTTCATTTACTATTTCTAGAAATGGATTCCAAAAATGTTATCAATACTCCTTTTTATGATTCTGAGGTGTTTTCAAAGAAAAAGGATTTCAAAATTATTTATGTTTTAAAAATTATTATTAATGTAGGAGAATTATTTTTATGAAGAAAATATTTAAAATAAATTTTAAATCCTTATTTATATGAAATTAATTTTTTAAGAGGTATTAGGTATATGATTTTGGAGGAAAGGATATTTTTCCAATAATATGCTTCATGTTATATTTTAAAATCAATATCCATCTAACATGACATAATTTATTATAGTTTATGAGTAACATTAATATACATTTAGTAGTGTTTTATGTTTTTATGGAATTGTTTTTAAGTTACCCATTTCACTTCAATGAGTTGTATTATTTTGGAACCCCCCTTTTCATAAGTTATGGTCTTATGAAGTGATTATGAAACCAACACTTTCTCTATAGGTTGTTATGTGATGAAATATTAGTGATACCCATTTCAATTAATGGGTCACGATATGATCTATTTTTTGTTATCATATTAAACATTAATGTATGATTTATTTAATTTATTGTTGGACTTATATATCTTTCTCATGAATTGGGTACCGATAAATGTTTTTTTGAGCTCAACAGGGTACACAGGAAGGTTACTCATGTACAAAACAATAGAGTTTTTTAAGTCAAAAATAATCTGGTACATAGGAGGGCATCTGAATCCCAAAAAAATAGGGTACGTTGGATGTAATTACCAGACCAAAATAAAAGGGTAGACATTAAGGAATTCAAAACATAAATTATGTACAAATTTTATCAGCCCAAGCCAAACATATTATGAATGAATCGGTAGGTAGCCTTGACATCATATTTTTAATGCTTATATTCAAGTCAAAAATTAAATGACTTATTCCTATGTAATGTTATCAAAAATAATTACCCTTTTCCCTAGTGATCCATATATTCATATGTGATGATATAATATATTATGTTATTTTTCCCTTATGTTCCATATATAAATATTATGTTATGTTATAATGGACTATTCTCTTGATTCACTAATGATTAATTTCTTATTATTGTGATATGTTTTCGTGGTTTATTATTTTCTTTCCATTATTATTCTTGTATTATGAACTGCAAATCATTATATAATGTCTCATGAATAATATATTTTTTAGGGTATGATCTTCAGATTTTATGGTCATGTTACCATATCATTATGTTCTTATTATGCTGAAATATTTAATTTATATACCCGTAATGAGCATTTTAGCTCACATGTCTCTTATGTATCCTTCCCCATGTTAGAAATAGTTGTTCTATATTGGAACACTAAAGGGTAATATTTTTATGTAAGACGTCTATGATCATTCACTATACTAGAATAATGTTATCTATATTGTCAATGACAATAAATTATTATGGTTATTGGACAATTATTTTTGTAATGAGCTAAATACTAATCTAAAATATTTTAATACATTTTTATGTTAGTCTTCGGCCAGATTAAGTGGTATTAGGAAATCTATTTCTTTTCCATGTGAGTAAACACATTTTACCCTATAGAAAAATGTGATGAATCTCAGGATGGCCAAACTTTTAAATAAATTTAATTATTTCCATGCATGAATATCCCATTATATTTCACACAAAATCAATTATTTAGAGGGATATATAGGACGCCAATAGTCATCATCCTTATATGAGTGTCCCACCTAAAATAAATCATTTATCTAATAAAAAAGAACCCATAAAATGAATTCATATTCATATTCATTTAAAATTGAATCTCACAAGGGTTAAAAAAAATAATTCCATAAATGATCATGTCATGATATTTCCATAGAAATTCATGATATATTTATTTATATACAATAAATTAGTACATAAATTCCATGGAATAAATATTTTTGAAAATATTTAGTTTATTCATATGTATAAATGGTAAATTATTATGTTAATACTTCTAGATCTATTTATGTATGTATAACATGGTGACTACCCATCAATCAATGGAATCTAAAATAAGTTATTACTAAAAAAATTCATTTGATAAAATATTATTATTATACAATAATGCTAATTATGAATGGAAATGGTAGTGATTTTTTACATATCATATATATATTATGATTTCAATTTTTTAAATATTATATAAGGAATCTAAATTTAGATGAATAATACTGTTAGAATAAAAATATAGATTTAAAATGAAATGCCAGATAAAAATAACCCAAATTATATAAAAAATCATTAAAATAAATCTCAACAAGTAATGGGAAGATAATTAAATTTGTATGAGTTGAAACATGGTAATGAGCAATAAAGATTATGGTAAATACACTCAAATAAAAATTGTTCTAAAATGAAATTATTTAATGAATAGAAAAGTGAAATATTTTACACATTTTTCTACTATTTCATTATCAAAATTTGTTTGAAATTAAAATATAATTTGTATATTAAAACATTAATTTTTGTGAAATTTATAACAAAAATGTATTAAATGAATCATAATGAATTTAATTATAAGAAATTAATGAAATGATAAGAATTATATTATTAATATATAAAGTATTTTAATTATTTAAAACTACTTTTCTAAAAACTCTCATCATAAATAAGATTATAAAATTAATCATGTGAAATTTTGTGATGGGAAGTTAGTGGATAAATGACGCAATTCATATATAAGTTCCCAAAAAGATAGAAAATGATGGGAATGAATTAAAATATGGGAATAGGGAATTATGGTCTTCTATATAAAATTTGAGTTATTCAAAAAAGCACCAAACATTAATATTAGATGTTATTTTACGAGAGAGTATGATATTAATGAAATGGAGTTACATACCCTAAATAAAAATAAATTAGCATTTTAAAAAAAATACATAAGTCGAAATGGTTATTATATTATCATAACCCTGTACGAAAGTTATGAATCATGGAGAAATAATTTTGTGATATGGATATTCTATAAATTAGGAGTCATTAAAATTCAAACACATTTAATTATAAATACCCTGAAATTGAATATCAAAAAACGTAAAGAAATTTAATATGTAATATTTTATAACCAATATGTGGTATATATATCATAAAACTATAAATTGGTGTATAGTAATAAAGACGACTCCATATATTGGAATTTAAATTGAGATACCATGTCAAGGTATGTAGTATTTGAGGTAGGAAACATATGATAGAGAGGATATACGAATGAATAAAAAAAATATACATCAGAGGGATGAAATAATTTATAAATTAATAATTAGGTATAAAAAATCATACCTGGAGCAATATAGTTTCAAATGAATTCTTTAACTCACTAGATGAAAAATGATTTGCACAAACCCATATTATGTTATATACATTTAAATAAAATCTTATTAATTTATATAATTACACAAGAACCATTAAATTGAATGAATAATTATAGGATTATTAATAAAAATATCAAAATTTATTTAGATACACCATACCAAATGAAACATGGATTATAATTAATATTATTTCTCATAGGATTGATAATAGATATAAGAAACCCATATTATGTTATTAATTCACTCATCTAATGAAACTTACATCCATAATTGTAAAATTAAATATATTAGATGGGATAATTGGAACCTAATTAAATAATAAATCATTTACTATGGATGACTTATTATGATTTTACTATTTATATCATATATATTTTACAAATTATTTTAAATAATCTTTACAATTGAATCAATATAATCTTATTTGGTAATTTTTACACTTGAGGATGTTATTTTAATAATAATATAAATATATAATATAATCATCCCATAAGTAAAATTTATAATTATTGTATTACTATATTATAATAATATTAGAATTTATTATCCCATATTAATCAAATACAATGTTTTATAACATAGTTTATATAGGATATTATACAGATAAAAATTAAAAAAATTAATAACCATATAGTCAATATTGTTAATGAAGGTTATAATATAATTATAATTTCTGAATAATAATTTTATTCAATTTTTTTACATTTTGGAAAAAAATTAAGTGGTTATTATATAAAATTAAATTCAAGATAAACATTTATAAAAATTAATGTGTAGATATTGTAGAGTAAAAATCCATAGATTTCATTTTCATTTCCTATGGAATGATAGTGAATAAAATAATATTAACAAATTTATATTCATAAACACAAATATTTTAAATTTTAAAAACATTTTCATTATTTTCATTCATTTAAATTTTAATGAGTGGTAGTTGTAAAAATAGAAGATATCGATTTCTAGTGGTGGTAGGTCAAGTCGAAAAAAATATATAATCAATGATTATTTAAGAAAATAAATTTTAAGGATATATTTATTTTTATTTGAATTATATAATAACAAATTATTATACTAAAGATATTGGGTAATTTATATTACTATGTTTACGGAAGATTAAGAATATAATTCTTTAGAATAAAATTTATGGAGTTTGAAAAACAAATAATAAGACCATTGATATAATATTGATTACCTCATTATTATTAATTTAAGTATTCTAAATTTATTTACTATGGGACATAAGTGTTTTAAGGTACTTATTAAAGAGTAACAGTGAACAGAAATTCTAGGGTACTTTTATTTAAATGTAAGGCATTGAAAGGTGATGTGATCTCATTTTATGTTGGATGAAAAATATTCTTTTCTAAACATCTATTTCTATTCAATCATATCACTATAATATTAGAAGTATCAATGATATTAGTAGTTCTAAATATTTTATTTTGGGGTTAAAAAAGTTTTAGAAAACTCAAACATTTATTTCAAATAATGATTTAAACATGTTTACATTCATTTCTATTATATTTATACTTTTACATTTTAAAAAATAATTGTCTATGGTAATTTGTTTTACCCATGAACATATATTTTTTAAACATATAAAATAAATATTATTACCAAATATTGGTGTGATGAATGGAATATTAATTTCCATTTAATTTTAATGAAATTATAAATAAAATTGAATTACCTTTAAAAAGAAAACATTATATATATACATATTTTTTTCATATAAAGAAATTATAATTTTAACAAAAAAATGTTTTTAAAAATATATAAAATTTCTATTTTAATCCCTCAACCAAAACCATTATTTCTATGATAGAGTGATGCTAGTCCTCAAGTGTTCATGTGTGCCTCCCCATATTCCAGAGTTTATCGTCAAATGGGAGTGTATCAGGTGAATAATGTGGAGACAATGCACTAATATTAGTGTAAAATCATTTTTTATATTTTAAAATAATATAACATTAATATATAAATTATATTATAAATTTATCGTATAAATCTAATTATTAAATAAAGTGATAATATAAAATTGGTTATATGAAATAATATCCCATCTGTTGACTATAGACATATAATATATAACTAGATGCGAAACACATAGAATACACATAATAAAAGCATTTTCAAATCATTCATAGACACCATGGAATCATTGGTCTACCTCATCTCAAACACTAATCATCCATTATCACATCCAAATAATCATATTTGTGGCCTATAAGTGAACCAAGGATACAATACAAGGATTCATAATATAATTAATAGATGTGTATCACGGAGTTTATCTATTCAACATTGTCATATATATTCTTATTCATGGAATGTAAATGAATAACCATCTAGTCGAATGTATTTATATTATGACTTGGCCAATCCATAATTATCCATGAATATAACAATTTATTTCTATAAAAAATCAAGAATTCGTGAATGGTTGAGGGAAATCCATTAGTAGAGGTTGAATCCTCAATGATAGTTTGTTTGAGTCTATAAAAATTCCATTAGGTATTCAACATAATGTTATAAATCTCTGTCGCAAGGACTAATATACTATGTGAAGTCATGAAAGGATATCATAAACCATAATCACTGCTGATTATTTAGTCAGGTAACCGAAGCAACTATTTCCCTAGGTTAGGCATGAAAATGCTCTAAACCCCCATTTTTAATCTTGTTCCCATCATTATGTCAAATGAAGAATTTGAACACGATTACGATATTGGGATATTGTCCTTGTATGTTCGACTTGTCACTTTTTTATAATAAAATGTTCCATAAAAATATATAATATACCAAAAAATAATATGGTATGTAATGTCCCCAGATCTAGAACACTCTCGCATGACCAACTCAGGTTGGTTACAAGACCTCAAGTTCATCTCCTTGTATGCTACATGCTACTTAATAATAGTGGGGGTAGGATGAGTATTTTAGGTAGACTATACCCCTTGTTATAGAGATACTATATTGAAAAAATAAATTGTTACAATAAATATCATAGTAACAAATAATAGATGAAAAATATACCATTTAAATGGGAAGTAAAATGAGTAACCAATGAACCATATAATTAATCATGTAATGAAATGATAAAATGGATCTTGATTTGAAACCAAAACTAATAAATATTAAATAAACTAAGTGAAAAAAATTAAATCACAAGATTATGTTCTTGAACCCATGTATGTCATTTCTATAAAACCCAACCCATCCTGCCAGTAATAATTAGCTAAATGGAAGCTATCATTTTCATAGACCTGTATCCATGTAATATTTTTAGGTACCCAATGATGGACCATAATGGGTGTGAGAAAAAAATGGTAGGTCACCACCACCATGTTTAAACAAAACTATCCTAATAATAATGTCATGCTGTTAAGCGACAAAAATGTCTATTAACTATTCATTTTATAATATAAATAATTTATACTAAATAAAAGCCATGTCAGAATGTCTATGAGAAAGGAGCACAACCATTAAAAACATAAACATAAACAATGGAATCAAAAAACTAGGTGAATCTCTATTTAGTTGAATTTCATACATTTGGAAAAGTCAAATACATAATCATTTAATCACAAATTTGACCCATCCCACAATATAATTATTTTCCTATAAACATTTATTGCCCAACATATAATAATTTCACAACCAACATGGACATTCTATCTATGAATGCATTTCATCATCACTAAAATTGGTACATATATAATCATTTCAGTATCTATATAGCTTATCCCACTATATGATCATGAAAACATTAATCAAAAGAAGTCCTAAAAGAAATTATATCGTAATATCATATCATAAGTCTGTATGGGTATATATGAAAATTATCATTTTGTATTCAATTATTGATTACATTATATTTAAAATATTTAATAGTCATATTAATATCCCATCAGATAGTACTGAAGAGATAATATATCTATAAATCACCATAAATATCTCTTCATGCTAAAAATAATTTAAAACGTTGTCCATTTCATAATTTAACTAGGGTCTATCACCCAAAAAATATCTTTAAGACAATGTGAAGCATTATACGAATCTTGAGGGATCAGACTAATAATATATTTCATGTTTTATATTAACTAAATCAATAAAATATTAACAGTGCCTTTAACATCATCACAATCACAATATTGGATATACATAACAATTCAAAATCCCATTGGGTTATCTTATAGACCACAAACATGTTTCCAACGATTATGTGACACTTCCAACTAGAGTCACCAAAAAGAATGAAAGTGGGAAGGATCCAATGAAGAAACCCATATCATGAAACAAAATGATCACGACCAACAAAATTATATTAATATATTTACAAAAGAATGATAGACACAAATATATATGAGATGAAATAAAAATAAAAACAACTAAACATTAAAAATATGATTAATAAAGATGTACAGAGTCATGGAAAGTGATCTAAAATTACTTTAATTACATTATGATTCTAGTGAGAAGAGTATGTAGGATATAAAAATGGGAATGTTATGTGTTTCATATCGTTAAACAACTCATACCTTGAAATTATAGCATGTAATCCCCTTTCACATCATGAATTTTTTATTTATGGTTTACATTGAATATCTATTTCCCTATAGTGAATTTATCAATGCCCAAACATTACACATCATGTAATATTGGGTCAAAATATGTAATACATCTCATTCCTTAAACTAGTTCATGTCCAAAAACTTTTTGAGGGAATCAACCCTGGATACATACATATCATTAAACCCATTTTATCAATTTTTCAAAAAAAGGAATATTTCATTCATCCTAGTTTATAAAAAATAACCCCAACCGACTCCAAATCCTTTCAGATATATGAAAAATCATTTTAATCTCATTTAACATTTTTATACCAAAAATACTTTAATTTTAAAAAACATACATCCTCTAAAATAAAGACATTTCCCCTAAAAAGATATCTATATCTGTATGACTCTCAACCAACAATGATTTACGAAAATTGAAAACCATATAATATTTTTTAATGGAAAAAATCTATAAGGGATATATTTTGATAAAAGAGGGATCTTACAGCCTCCTAGTGATGTAGTATCTCATCCTGAAACTAATTCATGTATAACGTTAGGGTATTAGTAAATACAGTCATTGTGATCAAATATGAGACTCCCTCCCCCATGTCTCCAACTAAACAATCCCACGATTTCACTTCACTCAAACCAACGACATAGTCCTACCATATAGACACTTATCACTAGGTTCCAAAAATATTTATCATATTCTTTTCACATTACACATCTTCACAATGTTTTAAATCCTCAATTTATAACACATGATATGTTAAAGGATCGTATTTTTAATAATCGTCACATCAAACACATCCTGCATGGAATTGTATCACTATGTAAGGGTAATAGGTATACAACTAGACCAACCCCTTCCACTATGTCAAATGGACAAATACAACAAGTAACCAACATTCCCTATTTCCTGATACAGAATTTCCATAACATAGGTGATTCCAAAAGGGTATGACATTGGAAACCTACAACCCCATATATCATATGTGATGGTCATTTTATAGTTTCTATGAACTATTCATATTTACTAAACACCACTTGATTATGTTACCCTTCTAAGACATCTCTTATGGGAAACTGGGTTCAACATGAATTGACACACATTCCTCCAAAAAACCTACAGTTGAATAGAATATATTTAGATTAAAATACATGAATGATTACATATTGAGTTATTTAAGTTGTTTTTATTAAATGAAAACTAGTTTTGTTCTGAATTCAACTCCCATGGACAGCGAAAATCTAAAAAGTAGGCTCATAATATTTCCCCCAGAATCCAGATAGTTTACACAAATTGACCAACAATAATAAGAAGATTGGACAAAATCATGATAACATGTCATTGGAGAACATACATAGAAACTTTTAGAACATCTATGTTAAACATGAACATCTATCAAAAACATTATTCCCCGAAACAACTTGAAATAGATCAATATATTGTATTTCGATACTGACCAGTCCATCAACAATGAAGGACTCTCTAACAAGAAAGAAGTGGGTTCATTAATAATAATTAAATCTAGGATTATCCATACTAAATATTCCATGGGTTTTCATCTGAGCAATAAATTATCAAAATCAATATCTAAATCATCTCATTTCTACACTATAATGTGATGAGTCTTAGAAGTCCTATTATGAATCTCAAGCTCGAAATTCACCTTCTGACAGGTGAATCATCACACCTTAATTCACACTACCTCTTTTTTCATTCATCACCACTAGTATATTTTAATTTTATCGTGATACATGTTTCTAAAATTGGGATATACCTAAAATCTAGAAACATGGTAATCTCTCATCATCTACCTACATATTTACATAGGAATCCAATATCAATAATTAAAAATAGGACGTTTTTTTCTTAAATGAGGCCACATTTAATGTGATTACCAACCATATAACCTATCCCTTAAAACAAAATCCTCTTTATTAGATATATTCATTATTTTTATATACTTAAAACTATTTGGTATGATTGATATTAATGTAATATATATTAGTCCCTGAGACTTCTGAAAATTTTGATCCATGTCTACAAAGATTACCACCATTAACCACTCATATAAATAATATTTTACAACCAAAATATGTATCATTTAACTCAATTCAATGCCAATAATATATCCAATTCATATTCTATTAGGATATTCATTGTCAAAATACTATATGTACTCGACAAACATCATCATAAAAAGGTTCATATCCTACTAAGAAACAAAGTTTGTAAGTATATTATGGTCTGTGTAGATCAATTTAATCTCAACCGAATTAAAATATATACTATATATCAGGGCATTAACCGTAAAATATTAAAAAAATAGTATTAGTATGGTTCTTATATTCTTACAGACCTACAAGTTTCAACCTAAATAAACCACTCAATAATTATATATCTGAAATAATCCATGTCAATATCCAGATACATAATAATAAAAAATATATGATTTAACCAAATATAGTACGGTTAGCATAGGTGTTGAAGTAAAACTTGTCTTCATGTCATTAAAATCTCCCTCAAAACAAACCTACAAAATCAACATCCCCCTTTCTGGGTTAGCCATAATAACATTACTCTATGGTTGGAGAAATCTGGGATAAAGAAACGACAATATCAAGATAAAACTAGAATACCCTAAATCTCAATGACATTCCTGGGATTCTCCCATGATACAACATATGAAAACATGTTTTGGTCCACTTACACTTCATTCTCTGAGATGACATGGCTGGAAATGTTAACTTTTTCAACAGAGAAACAATATTCGGTTCAATTTCCATAAAGTCGATGATCACTCAATGTACTCAAAATAATGTAATGATCTGGTAATGATTGTATAATGTCAGGGATTAAACAATGATGTTGTCTTAGAAAAACTTTAAAAAAAATTACAAAAAATAGAATTGATTATCTGATTAATCAATTTCATGAATAAAAATGGTGCATTTTTCAAAACAGTCAATATTAATATGAACACATAAAATCCATACCAGCTCCAAAAGGTAGTTAGAGGTATATCTAATGGTATCACCATCAACTGGTGATATAAATATTCCAATAATATCTAGAATAACATATTTAAATCTCAAATACGATTTAGGATATCATTGATTCAGGGAACATGATACCAGTTCTCAACAATCATTTGGTTCAATCACTCAAAAGCCCCACACATTTGTAAAATATCATTATCATTCTTAGAGAAAAGACCTATATAACACCGTGTGGATGTACTAATCCATATGAATCCTTTATGTGCCTTATGTTCCATTAGAAAAATTTTCTCATGGGTTTCGATTGGTACCACCTTAGATGGGGTGATAGAAACTAGCTCGACTCTTGACACCAACTCGACAATTAACATGATCACCCACATGGGGGATAGTTATATGAATTTCTTTGAAATACATACTAAAAATAGTCTACTAATGAAGGAAGATTATAATTATTCATTCCACCAACATCGAAAATATATTTTTCTATCTGGGTCGTCATATAATCTAATCAAGAATGGAATATTCAATCATGACCAGCATAATGATCTTACTCAACCTTGTTAAAATATTTGACTCGTTCTGGGGAATTGAAGGTTACTATCCTAAAGTAATAATAAATATGAGTATTGATAAATATATCCAATCCAAATTCTTAATAAATTTTAATCCTATAATTATCATTGCTATGAGCTCCCAAAAAATAGGGAATCACCAATATCTAGAGAACACAAATTTTATCATATTATATTCTCTGACTGCACTCCCAATGGTTTTTCAATTGTCGAATCACTATTCAAGCATTCCACAACCATGACTAATCCCTTAGAAAAAAATAAATGAAAAAAATAATGTGATTATATTTTATAAAACAAATGATAGATGAAGCATGAAGAATACCCCTGAGAGTTTATGGTCCATCATCTATAATAACTAGAATACTCTACATAACATGATGTCGACCACCCCATCTTCCATGGGATCTATTCTGACACCCTTGATCTATTCCATCTATCTATTATATCAATTCCAACACTAGGATAACAATCCCATACCTCAACCAGAACATATTATGAGTCTCCATTAACCATCTTTTTAGTGATATCTAGATCCATCCCATACTCTAGTGAAAGACCTGATCCCCATCCACTACTCTATCGAAATAATTTTCAATAATATTACATAAGATATCCCTCTCTATCAAATGAATTTAACTCCAAATAGTTTTAAATAAATTGGGTCCACCTACGGACCAACATTCCAATCTAATATTATTAAAATTGTAAATAGTTGTGAGTTGTATTCCGACTATATTTACTAAACATCCATCCTTTTCCATGGAAAAAATTTGTTGTATATATTATTTTTTCCACTATATGTATAGCTCCTAATTCACCCAACTTTAACAGAATAATCGTTACTCATGGAATCTCTAATATTACATTACATGATGAGAGTCTCAATTATAACATCTTAAAAGATACTCAATATAAATACATTCAATAGGGACAATCCCTCTTAGTGAATCCCATCCAGAAATAAAGTTTCAATAGATATATCATCATCAGTTAAATCATGAGAAATGTGATGGAATTTGGTGGAACATCCAACACAATCCATTAGTGACATTCCATGATTTTCATCTTCTTGAATTCATTATCCTTTTCATCCCATAATATATCTGGATAGAATTTTCTCATGAATTTCTCTTAGATGTTATTCTAGGATAAATCAGTCTACAAAATAGCCTATAATAAAATATCCCACCACCTCTTGGGAGGTCGAGAATGTATGTATCCATTATCCTCAAATTTCGATATATGGGTGTTTAATGGTTTTATCTGACCTCATAGACATACTCAGTGTATAATGCGGATTCCAAGGACCTCCCTCCCTAGTAAACATTGACAGACACTGTAACAAAAACCCCACCATTCCCTCAAACAATGAACACATGTTGTGAACAGTCTCCCTTCACTTGGATAACATCAACCTCAAAAATATTTATTGACAATAAAAACCATTATGACCCTCATGAGGTATGAGATTCTCATTCTCATCTAATTTAAGATCATGTTGATTTCCACTATTGTGATGTTCAATTTGATGATAATGTGGTTGAATTTTATTTACATTATAAATGCACTCCATAGAAAACTATAAATAACTACATGGTAAACCCCAAAAGGTGACAAAAATATACAACCTATATTATTAATCACTTTATAAATAGAATAATTTCTGTATCATGTCAGAAATATATATTTTTTTCTTCCTATTAGATATAATTGTTATCTATTATAAATGTTCATATTGGCATAAATATATCATATGAAATATATTTGTCTCTATCATGAACAATGCTTGTCTGTATATATCCCTATGATCCAATTATAATGAATTTATACTCATCTTGTTCCATACTAAGTATATAGTATAAATTTCATGACACACTTACAGCAAAAAAATTGTGAATCACAATAGGTGAATTAACATGAACCATAACAAGCCATCATAAAGAACAATAATCCCATTCTTGAGAACTCATATTTTATCCCACAGATTTGTTAAATATCGTCCTAAACAATATAATTAGCATGTTAGGAGACATACTAGTTTCATTTAAATAATTTCCAATCATATAAAAAGAAATAAAAAGAAAAACAACATACATTCCTGATACTACCTCATTTACATCCTATTGTCATGCAATATATATTTTGGCCAAATCAGATTGGTTATGGGACCTCTAGTGTGCATATCCATTTTATAGAAGAATCCAATTTTAAAGAGGGGTAGGATGATTATATTTGGTATAATATATCAAATTTAAAGAGATATAATATACAATTAATAAATAATAAAAGTAAATATCATAGTAATAGAAAATAGAGAAAACAATATATCATTTAACATGGAATTTAAAGGGGGAACCAGTAATCCACTAATAATGCCTCACTTTTTAGGAAGATGAAATTTATCAAAATATTTATACAAAATAAAAGAAAATAAAAGAAATATATTTCAAAAATCACTCAAAATACCCCACTCACAAACCCTATTTCAAACCCCACTCTAAAATACATCCCAACTAGCAAGAAACATTCATCTAAATGGTCCCTTTCCTATTTATAAACAAAACCATTCTCATAATAAGTCCATAGAATATAGTTCTAAATAGTTTTACTACTTAGTCAGTTATAAAATTAAAAAAATCCTCCATTTTCAACCCTATACTGGAATTTCAATGTGACTAATGAAAAAAAAATTCCTACCATAACCACAAACTGTCGAATAAAAAAACTAGTAAAATTCAATGTGTAGTAATTTAATCCTCAATTAAAATACATATATCTATCAATTCGATCATAAACATGGGTAGACACACTACGTATGAAAAATTCATCAGCATGTTTAACCCTAAATGTATGCACTACAACATAAAATATGATAATCCCATTATATAATCATTTAACCATCTCTATGAATAGTACTATTTCTATGAAATTCATCATAATATAGGCCAAGATAGCTATATATTCACTACACCATCAATCCCACCATGTCATATCATAATGGATATCACAAAATTACATCCTATGCATCCAAAATAAATTTGTAAAATTATAAGTTTATTCAACTAACATAAAAGTTATTGATAATATAATTAAAATTCATATTAGTATTCTATAAACTATTATTGATGTGATTAATTTCACGAAATATACTCAAATCACATTTCATGCTAAACAAACTTTCAACAATTATACAATTCACTATATATTTACGGATTTCCCACCCAACAGGTTCCCACAACCACAATTCATTATAATTTATATCATAATGAATATCACAAATAATCAAATTCTGGATTTTAAATCATTCGATTAATAGAATAATTAGATACAATGTTATGTAGTTTAAATAATCATATTTATTATACATTAAAATTTTAAAGACCATAGAGTTAGGTTTGGGACCACCCACCTTTATCCGCTGACTATGAAATGCTTCAAATGAGAGTTGCTAATAACAATAGGGGGTAGTAAGATCAATAATGGGAACCTAAATAAGAAAAAATTGATATCAAGACCTAAAATAAATGTGTTAAATGTAACGCCCCGACCCCAGTTACCCAGAGTCGGTGCATTATTTTAATACAATGGCATTATTACAAGGAATCGAGTCCCGAAGGAACAATCAGTTTAGTAGTCTTGGAAAATAGATTACATACATGAATGTTACATTGCACTTTAAGACATACAAAACAACATAAATAATCATTATGAATGGAATTATTCCCTAGGCTTAACCCTGCATATCAATCACACTACACTTCTTGGAGTTCTGGGAAAAATAAAACATAGAAAGGGGTGAGCTTTAAAGCTCAATAAGGGTAAGAAATACAGCGGAAAATTTCATAAATAAGCTTAAATATTTAAGGCAATGTATTACTAAAACAAAATCCTTTTAAACATGAACTTCATCATAATATGGAAAAAATAAAGTGAAATAATTCCATTTACTTATTCACATGGATATTCTATTAGTCGAATAATCCCATGCCATATCACTAACCACTTTCATAATGATGGAATGCATAATGCTGAACAGTAATTTTTTGTCAAGGCCTCATGCCAAGACCAAGGGTATAACTGTAACAGGAACCCAACCCGGAGTGCCTCTAATAACCGGACACCAACCCGGAGTGCCTCTAATAACAGGACACCAACCCGGAGTGCCTCTAATAACTGGACACCAACTTGGAGGGTCATCTGTAACCAGACCCCAACCCAGAACATACGAGTCCAACACATTCATCTTAATAAGAGGATGAAATATAACATAAAAATTTGTATTAAAACTAGCATACGAAATTTAAATACTTTACCCATAAACCATGAATGGTATAAGAATAACACACCCACAGTCAAACATATCACAAAACCTTCAACATATTATGGAAGATTTGTATCATGATAAATCAACTTCAAAACAAGTTTAAAATCAATTAAAGGATCTTGACACGGATGAAAATGATTTGTAAAACTCTTTTTAGAGAAATCTAACTTTTTCATGAATACATTTAAAAGTCAAAGAATTTAGAAAAGAATTAATATTAAGACATTTTTGAATCAATGTGTCCCATAACACATTGAAACATTTGAAATGAATTATCATTTTAAAAACATTCAATTCTATATAAATAAATCCTTAAAAACCATTTTGAATACATGGACATTAATGAGGAAGATTTAGAAGAATAAACATTTAAAACATTTGAAATGATGTTTTAGTAAAAAAAAGTCCCTTAAAAGAATCTCTTTGAAAACTCTTTCATATAACATTAACATTGATATTAAATATGTCCCAGTAGATACTTACGTAAAAACAACCTTATATAAGAATGATATTGTGAAATTAACCCTTACCAATTTGGTAACTTACGAAACATGCAAAACATGAAAGAGGTATCATAAAATGAATATGTAAATACACATAAATTGAAGTGTATTACATAATGAATACAATTATGGTCAGTAAATTCACCACACAAAAGGTAATAGTGGAAATATGTCATGAATCTCATGGGTGTAAGGTGTGAGATGAAAAACCCCTTACCTCATTGTAATTAATCGAGTCATATGAAAAATAATCAATAACCACCATATGAGTCATATAATATCATGCATATAAATAGGATCATGATAATACATATCAAATGGAAGTACATAATACACCACATGCAATAAGTATGTGGTGAACAATGGAAATCTCACTGAATTAAAAGTGAGATAAGAAACCCCTTACCTTGTAATTTTCCTTGATAGTGTGTATGTTAACCTCCTTTAATTTGGGTAACTCCCTTTTGTTTGAACCAAAAAGGACTCTGGAAGTTTATTCTACCTATGTTAAGGATTACACATGAAAGATAGAGATGTAGTATTCTTAATTGGGAAGATTTTGGATGAGCCAAAAGGCTTTATAGGTGTGAGGAATTGGTTAGAAGTGGTGTCCTTTTATAAGGGGGAAGAGGGGCTCTATAGGAAAAACATAAAGTATTATTTTATAATAAATTTATTTTTGGTTTCTAATGGCTCCAAAGTGTATTATTCAAAGATGAAGGTGGTTATGGTTCTAAATCCTTTCAACCAGTATATTTTAGACAGGTTTGTGTAATTATATTAACCTTATCTTTTAGTTTTAAATCTTGGTTAATTAGTTTGACACATACCATGTCACTTTGTATTTTTATATTATATAGTTAATAAACTTAATATATACCTCCAAGAGACCCCCAAGTGGTCCATTAATGATACACCAATCCTGATACAAGTCCTTTGGCCGAACCGTAGATTTTTAGAATTTAATATCAATGAATAATATAATATTTGTTTTAAAAACTCTTTTATGTCAATTTTTACACTATTTGGTATTTCATTTTTGTGAAAATTATAAGAGCATGATTACTTAGAAAAAAGTTAATTAAATAAATTCTAACATGTAATATTAACCTATATTATTCGTTGAATTCATTAAAAGTCTCAAATTATATTTATTTGAGTATTTATAATACCAATTATTTTAATATTTCACTAATAAGGTAATTACTACATCATCATGGTGTCATAAATAAAATAAATTATTTAATCTCTAAATATTATAAATAAAATACCATTATGTATGAAATCGTTTTCTCTTTCTAATGAATATTTATAGTCGAAAATATAACATATAAAACATTATGTAAAAATTGTTTTTCTAAAACAAATAGTATTTTGTCATTTTTCTATTTACTTTAACATAATAAATATAAAGTGTCATTATCACTTACAAGTGGATCCAAGGGGTCCCAAAATAGTCCCAAATAGGCCCGTGGTCAGAAATTTATCAACAAATATGGTTAAAACATATCTTAGGGTAATTAATTTTATTATAATATTATTTTTTACCCTTATTTACCGGATTTACCCTTTAACCATGGTAAATAAAATATTTACAAAAGTAATTATTCAAAATGTCTAAAAATAAAAGTTACCTATTTACAAAATATGAAAATCCTGATTCAAAATATGGAGTCCATTTTTTCAAATTCAAAGCATATAAGTTGCAGAAATTAATTTAAAATTAATTGCCACTGTCAAAACAAAAAGCATGTTTTTAAAGAGATAATAACGATCAAAAGATTGACATTTGTTTATGTCCGGTTTAAATGTGAAATTATTTCCAATGAACAAAATTGTATTAAATGGTGAAAAAATATTCTAAATATACATTAAGACCCCTCAAATTCATGATTTATCACTAATAATTATTTTGAATAAAAATGTTTTTTTAATTAAAATTTAGTAATTTTCACTATTCATCAAAATATAAAAGTTATCCCAAAAGTACCAAAATTTTACCCTAGGCTAATTTAGATATTCCAAATCCAAAAATGAAGTCTATTTTGAATGATAAAATATATAAAATTTCAAATAGTGGGTATTAATATTGATAACAGCTACTTTGATTGGTTGTGGCATGTCAGAATCTCGAAGTTGCGTACAACACACGCTACTCTATTATTCAAAGTGAAGCATACTGTTGATGCTTGAAGTGTTACATTAATGATATTTATTTATTAAAGATAATAATTATATAAGATATAGAAAAAACAAAGAAAAACAAATATCCAGGTATCAAATGTGTAATCTGGATATCTAAAATAGAGGAAAGGGATCCAAAATCACAAATAAAACCTTATGTTACAAGAGAGGATAGGTTGTAAATTTGATGAATAATATTTATAAGAAATTTTTTCCATTTAAACCAGAAATCATGTGAAATAATGATCTTGTAAAACCCTATCATATATGAATTTTCTATTTAAGGGTTATATTGAAAATCTCATATATTTGGTAAATTTTTTATTACCCAAAACAAACATGTAATTTAAATTTGATTCACATAATGTAATAAAAAATAATCCCTAATGTATTTCATGTCATTTAATAATTTCACCACATCAGCATAGAGTCTGTTACACATCATGTAATACACATTAATGGCATTTAAATTCTTTAAATATAGCTCTCATCCCATCTACAAAAAAAGAACTTGTACCATCTATGAATCCTTCAAATCATATAGAAAACAATTTTAAGCTCATTTTATATCCCGAAATATATTAATCTAAATAATCATACAATGATAAAAAATAGGAAATTTAAGCCACCAAAGGCCTTTATTTCTAAACGATACTCATAAAACCTAATAAAAAATTATTAAAGATAAACTAGAATATGGATACACATAGAAAAAGGTGGAATCTTACATGCTATCTATGAAATAACATGAATCACATAAATTGAGAAAAATATGACAACAAGAATAGTAGTCAATATAAAAAACATATACATGTTACCAAAAACAATATTTTTTAACAATATACATAAAAATTCCCATGGGATCATGTATCCTAGATGGGTCTCACTGGTTATGCGAACACACACATGATCATAATCAATCGTGCTAAACAATTATTTTCCAATAGAAAATTTGGTCTCATGTAAAACACATTGGTGAAATAAATTTCATATCCACCAATGTATAAGAGTACATAGAAAATATTAGTGACTGGAACATTAATAAGAATCATTGGTAATCTCATGTATTCTAGTTCAAGTATATCTATCATGGTATTAGATTATCTAGCCCAGAATAGTGATTAGAAAATCAATTAAGGACAAGAGTAAACAACCTATTTGTACAAGAACATTCGACACATGTTGCTACCACAACCTCAAACAAAATAGTCAGGACCTGATAAACTTCTCCACCACTCAAATAAAGTTATCTATCACAATACTAAATACTAAAGACCTAGAACCACAAATGACCCATGATGAAAACCTATAATGGATTGTGAATAAATCATGGTTCATATTCAAAAGTAATAATATGAAACATCACTATATGGTGAATCTACAACTTATAGGCTCATCCCAACCATTTGATTATAATAGGTATATTCAACACCCACCCATGACATACATTGTTTACAAGGATATGTTCAATTTATTTACTAATGAAATAAAATAATTTTCTTATACCCCATCCATAGGTAATACTGATCAATGTTCAACTGATATGAAATCATGATAGCCTAATAGTTCAAGGTATCACTTATTGTATGACTGTAACGCACAACCCTTATCCAGTCAGGTAACATGTATCCCAAGGGATACCACCCAAATTATAAAAGGGGTTGCACCATAAATCCTTACCATCAAGTCCTAAATTATCTATATTAATTTATGGTTCACTATATAATATATTGGAATATCATTACTCAATGATCAACCTATTAAAGCTTTTAATCCGTTAAACTATAATTTTCTCATTATAGTGACATATTTTCAAAATTATAAAATCACTCACTGTATTCTATACCGTATTCATGAAGGGTATAAATCATTATATTCACCATATTTCTTTATAAACATCTATATTAACCAACATGTATAGTACCTGAAAATAATAAATCATTGTGGAATTCATAATAAACATAGACGTAGAGAATAAATATGAGAATGTATTATAAATATATAGTCACACAATGAATTGCATCAAAGTATTTATATGTGATTAAGTATCTTAAGGTAAAGGTACATTAAAACTTAATTAATGACCATCAATCTAGTGTATGACTTAACAATGATTTTAAAAAAATGATTTATATAGAGTCCATCCACACCTAATCACAACCAAACTTATAATCCCCTCTATGGACCACCGTTGTTGATAACCTAAGAATTCCAGAAAAATGAAGAGCATATAATGTTATAGATCTGTTGTAGATCTATCACCTTAAAAAGAAATAATCCTCCCACCAATCCCATGACATTGGATTCGATTATCGTAACCTAGATCAAAGGATATTTTCCATTAAATATTATATAATCTAATATAAACATTATGAATTGATGAAAAATTAGAACTAATATAGAATTATTATGATCTAATATGTATAGATCATTCATAAATAAAAAAATAATGGAATGGATTTAATTGAAAAACGATTTAGAGTGTTAAAATTACATATTCATATGGAATAAATGGAATAAGAAATGAATTCTGAGGGATAATATCAATTTAATATATTTTATGATATTTAATTAATCATCAAATTGTTTGGTCGCACATCTAGAAACAATATGCTACAAAATGATGGTAAACCCTATGGTTTCACAGCTAACCATTAAAAAAATACATTTTTTGATAAATATCGTCAAATATTATATATGTAAAAAAGCACTAATAAAATATCAAAAAAATTAAATAACATAAATCATCTACCATACATAAATATCATGAAACAAGCTGAAAAAAAATAAACAAACATACATGAAAAAAAATGTATGGATTAATTATATTCTTCTCACCACAAGGTTAATAATTATTTATAAGGATCCATGTTATTATATAGATAAATATAAATTTTCCTTGACTATTAATGTGGTGTTGTATAATCAAAATTCCACTATGCATCTAATGCACAACTCAATATCCATGCCCAATTATATAGTTGTAACGTCCTGGACCTGGGAGCCACGCAACGGGTGCCCCGAGCCCGGATCGCCACAAGACCTCAAGCGCATTTCCCCATACGCCAGAGGCTGCTGACTAGCAGTGAGGGCCCATGTCTGATATTGGGGAAACTATTCCATCATTTTTCAAAGTGTAGAGCAGTGGAATATAGAATAAACATACAATGACAGTGGAAGCAGTAAACATACACAACTGAAATAACTACAGTAGTGGATATAACCAACAGTATATAAGTGATGATGCTACATGATTCAAGTTTTATGAAGACAATCAGAACATGTTATACATCAATATAGTACAAAAAAATACAGAGTACAACAAAACTATCAAAACAGCTGGCAGTGGCATAGCGATCCTAGGCTCGGTCCCATGCCATCCTACTCCACAGCAACAGTCAAGTACCTGTATAGGGACTTTTTCCCCTATCCACACCTGTAGAAACGTAATTTGTTTGGGCCGAAAAGCATGACCAAACTGGGTGTGAGCAATATATCTCAGTAGGCACCCTCCAAAGGCTCATGCCCATCTGCGTGTAAGCATGCAACAATAGTGTGCAGTAGTAAAATGCAATAATGTAAGCATTACTCAAAAGTAACTAATTACCAGTTATATTGCAATTTTATTATCAATTCAATCCATTTAAATATTAGAAATCACCATAGTGCATTTCTATGTAAACAGTCCACGTCCTCAAACAAACAAAACCTTACCCTAAGGTAAGCAGAATCCAACCCACAGGTATAGTCGTCAGGCGTAAAAGAATTTTCCCTAAGACGTAGGAAGTGTCGCCCTCAGTCACAGAAGACAAGCCGTTAGGCACGAATGGTTTCCCTCAGGCGAAATAACTACAGCCCTCGGGCTAAATAGTGCAGTGCCCTTAGGATAATCGCAACAACACCCTTAGGCTAAATAGAAAAACGCCCTCAGGATAAACAGGTAACCAGGCCATGGACAATATTTAAGCAAGCAGTAACAAGATATTCCTCTCAAGGAAATTCTACAATTAATACTTTAAAGGCATACCCTCAGGTATCCTGGCCAAACGGCTAAACAGTGAAACACACCCCACGGGTCGTTTCAGATCCAAGCAACGATCCCAACCAGAATTTTAATATCATAGTTTAATCACCTATTCAATTCTAGGCATTAAACATAGAAACAGACTCAGCCACACGACACCCCAACATGGGTTCGTGGAACAAAAAATGCACAAAACACACAGCAGTTGGAAAACTAAACACAAAGCCACAAACCTTATACTCCAACGAACGCTATACCCGAACACCGACTCCAGAAATGCCCAAGAACGGAATAGATCTGACGATGAACAATACCCATTCAAACGTAAATAACTTATGTTAGGAGAAGAATTGGTAAGAACAGTACCAGGAGAGGAGAGGGCTTAACCATGCGGTTCCAACGAGATCGTCCGAAGCTGAATCGGATTCCAGACGAACACCCGGTGGATCTTCAAAGATCATGCCTCCTAATTTTGCTCCAAAATGGCTCAAACACCTCCTCTACCAAATGAGGAGGCTACTGCCCATTTTAAGCTGAAAAAACAAAGTACACTGCGTGTACTTATGAGTACACGGCGTGTACTTCTTTCATTTAACTGTTCTTTTGGAGGCACCGCCACACTGTTCATCTGTCGACAAGAGTACACAGCATGTACTCTCGAGTACACAGCGTGTACTCTCGAGTACACTTCGTGTACTGTCGCCCAGCTATCGGCGACTCCACCGCCTTACTGTTTATGCATGTCGACTAACTACTCGGTGTGTAAGGTACCACTACATTACATGTAGTCGGTTTCTACACCCTTCGTCGCTGACAAGGCTACACTCCTTGTGTACTCATCCCAACATGGCCAAACGTACACAACGTGTGGACAAAGTACACAACATGTAGTTTTGAAATTCAGGAATTTTCCCCACTTTCCATATTTTCTCAAAAAAATATTAAGGAAATGGAATAGAAGAAGCCTGTACCTCTAAAATAAGAATCAGGTTCTTACAAACTTCCCCCCTTATAGAAATTCATCCCCGAATTTCCCTTCCAAGGGTGGCGAATATAAAACTCAGAACAACTCTGGCCACTGAGCACGTACGTCGGCCTCCCACTCACAGGTCCCGTCCTACACTTGGCAATGCTGCCATAGCATCCATACGAGAGGAACTGACTGGCCTCGAAGAACCTTCGTGCTCCTATCCAGGATACGGATCTGATTCTCCTGAAAGGACGCATCATGCTGAAACTCAACCTCCTCTGGATGAAAGGTGTGATATGGGTCTGAATGGTAGCGATGCAACTGAGACACTTGGAAGACGTCATACATGGCTCGATACTGTTGCAGAAAATGCAACCGAGAGGCAACCAGCCCGACTCTCTCCAGAATATCATATGGTCCCACATACCTGGGAGAGAGCTTACCATGTCTCAGTATCCGCTTCTGTCCCAGCCTCGGTGAAACACGAAAGAAAACCTGATCCCCAACCACGAACATCAAAGGTCGTCTGTGGCGATCATCATTAGTTTTTTGACAAGATTGTGCGGTAGCCATCCGCTTCTGAATCAACAGGACCTGCTCAGATGACTCTTGTACGAGTTGTGGCCCTAGTAAAGTAGCCTCACCAACCTCTAACCATCATAATGGTGATCGACATGGCCTACCACATAAAGCCTCATATGTTTCCATCTCAAATATTCGCCTGAAAAATATTTTTATAGGCAAACTCGACTAAGGGTATATGCTTCTCCCAAGAGCCCAAAAACTCTAGGATGCATGCACGCAGCATGTCCTCAAGCACCTGTATCGTAAGCTCTGACTGGACATCTGTCTGAGGGTGGTATGTTGTGCTCAGAAGCACCTGTGTACCCAGCGCCCTCTGAAAACTCGTCCAGAGATGAGATGTAAAGCGGGCGTCCCTATCTGAAATGATAAAAAAAGGGACCCCAAGAAGACGTACGATCTCTCGGATATACAGCCTTATGAGATCGTCCACACCAACAGTCTCCTTGATCGGCAAGAAGTGAGATACCTTCGTGAGTCTATCCAAAACAACCCACAAGACATCATTGACTCGAGGTGACCTCAGCAAACCCGTCATGAAATCCAACGTGACATCTTCCCATTTCCACTCTATAATTAGAAACAACTGTAACAGCCCATCTGGCCTCTCGTGCTCTATCTTCACCTACTGACAGGTGGAACAACTCGTAACACAACCAACTATATATCTCTTCATACCCGGCCACCAGTACTGACGTCTCAAGTCTCGTTACATCTTGGTAACCCCGGGATGAACTACCCAATCTGAAGCATGAAACTCCCGCATCAGCTCCTCGCGTATATCCCCTGGAACCCATACACATCCATCGAAACACAAAACCTCATCATCACCTATCGTACAACTGAGAGGAGGGTCCTCACCTCCCACCAACTATCGTAGAACTAGGCCTTCTGAAACCGATAGCTGCCTCATCCTCACTCTGTCCAGGAAGGTAGAAGTCATTGCTAACGAGGAAAGATAAGTCTTCCCCTGACTGTCATGCACCTCCAGATGCATCTCATAGAACAAAGCCATATGCTGCCACTCACCACTGGCCTCCTTCACTGCCTGTATCTGAGTCTTCCTGCTCAATGCATCAGCTACTGCATTAACATTACCAGGTGTATAGGCAAGATCAAAATCGAAGGACTATAGGTACTCAACCCACCTTCTCTACCTCAGATTCAGGTCACGCTATGTAAATATATACTTGAGGCTTTTGTGGTCGGTGAAAACCACAAAATTCTCTCCCAATGGATAGTGTCTCCAACAGCACAATGCATGAACAACTGCATCCAACTCGAGATCATGTTTCAGGTAGTTCCTCTCATGTGGACACTTCTCATGAGACCAATACGCAACAACTCGATCGCCCTACATCAAAATGGCTCCCAGCCCAATCCCTGATGCATCACAGCAAACTGTATAGCTCTTCCCCTACTCTGGGAGTATCAGGATCGGTGCTGATGTCAACTTTCCCTTCATGTCCTGAAAAGCTGTCTCACAAGCTTATGACCAAAAGAACTTCACACCCTTCTTAGTCAGGCCGGTCAATGGTGCTGGTAAGCGGGAGAAGTCATGTATGAAGTTTCTGTAGTAACCATCCAACCCTAAGAAATTCTGTATCTAAAACACGTTCTTAGGCTGCTCCCAGGAAACTACTGCTCTCACCCTCTCTGGGTCTACTACAACTCATGCCTCTGAGATGATATGACCAAGGAAGTGAATCTGGTCCATCCAAAAGTGGCTCTTCATGAGCTTAGCATATTGCTGATTCTCTATTAGGGTACTCAATACGATCTCAAAATGGTCGGCATGGTCGTGTCGAGTGTGAGAGTACACCAAGATGTCTTCCATGAATAATACCACAAATGAATCAAGATATGGATGAAACACATGATTCATCAGAGCCATGAAAACTTCTGGCGCGTTTGTGAGTCCGAACAGCATAACCATATACTCATATAGACAATACCTACTCCTGAAAGCTGTGAGTGGTATATCTGATGGTCTATGGCGCAGTTGATGATATTCTGATCTCATTTCAATATTCGAGAACACTCGTGCTCCACAAATATGATCAAACAGATCATCTATCCTCGGCAAGGGATATTGGTTCTTAACCGTCAACTGGTTCAGCTTCCAATAATCCACACAATGTCAAAGGGTACCATCCGCCTTTTTCGCAAAAAGGACCGGAGAACCCCAAGGAGAAGTACTGGGTCGGATAAAACCCTTCTCCTGTAGCTCCTCTAACTGCCTCTTGAGCTCCTGAAACATAGGCATGGTCATCCTATAGGGAGGATTGGACACCGGTGCTACTCCTGGCACTAGCTCAATAGAGAAATCCACCTCACGCACTAGAGGTAGACCTGAAATGTCGTCCAGGAAGAAATCCCTGAAACGATCAACAACTAGAGGGAAATCTGTCTGAAAAGTCCCCTGATCATCTAGATACAAACTCGCAATCTGGGCTGTGACTCCACCTCGCCCATGATGCTTTGGTCCTACTCGACTCACCTGAACATCCCACTCTCCCTTGTATAGAAACTCTCCGCCCTCTGGTGACGTGAAACATACCCTGCGATGATAGTAGTCTACAAAGGCTCGAAAGGGAACCAACCAGTCCATCCAGAGAATGACGTCATATCATGTCATCTACAAGACATAGAGGTCCGAAAGGAAGTGACGCCCACCAAACACAAGGGGGAACTGCTTGCACTGACGCACACTAGCCGTCCTAGTCCGCAACGGAGTCTCTATCGTAAAGATATATGAATAAGTAGAAACACAGAACCCATGGATCTCCACTATGAGTACAGATATGAAACTATGCGAAGAACTCGTATCAAAAAGCACTGAAGACAAGACAGAAGCTACTTGAATAGTACCACTGACTGTAGAAGGTCCAGGATCCTGCTCCTGCTGGGTCTGTTGCACTGTATATGCCTTCCCAGTGCTGCGGCCCTTCGACATAGCCTGGCTACCCTGAGATATCCTTACCTACTGCCTCTGCGGTCCTGGTATATGGCTACCACGGCCACGACCTCCATCTCTGCATGCGTGCCCTGACGTATTCCAGTTCCCTGACTGGTAATAAGACACTGGTCCTACTCCCGTACGCGGAGTCTACATAGAACCCCTCTCACTAGAAACTGGTAGAAACGCCCTTCAAAAGCGTTGTCGATGACCCATCATGCTGCAAATTTGGCACTCCACTGGGTCTAATGAACACTGCGACCTCTTGTGCCCCTCTCAACCACACTAGTAGCACCTGACCAGTCCACCTGAAGAAGCTCTCTGGCTGGTACTATCTCCCTAAGAGAATTCCATATGTCTCTTCCTCTTACCAACAGAAATAATACCAGTAACTCGTGTTGAACTGCCCTGGCCCACACCACTAGATTACTGAAGGTTCCTCACTGTAATCAACACCTGGTTCACAATCGAGTGTACCAAAGGAAACCTAAAAACATTCACCAGCGCTCGGATGTCATATCAAAGACCATCCTCAAAATGTCTAGTTCTCAACGTCTCATCACCCACTAGCACAGGTGAAAAATGATGAAGCTCTGTAAAATGAGTAGAGTGGTCCATCACCGACATAGCTCCCTGCTACAGATTCATGAACTCTCGAGATCTATCTTCCCTCAGCGTCTCGGGAAAAGAGAAGTCATAGAAGGCTGCCTGAAAATATTCCCACGCCATGTCCCTGTGATGCTCTGTCTGGGTGGTAACATCCCACCACCTCTTGCCTGAATCACGCCGCATGTAAGTTGTGAGCATGACCCTCCGCCCTGGAGGCATCTCCAAGTGCTCGAAAATATTCTGCATCGATCCTAACCAAGACTCTGTATCCTGTGGTCCGCCATCCCCTGAATACGTAGGCGGATGCTACTGCTGAAAGATACATGTCAGCTCGTCCATAGAAGTGGCAGCCTGCGGTGCTCCCTGAAAGGTCTGCCTGAACCACAATAAGCCTTCACAAAACAGCACCTCCGCGCCTATGTCTGGTATAACATCTTGTTCCGCATCTGGCTTTGCTGGTGGATCAACTAGTAGCCCATGGCCCACCATCTCCGGAGTATAATCATCACCGCTCTCCTGGTGAAAAACTCATGGTCGTATAGGCGGCATGACACAACAAGGTCAAAATCACGCCTCAGATTCAAGATTATTAAGACTGAAAGCGAAAGAACCACAAGGGAACAAGGGGAAGAAAGTATTCAGAATTGGAAAAACAAGACTACACAGCATGTACAATGACTACATGGCGTGTGCCTGACTTTCCTTCCCCTGAACGGGTCCTTCTACATGGCTAAGCCACACAAGTTCCATTCAACAAAACTACACGGTGTGTATAATATCTACACGATGTGTACTATGTTATTTTCCAACTTCCCGTGTCGTCTGTGACACGGCCAACTACTCGGTTTAACTCCACACGGTGTGTTACACCCGTACACGGCGTGTACAACACCCCGTTTCCCAGCCACACGACTATGTCCACACGATCTATCCTCCGACAAGACTACACGGAGTGTCCCATAGGTACACGGCATGTTTAGGGAGAGGTGACACCGGCCAGTATTGTTAGTTACATGGCCAAGTCCCCAGGTCACACTACACGTCGTGTCTATTATTGACACGGTGTGTTCTGTCATAGAGGTGATCGACTCGTGTTGTTAGTTACACGACCGGACTCTAGGTCACACTACACGGCGTGTACTTAGACTACATGGTGTGTTCTTCCCAAGCCCTTCCCTACCCAATGTCACCGCCCACACGGGTTGTGACACGAGAAGATACTACACGGCGTGTACTCAGGGTACACGGCGTGTACTCAAAAAGTTCATTTTTCTTCCCGAACATAAGAACACACAAGGCATGTATGAGGTCCTACACGGCGTGTATTCTAGGTTTTCTGGACAGTATGCCTCAGATACTTCCCCGGAAACCAGAAAATACAAAAAAAACAACACCTAAGTGTCAAATTCCGACATGTGGGGGCCCATACTCCTCACGAATCAATGTTTGACATCTTATCTGTGTTATAACCAATAACAGTCAATGATCCACCAAATTCCTGTCAATGGGGGCCCATACACCCCAAAAACCAAAGTTTGGCATCCATTCTATAAACAGGATCCAACAAAAACACCATATCACAAGGCAGGTATTTATCAAGCAGCCATCACAATAGCATGCTTAATTAGCACACCATCTATCAGAACAACATGAAAAATATAATGCACCTACATGGCATGGAAACTATGCATGGAATGTGATTTCTAGCATGTTCCTATATGATGAATGAGACGGCATACCCTCATCTCATCAGGTTGCAACTAAACAGAACCCACAGATTAAATAAAAACAGCACAATCCAAGTGCGTCACCCAATGGTGAAAACATATCAACTGTAAATTGAAAAATCAATAAAATTGAAAAATATGAGGTAGACTGGATTTTTCCCTGTACAGGGGTTAGCTACACCCGGGCAGAGCTTATTACCAACTACCGTTCCGTCCTATCCCTAACTACACCTCCAAATAGTAAGTCAATAAAAAGAAACCGCCTCTGATACCACTTTGTAACGCCCTAGAACCAAGTGCCTCACAACGGGTGCCCCTAGCCCGGTTCTCTACATGTCCTCAAGCGCATTTCCTCAAATGCCAAAGGCTGCCGACTAGCAGCGAGGGCCCAGGTCTGATAGTGGGGAAAATATTCCCTCATTTGTCAAAGTGTAGCGCAGCGGAATATAGAATAAACATACAATGACAACCGAAGAAGTAAGCATACACAACTGAAATAACTACAGCAGTGGATATAACAAACAATATATAAGTGATGATGCTACATGTTTCAAGTTCTAAGAAAATAGCCAAAACATGTTATACATCAATACCGTACAACAAAATACAGATTACAACAAAACTAGAAAAACAGCTTGCAGCGGTATCGTGAGCCTAGGCTCGGTCCCATGCCATCCTAATCCAAAGCAACAGTCAAGTACCTGTATATGGGTCTTTCCCCTATCCACACCTGCAGCAAGGTAATCTATTTGGGCTGAAAAGTGTGACCCAAACGGGGTGTGAGAAATAAATCTCAGTATGCACCCACCAAAGGCTCGTGCCCAACTGCGTGTAAGCATTAAACAACAGTGTGCAGTAGTAAAATGAAATAACGTAAGAAGTACTCAAAAGTAACTAATTACCAGTTAGATTGCCATTTTATTATCCATTAAATCCATTTAAATATTAGAAATCACCACAGTGCTTTTCAATGTAAACAGTCCACGTCCTCAGACAAACAAAACCTTACCCTCAGGTAACCAGAATCCAACATGAAAGTATAGCCCTCAGGCGTAACAGAAATTTCCCTCATGTGTAGTAAGTGTCACCCTCAGGAATAGAAGTCAAGCCCTCAGGCACGAAAGGTTTCCCTTAGGAGAAATAACTACAGCCCTCGTGCTAAATAGTGAAGTTCCCTCAGGCTAATCTCAACAACACCCTCATGCTAAATACAATAACACCTGTAGGCTAAACAGGTAACCGGGCCATGCCCAATAGGTAATCAAGCAGTAACAAGCAATTCCTTTCAAGGCAATTATACAATTACTACTTTAATGGCATACCCTCAGGTATCCTAGCCAAACGACTAAGCAGTGAAACACACCCCGGGGGTGGTTCCAGATCTAAGAAACGATCCCAACAAGCATTTTAATATCATAATTTAATCAACTATTCAATTCTAGGAATTATACATAGCAACGGCCTCAGCCACACGACCCCCCAACATGGGTTCGTGGCACAAAATGCACAAAACACACAGAAGCTGGAAAACTAAACACAAATCCACCTCCCTTATATGCCAACAAATGCTATACCTGAATGCCGACTCCAAAAACACCCATGAACGGTGTATATCTGACGAAGAACAAAACCCATTAAAATGTAAAAAACATACATTAGGAAAATAATTGGTAAGAAAGGTACCAGGAGAGGAGAGGGCTTACCCGTGCGGTTCCAACGAGATCGTCCGAAGCTGAATCGGATTCCAGATGAAAGCCTGTTGAATCTTTAATGATCCAGCCTCCTCCTTTGGCTCCAAAATGGCTCAAACGCCTCCTCTGCCATATGAGGAGTCTACTGCCCGTTTTGAGCTGAAAAAAAAAGTACATGGTGTGTACTTCTGAGTACACGGTGTGTAATTCTTTCATTTAACTGTTCATTTGGCGGCACCACCACACTATTCATCCGTCGACATGAATACACGGCATGTACTCTTGAGTACACTACATGTACTATCGCCCAGCTGTCGGCGACTCCACCGCCTTACTATTTAAGTCTTCCGACTGACTACACGACGTGTAAGGTACCACTACACGACATGTAGTCGGTTCCTACACCCTTCATCGCTGACAAGGCTACACGCCCCGTGTACTCATCCGAACACGGCCAAATGTACACGGCATGTGTATAATCTACAACGCGTGTAGTTTCGAAATTCATGAATTTTCCCCACTTTCCATATTTTCTCAAAAACACTTAAGGAAACGGAAAAGAAGAAGTTTGTACCTCTAAAATAAGAACCGTGTTCTTACAATATCCCTAAAAAATGTAACTCGAATTGAATTCAAATATAATGATAAACAACCCTTTCATGATCCTATTTCACATATGAGAAATGTAACATCATCTAACCACAAACATTAAAATATCATAGTATATGGTTTATTTTTGTAGGATGGCTTATCAACCACATCCCCAATAGACATGATTTTATTTTAATAAATGTGTATTAACTAAATAATTACATCCATATCTTTTATCCTCATCACAATGCCAATGTTGACAACTTAAATATGACTACCCCCACATCAAAAAATTAAATATGGTATTCATTTTATTACATGTTTAACTTGTAATCCATAACACACTATCTTTAAATAATAATAATATAATACAATGGCTAACACGATAACCTCTGCATACCATATAAATAAAGGCCATTCACCAATGATTGACATGATTATCTCTAATATAGAGTATCCTCAATTCAATTATTTCTGTTCATGGGTAGTTCAACATCAAATTTAATAAATATGATGAACGTTCAATTCATATATTATCATAAAATGATCTAGAAAACCATTAGTCTATGGCCACAATAAGAATAAATTTTTGGATGCTCAAATTTCTAAATAGAAGTAGCTTATATAAACCCAAATATATGGATTTATCCCCACATCATGAATTCCCTAACACTACACCTAATGATCAAAGACCAACTAGTTTATCACTTTAGTCATGTCACACTCTCATTACATTATTTTCCACCATGTGATCTACTAACTATCCAGAAACAGTCCAATCCTAGGTTAAATACATAAGTGTATTGTAAACCATATCGATTCCTCCTTCTATTATTTTAATATTATTATTACTTATGTATTCTATTAAAAATTAACATCACTTACATAGTGTTTTATCTCGGTGAAAGAAACAAAAGTTCCCATCTCCTACTATAGAATTTTGATATATCTAAAACACTTAAATCATCACTAATGAATAGGTCACAACCCTATCCATAAAGGTCTGAAAACCATATAAATACATACAACCAGAATGAATGTTAAATCATGATTCAAGTTATTCCATATATAATTTTTTGGCACCACTCTTAAACATAAGAAAATGTGTTCCCTAGTAAACATTCAATAGATCTCATCCCCAAAAAACCAAAAATATCTCACATGAAATAAAAAAATCACACAATCTCAATAAGAATGATCAATATCGCATTATTAATTCCTCAAAAAGTATTATAAATATGTGATTTTACCATATATTATGGTTTATAACTGTTTTTATCCCATCTAAGAAGATAAATCTTGGTGTTCTCTTATCAATGAGAAGCTTTGTGAAACCATAAAAAACTAAAATACAAAAAGACGAAATATCAACACCTAAAATGCTACGACCTTTCCCACTCTCCCTAATTCAATAAGTAGGGACATAATTTGATCCATTTATAAAATTCATTGAATAATCATTTATCCACTTATCAACATTCAAGGGTTTCTTCATCCGTAAGGAATATTTTCCCCATATCACATCTCAAGGGCTCCTACCATAACACAATTCTATCTTGTGAATAATGTGACCACTTCAATCATATATATTTTCTAAGG
The DNA here is from genome assembly GCA_963277665.1 of Viscum album. Lineage (NCBI taxonomy): Eukaryota > Viridiplantae > Streptophyta > Magnoliopsida > Santalales > Viscaceae > Viscum > Viscum album. The sequence continues at coordinate 820,828,769 of OY728161.1, forward strand.
AAACTCCATTAATATGATTTCATCATTACCTCATGAGTGTTCTAGAAATATAATATAAGTATGAACATCAATTAAATAAACATTCTTAGGTAAAACACATATAATAAATTACATTTTATTTGATGACTATGTGACTAGTATGATGTATTTTCAATGGGATACTAACTAGTACCCATTAATAAAACAAAATTAATCACGTTTATAATAACACATAACTTTTAGGATAAATTTTAATAAATATAGATCAAAAAAATAAATGAATTCATGGCCCATTTATTCAAGAAATTATTTTAGAAAATATTTCATGAATCTAAAGTCATTTTTTAGTCACAAGAACAATAACATCATTATAATTCTCATATACAATAAAACAGTTAAAAATGAGGAAAAATATTTCATTCTATAAGATTTTGTATATCCATACATGAAACACCAGGTCATAGTAGGAGTTCTACATGATCTCACATGTGCCTCTGCATAATTTAAAGGCTACCTACAAGTATTAAAGGTCAACTATGCATAATGGAGAGACTATACGATCTTATTATTGTAAAAAATATGTGGAAATAACAATATCATATGAAATTTTCATAAAAATAAATTCATACAGATTGTGAGTTTTTGTATGGTATAAACAATGATGATGACAAAAATGAAATTCCTAATATTATCCAATGGTAGATTGTACCATTTCAATATATAACTGGACAAAAAACATGTTGGAAAATTAATATCAAACCTAATTTCCTATCAATTCAAATCACTATGTATACACATCCAACTTAACTTATTTATTATCAAATAAATTTTGTGGTAAAAGTGAGAAAACATAACGTTCAACCAGAAATGAAACCATCAAAAGACATAAAATAGTCATTTAAACAAAATTTGAGACTATTAGAGACCTTATCCCTAAATAATTTCCATGATAACGTACATACAAGTGTTTCTGGATCTTCCCTTATAACGTCTTCAAAGCGGTACACCGTATTCTCCCATGATTGATTGTACTCTTCACTATTGATCCTCCCTTCATTAAAATATCTTACCAGGAATAGATCATGTTTATCAATCCATTTAGTCGACTCGGTGTCGGTCTCCACATGAAGCCATCATCCCATAATTCTGTTCGCTTCCTCTTCTATGGACTTGATAACAAGGACCTTCACTGTCATATCTTCTCCTGAACGTGCTAGAAGTTTTCATGGGTCCTTGTTATTGTCCTTCTTCATCTATGTCTCCAGAGGCCGATCACCCCATGCATTCATAGTCTTGCCTGAACCTTGGCCAAGAACTTCCTTCTCAGACATTCCCTGCACAACATTAGCATCAGTAGTTAGGCATTCCATTTCTTTTTCATTATTATTTTTCATGATCTAGTCTCCATTGGTTTTGGTAAGGAAGTATAATCCTTGGGTCCTTTGTAGTTCCTCCCATTGTTTAAGGTGCAGCTTCCCGCATCATATTTGGATTTTTTACCTTTTTTCATTCTCATGCTATACCAACCTTGAGAATGTTTACCACCTACATGGTCCTCAGAAAAATAACCCGGGGACTCATCCATAGAGTCACCACCATCAGCAACTGCCCCCTCTATAGGGACCTATCCCTATTGGCAACCACATCGATCATTGGCCGCCCATTGGATTCCCAATCCGGCAAATTGGTTGTAGCAAGGGATGTAAACATGACATGTCTAGTCTCAACTTCAACTTATTGACTCACCAAACCTTCTGGAGTAAACTTATATGAGTGTTTCTAACACTTAACTCTCATGTTCTCCCCCACTGCTTCCAAAAACAGTTCAGGAGGCGCTCCCAAAAGCGCTGAGTTCGGGCTAGTGATCAGAGCCCCATATCCACAATTCATCTTGACCCCCATGGTCATGGAGCCATCACCTACCTCTATTGCTTCCTTCTCACACCCTTTATTCATGTATCGTTTCAGCTGATCAAGAAGCACACTCACCTTGGGGTCTGGTGGCATCCAGTATTCATTCTTCTGCATTGTGCTATCTCTTACTGTGGATTCTCCAGTTGCCTCAACTCCAAATAGTCCAACTCGCCAATCATCCTTGCTTCTGCCTCAAACACTAGGATCGACAACCAAATCCATTCTCTTCATGCCTTCATCAGCGACAACCACCCTTCATTCCATCCCCACATCCACTTTATTCTTACTCTCATGCCTAAATACCGTCATATCGTGACCCAACTTCTTATAGGAAGAACAGTAATCCACCCATGGCTCAAATATCACCTGATTCTTGTATCGGAACTCCTCTATAACAGAAATCCACAGATAATCCATCGGGATCCTCAACACATCGACTTTAACACAAACACATAGAGAAATAGGATGACACACAGCCCGAGTCCTGCTATCCGAGCAAAGGTAACGATCCACCAGGTTCCCTAACATGTGAATGATAAAAGGATTTTGAAATGGGAGAGGTACGTCCGATAATCTTACCCAAATAGCCATTGTTGGGGAGTCCCGGTGTATATAAAAGTCATAGCTCCACTTGAACTGAAAGTACATGGCTCCGTTGAAGCTGCGAGGTGTCGAGGACAAGCATGAATCAGGTCCTCTTCCGAAGCGAAAGTAATCATGATATTCCGGAAATCTAGACATACCGCCATAGAAAGGTCATGAAGACCCCATGATTAGAAAATAATCATATCAAATGGGTCCACCATAGGTCGACGAACCTTGAATCTGGCGACCAACATCAGTCAAAGAAGAGACGAAGCTTTATTGAACTCCACAATCGAGAGAGGAAGCTGCAGACGACCCTCAAATAACTCAGGGACCTTAGGAAAAATCACAATCCGAGAAAATGTAGGTAGAATATATGGATTATAGAAGGGGGAGATGGCATGAATCAATGCTCCATCGTAGGACGATGAGGATCCCTCCCCTAACGGAGGGGGAGGGACGGGCGCAGTCGCCATCACTGTAAGGTAACACATACTTCCTTCCCCCTTTTTATCTCCTCACTATTTATACACAAATATACATTAACTTGGACCAATTCAAGTCACTGTTCTCAACCTAAAATTAAGATGTATTATGTCCATATTCACCGATGTGCCCAAGAAAGGTTTAAACATATAATATTTTTTTCTATCATCATGATACATAATGGGTCCAATCATATATGATCATTTTCATAGAATATAAATTTGTAAATTACCTATCATATGGATGGATACAATGAACTATGAAATCAACTAGGTACTCTGACGATAACTTCATCGAGTGTATAATTGAAAAAAATAAATTTTTATGGTAATGTCATATGTGGCAGATCTCACCATAATGATTATCAGTAGCAGTATAGGGCCATGTAAATTGTTTTAAAAATTATGAATATCATGGCCCATATTTAAGAATAAGACCAAAAATCATGCCAAAAATTTCTATTACTAATAATCTTCACAATTTCTTCTCTAGACAAGTCATAGAAGAATAAAAATCATTAAGGCCTTCCCACACAAGTCCATAATATCCAACCATATAACTAATTACTATCATCATCTTATATGAATCACATGACCACACTCCCCCTCTATGTATGTTCATCCACAATGGGTACACCATTATTATTGGAACAATAAATAGAATATCAAGGTTATTAAATATACAAATTGCATCACATAGAACTAGTTTTATCATATTTGTCACACATATCTAGAGGAAATATACTGAAAATATGGGATTCATTATCAACGTACATTCACATGTGATCAACATAAACATATTCTAACCAGATAAATATTAAAACACATGAAATAATGTATCATATATGTGACTAACTATCTAAACAAGATTATACATGAGACCACAATTAGTCATACGAAAATGGATTACACCGGCACCAAAAAATTCATACATAAATTAAATCTATTCTTTAAATGATTCATCCACCAAGTTATAAGGGAATATCATGGACACTAGTCAAGGGAACATCCATAAGGCTTTGAGGAAATCTATAACACATTAGTTCATGTAATGTTTTCTAAATTTATAGGGTATCTCAAAAAAATTAATTCATTGAACATCAACCATGTTCTAATAGAAATGTCCTCATATTAAAATGGTATACCACAGGATTTAAAAGCATGATTTCTAGAGACATGGTCACAAATAAAAATAATATTACCCCAATAACATATTTGGCCCTCGAAGATTATAAATGAATCATGTTTTAGCATCACAACTATCACGAAATGGAAACAATCATGAGATTAAAAAAATATCTATCAGTGTGGACAAATTTTTATACCCAACATCAACCCAATGTGATGTAAAAACACTTTTCCCCATCTTGACACATTCCCCCAACATACAGAGTCAAATAAAAACTATGTCCACCATGAATTCTAATGTAAATAATAATGGAAATCCAAAAGAAATATTTTATGGTATCATCCCATGTACATAATAATCATAGATCAATTACTTACTCTAAAAATCACTAAAAAACATAGTAAAATTCAGTATTACATAATCCATGACTATTAACCAAAAAAATTGTTATATTGTACATCTATAGAGGAGACCTATTAATAAATCGATGATTTACTCCTCTTAACCCTATACCCCATGTTCGGAATGATCCATGTTAATTTATGGCACATTTTCCATGCTATCTAAATTTTATTACAAATTCAAGAACTGAAAATGTTCCCTCGTCTAATAATATAGAATTTTAGACTCAAAAATGCCTTATTTCAAAATGAAAGTAGTAATCCATACATACACTTGTAAACTTTTGATGGGTATAGAGCCTCATGATCAACTCAATCGATAGTATAAGAACTCTCAATATATGAAAACTCTTGAATTTGATACACTATATTTAATCATTAATTATATAAAATAGGATGTAGTAAATTGAAGTTGATTGTGATGTGTAGACCCATTTTACAATAAGGTACATGTAATAGTGAAATAAAAAAACTACTATATAATTATCTCAATCTTCCTCAAAATACTCCTAAAAATCAATCATTATTCATAAACAACATGAGACAACTAGGGACATGAAAAACAAATGGGATATCATTAAATCCTATTAAGGGAATATGAAATTTATAGAATACATTCTTGTATTAAATTTAATCCTAGATTCATAATACAATATCATAAAAGTGGAAAGAATCATAATCATAATCAATGATGTTTGATGTAACATGATATAATAAATACGGCATGGGAATGTTGAAACAACAAAAAAATGACATTATAAATAGAATAAAAGGAAAAGCGCCATGAAAAAAGTACAGTGTTCATATGATATAATCTCTTTCAACATAAATGGAATAAAATGAGATTTAATCATTACCAAATTAATTAGTGGCATGTATAATTATAGTCTATATCATAACATTCGTATTATACACTTGAATATGTGTGGGACATTGATCATTTAACACATAAACATATTTAATCAAATTTAATCAGATAATTATGCAATGTGGTCCAATAAAATTCCCCCTAAAAATGAATAGTCATATCTAGGTTAAAACCATTGAGTTGAAAAGGTATTGTTATTCACTAAAAAATTATTGGCAGGAAAAAATCATAGGGTAATTTCCGTAGCATAATAAGGGTATATAATGATTAAAGGAGTGTTTTATTTAGCATTACTAGGATATATTATCAAATATACATCATATTTATAGTTTGATTTATTTATAACGACATTTAAGAACATAGAAAATATGAGAATAAATGGAATGATATATAGAAATAGAGTGTCTATAAAGTAGAAGGAGTGAATCCCATACCTTGAAAGAATACTTCTACAAAGATAAGAGTAGATTCTCAGGAGCATGGGTAAATATTGCGAGGAATACATATAGGTAATGGATGATTATTTAAATGACTCAAAAATTTTAAGTAAATAAGAATAGTTGGATTGGTGGGATTATTTATCGAAAAAGAGGTGATTTCATTACTAATTTTCCAAAGCATGCTTTGGAATATATATTATATTGCAATCGAAACCAAAATCCATAACACAATTTTCCAATGGTTTTACTCATAATTTAGTGGTTTTAATTATTTTATATTCTATGAACCAAATAAATTCTAATAATATAGGTGGTGATTTTGAAGCGTTTTTTTGTTAATAAAGAATTGATTTCAAAACATTAAAATATATTATTGGAATTTGAGGATTTATTAAGGGGTTATAACATTAACCCAAAATGAAAGAAACATTATTTTAAAGAGTCAATTTTTTTCCCTTATTCATTTTATAGAAGATATTAACTCACAATTGGGTTATTATGATGTCATAACAAACACGATATATTTATATTATCATTTATTTTGATGCCAAAAATTATCTTTCTATGATAATGACAACAAAACCATTACATATTTTAGATTTAATCATTTAAAAATTCATATCTATTTTTTACAAATACATCTCTAGTTTTTAGAATTTAATATTTTATGTATAAATTCCATAACAATTGAAATATAATATTTTTCACAATAACAGTTTTTTGACCATTATAATAATTATTTTGGTACATAATAAAATTATATTATAACTTATCATTAATAAATATTATTGAAAATAAATATTTTATTAAAACATAAATTAACACTAAAATACATAAATTCAATTATAATAGTGTCTTGAGTTAAACTATATATTTCCCAAAAAACAAATTATTTTTTATTATTTCAAAATATAATATTTTTCCTAATCATTATTCAATCATTTAAAAATGTAATATTAAAAATTGATAAATATTGAAATTCTTTTAATAGAACAAAAATATTAAAATTGATACTATTATGTTTTTGAATCATATGTCATTATTACATCAGTAAATTATGTCTGTGTAAGGTGTTTGATGGAGATATATTCATGGGGTGTTTCTGTTAACATATATTCAATCATGAACTATTTAAGCATGAATATAATCAATTAGTGTATTAACTCATCCTATTTAGAAATTAATATACTCTTATTTTTTTATAATGGTAAGTCCCAATGATTCAATCACCCATTTAAGGTCTAATAAATTGGCTTTATAGAGTATGACATTACAGGTCATGGCCATCATTTCTTGTATCTTGGTCAACTGGATTTTATCATAACCCTTAATATAATTATTTTAATGGTCACTATACAATAGATATATTAACATCGTTTATTTTTTTTAAACTTATTTTATATGATATAAAATATATCAGTCTAAAATAGACAATGCAATTACATATATTTTAAATAATGTAATTGCATTATTACGAATTTAATTATTCAAAATTGGATTCTCTTTTATAAAATTTAGAGATGTTACATGATCAATCACCATATTAACCCACCCAAATAAATAAATAATTCACACAACATAAATATATATCTATACAAGTTATATGTAAATGTATATCAAAATAAAAGTATAAATGATATCACATTCATAAATAATTATGTGATTGAGCATGGGAGAGGTAACCACATTAATAAAATGAATCCATGATAAATAATCTCACAAAATCCTCCAAAATCCATGGAAAATATTCATATAATACCCATACATCCTTTTCATGCCTTCTCACAACAATGATTCACTTCTAGACCAACCAACGATGTTAGATCTGGAATTTTACACAAGGGATAAACTCCAACATGATAGTTCCAAATATGATCTATAAAAAACTAATAAAAATTAATCTGACCAATTATAATATATAATATGAAACCATATTACCCATTATCTATGATGAATTTTTTTAATAATGAGTAATATGAAATTATCATGATGAAGATGAGATAAACAAGCATTAATGTTGAGTTTCTAAAATTTGTTCTCTTTAAATCCATCAAAATATCTCAAAAAAGTAGGATGAATTCATAAATAAAATGATTTGGGTTCTTTATGTTTTAGAGACTTAGAGAAAATGATAAATAACGAATTAATTTTTTGGATTAATATTATTTTGAATTTGTTTTGGATTTTTAAATTCCCAAATCCATGGTTTGGTCTTAATGTTTGTTAAACCATAGAGGCATTGTGAGAGATCCAAAGTAGCAGATGGGACACACAAATATTGGTCACATGGTTTTTCAAAACATCATCTTTAAAGTAATTTTTAACTCTTTGGTGTTTCATGAGTTCCACTGATAAGTTGAACGGTTTTTCCAATTCTAGTTCTAATTGTGCACGACGAATAGGGTACATCCAGTGGTCACCGAGTAACCCTAGGAAACCACATGTTTTTCAATAAGTAATGTAATTCCATGGAATCTTCAAAAAATCACTCAAAATATAAAAACACCTATAATTATACTAAATCATCATTAAAATGGAATATTAGGTCAGAATAATAAAAAATAACATAATAGACGGGTCAGTTATGTATTTTCAAAACATTTCCTGAATTTTGGATTGTAATACTCTCTTTGATTTATGTGGATAAAAATATTTCACTTATTTAATGAGAATTCATAGAAGATGAACCGAAATAATTAACATAAAATTTTATAGTGGTTTAGGGCACAATAATTCCTAATCCACTCCACCAATCACTCTCTCTATGAGCCTGGTGATTACAATAAAATTATCCTCCCATAACTAGAGCAAGAATTCACTACTCAGTAAAGGCTATTGAATCCATTAAAAAAATTCTAATAACAAATCATTATCATTCTACAAAAAGAATAAGTTATCCACATCTTAGATCGAGAAGTTTACACTTCAACACAATATAGTTTGAGTTGTTGAAACTCTAATAAATCAAAATAGTTTGTTTTTTGGATTCATGTTGTTCTTACCAATTTCTGCCCCACAAACTGATAGTAGATGTATCATAGTCATACGAAACGAATTTCATAAATATGTTTTATTTTTGAATTGATCTCGATTGTAATTGATCTTCAAAAATATCATTAGCAAATTGAAGCAATAATATCTGAGCAGTACAAGGTAAAACTTTTATGTATCCAATGTGTAGTCTCTTCTAAAAAGTTTATCATTTTTTATAACAACACGTATGATATTATATTCACAAAAATGTAATCGAATATCAATATATTTAACATGAATATATTTTATCATGAAACGATATCCATGAAAAATATATAGATAAGATTTTTTGGATTGATATTTTAAATCTTAATGAATAGTCTGATTGATTGAGGAAATTCAAATTTCGTTTGACTAAGGGACTCATATTTTTCATTATGATTGGAAGATATTTTTACTAATGAACAATAGTACATGAAAGAATCATAAAATTATTTGAATCAATCATCAATTCTGACTTCAACATTTTAATAATCTTAGATTGAAAACACAGCTTAAAAAATTTCATCATTGAAAAAACATCGTAGAGTTTGAATTGTGTATCATAGGGTACCTTTGTGGAGAATAGATCTCCTACCAATATATGGTTCCTTAACCATAATTTCATATTCATGTAACAGAGGGAACACATGTTGCACCTGGATGAAAATCAATATATTAATATTTTTAGCAAAAGATCTCGAACATACCACTGATTAGCAATACGTTAAATTTACCAAACCTAGGGTATGGGAAATATTTCTAAACTCTAATTTTGGGGTTTTGATCCATAGATTCGATGATTCTCTAAGTGTAAAGATTTTGATCATGAAGAAAATTTTTATTTGTGTAGGGTTTATTCGATACACAAGAATTAACATTTTAGTGTAATGTAAGGATAATGAACCATAGATTAATTTACAAAATGTAGTGTTTGAAACATTGTTTAAAGATCAACCCCCATAATGATAAATTCATTTAACCAGGATAAAAAATCATACAAACTCAAATAATAATACTTTAGTATATAAAAAACAAGGTAATTTTTTAGTATCAAAATCATCTATATTATATAGTATTGTACATACAATACATGCCTAACAATATACCCTTTTTGATAATTACATAACCCATAACATAACTTAATGAAGGTATAATATTTGTTAACAAAAGATTATATATAGAAAATACTTCAAATTCAAAGTATTATTTCCAAAATAATATATATAGTTTTTATTAAAATGAAATGTTGTGGATTTAAAATATTTTATAGGAAAGATATTATACCCCTTTTCCTTGAAAATATTGTCCACCTATTGTGATAACAATAGATTTTGAAAGAATAGATAATATAAACCACAGTTATTGTATAAAAAACTATAGATATATATTTATAGAAAATGTTATAATATAAATAAATTAATTATTGGGAGTAAAATAATTAACATAAATAAAAAGAAAAAAAATATCAATACAAAAAAAATTACATGAAAATGAATTCATTCATTTTGAAAATAGATTACAATCCTTAGCCAATGAAAGGTTCCATCAAAATGAGGGTTTATGATTAGATTTGATACTATCATATGGGAACTAAAAATGAGTAATGGGTTGAGAAACACCATTAAAACAATAAACATAAATAAACAACTCATAAAATGGTTATTGAAGACTTTTGACCCATGTTGATGATGCTTCGTCAAATCATGACCAACATTTAGATTCTCAAATAAAGTCACCTTCATAAACACATTCCCATCATCCTATTACTAAATTAATGAAGTTAACATATCCTTAACGTGATTAAGCACTAATATTAACCAATATTCATTAGAATTATGTTGACTAACTAGACTTATTTGATTTCATAACACAAAACCTAAAGGAGTATGTCATATTAAATATTGTGCAGTATATCATTGAAATCATACAACATTGAGGTAATAGCTTGAATCCTTATGATCAGGTATGGAGGTGTTTATCGAGAGGAGTTTTATGATTTATATCATTCTTTATTAGAATAAAATTCACACCAATTTATCAGTATCAACTCATCGAAACCTGAATTCTTGAATGATTCATCATTCAGAAAAAATGATTTCTCTATACATTTTGTTATAAAATATTATACATATCTAAAAGAAGTAATATTATCTCTGAATTTCATTAGATGAACCTTCTAATCCATAAACTATGTTCTTGGAACTGATGAACTTTGCAGATATTCAACCTTCTTTTTTTAGATTCCAAATCATGTCATAGAGACATGTTTTTCAGATTTCTAGATATTAGTATTTCTTACCAAATCCTTTGCATGAAAGTCAAAAGATTTTCGAGATTGGGACCATTCATGACCAACTCCTGCCAAATCCAAACATGGGTCTCCATTTCCTTCTAACCTATTTCACATGGAAGATCCCCCATTGCATTTGAATCAGGAAAAATGAGCGGATGATTTTCATGATTAGGGGCATCTTCTTTATGATATTCTCGACTGATAGCCTCTTGCTCAACATGGTTATATACTGCTGTCTCACACTCTAAAGAAATAATAGGTTCCTTAAATGCCTATAGAAATTTGAATAAATTTATTCTGCTTTAAACACGTTCCTCTTATATCCATGATACACCATCGTCATCAGGCCTCTGTCTGATAGTACCAAATGAAGGAGTCATCATTTTCAACCACTGAGAAATTGTTAACAACCTATATTGTTTTTTCAAACCAATAGGCAAGGGACTTTTTTAAGAGGTTGTAACAAAACCTAAATTTTTTATAGTCCCAACATTTAAAATATAATTGGGATGAACTATTTTAAAAAAACACATATTGGAATTTTTTAATATTCTTATGGAAAATAAAAATAGTTTTTGAAAGAGTTAAAATCTGATTTTGGAATATTTTTGGTTTAACGGTTTAAATAAATTATCATAAACTTGAAAAAAAATTACATGATATGGATGAAGAACAACAACATGAAATATATGTGTACATAAAGAAATTTTTCTAGCTCAGTAGTCCTTAAAAAATTCCACATTGAATAAATTTCATCATAACTTGGTGATCATGAGAAATCTATATCATTTTTATATTCATTATAGTTCATATACCGAACAAAAAAACATAATAACCTATAATAAATGTTTTCCATTACCTGTAATCCAAAATCCAATCTAAAATTATCCCTCATGGGGATAATGGAATAGATTATTAGTTTCAACAAAAGAAATAGAATATTTAGATTCATTATTCATAGTGATAATATTTTCATCATGAAATCAATACAAAACAAATAATTCTAGTAGTATTATTTTACTTCAATGTTTTATACTACATGCTTGTTTCCTTCACATAAATCATAACATAGACATTGAAATTTTATGAATTCATTGTGAAAAATAGTTGTTCAATCTAGATAATTGAGATTGATTACATTACCAGGGAGCACATTCCAATGAAACACTAACATATAAGTAGTTGTATCTAAATCAGCCCCATCATATTGTTGATAAATTTCCATCTATAATGGTCTCAAGTGTTAAGGTATTGATGGTTCATGGTTTGGAAAATGGGAATCAATTAAGAGAGAAAGATACACTTTAACTAAACAAACGTAAAGGTAAAGAGAGGTAGAATATATGGGATTTTACCACACTGATTTAGGATGTACACAATATGTTTTAAATTTCAAAAGAAATATAAACTAAATTCTTTTATAATCTAACTAACATGTAGCTAAATAAAATAAATAATGGTAACAGATTATTTAAATCATATATAATACTAAAAATATAAACAAAGATCTGAAAATAATATAGATAAAAAAATATTCATTTAAAATTAAATACTCCCAACTCCCCCATAATAAAATCCAAAAATTCACATGGAATCGTTTGGTAAAACTATCAACTAATTGACATAGGGTATTAACAAATTATTAAGATATTTTTTTGTGGACATGGTCTGTTATAAATTGGTTGATTATATTAATATAATTAGTATTAGAATGAATTGTAGGATTTATTAAAATATTTAGTACACTAGTATAATTAAATAAAATAGTTATAACATTAAAATTTAGTCTGATGTTTACTAAGGTGTTCTTAATCCACAAAACAAGTTCCCTTGAACTACAAATAGACACATATTCTAATTCCGCAGTTGATAGGGCAACTGAGTGTTGTTTCTTACTAGACTATGATACTAAATAATTTCATAATATTTATTGTTTCACAAAATACTTTTTTTATCCAATCTATAAAAAACATAATCATCATATAAATATAATTATAACTTAAAATCCTATTTTTTGGGTAATTAATATTTCAAAAAATATTTCTTTCTAAATATATAAAAAATATTTTAACAGTAGTAGGATTGGATTCGTTTATATTTTTTTGAAATCTACAAAATAATCATTTACAAATCCTAATCTATGGTTCTATATCAATAATATATATGAAAATAACTATCCTACCTCTAAATAATTATTTTTACACTAGTTTTATAATTTCATCCAAATCATCATTTATATTGGTACTCAATTGTGTTTTATATGTCTTGATATTTTCAAGTCAAATTTTTTTTATTAAATTCTAAATATATTTACTATGATTTAATACCTTTTTGTAATATTTTAGAAAAATATAAAATCTTAAAAATATATTTAGTTCTCCAATAATACTCATTTCAAATTATTTCTGACATAATTTTGAAATATCATTACAATCCTTTTTAGTAGCTTAACTTAAAATAATATAATAAACATATATTGGAACTAAAAATATAATAGAACAAATAGTGTTCTTAAAAAGTGTTAGACCTTCCTATACAATAGTTGATCTATTTAAAAAATTAACTTAGTCATTCAAACTATACTCTATGTACATGTTTATGTCCATAGATATCTTTACAATTATTAAAAATTAAGGTTTTTTTAGGATTTCCAAACCTAGGGTCTTATTAAACATAAAATTACACCATTAAATAAAATTTTTAAATGGTTGATTTAACATCCATCTAATATAATTTAAAATTTATATAATATTCATGTGCTAAAAGGATTCCAATGGCTTCTAATATATAAATAAGGGAAAATGTGTCATCATAATTTATACCATCTTCCTGATTATATCCTTTAGCTACTAATTTTCTTTTATTTCTGGTAATGATCCATTGATAATACTATTTATTTCTCAATACCAACATAGTTCATATAATTGGATAATTGGTTTGTCTCTATATTAGTTCCTAAACTTCATTACTCTTAAATTGGTTTAGATATTCAGACATTAAAAACATACAACACTCATATTCAAAGGCTTCCTCTATGTATATAGGTTATAACAATGATAAAAAAGGTAGGTAATTAAACTATGTTTCCAAAAATTTCATCTTTTTCAAATTATTATATCTCGGTTTCATATAACAGTATTTAAATGGCAGTTCTTTAGATTAATGGAATTTCATGGTGTGGAACTCTTAGGTTATTTATTATTTTGTTCTTATAAACTGCAATGAACATTATCAATAATATTTTCAAAATAATTTTTAGCATTCTCAATAATCATGTCTTCAAATGAGTTAGTGTCTTTATAATTTTATCGTCCTCTTTTCTAAAAGGTTTATCTTCATCCAACTACACATGAACTGATTCTTCAACAATCGCTAAATTTTTATTAAAAACACTATAAGGATTTTAGGTAATCTAAAATCCCAAAAATAATCATTAATCCTCATTTATATCAAACATACCAATAGTTTCAATAGTCATTTAGATATAAAACATTCATCCAAAAACATTAAACAACATAACATTAGATTTTCTATAATTCCAAATTTCAAAGGGTGCCTTTTTCAAAACTGGCCTTATTGAAAATCTATTCGTGATATAACATGTTGTGCAAATAAATTCTTCCAAAAACTATTTTAGAGGACTATATCTATTCAGCACACTACATGAAAACGGGGCTTTAGATCCCCTATTACTCGGGTGACTATCAATGGAGGTCACTAAGAAAAAAAACCCTTCATCCCCCCTCACACTCGATCCCCCCTAATGTACCCCCTCACGGTACTGGAACTGTAACGCGTAGCACCGACCACCACTGCCTTCATTTTTATTCTTCCATTCCGCACTGCCTACAAAATATGCCTCCCCCCCACCCTCATAGTCCAACCCCCCTCGCGCCTGAACCCGGCCCGCATCGCCTGATCTCCCTCATCACACCACCTCCACCCATCTTCTGTCACCACCTCAATCATTGGCTCCCCTCCACTTCCACTCTTCTCTCTCACAACACCACCTTCAGATCCCCTACCTTCAATATTGGTATCGCTATTAGGTATTTTGTTACTTCCATTTGATAGTTTTGATTTTTGGGTATTTTACAGCACAATGTTGGCATGCATGAAGATTATATGAATATTATCTGTGTATAAAAATTGTGGAAATTGATGATCATGTGTATACAAGATTGTGTTCATGAATAATTAAGAAAAAATGTGTGTTAATAGTTTTTTTATAAGAATACATCACACTTTACTTTATGTTGGATGTTACATACAATGTATAGTCCAGGTATATCTTGACATGATTAATGTTAAGTTGTGTTGTTATTTGATTTTTTAGAAATATTGAGATTATATGTGTATCCCGTGAGAAAATGTTTGACGCTTGAACACATTTGTGTAAGTGTTTGTTATACTAATATTATTATGTATAATAGTTTTATTGATCTTCCAAATCGAATGTATAAAGAATATTTCGAAGGCATTATACAATTCATCGACATCACTAGAGGATCTAAAAGTGACTATATTTGTTGTCTGTGTAGAAAATGTTCAAATATACATCAATTAACATGAGATACCACGAGGGTGAACCTATTCTTGAATGGATTTCTGAAAAAATGCAATAGTTAAACTCATCATAAAGAAGAACATATTCATTCTCAAAATACAGATGTAGTTCATATTGATATTGATTTGAGGATGAATGATCCAATGCCTGAAATTATTACAAAAATGGTATGTGGGTTGGCTCCTGAAGGCATTGACATCCATAACATTGAGACTGGTGAGATAAATATGTGCTCTAGTGTAGATAGTTATTCAAGAATGTTTAATGATGTACTTGATGATGCAAAAAATGGAATTATGTCTAGGATGTACTTATTACAATAAATGTTCATTTATCATGGAGTTGTCAAATTTGAATAATTTTAATCATTGGTCAGACACATCATTTGACATGCTAATATAATTATGGAAAAAGGTTCTTCCTCTCAACGCGATGAATCTGGAGTCGTATTAACATTCCCGTTAGTTGAAAGAAAACTTACGTTTTACAAATGAGACCATATATGCATGTGAAAAAATTGTATGTTCATTCGAAAAGAAATATCCCATTTGGATATTTGTATGGTTTGTGGAAATTCCATGTGGATAGAGAAAATGAGAATTCAGACTCATCAAAGTCATACTGTGAAATAGGGAAAACTGATTATCGTAAAGCAGATGCATTACATTCCCCTAATTCTGAGGTCGAAAATATTTTGTGTGTCATCTAATGATTCTAATTTAATGAAATGGCATGTGTAAAGGAATAGAAATATTGATATGTTAAACCTCCTGGTAGACTCTTGTGCATGGAAGGATTTTGATAAGAGACACCTCGACATTGCTAAATATGTTCGTAATGTAAGATTGGGGATGACAGAATATGGGTTTAATCCATTCAAGTCTTTGGTTTGTGAAAATCATTTCCCTTGTCCTTTGGTTTCAGTTTCGTATAATCTTCCTATGTGGCTTTGTATGAAGCAACAATTTATATTAAATTCCACTCTTATTGATGGAGTTAGAACTCTGGGGGAATAATATTCATGTTTAACATCAACTATTGATTGATGAGTTGAATGAATTTTGGGTTGATGGTGTGATGACATTTGTTTGTGAAACAAATGAAATGTTAAAATTGCAGGATGATTTTTTGTGGATAATCAATGATTTCATGACTTATGCAAATTTACCACCACGTAGTAAAAATGAGGAAATTTCATGACCTTGTTGAAATAAAAGATAGAAATATGTATGGTTTAAACATTCCAAAAAATAAGCTTACATGGGTCACAAATGTTTTCTCCCCCCTCAGCACAGGTTCAGAAATGACAGAGTGTCATTTTATGGTTCTAGAGAGTTCAGCTTAGAACCAAAGATTATTACAGGAGTCGAAATGTTATCACATATTGAGGAAGAAAACAATCGCACAGTATATAAATTTTATGATTTAGTGGATCATCCATTATGTAATATTTGTGGTGCAGTTAGACAATAGATTCACAATTGGAAAAAGAAAATTATTTTTTACAATCTCCCCTATTGGAAAACTAACATTCTAAGGCACAATTTGGATGTCACACGCATTGAAAAAATTTATGTGATAATATATTGTAGACCCTTGTATTTGTCAGTTGAAAATCAAAGGACCATGTTAATGCATGTCGTGATTCGGAAGAAATGGGTTTAAGGAAACAATTTCATTTATAGTTAGTTGAGGGAGACAACGCATATATGCATGTTGCATAGTATACGTTGACTACAGGGGAGAAAGAGTCATTTCTATGCTTTTTGAATATGTTCAAGGTGCATGACTGTTACACTTCTAATATTTCAATGTGTGTGAATTTGATGATCCAGTTATTACAAGTGTTGAAATGTCATGAAAATCATATACTACTTTAGATGTTGATTCAAATCACAAATTGTGTTTGTTAATCCCCCAATGTTTTTCAACAATTAATTGAGATGAGTAATTTTTTTGACAGATTTTTTTAATAAATCAATGAATTCATGATTTAAAAAGTTTGTTGGACCAAATATTACTTACGCTTTGTAACTTTGTAAAACTATTTCCCCCTCATTATTTGATGTTATGGTTCACTTGACAGTGCAGCTAACTGATGATGTAATGGCTTCTGGTCAAATTCAATTCAGGTGGATGTATCCTATTGAGCAGTATCTGAATAAATTGAAATGATTTATATGCATCAAATCTTGTCTAGAGGCATCAATATCCAATGTTTATTTGTCTGATGAGTGTCATAATATTTTACAGAATATCCAATGGATATTGATACAAAATTACATAAGCCCTCTCAGATTCATGCCGGTCTTGTTGATGAAGGAACCACATTTGATAAAGACAACATCGAGGGGATACAATCACATTGATACTTCTAGTGAAACACTCCATTAGTTCAACCATTAATGCAGTAAGTGTCTTAACAATTTTATTATTTTACTTTTAATTGTTTTGTTTGCATATATTTTTAATTTAAACATTGAGATTGTTCATTTGTGGGAAACACATTAATAAGAAAACGAATAGATGTATCGTGCAACTAATTATCAAATTCAACAACCTCATTATGCTTCATTTCATTATCGGTTCAAGGATTTTGTACATATCAAATGATTTTCATTACGAATATGGTATTACAATAATTTGTTTATGCAGTAGTAATTATTGAATTCTGTGAATTTTGTTGGTTCATAAGTTGTGGGTGTCAGGTGACCCTTTATTAATTAAAGAATTTATCAAACTAATTGAGGGTACATGTGTAATGGATCGTCGTTACAAAGCTATAGATGCTAATGGATTTCTATTTCACATTAAAAATGATGACGACAAACGAGAAACACAAAATAGTGCCATAGGTTGTTCATTTAGAGATTCTGGTTAATACAATAGTCAATTTACAGATATAATTGAAGTTTTATATGCACACAGGTTGAAGTACATAATATTACAGTGTAATTGGGTTGATCTAGTGCATGGAAGTAAAGTCAATCAATATCAGTTTACAATGGTGAATCATAACTATATGTTATACATAAATGAATGAGTGGATAATGAACCTTTAATTTTGACTTCACAAGAGGAACAAGTATTCTTCGTTACTATTCCTTCAAATCCTTGTTGGAAAGTTGTTGTGAAAATTTCCTGGTGAGGGGTGTTTCTATTTGAACAAGACGAACACGAAACTGATCCTTTTGATAGCCAATATCTTGATCAAGATATCGTCATTCAATGTGAATAATATATTTATTGGGTCAAAGCTGTTGTTGAACGAGAATGATTGATTTGAAGGTTTAATAAAAGGTGAATATTTTTTTCCCGCCAAACCCGGACTGTCCACCCCCCACCCCTGACACCACCACCACAGATATCCCCCCCACGCACGGTCACCCCCAGCCTGGACAGCCCCACCACACCATCGGACAACACCCCCCACCCCTAGAGACCCCCCCCCCACACCCCTCAGACTCCCCCCCACCCCAGACACCCCCACCACGGACACCCCCACCCCCGGAAAACCCCCCACCCCGAACACCCCCACCACCCGGACAGCCCCCCCAGTCATTCTTAATGGCATATTAGTGTAACAATTTAATGACCAAATAGCCTAATGGTATATTAGCCTATTGAACAAATGGCCAATTGCCCAAATTCCCAAACACCCTAACAACCAATTTTGATATATATATATATATACACACTAAGTTAATAAATATGTCTAATTTTCAATTGCAATATTTAGTTTTTTCTTTTATATCTTATTGATGGTTTATTAAAGTAGATGCTTGGAATGCATTAGAGCTATTTGGATTGGTGTATGTGATGATGTATGTCCGTCATTTTTTGTTTTTGAGGAACCTGATGTTTATGCTATATTGAAATTTTTTCATTCTCTTTTTAACAATATTTTTTTGAGAAATAGTTTTTGTGATTGTAGGAAATGTGATGTATAAAAGTTTTCTTTAAAACACCAGTATTGTGGAAACCATGGGAGGTCCATATAAGATAATTTTTCATTATCCTATATCGACTGGTAATTGTACTATAAGGCCATCCAACAATGACATCCATTGGAAGACTCTATAGGACCACTTTCAAGTAGTGGTATATTCCTTTCCATTTCTCAAATAGTTATATTTCACTATTCAATAATAACATTTCTATGAGGTGTTATTGATGATGAAAATGTCGGTTTAATACAAAAATTACAGCATTAATTAATAAATTCATTATTATAAAATTATCTACCATGATCACTTCATAATGATATTAAGTTAAATTCATTTTTATTTAGAAAAAATTTACAAAAACATTTAAAAACATTTAATATGTCACATTTGAGATTTAAAAAATAATCCCAAGTAATTGTAGAATAGTAACCAACTAAAACATAGATATATTATTTACCTGCCTAACATTCAACACATAATGTTAAAAATAAATCCATATTGATATTTTATAATGGTTAAGGTAAGGATTGTTTTTTACTAAATTTTAATTAATATTTTAGATGCTTTTTATTTGGAATGAATCACAGAATCTGCCATTATCAAAACAAAGACAGATAAAATTAGAAACTAATAATTTCCTAGAAAATTTAAGTGAAGCATATATATTATATTGTCCATGTATTATTATCCATATCCATGATCATTTATCTTATCAATTAGACAATTCACATTCTATTTACACAAATAATTTTAATCCAAAGTATAACATTATTAGTTCTAGGTGTTCTAAATTTGAGAAATTTTACTTTAAAGATAGAGTAAGAATTGTAATAAAACTCAATATATAAACCATCATCATAGTGATGAGAGATACTTATTAGGTTATGCTTTAGTCCTTGAATATATAATACTTTGTTGATTCATAGAGTACTAGGATCTCCAAATGGTCCAACTCCAACTATTTTTCCTTTTGAATTTCCACAAAATGTGACAACACCTCCATCCATTTGAGTTAACATGTGATTGGTTTTATACATTTCTACTGATGTGCTTGGAATATCTGATATCCATATACCATATATCGTTTTTTCATTATCCTCCTACCTAAAATAGAAAATAATAATTTTTTTGGCACACACATATTCTTGGGTCCTACAGCGTCATCTAGCAGTGATCTAAGAATCCTGATCAGATTTATTTCTCCGTAATTCATATTACTTGATTTTGATATACATTTTGAATGAAATGTCCATTTAATAGCAATGATTTTTTTTATTTCAAATAAAAATTATTAGTGAACAGAATTTTTATTCCACAAAATTGAGAGGAATAATAATTTGAATTGGTCAAAAAATAGTTTTTATATAATTTTGATTTCTCCCCATTGCTTCATATTCAAAAGCATTCACTTCTAAGGACATGGTTTCCATGAATTTCATATAACACATTTCCTCCATTGTTAAAATCTATTTCACTACATTTATAGGATTCTACTTCATCCAAAAATTCACTATTATATCCTTATTGATCAACACAAATTGATGTAGATGAGTTGATTTTTCAAATAAGCTATTTATGTTTTTTTAGGTGGGTATCTCCTTCACCTAAAAGAAAATTATTAAAAGTTTTCCAGGATTTGATATTATTTAATGGGGAATCATAATTTTATTCTAATATAGAATAGTAGGAAGACAATTTATTATATGATAAATAACTAGTATTAGAAACAGTAGAGTAATAAGTTTGTAACATTTCCTCTTCATCCATGAATCACGTTTTAGATTTTGGATTTTATTTCTCATTATGTGAATTAGAAAATACAAGGATAATGGAGTCTTATGATACACTCTACATAGATTTCATTCCACCTTTTTTACTCATCATTTGTATTCATATGATATTTACTTTCTGGACAATTCATTTCATCTTTCAATTAAGGTTAATCAGGTAAAATTTGTACCAATTTTTTTCATTCATAGTATCTAACATCTCTGGGTTATTTATAATCATTTTATGGACTATATAATGCCTCTATACTTCTTGTAAAATTTTCTGAACATTTTGGAAATTTGATCTATTTCTATTCAATATTTTAGGAATCTGGTTTTTTTCTTGACTTCATTATTTATTATTTTGTGATGCTTCTGATATGTCATCATCAGAGCAATATATTCCATCATCAGTGTTTTTTTATGATCATCAACTTTGGCCTTCTTTTTTTCTTCATACATAATTAGTGTCCCAAATAGTCCATTCATTTTTGGATTCATGACGAGAAATGATTTATGAATAGAAGAAGATGTATCATTCCATTTAAAGGATAATACGCTATGTATTTTCAATGATGGGTCAGATTGTTTAATGGGTTCTCATAGTGTTGAAATATTTTTGAAATAATTTTAATCATTTCATTCAGCTGTATGATTTTTTCACCATAAGTCATTCTAACATTCTCAAAATTTAGTTCTATTGTAGCAAACCACATATATCTACCGTTATGAATTTTTTCAAAATAAATTACTACAGTTTTCCAGATTTCATAGGCATTTCGACAATACGATACAAGATTAAATATGTATAGTCTAGTACCACAAATAATATAATTATTTTTTTAATTAATATCATACTCGACATATACATCAGTAGTTGAAAAGAATGTTTTCTCAGTAATTAATTAGTAGTAATGATTTTTAAGTAGATGTTGAATACCTTATTTTTTAGATAGATAGTAATATGAGGTTTCCAACACCCATAATTTTCACCATTACATTGTGGATCATGTAAAATTTAGAATCATTCTATCAGATCATCCATGTTCATCTTTTTATTGACCTTATAATTTTGTCTTTCTATATATTTATCTAAAAATATCTATTCTAATACAAATTCTTATGTAATAATAATACAACTTTACACAACTGGCAGTGAGTTATGTATTTTCAAAAATCATCACAACTATGGATTTCGACACCCTCTATGATTTATGCAGATAAGAAATGTTCACTTATATAATGAGTATTTGTAGAATATGAACAAAACAATAGAACATATCTTCTTATAGTGCGTCAGAGAACAAAAATTCCCTAGTCCACTCCACTAATCACTCTCATTGGATGCTTAGTGGTTTCACTAGAATGGTAAAAATTTCACAAGACTATGAATTCATATCTGATTGTAGGCAATTGAAACATTTATAAAGAATACTAATAAAAAATCCTTCTAGTTCTATAATAACGAACGAGTTATCCATAACTTATAATGAGAAGCTGATACTCCACCACAACATGGTCCGAGAAGATGAAAATCAATTTAATCAAAAAAAGTTGGATTTGCTGATTCATGTTTCTATTAATTATTAGAGCTACAATAACTGAGAATAGATGGATCATCTTATTCAGAAATGAATGTCCTCAGGAATGGATTTTTATGAAGTGATCATGGTTCAAAATTATAATTCATTTTAAAAAACTAGTAGCATTAATCTTATAATAGTATGAGGTATAAAATGTATTTCTCGAAATGGTAGTCTCTACTACAAAGTCAATCATTTATCTCAGAAAAACATATGAGAAGATATTCACCACAATGTAATCTAATGTAAATTTTTTTATCGTGGATATCTTGAACCTTGAAATGTTACACTAGAAATATATATAGAGGAAATTGTGTCTTCGATATTATTTATCCAATATATTGGCCAGACTAATCAACGAAATTCAAATCCAATTTTATTAGGGGACTCATAACTTACCTTAACTGTAAGAGATAGTTTCTATGAAGAATAAGGTACATTTAAACAATCAAAAAAATGATCAAATTAGTCTTCAATTCTGACGTTACAATAATAGTCATATTAGATTGAAAATGAGGATTAAATAACATCCCCATTGAAAACACAACCTAGGGTTGAACTGCATAGTGCAGTGTTCCATTTCATATCCTAGGGTTCATTTACATTGTGTTTGGTTCCTAACAATGTATGGTTCATTAAAAATAAATTTATCTTCACGTAATTTAAGGAATAATAGTTGAATAATGATGCTAATAAATATGTTCACATTATTAGAAGTTGATCCTGAACGTAGCATTGGTTAACCATACATTCAATTTCATGAACATTGGGTATGAACAATATTTCCAGATCCCAATAGAGGGTTTCTTGTCCCTAGGTTTTGAAAATTCATAGATCATAAGGATTATGATACAAAATATAACTATTTTGAGTAGCGTAGGGTTGATATCATACGTTAACATTAACTATTCTACATAACATATGGATAATGAAACATAAGTTCATTTACCGAATGTAGGGTTTGTAATAGGGTTTCCAAATCAATTCATGTAATTCTAAATTATGTTAACAAAGATATAAATTCTGACTGACACACTTAATAATACTTCATTAGAAAAAAAGGTATTTTTTGTATCAAATTCATAATATATTATAAAGTTTTTATGAGAAAAATTATTCCCAACACAACCATAGCTCTTAACAAGATTAAAAAAATCACAATATTCCCAATAAATTTTCCCATGTACTATTGTGGGTCATAACATATTTTAATTCAATACATGTTGATATAATTATATACATGATTAAAGATCATATAACTTAAATTATTTGAAATTGATAAATTCAATTTATTAGTTTGGGATTACGAAACATTATTGATTCAATACATTGAAAACTACCCTTTAAATATTGTCATGTGAATTATCATTAGCAATCATTTTCTTATTTTAAAGGTCAATAGTGAAAATTTTTTAATCCAATTATATGGACATATTGATCGCAAAAAACGAAATAGTTTTTTTATATATTTTTTATAATGGATGATTCTTCACATTCAATATTAGAAAACCAAAAAATCTTTTTAAATATTATAACGATCAAGGAGATGAGTGTGATGCATAATTTAGTGTAGTTCTATGTGAAAGATTTAGGGAGATATATTCGAGTTTTAGTATTTTTCATTCTTGATAAAGAGACTCTTTTTTCATTATATTTTAATGATATTGAAATTAAATTACACTAATTTATGTTCCTTATGCAAAAATTTCTTCTATAACAGTATGTATATAAAAATTAGATGATCCAAATTCGATTGGATGATGTATTTTTATTTATTTCATATTTTATAGTTTTATTGGTGAATTATTTTTCAATTTATATGTTTTCTTATGATAATATGTATCACACTACTATTTTGAATTATGTTATTAAGTCTTTGTAGATGAAACTATGAAGATCAATATTTTACTTGACCGAGGTGGGATATAGTTTGGTTATAAATCTAGAATCGGTGTATAGTATAACAAAGTTTTTATATATAATTAATGGAAGGATTAAGGATTCACATGACCATCAAATATTTTTTAAAATTCTAAGAGTTTAATTTATATATTTTTATATTAGAATATGTATTTATTTTTTTCTTAATTATGGAGATAATTTTTTTAGAGGAAATATAATTTCATCATATTTTACATTATCGGTTAATTTAATTATATTAGATTTTGAGGATTGATATCAGTTGTCAATTCTTTCCCTAAGGTATCTAGTTCATAATCTCTTCCCCATATCATATAATTTATGGTTTTATCATTTTAATTTATATATTATTATTTTGGGATACATTGATATTTAGAATTATGTGACATTCATGGATAAAATTATTTTTATTGAAGATAATATTAAAATTAAAATGTGGATTATTATTTCTATAGATGTATCATGCTAGAGACATGGGGATTTAGTTTAATATATGATTTTATTAGAAAACCGACCAACATATAATCTTAAACATGTAAACTAAAACAGTTCCTCTAATTAATAGTAAATATAGATATAAAAAGTGTACAATATAGGAGAAGAGAACAAATCCATGAGACATATAACGTCAATCCAAAAGGACAAACATAAAAATAATACAAGAAAAGGTAAAACCATTATATGTAGGTGACCATATGTCCCCACCATCACAAACAAATATATAGGTAATGAAAACATAGAGTTGATTGAGAAAAAATGGAGAACACCCGTTTTATGACTCATTGAAAATAATATGTCAAATTTAAAAAAATGAAAATTTTTGGAGGGTGATCTATTTCATAGGTGGATATCACTAAATAAAATATATAAATGATTAAACTATGAATCCATTAGTTCATTAATTATACAAAAAAACCCAATTTGTGGAAATTTCAAAAAGAAAAATATTCTATAAAAATATCTTATAGTATCATAAAAATAAAATTCAAATTAAAATAAAATTATAATAACAATATTAAATGAATGATAAAAAAATAATGAATAGAATTATCCATGGAAAACAAAAATATTTAAAAGCATGTGAGTACTCAAATATAAATTCCATAATATAAAATATGAAACCAAAATATATCGCACTGTATCATAGGAAAATACATCCACAAACATCTAGAGAAACACTATTCAATTAATATTGTGAATAATATTGATATTTAGTAACACCACAATATATTTATATCATATAATAACTCTTAGTTGTTTTAAACTCAGTATGGTTTTCATATATCTATAATATTAACCAAATATGGTTCCCCACATGAAATATATCCAAAACATATAAAAACCCATGTTTAAAAATTATAAATCATTTTCAAACAAGAAAACTCCATTCACATGCTTTAATATCAAATTTTTATATCATTATCATTGTTGTATTATTTCAGGAGATTCATAATGTGAATAAACAGTTTCTAAATAAAATCCCGATTAAATCCAAGTTTTCTATTTTTCACATTATTCATAACATTAAAATTAATTAATTTTAAAAAATAAACCATATTAATGAACAATTGTTTTAGTAAATCATGGTTTATAATCATTTTATAGTGGTGAAGACCTCACTACTGGGGATAAACTTGTCGAATTTAAAAAAATAGATTGGTTTTGAAGATAATTGGTCCACATGATCAATGATCCAAAAAATAAATCATAAATTACCTATTAATATATATATATATATATATATCACCCCATGATAGTTCCAATATAATAATGGCACGAGAGTCCCAATGGTTATATTTGATGTGGTGAAGAAATTAAATAAAAATATAACATATCGCGCTGATATCCAAAAATAAGGAAGAGAAATCACGTATTATTCATGAAAATTATCAATAATAGATCCATGAGAGTATATAACAATACTATGAAATATTTTTAAAGGCATAAAGCTAAAAATGTAAATCAACTGTGTTAAATTCCAAAATTTATTAATCCCTCATCGGAAACATGGTTACACAAAAAATTCAATGGCCACATGTTGCCCACATCCCCTCTGAATACCAAACGACAAGGTAACATTGGGAAACAACATGAGTTTTCAAATAACAATCGTGTCTTATTTCTTTGATGGGACCAAAAATAGTTCACCCATATAGTTTTTTTAGTGACTCGCAGTGTTAGACAACCCATTATTTAAGGAAACAATTTTACTCTGGAATATAATGTTCTCTTCTTCATGGATAGAAAATAATTACAAGGAACAATGTTTATATATTACATAACTACACATGTTTTTTATACATAGAAATTAAATAAATTTAGATTAATATTCACTAAATTTCACTAACATAGTTATGAAAAATGTAATGGTATTATTCCATTAGAAACATGGAAACATATATTAATAATGTATATATTATCTATATAGGAACACAATTATTTATTCGTAACATGAATCCTTTTTGACATGTCATTATTATTACCTTTCTTCGTATCTGGGAGAAAATAAACATAAGAAAATGGTGAGATTATAAACTCAATTATTAAAAAATTGGAGATCTCGGTGATTTCCTAATCACGATATGTGAATAATTTGATAAGAACAAGAACATAACATTTGAAAATAATTCCCTTCAAATACTATAACATAATCAATATTCATGGGAAAATATCTGTATTTTATAATACATGAAAAAAATAACATGATCCCTCAGGGAATAACATTTTCAAAAGACAAGGAATGCTGGAATATATATAACAATAGAAATTCATTTACTTATTAGTCATGAATACTTTCTATGACTATCATTGTAGATTGGGATCCCTCCCAAAAAATTGCATTAGTAAAGGATTTATCCAATTCCTATCATAGCAAAATGGGTTAACTCCCCGAACCATTTTAGTATTCAATGTTCACATCTAAGACTATAATAATAGAAAATAAATATTACTTATCTGAGTTCACTAACCAATATGATATTTTATATATTGTGAGATATAAATCATTTCCCAATGCATGGGAAGGATATATAGGTCCCACTAATAATATAGTGTAAACTCATCATATTTATTATATATTAACATAATAATTTATCATATAATAAACCATGAAAACAAACGAATTTCATGAAATTTTAATCATATAATAACAAATGGAAAATGACCATGTATCATTAATATCCTGTAATCATAAACACTACCCAACAAAACAAATAGTAATGATTGTATCCCTAGATTATATTACCATTAAAAAATAAATATCATTAAATAAGTTTATATTAGAGAGAAAATTATTTTTAAACATTACATGAACTAATTTATGGGGAAGATATACTTTCCCTTTATAAATATATTTTTCAAACTGTGAAATTAAAAAAAAATAGATGAAAAAATAGTTATATGATTTGAAATGATTATTAAAATAATTAACCCATCCTGATTATAATAAAATACATACATGATGTACATGTTAATAAAAGATTCATAATATATTTTTTCCATAATGGTCACAATGTACCAAATTTTAATAAAAAATAATGAGAATCATTTGACACCATTTTATAAAAAGTAAAATATTGGTAGAAATGGTTTTAACCTAATTTATGGAAGTTATGAAAAAAATTAAATATTTTGTTAAATTAAAATTCGAGAGAAATAATTCCCAATAGATACTTAATCATAAACAATCCCATATAATGATGATATTACAAAATAAAAATTTACTTAAAGTCTCATCTTTGGTCATTCATATTAAATCATCATATGTAATAAATATTAATTTTTTAAAGATTTATTCCGAAAATTTAATTATATAATACAATTTAGGATTTATTAAAAACATTTTTAACCATTTTATTAGTAATTTATTATTAAATTACCTATTCTGGGTAATAACTGCTTCGTTTTTTATGGATGTTTCATTTTGGCCTTTCCAGTCCATATATACTATTCACGGTCAGATTATTTTAATAATTTTAATCATGTTATGAACATAATATATATTAATTATATAAATAATTATACTCATTTATAATATCTAATGACCTAAAAATTAGTTACATCATTCATGGATATGGTGGGTTCTACGTAGGCATAAACATTTTTTTAAATATTCCACTGATGGAATGAAAGAATGTTAAATAAAAATTCACCATTAAATATTAATTATAGAAACATATGTATCAAATATATTTATAATATATATCCTACATAACATCGATGTAATATTAAAATGTAAAATAAATCATGTCACTTCCAGTTGGTCCTACTTCATATGTATGCAGAATCAACGTTATAATTTTCCAATGTTTTTGTTGGTAAAAATATAAAAAAGATATCATAATTAAATAATTATAATTATTTATTATTTATTATATATAATCCTCATAACTATAATAATAAAACTCCAAAAAAATGTTGCGAAAACTGAATTGTATTTATTTATGGAGGTGGTAAGTAGTACATAGATAAGAGTGATACTTTCACTTGTTGTTTGATGGGAAAGAGAACATATAATGGTGTCTTAATAACAATAATAAAATTAAATAATATTCAATATAAAAAATATTATATATATATATATATATAATTTATTTTTTGAATGTATTAAAGTGTAGAAAATAGAATTGATATTTTAGTGGGATTACCACATCATCAAGACGACTCCTTTAGATAACCTCTAAAGGGATTGAGGATTGGTATATTGGGAAGAAAAAAAACTAAAATTTTATATATGGGTGTTGAGAATATTTTTTTAAATATATTTATAAATCGAGAACCCTAAATTTTTTTAATTAATTGAGGGTGATCTTTTCCTTCAATAATGGATGTGAGGGACATTATTGGAATTTCTATAAATATTTAAATATAATTAATCTATTTTAGAGAAAAATAATTAAAAATATAAAATAAATTAATATTTTATGACATTTCATAATATATTGTATCACCATTATTCTTATTTTATATTTTTTAAAATAATTTAATATATTAATAATCCCATAAAATATAAGTATAGTCAATATGGATACTATTCATTACATTGAATTTAAAATTAATAGGAAAACAAGTAATTTTATATGATATTATTTTATTATATCATAAAATTGTGATGGTAATCTATAGAATTCCTTTATCACCAAACATATTTAAATGTTATTTATTTTAATATTCATAACATTAATTTTTTATTTTTTCCACTAATTGAATAAATAGTACATCAGTGTTGTGTAAGAATATAAGTCCATTATTTCATTAGTATAAATTAAAAATGAATTACCAATATGAATATAAATATATTATATTTATGGATAAACTTTATATACTAAAATACCCTATGGATTACACCACATTAAAAATTTTATAGTGATTAAAAAAATTTCTCTCACATTTATTACTTTTCAATAAATAAAATACTATATTGGACATAATATTATACATGTGGGTCCCAAATTTCATTAATAATACACTTATATTATTATAGACAATATATTTTTAGGAATAAATATTTAGGTAAGTTTTGGGTCATTTAAAAATTCATATAAAATTATTTTTAATCACCAATTTTAAGATTTACCCTTTATCGTCCTGACAAAATTTATAATGTTTTTTATTCTTATTTTATAAGAATATCATGGTGTTACATTATACCCCCAACAAAAATTATGTTTTAACTCTTAATTCGTTACTCGGATTAAAAATGACAAGGATACCTCTTCCTCAACCAATACTCAACTACACACATAAATTATAAAAAAATATTGGTTAAAAAAATATTCCAATTAGGTGATCTTTTTTTATAAATTTATCTATACAATCCTAAATCTAACGAATTTATTTTATCATAATAAGGTTGTTTCTCTAAAATTATTACCTCTTAATTTTTTACATGTGAATGTTCATGTATATACTTCTCATGTGAAATACACAGAAAATGACATTAACATTAGTGAGATTCCATGTAAGCACCATTCAATAAGATATCATCCCAGTAGAAAATATAATATAAAAAAGAAAAATATACATGGTTATATGATTCAAATTCCTTCTAAATATGATCACTCTCTTCGAGGGATATATTTATAGGAATAAATTTTCTCCTACAACAATATCCAAATTTTTCTGACGATATTTAGCATATTTTTTCGACTGTATGTTTTTATTACGTGTTGTTGAATATATCTAACCTTTTATACAGTTTTAATCAACTATAATAGGTATCAATATATTTCCTTCCAATGATTGTTTCCCTCGTGTTTTAGTTCTTCACATCATACAATAGAGGCCTTAATAAGAATCCACTAGAACCCTAGAGTGAAATATATTATTTTCGGAATATTATACCATTGGAAGGAGTTAATCCCAAATAACACAAATATCCTTTGAAAAACCTATCAACATGTATTCGAGATTTTTAAGGGAAATATTGGACTGGTCAACTATATTAAAATGTTAAGATTCTCTAAAACATTACACTATATCTAGAGTCTATAACAGACATTCCAAACCAATGAGGTAATCCTCTTATACCAATCATATAAAATAAGAAGTGGAAATTTATTAAATATTACCACATCAACATTATATATTCTAGAAATATGACCAAGTTAGAAATACTATCTAATAGAATTCAAGTTTTATTAATTTTTATGGATAATGATAGTAAACCATAGTTCATTATACACTTTAGATGTCTTGGGTATTTTGATGAAACAATTTGGGGTTATTCTTTCCCATATCCATTAATTAATGGAGAAAGGTGGTAAAACCCCATTAGAAATATATATCTAATAATTAAATTTCAAATAAACCAACCACTTAGAAAAATAATCTTCAATATCTCGCTTTATGATATCCCACCAAAAAAATCGTTCAAGGTCTCTATATATCATTTTACTTACATTATGAATATAGAATTATGAAAATTGAGACAAATTCAATAGATCCTTCTTAATATATACTATGGGTGTGTTTCAGAAATTTTATTTGAACTATATAATTCATAGAAAACCAAGGTTGTAGTGTATAATACTTTACACCTTTTTTTCATCTCTACATCATCCTTCTATGCCTATTTAATTCTTACTTAGATTGATGGATGAACAATCATTTGAGCCGTAAAATATTTCTCCCATTATATTAATATTTCTTACTCCATCCTTTATAAATAAATAAATATTGGATATTATTTTATCATCATCATATAAAAGTTACCATGATTAATAAATATCTAATCATCCACCTCGTTGTCATTTTTTAGGGTTATGAGGGATTGAGTACTCATTATTATTTATTAACTCCAACAATATTCTTTTGTGAATGTCAATATTTTTTTGGTTAAAATATACCATAAACATTAGTGATCAATATATATGTCAAACTTTTCTCTATAGAGATAATTCCCCAAAATAATACAAAAGATAGCTTTAAATCATTAGTTTGGTAACTTTTCTGATGGACCATCAGTTGTAATACGGTATACGCTATAACCATATCCATTTCCGGATAATGCATACCATAAACCTCTTGGATGATTTACTATAGATCACAATCCATTCTACATTATTGGGTAGTGTGTGTACAGGTACACTAGCCATCCATGTATTAAACTCTTTGAAATTTACTTCACACTATTCTATCAATATAAACATAACTATTTTATTTGTAATAATGTGGTCTGGATTAGGTAATCAAAAGATATAATTCATAAAATTATGTTAATATCTATACAAACCAAGGAAAATATGGATTTCAGTTACCATGTTTTGACAATGCAATTTATTAATGTCTTTAATCATTCAAGGATCCATTGTTATATCATCACATTAGATTATATAACTTAAAAATGAAAATATTTGAATCGAAAATTCTCACTTGGTATGTTTTTCATATATATTATCGTTCATTAGATTTATAAACACAATATTTATGTAATTATGATGATTTTCCATTCCCTATGAATGTAAAATTAAATTTTCTATAATGAATTCCATAAACTGATCAAGATAATATCTAATGATTATATTCATTATATCTATGAAGATTATTGGGAAATAAAACGAACAGAATCCATCACTATAAATTCATAGTGTCCAAAACATGTATGTAATGTCCTCCTATTTATATCCTCCTTCTTGAACATAAAATGAAGGTATATTGAATAAAGGTAAAAAAATGGAATGGTTTTGAGGGATGCATAGTTGATTAAATATGTCATCAATATGAGGAAAACAATACTTTTTCATGATAGTTATCATTTTTATGTTTTTAATAATCAATTTAGAGTAATATTTATCCATTGTCATTTGTAAAAAACTAATAATGTCCATCCAAT
Source organism: Viscum album (assembly GCA_963277665.1). Taxonomy (NCBI): domain Eukaryota; kingdom Viridiplantae; phylum Streptophyta; class Magnoliopsida; order Santalales; family Viscaceae; genus Viscum; species Viscum album. The sequence continues at coordinate 820,861,996 of OY728161.1, forward strand.
GGTGTCACACTATGTTGTGTGAATATTTTATAAATATTCTAATATTGTTACTTCTTTAATTGAATCATCACAGCTGGTTAAGTTTAGTCCCAATTCATCGAAAAATTCATAGAACCATGTATGAGTTATATTGAAAACATGACATCCAAATTGGGTCGAAGACATGGAAATTGATCTAGAAAGAGATCAGAAAACTCCCATAAAATATGTGATTCTGTAAAACTGAGTTTCTCCCCAACAATCTATTATATATAACCTTTATGTATATGAATTACAACCATAATAATTGAAGAAAATTTAATTGGATGTCTGTATTCATCCATGCATAATTAAATAGATATATGTTCATTTATAATATGAGATGTGACTACCTTTCTTCATAAAATTATATGAACATCACATATAGATATAAATTACATGTTATGAATCCCTTAAAATTAAAATAAAGAGATAATAATAATATTATATTGACCAACATTCCAACATGCATCTGTTGGAAGATAAATATATGTATTAGATGATATCATTATTTCATTTAGAGTTTTCATGGATTGCTCCACATATAATTACTCCGGAGATACACTATTTCCAATATAAAATTACATAGAATAAAATGAATCAGTGGTTCCAAAATTAATTAAGACATTAGATGTTCTATATTGTATCTAAATCATGACATATTCTTATATGAAATCATATGTTAAACCAAAATCATTGAAATATTTATCAAAACTTTAGGATTATATAACATATAAATAGTATTATCCCTTAGGATTTCCCATTATATTTTCCAATGGTTAAAAATCCCATCATATAATACAAACTAATATGACCCATTATTTTCATACATATATAAGTCATGTTTCCTGATTACTATTCTATACATTATACATTTAAACAAATTTTGGATTGTAAAGTTGTGGTGCTTTTGAAAACCTAAAAACATATCCACTGGTTCATAAAATATCTATATCATCTCCCACAAATTAATTCATAACTAGAAAATTGTGTGATATATCATATTCAGTTCCATTATTCATATCGTAGTTAAAATAAAAAGAATAAAATAGTGATCTAAAATTCACAAAAAGTGTATGAAAGGTATATATAATTGATTTCAAAATCATAAAATGATCATAATGAAACAATTAAATAAACATAACATCTTAAAACAAAATACTGTATATAGTATATCTTAATATTGTTTGAAGGACTAAATATTTTATTTTTTGGGGAATGAATCATAAAAAAATGATCCATGGGGGAATTACAATGGTAGAATACATGGATTTTTGGATAACAAAAAATCGAAGAGAATCATTTCCCCAGTAGTGAGAACACATTTACAAGACATTCATATTAGATTGGTTTCAATCCATGAACTATTATAGTCGTTAATGTTCACTTTTAATACAATAATAGTGGTATGGGTTCACTTTGAAAACCATCATAGTATTCAATGTTCATATCACTTTCATCCATAATTGATAATGTCTATTTTTTAACAGAATTCACACCCTCTTCCAGTCTGTTATATCCCTTGAGATATAAGTTGGTATACAATGAATTGGATGGATATATAGGTCCCACACACAATATAATGTAAATAGTTCATAACTATTACTCATGTACATAAATCATTAATTATATTAGAAACTATTAATTAAATGGTTTTCATAAATATTTCATCATATCATTACTTGTTGAAAATTAACAAGTTTAATAAATTTCATGACATAGTAAACATTATCCAACCAAATAAATAGTTAGTATTTTATACATTGATCATATTACTTGTAAATAATATTTCACATAAAATAATTTATTTTTATATAGAAAATTATTTTTGTTGATGACCTGAAATAATATTTCAGAAAAATATGCTATCCAATTTGAAAAAAATCTTTGAAAAGTTGTGTAATTTAGGGGAACCCATTTCCATTGAAAAGTACCAGGTAATCTATTAGATATATATTTAAATTATTAAGGACCCATTGCAATAAGAAAATACTCTAATGTCGTATAATTTGAAAAATAGTTATTCGATATTGTTTATCATCAAACACAAAAGGATCCTTATTTGGAAAATTATAGGAATATTACATTCAAACCATTTTGTAAAACATAAAACATTGTTAAAAGTGATTTCAAAAATTTGTAAGAGAATATTGAGTTTTGTAATGATGTTTTTTCAGAAAACTTGTATGTGGAAGAAAAATATTTCTCATCAAATAATTAATCATTAAAACTCTTTAATAGTGATTTGATTTTTACATACATACATACACCAAGTCTCACTATTCTTTATTCGCATTCTAACCCATTATATAATAAATATGTAGTAATTATAAATTTATAAAATAAAATTAATTCAATCATACTATATATTATTTATTTATAACATATTATCACATATTTGGCATTAATTACTATTAATGTATTTGTTCTGGATGATAATTACATCATTTTCGAAAAAATATTTCTCCTTTGTAGTCATAATACTTGAACATTGTTCATAGTCCCAAGAGTTCATAATATTAATGAAGGAATGAAAATAATATTTATTTATTATCTACATATTTATAATCATTTATAAAATTTAGAAACAGATACATGAATTACACTATTCATGGATACGGTAGGCCATGTGTACACAAGAACACTATTTTCATTTGTTTATTGATTGAATTAAGGAATGATAATTAATAATTCCCATTTAAATAATAAATATTATATCATAAATAAAATATATTTTGATAAAATAAATTATAATTAAAATTATTGTAATAATTTAATGCAAAAAATAATAACATCTCTTCGTGGAGGTGGTAGTCCACACGTATGCATGAGAGATGTTATCATTTTTCAATAGTTTAAATGGTCAGAAACCAGTTATGTTGTATTAATTAAATCATTTTAATTATTCCATAAATAAAATATATAAACATTTTATACATCATAATATTGTGCCATTGTATATATTGGTGAAATATAAATTGTTTCTCTGCGTAGAGATGATGATCTGTATGTACGCATGAATGATACATTAGCTTTTTATTTCATTGGAAAGATGGAATATAATAGTGTTTTCATAATCATATTAATTATTAAGAATGTTTAAGACACTAGATATATTATTTTATGATAAATATAATATATTTAATGTATTTTAATAATAGTATAAAATAAAGGCAATCAGATTGAGTGATTAGCTCAACTTCATGTAACAAAATATGCGATGACATCCACTTTTATAACGGATTTGGGGATATCATTTTTGTAATTTCACTAATGATTAAAATATATAAATACTCTTCTAGAGAAAATTATTCAAATTTTCCAATAAATTCCCATGGGATAATATTTAATACCCTACATTATTTTCTTTATTCTTATTTAATATTTTTATTAATTTAAATAATTTAATATAATATTAACCCCATAATTTTTTTATTTTTGTCAATATTGATATTATTCATTATTTTGACATTAAAAAAATTATAAACATCAAAAATTTAAAAACTATTTTATTATATCTAGAAGACAAAAATTTAATCTATTGTTTATTTTATTATTTTAAATGTCTTAAATTATATCTATTTTAAAATATAGAGTATCAATTATTTTTTATCCAATAATTGAATAATTACAACAGTAGTACTGTGTAAGAGTTTTGGGAAATTATAAAATCAATATGAATTTAAAAAAATGAAAATGAAGAAGTTAAATAATATATATTTAAAAATAATAATTATATTTGAACAAATCCCCTAAAAATACTATATTAATTTTTTTTAAAAGTGTTTTACATTATGACTTTTTTTTAAATTTTTGTATAATGGTCATTATATTATCATGTTTATCTAAAATGTAAATAATTTGACCACATAAGAATAATGGTCAATATAGAATTACAAAATAATATTAATGTAAGATTTTAGGTAATTTGATATTTTATATCATTTTATTTACAATCATTACTAACCCGTTTTACACATTACTATAGTTACAAATATTACTACGTTTACAAATCATTTCTTCAAAAAATATATGGAAACCATTTATAAATTTTGACCAAATTATTCCAAATGATGAAAATAATTTAAATATTAAATAAAATTAAATTTATAATATAATTTTTAAATAAATCCTTTAATCCATAACGAAGCAAAATTTTGAAGAGAAATACATTTTTCAGTACAAAAATGTTTTCACACCAAATTCAATCATAAAATTTAATAATTGGACTATAGATAATATAATAGATATAATTTTACCTATATTATATTTATAAAAATTGTTACATTTATGATCCTTTAAATAAGTATACAACTTTAAATAAAAAGCTATATTTTTTACTATTTAGTGGTAAATTTATATTGTTATAAAAATCCCCAAAATTTACACCAAGATAACATTGATATAATAATTTAAAAAATCAATTTATTTTTTCATTTAAATTTTCTTTTGAAAAATATTTATATTTTTTCCAATATAAATAAATTGAAATTAATTTTTGAGGAAAAAATTATTAATTAATGAAATGGACTCACTAAAAATTCTTATTATATTATAAAAATTTTCAAATTATTTTAATTTTAGTTGGAAATTAATATTTATTTACTAAATTAGTTAATCATATTCATATCTCCTAATCAAATGTATTTTAAATAACATAATCATATTATTTTTATAATCATGAAATGTTCATTTAAACTCATTATTAAATGCAAAAAATGATATGTAACAAATCAAATTATTTTTATAGAAATATTTCAGAAACAATATATAGTTTTTACACAGTACCCCTATCTTATTTTCTCCAATTCTGTAAATATTCATCCCCTAACTCCTAATTTCCATTAATTACTTCAATTGGATGATGTATGATAAAAAATTATAAAGCATGTCACTCAAATAGTTTAAATGTTATCCATACCATTAATCAATCCCTATAAAATAGTGATCAAGAATTAGTAATTTCATAAATGTAATCCCACTACTACCTCATCAATTATTAATCCTTACATTTATTATGGATCTCTAGACCTCGATTCCATAATAAATTGGATAGGTGAATAAATTTAGTCTTTACCACCTTATACTGACAATTTATTATTTAAATTGGTTTCTTGAATATATTTTCATTTGTTAAAGAACAATTGTGTGTCATTAATTCACATCATAACGGCCGGGTTGTTACATAATCATCTAGAGAACCTGAAACACATCATGAATTGAAATTAAGAGGAATAATAATTTCAACTAATAATCCACATTGCAACGTAAATCAAAAATATAAACTGGTAAAAGACATTGTCATCATCATTACATGTATTCCCATTCAATAATGTCCTATATGAGGTGAAAATATGAGAAGACATGATCAAAAACAAAGAAATACAATGGGAATTAATGAAGGTCCACATTGGAATTATAATGACTCTATGTTTCACTCTCATATTCCAAATCAACTATACATGTTTTTACCTATTGGGAAATTATTTTTCATACAAAAGACCGCTCACCCAACTCTATCATGATAAAGGGAGATTAAAATTATTGTCTATAAAATGTTTTGAAATGTTATTTTTTAATAAAATCCCTGTAAATATGTTTACAGTGAACTTTTTCAAATGGAATATTCAACTCTCATGAACCAACAATGTCAACCACACATTCCCAAAGCATATCGTAAATATTATGAAAGGACCACTCAATATGTAAACTCACATGAGGGGATCAAACCACTTATAAGATTAACTGGGTACCCATCACCTATTATGAAAAAATTTGAAACATAATATGTAAAATTTGACTCCAAATCCAAAATACATTTGGAATGAAATCCGTGAATATAATTTTACACATAGATATAAAAAATTACCTTATCATTCACCTTCATAATCTCTTTTCTGGGATTGAAATGACAATATTTCAAATTTTAATCACTCAACACTCAAATCACGTCCTTTCTAATAGGTGTCCATGATATCACGTTGAATATATCTATATATAACAAATCCCACATTAGGACTAGAATTACTAAGTTTTGAAATAAACAGTCCACCCTCAGATTTTCGTAACTAATATTGTGGAATTAATTAATTAAAGACATTATTATTAAAATCTATCACCTTATCATGAAAAAAAACTAACCAAATTTCATATAATGATTCATCTTCGTACTTCCAGTGGGTGTAGAAAAACATGACTATTTTCCACAATATATCAATTAATATATCATATATATTTAAATTATTGACCTATCTCAAAAAAATAATCTTTTAGATACTGAGAAATATCACTCGATGTATCAGTAATATAAAGGATTTTGTAAAAAATTATATAAATCCATGTTTACTATATATTTAAGTCTAATTTGACTATAAAATGATAATACATCATTTAAATAAGTTAAGAAAACATTCATACATCCCTCTTCTAAATAAAATATCATCTCATAAAATAATTACTTAGAAAACACTCTTCCATCAATTTTTTAAGGGATTATGTCAGTAATTGGATGATTATTTTATAGCATACCTAATTCCCTTTTGTAGGTGAAAATGAAAAATGAAAATTTTATTATTGAAGATACTCCACCCATCACTCTATCTCAATTTAAAATATCTATAGGTAATAATAGAACTCTTTCTCATACAACCAAAATGTAAAATTATTCTATCCTCAGATTGATAGTGGTGCAACATTTTAAGAGAATGTGATATAACTACCAACATCAGGCCAATGTATGTATTGTTCTTATAATGAAGGAATAATTTGGTAGTCCATATTCCCCCACGTGATTTATTTCATGACTTGTCTTAGTGGGGCCTATATCGAAACACCCTAGGGCCACCTCAAATATCCCTCGGTTAGGAGACTAGAACAGAGTAGTTATATCACCACCATGGGAGGAATTACATATGTACATGTATGCACACACACATCTCCATTCCCCCAAAATGATGAAATGTAACTAACACTAAGAACCAAATACATGCATACCATTATATCACAACCATAGTATGATAAGAAAATAGAGCGATATTGTAACACCCCGGGTAAATAAATAATATGAAATTTTCATATTTATCCATATTTTTGAATAAAATATTAATATTACTTTAAAGTAAATGCTATGCTCGAGGGAATACCCAATACGAAACAACGAGTTTCTTTGATATCTAACATTGCACTCTAATAATAAAATAATATTATTTTAAAACGTAGTTAACGCCTAGCCATTGTAATGGAGGGAATGAACAGAACTAACTACAAAATGATTATATATGTTTGTCAAATATTTTTACTTTTATCCAATAAGTGTTAGAGGCTTAAAATGCAAATGAATCCAATTTTAAGCATAAATCTTATAATATTCTTTAAAAGGTCGATTAACCGCCTTTTGATGGAGAACCCTTTTTAAATATACATTTGAAATTTTTATATGTTGTATTTGAAAAAAATAAAATCCATCTTTATAATCTGGACATAAAAATTTACTTTGTGTAAAATTTTGTTATTTTTTCGATAAATATCATTTTTATTGAAAATGATGCATTTTAATTCAAAACCTACTTTTAATATGATTTATTTATAAGAATAGATTATATTTTTAATTTAGATTAAATTTTATTTAGAATTTATTTTTACCATTTTATCTAATGGTGGTCATTGGAATTAATTTCACTTTGAAATTGGACTTAAACTACTGTAAATCTTTTACAAGATATTGTTTCATAAAAACACACTATTTGTTTTGACAATGGGAATTAGTTATTAAATTAGATAATTCAACAAATATGTTTTAAATTTTTTAAAATAGAAATCATTTTTGCATTCAGAATATCAAATATACCTTATGGGTATTTTTTGGTTTTTTTCTGAAAAACATCAATTTTTGATGAATAGTGAAATCACTAAGTGGTAGTTTAAAAACTGATTTTTCATTTAAATGAAACTTTACCACATTTTTTATTTGAATTTCAAAAATCCGACATACATGGTTGTTATTAGGATGTAAAATGTGGTTTAATGGGATTAAAATAATTTTTTAGTGAATAGTAACTTTTAAGTTTTTAATCGTGGTTAGAGGTAATTAGTGTAATTTAAGGTAAAAATAATGTTTTAATAATTTTAAATGACCTAGAAACATGTCCTACCCTCATTGGATGTGTTATTTCTGACCAAGAAAATCCATCAGTCAACATGGGGACCCCATGGAGCCATTGTGGTAGGAAAATGATATAAATAACTTTTTATTTAATGTTAAAATAAAAATGTCACAAGCATGAGTTGTTTTACTAAAACAATTTTTAAATGGGGTTATACGAGTCATATTTTTTACTATAAATATTCATTAGAAAGATAAAAAGATTTCATAAATCATGATATTTTTTTTATAATTTTTATACATTATATAAATTAAATTATTTATGACATCATGATGATGCAGCGATTACCTTATTAATAAAGGATTTAGATAAAATGAAAAGATAATGTTAAAACTATAACTTACACTTGTAAAAGACCTATTGGATGAGTATATTTCGAACCCTAAACATCTTATCAAAGAAATACATCAACGTGGGATCTTTAAAATCTGAAACTCATTTGAAAATAAAGTATCATTTTGTAACATTCCAAGAGTCCCCCTCCTCTCCTCTTATAAAAGGCCCCCACCTCTACCACCTTCCCCCCACCTCTCAAGCCTTTGTCTCGGCCAAAGCTTGCTCATTTTATCTCTCCACATCCCTCTCTTACTCCTAGAATCCTCACGTTGGGCAAAAGTCTTCCCAATGAAGCTTTTGAGCTCAAATCCAAGAGAGATACCTGATTTTAATGTAATGTCTTCACTTGTGTTCTTTTGATTTATTTTGCTTCTCCAACCCCCTAAACTCATTTTATTCATTTCTTTTGTAACAAATCCAGTATCCTAAATATACTAGGATGTTTTAATAAGAAGGATTCGAGCTAAACATACAGACACCTACATATAATGGTTAAAGAACATACTATTTTTATGGATGGTGAATTTCTACCTCACGAAACAACGATTGCTCAATATTCTTTTAACACCTTAAAAGGTGTACATTAAGATGTCACTATATTTATATATGTTATATAATATGTTTACGTTTTACTTGATATTATGTATTTTTTATTTATGGCATACCTTTATGGTTTCCATTATGTTTAAATGTGATATCTTCATTTTAGGAAGTGCGGACTACCGCCCCCTCAAAGTGATTTGATTCGTTAATACCATATGTGGTACGATTTAATGATATTATATATGATACCATACTGAAATTATAATACTATTATGTATCATTATTTTTAATTCTATTAAATAGGAAATAGAAATGGAAGTAGCATTTATGCGTACGTACGGCTTACCGTCTCCATGAACGGTGCATTTCATTTCTTAACTCTAAATGTTATGTAATATTATAAATGCATTTATATATTGGATATGTATGATATATATGATATCTACATAATGAATATAATTCTGTATATAATATATATTTTACCACAAGAACAACTTGTAATTATAAACAGTTTATTTTTGACTCAAGTCGCAATGATCTACAAAACGACCATTATTAACTTAAATAATTACATAGTGTTCATAGAATGGTAGTAAGTGATATAAAAGTAATAATTAACATGACAAATTTTCTTAAGCAAGTATAAATTAACTCAAGTTTATTATTCAGGAGGTCAAAGAACGATCGAGTCAAGTCGGACCTGAGGTAAGGGATCCTACCTCTCTCTTTCTTTTTAAGTACACTCTTTTATGTCATTCCTTTTATTCTCATCTTTCTTATGATTGGGATGTTCTTTTATATTACTATTACTGTACTTTTTATGTTCATTTTATGAGAGGCCCAATTTTATATCATCAATCCATTTTTGAAGTTTTCATTGGTGCCGTTAGGCTGCCGAAATTTCGTAAGGGGCTTTTTATCTCACTTTGTGTTTTCATGAGATTCACGCTACATTTGCCAATATTTCCTTTTGAGTGGTGTATGTACTGTCTTTTATTCTACTCTTTGTGTAACATACTTTCACTTATGATTATTTACATCAATTTTTTATAGTCCTTCTTTCATGGGCTGTATGTTTCAAAAGTTACCCAAATTGCTAAGGGAACCATTCACCCTCCTCTTTTTAAAAGACTTATTTTGTTATGTCTTTTAATTTTAATCTTATTATGTGGGGATATGTAATTATATATCCTTATTGCCGTAAATTTTATGTCCAAGAGATGATATACCCTTTGTCTTTCTAATCAACTCTTTTTCTAAAATTTGATGTGACGTCGTTAGGCTGTCAAGGGAACTTCTTAACCCAATTTCGATTTCTTTGGGATCAACATGTAGTTATTGAATATGTAATCCTTTGAATATGTGTGAATGACCATTTATTATTTTACACTTAATATCCACTTATATTGGGTGCATTTATATTTGTCCAATATAATTATGAGATTGATTAATCTGTAATTTAAGGATACCATCTTTATAGTAGATTTTATCTCAATTTACATTTCCATTGAGACTTCATTGTTGTTATGCACCAATTCACTCTTATATGGTGTATACACAGTCCTTTGGAATATTATATAATGAATCCCTTTATTCTCATGATATTATAATGTTTTGATTAAATGTTATTCCTCAATTATTGTATTCATGTGTCTCTCATTTTGTTAAAAACCCTTTAACTAAAATATCATTTCAAATGTTTTAATGATTTAATATTATAAATATTTCTCGTTAATATCCATGTTTTCAAAATGGTTTTTAAGGATTTAATTATATGCATATGAATGGTTTAAAATGTTATAAGATTCAATTTGGTATGGGACACTTTTATTTAAAAATCTCTTTATTAATGTTTTAAATGGTTTTGAAAATGGTTTTTAGAATGGATTAATTATTTCAATATCTTAAAATGTTATATTGTTATTGAAATGTGGGAATGTTATATTTCCTTTATGCTTAGTATATGTGCTATGAATATGTTATGGTTATTGGGAATTGTTATGAAGACGGGTGGTTCCGTGATAAACTAAGGGAAGGTGAGCCCGATATAGCTCTCTAATGCATTGGGTAACGCGAAGGAGTTAAACGTTAAGGTTTATCCGAAGAGATTTAGGGGATATACTATGATGGGTATTCCAAAAGTAACAAAGAGGGTAACTCCCTACGTAAGACTGTTATGAATGCCTCATGTTACCTTTATGACTTACGATTTCTATGATTTATTAATGATTTTATGATGTATGTTAAGGTGCGTATGCTTTATGGGTAAAGTATGATTTCATTCTTATGTATATATATAGTCATGTTTCCTTTCCATACTTTTTATAACCCTTTCTGAGATTTTTATGCTCATCCCATGTTTTTGAAATGTTTTTCACAGGTCTAGGGAATGGTAAATGATATGATGATAGTTTCAAGGATGTTTCAAGAAAGAATCCATGTTTTATTTTAAATATGTATCTGTTGATGGGAAAAATGAATACTATCATTTATGTAACCATGTTATTTAAATGTGGATTGTAATGAAAGTTTTATGATCTAATTCTCTAAAACCCTAAACCTGAAAAGATCCTCAATGTGTAATCTTGTAATAACTCAAGATTAAGTAAGGTTTAATGCTGGGGCCTTATAGATATAATATAAATCGATCCAAAATACAAGCCTACCAAATAGTGCTTCAACCAAAAACACCACCCTATAAGAAAAAAGTTATCAGGACTAATTTATGTAGAAATAGGAACACCTCATCATCCTGATCTCACAAATCATTGTCTGGTCTAGGTCCACCTATGACTTCATCAAAACTGCTATCTTCATTATAAGACACGACATGTGTAAGAAAATCTCGTGAATGGGTGAATATAATTGTACTTAGTAGGACACCCCAAAACCACAAATCTATACACAAATAAAGTGGTATAGTCATATCTACATAGTGTATTCTTAAAACACATAAAAAAGAATATATAGATTCACACAGTCCAAGACATGCAGTCTATAGGTAAGTCACAACCAATGTATTCGAGCTCTAGGAATTCAGTATGATGAATCCACGAAGCACTCATCTGGGAGAACAGACTCTTGAGTCTGATATCACTAATAGAGTCTGTCCAGTAAGTATTATTCTTAGACAAATATAATGGGAGATATACACATATTTATATAATAAGAATATGAAACCAAAAATGATTATCACATCAGGTCCATGGGGTGATACTATCAAGTCCATCTAGATTAACCAACTATGTAGAGGATCGACACCCAATTTGTTTGGTCACGTTAATATTGGAGACATAACTGAGGACACGAATAATGAATAAATGATCCTTCTATGGTCCTATCGGGGTATTCAAATAGCTATATCTGGGAATCCCTATTAAAGGGATCATAGTCCTATGAGAATGAAATGATTTTTAAATACCATTAGTGAAGAGATATGGGAACGAACCATTATAAAACATCTCCAAGATCCAAATGACCATAGAATCATGAATTTTAGAAATGGAAACATGTTGTGTAGTAGGTTCACGCTCTGTGTTCCTTTACCCCGTGTATATCCCATGTACAAAAGCCCTTGTAATTCCTATCTATTCCCTGTAGAATATGAGAACATATCATGTTGAATAATTCACACTCCATTTCCTTTTTTACTTGGTCCACCCATGTACTAAAGTTGTGTGCTAGTATAAGTGGTCAACTAGTGTTTCCCTACCCAGGTACAAGTACTTGTGGTAGTCTTCATACTTAGTCTAGGCCAAGTCTGGTTGTGGGGTACAGATTATGTAAGCACCCTATGTACTCCACCCCATGTCCTTACCTCCAAATATACATGTTGAGTAAATTGGATTGACCTATATTCCAATTGAAAATTAACAATATCTAAAAATCTAATCTACCACTCAATGAGGACCACACTCCACGTAACCATGTGTTTTACACAATGTTCACCGGGTTTTTATAGAATGCCTAGTTCATCCTCTGAATTCTTTTTCCAATCATCCAAATTCCAATTCTATGGTGTATTCCCCTAGATAAAATATATGTAGGATCTTCCCACCACACCAATATTGCAACGATTTCCTTCATCCCTTCAATAAGCTCCAAAATCCATTTAGATTCATCCCAATGCAAACTTATAGAAGAATGGTTTCCCTAGAATCGCTTTTATTCCACATTTGATGTCTTGAAAGCATGTTTGTTAGGTTTACCCGATGATTGATCTTAAATTTTGTATCATTTCTCTAAGAAATGAAGGTGAAGTGATCATTCATTCATAAATTCATCAAAGAATGAATAACACGAGTTGAAAAAATGTGATAGAAAACAAAAGGAACAAATATATAGAACAATCCTTGACCATTATTCATTCTGGACTTGCCCTATTCCCATAAGAACAATTTTCAAAGAAAATCAATTATAAAATAATCGAAACCCAATAATCCTATAATGTAAAACTTGTCCAGTAAAGAACAATAAAATTGTGGATCAAAAAATTCCTTTTATGGTCTCCCTTAATCATTGAATATATGAATGAGGAAATAAATTCAAAATAATTCATCATACCCATGAATTGGATCATTCACTTTTGAAGATCGATTTTGGCTAACGAGGTCCTTAAAAAACAACACTCATTGATCGTTGATCAAAAAATTTGTCATATCCCACTAAGAGAAATCATTAGGGTTCTCTCTAGAGCCTCTAATGAATTTACATGGTTATTATCATCACCTTGGATCCCCTGCAAAAGAATCACATAATATTGAAATCTTTGATATGCCACAAAATCAATGAAATATTGAAAAAAATGATCCTCTAATTTATTTTATTCATTAAACTGTCTGAAACAACTTCTCACAGCCGACCCCCACTGGCCGACATTAAGCCCCTCATTGGGTAAAGATGCATATCTGAACATAACAGTTCCCTTATATTTTTAATTCACATAATGGTTTATAAGTTATTCCTCTTTTTTAGGAAAACTACAAACATGTTTTATTTTATATTTTAATATTCATAAAAAAATTTATTCTGGAATCACCGGTTATCATAATATCACTTCTTATAGTAATGTGGTCTCAAATATAATACAAATAATATATAAAAAAATACACAAAAAATTTAGAGACATTACATTTTCCCCACCTTCTGTATTTTAATCCCAAAAAAATACAAAACAAAGGCTACTCAATTGGATGTGGGTACTAAGCATGCATCTGAGACTCCCACTCCCAAGTACTCTCCTAGAAATTCTCATTCTACCATGGAAAACACTCTAATGAAATCATTGTCCAATGAAAGAATCTCTCCTGAAAATCCACAGTCTCTACTAGGATATTTTAAAATGTCTCTTTGTCCTTGATGTTTAGGCCCCCCTAGTTGATGATGTTTGAAATTTCAAAAACATAGCTACATATCTATGAAATGTGAAAGATTTCATGTACCATATCTAATTGGAGAGGTAGAGCTATGTGGTATGCCTCCATTACAACTCTATGTAGTATCTTAAAAGGACATATAATCATTGGAGATAAAATGGAATCCCATCGAAAGATATATAATCCCTATCGATGTAAAACCTACTGGAATACAAGGTCTCACTACCCAATATAAAATGTCCTACACTACCTATTAGTATAACACTTCTAATGGATTTGGGAAGTTTCCATCATCTTCAAGATGATTTTCACATTCTCTATAGTAGCATGCATAAACATTGATCCCATGAGTGATGACTCACCAGGGTAAAACTAAAAAAGGGGTGACCTATAGGGTCACCCGTACAATACGTCAAATGGTGCCATATCAAGGGTGGAATGGTAGTTGTTCATGTAAGAAAATCCACCATTGGTATGTGACCCTCCCAAATATATCTGATGTCAAACATTGAATCCTAAAGAATTTACAACAGTACCTGAAATGTCAGCCTTCTCTACTCATCCATCTATGGGTGAAATGTTGTGGTCAAGAATAAATGGGTTTCAAATAGGTCTTGGATTCCCTTCTACAAGAGGGTTGTAAAATGAGCATTGTCATCAGAAACTATCATTGGTGGAATTCAGTGGAGCCGAACTATCTCCTTGACATATAGTTATCAGATGATCTCTAATAATCCCAGCTATCAGATAGCTATGATGTGTGGTTGACTAGGTTATTTGAATAGTGATCACCCTGATGGAATCTTTTCTAGTGGAAATAAGTGGTAAAACCTTCATGAAGACAATAGATAACCCATACAACATTCATTATGAAACCGAAAGGGGTTGAGCTAAACATGTTGGATCATAGTGATTAGCCTTCACTTACTAATAAAGCATTGAGAAATAAACTATACAACTCATGTCTCTATCCATATCCACTAAAACCGATATTGGAGGTCCTGATACAACCTTTCAACACCTGAATGTACCTCCAATGGGGATGATGAACTCCCTCAAAAGCTCCTCCCACAATACCACTAGTACTATATTACGTCCACTAAAAAAGAATATGTTCTCCCCAATAATTGAATATCCCTCAAAAGCATGCCGTATGGATATTCGAGCACATAGTTTCTTACAGTCGGTAACCCAATTTATACCTCCCTGGATAACTGTAAGAGTGTAGGGGAAACAACTATCGACTAAAGGTAGGCTTATCCATCTCAATCCACTATGGATAAATATAACAAGTCCAACTTCTTTGGTTCCTCATTTGGAAAATGAAAACTACATCTCATATTGATAGAACCTTCCACTACATTCCCATTCCCATTCGTATAGAAAATATCAAATATATAGTCTAGGTGTAACTCTAGCCATCACCTCTGTATCAGGTTTGGATCCTTCTAAGAGAAGAAATATTTTGACACTTTTGGTTAGAATAGACAATAAACTACTCAACCATCATGTTGTGTCACCACATATTCCATGTGAAGACAACTAATACTAACTAAAGATCATTGGTCGCATAGTTACTCTCATGTTGTATCAAATGGATTGAATAATAATAAATCAATTCTTGCATATGCATTAGGAAACAACCAATCCCAAAATTGGATGCATCACCAAACATTATATACTCGACACCCTCTTCCAGCAATCTCAAGATCGTATCCCTCATCAAACACTACCTCAACTACATAAAAGATGACTAGCACGTATATATCCACCAAAATGGCTTCCCTTTAGATTCAACTTAATCATTTGTGAAGATACATTAGGATATTAGGTATGAGTCATTAGTAATATCCCACTGTCTCGATGATTCTTTGTACCTCCATAACACTCCAAGGTGGATCCAATGCTAACAATTATTTAACCCTGCTCGGGTCTACAACTACTCTATAAAATGAGATCAAATGTACCATAAGGTGATCTGCCTAAATCCAGAACTTGTAGTTCAAGAGTTTTCCATAAATTAGATTCTCTCGAAGTACATATAGAATAATCCTTAAGTGTCTCATGGGATCCTCAAATGTCGAGTACCCAATGATATTATAGTTAATGACTACCATGAACCGATATAAATAAGGTTGTAATATCAAGTTCAAGAGTCTCATATACACAAATATTATGTTCATCACACCAAAGGGAATCACCAACTAGTAATAAGTACCGTAAAAACATAAAAAAACCATATTCAAAATATCATAATCCCTTACTCATAGGTAGTGATAGCCTGATCAGAGTTCAGACTTATAGAACCATCATGCCCCTTTCAACTGATTGCAGAGGTCTTTGATCCTTGGAAGTGAATATGTTTTCTTCATGGCCGCACAGTTTAGGAATGAGTAGTCAACAAACAACACAGAACCTCAATCTCTCGTCATACATTTTGGAAAACAAATCTAGGTCCACCGAGAATGGATCATTGTGCCTCATGAATCCCTTCTTCTGTAGGTCCTCCAACTACACCATCTACTCATGAATCATGGTGAAAGCTATATAATACGATTCTTCAGAAATTATTGTCATCCCAGGGTGTAAATCAATGCAAATTTATATCTATTATAGAGGTGGAAATCCAAGAATATCATCAGGGATGATGTCCTTTTACTCTATCACCGCTGTTGGAAAGAGGTAGCTTCAAACATTTGCGGCATCATGGTTCATACTATCCAAATAATTAGTAATCAGCTTCAACCTCTTATGAATGAGTCCGTCCAATTTTTTTGGAATTTCACTTTCACTGAAAAATGAAAACTATGTTTCATCACTACAGAAACACTGTAGAATTCTCGTAAAATTGGAATTTTGTGCATGGAATATGGATAACCAATCCATACCATGAATGTAATCATAACAAATCAATGCTCCCAACAGGGGTTCCAATCAAAATCTCACCTCCAAGGGTCAGGTCACAGAATCAAAAAAATATGTGATCCCTGAGTTTTCCCTAGTACGTGTCTCCCTGAATATTACATGAGACAATGGTTCAACCAGAATCACTAGGTCACAAAAAGGATCTATGACTTGAAATGAATAAGTGGAATCTGTTTCTATCAAATGATATATATTAATTATAAAATACAATGATCATCAATTAATCACTCCTATAGACACTAGTTCATTTTCCTCATCTTCATGTAGTTGTACTCACCTCTATCCTCTATCTCCCTGAGCCTGGTGTGGAAATCTTCAGGGGGTGGTAGTAGTATATCGAAACAACAACAATCTCTTGATTCTATATAGGCTACACTGCCATTTCAATCATCCTCTAGATCATCTTTATCTTATTGTTGTATTTTCCATGGGGGTCTATCCATTTTCCCCATGTTTGTAGTATGGTTGAATAAATAATCTCAAGTGAGATATCTTCTTCCACCACATGAATAGAAACATATCTCCAGACGCTTACTCGACCCATCCTGCGTGCCCTGAACTATAGATTCACTCTATTGGGACCTCCTCCAGAAAGGTATCCCCTGTGAGACCCCTAAGTCTAATGTCATCCCCCTGTAACCAGGGTCTCATCACCTTATCATTACCTAGTAACTATCACCTGCTATATCTTATCAGCTAAGAATTTTTTTTACCACCAACAATTTCTCATAAACTCAAACATTTTTTGGAATTAAATGAGGGATAACGCTATATCATAAGTCTCTATGTAGACCTCACATGAACCCCTCGATCATAAATAATGATCTCTATCAGTATCAATCAATTAACTATACCGATTTTGAATATTTATTAACAAGATTCCACACTCATTATTCCCTATTTGAGATTAATAAGCTAATGTATATGAAAATCATTAAAAATACCTTGTGAGAACTCCTCTCTAAAGAGATTCTGGAAATGTGTACATGAAAGAGTCATCTCGTAGTGAGTATGGATAGCCAAAATCCATTATCTCCTTATAGAATCGTGTAGAAGGCTCTCTGCCAAGACCACCATCTGATCGATTGGCATCTAAATTAGAAAGAAAACCCATACCACTACCTCATTAAAATACTCATCTGCGTAAGGGGCAGTATCACCTTAGAACCTCAGGGGTATCTATATTTCAAACTTTTGATGTGATCATACCATGATCCTTATCTTTTTGAACCGGGGGAACCACATTCTTATCCACAGGTGGTCATATGGATAGTGAACCATCTAGTGGTAACATCTAAGGAAAATGCCTCTATATCAAACCCTCTTCACTAAAGGGATCATCCAAGTGATTGAGCTACTGAATCCCTGGTACTATTTGACATAGAAGAATCTTTTTATAAAAAATATCTACCATGGTCAATTAGTATATCTATAGAGATGGCTTTAGAAGGACATGGAACAACAAACCATTACAATGTTTTTCATTTACTATTATTTTCTGTACTACAAATGCTCTCGTTTACCAATTCAAAAAGTAGGTTATTACAGACTTGGTGTATGGATACATCATACACCACATGATCATTGACGTCCCTTAACTGATAGCCTAAATTGAAATACAGAACAGTGTTTCCCCAAAAAAAACTACACAGACTCTAGGTACTAATGTAGAACCAAACCCATTTGATACAACTTTTCCACGTCCCATCCTAATGGAGTCGATTCCATGACTCCCCAGGCACACCTCTAATTGTACAGTGGCCGGTGATTATCCATATGTAGGAATATAACACACATGGGAGGAATTTCCGAGGTACCTATATGCGCACAAACATATCCACACCCCCGTAACGACGAAATGTAAAATAACCACTATAAACAAAATTCATTCATTCCACTTTATTAAAAGTAGAGTATGATAAGAATGTAATGTGAAGTAATGTACACATGGAAATTAAACAATATCACCATAAGTGCTCATAGACCACAATGTCCAATATGTATGAAAAGTGGTACTGGGGATGCTATTTGTATTCATAGGAACACCAAACCTGCCTGATCTGACAAAGGTTTATCTAGTCATGGTCAACGTAGGACACCCCCAAAACGTCCCTCATCTACAAAAGACATGACATGTGTTGGAAAATAAAGTGCAGGGGTGTGTATAATAATACTATGTTGGACACTTGGAACCAAAAATCACTACACAAATAACGTGGTACAGTCATCTCCACACAATATAAGTCTATAACACAAATAATATGTATACCCAGATAAACCCAATCCAAGACAAATAATCTAGAGGCATTTCAAAACTATTGTATACCAACACTAAGAATTAAGCTCGAGGATTCTGCAATGCTCCCATCAGGGAGAACACACTCTTGAGTACGATAACCCTTATTGATCTAGATATAATACGATAAAATCAATGTGGATCACATCCACGTGCATGGGTTGATACCATCAACTCCATGTTGGTAAACCTTTTTATGTATAGAATCAATCCTAATGATGTTTTTCATATAAATTTTGATGAATATTCCTTTGGAATGAATAATGAATAAGGATCATACTCTGATCCTCTCAGGGTATTCCCAAAACTCTCTCCAGTAAGTCATGTTGAAGGGATTAGTGGATTATGAGTATGAAATGATTCATACATGCCTTTAGAGAACTAATAAGTGAACTTAGCATAATGAAACTTCCCAATGATGTAGAGAAATTTTTTTAAGTCCTTTAGAATGGGTTATATAATGTTTAGTATGGTTAGACACTATGATCCTTTATCCTAGGTACATCCTGTCTAAAAAAATTTATATCTTTCGAAACTCTTTCATGAAGATGATGGGTTAATGGTGTGTTGAATAATCGACATACCATTTCCTTCCATCTGGTCCACCTGTGTATTCCGAATGTGTTCCATTACACAATTTCAACATCTTTACCTCTTTCCATGTACCAGTAAATGGGATAGTCTATGTACATGGTCCAAAACTTGTTGTGTGGTGGGGCACATACCGTGTAGGAAACCCATGTACTACACTACATGTTTGTGTATATACCGTGTTACACACTATGTGTCTGTGAAGGGCATACACTCTTCGTGAATGTTTTACATTCCATTATACAATTAGAAGTCCCTTGAAACCTAGTATCCCCTCAGTCAGGGCCACATGTTGTGTAACCATGTGTTACATGTCATGTTCATTCGGATTTAAAATTTTTTTTAGGTTCCTCGTTTTTTAGCTTCATCTAATCTTACGGATTACTAATATGTTGTGTGTTTACCTGAAATAGGATATATAGGGTATTCTCACCGCTATAACATCAAATCAAAGGGATTTATGCTTTTAATCTTCTCCAAAATCCCTTTAGATTGACCCTGACATAAACGGCTTGAAGAATTGTGTGTCTTGAATCGCATTGATTCATCTATTTCTATAAACATTTCATATCTGTTAGGTCATCCCAAAGATGGATATTAAATTTTGGATAATGTCACCATGAAATGATTGTAAAACAATCATTTTTCAGAAAAATATCAATGAATGAAGACCACACATTGAAATTGAGTAGAGAAAACATTAGCAACAAATATGAGGAACGAACCTCTACAATTGTTCATTATGAACGTGATTCATTCCTATAATAATGATTAAATAATCAAATCAATGACCATATAATAAAACCTTGATAAAAACATGACATATAACCCATTCGATAATGAACTATAGAAGTGTGGATCAACTTGTTCATTGGTTGGTCATTATTCATTTTGTAATCTATAAATGTTGAAATAAATCCAAAATAATGAATCCTATGACAGAATTGTAATTTTTTTTACAAATCATATTCCACTTGTGAGAGCCACCAATATTTTATGCCGAGGGAAATCTCCATACTTTCCTCCAGAGTCTCTAGGGAATTTATAGGGCTACAGGCCTAACAAAGGATTCCTACATGGGGTTTAATTACATGAAAAAGGGTCATTGCATTGTTGTATCCATGTAACATAGATAAAATTAAATAAATCTCCAATTTATATTATTTATGTAAAACACCTAAAACTACTTGTCACAGTCGACCAATGCCTTCTTTTGAAAAGCCTCGCCATGGGTAAATCAACTGGTCTAAACGCAATGGCACCCCCATATTTTTGATCAGGGAAACGTTTTTGATGTTCTTACACTATATATACTAAAACTATGCATGCATGATATTTAATATTTTAATATGATTCAAATATTTTTTATGAACACACCGGGTATTAGAAATGCACACCCTCATTGCACATTGCATGAGAAATAATCTATATAACATTAAAAAAAATACCCAAAAATTTTGGGACTTTAATTTTACCAACATTATTACACTCCCCAAACCCATACCTGATGTATCTTGGAAAACATCATACCCCAAACCTAATTTTATATGAATTATAATTATATTGGATGTGATCCTTAGTGTTAGTTCCTAGAATGATATATGAATTTTGTTATTGCACTCAATAATAATACACATATTGTTCAAATATGTGATGAGAGTTACATGTTTTTTTAAATAATGAAAAAACTGTTGGTAATAATAGGATAATCACAAAAAAATATAAATATAAAACATATTTATTTTTATCTCCAATGAAATTTACACCCCAATGTTTTTAGGATCCACTAATATTCCATGTTCTTACATAACATAGCATACAAACACCACACCATGAATCAAAAACTTTTATTTAGAATGATTACCCTAAAAGTGATGTTCTATGAGTATTATAAAGATGATATCTAAATGATTTAGGTTTTCCACATTTGAATTAGAGTAATACCAAATTTAATTCTTAAACATGATGAAAAATGACTTAACCAACCTTGGAATTTTTTTCTATATAATACATGCATATCATAGGTGAATTAGGCAGAGTGAATAACAATAATAGTTGTATTTTCAGTAACATTAAGTAATTAATTGGTTATAACTTTTGTATAGAGACATGTAACATACCAATATTGAAAAATAGTCTTCTTGGATAATGAAGATGGAAATAGAATTGATCCTATAAATATAATCCTAGATCTATAAGAAACATAGTTCATAATCTATGAAACCCAGTATATATTGTAATCAAATACAAATTGTGTTCAAATAGAGCATTGGGTGAAAACTCTAGATTTTATCTTCGATGATGTGTAGAAATCCGATAAAAAATAACCTGAAGAGGACCACCATAGAAAAGTGATGTATCATGTAACCCAAGGAGTTAACCCTAAAAATAATCCAATAGAGAATTTTTTTGATTCTAATAGGGATTAAGAGAGTACTTACATTAAAAAGATAAGGGAATCCATCTAAACATATAATTTTAAAAATCCCGGATGTGAAGCACCGTAGGATTTTATGATTTTTTTTAAAAATTATAGATTAATTTTTCTGATATATTTTATTAAAAAAAGTGAAATATTTACATCAATTACCAAAATCATTGATTTTAGCATTTACTACACGCAACACCGATCATATCTTGCTCCATATTAAAAACGGAATTTAAATGTAATGTAACATATCAAAAAAAAATTACTCAGTAATATGACAGTTTTCACCAATATATTTGAATTAATGTAAGGAATAAGATTAAAATAATTATAAAAATATGGTGTATAGAAGTATATAAAAGCAATTCTTTGGTGAGTAATTAATTTTAAATTAAAAAAAAATTAAAATAAAATGAAAAGACTAACAGGAAAAGTATTTTTAATGTGAACTCATGCCGATTAAATTAATAAAATGGCCAAATATCTTATACATTCTATTTATAATGAAATTTTAATTTTATATATTCATAAAAATATTTAACATTCATATTTTATGTTTTCTAAAAAATTGATAAAAATAAGGCCAATTTTATGATTAAAACTATAATTTTCTAAAAAGAAGTTTTGTCTCTTTTTCATTGTGGTGTTATTTTAAAACATTATTTTTTTCACTTTTAGAAAAATAATTTGATGAAATAAGAACTAAATACTTAATTTTAATATAATTTTTACCTTATATTAAAGGTTTTTCATTCTATTATAATGTTAATTTTTTATTAATACTTAAAAATACATAATTTAAATTGAAAACTATCATTTGACCAGAATTATTTATAATGTAAAATAACATTTTAAATTATTATAAATTTAAATTAGATAAATTTTAAATATATTAATAATATTTAATTCATTGGAATCAATATTATGTTGAAATTGAATATAAAAACGTTGTAATCTTTTGAACTTTTTCACATTTAAACAAACATTCTTTTCATGTCTATAAGATCAGTATCAAATTATATTATGCCACGGATGTGATTAGAATTTATAAAACAGTATTACATATTTGGAATTATAATATTTTATATAATCTAATAAGATCAATATTTTATTACCACAATGATTACTGAAATCCCATAAAAATAATTAACTTGTTTATGGTTAAAACATGATTATGCGCATTTCAAGTGTTTGTAAAAAAAAATTCTACTCCTAGTAAATGTTTTTATATAAGGAATTGGTTTTAATATTTATACTATTTGTGTAAAAATACATCACAACATATCTTTTTAAATATAGTATGAAAGGATAAATGAACTTTGAAAATAAAAATATACAAGTGAAATTGGGAAAAACTATAAAGATAAAATTGAGTATACATAATGACTGAAGAAAAAATAGATAAGAATTTATTTAGTTTTTTTGGTTGAGGAATTTCTAGACAAATTCATCGCTAAAATATTTTATATATTAATTTTTACGCCCATGAGGTACTAGATACATCGAAACAGTTAATAATTTTTTGTGTTTAATATAATTCCACATTTCCACAATTAAAAATGCATCTCACACTCCACTATTCATCACAAATTTTAATACTTTTTTTACCACCAAACCCTTCAAAAATAATATCAAAACATCTTTACATTCACTCCCGAATCCATATTTTGGGAATATCTGAATCACTGAGTATAATTATTGATACACAATGGACGATACCCGAAAAATAGGTTACAATCCATAACAAGGGATTTGTTTTATATCTTCTGCCAACTCCACCAATTATTTAAATTAGATGAAAATTTAGTGAACCTAGATTATTACTAATAGTGATACATTTTAGGGTTACCACCTATAATATCACACACTTTATCAAGTCTGTTTAAATTTCATTCTTTGTGTTTGTGGTGGACTACCTCCCCCTGAACCGAGGTGTTTCATTTCTCCATTACCATATTTAAAAGTTGACAATAGTGATGTATTGAATGTTTACATTTTATATATATTATATTAATGATTTTATTAATATTATTGAATTATTATACCAATCAAACCTTCATTCATAACTTTTAGAGGGAATACGATAATGTCGTTCTTCTGTACAGAAAATGACATCCTCACAAACTGATATGATTCATTCAAGGATGTCATGGAATGTATTATAGAATGGATTAACAAAAATATGTGATATACATGATAAAAAATTTTACTATAGTTATTATATATATATGTGTGTGTGTCTATTAATCCAACAATAAAATGTAAACAGTGTTTATATGTACATCTGACGTACCTTCTCGATGAACAACATATTTTATTTTCATTAAAAAAAATTATGGATGAAAGTATATAAATAATAATGAATATATATGATATTTATGTCATGTTTCATATTCTTTATATTATTAAACAATAATAAATATAATAATAAAAAATTTACGTGTCGAAACATATATGAAAAACAAAATGATAATTTCCTAAAACATAACATTAACATGGAATTGTTAATAATAAGTAAATAAAAGGTCCTAAGAAAAAAATATATGATATCATATATATAGATAAGTACAAAACTTTAGTATATATATATAATAAAATTATACTTATATGAATGATCTTTGAATGAGTATAAAAAATGTTATGGCCTACGGTAAGAGAGTTATGTCTCTTTTTTTACTTCTGTTCCACATGCCATGTTTATCACATGTTTCATTTATAAAGTATGTACTCATCCCATTAATGTATTTTTTATTCATCTATATAAAAGTATTACTACTAAAATATAAATTGTAAGATCTCATATCTTGTGGTTTTTAGTTTAAATGTTAACAAATCAGATTGGTATTTTTGTGCCAATTTGCCTCTATTAAGGTGTTCGTTCTGTTATGAACCTATATTACATCATT
The DNA here is from genome assembly GCA_963277665.1 of Viscum album. Classification (NCBI taxonomy): domain Eukaryota; kingdom Viridiplantae; phylum Streptophyta; class Magnoliopsida; order Santalales; family Viscaceae; genus Viscum; species Viscum album. The sequence continues at coordinate 820,887,576 of OY728161.1, forward strand.
AGGACTATATGGATCCTGTTTGACTAGTAATATCATAATTTTAATGATAAATATTGTAATTTATGTTTACTATTACGATATTACATTATATAGATTATAATTCAATTTCACCATAGTTGTAAAGATTTTATGTTATAATCGTGTCATTTATTGACATTAACTCTGAATAAGTCTCGAATAATGAAATATAAAATATATAACTTTATAATTATATGTAACTATATAATCAGATGTATTTTCATGAGACATTTATGTAATGTTATCATTTTCCACACATTGGTACTTATGATAATTAATAGAAAATGTATATAAATCTGACATTATTTCTTTTTTTTTTCAGAAATATGTTTTCTTTAAGAACCATTTTTTTGAAAAATGATTAAATCTTTTAAAATATATTTGATTTAAAATAAAAATAAATTTATTTTCTAAATTTTTTAATGCAAAAATAAATGTTAAATAATTTTCAAATCTTCTTTTATATGTTTTTTAGGATATTTTCAGTGATTTGTTTGGAGAAGGACTTATGTTTTAAGATGAATTTTATCAACACAGAAAGGGTGTTTTCCAAATTTAATTTTATAAATGATTATTCGAAAATATTTTCCATACGGATAACATATTGTTTTATTACCTATGAAATATTAGTTCTATGATCCGATGATACCATTCTTATTCATTCTCAATATGGTTTATGTGAGTGATGACATTCTTTTTATGAAACATATTTCTCTTCCACAGGTTATGCCATGTGGAAATTATTATGAAAAAAATTTCTTTTTACGATTTAATAAATAATGAAATGAATATAAAAATATCATTTTTCCACTGATTATGATGAAAAATTAGTCCCTCTAATGAATTCGGTAATTATTTATATATCTAATGAGATTTAAATTTATAAAATTAAAAGTGGACGAAATATTGTAACGAGATTTGTTTGCTATTATTTTTTTGGGAGTAGTCCTATTATGGTATTAGAAAGGTGTTTCCCCTGATTATGTTTGTTTTTATTACAAAGGAGGTGTTTCCTCTTATGCATTAACCTTATTAAATATTCACACAGTTATCTATAAACTTGATTACATGATCATAATTTTCGGCATGAAATTGATTATGTGGTCATAATGTAATGTGTGAACCATAATTCATGTTTATAATGTAATGAGTGGACCTATTATCATGACAATAATTTTATAAGAGGGCCAAATTTTATTTCCATAACTTATTGAGTGAAATGAGATCTATGTACAAATGTTCACAATGTTATAAGATGATATGTGTTCCATAATTCTATTTGCAGTTCTAATGTTATGATATCATGACACATATTAATTGATTTACTTATGATTAATTTCCTATACACTTTTAAAATTTAATACATTTCCCTTATTTAGGATCTATGATATGCAAGGTATGGTTTTCAAATGTTAATATTAGGTTCTCATACCCTTATGTTCATGTAATTATTATATATCATCATTGTTTAGAATTTCTAAAAATTTGAGCTCAACATTTCTAATGGTTCCTTCCCCTTGGTTATTAATAATGGTTTTATGTAGGGTATGTCTGTGAAGAGAACTAAAGTGTAGTATATTTATGAGATATGTGTAATATATTTCACAATTTTTGAAGATATTTTACCAAGTTTACAAATACAATAAAAACTAATTGTCCTCATTTATTTAAATTAAGAAATGTGTTGAATATTCATTTAAAATATGAAATATTTTTTCATTTGTAGACTAGGTAGATATCGTTTTTATCAAATTAATATTATATATATTATTTGAAATCTCAGATGAGAAAACGTTATTGATATCCCAAGTGATATTTTTATTAATGTATATTGGCATTTATCTAAGGGTATGTATAAGGATGAGTTAAAGATAAAAAATATTTCCAAGAATTATGGTAAAGGATAGAGAGACTAGATAAATAGAAACCCATATATGTACGAAAACAACAATATATGTGGCACAAGAGAAAATGTTCATAGGGGTAACAAAACCTAGAAAAACCATATTTTGAAAAACTCAATCATAAATTGATTCATGACAATAGACCATTCTACAGCCATAGTTTGGCATTAATGTGGGATATGATTTGGAGATTCATATAATCATAACGAACCATCATGAAGTATTTTAATAGATGATTACAATAATTGGAATATTATAAATCTAATGCATCAAAAATGAATGAATTTATAATTATTTATACATCCTATAAATGATTGTCATGATTTTTTTCTTTTCCATTATCGTTACAATTTCCAACACTACTCTTTCTAATTTAGTCAACGATAGAAAATATAAGAATTTGGATTAACATTGAATATGATAGATAATTTTCTGATGACGATACAAATGAAATGATAATTAGAGAAAATTATTTTTTTGATTCTTCCTAATAAATTTTCGTGGAACATTTTTTATAACAGTTTCCTTTAACAACTCAAAGACATGCTGAATTAGATATGAAAATTGTTCCCTAAGCATTTGGGTGATGGTAACCATTTGTGAGGAATGATTTAGTTTTCTATGTGTTGATAATTTGGGAAGAAACACTCAATAAAATGTAAAAAATAAAAGATTGTATGTCTTATATTTTGGGAATAAGGAATCATTTCAAGAAAAAAATCAATTATTTAGTTAATTAAATATCTAGGAATATTGGTCTTGCAAAATTATTATCTAAAGAATAATGTTTTATATATTAAAAGTATTTAAATTATGAAAATTGGTACCGAAGGGGAAATCTCGTGAAGAGAATCAGTAAGCCGGTATGTGTAATTATTATATTTCTGAGGATAAATATACAATGAATGACTTATGAATGGCATGGCATATTAAAATATATATTATTATATAATAATTAATTTATGGTTAATAAATGTTATGAAATAATTAATATATAAAATTTATCAGAGGATGCATTAAGGAATATGTGGATGATGTATAATAATTTTTTCAGGAATGAAATGGAATGATTCAAGTCCCTACGTATTATAATTGTAGAATTATAAATCATGAAATAATTAATGATATTTATGAATAAGTTTTTTCATTAATTATATGTAATAATATGTTGATTAGACATGATGAACTAAGAAAACATTATGTTTTTAATGTGAAATTTGAATCTATATTGGTAGTTGGGATATTGATGATGGGAGAAAATGTTATGGAACATGAATAAAGTAAAATTGATTCTAATGATTATATTGTAAATGATTATGGATCCTCGGAGAAATTGTAATATTCCATCTTTGATGGAGTATAATTTTTTTTATTTCTGTAATATAATCAATAATCTATAGTTTTATTCACGAATTTTGTAATAATTTGTATATTCAATTAATTTTTACTATAATTTATTTTATCATAATAGTTTATGATAATACATAACAACAGTATTCACATATTGTGTATGTGAAAATACATTTCTAATTTATGATATATAGGGGATAACTGTTAAGATGATTTAGTGTAATTATTAATAAGGTTTTTTATTTTTATATTTATAAAGTTTTATGTGGTTAAGACATTATTGAATGGTTTATATAAAAATATCAATGAATGTTTAGGGATTAATAGATGAAAACACCAAATTATGATTTATAACCTATGTTAACATTTTTTTAATAAAAACTAATGTTAAACAGAATTACATAACATTATCTATATGGGTCTTATAATCCATTGAAGAATTATGGATAAAAAATTTGAACCTATTTTCTTGGAGTAATAGGTTATGTCTAAATTTATTAAGCTAGAACCATGGGGTTATATTTTTCATTTCAAATGGAATAAAATCCATTAAGTATATGTTCTTGTGAAGATTCATTGACATTATGAAAAGGATTTTTATATAAAAGGTAGACCTATTATAACTACTTTTCTGATATCAATGTTATTTTTATGCCTCTTTATTTATTGTCATTATGACCATTATGTTTCTCCTAACCATGTTCTCTATCAAACTCCAACGGTATGTTGGTGATAGTTATACCTTTTATGAACATGTTTTAATTTCTCATAAATGTTGTGCAATTTTGAATCCCAATATGTATTATTGTATATGAAATTCACACATAACTTCTCAATTTTTCAATAATTAATAAATAGAAACTTTTACACTGTTGGTATTCCGTAATAGAATTTTCATATATCAATCCATTGATAACTGAGATGTATTTCGAGGTGGAAATCCAATTTAAGGGGGTAAAATGTAACCTAAAAAGTATTTTTTTTAATTTTAATTCAATATTTTATTATAAATTATATATTTTAATTTACCTATAACACTGTGTTTAGATTTATATACACCCTAAATTGATTTTTTTTGCATTACATATCACAATGATATTTCCATGAATTATACCCAACAAGAAGTTTAAAAAAATGTGATATATTTATGAAATAAATCAATTTAGTATGATAGTTTTCACATAGCCATTGTAATTATTTTTATGATAATATTGAAGGTATTTTTAATATATGGTTTACACATTTAAATTAATTAAATTTTTCTTGAGAAATAAAGTTGAAATTAAAATAAAACCCATCTGAAGATAAACTGAAAACATTATATGAAAAATATCTTTTATTACGCAAAAGTGTGTTTTATATCAAAAAATTTAAAAAAGGCTGATAAATTATTATATTTATATTTAAATATTATATATTCAATAAATATTATTTCATTCATGTAATATGTTTTCTATACTGGAGAAAAGAATAAATTCAATTGTAGATTTAAAAACTGTTTTTCCAAAGGGTATGTGTAGTGTCCTATTTATGACGGACTTATATTGAAACTAATTCTTTAAAAAAATTTATGAATAATGTCATAAAATTAAAATTATGATTGAATTCATAAAATAATTGTATTATTATGTTGATTTTATGGGATTTCTTTATGGAAATATTCATTTTTTTAGGATTAGTGAAAATACATTATTTTAATTGAACATTTTACATTTTCATAATTTATTTACTTTGATAAATAATTTTTTAAATTTGTATTAAGGTAAAAATATTTCTATTATACTTAAATAAATTCAATTTAGATCATTGGAATAAATTTTATTTTGAAATTGGATATAAAATATTTATATAATGATTGTACATTTTCGATCTATAAACATTCTTTCATGACACATCTACAATATCAATTTTAAATTAAATTCTACATCATTTTAATATAATTTGTAAAACAATTATTCCAAATTTTGTATCATTATAATTTATAATATATAATACATTAAAATTAATTTTTTAATAAAATTTTTATTTAAATAAAGTTAATATTAATGATCAAAATTAAGGTTAAAAAATTGTTTTGTGAATTACATGAGTTTTAAATAAAACAGATTTTCCATAATCATAGTTTTTTATTAATTAATTATATTTATATAAATTATAATATATTATATGTTATATAATTATAGTATTTTTAATTATATATATAAAAGATAAATTTACTTGGTATGTAAAAAGATACAATTTATGCTGGAAAATGTTATAAAGATAAAATTGAGTAAACATAAATACCAATGAAAAAAGTTATAAAAGATGTATTTTATTTTCTAATTAGATGTAGTTATTGGAAAATGTATACACAATCTATTATTTTAGAATTTTTTTGGAAAATGAGTTAAGGGATACCTCTTATGAGTTAGTAAATTTAGGTATTTATAAGAATGAAACTCCTCCTCATTTATATTTGGTAACACACTCTCCCAATATATACACCAATTAAGGTATTTTTATTCAATAAAATATATCCAAATAATATAAAAAATTATGAAAAATCATTATATATTCCTTATTCTGGGCATAAATCTATCCTATTAAGGTTTTAGGTAAAACCGAACAGGTATACCCAAAGAAGAGGTAATTATTTGGGATGAAATGTTTTATTTTTTACCTTCATCGACCTATGTCAATTATTATTATACCATTTTTATATAATAAAATAATTATGGTACACATAAAAATATATTTTTATGTTAATTTTAATACATAATAATGAATATAGTTCTATAAAATGTGATAAAAATTTATTATTCTTCTTTACAGAATACTATCGGCTAACAAACCAATGTTGTTCATTTTTATATAACCACCTTTTCATGTATGAAATAATGAAGAATTTGTTATTTATATATGATATTTTTGATATATTTGTTGTTTTTATTATTATTTAATTATTATATCACACATAAATTCATTCTTTCCATTTTTGGGTTGTATGATAATGTCGTTTATGTGTATGATGGTCTACTACAACGCGAATAAATACGATTCATTTATACATTACATGGAATGTTTTAAGGATAGATTTTATAAAAATTAGTTATATATAATAATGTAAAATGATATTAAAATTAATATATATATATATATATATCATCTACTATTATTTCTTTCTATACAAAACTAAATTGGAAGCATCATTCATGCATAAAGGCGACCTTCCACCTCCATTAATGGCGTATTTCATTTATGATCCGCAAATGTTATGGATTCCACTAAATACATATACACTGAATATTTATATATATATATAATATATCCTATTTAAAACTCAATATATTAAGAATATATAATCAATTTATGAGGAAATAAATAACAACTCAAAACATATATGTAAATCAAAGAAGTTGTTACCCTAAATGTAACATTAATATGGAATTGTCAATTAAAATGTAATAAAATGTAATGAGAAATAAATATATTACATTATATATATAATTAGTATTACATAATAAAGTTATAATAAAAATATATTTATTATAAACTATGATTTAATAAGTATAATAGAAGTCCATTCTTATGGTGTGGGATTTATATTTCACTATTTAATTCTTTGAGACACATTCCATGATCCCCAAATGATTCATTAATATGGTTTACATAATTCAACTGAACGTGATTTATGTTTATTATATATAAAATTTTAGGTATATATATATATTAGGATATAATTTCATAGGATTTAATCTTCAAAAGTTAACAAATTTTTTAGGGATTATTATCTCAATTTTTCATTACTGAGAAGAACGTTTTATTATTCGCCTATATCATTTCAGACGGTATATATAAATCCTAATTTAGAGGTAATATTATGATTTTATTCAACATAATTATATTTTAGGATTCATTTTATTTTATTCATTCATGTGTATTATGACTCAATGTCACAAATATGGTAATGATTTTAGGTTACAGTATCATCATTTATCAAGATTTTTTATGATTTGGTCTCCAATGATTTTCATCTCATGATCTAACACTCATTAACTATCTTGAATTTTATTATCCTATTTTTTTTATGATATATTGAATTAATTATAAAATTTATACATTATTTGGTACATAAATTTATTTGGAATTTTTCTTACGGAAATCATAATTTATTAATTTCATTGGTATATATTCTCCCAAACCCATGTTTTATTAAAATGCTTTCAAATATATTTTTTAAATGATATATTAATAGATTTATCATAGATTTTTTTTGGAAATTGTTTTATGTTTAAAAAAATAAATTATTTATAAATATTACATTATTAATTTTCAAGGTTATATTTAATAAAAACAATTTTAAAAAATTTTATGATTTATAAATATTTGTCAATGAATAAAGGATAAGAGCCTTCATAAATTTATTAATTGATCGGTGAAAGTAATTTTCCAAATACTCTAATTTTTGTTGTTGTTTCATATGGATTATTAGAGATAATATTCGAGCATACAATTTATTTCTTCTAAATTGTTTATATTTATGATTATAAGTTATCTATCGATCCCGGTTCTCTTCTATAGATTATACCATGAGAAAATAAACATGAAACCAGATTATTTTCATGGGTTATTCTATAATGAAATTATTATGAAACCTATATCAATTAAATTCTTAATGATACAAGGAAATTCCAATAATACCCATAAAATTTCATGGGTTAAAAATTGATTGAATTTAATGATATTATACGACACATAAATATAGATTTCATTATGAGATTAGTGGTATACATATTTTCCACCAATTCATTGTATAAATATTTATATATCTCATGAGATTGTTATGGCGATATTGTGGATTATACCTATTATATAAGTGTACCTTTTCTTTTCTTATGGTTTAGGGAGTGAAATCATTATAGTATGAGGGAAAAGATCACATTGGGGATGGTATTTCTTCGTTCCATGGAGGTGTATCCCCGTCATTGTGAACCTAATTACATGTTCACATGTTTATGCATTCACAAGATCAACTTCTTACAATGTTATGCATGTACATTATTATATATTCATAATGTTTCTCTTGTACCTGATTACTTGTTGAATATTTTTGTTTGAAAGTTATTGTATGTCCATATGTTTATGTGAGGTCTTTATTTAATTTCCTTAACATAATTAGTAATTGTTTTCCTATTTCCGAATTTTTAAAATTTTATATGTTAATTTTCTTCGCAAAAGACCATGTCTTTTGAAATTTATTTCACTATTGACTCATGTTGATTAATTTTATTATGTTTAATGCATTCTTGAACAACCAGTATTTATGTCATGATTAAATTATATGTTATTTGTATTGTATGGTATGGTTTTACAATTTAATTATCTAATTCTCAAACACTAATTCTCTTGTCATGCTTATATATGTTTAATTTTTACCCTTGCAGTTCAATTTAGATATACAATTATTTTTTTTCCATTCCCCATGTTGTGAAAAAAGTGTTCATATAGAGTATGTTTTTAATGATTATTAATTTTTAAGATATTTATAGGAGATATAGAATATCATTCATAAGGTTAAAAAATTATGTACAAATATGGTTCTTTAATAATTTACATGCATATTAATGTGGTTTTTAATTGACTAAAATTGAATATTGGAAAATATAGATTCATTCCCTCTGTTTATTAACCATGCCCATACCATTTTCTAAATATTGAAAATGAATCCATAGTAAACTACATAACTAATTTAATAAATAAAATTGGACCCAACGATTTAAATACATGTGACCCAGATGATGTAATATTTTTTATAGATATTGGTTAATAGAGCTATCCATCCATATGATTTTTTATGTTGTTTTTATCAAGGAAAAATATTTTCTGTTCCACAGTGATGATATTCCATTATTTGTTATATAATATAGAGGGCGAAAATTTTGGATTTATATCATTTAATGTTTTTATTATTTTAAAATAGAAAATTTTTAGTTCTGAGGTAAACTGTGATTCCGAGATAATTTTTTAGCATTGTGGAAAAAACCCAAGATAGTTCCTTCACTCTAACGTGATAAATCATATAGTAATAGTTTATTATTCCAAAAATGGTTGTTATTAAAAAGAAGTATAGTGGGATTTAGTGATATGGTTGGTAGTTTCTAGGTTAACATATATCAAGGTTCCAATCAATGATTTGGTTTATAGAAGGTTTCAATTTTTGATTTCCTAAATGGGGGTTTTATGTTACTGGAATCTCTATCCCTAAGGTGTAAATAAAAATGACTATAATTATTTATTATCGAAAAAGGACCAAGTTATATATCATTATTTAATAATGGATTCAATAATTAAAATAGGATTTCGAGGTCCCACATCACATCATTATGTGGCAACAATAAGATTTTATTAATGTTTTTTTCATCAAAAACATATTTTTATAATTAAATACAAAAAAATATAGTGTTCCCTTTTACATCACTGACAAAACTATACAACCATATGTTTGGGGTTTAGAATTTCCTGGATTGTTACAAGAATGTATAGTTATAAATTTTGGTTCTCTCTTCCTCAACTCTAGTTTCTTCATTCCACATGAAACTATATGTTATTAATAGGTTTTTTAATTTTTTTAATTGTATTCACATCAAGGATCATTAAATATGAGTATTTTTTTAAAATGAATCATTTAGAAACATAGTGTTAATGTTATATCAAAATCTTCTCTTATTTTACTTCTTCAACAAATAGAATCAATTGACATGATTATTTCATTGATTTAATGTAGTTTTTGAGTGAAGATGATTTAATGTTTGAAGTTCAAAATATTATTTTGAATGAATAATCATTTTTAATCAAATGAATATCATCTCATCGGTGTTTCAATTTTATTTTTTCTTGAAGAATACTATTTTTATTCATTCTATAAATATATTTTGAATAATTTATTTAATTCATGATATAGTATCCCTATGAAAAATATGAATTAATTGTATAATTGGCGAGTAATTGAATCAATTCTTTAGTGTTATGAAATTACATCTGTATAAGAGATTTATTTCTTTTCCAATAATTTTTTAGTTTATATGATACATTATTTATTATTTACATTAAGATGCTATTTTTAAATTATTCATTATAAGATAATGATTTCATTAATAAATGGAATTATATTTATTGTTGTTGGGGTAATATTTGGGGGATACATTGGAAATATTGGTAGTTGATTATTTTTTTGAGTGGAAATATTAAATACCTTGATACATCTTATTGATTTATTAGTGTTGTGGTGTCAGGTCTTGTGTTTCTTTGATTCTTTATATTGTGTATAAAAGTAATAAAAATAATAAAAATATTTTTATAATACAAACATGAATATATTTTTTAATCAATAATTATCTATATAAATATAATTAAATAATTGAATAGTATGATATCAAAGTCTTTATAAGAAAATTAACTTATATGGAAGTTGTTAGTGTTATTATTAAAGGATAATGTAATTAATATCATCATGAGGTTAAATGACATTTATGACTCTAAAATGAGAAGTGAAAATTTTGAACTGAATTTTAAAATGGGGATGCATATTTGTGTATTTTATAGTAATTGTGAAATATTATTTTGACTTCAGAGGATTAAGTAGACTTTGTGTTATTATTATGATGTTTTATTAATGGAGTGTTCTTTAATTTTTGCATGAAGATTAATTTAATATGGTGAGAGGATTTGTGTGTTATTAAATATATATATATATAGAAACTTTTATTTCTAATGGACCACCACTCAGGTAGAGTGACCATATAGAATCCCATATGAGTACATCAGCATAAAAAACAAATATTAATGATATTGACAAAACATAAGGACGAATTCTACCAATAATTATGTTTGTTAAAATAGAGTATGCGGTACTGGGAGAGGTTGTGATGTAGAAAACACAATTGTATAATTAGTATGCTTCATATAGATTTAGTTTGAAAATATGGTATGTTACATCCCATATTTCTAATAAATATTATTATTCATAAATTAAATATGTATATTATATATATATATATATTATAATACTTATTTGTATTAACATATTTATTAGTAGTGTTGATTCATTATATATTTTTCATGAATATGGTTATTCCATTTACTAAAATAGTTTTATAACATATTATTTAATATATACAACTTATATATATATATATTTAAATCATGTAACTTTTTTAATTATTTGCATTCATCATATTTTAGTAATTAATATCTATATATTAACATTTTGTGATACATGTTACATAGTAACAAAATGTTCACTTATAATCATTAATAGAAATGTAATATAATCAATTTTGTTAAAGATATAATATAAGTTTTTATATAAAAATCCATTTTCATGAATTTTAATAAAATTATATCTATATTAATAAGAATGATTTTTTATCATATTAAATTCATATATATTATATGTCCAAAATATAATTTCAAAACATGATGTTTCATGTTTTATAAAGAAAACAAATTTTCAAATAATTCATTTAATTTAGTTTCGGACTAGGGTTACATTAATATAGACTTCCCTATTATAAAAAATTATTTTAATGAATTGATTTGTCCTATTTTATCAAAATATTATTTTAAATTAATATTACAATGTAATCAATGAATCTGTAATATGATTCATTAAATTTGTTTATGAATTTAAATTTTAAAAAATATCATAATTAGAAGATGAATTTCATAAAATAAAATTGTTTTTAACATTAATTAATTAGTTACCCAGAAATTATTATTTATAAGATAATAATAAATATAAATTTATTCACTCAAATATGTTGATGTTGTATTTATTCTATTTTAATAATTTCATCTTGCATTATATTATTATATATATATACATATTTTTTTTAATTTTGTAAAATTTAAATTTTTTAATTTGATAAAGAGGAGAAAAATTTTAATACTAAGAAATTGATATTATATAATGGTTTTTTTAAATTAATTTAGTTAGTTTAATTTTTAGGTAGAATGTATATTACTTATGAATATATGGCAAGTCCTATTACGTTATAATGACAAAAAATTTATTTATGAAATAGAATAGTTTGATTTATCTAAAAATATGGTTTTTATCATTAAAATAATATCTTTTGATGTAATAATAATATTATAATTGAAAATAAAATAAATTAACCAAATATAAACCATATTTTACGATAATAAAACCAATACATTTATAAATAAAATATTGTCAACAAAAAATGATATATAATAATTATATTTTTCTCATACAATATTTGAATTAAAAATATTTCTATTATTTTCTTGAAAACTCAAAATAAAAAAATACAATCACTATGGTTTTAAATTTCATATTAACTATATATATAAGGCTGATGTTTAGAAAGAATACATTATTTATATCATTTGTAGTTGTAAATTTCCAACTGTTATACCAATCCTATAAAATCGAAATTCATAATGAAATATTTTCAAATCATTTTCAATCTACCATATCTTATTAAAGATTTTATATTGTTCTAGGGTTTTCATATAAAGAATTAAGAATCTATATATTGAGGTAACTATTTAAAATACACAATTCCTTTATAATTGTGAGCTTTTTTAATAATATCATTAAAAATTCACATTTATATTTTTATATTTTTATAATCAAATTGTACAATAAAAAAATTTATATTTTTTTGTTATGTTTTAATTATTCACTATAATAATAACATTTTTACTAAATAGTTATAACATTGAAATAATGTTTCATCAATACCCATCTTTCCATTGGAATTAAATTATTTTGCAATAATGTCATTTACAATAAATTTCATCTACTGTTATGATTTCCCTTCCATGTATTTATCATTTATTTGATCTAATATTAATAATAAAAAATTTTACTCCATTATTATATCCTTTTCATAAGCTATCATTTTACAAATGTAAGGGATCCTTTCCATATATTAATAAATTCGTAGTCATATTTTCTATGTTTTATCCATTTTCATTTTCGGGCTTTTATCAATTTAGTTTCTAGATATTATTTTATATAATATCTTAAATTTATTCCCTCTATCTATGTTCTTAACAAATAATAACATGGTTCACAAAATATGGGAATTTCTACACACCATGTTTGAAAATCTCAAGATATATGGTTTAGTTGTTTCAAGAACTCTTTTCAGATCATAAAGAAGGATTGTATCGTTTGTATGTCCATACACAACAAACATTATATATACTAGTATAGTATTTAAGTTATTATTAATGTCCATGACTCCTATATACAATTGTTGTCGTTGAAGATAAGTATCTTTTATAAAATGATATATCTCTAACACTATGCTACCTTATCATGAATTATGAAAAAATATTCAACAAATTGCATTCCATAATGAATAAAATTATATACATACTGAATTTTCATTGTGCACTCAGATTCAAACACATCAATTAACTTGGAATTTTTTTGAATAAAATATAATCCAATTAATATATATTTTTAATATTATTTTTACATAATTTTCTTAATTAATGAGTATTTTCAAAGAAAAATAATTTAATTGTATGCCAGTTTAATTTCAACGGGTTTATCATGAAAAATAATTTATCAATTTTTTATATTTTATTTATTTGGAACACATATCAATGAACATATTATAATGTTATGATTATATGATAGTTATATATACAACTAATATATTATTAAATTTTTTATACCATATAACATTATATATAATTAGATAAGGAAAACGTAATTGTATAATTAATTTTTACACTGTGTTGTGATATCTTGTTATAAATCATTGAAATCTACTTATAATGTTTTAAGAAAATGAGATTTTTGGAATGGGTCAAAATCCCGACAGTGTTTGAATTTTTTACATGTTACTGAGAAAACATGGAAAACCATGGATGTTATTGATATTTCCAGATTGCATTCTATGTACTCCATACTACACAGCATGTGTGGGTTAGGCCCTTAAAGGGGATGGATTACGAAAATCCCACATTGATGGAGGAAGATCACAAAATCCTCTTTACAAGCTGTTTTCGATAACTCTCCTATAATGGAGACTTTTCCTAGTGGATTTATATGGGTCAGAGACTAGGGAATAAAAAACCATGTGGGCTAGGCCCAATGAAGAAAATATAATCATTGTGGGATGGAATGAGACATCATAGAAGTCATGTATTAAGTTGATGATGTATTCCTATTATATTAATGGTAATCATTCTATTATGTCATCTTATATCATATAAAACACATATATGATTTATTCTAGGTGATTTTTACCCACTCATATGAAATATAACACCATTTTATACGATAAATAATTATTATGATCCCATTTTTATTTTATAATATCCTATAACAAGCTCCATAAATCATTTATTTTCTCAAAATATTATTTCTGTCAATGTTATGGATTTGTGTTATTATCATTGTTTAACACACACTTAATCATTCATCTAAGTATATTTTTATCTTTCCTCAACCCCCCTTAATTTTTAATGATGTTAAATGAATTAAATAGTTATGTTTGTCTAGTATTTTTTTGAATGTAATGTTTATTATAAAATGAGTTTTGATGAATATGTACCTATATCCCAATGACAAAAAACATTAGATCATATCTACATGATTTAATACATGTGAAAAAATAAATTTTTATTTTTTTCTTCACTTCCTGAATAGTGGTTATGTGACAACATTTTTAATATCAGTGCGGAGTTTTGTTATTTTTTTAATTTGATAATAAATATGTAGTTTTGGAAACATTTATAGAAAATAAATTTTTTTAGACTACAAGGGTAAGCATTCCATATAAGTATAACATTTACTAGAACATTGTGTTTAGTTATATTATAAATCTAGCTTAGTACATGTGGATGATGACATTCATTAATAGTGTAATAGAGAATTGAAATTATAGAAAATAGTAGAATGTGTTAATTAATCTCTAAAATAGTGAGGATTCAATTTATTTAGTATTGAAAAATTTATCAATTGGTATTCCCAAAAAACATTCATTCATAAATTAAATTTGAAAATGTAAATTTAATTTCCAAATTTTGTATAATATTCATATCATAAAATATGTGTATATATAACACATATGGTGTATCTTCATATATTTTCCTAGAATAATGAAATTCTAATTTCTACTTTCCTATGTTATCTTGTATTTTATTATTTTATTCATTTAAAATAGAAAATTTTTAGATGTATTTTATTTGTTAATAATTTTATTTTCCATATAATTATCCCAATACAATCTACTGGGTAAGAAAGTATGATACATATTTTCATTTTCAAATTTGAATATCATGAATCCATTTAATGTAATGTTATATAAAAGTTTATATGAAACCAATTCTATCAATATATAATTAAATAACACATTATAATTCACAATGAATCATTTAATTTGAATATAATTTTTCCATATTTTAGGTACATATTTTTATAATAGAATTAATCCTTTTAAAATGATAACTATCTTGTTTTATCATTAAATAATGTGCCAAAATAATCACTATTTTTATTTATGAACTTGATTCCTAATGTATATGTTTTATGAATCCATTTAATGTAATGTTATATAAAAGATTATATAAATCCAATGATATAATTATATAACAAAATAACACATTATAATTCACTTTGAATTTCAGTATGGTTAGTTTAATTTGAAAATAATTTATTCCATATTCTAGGTACGTATTTATATAACAGAATATATCATTTTTAAAATGATAATTATCATGTTTTATCATAAAATAATGTTCTAAAATAATAACTATTTTTATTTTCCAATTTTATTCCTAATGTATTTGGTGTATTATTATGAAATGTTTGGTTGGGTTGATTTATTTATCAAAATGAATTCACACACCGATTGTATTGAAGTCCTTAACATTAATTTGCAGCCTTTTGATCCTTCGGTATACCATTTAATGCAATATAATAATTTTTATTTGACTCAAGATAGTGAGGAGCAGAGGGATGTTAAAATTGTTTTATAACATGATCATATCATTTGTTAGTCATGAAATATAGTCCAAATGGATTTTTTTCCATTATAAATACATTTAGATGTCTTATTTTTTATTTCACTCTATTTATATTGTAATTTCTATGAATGGATAAGAATAATAGTGTATGATTTGTGTAACACATTCTAGGTTAATTTAATTTAAACCACCAATTTATATAGAGATATACATAGATCCCAAAGATAACTGTATTTTCATTTTTGGAGCCTATTTTAATAGATGTGATGGATTACGAGTATATATATATATTTACCACCAGAAATGAATTTTGGGGCCAAGAGAATTCCATGATAGGGTTTTCATGTCTTCAAGTATGGTATACAGATATGGTTGTGGTTTGTTGATATAGGAACACATGAGATCACAATATCACATGTTGTTTTTATGTAATAGTAAATATCATAGTAATTTTTTTGTTAGGTTTACATGTTCTATATTTTCATTGTTATATTATAATTATATTTTATGCTAATTTTAAAAATGTTCTTCAGTGATATCGAATGTAGTTATTCTAGGACAGAACTCATCTTGGATTCACTTCCTATTCACTGAGGCTTTAGTATGATTCATCCAACATTAATGAATCAAATATATTTAGGAATGTACTATATATAACTAACTTATAACACAAAGACATTAATAAAATTTTTAAATATTATCATGATAGGTTTAGGGAACCAGAATGACATTATTTGGTCATTACATGGTGTCGTGTTAACGTTGGAGTTATTGGCCTACTATGAAAATATTTCGACATTTTAGTTGATGATATTTATTTTATAAATATATATGAAATTATATTAATATTTATTCAATTTATTGTGTTTTTTCATTTATTTTATTTAAGTATTTTCTATTTATTAGTCGTTTATTTTTATGGTCTGGGATTATAGAAGATAATATTATTATATATATTTTTGGTATACATGGCGCAAGTTACTAAAAAATGATCTATTGAAGTAGGGTTAATATAACGATTGATGAAATTACTATAAATCAGGGAGGGGTTGTAGTGGGGGAATGTAATGATATTATAACAAAAGTCCCTATAGTAACAAACTATGAATGTTAAATAAATATTCGTAATTATTTGATATATGGGTGATAAAAAAAATATTTCATAGATAAATATTGATGTATGATTATTTCATGGTTGAGGCCACTATGATCTATCATTGGATTCCCATTATAATAAATCTTCCACCTTAATATTTAATATAGTAATATATTTTTTCAATGAGTTTCCCCAAGTCGAAATAATAAACAATGGAATAGGAATCTTAATGTATGACAATAATATATACATAAATCTCGTAATACAATATATATATCTTACAATTGATATAAAATAAAATATATAAAATTGAAATAATGAATACATGTACATAACATCAAACATATTACATGAAGGATACAATATAATATACTAAATTGAAAATACAGGGATATAATTTACACTTTATTTTATAGATGTACTTCTCCTGACCACAAAGACACCTATGATGAAAGAATTCAGTGATCACAACCATTATAAATCAGATTTCACTTACTCAATTAAATTATAATCATACATTTACACTCTTAAATTTTAAATCAACCACAATGAAAAAAAATGTGGGTCATGATGCTAGTTTAATGTCGACATTTTAAAAAACAACCCCAACCCAAATTTACGATAATAGATAAACCCCATATCTTTTCAGGTTATATTCAAGGTATAAGACATAAATAAATGGCTAAAATTTTGTTTTCACTAAAATATATTCCAAAGTATTACACATTTAGGGGGGAGGGAAACTAAAAAATCACATTCTATATAAAAATGAGTTCCCCACAACCAAGACACATTTCATTGGGAAACACAAAGAAATCATTATCAAATAACATATAATTGTTATAATTCATCGATAAAGATTATCCATGACTAGTAAACTACATATCTATCATAGTTTACTGGTAAATACAAAACATACAAATTCTTTATGTTTTCTTTTGAGGAAAAGCATATTTAGTAGGAACCCCAATTGTCATAAAATGAAAATGTTTTTCCACAACAACATAACATTATTCTAATTAAAAAAAATACTATGTAAGAATAATTGATTAGGGAAAAAATTATAGAATAATTATTAACTAAATACATTAGTCCAATAGAGTAACCACACCATATGGAGTATTGTACCATTCTTGAGGCTGTATTGACCCCACAGAAGGAAGACATGGGTCAGTAGAGCACCCCAACATCATACCATCCATTAATCCTATAAAATCATTATGAGGGAACATATTCTATCCCTATAGTTCATGATAATATATTTTGAATTTAATCCTATAAATTAGTTTCCCATGTCTCCCCTCAATGATTATTTTTAACTCCATCCATTCTAATAGAAAATTGAAATCTTATTAAGGACGTGTTGACTAGAAGGGTACTTACCATTAAGGTCACATCATTGTCCACATCATGGTAACTAAACTAATTTTTTTTTGAAAACACAAGTCATACAATACTTTTATGAATGTTATAACTCCCCATCTCCCTAAAAAATTACACGAGTGTGATGAATTAATGTAATTACATAGCCTCTGACTAACCTAATAATTCCTTAAGTTCAAAATATGAAAGGATTTGATGACTTATTATACTGAAGTTCAATCTCAATGATTACATTTATGAACATAAACTATGAAGATTTTGGTAATAGAAAAATATAAAAAACCAATTACTAATCATGGTGTTCACTGTTGCATTAATGAAACTATGAGGAATCATCAGATAACATTTTTGTGGCCTCATTATACCAATTACTCTTTCACTAAACAATTAGGAAAATTACAATAGTCACATTATAATGTGTGTGAAAACAACCCTATGATATCAATAATCCACTAGAGGATACAAACCCCTTTTTAATAAATTATTTTCTTATATAAAGCAATCCACCCTCGCTAATGAATAGAATTGTGTGACCTATTTAAAACACAATTTAATTTTTCATTTGTGACAGAGTGTACCAATCTATATTGGACATTGGGAATACAATTTCCAAAAAATTGTTGAATAATTTTATTACCACTAACAGGTGATATGATTAGAGAAACATAAAGGGGAAATGTTATTACATGTGAAATATTCGACATGTCACGTGTCTCGTGAATCCTAGTAAGGAACATATTTCTAACACATATGCAGGTATCATTATTTGTTATGTTGTTTCCTAATGGTTATATAGTGGGTAGAGTATATGTTATATTTATCCATGTACTATAGAATTAAAAGTTTTATGATTCGACATACATGGGGTGTATATAATAAACTGATCTATTATTTATGGATGAAGTGTGAATTAAATAGATATATAAGGAGAGTAGAAAAAGTACCCTTTTTAATTTTTTTTCTATATAATTATTATTAAAATGATACCACTTCTCAAATTTATATATTGAGGGTTTTTTAGGTTTTTGAGTCTGGTGGAAGATTACTATTACAATTTCATGTTGTTTGGAAGAATAAAAAAGGATTTTTGGTGTCTACAACAAGTCACTAAGATTAACTATTATGAAAACTAGGTACTTGGTGAGGTTTGTTGTGGATGCTCCACCTATAAAGGGATAATATTTGTCCAGTGTATGTTATTATGTACTATATGAATAATTTAGTTCTCTGATGGGAAATCGAGTACCCAGTGCACCTAGGAATCATTTTTCTTCGAAATGGGATTTTTCCAACATATATATATATTATTTTATTACAAAACACTGAGGATTTTAGTGATCGATGTATCCAAGTAGGGGATCGTATATGTAATATATTAGTTCCATTATAATCCAACATCTACGATGATATATTTGCTTTCAATATAATGATTTAGTGAATAAAAGTATTTTTTGACTCTATTATTCCTTCTAAAAATCCTTTATCACTTTTTAATAATTAATTTATTGTGGGTAGTTTATTAATACAGATTCAATAAGATAATTATCGATTTGTTCTTTGATTATGGTATATTCAATATTATTTTCCATTTCAATTTTCTTGAGTGGATCACATAAGGTTTTGGGATTTTTCTGTTAATTCATTTTGCATCCTAACATCATTATTTTGTTTAACTTTATAGATAAATTATTTTGGGTAGTTAGGTTATTATTTTGTCTTGTACTTTCGGATGTGTCTTGTGTATTCCATGATTATTCCATGAATTGTGTTCCAATAAGATATTAATAGGTCAGGGAATAAAAAATATTGATGGGATTAAATTCGATTGACATAATTAATTAATAATAATTTATAATACATTATATTTATTTCCAATTAGATTAAATCCATCAAATAATGTTTTTTATTTAGATAGTCTTATAATCGTGGTTGAAGAAGTTCAAACAATTGAGGTAGGTGGTCCATAATCATCATCCAAATTATTTTTAAAAATTTTCCATTACTCATTATTATATATGGTCTCGTTATATATGTTTTCTAATTTATAATTAATTGAATAAATTTCTATTAAACTATATAAATTGGATGAGGATTCATAGGGGTATGGTGTAAGAATTTGTTAGTAAACACAAATGAAAGGATTTTCTATGGTTTATGGATTTATTTAATGAGTGAGTAAAATGATGGTTTAATGATAGAAAGATATATCCATTGTGAGATAAAACATTGTGGAATTTTTTATCTATCCATAGAATCCTTCATGTGGTGGATTTTCTTGATTCAGGGTTAAAATATTACATATAGTTTGGTTGTGAAATTATACTTAACTGTTATCTTTAAAGATTATTTAAAATTTTTTGTTTTTAGTGTTCTTATCACATTTAATTATGGTATACTAGTGGGATCACCATGAATTGTAACAATTTAAATGTTACGTATGAGAGGAATGACCAAGGTGAACATTGTATATGAGAAAGATTATATTTCATTCCATATGTCTTATGTTTATACGATGTTATTAAATTTTTTGATGAATGAATTAAATGATTGTGCATATGATTTTGGGATGTTATTCATATTATATGGGGGGATATATAAATATTTAGAAATAATTTTAATGTAAAATATGAGGGTTTATTAGAAGATTATTTATATAGAAACCCATTCTAATAGTCAATATTTATTTATATGCATAATAGAATAATTAAATATAGATAACATGGAAACATATAATAATGGAGTGGTACTAAGAAATATAATTGGAATCTAGTAGTGAACAACATATTAGGACATTAATTGTTGTTTCGAGGGACACATTTACACGACCCCTAAATTTATTTAACTCATTGACGACTTGATATTAATTTTTTTAGATAAACTATGGGTCAATAATTATTATTTATGTTTATTTATTTTTATATTATCTATAGGATAATAAATAAGTTTATTTTATGTGGTTATAATAATGATGTCCTGGGTAAAAATTTATTATGTGATATGGATTATAAGACATGCAGACTATGGATTAGATTTAATGACATGTGATATAGACATGGGGTTATACTAATGAATGATAGAATTACAATAGGTATGTTGAGTCTAGTTTATGGGATTATCATGATGGTGGAAATCATGATTTCAAAGGGGGATGTCTGATCGTGTGTCAAAAGTGATGCCTATTGAGTTTTGAAATGTGATGTCATGTATAACTTAAATCCGCATTATAGAGATATGTAACAGTTGGTTAGAGTTTACTCATCCATTGTATGACGTTTCATCATCAGATGGGAAGGAAATATCTCGATGAGTATGTGAGATATTGTTTTTTCAGGTCCTTTCACGTGAGGGTGATGTTTAATAGTGGTTTGGATAATATTCATTTTATGGTGGTTGTATGATACTGATTTGGATGTGATGCCTCTATATTTGGATAATTGATGGAAGGTTGGACATGATGACACTTTTGGTCAGTGTGAGACGGTGGTTTTGAAGTGAGGAATTTCAACTTGGTATTGAAAATGTGGGATCGAAGTGATGTATCATAAGACTGTTGTGATATGAGAATTTGGATTTTATCTCTCATAGGATTATTGGGATAGTGGAAATATGGGATAACACCATATAATGATTTTTATGATAATTCCAAAAATATGTGCCATATTATTTAAAATGTATCTTCAGTCCAATTATAAAATATTTTCATGTTTTATTTTTTATATCAAACAATTATTGAACATTATAAAAAATTTATTTTATAAAAATTAATTTTTCAGGCCAACTAACCTATATATACACCCTTATTGACATGACCAAATATTACACACCTAATAAAAAATAATGATTGCATTAAACATATGTAATGGTGTAATTGTTTCATGTTGATATATTTAGAATGGTCAGTATCATGATATGGTAATTTTCCAAAATATTGGAATATATATGGATAATAGTAAGTTTAATTTGTTTGGTTATATATTACCCTACCATTGGGGATCATGTAAGCATATTCCTTAGTAATGTACAATTAAGAGTGATTTTATATTTAACT
This sequence comes from Viscum album, assembly GCA_963277665.1. Taxonomy (NCBI): domain Eukaryota; kingdom Viridiplantae; phylum Streptophyta; class Magnoliopsida; order Santalales; family Viscaceae; genus Viscum; species Viscum album. Next base: position 820,910,371 of record OY728161.1, read on the forward strand.
TTGTTTAATTTTAACATCTAGTTAGTTCATGTCTAGGTTAAATATTTTATTCAATTTATTTAAAAATGGATTATTGTAAGTAAATTTAAATATTTTAAATGCAAATATTTTTATAAGAATATTTTATATAAATAGTTTCATCGTAAACATGAGTTTGCAGTTCAAAGTCACTATTTTTCAAGGAGTTATTTATAAACTTCGATGGATTTGTTCTCTATTTGCTGACCATGTGGATGATTATAGACATTTTAATGTAGTATTATAGTATTGATTCTATTTCATTTTTTGGGATTATATATTTATAATATTGGAAATTGTAAAACATTGGAATGAAATTATTAATCAATATGACTAACACATAAATGAGGTTTTTTGTCGTTTAGTAGAGATTTGGGAATTATTTTATTGCTATGAAATGTTTCAATTTTCTATTATCTCAATTATGTATCAACCTTATGATTAATTATCTACAATTTTAATTTTGGAGTCAGTGATAGAGACTATAAATCAAGCAATCATATCAAACATGTTGGATCGTGTGACATGTCATTATTGTATGGTCTTTTGATGTTGAATTTTATAATGATATAAGATTTATGTTGATGATAATGTTAACATTAATTTTTTTGTTTTTAAAAATAATTTAATATTGGAATAATACTCAAGAAAATTATATAGATATAACATTTTTTATATTTATTGGAATATGTTGGTTTATTATATATTAACATGCTTATGATTTCAATCCTTAAAGGGGTGGTAATGCATATCGAATAATAGTGTGGTTTATTACTCTATATTTTTTATATTTATTTGGAATGGATTGAGTGATACTTTTGTGTTCCCTAGAGTAGTTTATATTTCATATAATTTTTTTAATGTATTTATTACTGAAATGAGTATGCTTCTCTGTGATCTATGACATTGGTAGGATATGCCTATTGTGTATGGTGGAAGAGGCTACTAATGTTGAGATTTTGATCAATATATTTTTTTGTTTAATATTATGAATTTTTTTTGGGTAACATTGTTATTAAAAAACAATATGAGTTTGAATTTACAAGGACAAAAATAAGATGGTCCGTCCTTGACTAGTTTGTTTCTTTTGAGATGGAATGATATTGAAGATTCATCATTATATAGGGATGAAAATTGTTTGGTGTGATACATTATCATGTATTTAATGGGAATACCATGTCTATTTATAATTTTATAACCATTGATATATTTATTTCTCAATAAATATTAAATGATTGAGATGTATGGTTTAGTAAATAATGTTATATGTAGGACATGAATTTAATATATCTGAAACATTCTTATTTGTGTAGATTTTTACAGTTTTAAACTAGGTAGTGTCCCTACATGAATAAAAAATGTATTGATATTATAAATAGTAATATATTATTCTGTGTGTTTCATTTGATTATCTCCCAAATTGAGTGAATTGAATGAGTATTTTTTCATAACATATCTGTTGTGTGGGTTGGTTTGTTATAATATTAACCATATAAAGAAAATATGTGAGATAAAAAAGGGGATGTTTTTTTTTAATTTATAGAATGTAAATTGTTGTTATTTGTGATATATTATGAATTAAAATATTTATTTGGGTATTTTTTATGAATATTTGGTATATTTGATGATGATATATGTAAATGAATTCCAATTTCATTAGATTCCATCATTATGTGGGGTTTAGGATATTTTTTATTGTTTTTATTCAGTTCCTTGTGACCTTTTTGGGTGTAATAACAAGAGAATTTATAGTATTCCAAGTCGTTGTATAGGAATCCTTAGTTTCACATCTCTATAGTTCTAGGACATGGTGTGATGATGTAATTTATTCTATAATAATTATTCTTTCATACCCAAATTTAATACATTGTTTAACATTTCTAGAAACATTAAATTGGAAATGTAATTAAATTTTTTTGATCATAATTTATGATATTTCATGAACTGATCAGTGTAAGGGATCCACATAGGTACTGTCAGGTTTTCTCAAAAAATATGTGATGTTGATTAATTTTATAAATGGTGGATGATATGATGTATCAATAAGTAAACTATGAAAAGACAATGTGTTAATATAGTTGTGGATATTTTTAGAAAATAATATAATGTCAAATAGGATGAATGATCATTGAAGGAATGTTAGAAATAGTATAATTAATATCTATAATAATTATTCAATACATTGTTGAGTTGATCAAAATTATCAATATGTAGTTAGAATAATTTCTCAATGATATAGTGTGGTCCACAAAATATATTATGAGATTCAACAAGGACATGGTTCATCCTATTTTGTGTTAGAATATGATAAAATTTTTGGATATAAGAATTATATTGTGTATTATGGAATATCCATTGAGATCAACTATTTTGAATAGGGATTTACGGTATAGTATAGAAAATGATTTTTGGGTACCATAATTTTGATGGACCCTAGATTCTTTATTGGTTTGTGGACTTATTAATGATATGAGAGTGGGTATCAGGAGTTCTAGATCCCAACTAGTGATGTGTGTAAATAAGGGTAATATCAATTAATCAATGATAAGTGAAACTATTTTATTTAAAGGATTTCATTGATTTTTTATGAATTTAGTTCTTATTTGTAGTTGTTTCTGATAAATATAGGGTGTATACCTGTTGTTCATGTTAAGGATGGTTGAAACATGGATTGTTGTAACATTGAATAGGACACGGTCTATAATAATTTAAGAAAATAACTATATAATATTATCTATGTAAATTGAGAATTTTAAATTTTCATCAATAGTGATGCATCATCATGGATATAATTAATAGGTTGAAGCTCTAAGTTGATGAATGTATGGATTTTAAAGCGATACAATTAATTAACCATTCCAACTCATCTATTAATTGTTTTAACAAATAAACTAAAATAATATTTCATTATATTATATCGTTTTTGGAAAATAAACATTATCAAGTAGAAGGTTGATATTCACCATTATATATTATTTTTAGAGAAATATCTGGTGTAATATCTATTAAAAAATAACTAGAGGGTGCATAAAAAGGGGATCATGCATTAGTTTTTGGAGACATGTTTGGTTTATAGGTGATTAAAAATAGTATTTTCAAAGATTATATGAATTCAGGTGGGGAGGATTCAATAAATGAACTAGTAGATTTAAAATGAGATCAAAATAAATTAGGCATCTAAGATAGGGAAATTATAAAAAGTATATATTTATATTTTCGGATAAGAAATATATTTTTGGTAATTATTTCAAAATAATAGGATTGATTTTTTAATAAAGTGTATATGTTATTGGGGATCATTATATTTTTTATTGTCTATGAGATTGAACAGGGCAGGGTGGTCACTATAGCTTGCCACTATGTAAACATCTTTGTGGTATTGGTTACCTCATGGGATTATCAAAGGAGGGGCACCAAAAACCGGGCCACTTGTTTTCTAGTGATGGGGGGAAAGGTCGGTGGTGTTTATAGGAACCCAATTTTCTATGGATTTTAATGTAGTATGCTTTATTTTAGGATTTTAAATCATATTAGTTTATATAATTTATGGTATATTGTAAAAAAATGGGGAGGAAATGTCCCCAATATTCCGTGGATTATATACCCTCGTCTACATTGATTTGGGTTACATTGATAGAATTATTTAATAATAAATATCATATTTTAAATCCCATTTTAATTCTCTTCTTAATTTTTCCATTTCCCTATAATTTTTGTGGAATGGTGTATGATTTTTTATTTTTATTCTACAAGAGCACAATGTTATCAATTCTAGAAAATAGGTATTTCAATTTTACTGGAATGTTATTGTTTTATGAAAAGGAATGATTGACGTTTTGTGTCGGTTCACTTGATGTATGAATCATATAGAATTTAAATAATTTAACTATTATTTTAGATATTTTATGATGAATTTCAATCTTTAATATATTATTTTTTCATAATTATCTTCATTGTATATAATGTTTAATTTACACTTTGTTAATAGTGTATTAGATCTTGTGTCATAATATAGTGTGTCATTCCATAATTAAAATTCATAAATTAGTTATTGGATTATTTCGGATTATATTTTTATAATATTTATAATATTATTATCAATAACTATTATGTTTATTTTGATTTTAACACCTCCTCTTAGTAGATGGAATCTAGTTGAACTTAAAAAATTTCATAAGGAAGTTATATTGATTTTAGGATATGGTCATAAATTATTATTCTAATTATTTATATGTATTATAAATGTAATTGTATATTTGAATAATAATTAATATTATGTCATAGGCCATAAATAATTAAATTACCTTATATTGACATATTTTAATTAGATTAGAAGGAATTGGTCCTTATGGACCCTCCAGTTATTAAACATTATTTCATTATCGAGAAATGTTCATGGGATTTATATAATTTGATTCTAAAATTTGTTGTGTACCTACATGGGAAATGCTCTAGTTGAGTTAAAATGTAATGAGAATCATATATGTTCACATATCCTCCTTCATGTATGTGAATTAGATGATTGAGTGGGGTCAATATAATTCATGTATTTTGGGAACCATCACATTACCTTTGTATCGAATTAAATTTTGAATATTATTTGTTGTTTTTTGAGTGGTTCATTAGAATGTAATTTCGTTATTTTTTTATAATTACTTATACAACATATTTTCGTACATTATTTAATATTAGTTTTGGATTAAATATTAAAAATCATGTAGAATGTTTCTATTATTTTAGATCTTTATTATTTTAAATTTATTCATATATCAATGTGAAGAATTCACCTAAGTATATTTGTTTTGTTTTTGTAACAATATAGAATCTTTTATATTTTATAGTCATTCCTTTTTATTATGAGTTATGATTTTTTGGTCTGGTGGTGACTCCTATTAATTAGAATACATATATCAAAGGAATGTTATGTTCATTGATAATTGAATATAATTTTATAATGTTTATGGAATGTAAAAATTGTTCCTTATGTATATTATTATTGTTTTTTATTTAATAGAAACATTATATCATAAGATAATGTCACGAACCAGTTGAGATATCTTAGAACCCTGATAACCGAGCTATCTATTACATAGAATAATGTATGTTCCAAATCTCCACGGTTCAGTGTCTAGTAGTTGGTATTATACAAGAATAAAGATGAAAAATGTTTTCCAAAGAACAGTCAAATATAAAAGGATAAATATAGGTATTTAAATGACCCTCAAGGATAATTCCACTGATTTGAATAGGTAAAAAATTTCACCAATAGGTAGATAAGAAACTCAATGAAACACAAGGATAAAATTCCACAAATAAACCAGTATAAGTATCTAAATGTATTTTTAAAAGTGTAACTATCCTTTACTAGTAACCATCCACAGTCTGTGGTACCCAAGATGAATAACCTATATCACATTCAAGTTGTTATTTTCCTTTTCTCATACTTGGATCTGGACAATTACAAATTGACCATTGTTAAATATGTGATTTGAGTTATAAATCCTAGTTGGGTATCTACTATTTTTCAAAAAAATACCATGAGAAAACAACTAGTCAATATTTAAATATTTGTAAAATTTGGAGAGAAATATATAATCAATTTATACTTACAAAAAAATATTTCTTTTCAATTTCCAAAATACATTTCATAAATTTATCAAAATAATATTTATATTAATGAGTTTATATAAATAATTATTCAGGTGTAAATTAGTACTATAATCAATTGATTATCCACTAAATAAATACATATATAGATCCATTGGAAAATACCTTGAAGAACATTGGATCAGGGCCACTATATCATCTATAATATTGAATTATTTATCTTAAATAAGTAAGTGAGAAAATGAAACATAGCATAAGGAGGAATATGAACCATTAACAAGCCATAAGCTATAATCTTTATAAACTCTATTTTTGTTAGTGTTTTCATCTACAATCAATTTCTAGGGGATCATGATCCTAATGGCTGGGTCACAAATTTCCCAATAACTACCCAGGATCTCATGTAATGAATCAATCAATAGGTATTGGGAAAACTCTATCTTTTCATGTCATTCATCATTTACAATTCTAATGCACACCTTTTAGTTTCAATATTAAAATTTATTTTCAAAACCAAAACATAGTTTTTTTATCATTTTAAGCCTCAAGATCTAAAAAATCATATGTTTTCATCATTACAATTTCATATATAATCTTCAAATAAACAAAAAATATTTTCATACTCCCCGGCATTCCTAAAATTCATCCCAAAGTTCAAATCCAATTGGAATTTGAGGTTTTTCTAAAAATCCATTCGATTTCTAAATATTTAATAAAATCATTTAAAATAATGTTTTTATAAATGATTTTAATAATATTTTAGAAAAATTAAGAACGTATATATTTTAATTTAAAGGATTTTATCAAATAAATTTACCTAACATCATCATGAAAATAATTAATAAACTCCCACAAAGAGAGTGACAATAATGATTAAAGGAAAATAGGACATAAATATCAATTTTAGAATCACGATCTAACAAAAATAGGATTATAATCACAATAATTATGGTTAGATTTATCAAAAAACATGATTGTATATTACTATCTATGAAATATAATAAGGATGATAGAATGAGAACATAGATTAGGAGATCAACTTTCTTGAGAAGGATTATATATTCCCCCAACACATTGATTATATAAAGGAGGCGGTTGAAGGAGAAAAACATACGTCTAGATTGAATAAAATGATGAATAGTATCACATTATGAATTAATGGGAGGATTTTGAAAATAAAACCAGGGGTTGTATGAAATTTTTAAATCATTTTTAGTAAATTAAAATTGTCATGCAAGGTCAGCTAGAGTGGGTATTTGGATAATGGAAACCATGCACCAGCAATGAACACATACTATTTTGGCACATGGGTTCCCATTGGTGGGTGAATTATTTTTAAACCATGAACCTATCATGAATTACACAATATCTAGGTGTTATTTACATTACACTATGGGGTAAATGATTTTTTTAATCTATGTTCCAATCGTAGAGATCTAAAGAAGCCTCTAAAATTTACCAAAATCTCCTAGAAAGACCCCAAAAACTGACAAGTGAGGGATGAGATAAAATGGATTAATATATATCTAAAATAGTGTAATAGTATGTTTCCAAATTCCAATAATAAAAAATATCTATGCATATAATTCTGGTAAAAATGATTACATACCAAGTATATTAGGTCATGGATTTATCATCAGTTCTACATGCTCCCTGTTAACATAAGAAGAAGAACCATATTTCAATATAATTTAGAAATTATTTATTTTTCATATGCAATGATCATTTTTCTCAAAATCTATGATCCTGGCAAGATTCTCGATCACACATAAATCTTGTTCAACATCAAGATCCTCCAACCTCAAGACATGTGATGGGTAATAGAGACATTTATGAAAAGTTTATACATATGACACATTATATATAAATGTCAACATTGGTTTATGTGATATATGATAATACACATTCAACACCTATTTATGATTCTCTAAATTCCTCATAAATTTTAGTGCATAATTTACCGATTTTCAATTAATGTTGGTTCCCCAACAGAGGTGAAACTATCCCAAAATAATAACTAACTAAAAACTAAAATGATCGTCGATGTTGATTCGAATAATATTTATACCTTCTCTATATACCACCATTATCTAGTGAATCAATTAAATCATTTTTTTATCTCTTTGACTAATCTTTCTCTAATAAAGTAATATTCAACAATATCTAACATGCACAACATATATTAATAAGGGTGTCTATATAAAGCGTTAGTGGGAGTAATACGAATGGATGACTAGTAACCGTTGTAAATGGAAGAAAATAGTCCCAAGTTGTTATACATTGGTAAAAAAATGGAACCAAAAATGGAATATTTCTACAAAAAAATGTAGTTAGTTCTGTTTTTTCATCCATCTACATATGATATTTCATGGTCAAGCAAACAAGTTATCCCATCACCTCTTGTACACCTCTCCAAAAACAAGTTCTGAAATAGTAATAGATATCAAAGACCATCATATATTCATAACTATGAATCATAAAAAACTCAAATATATATGATTTTCATGTCTCCAACATTGGTTTTATTAGAAATGTGTATAAACAAATCAAATTTTGAAATTCGGTTGATAAAAACTCTAATCACATTCATATTGAGATGGGTATGAGGAAAATCAACCCCAAAGACCATATAAATATTATCCCACTTCAAAGTCACCACTATAAGGGTTTAGATTATACTTAATGGTTTATTCTTGTTATACATTATAAATTAGAATGTATTGCAATTTGAAAAATGATAGTTATTCCCTTTCACATATAGGGACACTAGAATCATCGAAATATCTTATAGAACACAATTAGGATACCTAGGTAAACATACCAACAATAACTATAGAATTATCCCAAAAAAAACTTACATAAATTAGAATGAAATACTAGTTATAAAAAAATATAATCTAGTACTTGTTGAAGAACCACTCTATGATGATTTCCACACAATGAGAATCATCTCTTGGGCCATAAAACTCATCATCACACTGTTAATCCTAAAAGTTAATCATGGGGAGAGATATGGTACAATGAAGACATGTTATAACAACTATATACTCATTCACTTATAATCTTACATGAAATAGAGGAAATAGATCCATTATATTTCCCCTTTATAATGGTTATTTAATTACCTTGGTTAGACGATTCCTACTCAATGAATCAGCACAAACATACCCCTTACCTATTGTATAAGAAATGGTGAAACCCAATGACTGCATGTACTTGAAGAATATCCTATGAAAAATATTCAGATATTTTTGAGAGAATATATAACTCAAGAATTATTATTAGAATAAATATTAATCCTTTCCCTGAAAAGGTAATGAAGCCAATATTTAAGACTAAGAATCCAACTTGTGAGTTTGAGGTCATGAGTTTGATAATTATTCTCATGGGGCCATGTATGTCAATAATCATAGGCTTCCTTATCATCATCTTACATCATAAAACTATCAAACATTGATCCAGATGCATCATAAAAGACCGGGTAGACCATATAAACCGGAAGTAGAGTCCTCACCGATGAATAAGTAAAACATAATTTCATCTTAACAAATGAACATTGAAATTTATCATCCCAAAACATTTCCCCCAATCATGTACAAGAGAATCCACATGAGTATCCAATTTTGATAAATACATGAAAAAATGTGTAAATACCCCAATTAAACAAATAATATCAAAATCTCAAAAAAAAACTATGGTTGTTCAAATGTTATAAATGTTTTACCATTCTTATGAACAGTTTAAATACATTGTTCCAAGATCAGTTGTCTAAACATAAACACTTCCAAAATACAGATGCGAAAATTATTAATCATGGCTTAATGTCAGTGATCTCTCAATGTTTCCATCCTGATCCTCATATAACACACATGGTCATCCTAGGTTAAAAATTAAACTAGGTTGTCATCCACAAAAACTACAATGAACCAATCGAGGTATGCATCGAATTTATTGTTCATTATTTCTAATAAATAAAACATTCATTGGATAGAGAAAAACAAAAAACAAGATACTCATATTTTCCATACCTATTCCTAATGGATGTTATATACATGTATTATTCTTTTATTCAGACATTCTATAATCCATACTGAAGATCAATCTCCAAGAACCAAATCACCCTATTTTACTAGTCAAAAAAATCATCTATCAAATTTAATATATACATCTTTATCCTAGACTTATAGTTCTTCTAAAAATAAAAACATACCATAAGAACACCATAATATTTTGATTGTAAATAAAAAAAGTATTTCCCAATGTGATATTGTTGGGAGTACAATTACTTTGTAAATAAAATAATTCAATTGATTCTTCAAATATTTGAACTCTTATATTTCCATTCAATATTATGAAATTGAAACATGTTGATTACTAGGTAATAAATCGATTGAAAATTCCACCTATTTTACTAGTGGAAGATATACTGAAATTAAAAGGAAAATAATTGGGAAATTTGATGTAAAATATAGGGGTATCATCGCTCAATGAATATTTGAACATGAAAAAAGGAAATACCAACTATACTATGAGAAACATTTTTTAGTTGGTCTGTATAATTTTGATCATGACACCAATTATTTATGAAATAAATTACCCACCCCAATGGTCATTGTAAAGGATACCCTATAATGATAACATCCACTCTAAGCCAAATCTGGGATCTACTAGTCCATAGTGAGAACAATATCAACCTATATTAAATTGAGTTCTATAAAATTATATATAAACTTAATCTCTATGACATGGAAATCATGAACGGCATACTGAATATCATTATATTTGTTTGTTTGAGGGGTAAAATATTATACATCACTCAAGATAAAATATTATTTATAATTAATAGAAAATAAATCACATTATTTGATATAATTGACATAGATGGACCAGTGTAAAATAATAAAGTTACTAGGGATGAAGGTATAGTGATGGTACATCTCATAGTTGATGAACCCATACCATCTTCCCCAATAGATTCCTCCAATGAATGGAGATGATTCAATTTGGGTTACTATAACAATAAACCCTTTTTCTAGAAGAATATGATTTCATGGAGGAGGTTTTAGGGGATGAATTGATTGTTTTTATATGAGGGGAAGAAAAAGAAAAACATAATTTTTGTAAGTGGACATATTATCCACTCGAGATATAGCTCTTCGGTGAATCAGTTACAAAATGTTTTGAGTTTATTACCTTTAAACACTTGAGTAAATGAAAAATGAACTATACTAGGAATTTTAGGAGTTATTGAAGAACCCTAAAATCAAGATTCACTATAAGGCGCATCACACTACCTATTTCCTATAAAAATAAATCATAAAATTACCATAGAGAGAAAAAGTTACTCATATCAACCATGATGTAACCACCAAATAAAGATCTACCATAAATGCTCTATCAAACACATTAGATAATGAATTTATCTTCCACATGACTATCAATTATTGAATATAAACTTGATGTCCCATATAAAATAATTATTCTTTATCTACTCAATAGTCGTTATCTAAAGAGAAAAGTGTACTATCTCAAAAAAGATGTTCTTATATTGAATCATATTCATTTCAATTTGGTGGATGTTAATTAATTATATATTATATTAAAAACATGTAATCTAGATAGAAATTATCATTGAAAATGATCGTGATTTATTTTTTCTCCAAGACATAATGCTGCTTCATGGTCTTCATCAGATCACACGACATTCCTTTATAACCCTCAATATTAATGGAAAAAATTTCACAATAATTAAATAAAAAGTGTATAAGTACCCAAAAATTCATTCAATTCCTTCTAACATATTTCATACCTCTTTAGTATCAATATATCCTTATAAAACCGATCTGCTGTGGTTATGAAACACATTTGCGTCATCTATATAGTTGTCAATTCTAGGTTACAAAAATGTATTTTGAACATGAATTGGTCCGGATACCTATTCTAAATGTTGGATAGCTCATACCACAATCAAAACTACATTCTATATAATAAGTGGGCCAAGTTCTATATATCACTGTTATCACCCACAAAAGGTCGATTAGAATGTCTTATCAGTGGAATTGTACTACACAATAACAATAGAAACCATTAGAAATCTAAAAAAGAATATTCAGAATAACAACATAGAGGGGAGTCAAAATTATTGGATTTTTTGAACACTATTTTAAAACTATTAAAAATCTAGAATCATATCAAAATACACAACAAATACACCATTCCCATGCCAACCATGGAGTCTAATGGCACTTTATGGAAATATATTCCATTGAAATTTCTCATAACCACAACTTATGTCCTATGAATCCAACCTCTGGTTTATTAGTACATCATATACTGCATACCAACTTCATGGAATGATTCCTGACATTCATATAATATAAAATTCTCCTAAACTGTCTCAGAAAATCTAGTACCATGTGTTGTGAGCCGACACTAACATGGGTAAATGAGTTATCTAGATCCCAATGGGGTGGTGAATAATACCTAGAATCATTATATAATGAAGACTGAATAGTCTTCCACAAAATATTTATGAAATCAAGATAAAAGTCTTTATATCAACATACCATAAGGATAATATTCTAGATGTCAGTAGGTAAAAAAATTCCAAAATAGATATATAAATAGTTTAAGGAAACATCAACCCAAACATCCATATATAGACCAACATAAGTCTCAAAACTTTATATAACATGTGGAAATCTGCTATTGAATTCCACATTACCACTCTACAGACCCAAGGATCAAGAAAATACACCACATCTATGTGGAGATTTTACTTTTCTCGTACATGGAATAAGAAAATCGAACATCCCATGAAAAAAATAATGTTTTGAGGTATATAGACTCATATAGTCTTCCCAATAGTTCCATAATATATTTAAAAACAATAATACCCTTCATGAATTTACATTAATCCAAATACGGTTTGGTATATCATAACATTTTCATATAAAAACATTATATATTATAAATATGTGGAAGCATTTAAAACATGGCTTAATTAAATATTTTACAGAAAACAATTATTTAAAATGTGTAGAATGATTGAAAATTGTCATTAATAGATGAAATAATGAATAATATCATTAAAAATAAGAACCATTTTTTTGACGTGAGGTATGTCAGATTTTTTTTATAGGATTCTATCACATCACAAATTTATAAATAAAATGACAGATATTTCATTAAAAATATGAAAATTAATAACTCAATGTCATGGAATATTTCAAAGAGAACCATCTAACATTTACCATAAAAACAAATGATCAACACCCATAGTTGGAAAACTAATTGTGATTTAAGGAAAATAATATTAATGAATCAGATCTAGAATCATGATCATATAGGAACATGGTTAGATCACTAAATATGGAATTTAGATACATAAAAAATAATGATCTGGTAGACATTAAGGTGGATTGTCAGGAAGATCATAATATAAAACAATAGAGGAGATACAATTATAGGAGAGGGGAAATTTCTTCCACATATTCACTAAATAAGTTGTTTTGAGGATATAAAATCACTTCCAGGGAGACTTTAATGATGAAAAAACTCATATTATGACTGAATAATATTTTTAGAAACATAAAACGCGGGGTTTGGGAATTTTGATATAACTTTTTAAACACTAAAATAATGTGTACACAATTAATTAGGGGTGTCATGGTTTGGGAAGATATTTTTCATGTTATGTACCATTACTATTTTGTCCCATTATTTCCCCATCATGGGAACATCATTTATGAAACTATGTTCCAAAAGTGCATTACCCACTATCCAGGGTGCATAGTTTCATAAGGGGGGTTAATGTATTGGTCAAACTATTTTCCAACACTGCACAATGGAAATTTTTTAAAACCCTAATAATCTTTTAGAATGATTATATATTAATATCTATAACACCCCACTCTTCCATGGTATGTTTCACTTTAAATAATACAGTAGAGTGTGTTGTACGTGACTTTGATTTATAACACACCACAACTTATCAAACAAGCAATTATGAATAGTAATACCCACTTTTGGAAATTTTATAAATTTTATCTTTCAAAATGGTCTTTATTTTTGGATTATGAATATCAAAATTAACTTAGGGTGACATTTTGGTGCTTTTCGGATAACTTTCATATTTTGATGAATAGTGAAAATTATTAAATTTTAATTAAAAACAACTTTTTTAATCAAAATAATTAATAGTGATAAATTATTAATTTAAGTGGTTTTAAAGTACATTTAGAATATATATTTACCAATTAATACAAATTTGGTCATTAGACGTAATTTCACATTTAAACCAGACACAAACAAGTGTTAATCTTTTGAATGTTATTATTTCTTAAAAACACGCAATTTTGTTTGACAACGGGATTTAATTTTTAAATTAATTAATAAAACGGAAATGTTTTGACTTTGTAAAAACAGATATCATTTTTAAATTCATAATATATGATATAGCTTAGGCTTAGTTTTTGTTATTTTTTCAAGAAACATCAATTTTTGATGAATAGTGACAAACACTGAGTTATTGGTTAAACCCGATTTTTTTAATTAAATAATTATTTATTTTATTTAAATTAATTTAAATAAAAATAAGATACATAATACTTATACATGTTCGTTGTAATTCTTTGGGGTCAGTTTATAATAATTTTAGATATATGAAAATTTTATTGAACTTTTTACCGTCTTTTACCCACCTCCCAGGAGAATTTGGAAATTTACATAAAACATAATTTTACCATTTCTGTGAGTGAAATTTATAAAATCCAAGAGACACGGTTAATATCTAGGAGTAAAATGTTGTTTAATATGATTAAAATAATTTTTGGAGAATAGTTACTTTTTACTTTTATTTACCACGGTTAAAAGTAAATTGTGTAATTAAGTGTAAAAATGATATTAATATTACCCTAACACATGTCCTAATTCTATTTTAATAGTGTATCTCGACCCAAAACAACCTTAGGAATAAAATATTATCATTTAGGTCCACTTGGATTAGATTAGGACATCTATTATTATTTAATTCATAGAAGAGTTAAAAGAATTAAAATCAATGTTTCTTTACTAAAATATTTTTAATATATGGTTATACATAATATATATTCGATTTTAAATATTAATTACAAATATAATATTATATCCTACATAATGATATTTTATTTATAATTTTTAGACATTATATAATTTAATTTTTTTGGGACACAATAATGATGCAGTAATTACCATATTAGTGAAATATTAAAATAGTTGAAATTATAAATACCCAAATAAATATAATTTGAGACTTTTAATGAATTCCAAAAATTTTATAGGTTAATATGACATGTTATTATTGATTTAATTATGTTTTTTAGAAGTAATAATGCTTTTATGATTTTAAAAAAATCAAATTCCAAATAGTGTCAAAATTGACATAAAAGAGTTTTTAAAACAAATATTACATTATTATTTGATATTCAATTCCTAAAAATCTTAGTTTTGTCCAAAGGACTTGTATCATGATAGGTGTATCATTAATGGACCACTTTGGTGTCTTTAGGATGTATATAGTATGTTTATTAACTATATAATATAAAAATACAATGTTACATGGTAAATGACTATCTTATTAACTAAGAGTTAAAACTAAACGATAAAGTTAATATAACGACCCAAAACTATCTAAAATCTATTGGCTGAAAGGATTTAGACCCATACCCACCTTATAATTTTAATAATCTAATTTTGAGCCATTAGAAACCGAATACGAATTTATTATAAATTAATACTTTATGTTTTTTCTAAAGAGCCCCTCATCCCCCTTATAAAAGGACCCAACTTATAACCAGTTTTTCACACCTTCAAAGCCTTTTGGTTCATCCAAAACCTGCCCAAATACTCTATAAACTTCGCTCACTTCAACCTATCAGCCTTAGATTGATCAGAAAGCCAACCTACATAGCCCTATTGATCAAATCAAAAGGAAGAACCCGAAGAAGATGTAATGTTTTCAGCAACATCTTTCAAGTTCCTTTCTTTTTCAACATATTGTTTCTTTTTTATTTTCATTATAAAATAATAACTACAGTATCTACTATATACTATGATGTTATTATAAATATTGTACAACCATATTTAGTATTTTGTCTATCTGTTGAATGACATGTCACCATACGTGCGTACATACAGCTTACCGTCTCCACGTCGTGGTGTAATTGTTATTCAATACATTATTATTTAGATGGGTATAATAATGATGTGTAATTAATGTAAATAATAAAACTAAAATGATAATGTTTCTGTATATATTATATATCGTCCAATTATATATTATTTTAATGTCAATAGAATGATATTTTTTTCTCGTGCGTACGTACGGATTACCGTCTTCACGACGTGATGAGATTCATTTCCATGTTGACCATTCATCGACAATTATAAAAATATATATTACTAATAAGTCTATAATTTATGAAATTATAATGAAATTAGAGATATATATTTATATATATAAGTATTTATATACTTACATATATCTTATTCACTTATATCCATTCAATACTATATGAAAATAGAAACAGCGTTTATGCGTACGTACGAACTACCGTCTCCAAAAACGGTGCTTTCCATTTCATATATATTTCCATTATACATATTTATTTTCTAAATATATATGATATATTTATCATGTTTTATATTCTGGAATTATTCAAATCATGATCCAAGTGATAAAATCAAGAGTAACAAGTTAAAACACGTACAATAAAGATAATGATTATTACTCGAAATATTAATTTGACATGGAAATTATTATTAAATGGGTAGTATAAAGTCATAAATGAAAGATGTATGATATCATAAATATTAATATGGTTCTTGTATAATTTAATAACATACTACTATCATCGTACAGTAGGTTAAACGTACCCTCGACTAAAGTAAAGTGCAAGATAAGGGGTTTTCATCTCACTCTTTATTCCTGTGAGATTCATGCCATATTTCCACTATTGCCTTTTGTGTGGTGTATGTACAGACCATAATTGTATTCATTGTGTAATACAATTTAATTTATTTTTATTTACCTATTCATTTTATGATACTCCTTTCATGGGGTGTATGTTTCGTAAGTTACCAAATTGGTAAGGATTAATTTCTCAATCTCATTATTATCCGAGATTGTTTATGTGTAAGTATTTACTAGGATATTTTTATCATAACATTCCATTTTTCATAAAAATGATTTCAAAATGAAGATTTTAAGGATTTAAAGGTACTCTTTATCATCATCAGAATTTCAAATGTGTTAATGATTTATCTTTCTAAATCATTTTAATTAATGTCCATGTTTTCAAAATTATTTTAAGGATTTATTTCTATGAACATGAATGTTTTGAAGTAATAATTCTTTTAAAAAGTTTCAAAGTGGTATGGGACACTTTGATTACAAAATCTCCTTTAAATTAATTCCTTTATATATGTGTGACTTTTAAATGAATTTAAAAAAAGGATATTTCTCACAAAAAGATTTACTCATCATTTTCAACTATATCAGCATCCTCTACTGGATATTATTTTGGATTGAGGTTGATTTATTATACTAAAATATTCCTTATTGTATTGAAT
Organism: Viscum album; assembly: GCA_963277665.1. NCBI lineage: Eukaryota > Viridiplantae > Streptophyta > Magnoliopsida > Santalales > Viscaceae > Viscum > Viscum album. Next base: position 820,927,606 of record OY728161.1, read on the forward strand.
GAGGTAGGATATTTTTGACTGTGGATGTGTTATTTTTATACAATTCATGGTTTATAGAGAATGTATTGGCATTTTGTATGCATGTTTTAATACGAATGTTTATGTTATATTTAAACCTTTTCAAATGAGGAATGCATTAGACATATTAAGTGACGGGTGGAGCCCTCTATAGCTCCTCAATGCATCAGTAGGTTTCATGAGACAAACTAGTGCCTTGGCATGAGGCCTTGACAAAATCTTATTTGTAGTCTTGGCACGAGGCCTTGGCTATGTGGTTACGATAGTCTGGCAATATGCATTCCATCATTATGAAAGTGGTTAGTGATATTACATGTGATTATTCGAATAGAAGAATATCCATGTGAATAATTAAATAGAAATATTTCATTTTATTTTTTCCATATTATGTTGAAGTTCATGTTGAAAAGGATTTTGTTTTACTTATACATTGCCTTAAATTTTTATGCTTATTTATAAAAGTTTATGCTGTATTTCTTACACTTACATAGCATTTGAGATCACCCCTTTTTATGTTTTATTTTTCCCAGGATTCCAATAAGTGTATTGTGATTGATATGTAGGGTTCATCCAAGAGAATAATAACGTTCATAATGATTATTTATGTTGTTTTGTATGTCTTAAAGATCAATGTAACATTCATGTATGTAATCTATTTTCCAAGACTGCTAAACTGATCGGTCCTTTGGGACTTGATTCCTTGTAATCATACCAATGTATTAAAATAATGCACCGACTCTGGGTAACTGAGTTTGGGGTGTTACAGCTGGTATCAGAGGAAGTTTAGCAATAACCATGGATGCTAGATTTAGATAAACTATGATTAGAGCACATAGCCCTAAGATAGACGTTGCAGATTAGTATTGGATAACTTCTTAAAATTTTTGTATTGTAGAGATTTTGTGACTTTTCTGAGAAATACATATCTGTCTAGATACGAGCAGGTAGAGGCGGCTCTGGCACAAATGTAACTAGGGGTAAAACCCGAAAACACCGCTTTGAGCTAGACTCGAACGAGAACTGGTGCACGACAACAAGTCTTGTTGCACTGATTATTATGACACTCCCAGTGGATATGTTTAGGATAATTCTCATTTTCTATAAAAACCATTATGAAGGGTTTATGTGTATATACTTCCTCAAAGAAGATATTTTTATGATTATGGATTATATCCATAAACCTTTTTAATTTATGATATGTGTTTTACATGTTGGGGATTAGGTATTGATATTAGTAAACTAATCTAGTGTATGCCATTGTTTAGAAATGGTTCCTAGTATAAAGAATGAGAACTCCAACAATAAGAATTACCCAATGAATAAGAAGGATCATATTTTTCATGGTCTAAATCCTGAAATTAGATGGGAAATATTCTCCCACATATTATCATCATATGAAGAAATAGTATCATTTTTTGATAAGATATGTAATGAATTCTCGGAGTCCTATGGCTTTGAATGGAAGCCAGATAAGGAAAGGATGGTAGAGAGAAGGATAGATAAAGGGAAGAAGGTAAAGAATAATTTTCCCATATGTGATAACTGTGGGAAGAAACAACCTGGAACTTGCCTGAAAGGAATGGTAGTTTGTTATATGTGTGGATAAAAAGGACACCATGTATATGACTGCAAGGGTAAAAAAAAGGTTTCAAATGTACAATGCTTCGTCTGCAAGGAGTTGGGACACTATGCGAACAAATATCCAAATCATCAGAGTATGACCCAAATGATGCTATTGGATAATAATCAAGTTGTGATACTACCACAGACGAGGAGGAGTGACTAGAGTTCTTATGTTGTTATTAGGGAATTATGTCATTTGAGTGTTGTATCAACAATGTACTGGTTATAATAATTATGGAGTATATAAGGATTGTACTGCAGTACTATTTCATTAAGGACTTGAGATTGTGTGGAACCATGATATGTGTCTCAATAGCAGGTTAAATTTTTGGAAAATATATGGTTGAGAGAAAGATAAAACATAATATGGTTCTGATAATGAGGTAGTGATTTTTGAATAAGAGATGGTCGATTTGAATAAATTATATGGGATATTCTTGACTACCTTGAAACTGATTAAGGATTTCCATTCCCATCATTGTTGGGGTTTACAACATTTTTGGATAGAATGAGTATATCCATTATTCTATAAGGAATAAGGGATCATGAATGTAATCAATAAGGTTTTACAGAAACTTAGGATGTTGTAGTGTTTTCAAAGAATACATGATGAAGGTGTTCACATGTTATTACGCAGAAAAAAGTATCTTTATTGTGTTTACCTTCCTTATAAATTATGGACAGTGAGTTTGGACAAAAAAATTTTTGGATAATTCTAGTTTGAGATTAATTTTGGATTGGCATAAAAGGACAACCCGGAGGTCGGGCGGCAACCCGTCGCGACTGGCAAGGTCGCGAGACATGAACCCGCAACCGAAGGGTGACAAGGGTGTATCACCTACCACTGGCCCATGAGGTGTCATGGATTAAATAATGTAGATTATTTTAAAAAGTTCAATTAGATGAATTATAAATTCATTTTTTACCCCAAAATAATAGGATAAATAGAATATATTTTATAAATTCTATTATCTATTAGAGTGAAAGATGAGTTTGTGGTAGAAATTAGTCAAAGGATGGAACTCTACTTGTCCAGTATATATTTTTCTTCTCATCTTATTCTATAAAGAAATTAATTCTTATACTTTATTGAAAGAATCTTAAAACCAAAAATGTGTTATCCTGATACCTTATGTTTTGTTGAACCGATGGTATTTTAAATCATCATAGATTGATGAATTTTAGGACCTCAATTTTAAACATGTTTGTGATTGATGACCTCAATCACTACCTATAAATATTTACATTTTTCCTCCAATTATGTGTCTCTGTTTTCCACCAATGTTCTCCTAATCAAGATCATTATTTGGTGGTGACCCTTTCATTTAACTTTTCCTCTCATTAAGACTAAAATTTATTAACCCAATTTCCAATGTGGGTTTTCCCACAAAAATAATTTCTATTTTCAACCATTTATTTTCGAATAACAAATTAAAATTGCGAGGACACAATTTATTGAACAAGGAGAGAATGTAACAGCATATGCTTCCACGGTACTCTTCACTTTGAATAATATTGTAGTGTGTGTTGTATGCAACTTCGAGTTATAACACACCACAACCAATCAAACTAGCCATTTTGAATTGTAATTCCAAATTTTTAAAATTTTATAAAATTTAACATTCAAAATGGAATTCATTTTTTGGATTCGGAATATCGAAATTAGATTAGGGTGGAATTTTGGTGCTTTTTGGATAAATATTATATTTTGATGAATAGTGAAAATTAATAAATTTTAATTAAAAACAACTTTTTTAATCGAGATAACTAATAGTGATCATTATGAATTTGAGAGGATTTAAAGTATATTTAGAATATATTTTTACCATTTAATAAAATGTTGGTCCTTAGACATAATTTCACATTTAAACTAGACATAAACAAGTGTCAATCTTTTGAAAGTTACTATTTCATAAAAACACGCTATTTGATTTGACAACCGGAATCATTTATTAAATTAATTAATGCAACATAAATTTTTTTAATTTGGTAAAATAGAAATCATTTTTAAATTAATAATATCAAATATAGCTTAGGCCTAATTTTTGGTATATATCTGAGAAACATCAATTTTTGATGAATAGTGAAAAACAATGAGTTATTCGTTAAACCCGATTTTTTTATTTAAATAATTATTTATTTTATTTAATTTAATTTTTTTCAAAATAAGATACATAATACTTATATAAGTTTATTTTAATACATTGGTATGACAACCCTGTTTTTATTACAAACGTAAACATTATTTATTACGTAAAACTTCACGTGATACAATAAAGAAGATCGAGAGGTTTAGTGTATTTTAGGATTAGGATCATTACATAAAAACATGAAACATGAAAAACAAAATCATTATTGAAAACGTGTCACGAACCGTCCTCGGGGCCCGTGCCGTGACTACCCCAAGCCCGCCTTCCATAGGCCTGGGGCTGGAAATTAGCTCCAAGGCGTAATTCCCGGTAAAATAATGGAAGGCATTGCCTTTGAAAAGTAAAGAAACAACACCGAGAAAGCAAGCAGAAGTAAACACTATGTAAAAACTGGGTACAACAGCAAGTGCAGAAAAGTAAGTGGGCCAGTATACAAACCCAAACTGAAAGTAAAGTACAACTGGAAGGGGAAAACATCAACTAAAAGTAAAGCCGCAGCCTCGAGCTGTCCACTAGAAGTCCCACCTGAAGGGTGGGTACAGATAGCCTCCACAGCTCCTCGGGTCCAGCCATCTGCTCCATGTACGCCCCGCCCAGTGGTCCACCTCCGGGTACTGACCTGCTCCTCGTGCCTCAACCACGATCAGCGATGTCCGTCGTCTGCAACCAACACAACGTAATGCGGACATAGCTTGTGAAGGGGTGAGTATAAGCTACTCAGTAGGGACCCTGAGACCCTCGAAGGTCACCCATAATCCAGAGATGATAATCCACAATGGAAATATACAATCACGAAGTAACATCTATCATTACTTAGGTATATGCCCATACATATACCTAAGTCTTCAATTCTCATTCGGCTCCAACATCCGAGCTCATGTAAAACCCAGTCCACACGGGAAATCACAAACCAATCCACAGAGGAAAGAATAACGTAATCCACACAGGATATCATGTCAATATTATCGAAGATAAGGATTGAAATTCAAGATTCAGCTCACACAGGTATACTTCTTCGTAAGATGATAGAGATGATCATATGTAGTCACTGATTCATCTAAGCCGTCGGACCCACATAGTATCGATAGGTACTAACCCACGCAATGACCCACAAAGGATCTATAGGTAACTAACCCCGACAATGACCCACACAGAATTGGACCCACACAGGATCTGTAGGCGCTGGCCCACATAGGACCGTTGAGTGCTGACCCACACAGGATCTAACCCACATAGGATCAGTAGCACTGATCTACGTAGGATCGCTGAGTGATGTATTCGTCGTGTACGAACCAACCTGGACGAACCTAAAATTATCCGAAACCTTGAGTGTAATATACTGAAATGATCGTCTGGATCCAAGGATCGCATCGCAGCTGACGGTGCGTCGATCAGAGGTTTGCAGCCCATGTTATGGTGAAAAGACCGTGAGGGATCCTGTATTAGGGGGTTCTGGCCCGGTCAGACCCGATCCGATACCCTCTGGGTCAGCCTGAACCGGGTCGACCCGAACCAGGTCCGAGTCCGGCCCGCTTGGGCGCGGCCTGGCCCGGGCGGCACGACACGGCCTGGGCAGCCGACCCGGCGTGCTGGCGAGCTGGCGCTAGCCCGGAGGCTCTGTCGTTTCGGCCGAGCGGATGGGGGGGGGGGGGGGGGGGGGGGGCGATGCCCCCTGTCTCGTAACAGCGGCCCCCATGGGGCCGCTCCTTGCCATCGAACGCGGATGACCACCGAGTCCCACCTCCCTCGATCTCATGCTGTCGCCGGACCAACGTCTCCCATTGGGGCTTCAGCCGCGACGGCTCTTCCCGGTGGGGCGCCGGGCGCCGCCGCCTCCTGGTGATCGGCCAGTGCCGGCTGGCGACGCGCGCCAGCAGAGTGTTCCGCGGACCACCGAACGAGCTCCGGTGGTCGGTTTTGCCTTCTGTCTTCGCCAACGGCCCTCCCGGGACTGGTTCGTCACTTAAAAAACCTCAAAACGCACGTGCGGCCAGCCTCATCATCACCCACTGATCCGCACACCCAGAATGAAGAGACTATGGGTTCGTACTTGTTCATTGGTCCTCACCAACCGTGTTAGCGGTTTAAAAATGCTTCCAACAATTTTAAACACATGTCAAGGATATAAGTCACATAGATTCAATTGAACCAAAAACCCTACATCGTCAAATTTGTTGAGCGAGGGTTCATCGTGGAAATAAGTGTCATGGAAGAAGACGTCGTGGAAGGAGAGAGTCACATCGCAGAGAAATGATTCGTAGGCGTCGCGTCGTCGAGCTCCGAGGATCCGGCGTTCTTGCTGACCTTCGTCGGAGGTCATCGTTCTTCGCGTTCTTCATCGAGGAAGAAGAAGATCTTCAATACCCTTAGCTTTTATCCAAATACTCTCAATGCAACATGTTCCAACCAAAATAAAATAAGTACTTTACTAATTTTATTTACATGACTTAAGTATTTGAATTTCAAACATTAAAATTAAACTCACCTTTTTAATTATCATAAGTTATCAAATTTAATGGTGAGTTGAAGGAATTAGGGAATATGAAGGGGTGGGGTTCGTGTGGGCCCCACCACCCTCATGACCTTCCATGGGAAGTTGGGTGGTTTTCCCCAACTTCCACTCAAAGGTTTTAACCACTTATAAATAAATAAAAATTGATGATCAATTTTTATTTTAACTTCCAAAAATTTTAACAACTTCTCCTATGTAAACACAACTCCGGAAAAGGGGTTCCTAAGCAATTACTGGCGTTGTGAAATCATCGGTGCCCTCGGAATTCGATTTCAAGTACTGGTTCAAAAGTTAGAAGAATATGCTCGTTCGTTCACTGAATGTACCTTAGCTAAACTTAGGATCGAAATTCCGGGCACACTGGGCCTTAGAATCAAGTGCTGCCAGAAACCGCATTCTTGTAAAATCCCAGTGAAATTAAGAAAAATGTCCCTTCAATTTTACGGGTCTTTACATTACTCCCACCTCAGGGCTTCACGTCCTCGTCAAGATACATCATAAACTAGGGAAACAAATGTGGGTACTATGCACGTATCAGACCATCCCGCTCCCAAGTACTATCCTGAAGGTTCTCGTGCTTCCATCTGATGCGCACTAGAGGAATCGACCATCCACGTGGTACCCTCTCCTATCGATCCTCGATCTCCACTGGGACCTCTGCAAATTTTTCCCCATCATTTATGTCCAGCTCCCCATGGTCAATGATATGTGTCAGGTCATGCATGTATCTTGTCAACTGAGATACGTGGAAGATGTCATGCACTCGGTGCAACTGAGGTGGTAGAGCCAGGCGATAAGCCACCTCACCAATCCTGCTGAGGACCTAGAATGGTCTGATTAAGCAAAGAGATAACTTGTAGCCTCGTCTAAATATCCATAATCCATGTCGAGGTGAGACCCGCAAGAAGACGTGGTCGCCATCCTCAAACTTTAGTGGCCTCCGCCTCTTGTCAGCATAAGACTTCTTCCGGCTCAGAGCTATTCTCATCCTCTCCTAGATGACCTGGACCTTCTCTGTCATGGCCTGGACCATCTCTGGTCCCACAAATGCTGACTCCCCAGGGTCTGTCCAGCACAGAGGAGATCTGAAAGGTCAGACATACACTGCCTCGTATGGTGCCATCCCGATGGTGGAGTGGTAGCTGTTGTTGTACGCGAACTCCATCATGGGTAGTTGGTCCTCCCAGCTACGACCAAAGTCGAGGACACATGAGCGGAGCAATTCCTCGATAGTCTGAGTGGTTCTATCCATCTGACCATCTATCTGAGTGTGAAAGGTGGTGCTCAGACGTAGCTGCGTCACGAATGCCTCCTGCAACCCCTTCCAAAGCCGGGAAGTAAAGAGAGCATCTCGATCGGAGACGATAGATGATGTCACACCATGAATCCATACAATCACCTAAACGTAGAGGCGTCCCAATCTCTCCACAGTTCCCTGCTCTCGGATGGGTAAGAAGTGAGCCGACGTGGTGAGTCGGTCGACAATCACCCAAATGGAGTCGTGAAATCTTGAAGTGTGTGGAAGTCCAGTCACGAAGTCCATAGATATTCCATCCCACTTCCACTCCAGGACCTCCAAGGAGAATATCAAGCCCGCTGGTACCTGGTGCTCTGCCTTCACCTGCTGGCAGATGAGGCATCGAGAAACGAACTTTGCCACAACCTTCTTCATGCCCGGCCACTAGTGCTATCGTCTGAGATCCGGGTACATCTTCACCACTCCATGATGTACCGTCAAAGGGGAAGTGTGAAACTCTCTCAGCACATCCTCTCATCAAGAAACTGGTAACAAGTTACATCCTTGGAAATGTACATCGTGCTCTCCTCCCATGGAGAATCCATTAGGTGCCTGTCCTGAGGATATCTGAACACACCGTGCCTCACAATCGGCATCCCCATGCTGTGCCTCTCTGACCCGCTGCAGTAGTGGAGGAGTGACTGTGAGTGACTGAACAAAGGCTGCTCCATCACTATCCAGGAAGGATATCTGCAAAGCGACTAGCTGCTCTGTCGCCTCCCCAAGTAGTTGAATGCACGTCCTCCTTCTGAGAGAATCATCTACCACGTTCCCCTTTCCAGGATTAAGGACTCTCTCAAAGTCATAGTCCTAGAGGAACTCGAGCAATCACTGATGTCTCAGGTTCAGGTCCTTCTGTGAGAAGATGTACCCGAGACTCTGGTGGTCAAAAGAGACTGTAAAGCGCTCGCCCATCAGATAGTGTCGCCAAATCTTCGGAGCGAAGACCACTACTGCTAATTCCAGATCATGGGTAGCGTAGTTCTGCTCACGTTGCCTCAACTGACGTGATCCAAATGCGATCACAACCCGCTCCGACATCAGGACACATCCGAGTCTGGTCTCTGATGCATCGCAGTAAACTACGTACCGAACTCCCTCCTTCTATAGCCTCAAGATAAGCGTGCTAGTCAGTCTCTGTCTCATCTTCTCGAAGCTCAGCTGACATCTATCTATCCACATTAAGGGCTTCCCTTTCCTCCTTAACGTTTTAAAAAGCTGCAAATATTTCTCCTCTGCTGAAAAGGGAAATCTTGTCTCATCCCCTGGATGAACCACATTCCTTGCCTAATAAAGTCAGTCCCATCATGATTTTTTAATTCATGCCATGGATGACGTTATAAGGCCTCGACACTACTACTAAGAGATCCAACTGTTACTCTCGCCTCCTTGGTTTCAGTCAAACTTTTGGCATCAGTGTGTGGTCACTGGGTCTCTTCCAATAAGAATATCGTAAGTGAGGGTCAAGTCAACCGTTTTGAACCGGTATCTCTTAGTATTAACATACAACAGAGAAGAAAGAAAACATCACCAATGAAAGTGTTTTTTATTACATCAACTCAAAGTACAAGGACACAAGGCAACACAAACAAAAAATCTAGAGGCATTATGGTCAAGGGCCTCTATGCCTGGAGCTAGTCCCGAACTTTTCCACCCAACTCCGGAGCTCCATGATCGTAAGCTTCGGCTGCTTGAAACTATGCTCTCCCATGTGGTCGGGGTGCACCTTCTGGTGGTGGTGGTGGTAGAGCATCAAAACGTCGCCCACCACCTGCCGCTCGACCAGCTTCTCGACCTGGTCCGCCTACTCCCTGCGGACTGCCACGGTCGAACCTTTGCCTCTGCCTGGGTGGTTCCTCAACCGTCTGTTTCTCCTCTACGTGGGAGGTTGGGTAGTCACGAGCGAAGTGGCCCTGCCCACCGCTTGCATAGAACTGTCTTCCACTTGTAAGACTGAATCTGCTACGTGTGCCCCGCACGTCCAAGCCAGTATCCTGTGGTCGTCTGCCAAAGGGTCTGGTCTTCCTGGACCCATGAGTCATCCTTTGACTACCTGCGGTAGAATACTCTGCTACGTGTCGCCCTGCAGTAGGTCTCGCCACTGATGCAGGCTCAGCGAAGAAGCTCTCGATGAGAAGGGCTCACTCCAGTACCCCTTCCTGTGTCGGAATGGTGAGGGTGATTAGTGATGCTCTGATCTCTAGCCTCAATCCCTGCTCGACGGTCCGGGCCCGGAAGATTGGGTCTCTTACCATGTCTGTTGAATAACGCGAGAGAACTATAAATCTCACCGAATACTGGGCGACCATCAAGCTGCCCTGCCTCAGCTGTAGTAGCTCCTAGATGCGCACCGTGCGGAGGGTGGCTGGGAAGAACTCCGAGAAGAAGAGGCTCTCAAAGTCCGTCCAGAGGAGAGATCCCTCGTCGTACACATGGAGCATCAAGCTCCACCATCTTCCTGCTACAGTGTGCAGGAGGATAACCGCGAGGATCACCATGAGCTCTGTTGTTGTCCCCACTAACCTAAAAACTCGTACAAGTTCCTCCAACCAATCCTCAGCTGCCTGAGGGTCCATCTCCCCCTGGAACCTGAGTGGTCGGTGATGTTGAAACTCGTGCAGTACACTAAGGTGACGTGCATCGTTAGCGGCTCAGGCTGGTAGAATCGGGGGCTTAGCGGGTAGAGGTACCGTCGGTGCCTCTACTGTCAAAGGGACCTGTACCGAGGCCTCGTCGCTCGGTGGGATGTTGTCACGTACAAAACTCGGAACCCTATCTGGCTGCCATCGTGGGGCCATCCTGTAAAGAAACAGGTGTGCCACGATCATACAGTATACTTGGTGAGATGACACAATGTAATCACAAAGAAAACATGAATCACACATGCAATCAATGTTTTCGTGCATTAAGTCAGAAATCAGAAGTCATGTTCTTGGTGTACGGATATGTCGGCTGTCGCACCAACACTGGACTCCCTGGACTGATAACTACACTCAATACTCTTAACACTATTGCTTCACATAGAAAAAGATCAGTTTCTTGGGTTCTGCGGTAGAACCGAACTCCTCTGATACCAATTTATCACGACTCGTCCTCGGGGCTCGTGTCGTGACTACCCCAAGCCCTCCATCCATATGCCAGGGGCTGGCGACTAGCACCAAGGCATAGTTCCTGGAAAAAAGGGAAGGCATTACCTTTGAAAAGTAAAAAAACACCACAGAGCAATCTAGCAGAAGTAAACACTAAGTAAAAACTGGGTACAACTGTAAGTGAGGAAATGTAAGTGGGCCACTATACCAACCCAAAATGAAAGTAAAGTACAACTGGAAAGGGAAAATAGCAACTGAATGTAAGGCTGCAGCCTCGAGCCGTCCACTGGAAGTCCCACCTGAAGGGTGGGTATAGATAGCCTCTACAGCTCCTCGGGTCCAGCTGTCCGTTACGAGTATGCCCCGCCGAGTGGTCCACCTCCGGGTACAGACCTGCTACTCGTGCCTCAACCACGATCAGTGTTGTCCGTCATCTGCAACCAAAACAACGTAGTATGGGCATAGCCCGTGTAGGGGTGAGTATAAGCTACTCAGTAGGGACCCCGAGACCCCCGAAGGTCTCCCAGAATCGACAAAGGATAATCCACAAAGGAAAGATACAATCATGAAGTAACATCTGACATTACATAGGTATATGCCCATACATATACCTATGTCTCCAATTCTCGTTCGGCTCCAAAATCTGAGCTCAAGTACAACCCAGTCCACACATGAAATCACAACCCAATCCACACCCAAAAGCATAACGTAATCCACACATGATATCTTGTCAATCTTATCAAAGATAACGATTGAAAGTCAAGATTCAGCTCACACAGGTATACTTCTTCGTAAGATGATAGAGATGATCAGATGTAGTCACTAATTCATCTAAGCAGTCCGACCAACCCAGGATCGATAGGCAATAACCCTCGCAATGACCCACAAAGGAACGATAGGTAACTAACCCCCGCAATGAAACACACAGGATCAGACCCACAGAGGATCTGTAGGCGCTGGCCCACATAGGACCACTGAGCACGGACCCACACAGGATCTGACCCACACATGATCGGTAGCACTAATCCACGTAGGATCGATGAGTGCTGTAGTCATCACCGTTGAATCCACGAAGGATTTCTGTACAGTCATCATCATTTTCGTAGTCGCATCAAGCTCTAGAGTTCCTGCACACAGCAAGCTTGTTTGGGAGGGTCCGCTCCACGAGCCGAGGGGTAGATACATCAACTGACACATAGTCCGGAGTTGATGTATTCAAAATTTCCATATCATCAACAAGAACTCAACGTCACAGACGGTGCGTCAATCGGACGCCCGGTCTGAGAGTTATTGGCTTTTTCGTCCAAGGGGCCCGATTGGTTTTTAAGTCAAAACCAACCCGACCATCCTCCAACTATGTCCAAACTCAAGAGAAGTAAGAAAAAAGAGCCGTCTCACTAAGATGAATCCATCAAAGTCGACGGCACATCAATCGGATGTCCGGAGCTCAAGTTATATGTGTTTCCGCTCCGAGGGCCCGGTTGGTTTCATGTACGAACCAACCCGGCTGAACACAATGTTTTCCGAAACCTTGAGTGTAATATACGGAAATGACCGTCTCGATACAAGGATAACATCGCAGCTGACGGTGCGTCGATCGGTGGTCTAAATCCCAGGTTATGGGCAAAAGACCGTGAGGGGTCCGATATTAGGGGGTTCGGGCCCGGTCTGACCTGGCCCGATACCCTCTGAGTCGGCCCGAACCGAGTCTACCCGACCAGGTTTTGGCCCACTTTGGTGCGGTTCGGCCTGGTTGGCGTGGCCCGGCCCGGTCTTGGTGCGGCCCATCCCGGCGCGCTGGCGCTAGCCCGGTTGGTCGGCCATTTTGGCCAAGCTGATGGGGGGGGGGGCGCTGCCCCCTGTCTCGTAACCGCGGCCCCCATGGGGCCACTCCTTGCCATCAGATGCGACTGAGCGCCACGTCCTGTCACCCTCAGTCTCGCGCGGTCGCGGGACCATCGGTCTGTCGTCGCGGCTTAGGCCGCGCCGGCTCTTCGCGGCGGAGCGCCGGGCGCCACCGCCTACTGGCGGCCGGCCGTCGCATCTGGCTGCCACCGGCGCCACCGTGTCGGCGAGGCGCGACGCCGGAGTCTTCCGCGGACCACCGGACGAGCTCCAGTGGTTGGTTTTGCCTGTCGTCTTCGCCAACAGCCCTCCCGGGACCGGTTCTTCACTGCGAAGACCACAAAACGCTCGTGTGGCATGCTTCATCATCGCCCACCGATCCGCATACCAAGAATGAAGAGGTGGTGGGTTCGTACTTGTTTGTTGGTCCGCACCCACCGTGTTATGAGTTTAAAAAGGCTTCCGACAATTTTAAACACATGACCAGGATATAAATCACATGAATTTAATTGAACCAAAACCCCTACCTCGTCGAATTCGTTGAGCGTGGTTTCATCGCGGGAATAACCATTGTAGAAGAAGACGTCGCGGAAGGAGAGAGTCGCATCGTGGAGAAAAGATTCATCGACATCGCATTGGCGATCTCCAAGAATCCGGCGTTCTTGTCGAACTTCGTCGGAGGTCGGCGTTCTTCTCATTCATCGTCAAGGATGAAGAAGATATTCAAGCCCTTTTTCTTTTCTCCAAATCCTCTCTATGAAACAATTTCCAACCAAAATAAAATATGTACTTTACTTATTTTATTAACATGACTTAAGTATTTGAATTTCAAACATTCAAATTAAACTCACCTATTTAATTAACATATGTTATCAAATTAAATGGTGAGTTGAAAGAGTTAGGGAATATGAAGGGGTGGGGTTTGAGTGGGCCCACCACCCTCATAACCTCCCATGGGATGTTGGGTGGTTTTCCCCAAATTCCACTCAAAGGTTTTAACCACTCAGAAATAAATAAAAACTGATGCTCAATTTTTTTTTAAATTCCACAAATTTTAAAATCTTCTCACGTGTAAACGCAACTCTGGAAAAGGTGTTCCTAAGCAATTACTGGCACTGAAAACCCATCGGTGCCCTCAGAATTTGATTCCGAGCACCGCTTAAAAAGTTAGAAAAACCCGCTCATTTGTTCACTGAACGTACCCGTGCTAAACTTCGGATAGAAATTTCGGGCACACCGGACCTTGGAATTGAGTGCCCCCAGAAACCATGTTCTTGTAAAATACCAAAGAAAATTAAAAATAAATTTCCATTTAATTTTACAGGCCTTACAAAACTTCATTTACATGACCACTACATTCCCTCGTACTTAGCATTGCATGGGATAACCTGAGGACATGCATAAGAAAAGGGTGATCTATAAAGCCCAGTAAGGGAGTACACATGGAATAAAATGAGGCGTAAAATACATGTTATACAATAGGCATATCAATAAAGAATAAAAGAAACATTAACGTAATGGCATGATAACGCATGATAATCATTACATGGAAATGTGGGAACAACACTTATCATGGAATTATCCTGTGCCAAGGCTCATTTCACATGGAGCATGAGTAAATCCTCATTGCACATAAATCATGAGTAAACCCTCATTGAACTTGAATTATCATGAGTCAACACTAATTGAACATGATGTATCATGATAGTATTCTTTACCCAATGCATTGGACCGCTATAAGGGGGAAACCTTCTTAAACATTTCATTTCATGCATAGGTGTGCCACATGGATCATAAAACATGGATTCATTAAACGTAATCATTTATTCCACGATAAATGAATGTGGAATTCATACATGAAACATTATAATCAATAAGATATTGTGAATGAAGGTGAATACCCTTGATGGAGAAATTGGCATGGTATTCACTACACAATGGCATTGGCTTAGAAAATCGGTGCGATTTTGGCAGCGTAACGGCGTGACATAAGAATTCATAAAAATGGTTGATGAGAGATAAAGGGGTTCCTCATCATATTTAAATGTAATGGACAGTAAAGAGGTCATATATATACATTTACCAACAATTTTAATGGAATTTAGAATCATGATACAAAATTATTTCTTGAATGTAAAAGAAGAGAGAGAAGTTCCTTTCGGAATTTCGGCATAGTAACGGGTGTACATGGGTGGTATTTAATGAGAGAGAAAGGGGTCTCCCATCATTCAAACAATAATAGGTCAGTATGGGGGAGGTGAGAAACCATACCCCAACATTCATAATTGAAATTAAAATGGCAATACAACTTAAAGAAAATTGACTAAAAGGAGAAAGGAATAAAAAACCCTTACTTGGAAGTGTGCTTCCAAAGGCTAGATAGAGGCTTGTGAGAGGCTTCATGGGAGGTTGGAGCACCTTGGGAGGATTTTGGAGAGAGTAGGGGATAGTTTGGACGAACTCCAAAGGTTTTGAGTGAGGAGGATGTGGGAGCTTGGGTGGGTTTATATAGGAAAAGTGAGAGAATTCTTTATTATTTAGGTTTGGGCCCCTTATATTAAATTAATCCAAACCACAAACCATCCCCTACAATTTTCCCATGGTTTTTGGAAAAGGGAAGAGGAAAATAGTATTTTATAAGGCCAAAGTCCGAACTTCTTAAAATAACGTGGTTGCTTATGTGGAGATGAGTCACACTCCCATGAATATTAATTTAGAAAGACAAGGTGTTTAATAAGTCTTGAGGGGTCCATTAATGCTTTGAAAAGTAAGTCAAAAAAACCCAAAATCACATTATTTTAATGTTAAAACATATATTGGCAGAACATAAAGATTATAGTATTTTATTACATCACTATTGGGTCATTATGATGTCATAAAACACATTATATATTTAAATGGAATTTTATTGTTACCCAAAAATTTCACTACCTCAGAAAATTATGAAAAATCCACCGTTGGATAATTTCAATGTCCTGATTCCAGAAATAAATTTTATTTTATCTAAATAATTTTCTAAATATTTTGATTTTCACTTTTAAAATAAAAACTGACATTTATCGAAAATTCACATGTTTTGACAGAAATGGCTTTCAAACCTTAATAAAAATTATAATTGCATTCATAAAATTATTAGATCATTTATATTTAATAAAATTAATTTAATAATAATAATAAATTTTTATTAAAATATTATTTAATTCAAAAAAACCTTAATTTAATAAAATATAATTCTTAATTAAATAATAACTAATAACACTATTTGTACTTTATAAACTATTTACAATGTATCAAAAATGACTAGAAATAATATTCATTATTATATACAAAATTAATGTACATGAACATAGTACTAATTATTTGTTACAAAACCCCTTCAAACAGCCGCATAGGTCCTAAGGGTAAGGTGTGTGATGATTACAGACTCTTGAGGTGGCTCAGATAACATCGCTCGAGTGGTAATTTCAATCAACTTCCATTTTTCCCATAGATGATCATGTTCGAGCATGACATGATAAAGCTTAGCTTGGGCTTGGTCAAGAGTGAAGCACAATGACGTCACCTCTTTTCTGAGCTCCAACAACTGGGCTTTGTATAGGAAAATTCTACTGGATGAGGCCATTTCTTCCATTTTCTGAGAAAATTGGATTTGTTAAAGTCCTATATTTATATTAATCGTGTGATCACTGTTCAACGACTATATTAGCAACTGTCAAAATTCTTAACATAAAACCAAGGATGTTGACATGTTATATAAACATAATGGGACATTTAATTAGATCAAGATGGATTTTGATTAATGATACTTTGGGTCGTTACAATATGTGTTAGATTATAATAATTTTAGATATATAAAAATTTTATTGAACTTTTTACTGTCTTTTACCCACCTCCTAGGAGAATTTGGAAATTTACATAAAACGTAATTTTACAATTTCAGTGAGTGGAATTTCGAAAATCTGAGAGACACAGTTAATATAAAGGAGTAAAATGTGGTTCAATATGATAAAAATAATTTTTGGTGAATAGTAACTTTTTTCTTTTATTTACGACGGTTAAAAGTAAATAGTGTAATTATAGGTAAAAATGATATTAATATTACCCTAACACATGTCCTAATTATACTGGACATGTTTATCTCAACCCAAAACAACCTTAGGAATAAAATATTATCATTTAGGTCCACTTGGATTAGATTAGGACATTTATTATTATTTAATTCAAAGGATCGTTAAAAGAGTTAAAATCAATTTTTATTTACTAAAAAAATTTAATATAGGGTTATACATAAGATATATTCGATTGTAAATATTCATTTGAAATCTAAAATGCTTTCCTACATAATTATATATTATTTATAATTTTTAGACATTATATAATTTAATTTATTTATGACACAATGATGATGCAGTAATTACCTTATTAGTGAAATATTAAAATAATTGATTTTATAAATACCCAAATAAATATAATTTCAAACTTTTAATGAATTCCACGAATTTTATGGGTTAATATGACATGTTATTATTTATTTAATTATGTTTTTTCGAAGTAATAAGTCTTTAATGATTTTCACACAAGCCAAATACCGAATAGTGTCAAAATTGACATAAAAGAGTTTTTAAAACAAATATTATATTATTAAATGATATTCAATTTCCTGAAAATCTATGGATCGGAAAATGGACTTGCATCATGACAGGTGTATCATCAATGGACCACTTGGGGGTCTTTTGGATGTATATAGTACATTTATTAACTAAATAATATAAAAATACAAAGTTACATGGTAAATGTCTGTCTAATTAACTAAGAGTTAAAACTAAAATATAAGGTTAATATAATGACCCAAACCTATCTAAAATCTATTGGACTAAAGGATTTATACCCATCCCCTACTTAGACTTTGAATAATCCACTTTGGAGCCATTAGAAACCGAATATAAATTTACTATAAATTAATACTTTATGTTTTTTCTAAAGAGCCCCTCCTCCACCTTATAAAAGGACCCAAATTATAACCAATTCTTCACACCTTCAAAGCCATTTGGAATGGCCAAACCCTACCTAAATACTCTCCCAACATCCCTCACTTCAACCTAGAGTCCTTAGTTTGATCATAAAGATAACCTACAGAGCCCTTTTGATCAAATAGAAAGGGATAACCCGAGGAAGATGTAATGTTTTCACAACCACTTTTCAAGATCCTTTTGTTTTAAACTTCTTGTTTCTTTATTATCTCTATTCTGAAATAATAACTCCAGTATCTCCTATATACTGTGATGTTATTATAAATATTTTACAACAATATTCATTATTTTATCCATCCCTTGAATGACATATCACCATACGTGCGTACGTACAGCTTACTGTCTCCACATCGTGGTGTAATTGCTATCCAATACATTATTATTTGGATGGGTATAATATTGATGTGTAATTCATGTAAATAATAAATATAACATGATAATGATTCTGTATATATGATATAACATCAAATTATATATTATTTTAAAATCAAAAGAATGATATTTTCCCTCATGTGTACGCACGGATTACCGTCTTCATGACGTGATGAGATTCATTTCCAAGTTCACCTTTCATCGACGATTATAAAAAATATATATTACTATTAAGTATGTAATATATGACATAATAATGCTACTGGAGATAGATATATATATATATATATTTATATATATATATATTTATTTATGTACTTACATATATCTTATTAACATACTTCCGTTCAATACTATATGAAAACAGAAACAACATTTTTGCGTACGTACGGACTACCGTCTCCATAAACGGTGTTTTCCATTTCATATATATGTCTATTATACATATTTATATTCTAAATATATATGATATATTTATCATGTTTTATATTCTGGAATTATTTAAATCATTATCTACGTGATAAAATCAAGAGTAATAAGTTAAAACACGTTCGATAAAGAAAACGATTATTACCCGAAATGTTAATTTAACATGGAAATTATTATAAATTGGGTTGTATAAAGTCATAAATGAATCATGTATGATATCATAAATTTTAATATGGTTCTGGTATAATTTAATAACATACTACGATCTTCTTATAGGAGGTTAAACGTACCCTCGACTAAAGGAAAGCGCAAGGTAAGGGGTTTTCATCTCACTCCTTATTCCTGTGATATTCATGCCATATTGCCACTATTTACTTTTGTGTGGTGTATGTACTACCACTAATTGTATTCATTGTGTAATACACTTTAATTTATGTGTATTTACATATTCATTGTATGATACTCCTTTTATGGGGTGTATGTTTCGTAAGTTACCAAATTTGTATGGGTTAATTCCTTAATCTCATTTTTATCCGAGATTGTTTATGTGTAAGTATTTACTTGGAAATTTTTATAATACATGTCCATTTTTCAAAAAAAAAAAGATTTCAAAATGAGGATTATAAGGATTTTCAAAGGTACTCTTTATCAAGATCATAATTTCAAATGTTTTAAATATTTATTTTTCTAAATCTTTTTAATTAAGGTCCATGTTTTAAAAATGATTTTAAGGTTTTATTTATAGGGACATGAATGTTTTGAAATGATAAATCTTTTCAAAAGTTTCAAAGTGGTATGGGACACTATTATTAAAAAATATCTTCTAAATTACTTCCTTTATAAATGTGTGAATTTTAAATGAATTTACAAAAAGGATATTTCACTTAAAAAGTTTTACACGTCATTTTAAACTATGTCAAAATCCTTTACTGGATATTATTTTGGACTATGGTTGACTTATTATACTAAAATATTCCATATTGTATTGAATTAGTTAGGATATTTTTGACTGTGGATGTGTTATTCTTATACCATTCATGGTTTATGGAGAAAGTATTGACATTTCGTATGCATGTTTTAATACGAATATTTATGTTATGTTTAAGCCTTTTCATATGATGAATGCATTGGACTTAGTAAGTGACGGGTGGATCCCTCTATAGCTTCTCGATGCATCGGTAGGTCTCATGATACAAACTACTGTTTTTGCATGAGGCCTTGACAAAATCTTTTTTGTAGTCTTGGAACGAGGCATTTGCTATGTGGTTATGATAGTCTGGTATTATGCATTTTATCATTATAAAAGTGGTTAGTGATATTGCATGTGATTATTCTACTAGAATAATATCCATTTGAATAAGTAAATGGAATTGTATCAATTTTTTCCATATTATGCTGAAATTCAAGTTGAAAAGGCTTTTGTTTTATTTATACATTGCCTTAAATGTTTATGCATATTTATGAATGTTTTTGATGTATTTATTACCCTTACTGAGCATTTGAGCTCACCCATTTCAATGTTTTATTTTTCCCAGGATTCCAAGAAGTGTATTGTGATTGATATATAGGGTTATGCAAAAGGAATAATGGTGTTCGTAATGATTATTTATATTGTTTTTTATGTATTAATGTGAAATGTAATATTCATGTATGTAATATATTTTCCAATAATGCTAAACTGATCGGTCCTTCAGGACTTGATTCCTTGTAATCATGTCAATGTATTAAAATAATGCACCGACTCTGGGTAACTAGGGTAGGGGTGTTACAATATCCCACATAAATAAGGTCAAAATAGGTTGATGAATATCTAAAATATAGTAATGGTATGTTATAGATAGATTCATCAATAATAATAATTTACACATAAATTTAGAGATGTGATATTTTTTTTTATTTATATGACTCTTATGATTATGTTAAAGATTTAAAATTAAGCTGTCAGGATTCAAATATATTATAACGAATTCTATAAGTAAAAAATATTAAAATTCAATTAACTATTGATTATTTTAGTTATTCAATGAAATTGAAGAAAAATTAATGTTCTATAATTTTCATTTATATATTTGAATAAAAAATAACACATGTAAATTTCCATATTCAGTATTTGGGGATATAACTTTTACAAAATAAAAATATTAATAAACATTTAACCTGCTGTTTTTTTATTTTTTTATTTTTTGATTTTACTTGTGTGAAACATGGATTGATATTTGTAAATTAATATCAGTATTTAGTTATCTAAACTCATAATACTTTGGAATAGTGAAGGGAATTTTTAAGAGTGATTTTATGTTTTTCTTCTAATTTATTAATTAATAATTACTTTAGGTTTATTATATTCTATTTTAAATGATTATTCATTTTTTATTATAACAAGATTTTTTTCAATGGTATTTGTATATTCTAAGATTCTGGTATAATAATAATGGAATACCACATGAATGATTCGTAAAATCAGACATTTGGTTTTTAATGTAGATAATATATCCCTTTCAGTTTATTCTATTAAATAATGTTTCAAGGAATTCTATAGAGAATAATCACATACACTATATAAACCCATTTATAAACTACATTGATAAACTATAAAATCATGATTTTTAGACACTTCCTTTTCATGTTTTCTTGAGCTATATGTTTTATAACTCAGTGGGACAAAGCATGTGGTTTTTGAATCTAGAAACAACTATTAAGAATAATATATTGTCAAAAAAATTATTAATTTATTCCAAATTATTGTCATCACTATATGTGTGTTCAATATGGTTAAAGTTAATTCTATATAACTCCCATAATATTTTTTCATTTATTTAAGTACCTAATAAAAATGAAAAATTTGTTGATGTTCTATGGTATTGAAAAATTTAATTTTAATTAGTTCATCAGTTTTTACAC
The DNA here is from genome assembly GCA_963277665.1 of Viscum album. NCBI lineage: Eukaryota > Viridiplantae > Streptophyta > Magnoliopsida > Santalales > Viscaceae > Viscum > Viscum album. The sequence goes on from OY728161.1 coordinate 820,948,872, forward strand.
CTATAGATATGGAATTTTTTTTCAACTTCAAAAGGACACTACTTGGTTGTTCTTCTAATAATGTGAAATCATCTATTATAGTTTTTCATCAATGGAAGAAAATCCATTCTATGAATAGTTATATCTATCCTGAAAATGTTAGGATTTAAAGTTGGTTCCCTATCCCTTGGGGATATAGTGTAAAAATTACTGTTTTTAGAAAATGTAGAAATAAAAATCGAAAATCATACTTATACCATATATTATACATGTTTTATATACACATTCCACATTAAATAAACTTATTTTTTCTTAATATTCAAATCATTAATCTTCAATATTCAATATTATAATATTATTCAGTCTTATTATTTTATATTAAATATTATCACCAAACCTATAGTCATTACAATAATTATCTTTATAGCAACACATAATATTAATTCCATATCAATTATGTTCTTTCCATGATTTATTTTAGTCAGATAGAACAATAAATAGTATAACAGTTGACCCATTAGAGAACGTGATCGTTTATAATTATCGATGGATATATATATATATATATATGTGGTTCTAAATATATAAATTAGAGTAATAAAATTATTAGTATATCACTTTATTCTAAGGATTGGATAAAGACTAGGTATTAAAGTCAATGTTTATATTAAAATAGTCACTATATATTCATAAAATCAGGAACATTTTGGGAATATTCATTCTATGAATGTAAAATACTGGTAATAATAGTCTATGGGTGTCCTTTAATCAAATAAAAGAATAGATGTGACATATAGAAGTATTCTTTAATTACTATATCATTTTATTTTATCAATATGAATGGAATCAATGTTACAATTTTGTGTAAACATATATATTTGATTGTTTTACATATTCATCATTTACCTCATACAAATAAACATATGATCATAATAATATATATTTATTTATAATCCTATGAATTATGGTGTCAGAAAAAATACTAATGAGATACACATAGGTGTGGTCACTATTAGTGATGCTTTTATGAAACTGTATGAAACCTGATATTAAAAATATCTCATTGAAAAATAATTTATCTCCTGAGGTTATAATGACATGTAATGTTTATTATAAAGTGTTTATTAAAAATGTTGATGAATAATTTTAATCAATTTCATTATTATAATTATGAAGTGGAATGAATGAAATTTAATCATAAGATTGATGATATATTCCAATTGAATAAAAATATAGTAATTATAATAATGTAATGTTAAAGTGTAGATGACTTATATATAATAATAAATCTTATATAAATGAGAATGCACTTTTTTGTTTAGATTTTTTTTAAAATTAAAACCAAATAAATAAGAAAATGGTTAAATTCATGGAATACAAAACCTATATGATAAATCCAATAACATTTAAATTTATATTAGAGTTTGAAAATGAAAATATAATTCATTTAATGAAATTTGATGGCCAACGTAATGTAATTTTTATAATTTACAATTAATTAATTAAAATTTGTCTGACGTTGAAATTAATATTAATAATGATAAAAAAAAATTCATGATAACCATTTTTTACATAAATTTATTCAGTAATACATCATTGGTGTGTATAGAGGATAGAAAAACTGATAACCATTTTTTATAACAATTTTCATGAAAAGCATATTATTTGTAATTGTTCTGTGAAGAAATTGGTAGGAAATAGGAAACTCCATTTCATCTAGTTATACACTTTTTCAAATAATTCATACCCATTGTAGTTTTATAATTTTTTATATTGGAATTAGTATATGTAATTTTTTCCCATACAGTTTTTATGTGTTTTAAATTTTAAATTTTCTTTATCTATCATTCATATAATATCTTTGTTATTTTAATTTAATGTAATTTATAATTTATTTAATATATTTATATATTTTCATAGAACTTTTGAGTGGTTTTTTATATATGTGACAGTCTTTTAATTTTGATAAAAAATTATATTTTTTTATGATGGTTGAGAATATTTGAGAACTGTGAATTTATATCCTTTCATTTAATTTAAATAAAATTATGTTCACAATGCTTTCATCAATATTTTGTTCTACTGGGGAATTCTAAAATTTTCATGTTCTGTAATATTTTCACTATGTGATAGATCTAAATAATTTATTAATTTATATTAAATTTGGTATCTATAAATATAATGAATAAATATTTAATGAAATTAGACCTTATATTTTTCATATTTTACACTTTAAAAAATATTATTGAATTATTTTCATCACTTTGTATTTTTTTGTAATTTTGAATGATTGTAAAATTTCGTAAGATATTTCTTTTATTAAATGGTAGATGATTTATTATTTATACTATTTGTATTATATATATTATCCTTTGATTTTTAATTAAGTGGATGAAAATATTTATCTTTATTAAATTAGGATAGTTTTGTTACTTATTTCTGTTTTCTGATAAAAAATATTGAGATGATATCGGTATCCTCCTCAAGAATTTATGTGTTTATCTTCCAATAGTTTTAAATCTCTTACATTATCATTCCTTTGTTTTTATTTTTATTTGTTTAATTTTTTAGTACATATGGATTGTAATTTGTTTATTTTATTTATTTATTTCGTATTCCATTTTGATTAATTCATCATATCATAAGTCTTGAAAAATTTCTATGTGTTCTTGTAGACTATGTGACTTACTAATACACTTTTTTAGTTATTAAAAAGAATATACTAATTATTGTTTTTATATGAAAATACATTTATGGTCCACTATATGTGACTCTTATATTTATTTATAGCTTCAAAATAATTAAGGAACCATATTCCTTGGATAAAAATGTTTTAATTAATTAACACATTTGACCTACAAATTTATTTCAATAAAATGATGGAAAAATATTTTTTTCGGAAAAAAAGCTGTCATTATGTGTATAAATTTTTGGATTTAATTTATTTTTTATATTTCTACAGTTATCATTCAAAAATATTAGTTATAAAATTTATTATAGTAGAAATTTACATGAAATTTGAAACCTCTTGTTGGTTTTATATTTAACTTGTAAAATAATGTCTCCAAAGATAGATATATTTAAAATTACATTATAATGATAACAATATTTTTTAAAGTACGTATCAAAAGTTAATGAATTCAAATTTCATACAATGATTATTTTACTGATATGTTTTATGCAGTATATTCAGATGATATGAATTTCAAAATTTATAATTTCATAATATTGTTTGTTATGTAAAACTAAATATATTAATTAGTGATTTTTAATTCAAAATAATTAGAAATTTTAATGGGACTTGTAGTTGTGTTATTTCAAAGAGTATTTCAATGTGATTAACTAATAATTATTTTTGGATTATTTTAATATTTTTTAAATGTTTATTAATTTATTATTATTATAATCCAAGATGTAAATGCATTTTATAGTTTCAAATATTTTATCATATGATTAAATAAATACAATGTGAATCATTATAATTTTCCATTAAATAATTATTATACTTTTTATTGTATATAATAAAATAGCTTATAATAATTATATTTTAATATGGATGAGTTGTAAAACTAGATATGAAAAACATTCATGATATACACTACTCGACATACTGATTTCATAATTTGACTAAAAAAATGCAATGAATATTTTATTCATATCCCTAGTCTACATCATTGGCATCTGGAAGTTTCATATCATCATATTTTTATGCCAAATACCACAATCCCAAATATTACATGGTTTAATAATTTTATTCAATTGATGTATTAATATATCTATATAGATAATTCATCATTTCTGGTATGTTTCATGAGATTTAGATCTATTAAATGTATCATCATGGTTATTATTTTCTAATAAAATTATAGATTCATATTTTATTTATTGGTTGGGTAAAATTCATGGGGTTTTGACTGTGCCATTCATATAGATAGTGGATAGGATTGTTTTTCCTCTATATCGTATGAAATGTTATGGTCATGGTTACAATTACTCTTACAGTATATTAAGGGTTATGATAAAATTGTATAAATTTAAGGGAATATATAAATGTAACTATCATTCAAAATGTAGGTTCTAATGTTGATTTTATATATTTTCATGATAAATAGCTATAAAGAGTATATTGAGGATCATTGTGAACTAACCCACCATAAATATCAATCTCATCTATATTTTACTCATTTTTATAAACACTTCATTGTCAATGTATATAATTATTCTTAACTCTTTTGTTAAATATTTTAACTTCTATATATTTCGTTACAATTATAATTTCTCTTATTTTTTATATTTATTACTCTGTGCCTTTTTTCTATCACTATATTAGGTCAAATAAATTATTACATCCTCCTATGTTTTCACATGTTCTTTAGGTGGATTCACCTTAAAATGTACTTATTTATTTATTGGGCATGAGTGGAATGACATTATTTGGATTTTGGAAGGAGATGAATGTTACAATAACTATTGTGTGAATTTTTTAAGATCCCAATCTCTATTAAGGTTTGTTTTTCCACGATTCATTTTAATCCCTTCATTTGGGAAAATTCTGTGTTCTCATTTTTCATTAAGAAGGCTGAGGGGAGTCCTGAGGGTTTGCAACCAGACAAAATAGGAGAATGGGTTTTTTGGGCAAGTTTCATGTCCTGCGCACAATTATACCTAACATTAAGATACTCCTGGTAAATAGTTAGAAGAAGGAATTTCATACATTAGCTTCATTAGTGTTTGCACTAGGTTTGGAAAACCTTGTGGGTAAACCGTGCAGCTCGAAAACTTTTAAAAAGTTACATAAATTCCATTACGGGGTATTTAGTACCAACTAAAGATCTAGATCCTCTTTCCCTCCTGAAATCGTTGGAATGAACCAAATCTCCAATGAGATCCCAAGGGTGTTTCTCATTCAATCATAGGACGTTTGGATTGATGTCGGTTGAGAAAGAAAGATGCTAGAAAGGCTAAATACCTCCTTGTTTCATTTTTTTGAGTTGGTATATTTCAAATATCTCCATCCGAATATCTAAAGACATTCATTCCATGAGATATTTTGGTTCATGCTCTATGGATTGGATGAATCGAGATCGAATTCCGTGATTAGGAGTGTGTTCTCTTACGAATTCAAGGGTGGTGGTCTACACGTCATATTACTTGGTTGTTGTGTATATTTGTGCATGTGGGGTCCTTATTCTTGACCTATTTTGAGGAGTACATCATGCCGTTGGCATGTTGTGATGTATTGGGCAACTAAAAATTTATTTTACCCCTCTTGATCTCCATGGGATGCAAGGAGGATGAACTAGTCGAGTTTGGGCCACCATTGTGGTGTTTTGTTCCTCCTGATTGGGCTAACAAAAATGTAATGTGTGAAATTGACTCATAATAATATAGTTAGATAATTATGAGCTAATTGGATTATATAATATGTTGGAATGAAGGGAAGCTATTTCTTTCTAATTTGGTTAAATTATAAGTGATTTTTTGGTTGACATTTAAATTGGTTAAATAGAAAAATTGGGAATGTGATAATGAATCATGTCTACACATGAATATAAATAGTGAGATTTGCCTAGAAAATGGTAATGATTAAAAATGGTGAAGTAATATAAATGATGAATGTATTAATGTATTGAGTAGAATGATAATTTCCCATTAATTGATATTTTCTGATGTTTTAAATGATATTGGATGTGATAGTTGTGATATTGTTAATTGTAGTGAATAATAAATAAGTATGTGCACATGTATTGGTACAGTAAGATATATACTTGAGGTTATATGCCCATAGGTCGAGTCGGAATGAGGTTCTAAATCCTCCCCTAAAATCTTGGGTTAGATAAGGGGACAATGTTTGATTCCCCTTATAGTTTTATTCCACCCATACTCAGGCTTCGAGGTGGGGATTATCAGTTTGTTATAATGTTATGCCTTGTACGATAGGACTTGATTTTTCCCATTAGCATGAAAATATTGAACATGCATAATCCATTTAACATATGAAAAGGGTAGATTAGGAAATGAAATTTATAATTAGTGAACCAGAATTCAATGGTAGTATAATTTAAATGACAATAGTCTAAAATGACAAATTGAACTGTTAATATTTACTTGAAATTATTTATCACTTGCATGAACTATATTCTTTTTGTGGATATTTTTTAGACACTTTTTGTTGGGGCCACTGAGTTGTACTCACCCCCTATTCGGTCCTCCATTGGTTAACAAGAATATTTCATTCTTGGAGATATTGGAAAGGGTAGGGACCCTGTGATAAAGAGTTGAGTTGTACATGGGACATGTTAGGGAGAGGTTCCAGACTTGTGTTCAGACCATATTAGGGATCCTACATTTTTTTCATTCTTTTGGGGTTTTTTAACATGGCACTTATTCAGGGAATGACATATTTACTATTGTGTATAGTTGTACAGTAGTTTGAGAAATGATTATTTATTCATGTTATTGATTTTTCTCAGTTGTTTCTGTTTTTAAACTATATTCCTGAGTGGCTTACTTTGGTATAGAGGGTATAGTTTCCTCATGTATCCTATTATATCCCTCATTGTAGTTGGAATCCTCTGTCGTACGAGGAGGGTCAGTTGAGGTCATGTGCATACCTGACTCGCAGAACCATTATAGCGGATATCAGGTCAGGGACGTTACAAAGTGGTATAAAGGAGTTTGTTTCTTTTTCAAACTATTTGGGGCATGGTAGATAGGAGGATAGAAAATTTTCAAGCCTTGGTAATTAGCTAATGCTTGGGAGTAGCTATTGCATGAACGGGAGAGACCCTAAGTCACCCTATGAGGGGTTTGTTGTTTTTGTTGTCTGTTGTTATAATTTTTGTTATTTCACCATCAAGTGATGTAACTGTTCTGTATTTGACATTTTTTATATTTCTATTGTTTCAAGAAGGTTTAGAGCTTCTTCATTCATTCATCAATCTAGGAACTTGTATTGGTAAGTGTCATGCATCATGATTGGCCCACACACGAGATGGTTGTGTGGGATGTGAAGTTTATGATGTGTTTTTACTCTCAAAACTAATGAAAATTGTTCCCAATAAGGTGGTATGAATGGCTAAAATGGTAATTGAAAATGATGAAGTAGTAATTATAAAATGGAGCTTAATAATAAAATAAAAGTGGGTTAATGAGTCTTTTGTGTAAATTTGGATATAAAAATGTTTTTTAATTGGTGTAAAACATAATACATGTATCTGCTTAAATTATATGCCCATGTCATCCATGGAATATGGAGATATTTCTATGGGTAGTGATCCTCATATGATTGGGATCATTTGGGTAATGTATGCTCACTAGTTTTTTTATGGAATGTGATGAGTCTACATACTTGTCTTTTTTTCCTTCGTAAAAGTGTTATAGTTGAATTCTGATGATCATGTTTGGCATTTTAGAGAAATTTCTCCATGAAGACGTGTGCTGGTTTGGCGAATTTAGGACATTTTCATGAACGCCCCTCTATTAGTGGAGCAGGAGAAAGTGGTTATCCAGGAAAATATGGAAGATAAGTTCCATTAGAACTTCAATAGTTTTATGAAGATCATGGAATGATACCCCGGGCAAGTTGCACCATGTATGCTTGGGTTGATCAGTGGGTTTCAGTTGTAGAAACCCCCGACCTTTAACAAAGTCAGTGCGATAGAAGATGCATATTTTTGGATACCACCCTTCCAAACTTTTCTTCACAATATATTGGCACAAATCAAAAAGTGATTCAAGATATTGGCTTATATGTTGAGTGGTCAGAAAAAATGATTTTGGGACATTATTGTTCAAAGATAGTAGGATGAAGGAATGATGTGGAAGGATAATCAAGAGATGTTACATGATCACTTCTACCCAAAAACCTATGGTAGGATTAGGCCACTGATTTTATATGGTTCACTCAGAAGACAATGTTGGTAATGGACAATGTCAATCATTTTACTAAATTGAGATTCTTCATTCTGACTTTTATGGAGACTCGGTAGATAGAGAGAAACACATCTAGGATTGGCTAAGAAAATGATCAGATCTCATGTGAATATATTTTGTTAAAAGGGGTATTTTATGTGGTTGATCATGCCATTATCTCAAAGGGGAACATGAAGGGAGCTTTGTGTAGGGAACTTGTGGTGCCTACTAGGAGTGAAGGTGGGAGGATTCTGATATTTTAAAGTGCCTCATATGAATAATTCATTACGGTGGATGCACGTAGAGTATGAAGAAGAGGGAGTCATCTTCTTAGTTTGGTGACTAGGTCTTCTATTATCAGTTTTGAAAGATGGGACACAATCGTGAGTAGTGTCTCCACCAACCAGTTGAGTGTCGATCATAAGGAAGGTTCACCCACATACTGAGGTTATGCATGATCTCATGGAAGTTAGGGAATGATGGAGGTTAGAGGCAGTGGCTGATTGTTGTTAGGTGGTCTGTTACCCCGTATCAGGAAGGCAGTCGGTGCTCCCTGGGTCATACTAGTAGAGGCAGCGGACATGGAGCTTTAGGGTGAGGTCATCCTTACCAACAGAGCAGTGTAGTGCAGGGTACATAGTATAGGTCCCATGGTAAGGGGTTAAGTCATATCCATGTAGTTCCGACTACACTTGAAGTTGGTGAGGTAATACCATATAATGTTCGAGAAATGATTCTTGTAGCTTAAATTCGTTCCAGTTTTTTTGATACATGTTATATACATTCATTTATTTCTGATCATTTTGTAGTTGGGTTGGTATTATCCCTAGAGACAACATGTCGTTTCGTTTTTCTTGACATTCTAATAGGGGTACGAGTTGAGGACATCTTGCAGTGTAAGGGTTGTCCTCTGGTGATTGGTGGGTATCATTCTTTTGTGATCTGTTTTTCCTAGATATATAAGGTTTTGACCTAATAATAGGAATGGTTTGGTTGGTGTTATATCAACATTATATACATTGTAACCAATGTTGGGTAACATCCAAATATCTTGATGGGAGAACTTATATCCTTTGGGGTCAGTTGTATACTCAGGCGGGCCACATATGGAAACTACGCCAGCAGTTGGGGGAACTCATAGCCCAAATGGGATTCCTTTTGTTAGTTGGTTAGGATAAAGGATAGTCTGTCATCCCTTTTTTGTGGAGTAGTTTCAGGATGTGTTTCATGAGGACATCTTGTGGTTACCAATGGAAAGTGATGTTGAGTTCATGATCGAATTTTTTCCAAGAGCGGAGCTAATTTATATTCCACCCATTCGAATGGTACCAACAATGCTACAAGTACTAAAGAATCAGTTACTGGAATTGGTGTGTAACATGTTTATACAAAATAGTACATCACCTTCGGGATCTGTAGTGTTTTTTTAAATTATAATGTATCACTAAGGATATGTGTCAATTATAGGAAGTCAAACATGATGACTTTTATGAACTGATACCCTCTTCCTAGAATCGATGACCTGTTTGAACATCTCAGATGGTGTTTTCTAAGATCAAATTGAGATCGGGATACCATCAATTGAGGGTGTGACCTTCTGACCGACCCCATACAGCCTTCCAAATTGGGTACATGATTTTTGATATTCTAGTGAGGTTGTTTGTATTTACCAACACAACAATGGTTTTCATGGTCTAGTTGAACATGCTATTTCACCTGTATCTGGAGCTATTTGAAGATGTATTCATTTATGAAATCATTAGATATTCAAAAACTCATTAAAAACATTTAAAACATCTATACATCTTCTTGATTTCAATTGGACAAAATAGGATTTACTCAAAGATATCATGATTTCAGATTTGGATTTAGGAGGATCACTTTCTAGGACACTTAATTTCTGAGTCATGTGTTTTAGTGGATCCAAAAAAGGTGCAGGCTATGGTGTCTAGGAAACATCCCAAGAATATCTCTGAAATTATTTGTTTTCTTAGTTTCTATGGTTATTAACGCAGGATTATTAGAGATTTCTGTCATTTGGCTGTGCCACTCATAGGCCTAACCAAGAAGTGGGTTATGTGGTTTTGGACAGTGTCTTGTGAGAATGCTTTTTGGGAGCTGAAGAAGAAACTGACAGTCGCACCGATTTTGATCCTAGCCAAACAAGTTAAGAGGTACATCGTGTTATGTGATATGTTCGGTGTTGGACATGGAGAAATATTAAACTAGGATGGTCGGGTTGTAGCTTAGGTAACGAGATAGTTGAGGTTGACTAAAAGAAATTATATTAATCATGACCTGGAGTTAGAAAATGTGATTCATGCCTTAATGTTTTGGAGGAATTACATGTTGGGAGAACCCTTTATGATGTTTATCGACCATAAAATTCTCAAATACATCTTCTTATAGAAGGATATGATTCTTCAAAAATGACGGTGGGATGAGTACATGATGTCTATTGAATTTCAGTTATTTTACACACCTGGTAAAGGTGATAGTGTAACCGATTCTCTAAGATGGATGACTCAATATTAGGTAGTTCAAGAATCCAGTTTAGAATGTAATATGATGGCCTTGTTTTCTGAGAATAATTTTGAGGTGCAAGATGGGGACGAGAACATGACCCTTGAATCTATATCAGTAGAGTCTGCACATTTCTGCAGAACTAAATAGTGTCATCTGGTAGAATCGAAGTGTTTGGATGCAATAGAATGTTTTAAAGGTGTAGAGTCACCATCTATTTTGACTATTGGTGCTGATGAATTTTCTTATGTTCCTGGTCGTGTTGTGGTGTCAGATGATTTATGGAAGGTGTTGATACATCAGTTCCACATGTCAACTTGGGATGTATATTTGGCCTTGACTAAGTTGTAACATTATATTCGTAGTCATTTTTTGTGGTCGATAATAAAGATATAGGTTTAGAGTTTTTTGGCTCGATTCCATGCCTTTTAGCAAGTGAAGGCTGAATATAAGCATCTAGGTGGGTTGTTTCATTCATTTACTATTCTAGAGTGGATGTAGAATAATGTCACAATGGAATTTTTAGTGGTTCTTCTGATGACTCCTCCGAGGAATTATTCTATTTGGGTAGTGATAGATCGGCTGATAGGAGTGGATAATTTATTTCCAATCCAGGAGACCTATACAGTCATCCAATTGGGGGAATTTTATGTTTGATATGTAGTACTATTCCATGGTGTGCCTAGATCCATAGTTTTAGATCATTATCCATGTTTCACCATGCGCTTATAGAGGGGACTATAGAAGGTAGTTTGTAGTCAAGGGTTTTGGAGTATGAATTACTACCCATTGAGTGAATTGTATTTAGATTGTACAATTGAAGTTTTAGAAAACATGTTGATATCAAGGATATCAAGGGTTTTGGATCATGGTGGTTCATGGAAAAAACATATGTCACTTGTCGTGATTTCTTAAAAAGATAGTTTTTAGGCTAAAATTCAGATGGAACCTTTTAGGAAACATTATGGGAGACCATATAGATCTGTTTTGTGCTGGTTAGAGGTCGAAGAGTCTGGGATGTTAGGACTGAGTCTAGTTCGGGAGATTTTAGAGAAGGTTCATTTTATTCAAAAGAATATGAAAATATCTCAATTTAGGCAAAATACATTTTCATATCAGCATCGTGGACCACTTGAGTTCAAGGTGGGTTGTAGTGTGTTTCTTTAGGTGTCACCATGTGTGAGTCACCATCAAATTCGGAAGTATCCCATGTTGGAACATAGACAAGTGGGGCCATTTGAGGTTGTAGAGAGGGTCTAACCCATGGAACACCATTTGGCACATCCATAGTGGTATTGTGGGATGGATGATGTTTTTAAATTTTCATAACATTGAAATTATCACCCATATTTATCTCATATGTTAAATGATGAGGATGTCGAGCATGTGGTTGATTTTTCCTTCGAGGAGCACCCGGTTCGTATTATGGGTCATAGAGGGAATGACTTGTGGGTTATAATTGTGCCCTCATTTCATGTACTATCACAGCATGGAAATGTTCAGGTGGAATCTTTGTAGAGGGAATCTGATCTGTGGGCTTAGTGGCCAGATAACTTTTCATTGGAGACACCGTGATGCTTGGAAAGAGTGGCTTGAGGAAGAGCCATTATATGTTAGAATGGTTGTAAGATCATGGATATTCATTAAGGTATGTTTTCCCAAGTGTCTGTTCATGGCCTTTTGTTTGGTCAATTAATTTTTTCCTATGTCCTTATGAATTCTTATGGATGTTATAGTTCTTCAAGACATGAAAAAGGAAAAAATTTAGTATTCTGGGAAAGATGCATGGTATGTGCATGGATAGAACTAACCATGTTGACCAACTATGTAAACTATGTAGAAGATGTATTTTTTGATAGTATTCTCTGCATGGTCTAGGCATTGTTTTCAAAACCGTGCGGGTAAACCATGTGGCCCAGAAACATTAAATAAATTCCTAGACATCCATTTTAGTGAATTAACTACCAACTCAGGATTTACCTCCCCCTACCCTCTTGAAACCCTAAGAATGAACCAAATCTCCTTAGAGCTCCAAAGGGTGTTTATACTTCAATATTTATCCATTTGGAGTATCGTTGGTTTCCAATTGACAACCCAGGTAAGGATAAATCACTCTTTGCTTATTTTTCTTGTTTTGGGTTAGTATCATTCTCATCATTGCATTTGAAGCTCTATAACCATTTTTTACAGTGAGATTTAAGTTCAGGCTCCATGTGTTGGTTTAATCTAGATCTAACGCCTCGATTAAAGGTATTTTCCCCAACAGATTCAAGGAAGGTGTTCTAAAAGTTATATCCATTGGTTTTTGTTTAGATATGGGCATGTACTGTCTTTATTCCTGCCCTCTTTTGATTCATTATCTGGGCTGTTTTCATGATGTGATTTATTGGGTGTTTAAAAAATTAATTGAATCCCTCTTGATCCCCATGGGAAGCAAGAATGAAAACTTTACAAAAATATGGCCACCCATGGGGTGTGATGACCCTCTCGATTGGGCTAATAGAAATGTCTTGTGTGAAATTTTCTCATAATAATATTGTAAAATAACTAGTAGGTAATTGTTTTATGTAGTGATTTGTAATGGCGGGAGTTTAGTTGTGTCTAATGGGGTTAATGGATAATGGATTGTTGGGTATAGATTTTAATTTGTTAAATTGGAAAATGGAAATATGATAATGATTCCTGATTACACATTAATATACTTTGTCAGATAGGAATGATAAATGAGAATGAGGATTACGGGCTAAGTAATATAAATGACGAATGTGTTCATAGATTTATGAAAAATACAAATTTCCCATTTATTGATATTGTTGTGATGTTATAAATGATATTGGTTATTCTTATTATGATATGGTTAATTACGGTGAATAATAAATAAGCATGTTCACACGGTTTCATAGAGTGAGGTATAGACTTGGGGTTTTATGCCCATGGGTTGAGTTGGACTGAGTTTCTAACTCCACCTCAAAATTCACTGGATAGGGAAGGGGACGAAGTTCGATTCATCATAAATATGAATTACCCCCGTACCGAGGCTTCAAGGTGATCAATTTTTGGTTTTTATATTTTTATTCCTAGTGAGATAGGGTATGATTTTTATTCCAACATGGTTGAGAATATTGTACATGCCTAATCCATTGAACACATGGTAGATTAAAATATGAAATTTCTATGTAGTGAACCTAGATTCAATGATAATAGAATTTAAAGGATCATAGTCTAGAATGGAATATTGAACTATTTAACTCTATTTGAAATTATTTATTTAATGGAATGGACCTCTCCGGTCCATTCCTTTGTAAAAATATGGTGTTTGATGTGTTCCGAGAGGTCAAGGTGACTTATCCCCAACAATTTTTCAAATTTTCCAGTTTGATGAATAGTTCCAACGGTAGAATGTTGTGAACAATGTCATCTGTAACCTTCTATAAATAATAACATCAGTGAATAGTACTATCAGTAACCTCTAATGGTAACCTCTCATTCCTTTTCCAAATGTTCAATTATGTGAGCAGTTCCATCAGTGAACAGTTCTATCGGTAACTTCTAACAGTAAACCCTCTTTCCTTTTCCAAATTTCCATTTATTTGAATAGTTCCATTGGTGAACAGTTCTATTGGTGAGTTCTAATGGTAACCTCTATTGGCAGCCTCTATCGGTAACCTCTATTGGTAACCTCTAATGGTAACCTCTATTTCCTTTTCCAATTTTTTTTGTTCTATGGATAGTTTTTCAATAACGGTGACCTTCTAACAGTGGCCTTCTAATTGCGACCTTTTCATTATTTTGTCCAATTTCAAGTTACGTGAATAGTTTTTCCGGAATGGAGACCTCCTAACGGTGACCAATTATTTCCTTTACCAAATTTTGAGTTCATTCATTAGTGTTTCCAGAACAGTGACCTTCTAACGGTGACATTTTCATTCTTTTGCCAACTTTTGAGTTTGTGATCAATGTTTCCAGAACGGTGACCTTTTAATGGTGAGGTTCATGTACAATGTCTAATCGTTAGGTTCATGAATAGTGTCTAATGGTGAGGTTCATGAACAATGTTTTTCCTTTTCCAAATTTTGAGTTCGCGAATAGAGTTTCCAACATCCAACAGTTTCACCACTTTAGCATTTTCCATTGATGTAAAATGCATTTAAGGCCTCTTTTTAAGGACTCTAAGGTTGATTGAAAGGCCATATTTCCTATATTAATTATTCCTAAGGCCTAGTATGTTTTTACTTGGTCAAACCATTTGGTTTAATGTGATCCGCTTTTATTGGGAAATCAAGAATATCTTAAACTGTCGCTCCATTAAATATTTTAAATCGATGGGATATCTTCCTGCCTAATTCTTCCTCTTTCATCTCATCTATGATACTCTAAAACCATTATTTTTATTCCATAATAGTTTCATAATAAAAAATTCTTGATCGGATTGGTTCTGCTCTGTTTTGATGCAACAATGTTGTGTCGATCAGTCTTCTATATGGTATGTTTTATCGTTGTTCTTTTGGGGTTCATCTTCTCATGTTTCTCCTTTCCATATTATAGCATGTAATCTCCATGTTTCTAATGGGTTTTTATTGGGGTTTGGTTGGTACGGTATTACCATGGCATCCTTAGGTGGATGCAGTTGACTGGAGAGGAGAATCGTGACTCGTTGGGTGGATAAAGAACGTTAATAACTAATTGAGGTAGGGGATTCATTGTTTCTCTTTTCATTTCCGTGAAACTGTATTGTTAGTATGTTTTATCCCACTAGACCACAATGGAGTTGAAATAATAAATATTTGAACCAGATAAATTAATTTATATCAGTCATATGTTATTGCCTTTTGTTTTCTAGATAGTGTGATATTCATTCTTGCCTCGTTTAGTAGTTCGTTCTTCAATAAAATTGGTAAAGAACGTAAACTGGAATTAATTGATAACTGTTGGCTATGGATAAAGTGGAATGTCAATGAATATGGTTCTTTTTTTTTAATTTTAGGTTAATCAAATTGGTGCAGTAAGCATGTTTAATAATTTTTGACAACTTGCTGATTAGGTTTCCCGAGTTTTGAAACATATGAATAATAAATTTGTTAATTGAAGATGGATTAAATAACTGTTTGTTTGATAATTCCTTGAATGGTTCTGAGTTACACTCTTGATTGTTAAAGGGCCAAGAACCCAATTTATGTGATGTTTGTTTTCCTATTGATTGTGTTGTGATGTTAGCATGGATGAGTGTTGTGATATGTGGGGGGCATGGAGACCTTTAGTTTTGGCAGCAGATGGAAGCTAGTGTGGTGAGATTCAGTGGTTTATACATGTGGGTGTCGAGGAGGACACCATGATTGATTGAATGGGATAGATGTGGTTTTTGGATGCTTGCTGATCCTTATTGGATGATTATCCGCATTACTTTTCCCCACAACTCAAGGCCGCAGGCCGTGCTTACCCTTCTTCTAATAGAGATGAAGACGCGCGGGGTCTGCCACGTGAATTCCGTATTTATCTTCTCAAGGGAGGATGGTTCTATGATCTTGCTATAGGTGGAAAAGACTCAATGGGTAGAACATCTAATCACCGTGTTGATCCCCCTTATGTTTAGTAGCATAAAATGTTCTTCTAGAATGCCTGGGAATGTGGGAATATAATTCTATATTGAATAATTGAGTAAATGGTGTTAACCATGGGGTTGGAGTTTGCAGGAACATAATGAAGAGGTTGTAATTATAAAGGGACAGTGGACATTTGGTGGGATGTTAATGCAATTTAATTTGTAATTATTAATGGTAAATTAATGTTTAAAGAATTAATTAATCTAAAGTGAAACTTGTAAAAAAATAAATGAAATAATGTAATAAAGATCTTCAAATGGTTGTGTGCTTATAGGATACATAGTCTTAGAAGTTGCAGCTCAGAGTTCGAAAGAAGTTTGCTGCAGTTGATTCTACGACTATGTTATCCTCATAGTGTGGTTGTGATATATAGTGTATTCTGTACTTTTTGTGATTCTATATGCTACTACACCCTGTCTGTAAGGGAAACTGACACCCCAGGGATTCTGAGCCCTGGTGGTCATTATCCCCAACATTCCGGTGGGAGGATGAATGGATGACTACCCCCATTGACCCTGCTCTCTTCTCTTGGTATTTACCTGTGATGGTAGGTACATTGGTTAGATTACCCATTTATGTGTGTAGAGGGTTGTAATGACTTGTGGTTATAACGAAACATATATTCTGAATACAGTTTCCTATTGACTACTATAGGTGTAAAGTGTATAAGTTGTGATGGCTTGATGATCCTTACTCTGTTTATGTGTTTTAATGGATTTAGGTATAATACTAGGTGTATGATACACATTATGCAGGATATGGTGGCTCCTAGAAACTATATGGTTACTTTTTTTATGTGTACATGGTGGTTTTGTTGCACGAGGTGCATGTTTCGGTGCTTTACCATGTTGTCTGCGTTCTTGCCTTTTTGGAGAGAGATGCTCAGGATGTGAGATGTTGGGGAAAAGTGGAAAACTTTTGGGGAAGTAATAGCGGGGTACCCTTAATATTCTTTATTATATGATATATTCTTGTATGTGTTACTTGGTGAGAGTATCAAATGTGAGTTAGGGAACTTAGTATGCCTATTTAGGTGAGGAGTTTTTTTCACTTTTTTTTCGTCGTGCTTTTGTATGCTTTCTTTACATTTTCTTGAGAGACTTCGGGGACGATCCTAATTTGTATACTATTATACTCATCCTATGTATATATAAACTATTTTCCAGGACACTTGGAGTAGGTAGGAGATCAAGCTGGTTTCTACCTGCTTGGGGTTGAGGAGCTATTCGGGCTTGTGGTTGATCCTGTTTTTACTTTTTTTAGGTACATGCAGTATTTCCCCTTTCAGTTGTAGTAGCATTTCATGACATTACATATGGGTTCTTTTGATTTCATTTGTATTTCCTTTTCAAATGGATTTGGTTGGTGTCTATCTTATCTATCTATTCGTCATGTGTTCTCATAGAGGCTAATGCGTCCAATATGTGTGTTTATTATACCCTCAGAGCTAGTCGCCAACCCGGGGCCTATATGAGGTGGGACTGGAGGGTTATTGTCTCGCTTCTCACATATTCGGCCAAGGAGATTTACACTTTCCAGGGAGGGGGTCACGAAAGAGTGGTATCAGAGGTCTTGTTGGGAGATATGATAGATTTTAGAGTTAGGAATAGGTGAAGATGCATGGGTTGGTAGGGAAACAGTGTCATTCATGTTTAGAATGTGAGGTAAACACTAATGACCGGCTGAGATATAGGTATTTTGGGCCCGCTAGGATCTGATGTATAGACCTTTATGTTTACAATGGCTACTAAACAAGGTGATACTATTTTCAGGGTAGATAAGTAGGAAAGTATTATTCATCATTCAACATTGTGCAAGTTTTTTAATGTATTGACCTTGGGATAGGTTAACTTAAAATGAATAAACGAAAACCAATAATTAATTAATGTTTGGTCTTCCATATTCCAGGTTTAGGAGCTCTAAAGGTTTGTTATTTTACTGGTATGGTACTAGGTCGACGTCCACTTCAGGTTTGTGAAAAAAATTCCTACCATTCTGTTCCAGCAGATCGTCATAGGGTAGTGGTTGAAGACGAAGACACTTGGCGGAAGACACTCCAAGAGATTCAGTGCCAAAGTCTTCATAAGTATGAGGGCCCCATTTTAGATTTAGTCACGAAAGACTGGTTGGAGGAGGTCTATATAGGATTCATTTCGATCTGTTCTCGTATGGAGCACTCGATGTCCTTGGATATGAACATGCTACGTGGAGTAGTGAGGAAGTGGTGGATCTTGTTCATCGGGGATCATGAAGAGTCAGCGATATCAAGGGAGGAGTTTCGAGACAAGTTTAGAGTCAAGTTTCATTCTTTGACTATGAAGGCGTCCAATCGCAAGGAGATTTTTACTCTTCGATAGGGGAGCCCTAGTGTTCGAAAGTTTGGAATCTGTTTCAGGAACCTTTTACGATATGCATCAGACCTGTTACAAAATTAGGTGGCTAGGTCGAGGCATTTCGAGGAGGCTTTGCATCCAGATTTCCAGCGCCAGGTCACCCAATTTGTGCGGAAAACATGTCTTGAGGTGTTGGTGAGGGTAGTGGTATTCAAGATGAATTCGGCCACGACTAGATCATCATGAGAGGGGAATCATCATGATTCCCCATGAAGCAGAGCTGCGGTCTGAAGTTCCCAGTTTTTAGGGCAGAAGAGTTTCTGTTCAGTAGGGGGTAGGTCCCAGCCCTTCACATCTCATTTCTCAAGAGGTAGTACCTCTCCATCCTATTCTAATGGATTAGGTGCTAGTTTTTCTTATGGTGGTCATGGTCATTATCAGCGGGAGTGCCCGACATTTCAAGGTGGTCATCATCCACCACGTGTTATGCTCAAGGTTCCTCCGTTGAGGCAGTTCCAGCCGAGGTAGCATTAGAAGGTTTCACCAGCTTTATATTAGAAAAGGGTAGATGTGGTAGGCAGAGGATATCCCTATAGTGATACCCATCTAACGAGACGAGATAAAAACTGTGTTAGTGGCCGCCTTCTGGGTTAGAGAGGGAGTGGAGGAGGTCGTGGTCAGTTTCATGCTCTAGCGTTGCAAGCTCCAGGCGAGCCTGATATATTTTGAGGTACCCTTTGTTTGTTTTTTGCCTTGGAGTATGCGTTGTTTGATTCAGGAGTGACGCACTCATTCATATCACCTACCCTTGTCCATAATTTGGGACTTGACGTAGAGAGGCTTGCAGTTCCGTTGGCATTGACTACACCAGTTGGATTTCGAGATGACTTGTTTGAAGTATGTAGAGATTTTGATCTAGTTTTGGGGAAATATCGCCCTTGGGGAGATTTCCTATGTTTATGAATACAACCATATGATTTTTTCCTCATCATGGATTCGTTGTATTCAGTGCAGGCTATCATGGATTTATTCAAGAAGAAGGTTATTTTAATTGGTGCGGATGGAGAGACAGTGGTGTTTGATGGATATCAAGGTCCTCAGATGGGTCATAGGTGTGTTTAGTCCTTATCATCCATGATTTGCTGAGATGATGCTGAGTTCTTCAATGTTTCAACTTTTGGCGTTTCCTAGGGTCATTTATGAATACCCTGATGTCTTTCCAGAAGAGGTTGTAGAATTACCCCCTCGACGAGAGATTGAGTTTGCGATCGAGCTACAACTAAGAGAAACTCTCATATCTATGTCTCCATATAGGATGGCCCCTTCTGAGTGACAAATGAAACGTATATATCTTGATGATCTATTACAATGAGGTTTTTCTCGTTCAAGTGTGCCGTTGTGGGGAGAAATAGTTTTGTTCATGAAGAAGGCTGACGGTTGTTTGCGGTTGTGTGTCGATTATCATAGCATAAACAAAGTGACAATAAAGAATCGCTATCATCTTCTACAGAATGATGATTCATTTGATCAACTGAATGGTTCACGTGGGTTCTTGAAGATCGAGTTGCGGTCAGGATATCATCAGATTCTTGTGAAGGATGATGACATCCCGAATACTAGTTTCCTTTGTCGTCATGGGCATTATGAGTTCATTGTAATACTGTATGTCATGGAGAATTCTCTAGATATATTCATGGGATTGATGAATTTTGTGTTTTGTGAGTTCTTGGAAAAGTTCATTGTAGTTTTCATCCATGACATCCTTGTGTACTCCACATATGAGGATGATCATGCAGAGTATCTACAAGCCGTTTTGGGAGTTCTTCGTCAACATCAACTGTTTGGGAAGTTGTTGAAGTGTGATTTTTGGGCTCGAGAAGTCCATTTCATGGGGAATGTTGTGTCCAAATAGGGAGTAGAGGAGAATCCGTTGAGGATAGAAGAAGTTGTGTCTTGGGTAGCCCCCAAGATAGTGTCAGAGCTACAAAGTTTCCTTGTTCTTGTAAGCTACTAAAGGAGGTTCGTAGCCATTTTATCACGAGTGGAGACTCCACTGACAGCATTGACAAAGAAGGATTAGGAATTCACATGTACTGATTAGTGTTATTCAGCTTTCGAGTATCTAAAGGAGAACTTAGTAAGTGCTCTAGTTCTTTGTCTTCCATCTGAGGGAATTCAGTTTGATGTTTTCTGCGACACTTTGCATCGGAATTTAGGTTATGTTCTCATGCAGTAGAGGTCAGTTGTTTCTTATGGGTTACGATAGTTATGTCCCAATGAATTTAAAAATAACACTCACGATCTTTAGTAGGAAGCCGTGGTGTTTTCTCTGATGTTGTGGATACATTACCTCATTGGTGAGTGATATGTGGCTTTCACCGATCATAAGAGTTTGAGTTATGTTTTCTACCAGAGGGACTTGAACATACGAAAGCTTTAGTGGATGGAGTTCTTATAGTAATAGGACAAAGATATATCATATAAACCTAGAAAGTCTAATGTTGCAGCTGATGTGCTGAGTCAATAGTCACGATGTTATGTTGTGCATGAATCTGGTGATTCCGGGAGAGTAATGGAAGATCTGTCAGCATTAAAACTTTATATTGGAGAATTTGGGGGTAGAGGTTGTCTTTTTCAAATTATGGTACAATCATCCTTAATTCACAATGTGGAAGAGTCGCAGTTGGGGGATCTTGAGGTGGAGGTCTGGAGATACCAAGTTGTTTTTGGCGAGGCCCCTAATTTTCAGACTGAGGATGAAAAACACTGAGTGTAGTATCATGGAAGGCTTTTTGTTCCTTTGACAATGCGCAATAAGGTTCTCAGATAGTTCCATAGTTCCCCTTTAGCAGTGCATCCTGTTGTGACAAAAATGTACCGAGTCTTGAGGAGCCAGTTTCAGTGGTCGGGCTATAGCGTGCGGTTGCAGAGTTTGCATCTCGATGTTTGTTCTGCTATAACGTGAAGGTCGAGCACCGTGTTCCTAGTGGTTTTCTCCGGGCATTATAGATTCTTTAGTGGATGTGGGAGGACATCTCAATGGTCCTTGTAACTAGTTTACCTCGATCTCTGGGAGGACAAGATGCTATTTGGTTTGTAGTGGATCATTAGAAAAAAATCAGCCCACTACATAGTGATGAAGGTGTCGATCCTAGTAGAAGTTTTGTAGAGGAAGTGTCTAGAAAAGGATGTAGGACTTCACGGATTCCCGAGGATGATATTTTCCAATCTAGATCCTCTTTTTACGTACTGGGTGTGGAGAGGTCTCTAACATGCTTTCGGTTCTCAACTATGCCTTAGCACTGCTTTTCATCCTCAAATGGACTGTCAGACAGAGAAAACCATCCAGACCCTTGATGACATGTAACACTCTTGTCTACTTGATTTTGGAAGTTCATGGATGAAGCACATACACTTGGTCAAGTTCGCTTACAATAATAGTTTTCACTCCACCATCGATATAGAACCATTTGAATCCTTGTATGGCCGACCATTCCGTAATCCGTTATGCTAGACTGGGGTCGGAGAGTCAGCAATTTTCAGATAATAACTAGTTCCTAATACAAAATAGATGGTTCAGCTGATGTATGAGAGGATGAAGACATCACAATATCAGTATAAATCATATTATGATCAAAGGAGGAGGCCCTTAGAGTTTTATGTTGGGGATCATGTGTTTCTGAAGGTGACTCCCCATTGTGGACAACGATGGTTTGGTAATGGGAGTAAGATTTCTCCCCGCTTTGTTGGGCCTTTCTAGGTGTTAGCTTGTGTCGGTGTTGTGGCGTATCGTGTAGAACTTACCATACAGATGAGTGAGATACATGATGAATCGCCCCGACCCCAGTTACCCGTAGTCAGTGAATTATTTTAATATATTGGCATGATTACAAGGAATCATGTCCCAAAGGACCGATCAGTTTAGCAGTATTGGAATATAGATTACATACATAAATGATACATTACACTTTATAACATACAACACAACATAAATAATCCTTTATGAATTCCATTATTCCCTTTATCTTAACCATGCATATCAATCGTAATACACTTCTTGGAATCCCAGGAAATTGAAACATAAGAAATGCGTGAGATCAAACACTTTGTAAAGGGAAGTAATACTGCGGAAATTGACATAAATATTAAGCATGGGGATTAGTTTAAACCAAATTCATTTACTAATAATAAACATGAATACTTTTATGGCAATAATATGAGCTGAGTAAATAATGCCATAATAAAACATTATAATGGGTATTCTACTAGTCGAATGACCACATGAACCATCAATATTATTTTCATAATGAGGGAATGTATAATGCCAGACATTCTAAAACATTTTTTCAAGGCCTCAGCCAAGACGTCTAAAAATGATTAAGGTCTCGGCCAAAACCATAAATCAAATTGGGAAGAGGCATCGGCGAATTTCATGTCTAGTTTTCCCATTATACCTACTGATGCATTGAGGAGCTATAGCAGGCTCCACCCGTCACTTACAATGTCCAATACATTTCTCATATGAAAATGTTGAAACATAACATAAACATTCATATAATAACTAGGATACCAAATGTCAATACTTTAACCATAAACCATGCATGCTATAAAAAACATCCACAGTCAAACATATCACCAAACCTTCAATACAATATAAGAGTTTTATACCATAATAAATCCACTTCAAAACAAGTCTAAAATCCATTAATGGATTTGACATATATGGAAATTATTTCTAAAACTATTTTATTGAAATATCCATTTTCATGAAAACATTTAAAAGTCACACAAATTAGAAAGGAAGACATTTAAAGATATTTTTGAATCAATGTGTCACATACGACATGAAAACCTTTTAATGTAATTAAAAATTTAAAACATTCATGACTATTAAAATAAATCCTTAAAACCATTTTTAAAACATGGACATTAATGATAATGGTTTAGAAGAATAAACCTTTAAACCATTTAAAATGATGTTGACATAGATGAAATCTATAATATTTGAGAGAAATATCTGTTTTTTGAAATCATTTAAGAGTGATATTTCTATAAAAGAAAACATTTACTTTGAAAATATTCTTATAAGCTTGTAAGGGAAGATTACAAGATTTTATAACGGTGGAAAATCGCTGCACCCGCCATATAATTTAAAAAAAGTACATTCTTACATTAATTTTGTAGAAAGGGTTAAAAAGGACCTTCTTTGGAAAACTATGGAAAGATTCCTTTATAAAATTCTTATAAAAAGTAAAACAAGGTTATAAATGACTTTAACCCATATTATGTAAAATAGTAATAATGTTTTGAAATACATTTTTAAGAAACATGGATGTGGATGATAAAGAGGTCCCAGTAGATAAATACGTATAAACAACCACATATAATGAAGAGATTGTGAAATAAATCATTACAAATTTGGTAACCTACGAAACCTACACCCCATGAAAGTAGTATCATACAATGAATATGTAAATACTCATACCATAAAGGGTATTAAACAATTAATACAATTATGGTAAGTACATACACTGTACAAAAGGTAATAGTGTAAATATGGCATGAATCTCACGGGAATAAGGGGTGAGATGAAAACCCCTTACCTGACAGTTTTCTTTAGTAGAGGGTACTTTTAACCTCTTGTATGAAGACAATAGTATGTTATTAAATAATACCAGAACAATATTAATATTAAGTATATCATACATTATTCATTTATGACTTTATACTACCCATTTAATAACAATTTCCATGTTATATTAATATTTCGGTTAATAATCGCTTTCTTTATTGTATGTGTTTTAACCTGTTAAACTTGATTGTATCACTAAGAGAATGATATAAATACATCTAGAATATAAAACATGATCTATATATGTCATATATATTTATAATATTAATATTTTTAATATACATATATATGAAATAGAAAACACCGTTTATGGAGACGGTAGTCCGTACGTACGCATAAACTTTGTTTCTATTTTCATATAGTATTGAATGGATGTAAGTGAATAAGATATATGTAAGTATATGAATAATTATATATATAAAGATATATATCTCCAGTAACATTATTATGTCACATATTACACACTTATTTGAAATATATTTTTATAATCGTTGATGAATGGTGAACTTGGAAATGAATCTCATCGCGTCCTAGAGACAGTAATCCATACGTACGCATGAGCGAACGTATCATCATTATGATATTAAAATAATATATAATTGGATGTTATATCATATATACAGAATACTTATCATGTTATATTTATTATTTACATCGAATACACATCATTATTATACCCATCCAAATGATTATGTATTGAATAACAATTACACCATGATGTAGAGACGTTATGTTGTATGCACACACGTATGGTGAAATGTCATTCAAATGGTGGATAGAATATTTAAATTGGTTTTACCATAATTATAATAACATCAATGTATATAGAAGATACTGGAGTTATTATTTTAGAATGGAAACGACAAAGAAATGGTAAGTGTAATAAGAACGGAACTTGAAAGTGGGTGGTGAAATCACTAACTCTTCTTCGGGTTATTCCTTTTGATTTGATCAAAAGGGCTACATAGGTTGACTTTATGATCAAAATAAGGACACTAGGTTGAAGGGATGATTGTTTACATGGTATTTGGGTAGGGGTTGGCCGACCCAAAATGCTTTCAATGTGTGAATTAGAGAGAAGAGAGAGTGCCCGTTTAGAAGAGGGGTGAGAGGCACCTCAGGAAAAGATAGAAATATTATTTTATAATAATTAATATTCGGTTTATAATGGCTCCAATGTGAATTAATTAATTTTTAAGGTTGGAATAGGTCTAAAACCACTCAACCAATATGTTTTAGATAGGTTTGGGTCACTATAATAACTTTATCTTTTAGTTTTAACTCTTAGATAATTAGTTTTACATTTACCATGTCTCTTTGTATGTTTAAATTATATACTCAATAAACATAATATAAACATCCATGAGAACCTCAAGTACTCCATTAATGATACAACTATCATGATAAAATTCCTTTTTGTGAACTGTAAAATTTTAGTAATAGAATATCAATTAATAATAAAATATTTGTTTTAAAAACTCATTTATGTCAATTTTGACAATATTTAATAATTGATTTTTTAATGTCTTAAAAAAATTATTAATTAGAACCAAATTCATTTAACCAATAATAACATGTCATATTCACCAATAAAATTAGTTTATGGCATAAAAACTTTCATATTATATTTATTTTAACATTTATAATACTAATCATTTGATTCTTTCATTAATAAAGAAGATACTGCATCATTAATGTGTCATAAATAAAATACATTATTTAATGTCTAAAAATTATAAATAAAATACAATTTTGTAGGAAATATTTTTAAATTTATAATTAATATTTATAGTCGAAAATATATCATATATAAACCTATGTAATTTTTTTTCAAAAAGGTATATGCTTATGTAATTTTTGTATTTACTTTAACTTAATTAATATAATGTGTCATTATCACTTACAAGTTCCTCCATGGGGCCCCAAAATTGACCAAAAGATTCTAATGGTCAGACATGTATCAACAAATACGGTTATGACACATTTTAGGGTAATTTAATATTAGTATAATATTATTTTTTACCCTTATTTACCAGATTTACCCTTTAACAATGGTAAATAAAATATTTACCGAAATAATTATTCAAAATGACTAAAAATAAAAGTTACCTATTTAAAAAATTTGGGCATCCTGATTCCAAATATGGAATCAATTTTTCCATATTCAAAACTCAGAATTGGTAGAAATTAATTTCGATTTAATTTCCATTGTCAAAACAAAAGCGTGTTTTTATGAAATAATAACTATCAAAATACTGACACTTGTTTATGTCTGGTTTAAAGGTGAAATTATGTCAAATGACCAAAATTGTTTTAAATGGTAAAAATATATTCCTAATATACCTTAAAACCACTCAAATTAATAATTTATCACAATTTATGAATTCGATTAAAAAAGGTGTTTTTAATTAAAAATTAGTAATTTTCACTATTCATCATAATATGAAAGTTATCAGAAAGATACCAAAATTTCACCCTATGATAATTTCAATATTACAAATCCAAAAATGATATCCATTTTGAAATATAAAATTTATAAATTGTCTAAAATTGGGTATTACCATTCATAACGGCTAGTTTGATTGGTCACAGTGTGTTAGAATCTCGAAGTTGCGTACAATGAAAGCTATTTCATTATTCAAAGGGAAACGTATCGTGGAAGCATGGGGTGTTACGTTATCCCCTCCTTAAATAAATTATGTCATAGAAATTTTAAAATGTTCTTCGAAAATAAAAGGTTGAAAATAGAAAATACCTTTGTGGAGAACCCATATCGAAAATAGGGTTAATAAAAATATATCTTTCAATGAAAGAAAGAGAAGTACAAAGGTCACCCGAGTTAGAACATACTAGGATTCTATGAAAACATGGATACAGAGGAGAAATAAACAGTCAAGGTCTGATGGAGTTTTGTAGAAAATAGGATTAAGAGAATATTAACTACAACAAAAACACAATCTTGGGATTGGTTAAACGCTATTTGATTCCCCAGTAAGAAAAGCTAACGAAAACGTTTTTGTTTTAATTTACCTTTCATCATGTTGATGAATTTATTTATGAGATTTACTAAGACTGTATGGAAATATACTTATTTGTCTTGTAGACTTTCATTCATTAATAAATGTTTAACCACAAACACATCTCTAACTCCAAAAAGGTAATAGAACTCAAAAATATTCTATTTGTCCTAACTGTATCAGGTTCTAGAAATATATTTATAATTCATTTATCAGAACATAAAAAAAAATAAAACTACATTATGCACTATATGAACATCACATAGTCCATTGGTAGGCGATAAATCCCAATCGCACTATAGTTGTGGTTCCGATTCCCGCATCTTTATTCGACGTGATGAGTTGTCACACGGTTTGCATGTTTTTCTTTTATAAAAATCAAAAGATAACATTTCAGACATAATCCATTCCAACCTTTAGACTTTTACAAAATACTACTATCCAAACTCACAGTCCAAAATTTATAAAGAAGTTAAACACAATGAAGAACCTTTTTCCATGTAATAACTTGTGAACACCATCATCATGTATTATTTAAAAACATGGTAACATCATGAATTACCATGAAACCTTATTGATTACATTCATGCTACCTTATTATTTATATAATACTAGATATACTCCTTCTATCCATAAATGTTGTAAACTCCAACGATGAAAAATCATTAATCAGTTTCAAGGTAGTCAATAATATCCAATATAATTATTCAAATCAACCATCTCTTATTCCAAAAACACTACCTCATTATCGACACCATATTAAGGATTACCTTTCCTTCAACCATGTATTTTACCAAAAGTGTATCTCACTATTAATTAAAATTTATTAAAACCACATAATATCAAATCCTCAATAAAATAGTAATGTAGTACAATGCTTATTTATCTATATAAATCATATAACCAGTATATTGTTGATATAACACTGAAATGAAATAATTCTATAATAACAACATAAGAACACTAGTCATTCTACTTCATCGGAGGTTGTATCATAACTTGATTATTATCCAATAGCATCATTTGGGGAATACTCTGATGATTTGGACATTGGTTCGTGTAGTGTACCAACTCCTTACAGATAAAGCATTGTACATTTGGAACATTTTTCTTACCCTTTCAGTCACGTACTTGGTGTCCTTTTTCTCCACACTTATAAGAAACTCCCATTGCCATTAGGAAAGTTCATGGGTGTTTCTTACCACAATTATCACATATGGGAAAAATCTACTTTTCCCTCTTCCCTTTATCCATATTTCTCTCTACCATCTTTTTCTTCTCTTGCTTCCCTTAAAAGCCATAGGACTCAGAGAATTCTTTAATTATCTTATTAACACATGATACTATTTCTTTATATGTTGAGAATACATGGGAGACTATTTCCTTTCTTAATTATGGATAAATACCGTGAGAGATATGATCCTTCTTACTCTATGGATCATAGGTAATTACTAGAGTTCACATTCCTTCTAATAGGTTCCATTTATATGAAATGGCATACACTAGGTCAGTTTATGAACAACAATGAATAATTCTAAACTTGTAAAATACCTAACGTAAATTGAACAGTTTATGGATATAATACATAACCATTAAAATGTTTTATTTGAGTAAGTATATACTCATAAGGTCTTCATAATGGTTTGTAATGAAAATGAGAATTATCATAAGAATATCCCCCAGGAGTGTCGTAACCAAGAGTGCAGCAAGGCCTGTTGTAATGCACCAGTTCCCGATCGAGTTTTTCTCAAAGCAGTGTTTTCTGGTTTTACACCTAGGTACATCTGTGCCAGAGCCACCTCTACCTTCTCATATCCTGGAAGGGATGTATTTCTTTGAAAACTGACAAAATCTCTAAAATATCAAAATTATATGAAGTTCTTATATACTAATCCTCAAATTCTATCTTAGGGATATGTTCTCTCATCAAAGTTTATCTAAATCATATTTCCACGGTTATTACTAAACTTCCTCTGATACCAACTATAACGCCCCGACCCCAGTTAACCAGTGTCGGTGCATTATTTTAATACATTGGCATGATTACAAGGAATCATGTCCCGAAGGACCGACATGTTTAGCAGTCTTGGAAAATAGATTACATATATAAATTTTACATTACAATTTAAATCATACAACACAACATAACGAATACTTTATGAATTCCATTATTCCCTTTATCATAACCATGCTTATAAATCATAATACACTTCTTCGAATCATGGTAAAATGAAATATAAGAAAGGGGTGATCTCAAACACTCAGTAAGGGTAAGTAATACAGTGTAAAATGACATAAATATTAAGCATGGTGAATAATTGAAACCACTTGAGTTTACATATAACAAACATGTATACTTTTATGGAAATAATATGATCTGAGTAAATAATGCCACAATAAAACATAATAATGGGTACTCTACTAGTCGAATGACCTCATGAACCATAAATATTATTTCCATAATGAGGAAATGTATAATGCCAGACATTCTAAAAAATTTTGTAAAGGCCACGGCCAAGACGTCTAAAAATGATTAAGGCCTCAGCCAAAACCATAAATCAAATTGGGAAAAGGCCTCGTCCAATTCCATGTCTAGTTGTCTCATAAGTCCTACTGATGCATCGAAGAGCTATAACGGCCTCCACCAGTCACTTACTATGTCCAATACATTCCTCATATAAAAAGGTTGAAACATAACATAAATGTTTGTATGAGAACTAGGATAATAAATGTCAATACTGTAACCATAAACCATCAATGGTATAAAAATAACATATCCATAGTCAAACTTACCACAAAACCTTCAATACAATATGGACGTTTTTGATCATAATAAATCCATATCAAAACATGTTTAAAATACATAATGGATTTGACATAGATGGAAATGATTTGTAAACTTATTTTATTGAAAGATCCCTTTTCATGAAAACCATTAAAAGACACACAATTTAGAAAGGAATATATTTAATGAGATTTTTGAATCAATGTATCCCATACCACATTGAAATTTTTTAAACTAATTTAAATTTTAAAACATTTACATCTATTAAAATAAATCCCTAAAACAATTTTTAAAAAATGGACATTAATAAGAATTGTTTAGAAAAATAATTCTTTAAAACATTTAAAATGATGTTGACGTAGATGAAATAAAAACTATTTGAGAGAAATATATCCTTTTGGAAATAATTTAAGAGTCACATAATTATAAAAGAAAATATTTACTTTGAAAATATTATTATATGATTATAAGGGAAGCATAGAAAATTTTATAACGGTGGAAAATAGTCACACCCTCTCTATAAGTTAAAAAAAGGACATTCTTACCTTAATTTTGTCGAAAGAGTTAAAAAGGACCTTGTTTTGAAAACAATGGGAAGATTCCTTTATATTTTTTTAAAAAAAAAGTCAAACATGGGTATAAATGACATTAATAAATATTCTGTAAAATAGTAAGAATGTATTGAAATACATTTTTAAGAAACATGGATGTGGATGATAAAGAGGTCCCAGTAGATAATTACGTATAAACATCCTCATATAATGAAGAGATTGTGAAATAAACCCTTACAAATTTGGTAACTTACGAAACATACACCCCATGAAAGGAGTATCATACAATGAATATGTAAATAATAATAACATAAATTGTAATAGAAAATGAATACAATTATGGGCATTACATATACCACACAAAAGGTAATAGTGTCAATATGGCATGGATCTCCCGGGAAAAAGGAGTGAGATGAAAATCCCTTACCTTGAACTTATTTTAGTCGATGGTAGGTTTAACCTCCTATATAAAGACTATAGTATGTTATTAAATTATACCAGAATCATATTAATATTTATGATATCATACAGTTTTCATCTATGACTTTATACTACCGATTTAATAATAATTTACATGTTATATTAATATTTCGGGTAATGATCGCTTTCTTTATCGTACGTGTTTTAACTTTTGACTCTTGATTGTATCACTTAGATCATGATTTAAATATATAAAAAATGTAAAACATGATTTATATATCATATATATTTAAAATATAATTCTTTATAATATATATATATATATATATGATAGGGAAAACACCGTTTATGGAGACGATATTCCGTACGTAGGAATAAATGATGTTTCCCTTTTCATATTGTATTGAACGAAAGTAAATGAATAAGATATATGTAATTATATAAATACTTATATATATATAAATATATATATATCCAGTAACATTATTATATCATATATTAAATACTTATTGGTAATATATGTTTTTATAATCGTCGATGAATGGTGAACTTGGAAATGAATCTCATCGCGTCGTGGAGACGGAAATCTGTACGTATGAACGAGTGAAAATATCAATCATTTGATGTTAAAAACATAAATAATTGGATGGTATATCATATATACAGAATCCTAATCATGTTATATTTATTATTTACATAAAATACACATCATTATTATACCCATCCTAATAATAATATATTGAATAATAATTACACCACGACGTGGAGATAGTAAGCCTTACGTACGCACGTATTGTGGCATGTCATTCAAAGCGTGGATAGAATAATGAAATTTGTTGTGACATAATTATAATAACATCACAGTATATAAAATATACTAGAGTTATTATTTTAGAAAGGAACCAACAAAGAAAAAGTAAGTGGAAGAAGAAACGAACTTGAAAGATGGTGGTGAAATCATTACCACTTCTCCATGTTCTTCCATTTGATTTGATAAAAAGGGAACCATAGGTTGTATTTATGATAAAACTAAGGCCTCTAGGTCAAAGTGAGGATTGATTTTTGGGTATCTGGTCAGGTTTTGGCAGACACAAAAGGCTTTGTAGGTGTGAATTATAGAGAAGGGGGAGTGCCCTTTTATAAGAGGGGTGAGGGGCACCTTAGGAAAGTCTAGAAATACTATTTTCTAATAAATTAATATTCGGTTTATAATGGCTCCAATGTGTATTATTTATAGTTTATGGTGGTTATAGGTACAAAACAACTCAACCAATAGGATTTAGACTGGTTTGGGTCACTATATTAACCTTATCGTTTAGTTTTAACTCTTAGTTAATTAGTTTGACATTTACCTTTTCTCATGGTATTTTTATATTATATAGTCAATAATCATACAATAAACTTCCAAGAGACCCCCAAGTGGTCCATAAATGACACACCTATCATTATATAAGTTATTTTTCTGAACTTTAGATAATTATTAAATAATGTGAATTAATAATATTATATTTTTTTAAAAAAACTCATTTATGTCAATTTTGACAATATTTATTAATTGATTTTTGTTAAAGTCTTAATAACATTATTCATTAGAACCAAATTACATTAAGAAATCCTAACATGTCCTAATAACCAATAAAATTCGTGTATGGCCTCAAAACATTCAAATTATATTTATTTTACCATTTATAATACTAATTATTTGATTATTTAATTAATAAGGAAGATACAATATCATTATTGTGTGATAAATAAATTACATTATATAATGTCTAAAAATTATAAATAAAATACCATTGTGTAGGAAATCGTTTTATCTTTGTAATTAATATTTATAGACAAACATATAACATAAATAACCCTATTTAAAAATTGTTTTTCTAAAACATATATGCTTATGTCATTTTTGTATTTACTTTAACTTCATTAATATAAAGTGTCATTATCAGTTACAAGTGGCTCCATGGGGTCCCAAAATCAACCCGAAGATGCTCATGGTCGGATATGTATCAACCAATTGGGTTAGAACACGTTTTAGGGTAATTTAATATTATTATAAAATTATTTTTTACCCTTATTTACCGGATTTACCCTTTAACCATGGTAAATAGAATATTTACCAAAGTAATTATTCAAAATGGATAAAAATATGTGTTACCCATTTACACAATTTGGACATCCTTTTACCAAATATAGAAACAATTTTTCCAAATTAAAAACACAGATGTGGCAGAAATTAATTTAAAATTAATTCCCGCTGTCAAAACAAATAGCGTGTTTTTAAGAAATAATAAATATTAAAAGAATAACACTTGTTTATGTCCGGTTTAAATGTGAAATTATGTCCAATGACAAAAATTGTATTAAATGGTAAAATATTATTATAAATATACTTTAATACCACTCATATTCATAATTTATCACTATTAATTATTTCGATTAAAAAAGTTGTTTTTCTTTAAAATTTAGTTATTTTCACTATTCATCAAAATATGAATGTTATCAGAAAATACCAAAATTTCAACCTAGGATAATTTCAATATTCAAAATATAAAAACAATGACCATTTTAAAAGATAAAATTTATAAAATGTTAAAAAGTGGGTATTACTATTCATAACTGCTAGTTTGATTGGTCAAAGTGTGTTAGAATCTCAAAGTTGCGTACAATACAGGCTATTGAATTATTCAAAGGGAAACGTACCATGGAAGCATGGGATGTTACATTATACTCTCATACAATAAATTTCATCCTTGTAATTTTAACATGTTCTTCGAAAATAAAAGGTTGAAAATAGAAAATAACTTTGTGGAAAACCTAAATCTGAAGTAGGGTTAAAAAAATTTAACATTAAAAGAAAGAAAGAAAAGTAGAAAGGTCACCTGAGATAGCCCATACTATGATTCTATGAAAATAGAGATATGGAGAAGAAACAAACCATCATGGTCTGATGGATAGTTGTAGAAAACAAGATTAGGAGAATGTTATCTACAAGAAAATCACAAACATGTCATTGGTTAAACATTATTTCATCCCCCAGTAAGAAAAGTTAACCAACAACATTTTTGTTTTATGTTACCTTTTATAAAGTTGAGGAATTTATTTATCAGATTTACTAAGAACGTAAGGAAACATACTCACTTTTCATGTAGACTTTCATTCATTAATACATTTTTACCACAAACCCATCTCTCACTCAAAAATATAATAGAACTCAAAAATATTCTATTTATCCTATCTATATCAAGTTCCAAAAATAAATTTATAATTCTTATATTATAACATTAAATAAAAGAAAACAACATTATACACTCCAGGAACATCACTTAGTCCAGTGGTAGGAGATAAATCTGAATCGCACTATGGTTGTGGGATTGATTCCCCCAACTTTGTTCAACGCGACGGGTTGTCACACGGTCTGCGTGTTGTTCTTTTATAAAAATCAAAAATAACCTTTCAAAAATAATACATTCTAACCATTAATCTTATAAAAATAATTCTATCCAAACATATAGTCCAAAATTAATAATGAAGTTAAAAACAATGACAATCCTTTTTTTCAAGTAATAACATATGAACAACTTCTTAATGTATTATTTTAAAAAAGGTTAACTTCCTGAATTAGCATAAAAATTTATTGATTACATTAATGCTCCCTTATTCATTATATAATACTGGATATAATCCTTCTATCAAATAATTTTGTAAACTCCAATGATGACAAATAATTAATCAGTTTCAAGGCAGTGAGGAATATCCAATATAATTATTCAAATCTACTATCTCTTATTCCAAAAGCACCACCTCATTATCGGGACAATATAAATGAGTAAGTTTCCTTAAACCATGTATTATACCAAAAGTGTATATCACTATTAATTCACTTTTCATAGAACCATATAATCTCAAATCCCCAATAAAATAGAATGTCACTATAATCTGAATTTATCTCCATAATTTATATAATCATGATATTGTTGATACAACACTAAAATTAAATTATACTATAATAACAACATAAGAACACTAGTCATTCTACTTTATCTAAGGAAGTATCATAACATGATTATTATAAAATAGAATCATTTGAGGGAATACTCTGATTAGTTTTACATTGATCTGCGTATTGTCCCAACTCCTTACAGATGATGCATTGTACATTTGAATCCTTTTTCTTACCCTTGCAGTCACGTGCTTGGTGTCCTTTTTCTCCACAATTATAATAAACTCCCATTCACTTCAGGAATGTTCTAGGGTGTTTCTTCCCATAGTTATCACATATGAGAAAAATTCTTCTCTTCCCTGTTCACTTTATCCATCTTTCTCTCTTCCATCCTTTTCTTCTCTTGCTTCCCTTCAAAGCCATAGGAATCAGAAAATTCATTACTTATCTTATTAACACATGATATTATTTCTTCATATGTTGAGAATACATGGGATACTATTTCCCGTATTAATGATGGCTTAATAGCATGAAAGATATGATCCTTTTTACTCTTTGGATCATACATATTACTGGTGTTCACATTCCTTCTACTAGGCACCATTTCTAGGAAATGGCATACACTAGGTCAGTTTATGAATTGTATTGAATAATTCCAAACTTGTAAAATACCTAATTTAAATTGAATAGTTTATGGACACAAACTATAATCATAAAATGATTCTTTGAGTAAGTATATACTCATAATCCCTTCATAATGGTTTTTAAAGAAAATGAGAATTATTCTAAGAGTATCCCCCGGGAGTTTCATAACCAAGAGTGCAGCAAGGCCCATTATCATGCACCAGTTCCCATTCGAGTCTAGCTCAAAGTGGTGTTTTTAGGTTTTACCCCTAGGTACATATTTGTCAGAGCAGCCTCTACCTTCTCGTATCCAGGCAAGGATGTATTTCTTGTAAAACTCAAAAAAACTATACAATACCAAAATTCTAGGAAGTTCTTCAATTCTAATCCTCAAAGACTATTTTAGGCCTATCTGCTGTAATCATAGTTTATCTAATTCTAGTTTACATGGTTATTGATAATCTATCTCTGATACCAACTGTAATGCCCTGACCCCAGTTAACCAGAGTTGGAGAATTATTTTAATACATTTTCATGATTACAAGGAATAATGTCCGGAAGGACCGATCTGTTCAGCAGTCTTGGAAAATATATTACATACATAAATGTTACATTAAAATTTTTAACATAAACCCAATTTAAATAATCATTTATGAATGTCATTATTCCCATTATCTTAACCCTACATATCAATAATAGAACACTTCTTGGAATACTGGGAAAATGAAACATAAGAAAGGGGTGAGCTCAAACACTCTGTAAGGGTAAGTAATATAGTGGAAAATGACATAAATATTAACCATGGTGAATAATTGAAGCCATATTACTTTACCTATAATAAACACAAATACTTTTATGGGAATAATATGAGATGAGTAAATAATTCTATTGTAACACCCCGAGCTTCCATGATACGCTTTTCATTCAATAATGCAATAGCTTTCATTGTACGCAACTTCGAGTTCTAAAACACCGCAACTAATCAAATTAGCCATTATGAATAGTAATAACCACTATTTAAAATTATAGATATTTTATATTTCAAAATCGACTTCATTTTTGGATTCGGAATATCGAAATTTTCCTTTGTTGAATTTTGGGTATTTTTCTGAGAACTTCTAATTTTTATGAATAGTGAAAAATACTTAAAAACATATTTTTTAATCAAAATAATTTATAGTTATAAATTATACTATTTAGTGGTTTTAAAGTATAATTATAATATATTTTTACCATTTTATCTAATGGTGGTCATTATAATTAATTTAACATTGAAATTGGACATAACCAATTATCAATCTTTTGATATAAATTGTTTCTTAAAAACACGTTATCTGTCGTGATAGCAGGAATTAATTATAAAATTAATTAATGAAACTTATATGTTTGGAATTTTGTAAAATAGAAATCATTTTTGAATTCAGAATATCAATTATATCTTAGAGAGAAATTTTGGCATTGTTCTGAAAAACATCAATTTTTGATGAATAGTGAAACCACTAAGTGGTAGTTAAATAACTGATTTTTCGTTTAAATGAAATATTACAACTTCTATGTTTTGATTTTCAAAAATCCTACATACATGGTTTTCATTAAGATGTAAAATGTGGTTCAATGAGATTAAAATAATTTTTGGTGAATAGTAACTTTTAAGTTCTTAATCGCGATTAGAGGTAATTAGTGTAGTTTAAGGTAAAAATAATGTTTTAATAATATGAGATGAGCTTTACACATGTCCTACCCTCATTGGATGTTCCATGGCCGACCAAAACAATCCATGGGTCAACTTGGGGACCCCATGGAGCCACTTTAGTTGGAAAATGACATAAATACCTTTTATTTAATGTTAAAGTAAAAAATGACACAAACCTGAAATGTTTTACTAAAACAATTTTTACATGGGGTTATACAAGTCATATTTTTGACTATAAAGAGTCATTGGAAAGATAAAAAGATTTAACACATAATAGTATTTTTTTAAAAAAAATTAGACATTAAATAAATTAAATTATTTATGACATCATTATGATGCAGCGATGACCTCATTATTTAACGATTTTAATAAAATGAAAAGATAATGTACAATCCAAGGCTTAAACTTGTCAAAAGACTATTTTATGGGTAGTTTCGAACCCTTATCACCTTATCCACGAATTATATAAGTGTGGGACTTTTATAATCCGAAAAGCATTGTATAAAAATGTAAAATTTCCTTACTTTCCAAGAGTTCCCCTCCTCTCCTCTTATAAAAGGCCCCCACCTATACCACCTCATTCACACTTTCAAGCCATTTGTATTGGCCAACCTCTGCCCAAATACTCTCCCAACTTCCCCGTCTTACTCCTAGAAGCCTCACTTTGGGCAGAATTTTTCCCAAGGAATCCTTTGGCTCGAATCAAAAAGAGTTGCCCGATTTTGAGGTAATGTCTTCTCTAATGTTGTTTTGTTTTATTTTTCTTCTCCAACTGCCTAAACTCTTTTTATTCCTTTCTTTTGTAACAAAACCAGTATCCTAAACATACTAGGATGTTGTTATAAGAATTATTCGAGCTACACTTACACACACTTACATCTAATGGTTAAAGAACATACGGTTTCTGTGGATGGTGAATTTCTTCCTCACGAAACGATGATTGTTCAACACTCATATAACACCTTCAAAGGTGGCCATTAAGTTGTAACTATATTTATATATGATATATAATATTTTTAGGTTTTACTTATGCTTCTGTATTTCTCATTTAAGGCTTACATTATGATTTCCATTATGGGTAAAACGCGATAATTTCATTTTAGGAAGTGCGGACTACAGCCCCCTCAAAGTGATTTGAATCGTTAATGCCATATGTGGGATGTATAAATGATGGAGTAAATGGTATTATACACTATATAATACTGGAATTATATTATACAATTATATCATTATGATTTCATTCCATTAAATACGAAATAGAAATGAAAGTAGCGTTCATGCGTATGTACGGCTTACCATCTCCATGAACGGTGCATTTCATTTCTTACCTCTAAATGTTACGTAATATTATAAATGAATGTATATACTGTATATATATGATATATATGATATCTAAATCAATAATATAATTCTGGATATAATGGATATTTCACCACATGAACAACTTGTAATTATAAGAAGATTATTTTTGACTCAAGTACCAAAGAACGACAAAACGACCGTTATTAACATAAATAATTACATAAAGTTCATAATATGGTAATAAGTGATATAAAAGGAATAATGAACATGAAAAAAGTTCTTAAGTAAATAGAAATTAACTCTAGTTTATTATTCAGGAGGTTAAAGAACGGTCGAGTCAGGACAAGACGCAAGGTAAGGGAACTTCTTAACCCAATTTCTATTCTTTGGGTTAATCTCCTACATTCAAATTATGTCATGATATTATTATGTCCTACCTTGTATTTTTACATTATTTATGTGTAATTATAGTGAATACACATTATAGATGTACTTTATTTAAAAAAATGATCTTTTTAAGGACTTCGTCTCAATCCCCTTTCATTGAGGAATATTTGGTTTTATACACAACTTTCTTTTATACGGTGTATAAACCCCTTTGACTTTTACATTTATTCAAAAGGAATCTTTTTATACGATGCGTTTTGATAAACGACAAAAGGGAATGTTTTTCTTTCCGTACTTATGCGGTGACAACGACTTCTCCGCCGCCGTGACCATTATTTGAGTTTCGGCTTCCTCTACAAGCCATCATTTTTTTAATGAAAAATAAATACAAAGTTTTAAATTTCTTTTATTTTGGTATTGAAAATTGTTTTGAAAGTGTTTTTTTTATATCTATGTGTTGTATTGATATCTTGTGATTGAAATGTGGAAATTTTATGTTTCCTTTATGCATGTTTTATGTGATACGATTATGTTATGGTTTATGATATGTTTAAACCTATTCATATGAGGAATGTATTGGACTTAATAAGTGACGGGTGGAGCCCGCTATAGCTCCTCGATGCATCGGTAGGTCTCATGAGACAACTAGACATGGAATTGGCCGAGGCCCTTTCCCAATTTGATTTATGGTTATGGCCGAGGCCTTAATCATTTTAGACGTCTTGGCCGAGACCTTGACAAAATGTTTCAGAATGTCTAGAATTATACATTCCCTCATTATGAAAGTGGTTATTGATATTGCATGTGATTATTCGACTAGTAGAATATCCATGTGAGTAAGTAAATGGCATTATTTAATTTTATTTTTTCCATATTATGCTGAAATTCAAGTTTAAAAAGGCTTTTGTTTTAGTTATACATTGCCATAAATGTTAATGTTTATTTATGAAAGCTTCCGCAATATTGTTATCCTTACTGAGAATCTGAGCTCACCCCTTTCAATGTTTTAATATTTTCCAGGATGTGAAGAAGTATTTTATGAATGAACTGCATGGATTGTCAGAAGAGGATATGAGTGTGGACTATGGAGACTTTTTTATTGTATTTTTTCACTTAATGATGTAATGTAACGTTTACGAATGTATCTAGTGTTTCCAAGGCTACTAAACTAACCAGTCTTTCGAGACTTGATCTTTTGTGATCATGCCAATGTTACGAAGTAATGCACCGGCTCTGGGTAGCTAGGGTCGGGGCGTTACAGTTGGTATCAGAGGCAGTTTAGTACTAACCTTGGAATCTATATTTAGATAAACTCTGATTAGAGCACATATCCCAATGATAGACTTTGAGGATTAGTATAGAAGAACATCCTGGAATTTTGTTATTGTAGAGATTTTGTGAGTTTTCCGAGCAATACATCCCTATCTGGATACAAGCAGGTAGAGGTGGCTCTGGCACAGATGTACCTTGGGGTAAAACCCGAAAACACCGCTTTGAGCTAGACTCGAACAGGAACTGGTGCACGACAACGGGCCTTGTTGCACTCTTGGTTATGAAACTCCCGGGGGAAATGCTTAGGATAATTCTCATTTTCATTACAAACCACTATGAACGGTTATGAGTATATACTTCCTCAAATAAAACCTTTTTATGATTATGGATTATATCCATAAATAGTTCAATTTATGTAAAGTATTTTACAAGTATGGAATTATGTATTTTTATACATAAACTAATGTAGTTTATGCCATTGTTTAGAAATGGCGTCTAGTTGAAGGAATGGAAACCATATCAATTCACGCACTCCATGTAGGTATTTCCCTCCTGCTCAAGATAATTATTGTGGATCTGGAGAAACAACCGGTGCTGATCAACTTATTACCATTCTGGGACAACTCACTCAAGTTATGAATAATAACCTTACTCGTATGGATCACCCTGATCCACAACGTGGAGGATCAATGTTAGACCGCTTCATGAGGAAACAACCACAAACATTTAATGGGAGTACAAATCCTATAGTAGCTGAGCAATGGAAAAATTCCTTAGAGAAAATATTCCATGCTTTGGGGAGTAGTGAAAGGGAGAAAGTTGTCATGGAAGTTTACCGCCTCACTGGAGATGTCGATCAATGGTGGTCACTAATTTAAAACACAAAGGAAGATGATGAATTTACAAACATGGAATGAAAGGATTTCAAAGAGC
This sequence comes from Viscum album, assembly GCA_963277665.1. Lineage (NCBI taxonomy): Eukaryota > Viridiplantae > Streptophyta > Magnoliopsida > Santalales > Viscaceae > Viscum > Viscum album. Next base: position 820,989,780 of record OY728161.1, read on the forward strand.
TGTTCTTATAAAAATAGTTTCCTCGAGACCATCGAGCGGATATGGAAAGGCAATTTCTGAGTCTGAGGCTGAAGGAGGATGAGAATGTCACAAAGTATGAGGCTAACATTACAAGGCTAGTGAGGCATGCTGCCGATTATATACGTAACCCAAGGAGTAAGATTGATCGTTTCTTTGATGGGTTAAAACCATTTCTCCGTCGAGCTTTAGTATCACAATCCTTCTCATCATACGAAGATATTGTCTCGTGTGTTATCAAGACAGAAAAGGAATTCTCTAAGTCTTATGACAACAAAGTAAAGCAAGAGAAGAAGAGAACGGTGGAACAAGAGACAGATAAAGGGAAAAGGGGAAAGAATGATTTTCCATTATGTGATAATTGTGGGAAGAATCACCCTGTTACTTGCCTAAAAGGAATGGGAGTTTGTTATAAATGTGGAGAAAAAGGTCACCATGAATGTAATTGCAAGGGAAAGAAAGAGTCTATCAGTGTTGAATGCTACAATTTTAGGGAAATGGGGAATTATGCAAATGAATGTACTAAGCGTCAGGGAAAATTACCTCATAAAAGGCCAAGGGATCAAGAAAAATCTTATGTTGTTACTACAGTTGAAGCGGAATAATTAATGTATTGGTGATTTTGGACTCATGGATTATATTCTGGTTATTAGAATAATGTGATATAAATAATGATTGTACTACAATACTTGTTGTTTCAGTAAAGTTTTAATTTGATGAAGGTAATCATATTTTAAGTATGTGACAATAAGAGAAACTTTACTTTGCTTGGGGAATCTGAAAAATTGATTTTGGAATTAAGAGTCCTTTTAGAGAAAGTTTGGACAGAGGTATTTTGGATAACTATAGAGGATGGGATGGATTAAGTTGATCTTTGGATAGTATTGTTTAAGGTAAAAACATTTCTGAAGATTATTTTTGGAATATTATAATACTATAGTTTTAGGAAAAGCACAACCTGCAGGGTGGGGCATAACTCGTCGCGTCGGACAAAGCTGCGGGAATCGATCCCACAACCATAGTACAACAGGCCTTTATTCCCTAACACTAGCCTACAGGAAGTCCCTGGTTATTACAATATAATTTTACTAATCTAAATGGTATGTGTTAACATTTGTAACCTTATAAAATTAGGATAAGTATAGTATTTTTTGAGTTCTATTATCTTTTTGAGTGAAAGACGAGTTGAAGGTTGAAACTCTAATTTTAAAGAATAAATATATATATACCTATCTCTTATTCAATGAATAAATTAATTCTTAAACTTTAGTAAAGGGATATTAAATCAAAAAAATGCGTTATCCTAATACCTTATGTCTTGTTGAACTGATGATATTTTATATCAACATAGATTGAAGTATTTGAGGCCCTCAATTTGACAGTTGATTGTGGTTGATGACCAAAATCACTCCCTACATATATTTACGTTTTCCCCCAATTATACGTCTCTAATTGCCACTAATGTTCTTCTTATCGAGATCATAATTTGGCAGTGACTTTCTTATTTCCATTTACCTCTTATTAAGGCTAAATTTTATTAACCTTATTTCCGATGTGGGTTTTCCACAAAGGTATTTTCTATTTTCAACCTTTTATTTTCAAAGAAAAATATAAAATTGCGAGGACTCAATTTATTGAAGGAGGGGAGAATTTAACACCCCGAGCTTCCATGATACGCTTTTCATTCAATAATGCAATAGCTTGCATTGTACGCAACTTCGAGTTCTAAAACACCACAACTAATCAAAGTAGCTGTTATGAATAGTAATAACCACTTTTTAAAATTATAGAAATTTTATATTTCAAAATGGACTTCATTTTTGGATTCGGAATATCGAAATTAGCCTATATTGAATTTTGGGTATTTTTCTGAGAACGTCTAATTTTTATGAATTGTGAAAAATACTTAAAAACAACTTTTTTAATCATAATAATTTATAGTGATAAATTTTACTATTTAGTGGTTTTAAAGTATAATTAGAATATATTTTTACCATTTTATCCAATGGTGGTCATTAGAATTAATTTAACATTGAAATTGGACGTAAATAATTGCCAATCTTTTGATATAAATTTTTTCTTAAAAACACGCTATCTGTCGTGACAGCGGGAATTAATTATAAAATTAATTAATGAAAATTATATGTTTGGAATTTTGTAAAATATAAATCATTTTTGAATTCGGAATATCAATTATAGCTTAGGGAGAAATTTTTTCATTGTTCTGAAAAACTTCAATTTTTGATGAATAGTGAAACCACTAAGTGGTAGTTAAATAACTGCTTTTTTCGTTTAAATGAAATGTTACCACTTCTGTGTTTTTATTTTCAAAAATCCAACATACATGGTTGTAATTAAGAAGTAAAATGTGGATCAATGAGATTAAAATAATTTTTGGTGAATAGTAACTTTTAAGTTCTTAATCACGATTAGAGGTAATTAGTGTAGGTTAAGGTAAAAATAATGTTTTAATAATATGAGATGAGCTTGACACATGTAATACCCTCAATGGATATGCCATGGCCGACCAAGACAATCCTTGGGTCAACTTTGGGACCCCATGGAGCCACTTTAGTTGGAAAATTACATAAATACCTTTTATTTAATGTTAAAGTAAAAAATAACACAAACATGAAATGTTTTATTAAAACAATTTTTACATGGGGTTATTCAAGTCATATTTTTTACTATAAATAGTCATTGGAAATCTAAAAAGATTTCCTACATAATAGTATTTTTTTATATAATTTGTAGACATTATATAAATTAAATTATTTATGACATCATTATGATGCAGCGATGACCTCATTATTTAACGATTTTAATAAAATGAAAAGATAATGTACAATCCAAGGCATAAACTTGTCCAAAGACTATTGGATGGGTATATTTCGAACCCTTATCACCTTATCCACGAATAATATAAGTCTGTGACCTTTAGAATCCGATAATAATTGTATAATAATGTAAAATTTCCTTACTTTCCAAGAGTGCCCCTCCCCTCCTCTTATAAAAGGCCCCCACCTCTACCACCTCATTCACACTTTCAAGCCATTTGTCTCGCCCAAACTCTGCCCAAATACTCTCCAAACTTCCCCATATTACTCTTAGAAGCCTCACTTTGGGCAAAATTCTTCCCAAAGAATCCTTTGGCTCAAATCAAAAAGAGTTACCTGATTTTGAGGTAATGTCTTCTCTAATGTTGTTTTGTTTTATTTTTCTTCTCCAACCCCCTAAACTCTTTTTATTCCTTTATTTTGTAACAACAAATGTATCCTCAATATACTAGTATTTTTTATAATAATTATTTGAGCTACACATACACACACCTACATCTAATGGTTAAAGAACATTCGGTTTCTGTGGATGGCGAATTTCAGCCTCACGAAACTATGATTGTTCAACACTCATATAACACCTTCAAAGGTGGCCATTAAGATGTCACTATATTTATATATGATATATAATATGTTTATGTTTTACTTATGCTTCTGTATTTCTCATTTATGGCATACTTTATGATTTCCATTATGGGTAAAATGCGATAATTTCATTTTAGGAAGTGCGGACTACCGCCCCCTCAAAGTGATTTGAATCGTTAATGCCATATGTGGGATGTATAAATGATGGAATAAATGGTATTATACACTATATTATACTGGAATTATATTATACATTTATATCATTATGATTTCATTCCATTAAATTCAAAATAGAAATGAAAGTAGCGTTCATGCGTACGTACGGCTTACCGTCTCCATGAACGGTGCATTTCATTTCTTACCTCTAAATGTTACGTAATATTATAAATGAATGTATATACTGTATATATATGATATATATGTTATCTACATCATTAATATAATTCTGGATATAATGGATTTTCACCACATGAACAACTTGTAATTATAAGAAGTTTATTTTTGACTCAAGTACCAAAGATCGACAAAACGACCATTATTAACTTAAATAATTACATAAAGTTCATAACATGGTAATAAGTGATATAAAAGGAATAATGAACATGAAAAAGGTTCTTAAGTAAATAGAAATTAACTCTAGTTTATTATTCAGGAGGTTAAAGAACGGTCGAGTCAGGACAAGACGAAAGGTAAGGGAACTTCTTAACCCAATTTCTATTCATTGGGTTAATCTCCTACTTTCAAATTATGTCAGGATATTATTATGTCCTACCTTGTATTTTTACATTATTTATGTGTACTTATAGTGAATACACATTATAGATGTACTTTATTTAAAAAAATGATTTTTTTAAGGAATTCGTCTCAATCCCCTTTCATTGAGGCATATTTGGTTTTATACACAACTTTCTTTTATACGGTATATAAACCCCATTGACTTTTACGTTTATTCAAAAGGAATCTTTTTATACGAAGAGTTTTGATAAACAAAAAAAAGGATTGTTTTTCTTTCCATACTTATGTGGTGACAATGACTTCTCCGCTGCCGTGACCATTATTTGAGTTTCGGCTTCATTTACAAGCCATCATTTTTTTAATGAAAAATAAATACAAAGTTTTAACTTTCTTTTATTTTGGTATTGAAAATGGTTTTGAAAGCGTTTTTATTATATTAATGTGTTGTATTGATATCTTGTGATTGAAATGTGGAAATGTTATGTTTCCTTTATGCTTGTTTTATGTGATACGATTATGTTATGATTTATGATATGTTTAAACCTATTCATATGAGGAATGTATTGGACTTAATAAGTGATAGGTGGAGCCCGCTATAGCTCATCGATGCATCGGTAGGTCTCATGAGACATCTAGACGTGTAATTGGCCGAGGACCTTTCCCAATTTGATTTATGGTTTTGGCCGAGGCCTTAATCATTTTAGACGTCTTGGCCGAGGCCTTGACAAAATGTTTCAGAATGTCTGGCGTTATACATTCCCTCATTATGAAAGTGGTTATTGATATTGCATGTGATTATTCGACTAGTAGAATATCCATGTGAGTAATTAAATGACATTATTTAATTTTATTTTTGCAATATTATGCTGAAGTTCAAGATTAAAAAGGCTTTTGTTTTAGTTATACATTGCCTTAAATGTTAATGTTTATTTATGAAAGCTTCTGCAATATTGTTATCCTTACTGAGCATCTGAGCTCACCCCTTTCAATGTTTTAATATTTTCCAGGATGTGAAGAAGTATTTTATGAATGACATGCAGGGATTTTCAAGAGAGGATATGAGTGTGGACTATGGAGACTTTGTTATTGTAGTTTTTCACTTTATGATGTAATGTAACGTTTACGAATGTATCTAGTGTTTCAAAGGCTACTAAACTAATCGGTCTTTCGAGACTTGAACTTTTGTGATCAGGCCAATGTTACGAAGTAATGCACCAGCTCTGGGTAGCTGGGGTCGGGGCGTTACATCTATAATAAAACATAATAATAGGTATTCTACTAGTCGAATGACAACATGAACCATCAATATTATTTCCATAATGAGGGAATGTATACTACCAGGCACTCTAAAACATTTTGTCATGGCCTTAGCCAAGATGTCTAAAAATGATTAAGGCCTCGGGAAAAACCATAAATCAAATTGGGAAAAGGACTCATCCAATTCCACGTCTAGTTGACTAATGAGACCTACTGATGCATCGAGAAGCTATAGTGGGCTCCACCGATCACATACTATGTCCAATACAATCCTCATATGAAAAGGATGAAACATAACATAAATATTCATATAAGAACTAGGATACGAAATGTCAATACTTTAACCATAAACCATGAATGGTATATTAATAACACATCCATGGTCAAACATATCACAAAACCTTCCATACAATATGGAAGTTTTGTATCATATTAAATACACTTCAAAAATGTTTAAAATCCATTAAAGTATTTTACATAGATTGAAATGATTTTTAAAAACCCTTTATTGAAATACCCCTTTTCATGAAAATATTTAAAATTCACATAATTTATAAAGGAGGACATTTAAAGTCATTTTAGAATCAAAGTGTCCCATACCACATTGAAACTTTTTAAAGTAATTAACATTTCTAAACATTCATGTCTATTTAAATAAATCCTTAAAACCATTTGTCATACATAGAAATTAATAATAATGGTTTAGAAGAATAAATCTCTAAAACATTTAAAATGATGTTGACATAGATGAAAGCAAAAATATTTTAGAGAAATATCTCTTTTTTGAAATCATTTAAGAGTCACATAATTTTAAAAGAAAACATTTACATTGAAAGAATTATTATAATATTGTAAGGGAAACTTTGAAAATTTTATAACGTTGGAAAATAGCCGCACCCAACCTATAAGTTAAAAAAGGACATTCTTACTTTAATTTTTTCGAAAGGGTTAAAAAGTACCTTGTTTGGAAAACGATGGAAATATTCCTTTATAATATTCTTATAAAAAGTCAAACATGGGTATAAATGACATTAACCCATATTCTATAAAATATTAATAATGATTTGAAATAAATTTTTAGGAAACATGGATGTGGATGATAAAGATGAACCATTAGATAATTACGTATAAACAACCTCAGATAATGAAATGATTGTGAAATAAACCCTTACAAATTTGGTAACTTACGAAACATACACCACATGAAAGGAGTATCATACAATGAATATGTAAATACTCATATCATAAAGTGTATTACACAATGAATACAATTATGGGAATTACATACACCACACAAAATGTAATAGTGTCTATATGGCATGAATCTCACTGGAATAAGGAGTGAGAAGAAACCACCTTACCATGCAGTTTTCTTTAGTCGAGGGTACATTTAACCTCCTTATGAAGACTATAGTACGTTATTATATTATATGAGATCCATATTAATATTTATGATGTCATAAATTATTCATTTATGACATTATACAACCCATGTAATAATAATTTCCTTGTTATGTTAATATTTCGGGTAATAATTGCTTTCTTTATCATACATGTTTTAACTTGTTACCCTTGATTGGATCACATAGATCATGATTTAAATACATACATAATATAAAATATGATTTATATATCATATATTTTTAGAATATAAAAATGTATAATAGACATATATATGAAATCGAAAACACCGTTTATGGAAATGGTAGTCTGTACGTACGCATAAACGCCGTTTCCGTTTTCATATAGTATTGAAAGGAGGTAAGTGAATATGATATATGTAAGTACATAAAAATTTATATATATAAATATATATATCTCCATAAACATTATTTTTTCATATATTACATACTTATTAGTAATATATATTTTTATAATCATAGATGAATGGTGAACATGGAAATGAGTCTCTTCTCGTAGTAGAGACGGTAATCCGTACGTACTCCCGAGTGAAAATATCAATCTTTTGATATTGAAATATTATATAATTAAATTTTATATCAAATATACAGAATCATTATCATGTAATATTTTTTATTTACATCAAATACAAATCGTTATTATACCTATCCAAATAATAATGTATTGAATAACAATTACACCACGACGTGGAGACAATAAGCCGTACGTACGCCTGTATGGTGACATGTCATTCAAAGGGTGGATAGAATAATGAAATTGGTTTTAAAATAATTATAATAACATCAATGTATATATAATATACTGGATTTATTATTTTTGAATGGAATGAACAATGAAAAAGGAAGCGGAAGTAGAATGGAACTTGGAAGAGGCTGGTGAAATCACTACCTCTTCTTCGGGTTCTTCCTATTGATTTGATAACAAGGGCACCATAGGTTGGTTTTATTATCAAACTATAGCCTCTAGGATGAAGGTTGTATTTTCGAGAGAGTATTTGGGTAGGGGATCGCCATGCTAAAAGGCTCTGATGGTGTCAATTAGAGATAAGGGGGAGTTCCCTTTTATAAGAGGGGTGAGGGGAACCATAGGAAAAGCTAGAAATATTATTTTGTAATAAATTAATATTCAGTTTATAATGGCTAATAAGTGGATTTTTTAAAGTTTAAGGTGGGGATATGTAGAAAACCTCTAATCCAATAGGTTTTAGATAGTTTTGGGTAACTATATTAACTTTATCTTTTAGTTTTAACTCTTAGTTAATTAGTTAGACATTTACCATTTCTGGTTGTATTTTTATATTATATAGCCAATAAACATACTTCAAACATCCAAGATACCGCAAAGTGGTACATTAATGAAACAAACATCATGATATAAGTCCTTTGGCCGATTATTCGATTTTTAGTAATAGAATATCAATTAATAATATAATATTTGTTTTAAAAAATCATTTTTGTCAATTTTGAAAATATTTAATAATTGATTTTTTTAAAGTCTTAATAATTATATTAATTAGAAAAAAATTCCTTTAAGAAATATTAACATGTAATATTAACCAATAAAATTCATGGATGGCATCAAAATATTCAAATAATATTTATTTTAACATTTATAATCCAAATTATTTCATTTTTTCATTCATACGGAAAATACTACATCATTATTATGTCATAACTAAATTACTTTATTTAATGTCTAAAAATTATAAATATAATAAAAATATGTAGGAAATATTTTTATCATACTAATTAATATTTATTGTAAAAAATATACCATATATAACCTTATCTAAAAATTTGTTTCCTAAAAGATATATTCTTATGTCATTTTTGTATTTACTTTAACATAATTAACATAAAGTGTCATTATCACTTAAAAGTGGCTCCATGGGGTGCCAAAATAGACCCAAAGATGCCCATGGTCGGAGCTATATCAACAAATAGGGTTAGGACACGTCTTAGGGTAATTTAATATTATTAGAATATTATTTTTAGCCCTTATTTACTGGATTTACCCTTTAACCATGGTAAATAAAATATTTACCGAAGTAATTATTCAAAATGACTAAAAATAAAAGCAACCTATTTACATAATTTGGAAATCCTGATTCCAAATATGGAATCCATTTTTCCAAATTCAAAACAATGAAGTGGCATAAATTAATTTAAAATAAATTCCCACTGTTAAAACTAAAAGCGCGTTTTTAAGAAATAATAACTATCAAAAGATTGATACTTGTTTATGTCCGATGTAAATGTGAAATTATGTCTGATGACCGACATTGTATTAAATGTAAAAAATATATTTTAAATAAACTTTAAAACCACTCAAATTCATAAATTATCACTATTAATTATTTTGATTTAGAGAAGTTGTTCTTAATTAAAATTTATTATGTTTCAATATTCATCAAAATATGAAATTTATCAGAAAAATACCAAAATATATCCTGAGGCTAATTTCGATATTCCGAATAAAAAAAGGAAGTCTATTTTGAAAGATAAAATTTATAAAATTTCAAAAAGTGGGTATTACTATTCATAACGGCTAGTTTGATTGGTCACGGTGTGTTAGAAACCCGAAGTTGAGTACAATGAAATCTATTGCATTATTCAAATGGAAACATACAATGGAATATTGGGGTGTTACACATGATGTTTTCCATGTATCACAACTTTTTTTTTATCCTCATGATGACTCACACATCCTCGATATGGGAGATATTGAGGTTGATGATGATGCAACCTTTGAGGATCAACCTGTGAAGTTCCAAGACCGCAAGGAGAAGGTGTTGTGTGGGCATTCTATCCCATTGGTTAGTGTCCTATGGCGACATAGTGTCATACAAGAGTGTACATAGGGACGTGATTCACCGATTCATGCTCAGTACCCAATGATTTTTGATGTTCAACTATTTTGATGTGTCAATGTATCCCGTGTGGTTATAAACCATTCATGTTTATGAGATGGCTTCCTTTTGATGATTTTCTGTCTTTCTCCTTTTTGAGAGGTATCTCGATGGGTGGTTGTTTAGACCTAATTTAATTTTCACATTAGGTGGGTTTTGAATTATCGGGGACAAGAATGTTATGAGAGGTGTCTGATGTAATGGCTCGAACCTCTCCCTTATATTCCATTATGAAAATATGTTGTTTTAGGTGTTCCGGGAGGGCAGGGTGTCTTATCCTCGACACTTTACAATTTTCTAGTTTGGTGAAATGTTACAATGGTATATAGTTGTGAATAGTTTCATCGATAACCTTCTATGAATAGATCAATCATTGTACAATTCTATCTGTAACCTATAACAGAAACCTCTCTTTCCTTTTCCAAATTTCGAATTCTGCGAACAGTTCCATCGGTGAATAGTTTTATTAGTAACCTCTAATGGTAACCACTCTTTCCTTCTCCAAATTTCCATTTCATTATTAGTTCCATCAGTGAGCAGTTCTATTAGTGAGGTCTAACGGTAACCTCTATTGGTATCCTCTTTCGGTAACCACTATCGGTTAACTCTAACGGTATCATCTATTTTATTTTCCAATTTTTTTATTTCTATGAATAGTGTTTCCCTAATGGTGACCTTCTAACGCTATCCTTTTCTATCCATTGCCAAATTTAGAGTTTTTTAAATAGTGTATCTAGAATGGTGACCTTTAAATAGTTACCTTTTATTTCCGTTCCCAAATTTTGAGTTCTATGAATAGTGTTTCCAGAAAGGTGACCTTTTCTTTCCTATGACAAAATTTGAGATTGTGAACTGTGTTTCAAGAACGGTGACCTTCTAACGATGATGTTCATGAATAGTGTCTAACAGTGAGGTTCATGAATAGTGTCTAATGGTGAGGTTAATGAATAGTGTCTAACATTGAAGTTTATGAAAACTGTCTAATGGTGAGTTTCATTAACAGTGTCTAACGATGAGGTTCATGAACAATGTTTTTCCATTTTCAATGTTTCAGTTCATGAACAATGATTCCATATTCTTTTAGTTTCTCCTCTTTATAATTTCCTTTGACATAAATTGCATTTAAGGCCTCATATTATGGACTATAAGTCCAATTCAAAGGCCTCATTTTATGAACTCCATTAAATCTTCAAAAGGGATGAGATATCTTCCTCCCTAATTCTTCCTCTTTTTTCTCGACTATGAGATGAAATAACCTTTCATTATATTCCATAGGAGTTTCATATATTGCATATTCTGTACTTTTTGTGTTTCTATACGCTACTCCACCCTGTCAGTAAGGGTGATTGACACCCTGGGCATTCTGAGCCCTAGGGGGTGTTTTCGCCAACATTCGGGTGGGAGGATAAATGGCTGACTACACCCTTTCACCCCACTCTCTTATCTTGATAGTTACTTGTGCTGGTAGGCACAATGGTTAGCATTCCCCACATTTTTGTGTATAGGGATATAAAGTATTATGGTTATTCACACTAATGTATTATAGATATAGTATCTTATGGACTACTGCAGGTGTAACGTGTATAAGCTATGATGGCTTGAGGATACTTACTTAGTGTATGAGTTGTAATGGCTTGAGGTATAATACCTGATGTATTATACACCTTATGCGGGTTGTGGTTGATCCTAGGAACTAACTGGTTACTTTTTTTTTATGTGGACGTGGTGGTTTTGTGGCAGGAGGTGCATGTTGTGGTGCTTCTGCCAGGAGCATGTAGGAAATCCTTTTGGATAGAGATGCTTAGGATGTGTGACATTGGGGAAAATCAATAAACCATTGGGGATGTAGTAGCATTGTACCCTTGATATTATTCATTATATGATACATTATTGTATGCGTTACTTTGTGAGAGTATCCATGGTTAGGTTGGTAAATTAGTATTCATGTTTAGGTGATGAGTTAGTTTCACTTGTTGTTCACTATTATTTAACATGACTTCATTACTTTTTCACGAGAGACGTCGGGGAGGATCCTACTGAGTGTACGGTTATACTCACCCTATGTATATATAAACTGTTCTTAAGGTTAGTTGGAGAAGGTTAGATATCAAGTTGGTTTCTACTCTCTTGGGGTAGTAGGAGCTGTTCGGGGTTGAGGTTGGTGCTGTTTTTACTTTGTTTTGGGTTCTTGTAGTTTTTCCCCTTTCAGTTATAGTATTTTAGCATGACATTACATATGGGTACATTGGATTTCATTGGTATTTCTATCTGAGTTGGTGTTGGTTTGTGTCTATCTTATCTATCTCTTTCACATGTTTTCTCTTAGAGGGTAATGCCTCCCATATGTGTGTTTACTATACCCTCGATGCTAGTCGTCAACCGGGGGCCTACTGGAGGCGGGACTCGGGGGTCATTATCTCCCTTCCCACATTTTCGGCCCAGGAGGGATACAATTTGTGGGGAAGGGGTCATGAAAATTTTTCACTAGCATTCACTATCTACATTTTATAGATCTTTTTTAGACACCATTTTTTGTGGCCTACTAAGTTATACTCACACCCTTATTGAGCTACCATCAGGTTCCCGAGCTGATTTCTTGGTTGCAGGACAGGGAATGGGAAAAGGCCCAATTCATGGGAGTTGAGTTGAACGTGGGACATGTACATGTGAGGATCCAGTCTCATGTCCCGACCATTTTGGATATTCTGTAATTGGACTTTCTTTTGGGGGTTTTTTCACTTGTCCATGTAGGATGTCATGACATATTTCCTATTATCTATAGTTTTACCCTGTTTGAAAATTTGTAATTTATGTATGTTATTGATTGTTATCTATTGTTTCCATTATTTAAACTATTTTCCAATGTGTCTTGAACTAGTAGCAACGGAAATGAGTCACCATGTATCCTATATGACCATTTCTATCAGTGGGAAAAATATGGAATACATGGAGGTGCTCTTGAGGTCATGTTGCAAACCGAATTAGTGAAATTAGTTTAGTGGAACTAGTGCAGAAAATGTTAATTACGTCACCATTTTTGACATCAGTTATATATAACCAACGTGATAATATGTGAAATGTGGTTTTATACGTCGGTTATTTAATAACTGACGTAACAAATGCGTTGAGTAGATTTTCAATGTCAATTATTTTAATAACTGACGTTACAAATTGCGCGTGTTCGGTTTTTACGTCGTTTATTTTATAACCGACGTAAAAAACCAAATTGTGGGGGGTTTTTTACATTGGTTATTTTATAACCGGCATTAAAAACATGTTATCTACGGGTTTTTTATGTCGGTTATAAAATAACCGACGTAAAAAAAGTGATATCTACGAGTTTTTTACGTCGGTTATTTTATAACCGATGTAAAAAACCAAAGCGCAGGGGGTTTTTTACGTCGGTTTTCAAATAACCGACGATATAAATTTAATAAATATTTTATAACATCGGTTATATAATAACCAAAATTATACAACATTTAAAAAATTGAAGCCATGTGGACTTTCATTTACGTTTCTTCGATCGACAGTCCGCCGGCTCGTCTCTCTCGCGCGGCAAACCCTAATCGTCTCGTTGATCGACCTGCGTTAAATTCATTTTGGCTTCATCATTTATCGTTTTTAGTCTCCTCGGATCTATCATCTCAACTTGTAACACTCAAGTAAGAATTCCACAAATTTATTTCGTTCGTTTTTTTTGGATAGTCTATATTTATGTTTTGCAATTTGTTTGTTTAAACTAGGTTACATTCTTCCATTTAGAACCCTATTACATCTTTTTGAATATCGTTGGCACCAGACATTAGTTTTTTTCTTGAGTGTATTGTTTTTGTATTTATTTATAATTTTTTTTGATATATTACCTTTCATTTAATGACTCAAAATCCTCCTATGTTGGAAACATATTTGGGGTTATTTATTGAAGGACTATGGCACGATTAAGGAAAGATTTGGAATATTTCCTGATTTGAGCAGTATGAATTTCATTGTCAAAAAGAAATTTTATGTATGGTTGATTCATCCATTCCTTTTATTCTATATTTCATTTAACGCTCAGGTTCATCTAACAATTTTTTAGTTGGATAAACAATAATGTTTATGTGATAAGAGAATTAAAATAAATTATCATCATATATAGTGAATCATCCTTGTTGAGTGTCTTATCATATAATAGGAATCAATCATCCATATTGAAGATGTCATTTTTTTAGAAAACAAAAACCATTAATGTAAACCATTTATCATTCATTAATTTAACTAAAATAAATATTTACACATGAGTTATAATGGAACATAATAAAATAAATATTTATCATTCACCCTCATAGAGTCTAATAAATCTATGATAAACCATTTGTTTTCTTTAATGGAAACAAATTCACTTTTACCCACTTTTTATTTTTACAAGACACTAAACTACCTTATAATTTCACCCTTCTGGGAAGTATTAAACATCATTATATCCCTTTAAAAAATCTAAATGTCACAGAAATATGGTGCATCCATTTTGTCTTATAGGACTCTACTATAGATAAGTATACCATTTTTTATATTATTAGTTATGATAAATTCTATCATAACATCATTAATAAATGTTTACAGAAATGGTAATATCACAATTCTCATGATTTTAGTTGAGAATAATTATAATGTATTTTATTAATGAAAATATAGACATGGGTAATTTTACAAAAAAGAATGTGAACTTGAATAATGAATGTTACTTATATATATTTCACAAGTTTTTTTGATTTTCTGTCACAAAACTAATTGATGATCGAATTCAACAAATAATTGCACCACCAACCAAAGTGAAACAAGTGTATTGTTCTATTTTAGATATTCAGGATTCAATCAATGAGATTGTGATTTATTTATTTTTTAGTGTTTCTGAATGAAGATACTAGATTCTATTTCAAATGGGTATTTGTTTGTTTTTTGATGTTTCATGATTTTATTTGATGTATGTTTTTCTTTTTCATGGATTACTTTATAAAGTGGTCTTGGTTCATTTGATTTTGTGTTTCCTTTGACAACTTACCCCCACAATGATTATGATATCTCATTGCCAGTTTTTCTCTAATTGTTCTCTCATACACCTTTTGGATTTGATGGCTGATTACAAACATATTTATTAAAATATTTAAGCTGGATTATATGCATTTTTTAGGATTATATTTCTGTTTTATGCCACTTTATTTATTATTCTATCCAATACTAAGACCCTTTCTAGTAAGAAAAATTTCATAAGAAATACGATTGGACTCTTCATCGTATTTCATGAAACGTTTTTAATAATGTCACATTTTTTAAGAAAAATATGTTATATCAATGATGTGGAAACAAGTGGTGTTCGGGGGGTTGTCCAAGGGGGTGGGTGGGTGTGAGTGGTTGTCCACGGGGGTGGGGGCTTGTCCGAAGGGGTGGGGGCCGTCCTGAGGGTTGGGGTGGGGGTGGTGTCCAGGTGGGGTGGGGGTGCTGTCTAGAAGGGTGGGGGGGTTGTCCAAGGGGGTGGGGTCCTATTCAGAGGGTTTTGGGGGTAGTCCGGGGGGTGGGGGTGAATCTCAGGTTTACTCCAATTTCTCCAATTTTCTATCAACTATGTAGGCGGCATCGTTTTCTTTGATTCAATGAAACTCAAAACTGTTATATGTAACTATATTTTGTTTTAAAAATAATATTCATGGATATTTTCTTAAATACTCATAGATTTATTTTATATTTTAAATTTTTTTTACATTCCAATTATAATTTTTTTCATATACACATATATTTGTCTTATCTTAGAAATATATATTTTTTGTTGATATTTGTTATAGGTAATAATGAGTTGAAGTTGGATTATGGCACATCTAATGAGAAATGAATTTGAGGAAGGTGTTGATGCCTTTCTGGAATTTTCAAAACAAAATGTTCCAAGTAGTGACATTTTTTTCTATCTATGCCTGAAATGTTTGAATATGAAGAAGTTGAAAAGTAGGGAGATAAAAGATCAGCTGATTTGTCATGGTTTTAATCCAAGTTACAGCCCTTGGATTTGGCATGGTGAAACTTGACGGAATGTCACTGATGATGATGATTCGCAATATGGTAAATTCGATGGAATTGAAGAAATGATTCGTGATATTGTAGCAGAACAAATTGAGATAGAACCGATAGTTGCACGTCTATATGGAGATGCTGAAAAACCATTATATCCTGGTTGTACAGATTTTATGGTTTTTTCGGCGGTGTTAAGATTGATTAACCTGAAGGCGAAACATGGATGGAGTCACAAAAGTTTTATAGAGCTGCTACAATTGATGAAAGTCATTCTTCCAAAAGATAACAATCTTCTTGTCACGACCCGCCCTCGGGGTCCGTGTCGTGACTACCCCAAGCCCGCCTTCCATAGGCCAGGGGCTGGCGACTAGCACCAAGGCGTAAATCCCGGTAAAAAGGGAAGACATTTCCTTTGAAAAGTAAACAAACACCACAGAGTAAACAAGCGGAAAGTAAACACTAAACAAAAGCAGTGTACAACTGAAAGTGCGGAAAAGTAAATGGGACAGTATACAAACCCAAACTGAAAGTAAAGTACAACTCAAAAGGGGAAAACAGCAACTGAAAAGTAAAAGCCGCTACACCGAGCTGTCCACTGGAAATCCCACCTGAAGGGTGGGTACAGATAGCTCCACTGCTCCACGGGTCCCGCCGTCCGCTCCGAGCACGTCCCGCCCAGTGGTCCACCTCCAGGTACCGTCCTGCTCTGAATGCCTCAGCTAAGGTCAACGATGTCCGTCGTCTGCAACCAACACAACATAGTGCGGGAAAATCCCGTGCAGGGGTGAGTATAAGCTACTCAGTAGGGACCCCGAGACCCCTGAAGGCCTCTCAAATCCACAAAGGATAAACCACGAAGAAAGGTACAATCACGAAGTAACAACCGACACTGCATAGGTATATGCCCATACATATACCTAAGTCATCAAATTCAAATACGCTCCAACCTATGAGCCCAAGTACAACTCAGTCCACACAGGAAAGTAAACGTATTCCACACAGGAAAGCAAAACGTAATCCACACAGGATTGCACAACACAATCCACATAGGAAAGCAACAGGATTAAGCTCACACAGGTATACTTCTTCGAAAGAAGATAAAGATGATCTCTGATCCATCTAAGTCGTCGGACCCACGAAGGATCGATAGGTAACTAACCCCCGCAAAAGACCCACACAGGATCGGGCCCACGTAGGACCTGTAGGCGCTGGTTCACACAGGACCGCTGAGCGCAAAGACCCACACAGGATCTGACCCACACAGGATCGGGCCCACACATGACCTGTAGCACTGATCCACGTAGGATCACTGAGTGCTGTAGTCATCGTCGTCGAATCCACACAGGATCTCTGTACTGTCGTCGTCGCAGTCACAGTAGCAGTAGTAGCAGTAGTAGTCACAGTAACAGTCGCAGCCAGCACTAGGGTTCCCGCACACAGCAAGCTCGTTCGGCGGGTCCGCTTCACGAGCCGAGAGGCTGATACATCAACTGTCACAAAGTCCAGAGTTGATGTATCCAAAAGTTCCGTATCGTCAACAGGAACTCAACACAACAGGTGGCGCGTCGATCAGACGCCCGGTCTGAGAGTTATTGGCATTTTCGTCCCCGGGGCCCGGTTGGTTTTTAAGGAAAAACCAACCCGGCCGTACTCCACCTGCGTCCAAACCTCGGGCGGAGTATGCCAAAAGATTCGTCTCACTAATAGGAACACAACACAACTGACGACACGTCAATCGGACGTTCATAGCTCAAGATATGAGCGTTTCCGCTCCGAAGGCCTGGTTGGTTTCGTGAACGAACCAACCCGGCCGAACTCAAAGTAATCTGTAACGTTGAGTGCGATATACCGAAACGACCGTCTCGATCCAAGAATCGTGTTGTCGTAGATGGTTCATCAATCGGAGGTTCGTGGCTCATGTTATGGCCAAAAGACCGAAACTGATTTGAAACGGGGGGGTCCGGGTCCGACCCGGGCGGCCCGGCCGGCCGGCCGGCGGCGCGGCGGCCTGGCGCTGCACGGAGGCAGCACGCGGGGGGGGGGGGGGGGGGGGCAAAGCCCCCCGCTTCTTCAAATGGTGGCGCGGCATAGCCGCGCCGTTTTGTCAATCAACGGCCCCCCTCCTGGGGGACCGCTTTGAGGAGGATCCGGGGGGCCGCCTGCCCCCCCTCAAGGAAACCACCCCCCTCATAAATGAGGGGGGGTTTTAGAAGCTGGCCGGGGGGTTAATTTTCCCCTGGCCTTTGACCTTCCGGCCGGGCAACTGCGGGACGGTTTTCTCCAACGGGACTGGAAAATCCGTTCCCCTTTCCGGCTTCCGACGCCGGCGGCCCGACCGCCGGTCTTCTCGTCCCACCGCGGCCCGGAACCGGCCGCGGTGTTCGTCGTCCGGCGCGGTCCGACGGCACCGCGGCCCTCCACCGAGCCTCTGATTCCTCTTGACGCGGCGTGACGACGTCGCGTTCTTGATGATTCTTCCACGGCGCGGCGGCGTCGCGTAATATAATCGCACGATTAACCGCGTGGTGCGACGGCACCACGCCACCTTGTTTCCACCCGCAAGGTAAATCAACAAGAACGATGGAGGGGGTTCTGCCGTGTTCATGCGGTCCGGCCCCCTCACGTTAAATGATAACACAACTTAAAATCCTTACATTAATCATGCATGAACCACGAACAAGGACAAATAAATAAACAAAATACAACAACCCCTACCTTGGGTATAGGTTCGAAGATTGTCAACGTCCCGCGGAAGACAACGTCGCGGAGGTCGGCGACACGGTAATCGTTCATCAAATCCGATGACGAAGAGGTACGTCCGAAGAGGCACGTCGTTGGAGAAACTTCTTATGTCGATGAAGGGAGTCTGAGGAGGAAGTGGTGTTCCCTCTTGTTGTCACGGAAGACGAAGAAGAGAGGAGCGGCGTTCTTCGTCGGAGCTTGAGCGTTCTTCGTCAAGTTCAGCGTTCTTCGTCAAAGATTGAAGAAGGAATAAAAAGCTCTCAAACCTCTCAAGATGAATAAACAAAACTAACCAAATAAAATAAGGTTCCTCATTATTTTATTTACCAAGCCAAGGAATTCAAAACTTCAAATTCAAAAACATAACACTTAATTAATTATACATGTCATGTGTAATTAATTAGATGTTAAGTTAACCAACTTTTAAGAGGGAGAGAGGGGAGTTTAAGGGGGAAAATGAGAGGTTTAGATTCGTGTGGGTCCCACCACACTTAATCCTCTCAAGGGAGGTTAAGTGGGTGTGGGTCCCACCCCTAACTCCCTTTGAGAGGTGTTAACCTACAAAAGTAAAATAAAAAGAATTCCACATTTTTTTATTCAACTTTTTATAATTCTCCAAAAAACTAACTTTCGTCCCGCAACAAACGCAACTTCTGAAAAGGTCTCTTTAACCGAATATCGGCACTGCGAGTTCATCGGTGCCCTCAGATTTCAATTCCGATCACCGGATCAAAAGTTAGGAATTCCCGATCGTTCGTTCCCTAAACGTACCCGAGCCAAACTTCAGAAATTGATTCCGGGCACTCCGGGTCTCGGAATCAGGTGCCATCTGAAACCGCGCTCTTGTAAAATTCTAAAGAAAATTAAGAAAAAAATTCGCTTGAATTTTACGGGTCTTTACATTACTCCCACCTCAGGGCTTTACGTCCCCGTAAAGATACATCAAAAACTAGGGAAACAAATGAGGGTACTGAACACGCATCTGAGCCTCCCGCTCCCATGTGCTCTCCTTGAGATTCCCATGCTGCAATCTGATGCGCACAAGAGGAATCGATCGCCCACGCAGGACCCGCTCCTGTCGATCCTCTATCTCCACCGGGACCTCCGTAAAAGTCGCCCCATCATCAACGTCAAGCTCCCTATGGTCAATGATGTGCGTCGGGTCGTTCACGTATCTCCTCAGTTGAGAGACGTGGAAGACGTCGTGCACCCGGTGCAACTGAGGTGGTAGAGCCAGGCGATAAGCCACCCCACCAATCCTGCTGAGGACCTGGAAGGGTCCGATGAAGCGCGGAGATAACTTACCGCCTTGGCAAATCTCCGAATACCACGTCGAGGTGAGACCCGCAAGAAGACGTGGTCGCCATCCTCGAACTCCAGTGGCCTTCGCCTCCTGTCAGCGTATGACTTCTACTGGCTCTGAGCTGTCCTCAACCGCTCCTGGATGACCTGGACCTTCTCTGTCATGGCCTGGACCATCTCCGGTCCCACCAGTGCTGACTCTCCAGGGTCTGTCCAGCACAAAGGAGATCTACAAGGTCAGCCGTACAACGCCTCGTACGGTGCCATCCCGATAGTGGAGTGGTAGATGTTGTTATACGCAAACTCCACCAAGGGTAGGTGGTCCTCCCAGCTAAGACCAAAGTCGAGGACACATGTGTGGAGCATGTCCTCGAGAGTCTGAATGGTCCTCTCCGTCTGACCATCCGTCTGAGGGTGAAAGGCTGTGCTCAGACGTAGCTGCGTCCCAAACGCCTCCTGTAACCCCTTCCAAAGCCGGGAAGTAAAGCGAGCATCTCGATCGGAGACGATAGATGATGGCACACCGTGGAGCCGCACAATCTCCTGAACGTAGAGACGTGCCAAGCTCTCCACTGAGCCCTGCTCTCTGGTGGGTATGAAGTGTGCCGATTTGGTGAGTCGGTAAACAATCACCCAGATGGAGTCGTGACCTCTGGAAGTGCGTGGAAGTCCAGTCACTAAGTCCATAGATATTTCGTTCCACTTCCACTCCGGAACCTCCAAGGGCTGTACCAAGCCTGCTGGTAACTGATGCTCTGCCTTCACCTGCTGGCAGGTGAGGCATCGAGAAACGAACTCTGCTACTGCCTTCTTCATGCCTGGCCACCAGTGTTGTCGACTGAGGTCCTGGTACATCTTTGCCACTCCAGGATGTACCGCCAAAGGAGAAGTGTGAAACACTCTCAGCACATCCTCTCTCAAAGCGACTGGTACCATGGTACGTCCTCTGAAATGGATGTCGTGCTCTGCTCCAAGGGAGAAACCATCAGGTGCCTGCCCCGAGGATATCTATGCACGCCGTGTCTCACAGTCAGCGTCCCCATGCTGTGCCTCCCTGACTCACTGTAGTAGTGGTGGAGTGACTGTGAGAGACTGAAGGAAGGCTGCTCCATCTCTATCCACGAAGGATATCTGCAAAGAGGCTAGCTGCTCCGTCGCCTCCTCATGTAGCTGAATGCCCGTCCTCCTGCTGAGGGCATCAGCTACTACGTTCCCCTTCCCAGGAGTATAGACTATCTCAAAGACATAGTCCTGGAGGAACTCGAGCCATCGCTGCTATCTCAGGTTCAGGTCCTTCTGAGAGAAGATATACCCGAGACTCTGATGATCGGAAAAGACTTTAAAGCGCTCACCCATCAGATAGTGTCTCCATGTCTTCAGAGCGAAGACCACTACTGCTAACTCCAGGTCATGGGTAGCGTAGATATGCTCATGCGGCCTCAACTGACGTGATCCATAGGCGATCACTGCCCGCTCCTATATCAGAACACATCCGAGTCCGGTCCCTGATGCATCGCAATAGACTACGTACCCTACTCCCTCCTCGGGCAACCTCAAGATGGGTGCACTAGTCAATCTCTATCTCAGCTCCTGGAAGCTATGCTGACATCTGTCTGACCACACGAAGGGTTTCCCCTTCTTCGTCAAATCTGTGAGTGATGCCGCAACTCTATAGATGTCTGGCACGAATCTCCGATAGTACCCAGCTAGTCCCAAGAAACTCCGAACCTCAGTCACGCTCCTGGGTGGCTCCCATACTAACACAGCCTTTATCTTCGCGGGATCCACTGCAACTCCCGCCTCAGAGATAACGTGTCCCAAGAAGTGGACCTCACGTATCCAGAACTGGCACTTAGAGAGCTTACCATAAAGCTGGTGCTCTCGGAGTGTGTCTAGTACAACTTGCAAGTGATAGGCGTGCTCCTCCTCTGTCGTAGAGTAAATCAGAATGTCGTCGATGAAGACCACGAAAAACCGATCGAGGTATGGCTGAAAGATCCTATTCATGAGAGCCATGAACACTGCTGGAGCATTGGTTAAACTGAATGGAATAACCAAGAACTCATAGTGGCCATACCGACATCTGAAGGCTGTCTTCTGCACATCCTCGTCTCTGACTCTGAGCTGATGATAGCCTGACCTGAGGTCTATCTTCGAGAACCACCGTGCTCCCATGAGCTGATCAAAGAGGTCATCAATCCTCGGTAGCGAATACATGTTCCTCATTGTCACCTGGTTCAGGCGACGATATTCAACACAAAGTTGCAAGCTCCCGTCCGCCTTCATGGCGAACAAAATCGGGGAAGCCCAGGGTGAAACACTGGGTCGGATGAACCCCTTGCCCTGCAAGTCCTCCAACTTTACCCGTAGCTCTCGAAGCTCGGCGAGGGCCATCCGATATGCTGGAGTGGATATCGGGGCTGTCCCGGGGTACAAGTCAATATAAAAGTCTACCTCTCTGCGAGGAGGTAGCCCTGGAACATCGTCGGGAAAAACGTCCGCAAACTGATCCACCACTGCAGGAAAACTAGGACTCCGCACGTCAACTGCTCCAAGGATAAGGCTAGCCAACTGATGAGAGATGGGCTGTCCTCTCCTCCGCGGAAGTCCATCCTGTGCTGCTAAGGCTCCCTTCTCGCCGGTGAAGGTGAACCTGCTCCCGTCGGTGCATACACATCGCACCTTGCGCCTAAAACAGTCAATCTGTGCATGGACCGTAGATAGCCAATCCATGCCCAAGATGACGTCTTAAGGCCCCGACGCTGCTGCAAGAAGATCCCAGCCGAAGCTCTCGCCTCCTAGAGTAAGCTCACACTGCCGACACCAGTGCGTAATCGTCGAGTCTTCTCCCGTAGGAGTCTCTAGCCGTAAGGATCGAGCCAACGGCTCTGTCGGAATCTCCATGCTCCGAACTAGGGCGGCGGCTATGAAAGAGTGACTCGCTCCTGTGTCTATAAGAACTGCAGCAAGGGTGGAGTAGACACAGATAGTACCTCGAATCATCTCGGGTGCGCTGTGGTCGTAGGCCTCTGCTGCCTGGAGATGTGCCTGTCTCTGCCCGCCAGCTCCCTGTGGTCGGGGTGGACCTCCTGGTGGTGGTGGTGGCAGAGCCTCAAAGCGTAGCCCACCACCGGCTGCTCGTCCAGCTCCTCTGCCTCGTCCGCCTCCTCCCTGCGAACCGCCACGGTCGACCCTCTGCCTCTGCCTCGGTGGTCCCTCAACCGTCTGCTGCTCCTCGGCACGGCGGGTCGGGCAGTCACGAGCCATGTGGCCCTGCCCGCCGCACGGGTAGCACTGTCTGCATCTCGAAAGACTGGGTCCTCGCTGTGTGCCCCGTACTGCTGATCCAGTGTCCTGAGGTCGTATGCCCGAAGGTCTGGTCTGCCTGGACCCTTGAGTCATCCGTCGACTGCCAGCTGCAGATGACTCTGCCACGTGCCGCCTTGCGGTGGGTCGTTGTGCTGGTGTAGACTCAGCAAGGAAGCTCTCGATCAGAAGGGCCCGCTCCAGTACTTCTGTCTGAGTCGGTATGCTGAGGGAGATCAGCGATGCCCTGATCTCGTGTCTCAAACCCTGCTCGAAGGTCCGGGGCCGGAAGAATGGTTCCTGTACCATGTCGGTCGAGTAGCGCGAGAGATCGGTAAATCTCGCCGAGTACTAAGCGACCGTCATGCTGCCCTGCCGCAGCTGTAGAAGCTCCTGGATACACACTGCACGAAGGGTGGCTGGGACGAACTCCGAGCGGAAGAAGCTCTCAATGTCCATCCAAAGTAGAGATGCCTCATCGTGCACCTGGAGCATCAAGCTCCACCATCGTCCTGCTGCTGCGTGTAGTAGGCTCACAGCGAGGATCACCATGAGGTCTGCTGGTGTCCTCACTAGCCTAAACACTCGTACCACTGCCTCCAGCCAGTCCTCTACTGCCTGAAGATCCGTCTCCCCACGAAACCTGGGCGGTCGCTGGCGCTGAAACTCATGCAGTGCGCTGAGGCGACGTGCATCGTCAGCGGCTGCTGCTGGAAGCATCGGGGGCTCGGCGGGTAGAGCTACCGCCGGTGCCACTGCGGACAAAGGGCCCTGCACCGAGGCCTCGTCGCTCGGTGGGATGTCGTCACGCTCGACTCTCGGAACCCTAGCTGGCTGCCGTCGTGGGGCCATCCTGAAAAGTAAATAGGTGCACCATGGTCAGAACAGTATACCTGGTGAGATGATATAAGTAATCACAAAGAAAACATTGAAACACACACACAATCAATGTTTTCGTGCATTAAGTCGGAAATCAGAAGTCAGGGTCCTGGTGTACAGATACGTCGGCCGCCGCACCAACACTGGACTCCCTGGACTGATAACCACACTCAATACTCTAAAAATTATTGCTTCACATAGAAAAGATCAGATTTCGCGGTAGAACCGAACTCCTCTGATACCGATTTGTCACGACCCGCCCTCGGGGTCCGTGCCGTGACTACCCCAAGCCCGCCTTCCATAGGCCAGGGGCTGGCGACTAGAACCAAGGCGTAAATCCCGGTAAAAAGGGAAGGCATTGCCTTTGAAAAGTAAACAAACACCACAGAGTAAACAAGCGGAAAGTAAACACTAAACAAAATAAGAGTAAAACTGAAAGTGCGGAAAAGTAAATGGGCCAGTATACAAACCCAAACTGAAAATAAAGTACAACTCGAAATGGGAAAACAGCAACTGAAAAGTAAAAGCCGCTACACCGAGCTGTCCACTGGAAATCCTACCTGAAGGGTGGGTACAGATAGCTCCACTGCTCCACGGGTCCCGCCGTCCGCTCCGAGCACGTCCCGCCCAGTGGTCCACCTCCATGTACCGTCCTGCTCTGCAAGCCTCAGCTAAGGTCAACGCTGTCCATCATCTGCAACCAACACAACGTAGTGCGGGCAAAACCCGTGCAGGGGTGAGTATAAGCTACTCAGTAGGGACCCCGAGACCCCTGAAGGTCTCTCAAATCCACAAAGGATAAACCATGAAGAAAGGTACAATCACGAAGTAACAACCGACACTGCTTAGGTATATGCCCATACATATACCTAAGTCATCAAATTCAAATACGCTCCAACCTCCGAGCCCAAGTACAACTCAGTCCACACAGGAAAGTAAACGTATTCCACACAGGAAAGAAAAACGTAATCCACAAATGATTGCACAACACAATCCACACAGGAAAGCAACAAGATTCAGCTCACACAGGTATACTTCTTCGAAAGACGATAAAGATGATCTCTGATCCATCTAAGTCATCGGACCCACGAAGGATCGATAGGTAACTAACCCCCGCAAAAGACCCACAGAGGATCGGGCCCACGTAGGACCTGTAGGCGCTGGTTCACACAGGACCGCTGAGCGCAAAGACCCACACAGGATCAGACCCACACAGGATTGGGCCCACACATGACCTGTAGCACTGATCCACGTAGGATCGCTGAGTGCTGTAGTCGTCGTCGTCGAATCCACACAGGATCTCTGTACTGTCGTCGTCGCAGTCACAGTAGCAGTAGTAGCAGTAGTAGTCACAGTAACAGTCGCAGCCAACACTAGGGTTCCCGCACACAGCAAGCTCGTTCGGTGGGTCCGCTCCACGAGCCGAGAGGCTGATACATCAACTGCCAAAAAGTCCAGAGTTGATGTATCCAAAAGTTCCGTATCGTCAACCGAACTCAACGCAACAGACGGCGCGTCGATCGGACGCCCGGTCTGAGAGTTATTGGCATTTTCGTCCCCAGGGACCGGTTGGTTTTTAAGGCAAAACAAACCCGACCGTACTCCACCTGCGTCCAAACATCGGGCGGAGTATGCCAAAAGATTCGTCTCACTAAGAGGAACACAACACAGCTGACGACACGTCAATCGGACGTCCGTAACTCAAGATATGAGCGTTTCCGCTCCGAAGGCCGGGTTGGTTTCGTGAACGAACCAACCCGGCCGAACTCAAAGTAATCCGTAACCTTGAGTGCGATATACCGAAACGACCGTCTCGATCCAAGGATCGCGTTTCCGCAGACGGTTCATCAATCGGAGGTCCGTGACTCAGGTTATGGCCAAAAGACCGAAACTGATTCGAAACGGGGGGGTCCGGGTCCGGGCCGACCCGGCCCGACCCCCCCTGGGTCGGCCCGAACCGGGTCGACCGACCCGAGTCCGACCCGACCCGGCCGGCCGCCCGGCCGGCGGCGCGGCGGCGCGGCGGCCTGGCGCCGCACGAAGGCAGCACGCGGGGGGGGGGGGGGGGGGGGGCAAAGCCCCCCGCTTCTTAAAATGGCGGCGCGGCATAGCCGCGCCGTTTTGTCAATCAACGGCCCCCTCCTGGGGGCCTGCTTTGAGGAGGATCCGGGGGGCCGCCTGCCCCCCCTCAAGGAAACCGCCCCCCTCATAAATGAGGGGGGGTTTTAGAAGCTGGCCGGGGGATTAATTTTCCCCCGGCCTTTGACCTTCCGGTCGGCCAACTGCCGGCCGGTTTTCTCCAACGGGACCGGAAAATCCGGTCCCCTTTCCGGCTTTCGACCTCGGCGGCCCGGCCACCGGTCTTCTCGTCCCACCGCGACCCGGAACCGGCCACGGTGTTCGTCGTCCGGCGCGGTGCGACGGCACCACGCCCCTCCACCGCGCCTCCGATTCCTCTTGACGCGGCGCGACGGCGTCGCGTTCTTGATGATTCTTCCACGGCGCGGCGGCGCGGCCCCCTCACGTTAAATGATAACACAACTTAAAATACTTACATTAATCATGAATGAACCACGAACAAGGATAAATAAATAAACAAAATACAACAACCCCTAACTTGGGTATAGGTTCGAATATTGTCAACGTCCCACGGAAGACAACGTCGCGGAGGTCGGCGACACGGTAATCGTTCGTCAAATCCGATGACGAAGAGGTACGTCCGAAGAGGCACGTCATTGGTGAAACTTCTTATGTCGACGATGGGAGTCCGAGGAGGAAGTGGTGTTCCCTCTTGTTGACACGGAAGACGAAGAAGATAGGAGCGGCGTTCTTCGTCGGAGCTTGAGCGTTCTTCGTCAAGTTGAGCGTTCTTCGTCAAAGATTGAAGAAGGAAGAAAAAGCTCTCAAACCTCTCAAGATGAATAAACAAAACTAACCAAATAAAATAAGGTTCGTCCTTATTTTATTTACCAAGCCAAAGAATTCAAAACATCAAATTCAAAAACATAACACTTAATTAATTATACATGTCATGTGTAATTAATTAGATGTTAAGTTAACAAACTTTTAGGAGGGAGAGAGGGGAGTTTAAGGGGGAAAATGAGAGGTTTAGGTTCGTGTGGGTCCCACCACACTTAATCCTCTCAAGGGAGGTTATGTGGGTGTGGGTCCCAACACTAACTCCCTTTGAGAGGAGTTAACCTACAAAAGTAAAATAAAAAGAATTCCACATTTTTTTTATTCAACATTTTATAATTCTCCCAAAAACTAACTTTTGTCCCGCAACAAACGCAACTTCCGAAAAGGTCTCTTTAAGCGAATATCGGCGCTGCGAGTTCATCGGTGCCCTCGAATTTCAATTCCGAGCACTGGATCAAAAGTTAGGAATTCCCGCTCGTTCGTTCACTGAACGTACCCGAGCCAAACTTCGGAAATTGATTCCGGGCACTCCGGGCCTCGGAATCAAGTGCCGTCTGAAACCGCGCTCTTGTAAAATTCTAAAGAAAATTATGAAAAAATTTCCCTTGAATTTTACGGGTCTTTACACTTCTTGATTCACATTAAAAATCCAAGAAAATATTATGCCCGATGGGATTGGGATACAAGAAAATACATGCCTGTCCGAATGAATGCATTATATATAGGAAGGAATATGAATTTCTGTCAGAGTGTCCTAAATGTGGGACATCACGGTATAAGGTGAAAGAAAAATCACAGGCTGGTGTAGAGATTACAAAGCTCCCTTCAAAGGTATTTTGGTATCTTCCTATAATTAATCATTTCAAACGTTTATTTGCTAACTCACATGATGAAAATGGGTTAAGATGGCATGCTGAAGAGCGGGAATGTGATGGAAAAATACGTCATCCACCTGATTGTCCACAATGGATGAAAATTGATGCCCAATATTCTACATTTGGAAATGAAATTAGAAATCCCAGACGAGGGTTGTGCATAGATTGAATGAATCCATACTGAACCCTCAGTAGCACACATAGTTCATGGCATGTTTTATTGGTAATTTACAACCTCTATCCTGAGGTTTGTATGAAGCGAAAATATGTAATGTTGAGTATAATGATATCTGGTCCAAAGAAACCATGTAATGATATTGATGTTTACTTGTCACCATTGATTGATTATTTGAAACTATTATGGGATGATGGTATTAGGGTGTATGATTCTTATAAAAAGGAATATTTTCAACTGCATGAAGTGCTTCTGTTCACTATAAATGACTTCCCAGTGTATGGAAATTTGTCTAGATACAGTTTTAATGGGCATAAAGCATGTCCAATTTGTGAACAACAGACGTCATATTTTCAATTGCATCATGGGAGGAAAATAGTGTAAATGGGTCATCAAAAGTTTTTTCCTATGGAATACCCTTATGGAAGACTAAAAAAGGAATTCAATGGTTCACAATAATTTGATACTGCTTTAAAAACATTATCCCCTGATCTATATTTTGAGAGGGTGAAAAAACTTGATGTGACATTGGGAAAGACACATAAATCTGTAATGATAGAAATATTTGGAAGAAAAGGTCAATTTTTTTTGAGCTACCATATTGGAGGTATCATGATGTTAAACATAATATTGATGTCATGCACGTGGAGAAGATTATCTGTGATTATTTGATTGGAACATTGTTAGATATTAATGGAATGACTAAAGATTGGTTGAATGCAAGATTAGACTTACTATCAATGGGAATACGTTTGGAGTAAGCTCCCAGTCCTAAAGGAAGACGGACATTTCTTCCCCCCGACTTGTCATAAATTATCGAAGAGGGAGAAAATTAGCTTCTGTCATTGTCTTCATGATACCAAAGTGCCTCAAGGTTATTCATATAATGTAAATAAGTATGTCTCATTGAAGGACTTGAAGTTGATAGGTATGAAATCACATGATTGTCACATCATGATGCAACAAATTATACCAGTATCATTGCGTGGAATATTTCCCATTTTTGTAAGAAAGACTATAATGAAGTAGTGTTATTTTTTCAATTCAATTTGTAACAAGGCAATTAATGTGAATGCATTGAACATTTTGGAAAAGGATGCAATTTTTATACTTTTTGAATTGGAAATGTATTTTCCTCCAACTTTTTTTGATATAATGGTGCATTTAATGATTCATCTGGTTCGAGAAATAAAGCTTTGTGGACCTGTATATCTTCGTTGGATGTATCCTTTTGAAAGGTATATTAAAATATTAAAGGGGTATGCTAAAAATCTATATCGACCTGAAGCTTCCATTATTGAAAAGTATATTTCTGAGGGGGTATCAGAGTTTTGTACGAGATACTTGGCTGCGGTGCAACACATGGGTTTGCCTCCATCTCTCCATGAACGACGTAATAATGAGGGAAAGGGGATTCACGGCTTGAAAGTCAAATCATTGTCAGCTGAACAGATGAAGAAGTTAGAATCATACATCTTGAATAACATAGCTGATGCTCAACTGTATATGACATTGCTTATTAATGAGTTGAAACAATGTCATCCAAAGAAGAAAGAAATGTGGATTTTGAATGAGCACAACAGAACTTTTTTGTCATGGATTAAAAAGACTTTGCTTGGTAGATCAGATGTATTAGAGACATTAAAATGGATAGTGGGTGGTCCATGTTTAAATATGATAACATGGTCCGGTTATGACATTAATGGTTATACATTTCATACGAAAGCTCAGGACAACAGAAGTGCAGTTCAGAATAGTGGTGTATTGGTGTTTGCAGAAGCAATGAATTTTTCGAGTGCTAAGGACAAAAACCCAATTTCTCCATCAATTTCATATTATCGAGTGATTGAAAACATATGGGAGGTTGACTACTTTAAAATTAAAGTTCCCATTTATAACTGTAAATGGTTTAACGGTAACAACAGTGTCAAACACAATAAATTTGGAATGACACTAGTTAATCTGAATAGATTGGAAGACACATCTGATTCTTTTATAATGGAAACACATGCAAAAAAAATTATCTATGTAGTAGATCAATCAGATATGCAGTGGGATGTTGTTTTACAAGGTAAAAAACAATATGTTGGTGAGGATGAAGTTGATGAATATGATGATTTATGTGAGATCCCTACTTCCTTGGAATGATTAACAGAACATAATGATGATCATTTTGAAGACATAGTTTGTGCCATAAGGAACGATCACGACGAATGAATTTGGGAAAACAATCTATTTGTACATTCCTAAAATTATAGGTAACATATGTTTATTTCTTGTTTACATTTATTTTTTCCATAAATGTTAGATATTATAAGTTTTTTATTTATTAAAACATGTTTTAAATCAAAATAAGTATATGTTTTTGTTTGTTTTATGTTTGTTTAGTTTACTTTATCTTGTTTATAACCATTACATGAATTATATATCTATTATTTTTGTTCACTGACAATTACTTTACCATGTTTACCATGTTTACTTGGTTTACCATTTTTACCATGTTTACCATCTTGACCATCTTGACCATCTTAACCATCTTGACCTTCTTTACCATTGTTTAACATGCTTACCATATTACCAATGTTTACTATTACGTAACCTAGTACACTTTTCTATAACTGATTATAGTAGTATTAAAATATTTGAATTTGAATATTTGTGAACTGACATTTGTTTTTTTGATGTGATGGATAATGACAGATCATTTCGATGATCAACCACATGATTCTGGAGAGGATCATATTGCTAGTCATACCTTTGCGGATGAACATTCACATGCTCCTATTATGACAAAGAGTCCAATGGTTGGTAAACATGGGTGCAAACGTTTACCAAAATTATCACTTGCCCGTACACAGGATTAGAGAATAGTCGTTGAGCTTGATGATGATGATATTCATAGAGGTCCGAATGCAAATGATTTTAAGAGTTTTGTAGAAACTCAGGCTAAGAGCAAAGTGAGCATTCTGTATGATGATTGGAGAAGTGTGGATAAAGTGATTATCTCTCAGTTGTGGGAGAAGATTTTGGTAAGATCATTTTTCATTTTTTGACAATTATTTTAATGTTTCTAGTATATATAATATGTTTAACCTCTTCTTTATTAGATGAAATTTGATATTCCAGACACTGGAGGAGTCGGGAAGAAATTCTTATCGTTGGCTTCCAGGAGATGGAGGGATTTCAAGTCATCCCTCTCATATGATTTCATTTATGTTCATATGAGTCATGACAATCCATGTCTTATATATCCATTTATAGATGGAGACACATGGAGACAGTTATTTGAAATTAGATGAAAAGAGTCATTTCTGGTAAGGGGAATGTAAACTTTTATAAAAATTCTTATATAAATGATTTTATTAATGTGTTGTTAATGATTTCTTATTATTAAATTACAGCAAACAAGGAAATCTCATCAAAAGATCCAATCTAAAAATGTATACCCTCATTTTTTATCTCGGGGAGGGTATGCATTATTGGAAGAACAAATAATGGAAGAAAAATTTCAACAACTAAGAGATGTGTCTTCAAGCTCTGGAGAGGTGTCCCCTCCATCCCCTCCATCTAGACATGAAAAATGGAAGAGAGCTCAGAAGGGAAAAAAGGGCAATATCTTTCAGAAGAATCGATAATCATAGCTGAGAGGAATGTAAGATATCTATTTTAGTTATTTATGTTAACTATTTTCTTAATATAATTTCAATCATTACAGAAATGTTCAATTAATTAATACATGACTCTCTTGAGGAGCAGAGTTCAGAGGGGACATTTTTAGCTACTAGGAGGGAAGATATTTTATTTGCAGCATTGGGAAGGCCCAAACATCCTGGTCGTGTAAGAGTATATCTGGAAGGTGTATCAGTAAGAAAAGTGTTTCCATGTTCTTCAACATCTAACATTGAGTGGGTTTATAAAAAAAATAGAATCCTTGGAGGCTTAAGTTCATAATATTAATGCGACGATGGAGGACAAGATTAGAGAGTTGGTGCAGTCTATGTTTGCAGAAATGCAAAGACAATTTTATAATTTAGCTCCCACTCCTCCACCTCCCCCTGTAGACCCCATTATTTATCATCCACCTCCGCCAGTAGCTCCCACTCCCCCACCTCAGCCTGCAGACCACATTTTTTATCCTACACCTCCGCCGCAGCTTCCTACTTATTGCGAGTTGTATGTTGACGATTCTCAACATCATATAGTATCATATGGGTTGGTATATTGTATAGGAGATATAGTTCATCATCAAAAATTAGAGGTAGAGAATCAAAGGGTCACTTTACAGGGTATTATAGATAGATCATCTAGGGAACCAATACCTACAGATGTGGTGGCGACAGTTGGACAGAGTATCGACCATTTTTTAATTTGGTCATCCATACTTCTTCGACTCATTACCATAGTGGTATGAATGTTATATATTTTATTTTATTTTTTTATTAACATTGTTTTATCATTTGAAAACTAATATATTTTTCAAATTTTTTACAGGAATACTTCCAAGGTAAAGAAATACTGTATAGACAACAACAAAGACGAATGGCTATGACATCATATACAGGTTCAAATGGTCTTGACAGATTGTCAAGATATTCACAATTTTTTTCGGGTTATTATGAGTTTCCAATGGAATATCATGTTTGTGGACGTGAAATAGGAGTGGGGATTATAAAAACTGATATCTTGGAGCTTGTTACTAAAGATAAGTTGGGCATCAAGGTGGTGGAAATTTTTTCCATGTAAGTCTTAACACCTTTTCCCTGCGTTATATTTATTAAAAATGTATACTTATGTATGTTTTGTATTATGTATCTTTATAAAATTTGTGAGAGGAATGAGCTGACAGAAGTATATGGATTCATGGACCCTCAAATGATTTCCCCTGAATCATGTGCATTGAATGATGAACAAAGAATGGTTTATATTGCTGAAATATTTGAAAAGAATATAATCACAAAATGTTGGATGATGCCTTTTTGTGATAGATATGAAACACATTTCTCTCAAAGAGTTAATTATCTTTTATTATAAAAAACCTCTAACGTCAAATTTCCTTTTATCAGTGATCATTGGATGTTAGGTGTTTTTTTCCTAAGGGAGAAATCCCTTTATTGGATATGCTCTGTCCATGGTGATGTGTGGGAAAGTGTTAAGAATATATTGGAAAATTATGTTTCAATTTCTCAATTGTTTTATATGTTATAATGAATTTTAAATTTTCCCCATTCGTATTATTTTCTAACAGTGCATGGGCCTACTTTCGAAAAAACACAAAGAAAAGAGGTTCAAAGATCAAATATGTAAATGAGAAGGTAAATATCCATTTATAATTTGTACTTTTTGATTTATTACATAAAAATAATATATTGAATTTAAGCTCATTAAAACAGAATTGTCATGAACAAAAAGGCCTCATCGAATGCGGATATTATATGTTACGATTTATGTATGAAATAATAACAATTGGAACAGTTGTGAATTTTGACCTGGTATGATTTCCTCTTAAACTTTTCCATAATATTTCAATTTGATTTATTCATTATACAAGTTAACTACTTTCTTTTTCATTTGTAGATTTTTGATGACCCTAAACCCTATACTCCTGAAGACATCAAACACTTACAAGTGGAGTGGTCAAATTATTTTCTAGGTTTGATTGACTTTTAGTTGTTTGTAATGTAAAATGTAACTTTGAATATTGTCGTTATAATTGTGTATTTGGTAGTTGTTTAGGTTGGATTTAGTTTTTCTTGAAGTTGACAGTGAATGTTTTGATTGTTATATAAGTGAATGTTTAATTTTCCTCTGTTCATGTTTTGGTTTATTTATGATGGTTTTTCTGGTATGGATTTGTGTCTGTGGGGGAGGCGTTCCAAGGGTGTGGGGGTGTGTTCAGTGGTGTTGGGGGGTGTCCAGCGGTCTGGGAGGGATGTCCGGTGGGGTGGGGGGATTGTCCAGGGGGTGGCAGGGTTGTCCAGGGGTGTGGGAAGGTGGTCCAGTGGTGTGGGAGTGCCGTCCAGGGGTGGGGGGTTATACATGAGTGTGGGGGGTTGTCCAGGGGTGTGGTGGGGGATGTCAAGTGGGGTGAGGGGGTGAGCGGGTGTTGTTCAGGCGGGTGGGGGGTTGTCCAGGGGTGTTTGGGGCTGTCCGGGGGTCGGGGGGTAGTCCGGGAGTGTGGTGGGGGATCCAATGGGGTGGGAGAGGGCTCTCCAAGGGGTATACATGAGGGTGGAAGCTCCAATGGGGTGGGGGAGGGCTGTCTAGGGGGTATACATGAGGGTGATGGCTCTAATAGGGTGGGGGAGGGCTGTCCATGGTGTATACATGAGGGTGGGGGCTGTCTAGGGGGTAAGTTCTAAATGTTATCAATGTACATGCTTAATTTTGATCTACTTATATTTTTGTGTTACGATTTCTGGATTTTTTTTTCTGGTTGATTCAGGTGGAGAGCAGATGACTGCATTCAATTTTAAAAAAATTTGGGTTTGTCACGTCAGTTATTTAATAACCGACGTGATAAAAGGCCTGCGAAATGGTTTATCATGTCAGTTATTTAATAAATGACGTGATAAAAGGCATGGGAAATGGTTTATCACGTCAATTATTTAATATCTGACGTGATAAAAGGCCTGGAAAATGGTTTATCATGTCGGTTATTTAATACCCGACGTGATAAAAGGCCTGGAAACTGGTTTATCACGTTGGTTATTTAATAACCGACGTGATAAAAGGACTGGAAAATGGTTTATCACATCTGTTATTTAATAACCGACGTGATACACCACCTCCCCCAGTTTATCATGTCGGTTATTTAATAACTGACATGATAAACCCCCCTCACCCCGGTTTATCATGGCGGTTATATAATAACCGAAGTGATAAACCCCCCTCCCCCCGGTTTATCACGTAGGTTATTGAAAACCCGATATGATAAACCCTCCTCCCCCCTGTTTATCACGTCATTTGTTTAATAATGGACGTGATAAACCCTCCACCCCAGGTTTATCACCTCGGTTTTTTAAGAACCGACGTGATAACCCCCCCCGGTTTATCACAGTGGTTCTATAATAATCGACGTAATAAACCCCCCGACCCCAGTTTATCACGTCGATTCTTTAATAACCGACATGATAGACCATTTCACCTTCCCTTTATCACGTCGGTTTTTTTAAAAACTGACGTGATAAACCATTTTCCAGGCCTTTTATCACGTCAGTTGTTAAAGAACCGATGTGATAAACACTTCCCAATTTTTTTATCACACCAGGTCTACAATAATCGACATCATAAACATCGTGATTTTATGGTTTTGACGTTGGTTTTTAAATAACCGATGTCAAAAATGTTATTTATAACGTCACCCGTATTAACGTCGGCTAGAAACCGACGTAAAAAATGAAAAATAATAGACGTAAAAAACGTTTTCTGCACTAGTGTGGATTCCAGGTTGAGGACAGTACATATTTTCTTATAAAATGTAGTTAATATTTTTTATTGATCTATTAGGTGATACATAAAAATAATGAGGTAAAATATGCCCATTATGTTTTGGACCCATGAAGAGGTGATGATAATTTTTAATGGGAACTCATGAGTCAATAATTTTTGTATTTTTATCAAGTGTAATGTGGTAATGGAAATAATTATTTAGATCATTCAACAATAAAAATATATATATATCAAAGTAATGTTGAAGAAAGGAATATGATACAAAAGGGTGTTTTTAATGTACATGTGACCATCCTAGATGTTATCTTATGTAGTGTGGTTTGAGTTTCAAAATATTGAGTAAAACTATTATTTTGATAGCATGACATGTCATAACTATTTCCATTCAAATTTTTAGTGATGAAATATTAGTTTTGACTTTATGTAATTGGAATTTATTATTATTTTTGATATGGTGATGGGATTTTTGATCCTATAAACTGTGGATATGGGATTAAATGTTTATGTGATATAGGTTTGGAGGAATGGTAACAATTATATGGATATGATTAAAACTTCTATTTAATTTATTTTATTCCAGCCATTAATATAATTGATATTAGTGTATTCAATGGGCATTATGTTGTATCATTTATGTTGGAAATGGGGAATCCAATGTTAAATGTCAGATGAATTTTAAGATTTTAGTCCTCTAAAGATGTATATTTTGTGGTGGGTTGAATATGACTCCACCAGATGTGGATGTGTGATAGAGTGAGTTTTGTGATTCCTATAAAAATGGATATATTATATTGGAGTTGATGTGATTCCACTTGAATTATATTATATATATTTGAATGGGTGTGTACTATACAGTGGTTGATGAGTGAGAGTCTGTTTGATGTGATGGCTCGTTAGGATGGTTCTTGAAGAAGGGTCTTATTTGAGGGCTAATGAGGTTATGGAATGAGGTATTTCTAGATGGGTTACCTTTAATTGTTGAAACAAGATATAGGGTTAGATTGCATTCCTCGTATTGTAGTTTTTGGATTTATGGATGTATGTGATTCTTCCTAGAGTTGTTTTAAATGGATGAATCGTTTTGATTCCTCCCATGGTTTTTTGAGATATAGGATGATAATGGCACTTAACAAAAATTATTGATAATTTGGGTCATGATGATTTTAATAGATATTTTGTATCAGGTTTTACCTTGTAATATGTTTGTGTGTGTTTGTGATTAATTTCCAAATTGGTGGATGTAGGTATACTCACAATTGAGTAGATTTGGATATATTCAAGGTTGTTATATGTTTTTGAACATTTCATATCTATATTATTTCTATGTAAACCATTGTTATTACTATCCATTAATTAGTTTTTCTTGGGATGTAATAGGTAGTTGAATTTATATCAAATTTATTATCAATAAAATATCATTATTTCAGTCACAGTTGGGGTAAGGGCTGGAGGTTATATGTAGATGTGGTTATCATAGAAAAAGAATGAATATATGAATTGTTTTGGAAATTGGACCCTATTATGGTAAAAAAATTTATTTTTTACATTTTAATAATTTAAAATGATATTCCTATATGATATATTGTAGTTTTATTCTGATATATTTTTAAATATAGATTGATCATGTTTTTATTTAATTTGGTATTTTATTTATTTTTGGAATATTCTCAGTCTCATTTTTCTTTAAAACCATTAATTTAATGATGGAATATTGTATACTTCTTCTACTATATATTATGTGTATCTATATGAGTGGGTATAATATATTATACACACCACTATATAATCTTGATACTAGTTTGTTTCCATAATGTAATGGTTATGTATTGTTTATGAGACACTAAACATAATTTTGGTTACTAACTGAGTTATTTAGTTCAATACATTATAGTTTTCACCCTCAAGGAATGTTGTGTGATGTTCTCGGGATAGCCTGTGTTGAGTCTATATTATAATCTTATAATTTCTCCATTCCTTATGTTATTATGTTTTGAAAATCACAAAAACAGTTTCTCATGTTCCGAATTTTTCATTGTGTTTTACTTATAGTTTCGTCATTCCGTTATACTTACAGAATTCTCATAAAGTTTAATTATAGAAATATCATTCCATTATACATATAGAATTTTCATTCTGTTATACATCAGAATATGTCATGTTGTTTTTTGATACTGATTCTAGTATGAATGTCATGTTTTTTTAGGATATCGATTCCAGTAAAATTTCTATCTATTTTTTGATACTGATTCTAGTACATATTTCATGCTATTTTATGATATCGATTCCAATAAAAATGTCAGGTTGTTTCATGATACCAATTCTGGTACAAATGTCATACCTTTTTTCATGATACTGATTTTGGTACAAATGTGACACTATTTCCTCAATCAATTTTTCATTCTCTTAAGAATACAATTTCTTCCTAATGTAAGAGTTGTTTAATGTATCCTTCCAGTATTATCAGAATCCAAATTTTTGTATACTTAACGTTAATCTTAAACTAAACAACATTTATTATACCTGAAATGATGTCATAGACTTTTTTATAAACTAATCATCATCGGTTTGATATGTGTCCAGGTCACTCCAAAAATAAAGGAAAATATGATCGTTGGAGTAGAGCCGGCCATTGGGATGTTTTTCCTATAAATACAAGTTCATATGAATGAGCTAACAAAAATTATGAAAAGTGAATAGAAATGAATTCAATGCATGTGAAGTGATTTCTAGAGAGAGAGTATCTTATAACTCTCAGTGCTTCATGCAGATGTCGTGAACAACTTTTTCGGGCATGAACAATGTGTCTTGACATGCTTTGTGCAGACTCTGATCATTTTGATCATGGGCTTCCGACTCTGGAAGACGCAGGATCTGATTTCATTCTAAATCAAGGGCTTTTTGGGATAACACGACAGATACTATACATTGGATTGAGGAAAAACCTAGGATTGGTTATGACAAACATTCTTGAATTTATATGTTAAGGAACCTTTATCCAAGGTTTTGGATACATCTCTCTTTGGGATAAAAGAATATTATTGTTACATGTTTTCTATTTCATGTTGTTTTATTATTATTCTACAATTTTAACATTGTTAACTTCAAAATGTATAAAATTCTTATAGTTTCTAATTCGTTTACTCGGATTATATTAATGATTATATTCCCTTTAATGTAGAACAATTCCTTTATGAAAATTCTTCTTTTGATTTTATCTTATGGTTTTAAAGTCTAAGAAAATGTTTCTTTATGTGGTCTGCAAATTTTGTTTAGCTTTGTTAAACTATTTTTTCTTATATATAAAAGGTAACATTAAGAAACAAATTTCCATAAGGTTAAGAGACATTTTTTATGAAAATCCTATAACAACATTAATGCTTCCAAAGGAACTTTTAATGTATTAAATTAACCCCCCCACTCTTGAATTGGAGCTTCTCATTATACATATTCGATCCTAAAATTTGTATCAGAGGAGGTCTATGAAATACTTACATTCACATATAGGTTTTCTTGTTAGAGATTTCATTATTTATAACTCCTCCATATGTTTCTTTCAAACTATTACCAGTAAGATTTTTTGTGGAAGGAAATTTTCTTTTACTATTGTAGGTATTCATGTTAGATCTCTAGAAAATATCAATCATACTAGACCACCAATCATTGATGGTAATGACTTTGAGTTCTGGATTGAAATAATGGAGACCATTTTGATAAACACAGGTGTAGAAAAAAAACATTGTGTTAACTATAGTTTATGAGATTACTTATAAGGAACATAGAACCTTTAAATATTGAGAAAAGGTTGAATACTAACTAAACATTAAGGTGCGAAATACCTTACTTTGTTCCATGACTATAAATATGGTTAGCAAAATTTCATCTTGGTATGTTGAAAATATCATTTGGAAGAATCTCTAAGCAACTGACTTTATAACTTCCAAAGTCAATGAAATCATATGAGCCATGCTCAAAGGTGAGTATCATGGTTTCTATTTTCCTCAAGGTGAACGCATATGTAAGGTAGAACAAAGATTCATTACTATCGTAAAAAACTAACAATACATCGGTGTGAAAGGTTTAGATGATGAGATTCTTATAGATATAATTATAGACATCAAACCTAATGAATGATATTAGAAGAGAACATCTATAGAAAAGAATAGAAAAGTTACTCAGATTTCTTTTGATGAATTATTTGGAAAACTTCTTCATCGTGAAACCAAAATGAAGAGAGATGCTGATAATATTAAGAAGAATAATGGTAATGAAAGTGATCCTTAAACATCTATTTCAAATAATATGAAATCCATGACTCCTGAGAGAGTTGCAAGATCTAAATCAATCAAGTTTGATATTCAATCTCAGTCTAGGGAATGTGAAGCTTCAAAAAATGAGTTAGAAAATCTTTCTCAGAGAATGAACATGATTTTTTGATTGAATAACATTAAATATATATACAATAATAAATATGAAAAATATAATAATGATGGTTATGTTACATGTTATGAATGTAGAAGATCAGGTCATATTAGACTGGAATGTACCTTGTTTAAGAAAAAACGCCAAAAATACT
This sequence comes from Viscum album, assembly GCA_963277665.1. NCBI lineage: Eukaryota > Viridiplantae > Streptophyta > Magnoliopsida > Santalales > Viscaceae > Viscum > Viscum album. Next base: position 821,029,807 of record OY728161.1, read on the forward strand.
GGAATTCTGAATGGAAAAAATAAGAAGTTCTAAAAAACAAAACAAAAGAATGTCTTGAAAGACAATGAAACTTGGAGTGATAGTGGTGGATACTCATCTATTTATTTTTCAGAATATGATTCTTCTAGGAAAAATACTATTTTTCTAATAGCCAGATCTCCATTTCAAAATCGATATCTTATGGCTATTGTATGAAATACTGAATCCTTAACCAATATGTCATTATGTGAGAAAATTTCTAATAAATGATTTTTTTCATATGAAAAATCCACTTCAATAGCCAGTAATAACGATTTACCTACCTGTGAGGAAGTATCTAGATTTTCTATGTTTCATGAGATAACAAATTGTAATGTTTCTATGAATATTGGGAAAAAAATCTAGAGAATTTATTTTAACAATATAAATTTGAATCGTACCGAAGATTGTGATAAGAAAATTGTTGTTTTAGAAAATATTTCTAAGAAACACATGGAAGTTAATTCTGAGAAGGATAAAAATTCTAAGGATCTTAAAAACAAGTTTATAAAAAATTTTATTTAAAGAATAATCATGACTCTAAAGATATTATTCTAGACGTCATGAATTAATCATGAAACTAAAATCTGAAATATTTTCCTTGAAGACACATCATGAAAATTTCACTTCTGCTAAGGAAAATTTTGACATGATGTATTCTCAAATAATGCCTCATGGTAATAATTAAAGTTTGGGTTATTCTCATGAAATACCAATTTTCAAAAACAATTATTTTGTTCCTTAAATATCTCCCTTTTGTACTAAATGTAAAAGTGGGGGGGATTGGAAGAAGAAATAATATTTAAATAAAATTCAATCCCTTGGGTTTCATAAATCATACTTTTCTAGACCAATGCGGTTACCCAAAATTTTATTATCTAACAATTCCGGATCCATAAATTTTTGGATTTGAAAAAACCTACTCTTTCTTTTTCAGGTTAATAATGGATGTACCAACAAAATATGGTACATGGGTAGTGGATTTTCCCGGAACATTGCTTGTAATAAAGAATAATTCAAAAATATTTTGAAGACTAAAGGTTGAAAATCATCTTTTGGGGATATCTCTAAAGGAGAAATTTTCTGTATATGTAACATTATTCTTCTTGGTAAAGCCATTATTCCAGATGTTATTTTCGTAAAAGGCCTTAAGCATATACTCATTAGAATATGTAAATTAAATGATGGAGTTTTACTTCTAAATTTTATACATGATAAATGATTAGTTCGAAATTATATGGATGAGTTTATTCTCTCTACCCTTCGGTATGAGAATGTGAACACCTAAAACCTAGAAGACCATAGAAGTCAATATCTAACATTCCTTGGTGAAATCATAAATCTATATGGGATTTTTCTTAGAATACTATTAAATTGTATCTTAAAGAATATTAGGACACATTATAAGAAATAACTTATGGAATATCGCCTTTTATTACAAAACATTTCATTACATTTTACAAACAAGGGATCATTAAAGTCTAGTGTCTTAGAAATCAAGAACATAAAACATAAAAACCTAAAACATTTGTCTAATACAATTTTAGGGTTTTACCATAAGTTCATACTAAGTTCAATTATTGCATCTCATAACCTAGAGACATACATCAATGGAAAGGGCGAACAGAAGGCCCAGATAGGAATGTTAGGGAATCAGATTACTTGTGAAATCAATAAAAACACGATAAAAAAACATAATGTCTTGAGAAATGAAAATAAAATATTATCGTATTATAAAAAAATGAATCATAACATGATTATGTGGATACAAAATTTAATTTAACATTAATGAACATATCACTAAGGATCATCCCCAAGGTGTCATAAAAGTTACCAAAGTTATTCGCCATGTTATCGTGAAACTGGTCTTCTCAAGAGATTAAATTCCTTACCCAATGCATTAGTGCACTATCAGGGCACACCATTAATATTTATTTATATTCATTTCAACCACATAGATCGTATTCAGAAATTTCAGAAATATCCCGTAGAGAACAAAAGAAATTGGTTTCATTTCAAAATCACGACTTTTTAATGTTCTTAAAAACATGATCATTATGACATTTATAACCCAAGGAAACAGAGTGAGGGATATATGTATGTCAATTCCATATTCAAATAGATATATTTTATTTATTGATGAATACTCATAGATATGAAAATATAATTTTCTATTCACATAAATAATATAGGGGACTTTATTTAGAAAAATAGAGTGATTTTGAGCCGAAAATTCTGTAGCATAATATCTATATAACATGGTTTTAGAAAACAATAAAAAGAGAGGGGAAAATAGTAAACCACTCATAAATAACTAATAATACAATATTACTATAGATTAAAAGGAATTTATATCATGTCATGAATATTTGATGGAAATACTATATTAAAACTAAACTACAAAGAAAAGAGAAGATGTGATTTCTTTTATGAAAATTCGGTAGCCTAACAACATCACTTAAATATTCCGAAAATTATTTGATGATAGCGGAAATGATATCTCATCAAATGAACATAAAATGGACAGCAATAGTGATATATAAGAACATACACCAACATAATGAAATAGAAACTAGAATACATAACATAAAGAAAGTCATGACTTAAAAGATGAGGGTGAAAGGTTCCATTAACTTGAAAGGTGACTTCAAAAGCTCGAGGGTTGGGACCTTTGGGGCCTGAGGGAAACTAGGGAGGACTGCTTGGGAGGTAAAAATACCATATTGTCGTTGATGAGGATTTTTTGAATGAAATGAATGAGGGGATGACATGGTATTTATAGGGAGATGTAATATTTAATTAATTTCCAAGGGACACCTCATCAGTGGAAATTTAACAACCCATGGGCTTATCCATGGTGTTGGTCACTTGAAACACCTCATAAAATATCTTCATATTCACACATCAACCAGATTTATTACATCGCCAATGATGTTATTAAACACCATATTCTCAAAACTGTATTTTTACTATTCACCGAAAATAGAACTGTTTCAGAAAAATCAAAAAATATTACCCTAACATATTATCATTCCATGGAATTGTAAAATGAACTCCATTTTAGGAAAATAATTTTATAAATAATTTTAAAGTAATTTTTATATAAAATCTTTATTTATTCAAAAAACAACACTAAAAATATAACATGTTTTTGTAACACTTTGAATAAGTAAACAAGGTCACATAAAATTATTGTATAACCATTAGACAATATAGTAACAATTTATGATTACATTTCAAGAAAATAAATTTCAATTTAAAATTATTAAATTAATTATAAATGTATAAATAACGTATTTATTACATATAAGAATACCAAAAAATATACTATGATCATTTTTCACTTTTAGGATGCACACACTACATTTATACATTCATTTGTGATGTTTCTATTTTTTGGCCGATTTACTATTCATTACCATTCGTTACAATTCATAAGGATATGTTATTATGCATACTTAACAATTCACAAAAAATATGTTGATCTTATTTGACTCCAAATTAAATACTGATTACAACTTTAGAAGACTATTTTTTTGAAAATCATTTCACATTATTAATTATTTAAAGTGTATAAAAATATTTTAAAATACCATTTTTAAAAAAATCATCAATAATATAGAACCTCTATAAATTCATACAACATTTATCCAGACATTTGAAATTCAAAAATTTTACAATAATAAGAAATATGAATTTTATTTATAACAATAAATTAAGAAAAGTATCTCAAGCCTCGTTACACAACCCCTTATAACACCTTCATATGACTGAAGTGTAAGGTGTGCTATGGTGATAGAATCTTGGGGCAGCTCGGACAAAATTTCCCGAGTGGTGATTTCTATCAGATTGAACATCCCCCTTACGCGATTCCATTCAAACTTTACATGTTGAAGCTCAGCTTGGTATTGGTCTACAGTAAATCCAAGTGATGATACCTCCTTACCAGCTTTGACAGATGGGCTTTATACAACCCGAGTCTACTAGATGTGGCCATAGACTATTATTTCTCTATTAATTAACCCATATCACTTGTATTTACAAACCATAATTATAACATTAAGAGTTTAGTTTACAATGGTCATATTGACTAAAGTTTATATTGACCAACATTCATATAACAGTCAAAACCCCACTTGATCATTTTAATTATACTCACTTCATTACATTAAGGATATAGTTTTGAGTATAAAAAAAATAACTCCCAAAAGTATGAAAAAAAATTTATTCAAAATTTTTGGTCGTCACAATCATCCCTCTTTACGAATTTTCATCTGAGAAATTTTAACTCATATGCTCAGAAGAGAAAAGATGTGGGTTCATTTGTCTCATAGACACCTCTGGTTCCCATGTGGATTTTCATATTTTTTTGGTTCCTCCAAAACATCTTAAAAAGGTGGGCAGTCTTGTTGCGTAGAACCATGCCTCTACGATCCAAGATCTCCACCGGGTGCTCCTCATAAGAGAGGTCTTGTTCCAGTTGTACCACCTCTGGATTTAGTACATGTGAAGGGTCATGTATGCATATCCTCATGAGGGATATGTGAAAGACATCATGAGCAAGTGAATTATTAGGAGAAAGTGCAACTCGATAGGCCCCTGATCCTACACGATCAAGGATTCCATAGGGGCCAATGTACCTAAGTATGAGATTCACTTTCATCCCAAACCCCATGAATGTCTTTCTAGGTTAAATTAGAAGAAATAGATTGAAACAAACATCAAAATCCATGACCCTTCGACGGTTACCGACATAGCTCTTTTGCCGACTCTGAGGATCCTTAATGAGTTGCGGGATGGCTTGGACTTTTTCTGTCATCTCTTGCACAGGGTTAGGCCTAAGAAGCATTCACTCTCCAACTTCAGGCCAAAAAGTAGGAGTTAGACATCACGTAACATATAGAGCTTCAAAGGGTTCCATTTTAATGCTCGAGTGAAAGTTCTAGTTGTAAGAGAACTCAACTAAAGGGAGATGTTGATCCCATCCACCCTTAAATTCCATTGAGCATGTTCTCACCATGTCCTTAATTGTTTGAATAGTCCTTTTATATTTTCCATCAGTTTGGGGGTGATAGGTTGTACTGAAATTCAATTCAGTACTCTGAGCATGTTGAAGACTTCACCAGAATTTTGATGTTAACCATGGATCACGATCAGATAGGATATAAAGTGGAACTCTATGCAGCATTACCACTTCCTTCATATAAATCCCAATAGTTAGATCAAGAGAGAAGTCTTCCCTAATTGATATAAAATGGGCAGTCTTGGGGAGATGTACCACAATAACCCATATCACATTGTTTCCTCTGGATGATCTCAGGAGACCAATGATGAAGTCCATAGTGATATTCTCCCACGTCCATGATGGTAGGGGTAGTGGTTCCAATAGAACATTATAAAGTTTTCTCTCTGCCTTCATTTCCTGAAAAACTAGGAACCTTGAAGTGTAGTCATCAATCTCTATAATTATATTATCACACTAATAATGATCATGAAGGTACCTATATATTTTTGTGCTTCCATGATGTATAAATAATGTAGAGCTATGAGCTTCATCCATCAGTTCCTTTTTTATTTCTGGAACAGATGGAATACATATTCGTCTATGAAATTTCATTACACCTTCTTGATCAATATTGAACACAATAAAATTCCCCTCCTTCATAGCCTCAAACATCTTTTGTAACAAATGATCTTCTTTGTGAGCTTTCATGATCATATCTAGTAATAACGGTTGAGAAATCATTTGGGTTACGGTTGATGATGTCCCTTCCCTTATAATTCTTGTGTCCAGCTTTACTAGGTCATTGATCAAAGGATCTATTTGTATACACATCATTGAATGAACAACTGGGTATTTCGTGCATAATGAAAAAAACATTATTTTCACTTTTGGGATGATAATGAATTGAAAAATCATAGTCATTGTGAACTTCAAACCATATATTCTGTCTCATGAACATTTATTTTTGTGTGAAAATATACTTATAACATTGATGGTCATTGTATATTTCACGTTTCTCCCCATAATGATAGTTCCTCTAAATCATCAGAGAAAAAATAATTGCTACCAACTCTAGATCATGCGTATGATAGTTCTAATCAAGAGTCTTAAATTATTTAGATTTATACAAAAGGAATTTTTCATTTTTCATGATGATTCAACCAATCCCTTTCAAAGATGCATCATAGAAAATACAATATCCTTCTCCACTTGGGGGAAGGGTAAACACTAGTGCACTGACCATTCTTTTCATCAGCTCTTGGAAACCATACCCACAATCCTTTTTCCATATTTACGTGACCCCATTTCACTTTAACTTGTTAAATGGATTAGAATTTCAGGAAATTTTTTCCACAATCCTCCTAGAATATCTTGCTAATCCAAGAAAACTATGAATATTAGTTATTTTTGTAGGCTGAGGCCACTCGTATTCAAATTTGGCATTGAAATGTCAACTCTGATTCATTCATTGGTTATAATGTTCCCCAAGAATTCAACATGTTGTAACCAGAAATCACATTTTCTAAACTTCCAAAAAATGCATCTCCTACCATAGTGTTTGCAAGATAACTCTTAGATGATCCCCATACACCTCGCGACTTTTGGAATATATCAAAATATTATCCATAAAAACTACCACAATGTTATAAAGGTACACTTTAATGACTCTATTCATTAAATCCATAAAAATTACAGGTACATTGGTCAATCCAAATGACATAACAAAAAACTGAAAATGTTCATATCTGGATCAGAAGGCTATTTTTGGAATATCCTCTTTCTTCACCCTCAATTGATGACAACCAGATCGAAGATCAATCATTGTTAAGAATTGATCCCCACGAAGTTGGTCAAATAAGTTATAAATTTTTGTAAGAATATATTTTTTCTTTCATGTGATCCCATTCAGTTCTCTGTATTCAACACATAGCCGCATTGATCCATCATTATTCTTCACAAAGAGAACTGGTGCTCCCCAAGGAGACACACTCGGTAATATTAAACCCTTCTCCAAAATACCAGGGAGTTGATTCATTAACTCCTCCAGCTCCACATTTTTTGTCCCATAATGGGTAATTGATATCAAATGGTATCTAGATATGAGTTCAATGGAGAAGAATCCATATCTTTCAGGGGGAGGTTTGGGTAACTCCTCAAGAAATACATCAATGTATTCCTAGATGATGGGACATTTTTTATCCTCAAAATCTCATTTCCTTCTTCTTAACTGATAAACTCCATAAATAATGATATTTTAGGATAATCTAGACAAAGATATGGTTGAGGTATCACTCATAGGAAGATAACTATCGATTTTCCATTCAATTCTACTGATATTTCCTTCTTTATGTATTTGATCTCTGCATTATACCTTCAGACCCAGTCCATCCCTATTATAATTTCGAATTCCAACAAGCGAATGACTAATTGATTTGAAATAATATTGTGCTCAAAATTGTAAATAATAGAGTTTCAAATCACTGATGATTGTTGGCTAATACCACAAATTATGTTGAAAAAAACTCTACTTTTAGAAAATTGGGGATTGATTGTAAAATCATTCAAAATATGGAGGAAATAAAGGAATGCATTGAACCAGAACCCAAAAATGTACTTTCTAGATTTGAGAGAACAACAAGAGTACGTTCGACCACATCATTTGGCATTGCATATTCATCCCTTGTGATTTTGAAATTACGACCACATTCCCTTGGTCGTTGTTGAGGCTGATGGTGATTCCCTTCCACTGCCCTTGGATTTGGACAGTGATTGGAAAAGTGCCAATGTTATCCACACTTATAGAATTGGACATCTGGTTGGGCCTGAACCATCATATATTTGATGTTAGTATTGTAAATTTTTGGCTTCACATCACTAGGACAATTCCATGCAATGTGTTCATCTCTACCACACATTTAGCATTTCCTGCTCCCGAGAAGACAGTTCCTTAAATTCTTATTCCAACATTAATTACATGTGGGATGTGGTAATAACTTTCCTCTCCTTCTCTGATCAGATATCCTCCTAATTCTTGGATCCATTGATCATTTTTTGTCATTGGATTTATGAGACCATTGTGTCTCACCAAACACCATTTCGACTTTCATCGGAGATCACACGATCTCCTCATAGCAATCATAATCTTAGTTGGCTAGATTCTTCCACAAATGAGGTCTTAGTCCGCCGAAAAATCTATCAACAATACCATTTAGTTCCCTGACAAATCTAGAGGTGTAATGTGAAAGCCTTCTGATGTTTATCTCGTAGCTTCCCACTGATTAATTCTATTTCTTCTTCAGCTCGAGAAACTCATTCTCCATTCTTGTTCTCATCGATCGAGGGAAATACTTGTTGAAGAATATCTCTATGAAATCTTCCCACTACATAGCTTCACCTACCACTATTAGACATGTGTTTTTGATCGGTTCCCACCATTGATCAGCTTCCCCCCCAAAGTGATAAATTTCCATAGTAACCTTCTCATGTTCAGAACATCGGAGCATAGAAAATATCTCGCCAATAGAGCTAATCCACCGTTCAATAATCATTTGGTCCATAGATCCACTAAAGAATGGTGGTATTTGTCTCATAATGGATTCAATAGAAATTTTTTCCCTTCATAGTAATATCAGTGTCTCATATTTATTCAATTTATTTCACATAACTTGAGTCAGTTGGTTCATCATTCGCACGAAGCTTTCCATTCCAGCTTCCTTTGGAGGGTCATCTGTGCATGGTCTATTGCCGACACTATTTGCACGGTTCCTCCTATAGACCAAAATATTCTAAAAGATAAAAACCTTCTTGAGAATATTATTTAAAATACAAATATTTTAACTATAAAATATTATATTTCATAAAAATTCATGCATTATACAATTACATTTCTCTATAAATCCTCCATAATTACAAATAAAATGATTATGATTAACAAACATATCCCCCTGGAGTGTCGTAACCCATAGTGCAACTAGGCCCGTTGTCGTGTACCTGGATACCCCGATTCAAGCCCGAAACTCCTTGTCAGAGTTTGCACTCCTAGGTACATCTGTTCCAGAGCCACCTATATATGCTCGTATCCAGACAGCATTGTATAGGCATGATAAACCACTAACTCAATACTCACCAAAATACCAGAAAGTATTCCTAGATTTAAAATTTTCTATAAGGTTCTTCCAAATGTTTCCATAGCCTAAATTTCATAAATAACAAAACTATTATTTGATACCAACTATGGAATCCTACCTTTTATTACATAACTTTGCATGAAATTTTACTAACAGATGTTCTTTAAAGTCGTGTGTAATGGAAATCCAGAACATAAAACACGAAAACAGAAAAAATACTTAAAATCCAGTTATAAGGCTTAATCATAAGTTCTTCTTATTTAAAATTATGTAATCTCATGACCTAGAGACATACATCAGAGGAAAGGGTGAGAAAAAGACCATGTCAAGAATGCATGGCAATCAGTTTACTTTGTGAAATCAATAAGAAAATGATAAAAATACCAAGACATGAGAAATGGATGTAGAGGCATATAATAATAATAAGATGATGAATAATAACATGATTGTGTTTCTAAAATTTTAATTTAGGCATTTGTGAACATATCACCAAGGTCATCCCCAAGGTTTCATAAAAATTACAATGGTTATTCACAAAGGTATCGTGAAACTTGTCATCTTTAGAGATTAAATTATTTAACAAATTAATTTTAGCACTATCAGGGGGAACCCTTATTATGTATTTAATTTCGTATGGTCCACATATATCATAATCAAATAGTTCATAAATAACACATATAGAATAAATGAAATGTGTTTCATTTCAAAATAGCGACGTTTTAAAAGTTCTTAAAAAACATGATCGTTTTGTAATTTCTAGCCCATGGAATGGGAGTGAGTGTTATATGTATGTCAATTCCAGGACCAAAGAGATAAATTTCATGAATTGGTGATTAACCCAAGATATGAAAATATAATTGGGTATTCACATAAATAACAAAAGAAAGTATCTTGATAAAAAAGAGAGTGATTTTGATATGAAATGTCTGCAGCATAATGATTGTATAACATGGTTTTAGAAAACATTAAAAAGAGAGGGGAAAAGAGTCACCAACTCATAAATAACTTGGAATAATTTATTTATAGACAATAAAATGAAATATGATTATCTAATGGATATTTATAGAAAATACATTATGAAAATGAATCTCGAAGGGAAAGAGAAGATAAGATTTATTTTACGAAATTTAGACAGCATAACGATGTCACTTAAAAATTAAGAAAATCAGTTGATGAGAGAAGAAAGGGTCTCTCATCAATTGAACATTAAAATGATAGTATGTATGATATATAATATCTTACACCAATAGAATGAAATAGATACTAGAAGACATAACATAAAGAAAGTCATGACATAAAAGAGGAGGGTGAAAGGTTCTGTTACCTTGAAGAGTGACATCAAAATCTCGACGATTGGGACCATGGGGTCTTGAAGGCACCATGGAAGGTAAAATCACCAGATCATCATTGATGAGGATTTAGGAATGAAATGAATGAGGGAATATGTTGATATTTATAGGGAAATAGAGGGAATATTTAATTAATTTCTAATGGACACCCCATTAGTGATATTTGAAAACGATGGGATTCCCCTTGTATTTTTCCATGGTATTTGACACTTGGGATACATCATAACATATATTACTATTAACCAATCAACCAGATTTATTACATCATGATTACATCATCAATGATGTAATTAAACACTCAAAATTCAAAACTGTATTTTTACTATTCACCAAAAATTCAACTCTTTCAGAAAAATACCAAAAAATTACCCTAAAATAATATAAATTCTTGTAATTCAAAAAAGAACCCCATATTGTGAAAATAATTTTTTAAATATTTTTATTTTAATTTTGAAATTAAATCCTTATTTTTTCAAAAATCAACTCTAAAACAATAAGTTGTTTTGTAACACCTTGAACAAGTAAACAAGGACCCATAAAATTATTTTATAACCATATGAAAATAAAGTACCAAATATGATTACATTTTATATAAATATATTTCCATTTTAAATTATTATGTATATTATAATACTGTAAATAATTTATTTATGACATATAAATATACTAAAGCATATACTATGTTGGTTTTTTCACTTTTATCATGTCCACATCATATTTATACATTCATTGGTGAAGTGTATTTTTTTTCCAATTTAGTATTCATTACTATTCATTACTATTCATAAGGGTATGTTACAATTCATACATTATTATTCACTAAAAATCATGTTGAACTTATTGTACTCTAAATTTGTTACCAATCACAACTGTAGCAGACCATTTTTTGAAAATAATTTTACATTATTTATTTTTTAAATTTTACAAAAATATTTTAAAATACCCTATTTCCAAATTTCATTAATAATATAGAACATCTATAAATACATCCTACATTTATCCGGATATTTGAAATTCACTAATTTTACCATAAGAAGAAATATGATTTTTAATTAAACCAAGAGTTTACAAAATGTATCTACGGTCTCATTACATATACCCTTATAACACATGCATAGGACCTATGTGTAAGTTTTGCTATGGTGATATAATATTGGGATGGCTCGAACCATATTTCCCAAGTGTTGATTTCAATCATCTTGATCTTCTCCCTTAGGAAACTTCGTTCAAGCTTCAAATGTTGAAGATAAACATGGGATTGGTCCATAGAATGGCCAAGAGATGCTACCTCCTTCCAATTCTCTGACAGATGCACTTCGTACGGCCTGAGTCTACTGGATGAGGTCATCGACTCTTCTTTCAGTATTAATTTACTACAATCACTTGTATTTATAAATAACTATTGTAATGTTATGAGTTTATTTTCCAATGGTCCTATTGAACAAAGATCATAAAACAGTCAAAACCCAACTATATCATTTTAATTATACTCACTTCATTACTTTAAGGATATATTTTTGAGTACAAAATAAAATAACACACAAAAGTATGAATCAAAATTTATTCAAAATTTCAAGTCATTACAGATCTTTTTTAGGATCAATCATAACTTATGATTGATTCTTCAAAAGTATTTGACCCTTGTCAATATAGAAAGCAACATAAATCTAGCTTCAAATCTATAAGTTATGTTACCACTTTTAATGCCTTACAATTAGTGCATATAGACTTATTTGGTCCAACACAAACTAGATGTATTGGAGGCAAATACTATGTGTTTTTCTTCATTTATGACTACACTATATTTAATTGGGTCAATTATCTTGCAAAGAAATCTGATGTATTTTCTTATTTAAAATATATGAGATCTCAAGTTAAAAATTAGAAACATCTACCATTGAGAACTATTCATATTGATCATGGTGGAGAATTTGTAAATTTTGACATTGAAACATTTTGTAGAAAGAAAGATATTAATCAACACTTTTCAGCTGCAAGAAATCCTCTAATTTTTTTTTGAAATATGAAATATTATTCATCATGAGATGACTACAACCATGTTGAATGAATATTAAATAGCAAATCATTTTTGGGCTGAAGCTGTATGTAATTCATGTTATACTATAAATCGAGTTTTCATAAATCCTTTTCTTAATAAAACATAATACAAGTTATGGAATTCCACAAAACCAATAGTTTATTATATTAATTTTTATGATTTCAAAGTATTCATCTCCATTACTAAAGATAACTTATATAAATTTGCATCAAAATACATTGAATTAATTTTAATTGGTTACGATACAAACTCTAAGGCATATAGAGTTTTTAATAAAAACACATGTACTATGGAAGAATCAGTACAAGTTTAATTCAATGAAACTGATCATTTTATTTTCAAAAAACAAGAAAATTTTTCTAATATATATTCAAAAACTGATCCCCAACCTTTGATAAATAAATTTTCAGACAAGAAACTTTTTTAGAAAAATACTTCTGAAACTTTTACCCCTGAGGATTTTATACCCTTTGTTGATGAACAGTTTTTCAAAACCCAGGATAATTGTTATTAAGAAATAAACCCAATGAAAATATCATTGTTAATGTTAATCAATGAGTATGAACTAGAAGTTCATTAAGGAATGCAGTTGAACATGTCTCTTTTCCTTCCAAATTTGAACAAAATTCTTCTGTAGAAGACCTGGGTGATGATGATTGGATAAATCCTATGGAAGATGAACTCAATGAATTAGTAAGGAATCTTGTTTGGAAATTGGTTGAAAAACCAAATGAAACATCTATTACTGGAGTAAAATAGATTTTTATAAATAACTTCAATGAAAATTTAATCATTTCTAGAAATAAGGAATGATTATTTTCTAAAGGCTATAATCCACAAGAAGACATAGACTATAAGGAAACCTATGCTCTTGTAGCAAGACTCAATAAAATCTATATGATTTTATCCATTGCAGCATTTTAATATATCAATCATTATCAAATTGATTGTAATTTTCATTTCGTTATTGGTTATGTACATGAGGAAGTCTATGTAGATCAACCCCTGGATTTTAAGATAAAAAACATCCCAATCATCTTTATAAACTTATGAATGCTATATATGGACATAAACAAGAACCTAGAGCTTGGTATGATAGAATTACAATATTGTTTCTTCAAAATAACTATGTTAAGTGAATTGATGATGCATCCCTTTTAATTACGAATTTTATTAATGATGTTTTGATTGTTCAAATTTCTGATGAGAACATCATCTTCAGATCAACTCAGTAATAAATAAATTATTCCTTTGTAAATATTATGAAATCTGATTTTGAGATGAGTATAATTGGTGAGTTAACCATTATTCTTGGTTTTCAAATTTCTCAAAAAAGATAAGTAGTATACATATCTCAAAATAATTATATGAAATAACTTCTTAAAAAATTTCAGTATGAAAACAATAAGAGTATATGTTCTCTTATTATATCCTTTAATACTCTTGATATTGATGAAGCATGGTACATGTTGATCAAACATCTAGTAGAGGAATGATAGGATGTTTACATTACATAACAGCTAGTCAATGTGACCTAATGTTCTCAGTATGCTTATTTGAATGATACCAAAAAAATTTAAATAATCCCATTTAATGGTTGTAAAAATAATTTTTCAGTATTTAAAGGTTACATTAGATTTGGGACTATTTTATTCTTCTACAAATGATATAGAACTCTAAATTTTTTTGGTTGCGGACATTGGTGGTTGTAAAATTGATAGGAATAGTACATCTAGAACTTTTCATTTCATAGGAGTTTCCTTAGATTCTTGGTATTGAAAAAAACCACATTATGTAGCACTTTACACTGGTGAAGCTGAATATGTAGTAGTTGGATGTTGTTGTACTCAAGTGTTGTGGATGAAACTCAAACTCACAGACTATTGTATGAGTTTTACTATAACTAAAATAATATTTGATAACACATTTTCCATTTCTCTAAGTAAAAACCCTACACATCACACTCGTGAAAATCACATAGATATACGACATCATTTTCTTAGAGATCACACACTTAAATGTGCTATTATTCTTCATGTTATCTGATTGAAAGAACACATTGGTAATATTTTTTCAAAACCATTACCTTCTGAATGATTTGAATACATCAAAAAGAATCTATGAATGATCTCTATTAGGTAAGAATTCATATATTAATCTTGTTTAAATCATCTCTTAACATTAAGTTACTTTTTATTTCAGGGGGATCGCATATTCTTTTTGATTTTCTTTATATCACTTTTTATAAAAAATATTATTTCTTTAATAAATTATAATTTTTTTTAAGAATATAGTGTTCATCTTTTTATCTCGAAATTGAAATTCTAGGATTTGAAATTCCCAGAATATATATCTCGAAATTTAGAACTCCCATGTGAATTATTATAATACCTTTAATTCATCAGAGTATTCCAAAAGGTACACTTTCTTATTATTCATATTCTATTTTGTATGATTCAGTTGTTGGTATTTAAATATTTTCAAGACTTGGATTACCTTACTTCAAAAGATCGGAATTCATTTTTTTCTACAATCATCCTCAACTGTTAGATTATATTAGTTTTTTTTTCTGTAGTTTGATTATCTAATTGAAGCTGAAAAGGAATATCTTTGTCTATATAAGGGTTGTCTTGTTTATGTACATTGCACCATCTTCACTGATCTATGTTCGGATGTTCTATTCCCATCAAAGCCAATATTCCAATTTCTCTTTCTCTTTCACTCAGAATGACTCATAAATCCTCAAAAAATATGATATAGATTAGCAAGGAAAATAAGGATTGTGTGATATTTAGGTAAAGACCAGAATGTCCCAAATTCATTGCAATGTATGACTACATTATCTTTAAAGTAATAAGAAATAACCGATGGGAATGTATTTGTGTGTATGAGAAGAAAATTCAGGATCTGGTTTACCTTGACTTGGTTATTTAATTCTATGAATCCATTACATTCTTCCAAAAGGATGGAAAAGATGTGTTCATGTTAATATGTTTTGAAATGGCATCTATAGTACCTTAAAATTAGACAAAAAATTCTCTCAACATACTTAATAAATGAGAGGTTATTTTGTGCTCTCATAGAATTCCCTTGATGGAAGGTTCTTTTGAAAAAGACAAGGCTCTCGATTACCTTTGTCTTAAGTATGTTATGATTCTAAATATTAAAAATCAGACAAAAAAATCATAGGTTGGTTCCATATGGATGCATGGTTTTCCTATTCCAAGGAAAGGTGATAAGGACTCTCTAAAGATATGTGATATCATTATTTTATAATTTCTTGTCAATGTGAGGATGATAAAATTGATCAGGTATATCTTTATCACTATCTAATTAGTAAAATGTACAACCATTAGATCATATAATCTTATGTATCTAGGAACCATCTCCAGTAAAATTGTTATATTCCTTCAAGAGCTAAATATCCCATTCCAATCAGTCTATAAGCCATTCAATATTTTTTTTGCTCATCGATGACACTCTAAGGAGAAAAATGGTTGATTTTTTACTAGAATATAAAAGTTTTGATGAAATGTTATTCTAGAATGAGTTTGATGTTGTGGAATCTTCAAAAAAAGTACAATAGAAAATGAAACATGGAGAATCATGCTTACCAGCACCAATGACTGATGTTCTGGTATTAGCACCTCCTCCTGCAATGAATCCAAAAGTCTCTTCAGATGCAACAGTTTCAAAATAGACGGATATGGAGGCTACAATAAAGTAAGGTTATTATTACATTTTCTTAAACCTTGCTGAAGCAAAGGCCTTAAAAATTATGGATGATTAAAATCTAGAGAATGAAAAGAAGGAGAAGATCTTGAAGGCAAAATCCTCAGAAGCCCAAGTGTGTCAGTATTTACTGAATGTAGTAGAGAACAATTCTTAACAAGTACCGAAACCTCATGATGTTCATGTGAAACCTGTTTCCACTCTGTAAATATAAAAATCCAAGAATGTATTAACATTATGAGAACCTGTTCATGAAAATTAATATCATATCATTGAAGAAGATATTGAATATGTTTTAAGGGAATTGGGAAGATTACATTTGAACTCCTCAGAGTTAAAATTATAATTCCAGTTCTGAAAATCAAGATATTGATGAATAATTTGAAAATGATGATGAAGACATGGAAGTTGAAGAAGAATTTAATGTTATAGTAGAAGTAGAAGATTATGATGAGATTTAACAACAACGTAATGAAGAGGAATAGATACAGGAAGAACAATGACAAGAAGAAACCCCGGAAGAAGAGATTTAAGAGGAAAAATATGAACAAAGAGATCTAAATGTTATCCAAGTATCGGATGAACAATCCATTGTTTGAAATCCGATAAATGGAAATAGTGTTTTGGTTACATCATATGAAAAAGAAACACATCCAATGTCATAAATATTGATAGAGAAACTAGATTCCTAAACTCCAATAGGAGTTGAGAATGGAAAAGTTCATCCGTATTTAGAGTCCTCGTCCTCTGTTGAGTATTACATTGTCAGGTTGTCTCTAAGAATTTTGTTTATCACTATTCATATTCTTTCAAATATTGATTCCCAGAGTCAAATGATGCAGGACACCCTGAATCAAAAGATGGAATCTACCAATATGCTTATGGACATGGAGGTCAAGCATTTACGAGACATCTGTAATATTTTGATTGATTACGTTGATCAGAAGCTGAATTGTAAGAAAGCCTTTAACTGCACCATAACTATCGATGAAAAGATTATACGGTTTATTGAATTCCTAGAATCAACGAAAGGAGCATTCAATACTTGTGAATCTATGTTCTACAAATTCAAGGAATCCATTTATGAGAAAGTTAGGAAAATAAATTCAATTTCAAGGTCTGTAAGCAGTGAGAAGGAAGTCATGGCTGAATTAGTGGAAAAAGTGGCTACTCTAGAAGATTTCCTTAAGAATCAAGATTATATAATCAATTTACCTAAATAAAGGATCATGTCCATAGAAAATAAAAACAAAGATCAAGAGATATTCTTGAAAAAATTTCATGAAGGTCATAAAGAATTGAATAAACTTAATGATCTGATAATGAAAATACAATTTCAGAAGAAGAAGGAGGGATTATTTTTTTTATATTACAATGATTTTTTTGTAATTTAAAATTTATTTCAAAGTATTATTTAAGAAATTTCTTGTATATCTTTATTTTGTTTTCAAATGTATGTTTCATTAACCTTATAGATATATCTTATACTTCTCTATTTATTTTTAAAAATCAAAAAGGGGTAGAATTTATTTGATGGACGATTTTAATGAAGATTCCCAAGAGGGTGAATATATTAAGGGATAGTATGTTATGAAATAATTCCTTAGTAAGGGGGAGTTTCTTTTAATAATAAATGTTTATCTAAGGGGATGATATTTCCTTAAATAAGAAAACATGATGATATAGATCTAGAATAGGATACTTGGGAAACAAAACCTAAGGGGGATTTAGTCATTTTCATCATAAATTTATTTCCAAGAGGGTGATAATTTTTGTCATACATGTTTATCAACAACAATATATTATTCATTAGTAAATTTGTTTATGGCTTCAAAAAATGGGGATATTGTTGATTTGATAAGATTATCTAATGAATTATCTATTTTTTTTGGTTTAATGTTTTGAAAATCAAAATCACTTTTACTAACGTTCTGAATTTTTCATTTCATTTTACTGATAGTTTTGTCATTCTGTTATACTTACAGAATTCACATAACAATTACATACAGAAAAAACATTTAGTTATACTTACTGAATTGTCATTCAGTTATACTTATGAATATGTCATGATGTTTTATGATTCCAATTCCAGCAGAAATGTCATGTTGTTTTGTGTTACTGATTCTAGTACAAATGTCATGCTGTTTTATGATATGGATTCTGGTACCAAGGTCATGTTGTTTTATGATACTGATTCTGGTACAAATGTCATGTTGTTTTATGATACCGATTCTAGTACAAATTTCAAACCATTTATCATGATACTAATTCCAATAAAAATGGGATATGGTCTTATGAACTTGATTATCATTTTCTAAAGAATCCATTTTCGTAATAATATTAGAGTTGTTTAATGTATCATTCTAATATTATCAAAGTCTATTTTTTCATATACATAACATTTATCATCAATTTAACATCGATTCTTATTGATGAAACGACATCGTACAATTTGTTATAGACTAACAATTATCTATTTGACACGTGGCCAGGTCCCTCCGATGTGATAATGAATTAATATCAAACAATAGTGGTGAATTAGATCATGTTTTGGGAACTTAATCATAATGACCACATGCATTCAATTCTCTTAATAATATATTTTCATCGTTAATTAATGGATCCAAAATCATTTAATCCACTTCCATATTTTTTTTTGAAAAATAATTGATATCTATACATATGGTGGATAAGGGTATATTAATGTTATCATAGTTTATATCTCCCAATAATGTATTAAATACTAGAGATCTTCTCATATATGGGATGAAATAGAAACAAATATATTTCAAATCCCTTAGGAACAAATACTAATATTATCATTACTAAATAGATGAATAATAAAATTGTGGCTATATTTAAGAAATACAACCATTCCCATTCATGGGATAACAATATATTTAATAAATTAATAGTAAATATAACAAATACTGAAGAACAACATGATATCGTAATATGCTATCCTCGGGGAAAACAACAACCATAAAAAAATGAAACCATTAAAATTATTTGAATTAGATGCTCACCTATGTAACTTCAACATTAATCTACTCACATCTCAAAAAATAAACAATATATCAATAAATTATATAGAAAAATTTATTTCTAATCATTTTAATTACCTTAAGTCCGTTATTTAACATTAATAATAAGTTATAGTGTAAATATTTGCAGAAGATCCTAAAACATCCACATGTGGAAAGAAGTTACATCATTTAATTATCCCATCATCTATAAAATGGTCAAATATTTAATGGCTGAATAGAACTGGAATTTCATTT
The DNA here is from genome assembly GCA_963277665.1 of Viscum album. Lineage (NCBI taxonomy): Eukaryota > Viridiplantae > Streptophyta > Magnoliopsida > Santalales > Viscaceae > Viscum > Viscum album. The sequence continues at coordinate 821,049,378 of OY728161.1, forward strand.
TCCAACACATCATATTTCTAAAATTTTAATATTACCTACCATATATTATATTCAAATTTCACAATAATTGCCTAATAACCCCAAAATGTTTATAGGAGTTCATCAAAACCTATTCACACTCAGGTTTAATGACTAATACTAAGGCTATTTAAGGATATTTCTTTACCAATCATAAAATAACATTCCTTCCTAGTATAAATTTAACTCATGGAAGATCATCAATTCATTGAATGTTTATTATAACATGTAAATCAATATTAAATGAATAAATATCAAATCATTTTTAATGAGTCTATAAGTTACATTTGGATGTTAAGGCAATGTAATAATATAAAACTATGTCAATTTATTTATAAATAATTACCTTTCACTATTACCATATAATGTTATAATGATATGATTCATAATATTAATAATTAAATATAATAAACGTTCAAAAATTTAAATCTCTTAACATATTAAAAAAAAAAAATTGGTAACTGAAAACCACTCATGCCACTCTTTATATAATATATAATTTGAAAAATAGAGATTCACTATTAAATTCAATAAAGATTTAATAAAAAAATAGATTACATAAATTCAATAGTAACATTTATTCATTTTTTCAATAATAAAATCTAGAAAAATTCATCATCCCTATAAAACATCCATAAAATTGAACGTCATCATATTTGTGGACCATTATGCTTCTTTTGGAAGAATATTTTCATTAACGATTCTAATGAACTAGATTTATATTCATTAAAATATTGTATAACAAATTTTGAAACTAAATAGATAAGGTACACAACATTTTATTCCTAGTATATCGAACACTTCACGATATATCGCCAACAATCACCTCATCTCATAATGTCACTATAGAGCCATATAATTTAATTTGAGGAAATGTTTTAATACTAAGTTATACATAAAACATTGGAAACCTATTTTACTCTAGGAAGAAAATAGATCTAAATATCTCTCTTGATACCTTTATACAAGTAACAGAGGTAAATATCAAACTCTAACCTTATTTTTTAACATTAATGCAGATGTTGTTTGACATAAAATATTCGATGCTCATATTTCCCTAAAACTACATCATTCCAATAAATAAAACATTAAGATTCCTAAAAAACAATAATAAAATTTATTTAATGTAAAGGACTAACATTGTACTAGAGAAACAAAATTTTCTTCATAATTGTATATGATACATCTATAATGTAAATTGACAATTATTGAAAAACAAATCATAGAAAAACTCATCCTTAAATGTCTCATATTATCATTTCCATACATGAAATACATTGATGAGGAATTATATGAAGTAAAATTAATAGATAATGTTTTCAACAATAATTATATATATTATACATTATAAAAATGAGTCCACCACATTATAAATAGGATTAAACTCTTAATATATTGTGAAAACATTTGTTTAACCTAATCTAGCTCAGTCTATAAATCCAATATTTATTATTACCACTTCCATGATTTCATAAATGACAACAAATTATTAAATACATTGATCCCATAAACTTAAAATTTCTAGTAACGAACCATATATCATGAAAATTCAAACATTTATCATATATGATAAAATCACCCACTAATAACAAATCCAAAATGGAGGAAATATGAAATACCGTGAAAATATATCATGGTTGAGTGGTTAAAAGACCTCATTGTGGTAGATATAACACCATAGTCATAATGGGTATGAATTATTTTAAGAGAGGACTTACAACCCCATTTATATCTTTTATTTTAAAATAATAATTTATAAAATAACCAAATCCCTAACATATAGTTATTTACTGACGTATATGATAGAGGACCCACTACCCAATTGACATTGGAATATCATATATAGTGATATAGTATCATCAACATTGTTTCTCTAGGTGAGGGGAATTTCATAACCGACGAACCACTCCCCTATTGGATAAGGAATATCAATCGATGTAGTACTAATTCAATATGTCATTTTTATACCCACTCATGGTTTGTCTCTTAGTGGTACGGTCTATTTGAGCTAAATACTAATAAAAAGGACCCATGTTATAGATCAATAAGAGGTATATGAAAACCTTATTGTATATAAGTAACCCAAAAAATGACATCATCATAAATATTGGCATACCAAACATAATCTAATGTATGAGGTAGTCATACTTCATAAATTGAAGATAAAAAGGGGGTATCCAATACAATTCATATAACAGTTACTGAAGTCTACTATATATTAAATTATCATTCTATGTAAATGAGTAAAATAACTTATTGAAATTGGATTAAAATAATACTAGAAGAGTATCAACTGTGATCAATTGTAGTATAATGGGTTGTATAATGACTCACATTATATAAATAATGTCCATCAAGTACAATTATCCGAAAAGATATTTTGAGGAAGTTTATATAAAAGTCATATTTTAAAAACAACAATAATATAATACTTCTTAATTAAAATATTAATTCACTATCCAATATATTATACCGGAACATAATGAATTACATTATCTATAATACACTATAGATATTAATTTCAGTTGGAATAGTATTTATGTAGTTACATCAAAATTCATTAGTCACCACATCCAATATTTAATTCCTTGATTAGAAACTAAAATAAATCTTGTTAATAATAATTTCCCCGAACATCATAATCCATCCTCAAAATGACTTTAATTATAAACATCATACCTTAGATAAAAAATGTCACTAAAACACTAACATGAATCAATCAGTGGGGTCCTTGACATGGGTATTGGTTAAAATAATTAGCCCCCCAAAATATATCCTCAAATAGATAAAGGTTTGGTGAATAGCCCAAATATGGAATTAAAATATTAAAATTCTATATCCTAATGAAACGATAAAACATTGAAAAATATAAAACAATGATATAATACTAACATTATTGAAATGATATAAAAATAAGTAAAAAATTATATATAAACCACATATATACACAACCAATGATCACCCATTGATGATTAAAAAAATCATAAATGGGAAAAATTGACATAGTGGAACTAGAATGAAACAAACATAATGAATGTAGAATGAAACGTACTCTACACAAACACATGTGGCATATACTATTAATAACTAAAACCATCATCCATCACTAATAACCATATAAACTAATATTTAAACTACTGAGCTATTTTCCAAATTTAATATCATTTGAATAGACTAAACATGTGTACACTAGAAAAAACTACATGGATGAGTGTAAAATATTCATTATGCTACCCCATATAAGTATAAATGAATGAAAAAAAACAAAACAAGAATCCCTTATATGAAAATAAAGATATGGAATATGATGAGGTGAATTTATTACATCACTCTGCGAATAATGAATTAAAAATACACAAAAAGGATACACAAAGACACATATTTTTGACCTCATGATAATTAGTTCCTCAAACTAGGCAATATTAGATGATGGAAAACCTAATCAAATAGAATAAATATTATTGGAAAATAATAGGAAATTTAATGGTCTCAACCATGACCATTGATAATTACAGTTAATTAATGCTAACTGAAAGATTAAATCACTCAGAAAAAAATCTACACAGTGTTAGTAGTGATATAATTATCATGATCCAAACATTTCAAAAAAAAAATTAACTTAGGCACATCAATAAAATTTTGTTAATATATTAGGTCCTTATAACAATATAACCCTTATATAAATATCACTTTTTAGAAACTCATATTGAATAGCTAGTTACATTGTGGGATTTTAAATATCTTCATATGACACCATGGTAATATGGGTATTGACTCCCCATATTGGATACATTCATTAAATATTCTACCCATTCTATAAAACTTTACAGCACCTATGAAATAATTTAGGGCGACCCTCAACTAACCAAAGTATGAATAACATTCAATGGAACCAAAAATTATTGGGGATGGATTCCCACCCTCAAACTTTGGTTACCTACACTATCTCTGTTTTGGAAAAAATTATACCTCGTAATGGAAGTCTTGAATATGGGAGTATGAATCATTTTTCAAGAATTTCATTACAACAAATTATTAAAAAAATACATGTGTTTAGTGAAAATTTTGAAAATTGATTAATATTAGTTGTATTATCACTCTATAATTCATTTTCCATCCCATAATCTTGATTAATTATTGGAAGTCACTTACATTTCCAAACCAAATATTGAATCAAAACCAATACAAAGTGGGAGTCATCAACCAATTATCCCAACCCCTATAACATAGTTTTATTTTTTAATGCAATGAATCGTAAATAATAACTTGTGAATTCATATAAACACACCATTATCAATATCATCTAATACACTCTTGGAATTATATCATCATTTTTTTTAAAAATTCATTAAATTAAATAATAGATGAATCCCTGAAAAAAAAATTAATTTTCAATGGTAACAATTTTTTAGCAACACACTCAATCCCACTGAATACCCATTTCAGAAAACGAATTTGTAACAATGTGGATAAATTTAGTGATGAAAACAATATTAATTCCCAAAATAAATTGTATCATAAATTATTTTATTATAATAAATCATCAATCCTTCTATTTCTACGATATAATATAGAACTGTCTCTATAAAAAACATTCAACTCAATACTCTATTCATCATGGAATTCATTTGATGTCATTTTATATTCTATATGTGAACATCACATTCCACTCATACATTAAATAAGTATATCATAATACATTTATTGGTTCATAAATATACATCATCAATATATCTATATCAATTTCACATATAGCATACTCAATATATTTGAAAAAAAAATCAATCTTGGATAATATATGACTAATGAAATGATAAACTATATAACTAGAATACCCCAAAATTGACGACATTAAAATTTTTCAAATGAATCAAGTCAATGTTTGAAGGATATCTATATATGTAACTCACCAATAAATTGTATTGGGGACTCTAAATATAAATCATATACCTCTATTATAAAAAATTCACTTTCTGTTACCCATCATGTTGTATTCCTTAGGGGTCATCTAATTAAAAAACCCATTTTATTCATTAATTAAAATTTTTTTCATCTGAAAAAAATATTATTACTCATTAATACAATAAAAATTAATCGAAAACAATAATACACAAGGATGAACATTTTGAAAGGATAAATAAAATTCCAACATTGTGTTTTGTTTAACATTTAACTCCATGAAATATATAGTTTTTTATTAAATTTGAATGAATAATAACATTGAGAGTATATTTTTTATAACAAGGTAAATTTAATGTTATTGAACTACAGTAAAAAATCATAAAAAAAATTCTAATGTATTATCTGGCATAACTAATATTATTGAAATAAAATTTATTCTAATTATTATTGTAAATAAAATAGTTTTGTTAAATTCATACATCATTATGACATTTTTTCAACATCATTATGTTTTCATCAGATAATAAAAACACTATATACTCTTAACTGAGTATCATGTATTTATAATTATATTTTGAAAAATGTTAAAACATAAAAAAGTTATTCCAAATAATAAACTCTTAAATCCTATTTAATCACCGTAACTCTAAAACATCCATTAATTCTATGTTATGACATTGATTATCAAAAACAATAATAGTTATTATCCTTGTAGTCTGTTCTAAAAATTTTCCTTCTTTGACTTTTACATAATTTTTTTAATGATTTGAATTGTTTTTTAGTTATTAATTTTTACATTTTTAATGTCCAATTATATTCCCACTAATGTCTTAGAGAATATATTCTCTTTTAAATAGCATGATAATATCTCGTACATATGATATGATATAATTTTTTTTAATTTATATAACTTGTAATATATAATAGATATACTATTCTACCTATATCACAAATTATATATAGTTGTTTTTGGATCATTTTATTGAAGAGAATATTAATAATTAAACTATTTAAAAAAGGTATGACATAAAATCATATATTTTATTTATTAATTAATATAATTTTATTTATCATTGATAAAAAAATTATCCATTACTTATTTAAAAAAATTAATTGAATTGATGGAATGAAAAACAATGGTTAATGAATCCATTATCTCAAAAAATATCTATCAAAATTTTATTTTAAAATAATTTCACTTATCATATATGATATATAAAATAAATTCAATTAATCTATTATTTAGATCAATTTAACCATTATTTAATCAATTTTATTTGAATACATGATATATAAAAAATTTCATTCATAATTTCAATACAAACTACGTAATTGAAAAAAGAAACTACCAAATTATGAAATCATGTATACATAGAAATTATTTAAATTACATTACTTTTTAAATATAAATCTCAAAATAAATTATTTATATTTGATAAATTGATATAAGATATAATCATTCCATTAAGGTTCTCAAACTCATTTGATTATTCCTCATAATTGCATCCTATATTATTATATCTACTCATTCCTAATAAACAAATTAATTTTTGATATCCCAAATTAGATACATGAATAAGAATTATTTCATATTGAAGCATACATTTCATCTTCGAGTATAATCTTTTACCTACATGTAAATAATATATAGACCCATAACATGAATATCATATTCCCCTGTTCATCAATTGTTCGTTTTTTGTAGAATATCATGGTAATATATAATAGTGTTCTTCTTGTTCATGGAATATATCCATTTAATAATAATAAAATAAAATTTCATGTAATTAATAAAGAATATGGAATAAATTACCAAAATATTATGTGATTCTCAAAACAATATATATTCCCAAGTTGAACTGCTCTAAACGTTGTATAGAATATGGGAATTATCAAATAAAATTCTTATTACCTATGAATATTTAAAATGGATTGTACCACTCTAAGACATTATATAATATAATCTTATCCCTTTTATTTGTTTTATCTCAACTATAAGTTTAATAGTGAAACTATTTCTTATGTACGACTTATTTTTATCAAGTGAGTATCAACTTTCAATTTTATTTAAACAATTATTTGAAACATGTTCCCACTAAAAATTATTTCCCAATTTAAACAAATCATAGCCGTTAGTGGGTGAAGATAAATATTTCAGTATAAAAAATTACTCACACTAGTATAAACCTAATTATATCATTATTTAGCTATTCCATTATACAAACTCTTCAAAAATTAACTCTAGGATAGTTGATCTTAAAACTCATTGGAAATCTTTAATATGGTTAATATCAATAGAATTTCCTTTTTTCATAACTATGTGATTTCTATTAAAACAACAACCCAAAGAAAATTGCTTTTGTTGGGCCACAAAAAAATAGATATAGTTCTTCAGTCAGGACATAATTAATATTTGTAATAATATTTTTTTGAGATACTCATAAATTTTACATGGAGTTTCAGATGTTATAAAACCTCAATAGAATTATATAAAACAAATAAATATATTAACTAATGCGAATAATTAATTATAGGAATGATTGTCTTGTTCCTTAACAAAATCAAAAAAATGAAAAACTAACTTAAATAAAGACATATAGGTTTTATTATAGTAGGTTCATATTTATGGATCAAAGTGGACCCCAATACGATGTTCAACCAATAGTGAATAATATATGAAATAAATCAGATAAATTATATGATAAATTTATTATAATAGATTATTTTATAAACCAATACACACTGTTTATATTGAATTAATGGTAATATATTGGGATACAATTGTAACCTTTTGGGGGTCCAATGAGTTGGATAACCACTACGAGGGGATATGTGGGATTATAAGAAAATAAAAGAAACTTTTTAATTTTCACATGAAATTTATGGTGATTTCAGAAGACATGGTCATAAATTTGTTCACCACTAATGGCTTATCCATTCTTTGGTATGGATTTTGTTTTCCTGATTCACCCATATATTGATATAATAATTGTCATTGATTAATTATTCTTTAAATTTAATCCAGAAGATATCATTCCATATCCATGTTAATGTATTAATGTAACTACAAATTTTGATATAGATAACTTCCATTAAAAAATTTATTTTCTCACATTTTTACTTCATTGGTTAATATATTCAATTATTTATGTTGGAATCACATATGACAATCATGGATTATTCACATTGTTGTTTCATGGTTTTATCCTTCATTTATTCTCATTTTTCAATAAAATTTAATTATTATTTAAAAAAATCATAATATAGTGGACTTGTTTGAATTGTGATTTATCCTAGTGTAGGATAAAAATAATTAGGTATATGCTCAATTACAATAGTCGGGTGAATTTTAAGTTTGAAAAAATTCATTTTTAACCTTAATGAAAACAATGTATTACAATGAAAAATAATTTTAATTCACAAGACCTCTTTTTGTTCTATTAAAAAATCATTCTAGGTTCTAGAAATATGGTTTCAGAAATGATTGTCATGGAAATATTACAAGGAAAATAATTTTCTTTAAAATGTATATAATCTTAATTATCAGAGTATAGAAAATTGTAATGAAAGTATAATAAGGTTATAAAAACATAATCGTTCAAAATACAATGGAAATAAACATGAAAAAATGAGTAACATGTAGAAAATAATTTAACCCAAAGAGTATGGTATCCAAAAACCTTGAATAATGTTCTCTTGATTTATACTTTCAAGATAGTCTTTCTTAACCACTCATTGGTAACCCCTAAATATGAATATCATAATCTATTTTATTATTCCCACAAGCCCTCAATAATTATGGTAGTCGGGTCCTCTATCTTCATATCCCAAGAATCCATCACTTGTACATTTAAACAATCTGAGAAGCACTAAGCTCTATGAACGAGATGTTCAGTATGCACAAAGCATGAGGATATCACTCTCAAGAAATCACATTAGCGACATGAAACATATAGATTGATCGACATGTTAAGATTTCATTCAAATGAGCTCTTATTTATAGGCCCTTATACAATGGTCGACTCCCTCCTCCAATGGTCATATTTTTCCTTGAATTTCGTTGGGACCGATACACGTGTCACTCAAAAAATAGTTAGTTAGAAACAGATTGTATGACATCATTTTATAACAAGTGTAACGAAAAGTAATATTACTCAATAAAATATATTTTTTTGTACTTTATGGGAAAATATAATTCAATGTATAACAAAAAAAAATTCAATGTTTATAAGACATTGATATAAAGATTCTATTTTAAAAAGAATTCAGAATCAGAATTCGTTAGATTTTTGAGTTTTAATTCCAATGTATTCTGTATATGAATTCTAATGAATTAGGAGTCCGAATTTTGAGGAATTTGGAGTTTTAATTCTATGTAATTTTGATTCAAAATATCAGATAATTATGTGTCTGAAGTTTCGAGACTTCGGTGTCTTAATATCATAGAATTGGGAGTCTGGATTTCAGAGAATTACGTGTCTGAATTATTGAGAATTTAGAGTCTGAATTTCAAATATTTTAGAGTCTATATTTTAGAGAATTCATAGTCTAAAAATAGAATACACTAAATGAATGTATTTATAATATTCCATGTTTTTAGATGTGAATTTTTTTCCCTTACTAATAAAATGAGTAGTATTTAGAGAGCCTATAAAATGAACAATGAAAACAAATGTATGGATAAAAATTTCCTTATGGAAGATAAATTTTCCTTATGAAATTAATCCATAGGAAAATATATGTTTTCTAATGATAAATTTTTTTTGATTTTCAAAACATAGAGAAATTGAAAAGTTATACGGTAACCATATTTACTTAACATTATCCCCCTTTTTGGAAGGCACTAATATCCTTAAGAAAATAAATATATGGACAAAAAAATTTATTTATGAACATAAAAGAAAAACTTATATCCCTTTATATATAATTCAAAATGAATACGACTAACTCACCCATAGGATTTTAAATCCATATTGATCGTATTATTTACATTCATAAATAGATTTTTCTTTTTCATGCAGAAAGAAATATTCTTTGAAACCCCCAAATAGATAGACTCTCTATTACATAGGGAAATATATTATTTAGATAGTATTATTTTTATAATTACCCCCTATTTTTATTTTCTAAAAGTAATTGTGAGATTGGAAAAAAAAATTGGTACCAAAAATAATTGTACTATAAAACATAACACATGAAAAACAACCAAAATATTTATTATGATTCGAATTTTTTACAAGAATGTTACTACATCAAATGATATGAGTTAAGGAAGAAATCCTCGTAATTTTACATTTGGAATAAGCTTCTTGAAAATGGTCTTCTACTTTTTAAGCTCATTATGATCCTATTAAAAACATTTGAGGAGTTCATCCTAGTATTTATTTTTCTTCTCTAAAACATTGATATTTTATTTTGGAGCCTTACGAATTTCTGCCTAAGAGTTCAAAATTTATTCTTGCCTACTATTATTTTCTTCAAAATAAATTATGATATCTCATTCCCTCTTCATAATCAATGATTCTGAATTAAGTTTCCCTTTCAGATCCACTTCCTTATGTTTCTGTGCAGTTTCTTCATGATTATGCTTCTTGTCAAAACATATAGTATGGTCATTAATCTTGATAACTTCAGTATCAAAATAATTTTTACATTATCTTCAAAGTCAAAAAATATTTGTATCTCTAAAATTGACTACATAGACCACAATGTAATTTCCATACACAACTTCTTGTGTGAATCTTACCCAATATAGTAGGATTTAAAATTGTCCCCAAGCCTGATGGATTTATCCATAAGCATAAAAATACAATCTAATTTCTGATTAATTGAATGTTGAAGCATCTGGTACCCCGAGTCAATACTCAAAAACAGAAAAATTGTATCAACCAATTTCTTCATTTATTGAACGATAAAATCAAGTCCCATTAAACATGATTCCGAATCAAATTCTTTTTTGGGTGGGGATTCTCTCACGCCCTCAACATCCATTCCTTTAGATGATCAAAAAAAATCATTCCTTTCTACAATTTCCTTCTTAGGTGTATCATCTAACACATGTTTTCCTTTATCATCTCAAATAATGATCTCAATAGCCTTTTGGTATTCATGTACATTATCTGATAGTTGAACTATCTTATCTTCCTCAGCATTTTCTTTTTCAGCATCTACCACCAGGTCCTCTGGTTGAACAAAATAATTATTTTGTATCTATTATTTTGATTGTTTTTTTACTTCTTCCATACCTTCATCAACATTCCATGGGGTACAAATTTTAAAGTATTTTTCCTAGGAATTCCAGATTGATAATTTTGAAGAAGGACTCTCCTCTTGATGATATTCTTCTACATTCCATATCATATCATTTGTATCATCATTTCCATATTATTATTCTCATTCCACTTCCTCATACTTCGCAATATCTTCTATTCATCAAGTTATATAATAACCATATTATGTCGCAGAGTCTCCACAGGTACTAGTTCATTGAGAAAAGATTATGGTACCTGAATTTTCTTATAATCATTCCCAGTTTACTTGAGAAGAGATTGAACAATCTCAGCATCAAACATTTATTCTTTTTCATCATTTCCTTTTATTTCTTATAAAATTCCTCAACAGCCTTAATATTTAATTCTTTTTCCTCAAAATGATCCATGATAAATCTAGGCTCTCCTTCATCCTTGTTCATCTTATCCTCTCTCGACATAGCCACAGCTTCATCCGGATAGGTTTTTAACATTGTATATTTTGGAGGTGCTGATTGGTTTTCCGGAACCATAGGAGTTTTTTTCTTTCACTTCTGGTTCGTTCACCATTCTCTTCTTGGTACCCTTTTTGGATGTCTCAACTACTTCTTACTTTTTGGATGTGGCATTGATCTCACTTTCAAACTAGTCAAAATATTCTCCAGATTTTCCATTGAAACTGTCTATCATCCTTTTCAATGTATCATCACTGAGAAACGGGACTTTGAATGATCTTGTATTTGAACTAGAAGCTATTTTGAATGATTGAAGGCAGAAGACAATGATCTTGGATAAGAATTAGGGATACGTAATGTATTGTGATTTTAGGGTTCCATTTTGATATTTTCAATCATCAAACAAGATATACTCCACTATGATTAAATTTCATTGGTTATCCAAAAACCCCAAAACATAAATTTCTCTTTTCATTAAGGATTCATTGTCTCATTTTCTCAAAATAAGAAATCATTGAATCCACAATGTTAAATGTTTGAAGTTAGTAGAGAGATTTTGGATAATTGGAGTTTTCACCCCTTTGAGTCTAAGCGATTCCATTTCTTTTTATTTATCAAACCTTATTTCCTGATTAGGTTGTGTGTGGGTGTAGAAAATGGATTATCGTTATTAGGATATTCCAATGATAATATCTACCTTACTATACAAAATAGAATATGTTTTCACATATCTATTGAAGGAGAATGTATCTATTCCTCCTTCTTTAAAAAAACTTACAGATTCATAGAACATTATAAGCTACCCCAGATTAACAGATCATATCCTTTCAATTTTTCTTTGCATAAGATTTTCAAGCCATTCAACTTGATATACATTGAATTGAGATAATCATATTTTGCAAAGAACATTTGGTCAACTAAAAATTCTATTTACATTTTCCATTCAGAAATTTCCATAGTTGATGAAATTTTATTCTACAGTGATACTTCCAAATACATTGAGAGTTGAGTGGATCAAAAATATAGAACGACGCTTAAAAAGAGAGGCAGAGATTAAGAACTCTAGGCTTGAAAATTAATGTTGGAAAACTATTAGTGGGTATTTATATAGATGTTGAGGTGAAAGTTCATATTCCATGACTGATCAAATGATTGAAATTTTCTCTATTTGATCTGATAGTTGATATGAAAGCTGGAAAAGGATTTTGGATGATTCCGATCTTTTGAGGGTTTTATGATAAAACATTGAATTTAAAGAAGGTGAGTCCCAAAAATTTTCATAAAACGAGAGGAAAATAACTACAAGTAAAATTTGACTATGAAAATTTCTGTAAAGAAACATACCTTCCAGATTTCTAGGAAGATTACCAGTAATGAGGAAATTTTTTCCTCATAAACGTTACATTACTGAATATTTTATTAAAGAAATGAAAATTTTGAAATTGAGAGATTTTAGATTAAGAAAATTTGTGATTAAGAAAAACTATTTTCGATGAAAAAATTTTGACTATGAAAAATTTTAATTAAGAAGAAATTTAATATATGAAAAATATTAACTATGATCAGTTTTAACTATGAAAATTTTTAACAATGCACAAATTTTACTACAATAAATATAAACTAATAAAAATTTCTTCAATAAAAATTTTTACCAACGATTAATTTTAAATATGAAAAATTTAAACTACGAAAAAATTTAACAAAGAAAAATTTAAATTAAAAAAAATTTTAAATATGAAAAATATTAACAACGATATATTTTAACTATGAAGAATATAAACAATGAAGAATATTAACTACAAAAAATATGAAATGTGAAAATTTTAACTACTAAGAAAATTTAATCCCCTTTTGAAAAAAAGTTTCTTAATGTAAAGAGATATATTTTACGATAAAGTTAATGTGGAATATTACCATATAGTTCTCATTACTATATTCTATTTAATATATTCAAATCTATCATATGGTTAATATTTTGTGAAAATATCAGCATTTTGTTCTTGTGTTCTGATAAATTGATGAATGATATCTCCTTTTTGTGTGGGATCCCTACGAAAGTGATGCCTAATATCTTAGTGTTTTCCACGAAATCGATATGCATGGTATTTTCATTGGGAAATAGAACTATTGTTATCAAACAATATCTTTGTTTTTGTAAAACTCATGCCATAGTATGTGAGTGTGTGTGTCATCCACATCACTCGAGCACAACAACTCCCAACTACTACATAATAAGTTTCAACATTGGAATGTGTTGCTGAGTGTTTTCTTTTTTGCATGACCAATAAACTAATTAATCTACTAAAAAATGACATGTTCTAGATGTTCATTTCTTATCCATTCTACACCCACCAAATTCATCATCTGAACAACATTTTAAAACAATATCATTTTAAGAAGAATAAAAGAGTCTTGAATCCAATGTTCCCTTTAAATAGTGAAAAAATATTATTACTACTTTTAAATGAGATTCCTTAGGTTTGGATTGATATAATGCATATAGGAATAACTAAATCATTAAATATTGACGACTAGCTATCATCTATAGTAAACTTTATAACAATCCTTTGAATGATGTTGGATTTACTGGTTTCCCAGTTTCATCAAGACCATGCTAATTTGATGAATCGATTGGAGTACTTATACTTTTATTTTTGTCATATCAATAATTTTATGAAGATATTTAAAATACTTATGTTGATAAATATGAGTTTCTTTTTGGTTTTTGATAAATTTGAAAACCAAGGAAAATTGTTAAATCACCCATCTTAATCATTTCAAATTCATATTTCATTACATTCCCAAATGATTCTACTAAAAATTGGTGAGTTTAACCAAATATAATTTCATCAACATAAATTTCAATACTATTGTTGTTAACCTACTGAAAAATATGTATAAAAAAGTAAAATAAGTAAAATTCACCATACCTCTTTGTGTTCTTTTAAACAATCATTCTAGGTTATAGAAATGAAACATAAGGAAATTTTACTAGGAAAACATTATACCTTAAAGCATATAAAATCTAACTCATCAGAGTATATAAAAGAGAAATGAAAGTATAAGAAGGTTATAAATTCTTCCATTATCAAAATACAAGGAGAATAAACATGAAACATAACAATTAACAATTAGAAAAATATTTAACACAATGAGTAGTGTATTTAATAACAATGGATAAGGTCCCCTAATTTATAATATCTAGAAAGTATATCTTACCGAAACTAGGGACATGCCTCGTTAAGAGTATCATAATATATCTTTCTTTCCCCGAAGCCCTAGATCATTAAGGTAGTCTACACCTCTTCCTTCCTATCATCGAAATCCCTGGATTTTACTCAGCAACAATCAATGTTGCACAATGAAATATGAATAAGATGTTCCGTATGAAAAAATCATGATAGTCTCTAACTCTATAGAAATCAGATTAGTATCAAGAAATATCTAGTTTGATCGACATTTTGGGAGCTCCGTCAAATGATATTTTATTTATAGTAACTTCTCCAAAAGTCAGCTCCCTCCCCCAAATGTCATATTTTTCATTAAATCTGGGATGGACCTTTGCACGTGTCTCATAAAGAATGGTTAGTTAGAAACAAATTGTACGAAATAATTTTATAACATGTGTATGGAAAAATAATTGTACTTAATGAAATCTATTTTTTGGAATTTAATGAAAAATAGAATTCATATTCTAACCAAAAAAACATTCAATAACTTAAAACATGGATATTTCAATTATATTTTACAATGAAATCAAGATTTTAATTCTATATATTTCAGAGTTTGAATTCCAACGAATTTGAAATCTAATTTATGATGAATTTAGAGTTTGAATTCTAAGGAATTCAGAGTATGAATTTCAAGGAATTCATAGTCATAATTTTGAAGGATTTGGAGTCAAAATTTAAGCGAATTGATAGTGTAAATTTTTGAGAATTCGAAGTATAAATTTCAGAGAACATGGGGTCTGAATATCAGAGAATTCAGAGTCAAAATGTCAGTGAATTCAGAATTTGAATTTCAAAAAATTTGGAATCTGAATTTTAGAGACTTTTGAGTCAGAAAACACAATATTCTATACCTAATTGTTTATATGATTCCAAGGGTTTAGATTTGAAACCAATTTTTTTCCTTAGTAATAAAATAAGTTGAATTTATAGAGACTAAAAAATAAAAAATGAAAACATATAAAGGGATGAAATTATCCTTAGATAAGGGAACTTTTAGTTATAAAAATAATCCTGAGGAAAAATATAATTTCCCTTAAGATTAAGTGTTTGTGATTTTCAAAACATTGTGAAATGGAAAATTCATAAGGAAACCATATTGACTCAAAACCAAGATCCATGTTTTTCCAGATTTTATTTAATGAAAATGAAGTAATGGTCTATGAATACATCATCAATCAAGGGATATATTAATTGATGGTCTTTAGGAACATCAATTTTGGAATGGGGGATGCACAAGTGTCCAAGGATACCACATGATTGGTTTATCTAATTATAGGATATAGAAATATAGTTACTAAAATGATATTTCACTCTCTTAATAAGGTTGGATGGTGTCCTATAAGAATACCAAATGAGATGGATATAACGGTAGAGTTAATGAGGGAAGATATATTACTGAAATTTTCATAAAAATTTGCAGTTAGGTTATAGTAACACATTCTAAAAAAATACAAATCAACATATATTAAGGTCTTCAAACTGAGTAATATATCCCACAGTAATGTAGTTGAGCCACATTCCATGTAACATAAAATGACCAAATTGTTCTCATTGAAAGTCCATAACTTGGGAACTTAGGTAACCTAATTGCCCTTTATAATAGGATACACCCCATATTCTATCGGAATAACATGTATATGGTAGTGAGGTATATTATGATCATTGTGACCACAGAAAATATTTCTGTTATTCCATTCCACATTATTTGAATATATATATTTTATCACCATGTTGAGTATAAGCGAAAGATCAGGACATACACTTGAGGTCACACACTATATAACACTTAGACACACTGTTTACATTCCTTATTCTTTGAATAGAACCTATAAAAATATCCCATTTTTGGTTTACACATTGGGAATTATGAATAGTTAATATTAATATTCATAAGTGATCAGTGGATTTAATGACAAGATCAAAACTCCCCCCATGATAGGACATTTCCAATTTTCTAGTTGTAAAACTACAACAATTATTCAATGTAGATTGAATTTTATTTTTTCTAGAAAAAAAAATTAATAGGTATACGTGATCCAGGGTCCATGAGTGGATTATGAATACCCTTAGGCGAAGAAGATCATTCTAAATATTTGTTCTAAAGACATTAGAAATTTCACGATGATAATTTGTGTCAATTTGTGATTTTCTCCGAAAAAATTTATGATAACCACATCTCAATTGGTTCACAGCCTGAATGAATATATCCATTCTCAAGTGGTATAATGGTTTTGTTTTTTATGAATTTAAGTTATATTATTAATTTTCTAAAATTCTTTTAGAATATGGGACCCCCTATAAGATAAAACCATCATTAAATCCTTATCCACTTGGTATCCACCTCTACAAGAGGGTGGACAACCCTTATTTATTCAATATATCACCTATCATTAATGGTGATCAAGACCATGAGGAATGTCTATATTACCAAAACTAGTTAATCCAACCTTCCACATGCTCTTCAAGGCCAAAATTACTAGTTCAAATTTCTAATCACCATGGAAAAGCTCATGATCCATGATATAATAAATAACCAATTGTGAATTTTTTATCCCAATGTAAACCATAAGGATCCATTAATGAAATAATATAACAAAACCATCATAATGTGCATGAATTAATATAAAAACCAAACTACAGTAAAATATAAATTACTAAAATTAGATACCATGAACAATATTAAATGATCATAGAAAATATGATTTAAAAAGGACATAAACATGATATCTGAATTCAAAATCATAGACCAAAAAATCAGGATCAATAATAAAACAAACAATATATATACAAGAGAACAATTGAAAACAGATAATATTCCTTCAATTATAATCCTATGAGACCGTATTTTCCCCCACAAATACAATAATATAAAATTTTAATAATAAACAGCCTCCAGAATGCATGGTAATGACATCATTAATTGTTTTTAATAAAATAATGTATTCTCATGATCAAAATATTGATAATGACATGAAAAAAATTCCTAATATAATAACACTTTGAATATATTTATTTATTTTAATAGTGAAACCAATAAATTTTATTGAGAACTCATTTTTAAAATAATTATCACATTTAATGCATGGTAACTAATTTAATGTAATGCCCCGACCCCAGAAACCTAGATATGGTGTATTAATTTAATACATTGGCATCATTACTAGTAATCAAGTCCCAATGGACCAATAATGTTAGTAGTCTTAGAAAATATATTACATACATGAAAAATACATTACACATTAAAACATAAAAAAAACCTATATAATCTATTGAGAATGGAATTATTCCCCTAGCTCAACCCCTCATGACAAACATTATACACATCTTGGAATCCTAGGAAAGAAAACATAAGAATGGGGTGATCTCAGATGCTCAATAAAGATAAATAATTTAGCGGTTGATATAAACTTTTAAGGATTGATGTGTAATATAAACAAAATCATTTTAATCATAATATTGAACATAATATGAAGATAATATATCAATCACTTCTATATAAACATTCACATGGATATTCTTCTAGTCTAATAATCACATGTAATAAATAATTTCATAATGGGGGAATGCCTAACATCAGACATCATTACCACACATTCATGGCCTCACGCAAAGACTAAAAATAAAAAAAAATTAAAGGATTTAATCCAGGACACTAGTTTGTCTTATGAGACCTACTGATGCATCGAGGACCTATAGTGGGCTCCACTTATCACATACTATATCCACTTTATTCCTCATATGAAATTGTTGAAACATAACATAAAAATTCTTATTAAAACTAGCATAGGAAATTTCAAATAAATTAGCCCTAAACAATGAATTGTATACAAATAGCACATCCTTTTTCAAACATATAATAACTCATTCAATACAAAATTAAAAATTTTATTATAAAAAATAAATCTCAATCAAAAATAATATCAAGTAAATGATGATGATATATTTGAAAATTATCACTAAAACTTCTTAAGAGAATACCCCATTTTCATGAAATCATTTAAAAATAGCAAAATTTTTAAAGGATGAAACTAATATGATATTTTTGAATCTATGTGCCCCATACCAAATTTAAATTTGTTAATGGAAATAACATTTTAATAAATTCGTCTCCATATAAATATATCCTTAAAACCATTTTGAAAATAGGGACATTATGGAAAAAGATTTATAAGAATAAATATTTAAAACATTTAAAATGATGTTTTAGGTAATGAGTAACTTAAAATAATAATTTTGAAAATTTAATTTCTAAAATATGCACCAGGATTATAAATATTGTTCAGAAAATACTTACACATAAAAAATCTCGGATAATATTGAGATTGAGGAAATAACCCTTACCATGCACATTCCATTAATCGAGGGCATGTTTAACCTACTATATAATGACCATAGAATGATATTAAACTATAACATACCCAAAATAATTTTTATTATATCATAAATTATTCATTTATAACTTTATACTACCCATTTAATACTGATTTCCATGTTAAATTAACATTTTGGGAAATAATCTCTTTCTGTATAGTATGTGTTTTAAGTTGTAATTCTTGATCGTATTAATCAGATCATGATTTAAATACTTAAAAAATATAAAACATGATTTATATATCATATATATTTAGAATATAAATTTGTTTAATTGATAGATATGTGAAACGTAAAACACCATTTATGGAGACAGTATGTCATATGTACGCATAATCGATGTTTCAGTTTTCATATCGTATTGAACGTAAGTGAGTGAATAATATATGTGTAAGAAAATACAGATATATATATATCTAGTAGAATTATTATTTCTTATATTACATTCCTATTTATAATATATATTTTTATAATCATTGTTGAATGGTGAACGTGGAAAAGAATCGTATTGTGTCGTGGAGACGGTATGTCTTACAAACACACGAGACACGATATAATTTCTTTAATGATTAAAAGTTGCTGAATTGGAGGGTATAATAATTGTACAATTAAATTTTAATGTTAATTTCATAATTTATACCCATATCACACATCATTTTATTAATCTAAATATCATTGTGTGGAATAACAAATTTCACCATGACGTGGAGAGAGCAAGTTGTATGTACGCATGCATGGTGACATTATCAAACATAGGATAGATAGAATAATGAGAATGGTTGTATCATATTTATAATAACATAACATTATATAGAATTTAATTGAGTTAGTATTTTTATATGAAATTACTATGAAATATAATGTTGTAGAAGACATGAACTTTGAAAGAGGTGACAAAATAATTTCACCTTCTTTGGGTTTCTTGTTTTGATTTGAACAAAAGGGATCCTTGAGTTGGAATTATACTCAAGGGAAGGCCTCTAGGATTAGGTTAGTAATGTTTTGAGGATTATTTTTCATGGTTTGGCCACGCCTAAAGGCATTGGAGGGGCGATTTTGAGAGAAGGGGATGTACCCTTTATAAAAGAGGTGTGGGCCACTTTAGGAAATGTTTGAAATATTATTTTATTATAAAATCATTTTGGATTTCTAATTTCTATAAATTTATTTATTTCAATGTTTTGGAGGGTATGGATCGAAAAAAACTCAAAACATTTGTTGTAGAAAAGTTTAGGTCACCATATTAACCCTATCGTTTAGATTTTACTCTTAGTTATATAATTAAAATTTTACTATGTCCTATGGTATTATTATAAAAAATGGTAAATAAACATACTATAAAAAGTCAAACTAACCCCAAGTGATTCATTATGGATATATATACCATTCTCTATGTACTTTGGTCAAACAATTTATTTTTAGAAATATTATATCAATTAATAATATAGTATTTGTTTTAAAAACTCATTTATGTCAATTTTGACACTATTTGGTATTTAATTTTGTTAAATTCATAACAACATTATCACATCTATTAATATTTATTTAATCAATAATAAAATGTCATATTATACTTAAAAATTCGTGAATGGAATAAAAAGTCTCAATATACAGATATATTTATATTTATAACATCAAATATTTAAATCATTCATTGATAAAGTAATTACTACATCATCATTGTGTCAAAAATATATTTAATTATTTAATATAGAAATTTTATAAATAAAGTAACATTATGTAGGAAATATTTTTATCTTTATAATGAATATTTATAGTCTTATTTACCCTATGTATAAACCAATATTAAAAACGGTTATGTTATTAAACATTGAATTAAACAGTTTTAACTATTTTTAAATTAAAATAATAATAAATGTCCTAATCTAATCCATGTGGACCAAAAGATCTAATATTATTTTTATGGTCAGTTTCGGTTGAGATAAACTTATCCAATAGAATTCAGACATGTTTTAGGGAAATTAAAATATCATTTTTACATTAAATTACCCTATTTACATTTAATCGTGGTTAATAAAAGTCAAAAGTTACTTTTTAACAAAAATTTATTTTAATCTCATGGAACAAAATTGTACTTAATGATGTCAACTGTGTCTCTCAGATTGTGGAAATTCAATTTACAGATGCCATAAAATTTGGTTTTATGCAAATTTAGAAATGTGCCTAGAAGCTGGGTAAAAGATGTTAAAATTTTCAATAAAATTTTATACATACAATTTTATTACAAAATGACTCCAATTAATTACATTTAAATTCTATAGGTATTATATATCTATTTGAATTAAAATAAATTAAAATAAAATAACTAATTATTTAAAAAAAATTGGTTTTAAACAACAATGTAGTGTTTTTCATTATTCTTCAATAATTGAATGTTTTATGAAAAATACCAAAAAATCACCCTTATCTAATTTTTATATTGAGAATTCAAAAATGAATTCTATTTTACCAAATAAAAAATATAGAAGATTCAATAATTAATTTAAAATGAATTCCCGTTTGAAAAAAGGGGGTTTTAAAAAGTAAAAACTATCAGAAGATTGGCTTGTGTTTATATCAAATTTAAATGTAAAATTACTTATAATGACCAAAAATATATTATATGGTAAAAAATATATAATTATACACACAACCCATTAAAATGCATAATTTAACACTATAAATTTCTTCTATTAGAAAAGTTTTTTTCAATTATAATTTTGTATATTTCAATATTCATCATAATATAAAAGTTATTAGAAAAGTACCAAAAAATTATCCAAACTAAATTCATATGTATTTATTCGAAACAATAATTTTATTTCATTTAATTTAATATATAAAAACGTCAAATATTGGTTTTAAAATAGGTTCTCCATTAAATCGTGGTAAAATTTCATTTTTTAACAAATACATATTTTATATAAATAAATGTATTTGTCCTTATATTAAGTCTATAAAACATATAATATGGATTCTAAAATTATATGGAGTATAAAAAATTGAAAATTCAGTTAATACCATTCATAAAAAATTTTGAACAGCTAGTTTGGTAATTCGTGGTGCGCTCGAACTCGTTGTTGTGTGTAGAACTAGTTAATTAATTACATTGAAGAGATAATGTACTATGGAATCTTGGGATGTTACATTCTACCCACCTTTAATAAATTGCATCCTCACAATTTAAAATTGTTCATCAAAATAGAATGATAAAAAAAGAAAAAATGCCTTTGTAGAAAATCCACATCAGAAATTGGTTTAATAAAATTTAATCTTAATAAGAGGGAAAGAGAAATGAAAAATTACCCACTATATTATGATTTTAATTATAAGAACATTTGTGTAAATTAGAAACACATAATTACAGGAATACAGTAAAGACTTATTTTGGGTGATTGAGGTCATCAATCACAAACAAGTGTAAAATTTTGGGCAATAAATCCATCAATCTATGACGATATCAAATATCATCGATTCAAAAAAACAAAGTAATTAGAATAATTTTCTTTTTAATATCCCTTCCATAATGTATAAGACCTAATTTATTCATAAAATAATAGGAAGAAAATTTACCTGATTAGTAGAGTTTCACTCTTCAACTAATCCCTCCAAAAAACTCATCTTTCATTCCAAAAGATAATAGAATTCAAATATATTCAATTTATCCTAATCTGATAGGGTTCCATAAATAATGAATTAATAATTCATTTGTCAAAATGTTTAAAAAATCTACATTATATAAACCAGGACATCACGTTGGCCAGTGGTAGATGATGTGCCATTGTCATCCTTCGGTTGTGGGTTCAAGTGTCACAGCCATGCAGAACATGACATGATGTCGCCCGACATCCAGGTTGTATTTTTTATAACAATCCATAAATAATCTTTAGAAATGATTTAACCTTTAAAATAGAATCCAATTTCAAAAATAATTCATTCCAACCTTCATACATATCCAATATACTTCTGTCCAAACTCACAGTCCAAAATTTATAAGTAAGGTAAACATAATGAAGATATTTATTCCATGTAATTACATGTAAATACCTTTATCATTTATTCTTTTAATACATGGTAACACCTTGAATTATCATAAAACCTTATTGATTACATTCATGCTCTCTTATTCCATATATAATTCTAGATATACTCAATATATCCACAACTTTTGTAAACTCCAACAATAATGAAATAAAAAAATAATTATTTAGTTTCAATATACTCAAGAGTATTGAATATAATTTATCCAAATTAATCATATCTTATTCCAAAAATCACTACCTTAGTATCAGAACCGTATTATGGTTTATCTTTCCATCAACCATGTATTTTCTAAATTGTTAACGTTTTGTTGAGTCACTTTTCATAGAACCATATAATTTCAGATCCTCAATGAAATAGTACAGAAATACAATCCTTCTTTATTTCCATAATCCATATAACTAGAACATCGTTGATATAACAATAAAATAAATCTTTAATAACAATATAAGTACACTTGATATCCATAATTATCTTCGGTAGTATCATAACAGGATTATTATCTATTAGGATTTTTTGGGGCATACTATGATGATTTGTACATTGATTTGTATAGTGTCCCAACTCCATGTAGATGAAGAATTGTACATTTGAAACTTTTGTTCTTACCCATTCAATAACATACTTGTTTCCCTTTTTCTCCAAACTTATAAAAAACTCTCATTCACTTCATGCATTTACCAAGTGATTCTTTCCATAGTTATCACATATGTGAAAATACTTCATTCCCCTCTTCTAGTTATCCATATTTATCTTTACCATCCTGTTATTCTCTTGCTTCCTTTGAAATCCATAAGGCACAGAGAATTTTTATTTTATATTATTAACACAAGATACTACTGATTCATATGAAGAAAATATATGGGCAACTATTTCCATTATAAATATTGTGTTAATACCCCGAATGATATGATCCCTTTTACTCTTTAGATCATG
Organism: Viscum album; assembly: GCA_963277665.1. Classification (NCBI taxonomy): domain Eukaryota; kingdom Viridiplantae; phylum Streptophyta; class Magnoliopsida; order Santalales; family Viscaceae; genus Viscum; species Viscum album. Next base: position 821,073,582 of record OY728161.1, read on the forward strand.
CGTATTGCTGGAGTTCTCATTCCTTCAACTGGCCACCATTTCTAAAAAATAGTATAAACATGGTTAATTTATGAATTTCAATGAATAATTCCAAACTAGTAAAATTTCTAATGTAAATTGAAATGATTATTCATAATATCTTTAATCGCAAAAAAATATTTTTTTGGAAGTATTTACTCATAAATCCATAATAATGGCCTGTAAAGAAAAATGTGAATTATCCTAAGAAAATCTCTCATGAGTATCGTAACCAAGAGTGCTGAAATGTCCATTGTCGGGTACCAAGATATCATGGGTCATGCCTGAATATTCTTGTCTATGTATTCACTGCTAGGTAAATCTATTCCAGAGCAGCCTCTACCAACTCATATCTAGAGAGTGATGTATTTCATAGAAAACACACAAAATATCTACATTTCCAAAATTCTAGGAATTTATTCTATATTATTCCTCAAAGTCAATATTAGGGTAATTTTCTATAATTAGTGTTTTTCTAAATCTGGTTTACTTAGTTTGTTTTAAAATTTCTCTTATACAAGATGTAATGACCTGACCACAGAAGCCCATAGTCGGGGCATTATTTTAAATCGTTTGAATGATTCTAATGAATCAAGTCCCAGAGGGGTCATCATTTTAGTAGACCTGTAAAATAGATTACATGCATGAACATTACATTACACATTCAAAGATAAAACACAACATAAATAATCCATTTAGAACGCCCATATTCCCCTAGTTTAACCCTATAGGTTAAACATAATACACATCGTGGAATCCTGGGAAAATAAAACATAAGTAAAGGGTGATATCGGATGCTCAGTTAGGGTATATAATTTAGTAATAAATCTATATACATTAAAGGAATGATGTGTAACAAAAATCGCAGCATTTTAAATGTAAACATGAACACAATATGGAGAAAACAAATTAAACATTACCATATAAAAATTCGCATGGAAATTCTACTAGTCGAATAATCAGATGAAATGATTAATTTCAAAATGAGGGAATACCTAATGCCAGAAATCATTACCACATAGTCAAGGCCTCGTTCCATGACTACAAATAAAAAAAATTAAAGGCCTTCTTCCAAGACACTAGTTTGTCTTATGAGACCTAACGATGCATCTAGGAGATATAGCGGGTTCCACCCGCCACTTACTATGTCCATTGCATTCATCCTATAAAATTGTCGAAACATAATGTAAACATTTTATTAAAACTAGCATACGAAATTTCAATAATTTATCCATAAAACATTAAATGTATAAAAATGGAACATCCACAAAAAAACACACCATAACTCATTCAATACAATATAGAAAATTGTATTATAATAAATCTACTTGAATTAAGAATAATATCTTGTAAAGGATGATGAAATAGATGAAAATGATTAGTAAAACTCTTTGATTGAAATACCCATTTTTCATGAAATCATATAGAAGACACATAATTTATAACGGAAGAAATTTAAGTGAATTTTTTTAATAAAATTTCCCCAAGGCAACGCGAATTATATGATATCAAACCTCTATTGGGAACTAGCCTATGCCAAAGGGTTGTCCACCTTGGGCCTCACTAGGGACGTGCGGCGCACATGTGGGGACACCACCCTAATTCCTCATTACCCAACAACTCGTTTATTCCTGCAGGGCATGGATGAGTTGGTTAAAGGATTTGGTGTCAATACCCAGAGATTCTGGGTTGGATTCCTCACATAACATCACACACTATATTCTAAAAAACCTCTCATGGGCCCCTCTACCCTCTTAGGAACTGACCTAAGCCCAAGGATTGGCCACCTCTGGCCACACTGGGGACGTATAACATGTAGGTGGGTAGGCCACCCCAATACCTCATTACCCAAGAACACATTTTTTTGTTGCTTAGGGGCACAAGTGAGTTGGTTATAGGCAGCGGTGTCTTGACCCAGAGGTTCCGGGTTAGAGTCCTCGAAAGGAAACACACACTATATGCTATCAATCCCCTCGGGGGGCCCTCTACCCCGTTGGGAACTGGAATGATCCCAAGGTTTTGCCACCTTGGGCCTCACTAAGGACATATGATATGTAGGTGGGGAGGCCACCCCAATACCTCATTACCCAACAACACATTTAGCAAACGCGCCCGTACCAAAGTGGTAAAGGCTCATGATTGGCATTCAAAAGACCCAGGATCAAATCTGGGTTGGAAAAATACTATGGGGTTCTGTAGCATTACTATAGTAGTAATGCAATAGCGGCGAAACTATAGCAGTGACGACACTATAGCAGTGGCAGCACTGTAGTAGGTACTGTAGTGGTGGAGTTACTATAGCATTAATGTTCCCCGAGAGGTGCATTGGGCCCTAAAATGGGATTTCATGCCTTATATTCAGGCCACTTTGGCTTGGGCCTTCGGGTTAGGTAATGTGTCTCCCTCTACCCACTCTAAAGATGTATTTTCTTTAAATAATAAATTGAGGCTTCGACCCCATGCTTTAAAAAAAAATCCTCACAATGATTTTGAAAACATAAACATTAATGAGAAATATCTATAAGAAAAAAAATTAAAACATTTAATGTGATGTTTTATTTAATGACTACCTTAAAAGAATAATTTTGAAAAATTATTTTATAAAATAAGGACATGGATAATAAATATTTCCTAGAAAATACTTACACTTATAAAATCTCGGATAATAATGAGATCGAGGAATTTACCCTTACCGCCTACATTTCTCTTGTCTAGGGTATGTGTAACCTCCTAAATAATGACCATAGTCTGTAATGAAATTATACTAGAACCATATTAATATTTTTTATATCATAAATTATTCATTTATTACTTTATATTACCCATTTAATAATGATTTTCATTTTAAATTAACATTTCAGGTAATAATCGCTTTCGTTATCATACGTGTTTTAACTTATTACTCGTGGTCGTTTTATTTAGATAATGATTAAAATATATCCAGAATATAAAATATTATTTATATATAATATATATTTAGAATAAAAATATGTATAATAGATAGATATATGAAGTGGAAAATGCTGTCTATGGAGACGGTATGCCATACACATGCATAAACATTATTTCTGTGTTAATATCATATTGAACAGAAGTAAGTGAATAAGATATATGTTTGTAGATACATATATATTTATATCTAGTAGCATTATTATGTAACATATTTCAAACATATTAATAATATATATTTTTATAATAATTTTCGAGAGGTGAATGTGGAAATGAATCACATCGCGTCATAGAGACAGAGTAAGTTGTACGTACTCACGAGCGACAATATCATTTCCGTAATGATTAAAAGATGTAGAATTGGATGGTATAGTAATTTTTCATAGAAATTGAGATATTATTTTCATTATTTATTCACATATTACTCATCATTATATCCATCCAAATATAATAGTGTTGAATAACAAATTACACCACCACGTGGAGACGATAAACCGTACGTGTGCATCCTTTGTGACATTATCATTCATTTGATGGATAGAACAATGAGTATCATTATACCATATTTATAATAACATCACAGTATGTATAAGGTACTAGAGTTATTCTTTTTTTGTTGAAATAACATAAAAAGGGAATGTGGAAGAAGAAAATATCTTTTAAAGAGGTGATAAAATAATTACCAATACTTAGGGTGTTTCCTTTTTATTAGAACAATATATCTCTTTAGGTTGGCATTATTCTCAATAAAAGTACACTATCATTAAGTGAGGGATTTTTGGAGGAGATTTCGGATGGGTTTGGCTGATCCATAAGGACTTTGAGGTGTAAATTTTAGAGAAGGGGAAGTAAAGTTTTCTATGAGAGGTGACAATCACTTTATGAAATGTTTGAAATATTCTATTATTGAAAAATCATTTTCAGTCTCTAATAACTCAAAATTGATTTATTCCAAGGATTATGTGGGTATGGTTTGAAAAAATCTCATCCAATATGTTTTAGACAAGTTTAGGTCACCATATTAACCCAATCATTTATATTTAACTCTTAGTTAAATTGTTTAATTTTTACTGGGTCCTCTTGTATTATTATAGTAAATGGTTATTAAACATTCTATAAAATGTAAATAGAACACCAAGTGGTTCATTATGTATATATATAACCTTATCTATGTACATTGGCTGAACCATATATTTTCAGAAATTTTATATCAAGTAATAATATAGTATTTGTTTTAAAAACCCATTTATGTGAATTTTGACACAATTTGGTATTTTGTTCTTGTTAAAGTCCAAAAAAAATTATCTATTACAAATATTATTTTTTTAATCATCCATAAAATATCATATTAACCAGGAAAATTTGTGGATGGCATAAAAATCATCAGTTTACATTTTTTTTATATTTATTATATCAATTATTTTAATCTTTTATTAATAAAGTAATTACGTCATCATCATTACATCATAAATAAATTTAATTATTTAATCAATAAATATTTTAAATAAAATACGATTATGAAGGAAATATTTTTATATTTATGATGAATATTTATATTCGAATTTATCATACGTATAACCATATATGAAAAAGGGTTTACTTATAAAAAATTGATTTAATCACTTTTAACTCTTTCTAAAATTAAATAATAATAAATTTCCTAATCTAATCTATGTGGACCAAAGGGATCATATTTTTTTCCTAAGGTTTTTTTTGGTTTAAATACAATTTTCCAAAATAATTAGAACGTTTGTTAGAGTAACTAAGATATCATTCTTACCTTTAATTACACTATTTACTTTTAACTGTGGTAAATAAAAGTCAAAAGTTACTATTCACCAAAAAAACAATTTATTGAACCACATATTACATACTAATTTCAAACGTGTCTTATAGATATTTTAAATAATGTTCACATACATGGTAAAATTTCTTTTTATGGAAATTTGCAAATGTTCCTAGATGGTCGGTATAAGAGGTTAAAAATTTCAATAAAATTGTATACATCTAATATAATTATAAAATGACTCCATTGTATTTAATTGAATATAAGTAGGTATTATATATCTATTTTAACTTAAAATAAACTTAAATATAAGAATAATTATTTAAATAAAATGTCGGTTTAAAATAATAAAACATTGTATTTCACTATTTATTAATAATTGAATGTTTTCAGAAAAATACCAAAAATTCATCCTAATCTAATTTTGATATTCATAATTAAAAAATTAATTCTATTTTACAAAATTACGAAAAATAGAAGTTTCATTAATTAATTTAAAATTAATTCTGTTGTCAATACCAAAAATTGTGTTTTTTAAAAGTAAAAACTATCCAATGATTGACATCTGTTATTGTCAAATTTAAATGTGAAATTACATATAATGACCTACATTGTATGAAATGGTAAAAATTTAATCTAATAATACTTCCAAACCACTCTAATTCATAATTTAACCCTATAAATTATTTCGATTAAAAAGTTGTTTTCAAATAAAATTTAGTATTTTCCCAATTCTTCAAAATATGATATTTTTAAAAAATTTATCAACATTTTATCCAAAATAATGTTTTATGTCCCTATTCTAAGGAAGAAATTTATTTCCTTATATTTAATATATAAAATATCCAAATATTAGTTTTAAAAAGTGTTCTCCATTAAAAGGCGGTAAAGTTAGATTTTTATTGAAATACTACTTTTATCTGACAAAAAAGAATTTGTTCTTATATTATATATATGAAACACATAGTTTGGATTCTAAAATAATATGGAGTATATAAAATTCTAAATTCAGTTTATACTATTCAGAACATGTTTTGAACGGCTAGTTTGGAAAGCCGCGGTGCGCTCGAACCTGGTGTTGTGTGTAGCGCAAGTTATTGAATTAATTTGATGAGATAACGTACTATGAAATCATGGGGTGTTAGATTTAGAACCACCAAATTAATAATTAATATAGTTATCTAAATATAATCTATATATTATAACATGAATTAAAATAGGCTAAAATTATGAAATAAATCTTTCAAAATCACAAGATAAACAAAAGTACAAATGTAAGAAAAATAAGCATAGGTATAATAACTATCATAAAAAAATATAAATTTAATTGGATATATCATATTATTTCTCATCCAAATTTTGAACAATTATAATGCATAAAATCATAAAAATAAATTGGGAACAATAAATATACCATTTGGGATCTAATAATGATTTTCTAATTTGACATTGAAAAAACCGATTTATCTAGCTAGAAAATATCATTTAACAAGTTATAATATCTCTTTGTAATCAATGGGACACAACATTCATGATTTATCTCAGTCCCATGGTCCTCATTCTCGAAGATAAATATTCCTTCCTCCAAAATTATCACATGGTAACATTTAAAATAAACTAAAATCCCATTAGATTTCCCTAAATGATGATAATATTAACCTTTTATTACTTTGACACAATCGTAATAATTCACTCACACACACCCATGGATTTCCATGTGATATTTATTTCCAAACTTATCAACTTCACAAGTGTCATTCATGAAATCAACATATAATGATACTTTATTAATTGAACATGATAATTTTTATAAAGAAACACCCTCAATTTCATGCCTTTTATTATTCAGATTTTATAATATATTTAAAACCTGAAAGACACATCGTGATATTTTCTTCAACACTTTGTGTTTATTCAAGACCTATCCCTTTGAAATCCCATGTTAAAAAACAAAATTCTAAATGAAATCCATGAATTATTTAATAAGAGATAAATAATAAATCACAAATCATGTCATAGTAAATGTGAAAAATATATTCAATTTGTTATAATGGAGTTATGTTTATCCATTAAAAATACACTTTAAAGTGATACCTTATTCTTAAAAGTTTCAAACAGGATTTATATCTGTAGAAATAAATATATTTACGATAGATTTTGTGTTCCACACTAAACCAAAATAAATCACACCGAAAATAAAATAATTTTTTATGACCAAATTACAATTCAGTGTTTCACATATCATTGAAGTTGGTAAAAAAACAATTAGGGAAATGAATTAAAAATATTAATGAAAGTTGTTTAAATCAAATAAAAATGGTAAATACTTAAGGGGAATCTAACAAAAATGTTTTTTAAGAATATTATATGATTGGGGAATAAGAAACACATGTAATGGTACTGAAAATATCATATATATATAAGGGAATTTTGTTAAAAAAAATTAATGACACAAGAAATCAAATAATTTAGCTACATGTTTAGAAAAATTGTATGCTTATAATTTTTATTAGGTAGTCAGCCCCAAACGGATGTTTCATGTTTACTACAGACCACTATATGGTTAAATTAAGAGAACCAAAATAGTATAAATTATCTTTGTACCAAAAACGCATCCTCCACAGTTACACAAAGTTTAAGAAAACTATGATCCAACCATACATAGTATTATGTTATTAATAAAGACCTAATTTCAATCTTCCAACACCTCAAATCCATAAAGAAACAAATTATAAATAAAAACTCAAATTATATATACTTATGACTAGTTTGGTGTCATAAAACTCTACAATACATCATATATAACCATTAGAAAGACCTTAATAAGCCATAGTGGAAAATATTTAATGTCATTGTTCCCACACCAAATCTTACATATCCAAAGTCTCAAGTCTATTGCTTCATTTATGATAAAAATCATGGAAAAGTTGGATAAATTTATCATGGATCGCTTTGTTTAGATTATGTATAATATAGATATTTTTCTCCTCAAGTGTGACATTTTTTTCAACATCATATTCTACTCATTTTTGTTATAATATATGGGTTTCATTGATATATCATTAATATAGGATGATGAAACATATATAGAATAAATTTGAATAATAGTGTATACTCAATCTTATATTATGACATCACACCTTTTTATTGCCTAAATTTTCATTACATTTTACAAAGAGAGGATATTTACAGTCTAGTGTCTTGTAAATCCATAAAAAAATACATGAAAACTGAATACTTTATTCTAATACACTTGTAATGATCATGAAAGGGACAATCCAAAGTAAAATTATTTCATCTCATAACATGGATACATACAACAAAAGAAATGGTGAGCAGAAGGCCCAGTAATATAATCAAGGGAAACAGTTTACTTGTGATATCAATAAGAACATGATGAAAATAATAATGACATGATAAATGGAATAATAGAAATATCATAATAAAAATTAAATGAATCATAACATTAATGTGTGGCTGAAACTATTAATTTATTCTTTCATGAACATATCACCCTGGTTCATCCCAAAGGTGACATAAAAATTACCAGGGTTATTCACCCTGGTATTTTGAATCTTGACATCTCTAGAGACTAAATTATTTATCCAATTCTTTGGAGCTCTATAAAGTAGCACCCTTAATATATTTAATTTTCATGTGATCCAAATAGATCAAAATCATACATTTCATAAATAAAACATAGAGAGTAAACGAAATGAGTTTCACTTCAAAATCGTGACATTTAAAACGTGCTAACAAAGATCATTATGTCATTTATATCCCATAGAATGAGACTGAGGGTTAAATATATGTCAAGACAAGAATCAAATAGATAAATATTATTTCTTAATTAATACATATTAAATGAAAAATATATTTTGTTATTCACATAAAAAAATCTATAGAATTGCATGAGGAAAAAGGGATTTTGAGACGAAACTTCTACAACATGAAAAATACATATCATCGGTTTAGAAAACATTAAAAATGGCAGTGGAATGAGTCACCCACTATTAAATAGATCATAATACCGTATAGGGAAAAAATGAAATCAAAAAATTATCATAGTGTGGATGTTTGAATGACAAACCACATATAAATTTATCTTTAATGAAAAGAGGATATGCGATTTCTTTTACGAAATTTCTCTTGCCTAACAGTGTCTCGTAAAAATTCAGAAAATTATTTAATGACATAATAAATGGACTCCCACATATTGGACATATATTTGATAGTAATAAGGATATATAAGAACATTTCTCCACATAAAAAATGGAATCAAGAAAACATAACATAAATGAATTTGTGACTTAAAAGAATTGGGTGAAAGGTTCCCATACATTAAAGAGTTACATTAAAAGCTCGAATAATGGGACCTTGGGGGGATTTAAGGAACCTTGGGAGGACTCATATTGAGGTAAAAATATTAAATCTTCATTGAGTTGTAATTTTTAATGAATGGAATGAATGAGTGTGTGGGTATTAATAACAAAAGTGAGGCAATATTTTATAATTTTTTATAGGCACCTCATCCGTGGTATTTAAAAAACTATGGGCTTTTCCTTGGTATTTTCTCATTGTATTCGCCACTTGGGACACATCATAACAAATATCACTATTGACAAATCAACCAAAATTATTACTTCATTAATGATTTCAATAATCACCCCAAAACTCAAATATGTATTTTTACAAGTCAACAAAAAATAAAAAATTTTATAAAGATCTCACAAATTCTCCCTAACCTAATTCTGATGCTCTATATTCAAAAATTATCTTTATTTTATGAAAATAAGTTTTTATTATTTTTAAATTACTTTTTTATTAAAATCGTAATTTATTCAAAAAAACTGTAAAACAATAATTCGTTGAGTAGCACCGTGAGAAAGTAATCAAGGTCCTACAAAATAATAAATTAACTATAAGAAAAAAGTAACAATTTATGATTACATTTTATTAAAATAAATTTCCATTTTAATAATTAATATTAATTATAAAATTATAAGGAAAATATTTATCAATTAAAAAATACTAAAACATATACTATGATCATTTTTTAATTTTATGATTTAAAAATTGAATTTATACATTCCGGGGTGATGTTCCTATTTTTTTGGCCAATTTATATATTCATTACTATTCATTGTAGTTCGTAATGGTATATTACTATTCACCAAAAATTATTTTGATCTTATTGAACCACAATTTTCAACCTGATTGCATCCATGTATGATCGATTTTCGAAAATCATTTTACAGGAAACGATATTTATTAATAAAATGTTTTTATTATATTCATTAAAAACACGTTTCATAAAACATTATTCATCTTATTGAAACTTCATTGAAAATTTCTATATATTTTGGCTAGGTTAATTTTTAAATTTTAAATACAAAAATGATGTTTATTTTACCATAATAATTCTCTATTTATGAAAAATTTATCTTTTAAATATATAAATACTTATTTGTTATAATTAATAGCATATTGGAAAGGAATATTGAAATTGCATAGTGAAATTTCAAACACTTTTAAAAAATAAAATTATTTTATTATATATATTTAAAAGTGGAGTTTAATAATATTATTTAATTAAAATAATCATTGTTCTATATACATTAATTTGTTATAATATATATATCATTTTGGAAAACTATAATATTTTTCGGAAATAATTCGATGTGCTTATATTATAAAACATAATAAATATATATTACGAGGAAATAGATCCATATATAAAAGAAGTTCGTTTTTTGGGTCATTACATTCTTCCCCATTAATAGAATTTCATCCTTGCAATGTTACCTTATTAGAAATTTAATACTATTAGGAAACATATCATTATAATGTAATTTCTTGTCATAAAAATATTATTCTCTATCAACAATTACATTTTCTATAAATCCTAAAAAATGATTCATAAAAAGTTTATGATAACCAAACATATCCCCCCGAGAGTGTCAGGCCAGGAGTGAATCAAGGCTCGTTGTCGGGTACCATGATTTCTCGGGACATGCCTGAAACACCTTATCCGAGTTTTCCCTCCTATGTACATATGTTCCACTGCCACATCCACCTATTCATATCCAGACAAATATTTCTTTGTTCAGAAAAAACATACATAATATTTCACAAAAATATAATGATGTTTTACTATATTTAAATTTTTTATAGGGTTCTTCCTAATGTGTTCATAGACTAATTTCCACAAATAACTAAACTATCCTTTGATACCAACAATGTGATCCCAAATATTTATAACACAACTTTTCATTAAATTTTACAAATAGCGGATATTTAAAGTCTAGTGTCTTGGAAATCAGGAAAAAATACATGAAAACCTAAAACATTATTCTAATACACTATTAATGATTTAAAAAAGGTTCATCATTAGTATAATTTCTGCATCTCATACCCAGTATAAATAAATCAAAGGAAATGGTGAGATGAAGTAACAATAAGAAAATAAAAGGAAGTTAGTTTACTTCTATTATCGATTAGAAATTGATGAAAAGAATATCGACAAGATCAATGGAAAAATATGAATATAATAATAAACCAAACATGTATGATATCATGAATATGTGGAAACATAATTTAATTTAGACATTCATAAAAATATCACCACGTTTATTCCACATGGTTTCAAAAAAATTATGAGGGTTATTCACCAAGGTATCGTGAAACTTATCGTATATATATATTAAATTCATTACCTAATTAATTGGAGCGCTATCAGGGTGAACCCTTAATATGTCTTAAATTCATGTGAGCCAATATATCATGATAATATATTTCATTAATAACCCCTAGAGAGTTAAATAAATGGTATTAACTTTAAAATCGAGATGTTTAGAATGTGCTAAAAAGATCATTATGTTATTTATAACCCAAAGAAAGGGAGTGAGGGTTATATGTATTTCAATTCCAGAATCAAATAGATCAATTTTATTTCTTGATGAATAACTATGGATATTAATATATTTTTGGGTATTCCCATAAATAAAACAAGATAATTTGTTGATGGAAAAAAGTTATTTTGAGTCGAAAATGCTACAACATAACGACTATGTAACATTGTTTTAGAAAACATTAAAAAGATATGCGAAAAGGGTCAACAACTCACAAATATATAACAATACCATATAAGTATATAAATAAATTAAAATATGAATGTAGTGTGGTTGTTTTAATGACATAACACATGAAAAGGAAACATGAATGAAAATCGGAGATGCAATTTCTTTTATGATAATTCGGCAGCCTAACGATGTCACATAAAAATTCCGAAATTCCATTGATCCGAGGGGAAATATTATCCCATAAATTGGACATAAAATGGACATAAATTAGTTTATTTATAAGAACATATCCCCACATAAAAAATGGAAAATAAAATAACTAACATAAAAGAAGTCATGACTTAAAAGAGGAGGGTGAAAGGTTTCCTTACCTAGAATAGTAACTTCAAAATATTGATGCTTGGGACCTTGGGGGAATGAGGGATCCTTGGGAGGAATCCATGGGAGTTAAAAAGACCAGGGGATCATTAGGGAGAATAATTAATAAATGGAATGAAGGAATGTGTTGGTATTTAATGAAAATGTGATGTGATATTTTATTATTTTCAAGGGACACCTCATCGATGGTATTTGCAAAACCACATGCATGCCCATGGTATTTTTCTATAGTACTAGCCAATTGGGACATATCATAACATATCTAAATATTATAAAGTAGTCCATAATTATTACATCATGATTACATCCATAATGGCATTGTTAATCACACTGAAACTCAAAAATGTATTTTTATTAGTCAACAAAAAACAAAACATTTTATAAAAATAACAATAATACACCCTAACCTATTATTGATGAATTGAATTCAAATATGAACTTAATTTGATGAGAACACATTTTTTAAATATTTTTAATTTAATATTTAATTAAATTATTATATATTCAAAAAACATCTCTAAAACTATAACGCATTTTGTGACACCTTGTGAAAGTAATCAAGGTCCCACAAAATTATCGTTTAACCATAAAAAAATAATGTAAAAATTTATGATTATAATTTATGAAAATAAATTTTCATTTTAAATTATTATATTGATTATAAAATATTAAATAAAATAATTATGACCTACAAAAAATCGAAATCATACACTATGATCATTTTTTTCACTTTTAATATATCTGAATGTTAATTATACATTCATTGGTGATGTTTATATTTTTTCAACAATATATTATTCATTACTATTCATAAGGGTATGTTACTATTCACCAAAAAATATTTTGATCTTATTGAACCAAGTTTTGCCCTTATTACAACCATGTATGTATGATTTTCAAAAATAATTTCATAGAAAAAGTTATTTAATAATTAAATGTTTTCATACTACTAATAAAAACACTATTCATAAAACACCATTCATCAAATTGAATCTTCTTAGAAAATTTAAAAAAATTCAGCCTTGGATAATTATCAAATTTGAAATTAAAAATTGATGTTTATTTTACAATAATAATTCTAAAAGTATGGGAAATTTTTCATTAAATATATATATTCTTATTTAATAGAAATTACAGCGGATAAAAAAAGAATACTAAAATTGCATAGTGAAATTTCTGACACATAAAAAAATAAAATAATTTTATAAATTACTTTTAATAGAGGAGTTCTAATCCTATAATTTAATTAAAATATTCATTATTCCATATAACATTATTTGATATAACAATTATATCATTATTGAAAACTAAAATATGTGTCTGAAGTAATTCAATGTGCTTGAATAGTAAATCAAAATAAAAATTTATTAGGAGGAATGAGATCCATAAATTGAAGAAGTTAACATTTTTTGGGTCATTAAATATACCCATATATCTATATATATTACACCATACAGGATGGCCGAATAGATTATAGTTCCTAATTTTCTTTTATTCTTATGTGATGGTGTCCTAGTCTGACAAACACATGGAAAAAAACATGTTCACAAACCTCGAACTACAACGGGAGAAAAAATTAATTGGATAATGTTTTATAGTGACCCTATTATGTCTCTAATGGTTTTTTAATTAGTCTTACTTTGTTTATATTCGCATTCTTAAGACATTATCCTTATACGGATTTTATAACCACCTCATCCCAACACAATAAATATTGTAATAGATACCAATATAAAGCCTCAAATAGGTTCATCTTCATATATATATATATATTATAAATGATATAATATGAAATCTCAGCTAAATAATTGTTCTCTTTGCCTAATATATTGATTTAATAAACACATACAAATAGAATAATCTTGAAATCCTGGATATTACCCTTAGAATGGACTTCTATTTAAATGTTTTATGTTATGCAGAACTTCATATGGGATTCCAAGGATTCAGAAATTCCATTCCAAATTGAAGAATTATGAGAATTTATGTATAAAATAATCAATGAATAAAATCCTTAAAACCAATGAATATATCTATCATACTGAAGCCCTGGATCCTCAAAATTCATCAAGTATCAAATTTTAGTATGATGGGATATATTCATAAAATAATCAACAATATGTCATAATGAATATTTCTTACTAATTGAATGGGGTTGGATGTTCAATAAATCTGTAAATATTTTACACTGCCTCCATAAATAAATTGGCTAAATCTAACAAAACATAAATTTAGTTATGATAAGAATTGTTTCTCATGATGTAAAATTATTACAAAACTAATTCAATAAAATAAAACCTTATCCCAGGCCACCAATACGTACCTATCAAGTCATAAAACATTTTTCATTTCCCCAGGGTACATGATCCAACTGTAAAGATTTCACTGAGGCATACCATTCTTATTAAATACCAAATGAAATCCACCAGTTATATTCTAATGTATACCTAAAACAATTTCATACAAAGAAAATTCCTATGAATTTTAATACCCAAAAATTTAATGATATATATCTCTCCAAAAAAATGATTTCATTGATAAATTGTGATATAAGAAGAAACACATATAAATAAACTATAATAGAAACTAATATTATAACCTTGATATTGATTTGGAATAATGAATTGTAAAAACCATTATTTTCTAATAAATACGAATAAATTTCATATATATATATATATATATTAGTATAGTGAATATATGTTTAAAATTACATGTTTCATGTGATGGTTTTTTACTAAATTTTTGGATAAAGTAAAATACTTATATTAAGACAATTTTAGAAAATGTTTTCTCAATAATAAAATTCATATTTGAAATCATCTAGACTATTTTCATGGAGTGAATTCGTTTATAATGTTTGGAAATGAATATTTTTGAATCAATATATAAAAATTTTATTTTTATTAAAATAATATTTTTTGTCTTATGATTTTTAAAAGTACCTTTTATTGTTAATTTTTTTAATATTTAAAAATATATTATCTTTATTATTAATGATATAAAAACTTTAATTGGAATTAATTATATGTATTATTTTGGTATAATTTTTTTATATTTGATAAAATATTTTTCATAGAGAAGTAATTTTCTCTATGTTTTGTAGGATTAATATTAAATTAAACTCTACCACTTCAATTAATTGGAACATTCCAAAAGGATTCGCTATATAGAATGAGGTTGTTCAAATTTCATAAATTGGTCCCTTTTATGATTTTATTATGAATGGTGACCCTATTAATTTTTGAAACCTCAATAACGATAAAACATATTTATTATGGTGGAAACTAATGTGATAATGCTACAAAAAATCAATTCAAATTATTTTATAAGATATGTGGAGATTTTCATTGACTATACATGTCAAGAGAATATGGCCACGTGGTTCTATTTTCCTTTTATTTTTTCATTTAAATTTTCTAGGAATAAAATAGAAAATATTATCACACTCTCGAATTTAATATTCCAAAATTAAGTATATAAGTATACACAATGGAAAAAAATTATTGGTTTTTATTAATTTTTTTATTAGTTATTTGATTTTAAATTTTATTGATTGAACGAATTCATACAATCAATACACAACATAGAATAAAATTCTTTTCAATTAATAGAAAAATAAATTAAATTCAATTGAAAATAGTAAAAGTAAAAAAAAAATTAATTATTTTTTCCCTGAATTTTTATGGTAAATGTATCATTAATAAGATTTTATATACATATTGATTTCAAATCCCTTCATATCATGATATCATTAATGAAAAATAAAATTAATAGTCTAATAAAAGGAAAAAAATATATTTTATGTTAAAAAATAAGTTATTTAAATATTAAAAAATATCAAATAAATCGAATTCGGAAGATCATGATGTGTTATGGTCCATTTTTCACTCATTTCTATTTATGAACTAATAATTAACTTATATGTGAATTTATAACCATTTAATTTTGAAATAATTCTTTTTGTAGTTATGGTAAAAATTGGTTAACAATGAGGTTAAATAAAATTATATGGTTTGAAATGACACTAAAACCATTCTAAATTTCATCAACATGTTATATTTAGACATCATGAAATTATTTAATATAATATCCATCAATATTGAAGGTTATTTATTTAATATGAATTATGTATTATTCTAAATATTATTTAAATTACAATGGTGTCCTTTCGCTCTATCATAAAAGGACATTGCTTTTCCCATTCATTAGAAAAATGGTGCCATAAATCTGAACCAACCACTATCCAATTCTATTATAAAAATCAATATACATAAATTATTGATGATGTCATTGTTTTGAAGACAATAAAATAGTTCATTATAAATTGGTATAAACGAAGAATTCAAAAGAATTTGTAACCACCCCACCTGATCTATTAGAATTTATATCTTCTTATAACTTCAAAAA
Source organism: Viscum album (assembly GCA_963277665.1). NCBI lineage: Eukaryota > Viridiplantae > Streptophyta > Magnoliopsida > Santalales > Viscaceae > Viscum > Viscum album. Next base: position 821,090,205 of record OY728161.1, read on the forward strand.
ATACATTATATACATCTTAGAATAATAAATCTACTATAATCAATCCACTAAAATGTTATTATGATTTTTTCTCAAAAAATATAGACCCTATATTCAATCAAATTATAAGTGGATGTATTTCTTGTGCGTTAATGTGAACTATTGTATCCATGTAATGATGCAATTAATTTTCTATCACCATTATCCATGACTAGTTATTATGATCAAATTAATTCAAAAAAATTGTATTTATGATATATTTATTCTATTATAATTATAATATTTTTCTACCATCATTCATTTGCATCAGTTGGAAAATAATAACACCAATCCTGCATATGTGTGGGCTGCAACCTCTATGAAATAATGTGATTATATAATTTCCAAAATACGTGGATTGAAATATGGATTAATTAGAGGAATATATATTATTAATATTAAAAATTAATGATTTTTTAGTGGTGAATTATTATTCACCATTATTTTTTACATCTTTTAAAAGACTAACACAATGATCCTATATTCATATGACCAACCATCTCTATGAATAATGTAATTTGTTTTAATCAAAACCATTTATGAATTAAATATCCTTTGTTATGTTCATCAAAAAAGGTATTTAGTTTTCGAAAATAATATATTTTAATGATTTATTTTATAATATAAAAAAAGAGATTCGAAATGATATAAAGTTAGAATTTTAGTTATAAAAAAGAACATTAAGATTTCATAATGTAATAATATTTTCAATTTTATAAACATAAATTAGATAATACTTTATAGATCTCAAATTTCATTAAATCATGAAAAATATGTTGATTCAGGAATTGTTTTGAAAATAAAAATATGTAGTATTCTAAAAATAGTATTTTTTATAATGTTTCCTTAGAATGTGTGGTGATTTAAGGTTTAATATAAAATATAAAAGAGTTGATGTGTGAGAATTTACGTTTTATGTACTGAATTGGTTTTAGACAATCAAACATACCCAGTTAGAGGTTATATATTCGATAGAAAATAAAAGAAGTGATATATTTAGATCATCAAAATAAAATATTAAAATAATATATGTTTTGTTGTTATTTAGAGTTTTTGGTGTTAGAAAATGTAGAATAAATGAATTGTGTATCAAGATTAAATGATTTAATATCTATGAAAAGATAAATCACGATATCATTTTTTAATTGTAAAATTGTTATATAGACATATAATACAAGGTAAATTAATTTTGTTAATGGTATGCGAGTATGATTAAAGATAATTTAATGTAAATAAGTTAATTGGATGTGGAAGGTGGATAAACAATATAAAATATAACTATTTTTATCATATGGAAATGTTTAGAAAAAATAAAGATGTCTCAGAAAAAAATATATATGTTTTTTTGCAAATGTTGTGTTGTGGGTGAAATAAAAAAATGGTATAAATTGATTATGAAAAATAAGTGTTGAGATTTATACTAGGGAGAATGTTGTTAAGGAATGATTTATTTAGTGTTTTTTTGTAAATGTATTCTACCATATTCAGTTGTTTTCGAGGAAAGGATTGGTAAATGATTTCTATGTTAATTTTTGAGCGAATTATACAAAAATGGGACAATATTTTCTGATTGATGAAAATTATTTTCCCTAATATATAGTTTCTGTAGTTTTTTAATTAATTTTTTTATTACCAGATGATATTTTATGTTTTTATGTTTTGAATCATTGGTAAAAGAATTCCTTAACATAAAAATTTTACAATGAAGTCCATATGATGAAATATTTGTATGGATGACTATTAGAGAATAATTTTATATGAAATTAATTAAAATAAGTTGTTATGATGTGTATTATGATGCTTTGAGCCGTGTAAATATGGTTAAACCAAGTCATTTGGCTGAAGATACATGTAGGAGAAATGTTTTTTATTTTTACATCCATTTATAAAAAAACATTTCCTGGAAGATGATTTCCGATAAACATTAAATAGCATTATAATGTCCTAATTTTTTTTATAATGTGTTTTTCTTTCAATGATGATTTTTTTAAAAAAATTGAGGATGTGTTGAATATTTACATAAACACAGTGTACCGAAAAAATCAATTAAGGTCGTAAATATTGAATAATTCAAGAAAATTATTCAATGTTATAGAATAGTTGAAAATGATCCCAGCTAAATACAAATTGAGATTAATATTTACATTCATAAATTTTAGAATATGGAAATATAAAATTGGTTTCCCACATATTATTTATGAGTAAAAACTAAATAACAAAAGATACGGGACAAGATTTTTTTCTTCTAATACTTTATTTTCTAACTAAAATAACATTGTTATTGATGAATAACTGTAAGCAAATATTTCATATAAAATTATTTGATTGATTTATGTTATAAGAAACAAATAGAGTGCACTATTTTGAGGAAATATACATGGATTGCATGAAAATAAGATTTTGAGGCATTGATTATTCTAATTAGATAACGTATGGTGTTTTTATAATGAGATTTTATACATTAGGTGCATTGGTTTAAGCCCATTATCCATAAGAGCATTTGATAGATATTCCATATTGACCATTATTGGAACAAATAGCTCAAAGTATCATACTTTTTATCTAGATTAAATATTATAAGTATTATTTGAATAATTCATGGAGTCATTATAAATATTTCAATATTGCGATATAAGTTTCCAAACATGGGGTTAAAAAATGAATTAATCAATTCCTGCCAATAGATAATTTCTAGGGACCCATTGGAGAGCCTGTATAAAAGAGGTAGCATCTCAAATCGAGTATAAATATTATAAATCATGTACATATTGTTTATATTCCGTAATTTTCATGAATTAGAGTTTGTTTAAAAGTGGTATGGGAAGAAATCTAAAAAGACATATAGTATAAGTATCATAAAAGGGAATTTTTTAAAAAAAAATTAAAACAACTGATTCAAACACGTCATTCTTAGTTATTGTATGATTCTTAGTAACTTCACGTGGAATTTGGTCGAATATTATAGTACTGAATCTATATCATGGGAAATCTCAATTTTATGAATATGAAATAAATTCATACAATCTATGGAATAAATATCTAAGATGAAATAACATAATGATTCACTATATTTTTTTACTTGTTGTAGCATTTATAGATGCATCGACTATTGGATTTCTGCACATAGATAAAAAATCTCTTAAAATATTTTAATAAAAAATATAGGTATATGGTTTTGTTATAAATGATAATACAATGGATTTTATAAAATAATCGTAAGGGTGATAAATCTCAAATTAAAAGAAGAAACATTTAAAAGTAATGAGAGTATTTTTAAGGGAAATACTAATGTTAAATTAGATTCATTTCAAATATATATAAGAATATTATTTGATAATGGAAGAAAATATGACGTAAATATAGATATATACATCAGAATATTTAATGAAGTGATGTGGAACATCAAGGGTATTGGAGATATATTAGAATACTCTAATATTGTGATAATACACTTGACAACCTTCCTAGGAATGTTTTAATATAAAATATTAACATTATAATACAATGTTCATTTACATCATAATGAGTTCCATAACATTATTATTTTTTAGAAAATTAGAAAAACAACATTTAAAAAGAATATGGATTATTAAAATAATTTTGAAGATATGATAATGAAAATATTACAAGATTTTTATAATGATTATTTTAGTTATTCATAAGGTGAGGATGATGATAAGATAAATGAAAAAAAATCTCTTATCTCTAATAACCATTGGAGAAAAAAATATTCGAGAGGAACAATTTCACTCCAATATTTTGAGTATGTGGAATTGGTAAATTTTCTATGAATTTCCCCAAGAAGAAAAATGATGTATATTAATATCACTATAAATAAAATCCATATTATAAAAAATAATAAAAAAATTTCTTATATATGATAATAAGTACTTCAGTAGAATTAAAAGTTATACATGGAACCATAATAAATATATTGATTAAGAAATATGAACCTACATTGGGATATATAGATTATCAGAACATTAAAGTTTAGATTGTATTAGATCCTTCTATATAAATATTGAGAATATAATGATTATCTAAATAGTTTAATAAGATTGAATTGATGTATCTTCTTGAAAATATTATCTTTATTATGAACTTACATAATATTTTTTTTTAAAAAGGACTTTCATGAAAGAGATCTGAAAGATAAAGAATAATGGTGGTAGGGATATAAAATAATGGAGTGATTTTTTAAATAAAGAATAAGATATTATTCTAGATATAGTTAATCTTAAAATAAAAATTGTATAAAATAGATAGAAGGTGGAAGAATTAATTATAAAAATTTCATATATAGATGATGAAGTATGTGAAACTCAGTTTATACTTCTTGATGTTGAAACCTCATTAAGAAATATTAAAATAATTTCCAAAATCAATTTTAAAGAAAAAATATCATCTCATGTTATATAAAAATATCATTATCATAATTAAGTGAAATATATACCCATTGAATGTTTAAGTTCCTCTAATTTTTCTTAAATTAAATGTGTCATGAAATATTAGGGGAAAACATAGATTAAAAAAGTATTTGATAAACATATCACATCCATAAAAATTAATATTTTACATTATATGGATGATGGACCATACAAAAATAACTAATGATAATAATAGAGTTGTGGAATAGATAAATCATTCTATAATGAAATATATTTGGTTCTATACAAAATTGAGAAATAGTGGGGTTTTTTATTGCAATTAAATTAGTTGACATAGATAATAATAATTTTTTAATAACACGTCTGTTCAAGATGAGAGGCATAACAATGTTTGAAAAATAGTATAAGAATAATTATTAACATTACTATGTTACATGATGTTAGGAAAATTGTAATATCAAGAAGTTATAAATCATGTAATTATCATAAAATATATCTATATGGAAGAATCATGTGGAAGAAGTGGCTAAATCAAAAAAAATCACCAAATAATATATGTCTTCTCATTTTAACCAATTTTATTGTATTATAAAACAAAATGTGGAGGAGAAGAACAAATTTTAGGAAAGTTATTTTTCTATTGCGACAACACTAAAATATAGAAATAATGAAACACCCATATTTTCTTGATGTTTATTTTCCATCATATATGATGGTTGATTTTAAAATCATTAAATATTTTGAAAATCTTCATGTAGGAGTAGTTACATTCTGAAAATAATGTTCTTTAATAATATGACGAACAAAATCAAATAAAAGATATTCTCAAAAAAGGTTATATTATATTTCGATGGTCTCAGAAAATCATAAATAGAATCTCCCAACTTTTTGATGATGTAATGGAATTAATATGTATAAATATTCATGAATCATTATAGTAGTATAAAAGGTAAATTTTGTTACCAATGAAGAAGCAACCAGTGGAAATATCATTTGAAAAAGAGAACATTGAGGATCCTTTTATTTCAGTGCTGATGTTGAGATCATATTATGGAATCTCCGTATTTGGAATCTAGTTATTATTTTTATGAGCAAATATTCAATTGTTTTTGTTGTTAGTATCATTCCAACAATGAAAAAAAGAATATTAAGTTTTATAATAAATTATAATGAAAATATGCTTGGTAAAATCTATATGAAATTTGAGATTCTATAAACTATACCACCTAGACTAATTTATTTTTATCATTGAGGGCAATTATAAATTAACAAACAAAAGGGTATTTTTAGTTCATCACTTTTATAGCTCATTTCAGCTCTTTCAGAAATTTTTTTAGAGATATGTTTGTGTTCACGTATTGAATTTGAGAAATTAAATGAAATGATGTTTTCATGGAATGAATTTGATTGATATTTGAAGAATCATGGATTTAATATCATTACATTTCTTTACAAACCCATTGAAACATGGATTTCAAGAAAATTAAATTAATAATTTCAGTGAAAATGGGAAGGAGTATGTTGGTAGAAAACCATCATAAGACATTCATCTATACAGAAGTTTTTTGTATAGTTTTACATGTATAAAATAGATTTCTTCTAATAATGGAATCTATAAACAATCTTTATAAAATGTGTTTTAACAAAAAAACCAATAGTGAAATACATAATAGTTTTTGGATGTCCTTATTTACAAAAGATCAAGAATTACGATCTTGTATAATGACATAAAAATTTGATGATGGAATTTTCATGTGATTTTGACTTATAATAAGATATTGTAATTTTTGGATTCAATAGTATATGAATATGGAAGATTCACATGATTCAAATATTATTGATAATGAAATTCATTAATAAATTATATTCAAAACATTGGGGAAGAAAAATTAAGTACATAAAACTTATGTGAATGTGAGACATAATAGATATTTAAAGGTTAATATGAATCATGTGTCAATGGAATTTATGCCAGAAGATGAATTTTTAAATTTATTGCCCTTAAATAATTGGTTGAAACTAAAAATATACAATGAAATTAGAATATCCCAACTAATTCTAGAGTAAATTTGAGTTTAAATGTGTATACATCACTAATATCAAATATTGAACCAAAAATGGGTTTATAATTAGATGAACATAATTAATGGGTAACTATATGAGTGATTTTTTAAATAAAATTTTAATAAATAAAAAATGTGAACATGTTTCAAATCCAATTTGAAATGTGTTTATTATGAGAAAATAGAAATACATAAACAAGATGAATTAACTTAAATATGTTTCAATAAAAACTGTGATACTTTTCTATAAATTCTATTCATAGACTAATGTTTTAAATTTTGAATATTACTCCCCTATAGGAATATTTGAAACTATAAGAATATTTATAGTAGTGGTTGTACATATAAATTATAAATTCAATCATAAGGGTGTAATGTTTACTTTCATATGTTTGGAAGATTGATGATGAATTTTATATTTACAAACATATTGCGGTCCCACTTGAGAAATATAGAACCACATTTGAATGGTGAATATTTACTTGGATAGGTTGAAACATAGTCAATAGTCATGGTATAGTAAACCTGATGTATTCTGGAAAAGTTAATTATTTATAAAATAAATATAGAAAAAACATAATTCAAAATGAGGTGGAGTCATGTAATCACATTTTTATTATTTACATAGATGATATAATTTTTGTAGGAGTTAAAAAAATTCATTTAAATATATTTTAAAAACAATATGTACAATGGAATAACAAATTTAGAATAATTTTTAATGGGATTATAAGCCTATAGAAAATAAAGATAAATTTTTCTATCTCATGAAATGTATGTCACGTAAGGGTTATTAATGTGTTTCCTTAGTGAATCGAAATAAGATTCCACTCTTACATTATTTTGGATGAATATGGTTAAATATATATTTGGTAAAAGGGTCAATCAGAATTATTTTTTAAAATTTATACGATGATAGATTTGATGTATAGAATCCAGACCTATTATAATTTTATTCATGATTTTGTGTGATATATATCATCGTATATCAAAGAAATATAAATTTTTGAATGAAAAAATAAGGTATAAAAAATTATCAACATCATATGAGATTTTTAATATTAGATGATGTGATGTAAACATCCATGGTTATACTAATATTTGCTGGGATGGTGATTTCAATGTTTTAAAATAATCTTTATGAGGAATATTTTGGTTTTTAGAATGTATTTTGATATAGAATAGTAAGAAATATTGTTCAATATATTTCAAAAGTGTGAATTAAAAATATTTTTTACTCATCCATGCTTTTACTCAAATATTATTGATGGAAGTTCATCTTGAATATTGGAAACAAAAATTTCAAACCATTGATGATATATTGTAATTAATATTATTCTATATCTATTTTTAAAAATAAATATCAATAATAATGATCAATAAATATTTATATTATCTATCATTTTATTAAAGATAATGTTACTTTTAGAGTTCTGATGATGTAGTTTATATCTCCAAAATATAAAATTGATGATGTTTTCAAAAATGATATACCAAATTAGACAATTGTAAAAATTATGTTTAAACATCATATATATAATACACCTATGTTATAATAAAAATCAAAATGAGGACCTCTAAAAATATTCTTAATTTGATGAAAATGTAGGGGAGAAAGAAACCAATAATAAAAAAGTATTTTAATTCATTATATAATTAATATGGAGTTGTTGTAATCACAAAATGGGGGATAAAAAAAATATACTATAATCGAAAATTTAATATTTAAAAAATATAGAAATTCATATTGAGGTTATTTCTTAGAATTTACAATAAAAGTTTCCATTCATATATTTAATTCCTTCAAAATGTAATTTTTCTATAGTTTTGGGTCATTATAGTCTTCATTGACAATGGCTATGTCCTGGAAAAAATTGAATAATTTTGAGTTGATAAAAATTTCAGTTATAAAAAATACCAAATAATGAAAAATTATGATTCTAAAATATTTTTAATTAATATAGTCAACAAATACATAGGGGTATATTAAATATATTTTATGAGGTTTTTCTATTGATGTTATTTATTTTTCATAACTATTATTAGTAAAATATTATTCTGTAATACATGAATAAAAGTGTTTCTAAATGTTATAATGTCATGTTTTTTCTTGAAAATGAGAACCAAAAGGTGATAAAATGTTGAAAGATCTTAATATTCTATCCACATATCATATTATTCTTTTTATATTTCAATGTTCTTTTAATCTTGAAAATTATCACAAGAAAGAAGTATTTTGAAAATATTAATGTTATGTTTTTAGAACATAAAATTGTAGATAATGTTTTTGTATTAATTTCAATTGTTTTAATGAACCTGATCAGGTAATAAATATTTTATATTTTTGAATTAAATTTTATGTAAAAAAATATTTGTGAATGATCATCAGTGGGACCAAACTAGATGGTATATATTATATGAAATGTAGGGAATACAAAGAGATATATCATTGGAAAGAAATAATGTAAGAATATATGTTGTTTTTTAATTGATATATTATGGTTTTTAAAATATATAATGAATTAAATGTATCTCAAGAAGTAAAATTGAATATCAATGAAATGTTATAGGGGGATATTATCATTGAAATCATCTATAGTGATCTTGAAACACACCACCGGTCACAAAATTTCAAAATGATATTTTTTAGGATATTGATGTTACATTATCGAACGACAGTTAATCCAATGATAAATGATTCTAAATAAAAAAAGTGAAAATTTATAATATAAAAATCATCATCAGATAGAATGTAGAAGTCTTATATTAATTAACATAAATCCAAAATAAAAAATACATGTTTTTACCAAATTATGAGGTTTGTGTGATAACACTATGGATTAAAAATGATGTTGAATAAGATGTGTTGATGTTTTTACTTGGATGAATGATTTCATTATTTTTGTTTTTTATATGTTACAACCATTAATTCAATATTATTTAGTTTTCCTAAATAAATGGATAGAGTAATCTATTTTATGATGTATGAGTTAGTATTCCTCAAATGGTCCAATTGCATCAGATAGTGGCATGTGATTTACCAAGAAAAAGAGTTAGTTTAATTTTTAAAGAATAAATTATGGTTTTAGGATGAAGATTGAATATGTGAATAATTTATTCAATTTTAAAGGAAAACCATGAGAAATAGTTTTTAACGGAATTCCAACAGATGATATTTTTTTAAGAATGTGTATAAAAATATATTTTAATAATTTCTATTTTATAAAATTCTCTTAGGTTCCATATGAAATTATGAGCTGAGGTAAGAATATCACATGAACTCTACGATAAGAACAAAACATCAAGAAATATGTTTTTTTGTTTATAAAATCATATATGTGAAAAAAATTATAGAGATATATTTAAAAGCATTTAATAAAAATGTATATTCCGAATTAATGATGAAATTTTGATTTTCTTTTATGTGGGTTATAATAAAAAAATATGTATTTTAAAAATTTTCAAAAAAATCTATATTAATTTGATCAAATGATTGTTTTAAATATAAGCGAATTAATTAATGGTGATTAATTCATTAGAATAGTCATGTAGGGTAACAGAAATCTTTATATTATGAAAAAATTTCAAATTTATGATTTTCAGTGAGTGGGAAAATAAAATTTCATTCAAGAATTATCTACTATGAAATGAAATATAAATATATGTATAAAATATGATGAATCATAGAATTCCTCACTAAAAAATTCAAGAAAATGAATTAAAGTTATTTTCAACGTGAGTTTTCAACTGATGTTGGTTTTGTGTTAGGGAATTATTCTCGAAAGGTATTTCATACAAAGTAATCAAATAACTTCTAGTTCATAATATTAGATTGAGAGAAATTGAAAAAAAATAAATGGTATTCATGAAGAAGTCTTTTTAAGTCCCTAATTTTTACAATCAAACCAAATAGTTTTTTAAGGCTTGGATTTATAAAAGTATCATGAGATGCAGTTTATTAAATGTAGACCACTTATAAAAAGGCACATCAGATAGGGATTCTAAACAAACATTCATGTGAGGTGCTTAAATGACTCTATGAAAAAATCAATCCTAATAGAATCAGTATAATCCTTACTATTAAGAGATATAATTCATATAATGGGTTTTGAAAAAAAGGTTTCGTTCACTTATGGGAAATTGTAAATATTCACAGACCTAGATTGGTGACCATATAAAAGATTTAGATTATCATACTAAGGGAGATCCTATTAAACTATGTGTTCATGAATTTATTTTTTTATTTATATATATGTTTATTTTTATGTTATAATGAATTGTAACAAAAAAATTTTAGGGGTTATGTTTATAAATGGATTACATTTGTAAAAATGAGAACCAATTATCATCCCACACTTCAATGTTATTATACCATCTTTAATATAATTGTGGATGAATAAAAATATTTAAAAATGTATATTTTTAATATATTTGCTATATAGAATGATTAATTTTATTTATCTTATGTAAGGATGATTAATGTAAAAATAACAGAAATAATGACCTTGATTAGCCTTGAAAAAAAAATTATCATCTATGTCGATATTTGTAAGGGGTATTATTTAATTGGTGATAAAATTATATTGGTATGTCATATATGATTTTATATGATTTTTAGATACTATTGTATAGATTTACAATTAATTTTAATCATGTTTTAAAGATGTTGTACCACTTTTAAATTAGGTTAAAATAAATTTATGGGATTACTGTCTTCAGTTTTCTTACATGGGACATATGGTATGTAATGAACATATAATACTTCTGGATGTGTATTTAAAATATTTTTATAAATTTTACAACAATAATCTCTTTATGATAATTATTTTTATATATTATTTGGTTGTTATTCTTTCATGGGGCTTATGATTCAAAAATTACTATCGTGGTAAAGGATTTATGTTATAATATCAATGTTAATTAAGATTATTTATGACTATGATTCTAATGATGAAATTTAATATTCTATATATCAATAATCTTAGAAATTCTCATACCCTCTATTTATTTAATGATAAGAAACTTTATATTTTAAATTCCCTATTTTTATGAACTCATGTGTCCAAAACTATGGTTTAAAAAAATCATCATTATTTTTCACTTCAATAAAATTTCATTTTTCATAAAAGTAATTTTTTTCAAAAAATATTTTCAATAATGTTTTCAATATTTTACTATTATTTTTTTATGTCATTTTCCCATTATATTATTTTTAAGAGTTTTATGAATGGAAATCATGACGTTATATTCCAAATGAAGAACATTGTATTTTTTCATAATATGTGAAAATTAATATTTTTTTTAAAATACATGGGATGATCATGATTTTCAACCATCATGATCAATCAATGAATTTAATAATCCTTCAAAATTAATCCAAAATTATTTTTAAAAACATTATTTTTCATAAATTTTTAGAACATTTATATTTTATATATGTGTTTTCCAAATTGAAAATTTATTTTTATCATACCTTTTTAATATTTTAAACTAATTCCCAAATATGATAACAATAGTTGACTGAAATTATTACGAAACATATTAATTATTAATGGGGTATGCCATGATGTATTGATGAAAAGTTTATGAAATCCATATTTATTTTGGCTGTTAAGGCACAATAATATGTTTATTTTTTATGAGCATATGAAAAAATTATATACCATTTTCATGATGTTAGGGGTGGTCCTAGAATTATATATCAATCAATTGAATTTACTAAATATTTATTTCTTTTGAGATAGATATGGTTTAAATGTTGATATTCTTTATCTAATATGGAATGTATGTTTATATAATTGAACCACATTATAAAACATGTGATTATTCATGATCTGTTATGATATTTGAAAAATGTGTTTTTTCTAGATCCACTATATATTTATTATATGAATAGTTGATGTTGTTATGTTAAATAGTTTCTAAAAATATGATGGTTCCACAAACATGAGACTTTTTATAATCTTTATGACATAAACATGAGTTTCATAACATATTATTGATGATTTATCAATCTTATGATTCATGAATTTTGAAATGATAATATTTTATCCTCTAAGTCGTGTTTTTGAATTGTGATAATATTTATATAAATTTTGATATTTATTTTTAGTATTTTATACCCATAATCTGATCAAAAGATTTCATATTATCATTGATTGATATCATAAATTTTTACCTACATTTAATATCAAATCTCACAAATTTTATGATTCTATTCTTTAGGTTTTGGAGAAATATTTTACGTAGGGTATGTCATTAAGGGTGAAGTATATGATGTAAATCACGATAGCTGTAGTAGAATGTATAAAAATATAATTTTTTATATCCTTATTCTCTAATGACACTAAACAATAATTGTTCTTGTATAGATCACAGTTTAATGTTTTGAATAATTATTAAAAAAAATTAAATTTTCAATATGAATGGATTCAGATAAAATATCTTATATCAGAGAGGGATTAAGTAAATGTTCTTATATTCAAGATCATTAGTGAAAATTCATAGGATTAATCTATTTATATAATAAAATACTATTGTTTTGTGAAGGAATATATTTAGTTCTTTTCAGTGAAATTTATATATATATATTAGAATTATACATGTGGTTGTGGGTTTGGAATAGACGCATTTAGGTGTAAAATCTGCAAGAGGAGTTGGGTGAATTTATCACAACAATACTTATGACACATTGTGTGTTTATCCTTACTATGAACCCTGTTTTACACTCCCAAATGTTATTATTGGGTGAAATAAAATATTCATTATGAGCCAATATGAATGATTGAATATATGATAAAAAAATCCCTATGTTAAATACCTTGTAGATAAATAATGAAAAAAATGTTTCAATATTTTGATATACAATTAATTTGTTAAATGGAGAACATTATTTCTCACTATGATGATTAATCCTCAGTCGAACCATTTTGGTTTTCTAAAGGTAATGAAATTGAAACAAAGGTTGATGTTGTTATTTTAATGATAAAATAATTAGGTAATTTATTTGAGCATATTCATATGAAATTAATTATATCACGAAACCTATATATGTTTTATTATTCATAAATATAATGATTAGTGATTATATTAGGAGAAAAACCTCATAATGTTATGATTATCACATCGTAAATATTTTATTCTTCTCCGATAATGGATTTTAAGAACATATATCATGAAAATAGTGTTATTATCCCTTTATTATGTTTTTAATGTTATCTTTCACATTAATTTGATTTCATTACATAAAACACATGTTATTTTTAATATAAGGGAAGCCACATTTAATATTACAATCCATCATATGATCATATATAAATGAAGTCATAAATATGAACATCTAAAAAAATTTAAATCCATTATATGTTTATTGATTCATATTTAATGGTGGTGTTTATCATAGATGTATGGGTTGAAACTAAATATCAAACTTATGATGATTTTATAAGATGTTGTTAGTATTATTTTAGAATAGTTTCCTAGTGTTCCACAAAATCATGATGATAATTGTTCAATAGAAATCATACGTGGTTCTACATCTATTTCAAATACTCAAAATATATTTCCTCAAATTTAGTTAAAATAATAAAATATGAATCTCGAGATGAATCGGTATAAGGGATTCATTCAAAAAAATGTGTCACCAAGATGATAAACCATCATTCTAATTAAGAATAAAGAATGATCTATGTGTCTTTTAATTTTGTATTGGTAACCCAATAAGATAATTAACAAGGAAACATAACAACTACTATATATTTATGAAATTTTTATCAATTGTTTGGAGAAAATTACTTTTCTAAGGATGAACATCTTTCTTGATACCATTAATTGGCGATTAAGAAGGAGGATATACACAAGACAACTCATCATACAAGGTATAAAAATATTGAATTTTTATTGATGAAATTTGGTACTAAAAATTTCCATTAGATATTCTTGTAAATTTCTATATTTTCTCAAGGGATTACCTTGATATGTTTGCGGTAGTCATTACAGATCATATTCTTATATATTCAAATATATAGTAAATGAAATAATATGATTTGAGAAATGTATTAAAATTCAAAACGATATTTTTTTAAAAAAATTATCAAGAATTAGTTTTTTATTTATTGGGTGTTATAATCTCATGTGTGGTTATCACAGAAAATCCTCAAAGGATGGTGTTTTTCAAAAATGGTCCCCCAAACCTTGATACCATATCAATAGTTTTCAACTTATAAATTGATGATACTAATGGGTTGTGAATGATTTATCATGACATTCTAATCCACACATCATGTTGAATCAATATATGGTTATTTTATTTTTGGATTGATGAATGTGAAAAAAAATTCAATTTACTAATGTGATGGTTGTTTAGTACAACTGTCGTCACCCTACATTTTTCAAGAGATGGTGTCATGATCTATAGTGAATAATTAAATAATTGATTGTGATTTTTTCTCATTATTACTAAAATTATGACAAAATATTTATGATAAATATTTAAAATATTTGTTCATAATTACCTGACTCTGGAATTGTTGATTCAAGTGGTCAGATTTCATTGAAAATATGGTGTAATTTTCTTTAAGTTAAATGGTGTGAAATGTATAATGATCATAATTTTTTTCTAACTATTCATAAAGATAGAGTTAAATATTATCAATAAAATATTTTCTTAATTGATTATTGATTATTAATGCTCAATAAATTAACCCCTTGGGAAGGAGATCAGGTTTGAGGATTCTTTATTTAGAAAGGACAATACAATATAGGATATGATGATTAATAAATGTGTTCTGATCTATAATTATTTATATAATATGGAACCTCAAGTCCTATGGAAAGCGGATATATCCTGTATTTACAATATGTATGATAAATAATCAATTAATGTGTGGCCAAAATAAGCATATAAGGAGAATGTTGAAACATAAAAAAAGGATATGATTGTTTTTAAATTTGACCCAGATTGTGGTGGAATGATAATGCTCAAGAATCATGTTTTTATCCCTTCAATACCAGAACTTAATAATTAATTTTTATATTAATCTCGTAGGTCACCAATATATATTCATTATTGATGTGCATTGAAGTATATATATTCAAAAGAAAATATTTTATTCAACAAAAAGAAATATGAATATTAAAATGTTCTTAAAAATATGTTTGGTATGTCAGCATGTTAAAGCTGAGAAAAAAATATCTATGGTGATATTACAACCATTATACATACCTAAAGGAAAATGTGAAATAGAATCATTGAATTTTTTGAATGTTTATCTAAAAAATATGGAGACCATAATGTTACTTTTGTTTTAGTCGATATGTTCAAAAATATTAACTAATACAAACTAAGATCACACTCATGTCTATCTATAATGGTTATAGATTAATTATGTTATAAGGTTTCATGGAAAAACACATTATATTTATTCTAATTGGGATATGAGGATTAACTCAATGTTTGGGAATAGATTTCATCAATAACTAAATATGGAGTTCTGTTCTAGTCATTATTATCATAATAAAATCAAATATTTATTTGAGATAACTATACAAGACTTTTAGAACAATATGATATATTGTTCTATGTATTTCTAAGGCGGCCAGGATGAATAGAATAGTCTATTTTTTTCACACTAAAATTAATTTCACACATGAATTCACATGGATCATTATTAAGAACTCTATGGATGTATTTTTTTAAAATCTAACATGTTGGAAAGACGTTATAGAATGAAAGCTATTAGGACATGAGCTAATATATTAAATAGTGGATATGATCGGATCCCTTTAGAAAAACATTAAGGACTAGCGTAGATGATAAAATATTTATTATTAATGTAATTGGAGAAAACTTTTATTTTAATTTGATGAGATTTTATTAAAGAGAATTTATCCATGGAATATGTTTTTGAGATTTAGAATGGAGGGAATGTATATAACTTTAAATATTGTCACCATTGAGATTTTTGATCATGTAAGTGAGTTACCCTATCGGGTTTCACTTCAACAAAACCTCTATTAATTTTATGATGTGTTTTTGGTAACTCTTCTAAATATGTACATACATAATCCATCACATGTATTAAACTCGGAAGTTGTAACAACTAAGAATGATATTTCCAATGAGGAAAACCAATTATAAGTTTTTTAGAGATTTTTTTGGATGGACCAAAACGACCAACCAAGTTAAAGGTCTCAGGAAGAATTATAAATTTAAATATGAAACATAGGAACCAAATGATGTGAATAAATAGAGATATCCTCATTTTTTTATTAGATTGATGTAATTTAATGATATATGATCATTTTACAGGTGCTTTAATGTAATTCCACGATTTTTAATATTATATTTATCTTAAAAAAATATTATTTCTACTGTCTATTTTGATTCATGCATCATCCAATCTAAATTCATAATAAAATAATATATCATTATTACCTAGTCATTAATGTTTTTTAATTAATTGGTAGATAATAAATGAATAAAAAATAAATGTACAATATTTTAATAAAATTACAATAAATATTTTTACTGTTGTTATATGCTTTAAAAACCTTATTTTATTAAATATTATTTTTTGTGGTTTATGTGAGAGTATATAATAATTAAAATATTAAAATAAAAAAATTATTCTAAAATTTAACATCATTTTATAAATCATGAAAAGAAATTTTATTGGCTATATTTATTATTATTTTCTAAAAATATTTTCTTTTTAATATATAAGGATAAATACTTATTTTAATTGAATCCCATATTTTTTTTAAATTTATTTACATAGTTAATTTATTTAATTTTTTTAAAATTAAAATCAATTTATTTTTATTATTAATAATATATATGTGTTTAATGTAATTTATTTTATATTTGTGTATGGTCTGTAATTTTTTTACATTTGTAGGGAAAATGATTCTAGAAAACTATTAAAAAATTTTATTTTAATTTATCATTTTAATTTGTTTATTGAATAATATGTGATCTAAATATGGAAATTTAGGTAACTGGTTTTTTTTAAGAGGCCATATTTTTTTAAATATGCCACTATCATTTTGGTCAATTTGATTTTTAACCGCAATATTTTTTGTTGAAACAATAAATTTAATGTTAATATATTACAATATAATAATTTTGATAAGTATAAAAATTAATTAATAGACATTATATTATTTGATAGAATGATTTCTATTTATAAATTGAGAATAAAAATTTGAAATAATGGAATCAAATTCCCATTTTTCTTTGATTATGATATTTATAATGATTTTAGAAAATAGATAAATTTAAATAAAAATATCTAGAATTTAATATATATATTAAATTATTATATAATTTAAAATGAGGATATGTTAGTTTATTATCACGACCCATCATCGGGGCCCATGTCGTGACTACCCCAAACCTGTATTCCATAGGCCTGGGGCTGGCGACTAGCTCCAAAGGCGTAAATCCCAAGAAGAAGGGAAGGCATTGTCTTTATAAAAGTAATCAGCAAAACAGAGTACAAGCGGAAGCAACCACTAAGTAAAGCAGTAAAACAACCGTGCTGAAAGTACAAGGGGCCAGAAATACAAGCCCAAAAGAAAGGTATAGGTACAACCGAGAGAAAATACAACTCAAAAGGGAAACAACTGAAAGGTGATGAGCCGCTCCTGGATCGTCCTCCGGCTTCCTACCTAAAGGGCAGGTACAGATCTCCTCCTCAGCACTCCACGTCCGTCCGTCTACTCTGGGTACCGACTCGTCGTGAAATCCACCTTCGGGTGCTGACTCGATGTGATACCCACCTCCGGGCACTGACTCGTCATGAGATACTCCACTCTGTACCATCTAGCTCTACAAGACTCAACCACGATCAGTGATGTCCGTCGTCTGCAACCAACACAACGTAGTGCGGGCGAAGCCCGTCCAGGGGTGAGTATATGATACTCAGTGGGGACCCCGAGACCCTTGATGGTCTCCCAGAATCCCCAAAGGATAATCCAAAAAGGAAAGATACAATAACAAAGTATCATCACACACTACTTAGGTATATTCCCATACATATACGTAAGACATCAATTTCAGTTCAAATTAGATGACGTCCACATAGGATAGCACAATACAATCCACATAGGATAACACAACCCAGTCCACATAGGAATGAAAGTCAATCATATCGAAGATAATGATTGAAAGTCGAGACTCAGCTCAAACCATGATTTAATCATGATTTCGAAACCATAGCTGTTGGGGAAATCTTCCTCTATCGAGTACAGTGGACCTTCCGCTACAACCAAGCAATTCCCACTAACCTTGGACTGCAGTAGTACTCCACCTGTTGATTATTGTGGGCCTGATGCTACAACCAAGCGCTTCCCACCATGGGTCTGCTGCTACAACCAAGCCCTCCCCCTCATAGCCTCCAGAGGTACTCCTTCTGTTGAGTACCGAGGGTCTACTGCTACAACCAGGCGCTCCTCTGCCTTGGGTCTGCTGCTACAACAAAATGCTCTCCAATAGGCTATCTGAAACACACTGAGTCGATCAATCAGTAGTCTTCAAGTCGCAGCCAGCTCTAGGGTTTCATAATGATTGAAAGTACCGTAGACATCACCATCGAACCCATGGAGGATTCTCGTATGGTTGTCAGCGTCATCGAACCCAGGGAGGATTCCAGTACGAAAGTCTTCACCGTCGAACCCACAGAGGATTCCAATGCGGTTATCATCGTCGTCGAAGTCGTAGCCAGCTCTAGGGTTTCCGCACACAGCACGCTCGTTCCGGGAGGGTCTACTCCACAAGCCAAGAGGTCGATACATCAACTAACACATAGTCTGGATTTTATGTATCCCAAAGTTCCGTCTCGTCAAAAGGAACACAACGCAACAGACGGCGCGTCAATCAGACGCCCGGTCTGAGAGTTTTTGGCTGTTTCGTCCCAGAGGCCCAGTTGGGTTTTAAGTCAAACCCAACCCAACCATACTACAACTATATCCAATCCTCGAGTGGAGTATGAAAAAAAGGTTCGTCTTACTAAGAGGAAACCAAAAAAGTCAATGGTATGTCAATCGGACGTCCGGAGTTCAAGTTATAGGCGTTTCTGCTCCGAAGGCCCAGTTGGTTTCGTGTTCGAACCAACCCGGCCTTACACAATGTTCTCCTAAACCTTGAGTGTAATATACTGAAACAACCATCTCTATCCAAGGATCCCATTGCAACTGACGGTGCGTCGATCGGTGGTCTGTAGCCCATGTTATGGGCGTTTGAACAAAACTGCCCGAGAATAGGGGGTTCGGGCCTGGTCTGACCCGGCCTGATACCCCATGGGTCGACCTGATAGGGTGCGGCCCGACCCAGTCGGTGCGGCCCACATGACCAGATGGCTCGGTCATTTCGGCCAAGCAGAAAAGGGGGGGGGGGTGCTGCCCCCCCTGTCTCGAAACGGCCCGACATTAACCAGTGTCGTCCCCAAAACCCAGAACGGTAAAGCCGTTCCTTTCCGCCGTGGCGGTCTCCTCTGGCGGCGTGCCGCCGCCGCCGGTCGCCGGTGTCTCCGCCGCTCTCCGCGGACCACCGGACGTGCACCGGTGGTCTGTTTCACCCGTCGTCTGCACCTGGATTCCTTGCAGGACCCAAACATTACTACGGAGTCATGAAATCGCCTCTGTGGCACGTTCCATCATCACCCATTGATCCACACATCAATAAACAATCTGCTGAGTCTTCGAATAGCCTTTGAGGCCCCGAACCCGTCCGCGGTGTCGCTCGGACTCAACGGTGGGGCGCGATGGCGCCGCGCTTCATCGTCACGTTCCTTCTAGTTTTTGCGCGGTGTCGTTGCACCACACCTCTTTTGTTCAAGCCGCAACAAACCCAACATCAAAGGGGGAGGAGGATCAGCCATGTTTGGGTGGTCCGACCTCCTCCCGTTAAATTGATAACATGAGGCCTGAATATTAAACGATGAACATAATGAATTATTCATGAAAAAAACCAATCCCCTACCTCAAGGAGTTGTCGAATGACAGTCGTCGCGGAACAATGGCGTCATGAAAGACGGCATCGTGGAAGACGACGTTGCGGTTTGATGCTTTGTAAGTGTCGGCGGCGTTTTCCCAATTAAGAAAGTGGCACGTCGTCATTCTCCGAAAAAGGCGTCTTTCACCGGCTACGAAGAGAAGAGAAGACGGCACAACGGTCTTCCCTTTCGGTGACGGTGTTCTTCATCGAGGTCTTGACATTCCTCACGTTCTTCAACATGGAAGATGATGTTCTTCGAGACCTTGGTTATTTTCTCCCTAGACTCCACACAACGAACTAACCAAAAACAAATTAAGACTTTGTCTTAATTTATTCACATGTGCCAACATTTTAAAATTCAAAAACCTCATTCAATTAATTAACGAGATTCAATTAATTGAATAGGTGTGTTGGCATTAAATTAAAGAGAAAGGGAAGGTCATAACTTATCAAAGGGTTTCCCACATTTAATGGGGGGGTTCGGGGATTTTAATGGGTGGGGGCTCGTGTGGGCCCCACCTCACTATTAACCACATATGGGTGGTTAGTTCCACCCAACCTCCATCCTTAGGATTTTAACCACTGAAAAGAACTAAAATTAGTAGCACAATTTATTTCTCCATAATCTTAATCCAAAAAATTAAACAACTCTTACCGAGCAAACACAACTCTGGAAAAGGACTTCTTTAGAAAATATCGGCGTTGCGGTTTCAACGGTGCCCTCAGATTTGGATTCCGAGCACCGGTTCAAAAGATAGAAAAAACCCGCTCGTTCATTCACTGAACGTACCCGACCTAAACTTCGGAAAATGATTCTGAGCACACCGGGCCTCGGAATCAGGTTTTGTCAGAAGACAGAGACTCGCAAAATTCCAATAAAATTAAGAAAATATTTTCCTTGATATTTTCGGGTCTTTACATTACTCCATCCTCAGGGATTTACTTCCTCGTAAAGCTATGCCACAAACTAGGGAAACATAAGTGGTACTGAGCACACAACTGACCCTCCCGCTCCCATATGCTCTCCTGGAGGTTCTCGTGCTACCAGTGAATGCGCATCGGAGGAATCGACCATCCACATAGGACCTGCTCTTGTTGATCCTCGTTCTCCACTAGAACCTCTGTGAATTTCACCCCATCATCGACGTCTAACTCCCTACGGTTGATGATGTGTGAAGGGTCATGCACGTATCTCCTTAGGTGAGATATGAGGATGAAATCATGCACTCGGTGCAACTAAGGTGGAAAGGTCAAGAAGTAAACCACTTTTCCTACCCTACTGAGGACCTAGAAAGGTCCGTTGATCGTCGAAGATATCTTGCCGCCTTGGCTACATCTCCGTAAACCTCGTCGAGGTGAGAACCATATAAGAATGTGGTCGTCATCCTCGAACTCTAGAGGCCTCCATTTCTTGATTAGAACTGAAACTCAAAACTCATAATACCACTAGGGTAAGGTTGGCCAACCCAAGAGTGATCATCTACACCCTCCTAAGAAAGAGTAAATCCTGTGCTACATAGGGTTTCCTTTTTGCTGACCAAGGAATGCTCATCCTGACGTTTGACTGATACTGTCAATTTGTGTCTGAACTGTGATCGCCCAGTTCCTACTCAAACTAACGTCGTAAGGCCTCAATGCTGCCACCAAGAGGTTCCAACCTAAACTCTCGCCTCAAGCGTCAGATCACACCATCGAGGCAAGTGTGATTATCGAGTCTCCTACCAAAGGTATCTTCAGACATGAGGGTCAAGTCAACGGCTTAACTGGAAACTCAAGGTCTGGGACAATATTCATGGAAGGAATGAACGATTCGTATCGATGTCTGTTGTTACGGCAGCTAGTAGAAGACACAGTCCGTAATTCAAATCATCCTTATTGCCTGTCGGTCGCACTCCTTGACCGCATGCAGCTACTCTTTCCCCTGCCCTCCAGCTCCCTGAGCCTAGTGGGGATTACAAAGGAAGGTGGGTGCAACATTTCAAAAAGTTCACCATCCCATGATGCTATCCTAACTCCGCTTCTATGTCTTCTACCTTGAAGATTCATCTGTCCTTTTTTACTTCCTCTACATGAAACATTTTACACGCTCAAGTCTCCGAGACTGGCGCCAGTTTCCTCCTTTTCCACTACTGACCTTCACTGACTACATCCATAAAGCAAAAGAATTCCCAACCACAAAGGTTCTCTCTATCACCCTAGTATAAGTCTGGATGCATATAGAAAGAAGTGCTGGCTCAGTTGTCCATTAGTCACACCTCACTCAGATGTACAAGCCCTGATGCACCGATCACATCGTAGTCATCGAGTACCAGGTATTGTTTGGTATGCCCCGATGAATTCTCATCTATCGGCACGTCGTCCTGCCGAAGCTGTATAAGCTCTAAGAAACTCGCAGCCACCACCTCAAGCCAGTCCTTAGCCGCCTGTGAGTCGGGCATGCCTCAGAACTTGAGGGATATCTGGTGCTGAAACATGTAAGGCACTAAGCCTACAAGTGTCCTCTACCGGTACCACCGGTAGTGTCTGCTGACCAACAAGTAGTGATGTAACTGACACACTACCTGAAGTTACTATCTCATGCATCGGTCCACATACCGAAGCCTCTTCACTAAACAGACCAACCTCATGGTCACTCAGTAGAAATCACTAGTAGCTAACTCCACTATCCGCTCTATTAGTGTCTAAAATAGGCGTAGAACTCTATAAATCACCTCCATCCAGTCCACTGCTCTCTGGGAACTGTCCCGCCTCAAAATCTCAGAGGCCTATGATACCCAAAGGGTGGTGGTGCTGCTGGTACACCACCCGAAGGTTTCAACATAGTAAGGGGGCCTCGTACCGGAACCTCGTCTCTCGGTGGGCCATCATATCGTACAACACTCGAAACCCTAGGTGGATGCCATCGTGGGTCCATCCTGAAAAGAGATAGGTGCGCCACGGTCAACATTTATACCTGGTGAGCTGACACAAAGTAATCACAAAGAAATCATTTGAAACACACATGCAATCAATGTTTTCTTGCACTGAGTTGGAAATCAGAAGTCAGGGTCCTGGTGTTCGAATACGTCGGCCGCCGCACCAAGACTGGACTTCTTGGACTGATAACCAAACTCAATACCCTTAACATTATTGCTTCACACTGAAGAAATATCAGAGTCCTGAGTTCGGAGGTAGAACTGAACTCCTCTGATACCAATTTGTCACGACCCATCCTCGGCGCCCGTGCTATGACTACCCCAAGCCCGCCTTCCGTAGGTCGGGGGCTGGCGACTAGCACCAAAGGAGTAAATCCCAAGAAGAAGGGAAGGCATTGCCTTTATAAAAGTAAACTACACAACATAGTACAAGCAGAATCAATCACTAAGTAAAGTAGTAAAAAAACGCGCTGAATGTACAATGGGCCAGAAATACAATCCATAAATATTGGTACAACTACAACTGAAAGAAAGTACAACTCAAAAGGGAAACAACTGAAAGGGGACAAGCTGCTCCTGGATTGTCCTATGGCTTCCTACCTAAATGGTAAGTAAAAATATCCTCTTCAGCACTCCATGTCCATTTGTCTCCTCCGGGTACCGACTCATCGTTAAATCCACCTTCGGGCACTAACTCGACATGATATCCACCTCCAGGAACCGACTCGTCGTGAGATCCTCCTCCAGGTATTGTCTAGCTCTACAAGCCTCAACCATGATCAGTGATGTCCGTCGTCTGCAACCAACATAACGTAGTGCGGGCGAAGCCCCTGCATGGCTGTGTATACGATACTCAGTAGGGACCCCGAGACCCCCAAAGGTCTCCCAGAATCCACAAAGGACAATCCACAAAGGAAATATACAATCACAATGTAACATCCAACACTACTTTGTTATATGCCGATACATATACCTAAGCCATCAATTCTAGTTCAATTTCGATTACGTCCACATAGGATAGCACAATCTAATCCACACAGGATAACACAACCCAATCCACATAGGAATGCAAGTCAATCATATCGACGATAATGATTGAAAGTCAAGACTCAGCTCAAACTAGGATTTAATCATGATGTGGAAACCATAGCTGCTGGGGAACTCCTCCTCTATCAAGTACAATGGGAATGCCGCTACAACCAAGAGCTTCCCACTAATGTTGGACTATTGTAGTACTCCACATGTCGTGTATTATGGGCCTGCTCCTACAACCAAACGCTTCCCACCATGGGTCTGCCGCTACAACCAAGCGCTCCTCATCATAGCCTCAAGAGGTACTCCTTCTATTGAGTACCGCGCGTCTGCCACTACAACCAAGCAGTCCTCCATCATGGGTCTGCCACTTCAACCAAGCGCTCCCCACTGGGCTATCCGAAACACACCGAGTCGATCGATCAGCATTCGTCAAGTCTCAGCCAGCTCTAGGGTTTCATAATGATAGAAAGTACCATAGTCGTCATCGCCGAACCCACGAGGGATTCTTGTAAGGTTTTCATCATCGTCGAACCCACAGAAAATTCTAGTATGGAAGTCTTCACCATCGAACTCATGGAAGATTCCAATGCGGTTATCATCGTTGTCGAAGTCGCTGCCATCTCTAGGGTTTCCGCACACATCACGCTCCTTCTGAGAGGGTCCACTCCACGAGCCAAGACATCGATACATCAACTGACATGTAGTCCAGAGTTGATGTATCCCAATGTTCTGTCTCATCAAAAGTAACACAACGCGAAAGACGGTGCGTGAATTGGACGCCAGGTCCGAGAGTTATTAGCTTTTTTGTCCTAGGGGCCCGATTGGTCTGTAAGTCAAAACTAACCCAACCATATTCCAACTACGTCCAAACCTCATGTGGAGTAATCCAAAAGGTCCTTATCACTAAGAGGAAACCATCTAAGTCGACGGTACGTCAATCGGACCTCCAAAGTTCATGTTATAGGCGTTTCTGCTTTGAAGGCCCGGTTTGTTTTGTGTTGGAACCAACCCGGCCATACCCAAAGTTCTCCTAAATCTTGAGTGTAATATACAGAAACGACCGACTCGATCCAAGGATCCCATCAAAACAAACGGTGCACCGATCAAGGGTCTGTAGCCCATGTTATGGGTGTTTGAACGAAACTTCCCGAGAATAGGGGGTTCGGGCCCGGGCCGACCCGGCCAGATACCCCCTGGGTCGGCCCGATTAGGCGTGGCCTAGCACGGCCCGGCCCAGTGTGGCCGGTCTGGCCTAGGAGACCGGTTGGCCAGGCCCAGGCGTGACCTGCGTGACCAGACTGCTCGGCCGTTTTGGCCGAGCGGAGAAACGGGGGGGGGGGGGGGGGGCTTGTCTCGAAATGGCGCGACATTAAGCCACGCCCTCCCCAAAACCTGGAAAGGAAAAGCCGTTCTGTTCTGCCGTGTCAGGGTGGCATGCCGCCGCCGCTCTCTGCAGACCACTGGACGCGCACCGGTGGTCCGTTTCACCCGCCGTCTACGCTTGGAGTCCTTGCGGGACCCGAACATTACTGCAGAATCTTCAAATCGCCTCTGTGGCCCGTTCCTTCATCACCCATCGATCCCCTCATCAATAAAAAATATGTGGAGTCATCGAATCGCCTCTGTGGCCCCGACTCCGGCCGCTGTTTTGTTCGGCCTCAACGGCCATGCACGACAACACCGGGCTTCTTCGTCGTGTTCCTTCTAGTTTACACGCGGTGACGTCGCACCGCACTGCCTTTGTTCGAGCCGCAACGAACACAACATCAAATGTGGAGGAGGATCGACCGTGTTTGGGCAGTCCGACCTCCTCCTATTAAATTGATAACAGGCGGACCAAATATTAAATGAAGAACGCAATAAATTATTCATGAACAAAACCAATCCCCTTACCTCAAAGAGTTGTCGACCGATGGTCGTTGCAGAATAATGACATCACGGAAGATGGCGTCGTGGAAAACGGTGTTGCGGATCGATGCTTCGTAAGCGTCGTCGGTGTTCTCCCAATGAAGAAAGTGGTGCATCTTCATTATCTGAAAAATGGGTCTTTCACCGACTGCGGAGAGAAGAGAAGGCGGCCCGACTATCTTCCCTTTCAGTGACGACATTCTTTGTTGAGGTCTTGACGTTCTTCACATTCTACAATGTGGAAGATGATGTTTTTCGAGACCTTGGTTATTTTCTTCCCAGACTCCACACAAAGAACTAACTAAAAACAAATTAAGACATTGTCTTAATTTATTCACACATGCCAACATTTTAAAATTCAAAAAACCTCATCAAATTAATTAACAAGAATCAATTAATTGAATAGATGTGTTGGCATTAAATTAAATAGAGAGGGAAGGTCATAACTTATTGGAGGGTTGACCACATTTAAGAAGGGGGTTTGGGGATTTGAAGGGGTCGGGGATCATGTGGGCCCCACCTCACTATCAACCACATATGGGTGGTTAGTTTCACCCAACCTCTATCCTTAGAATGTTAACCATATAAATGAAATTAAATTAGTAGCACAATTTATTTCTCTGTAGTCTTAATCCACAAAATTAAACAACTCTTTCTGAACAAACAGAACTCTGGAAATGGTCTTCTTATGAAA
Organism: Viscum album; assembly: GCA_963277665.1. Lineage (NCBI taxonomy): Eukaryota > Viridiplantae > Streptophyta > Magnoliopsida > Santalales > Viscaceae > Viscum > Viscum album. The sequence continues at coordinate 821,117,222 of OY728161.1, forward strand.
ATATTGGCGTTGCGGTTTCAACGGTGCCCTCATATTTCGATTCTGGGCACCGGTTCAAGAGTTAGAAAAACCAGCTCGTTCGTTCATTGAACGTACCCGAGCTAAACTTTGAAAAATGATTCCGGGCACACCGGGCCTCAGAATCAGGTGCTGTCAGAAGCCACACACTCCCAAAATACCAATGAAATTAAGAAAAAAATTTCGTCGAAATTTCCGGGTCTTTACATTTAAAAAATTGTAAATATTTTTTTTATGTTGGAATTTTTTTATAATTTATATTTAATTCAATATTTAATTTAATTTGTTATGCAACTCAAAAATAATATTAATTCAATTTAAATAATATTACATATAAGAAATTATATTACATTAAAATTAATAAAATTTGGGATTATTTTTTTCACACTAATTACGATGATATTTGTAACATATTATGGTTTTTTCAATGGTATATATTTTAAATACATAACTATCTTGATGAAAATAAAGTGAAATTAATGGAATAGTGATTAAATGACGTTAAAGATATTTTATGAAAAATAATGATTTGTTTCATTACTAAAAACTAGTAAGATTTATGAATAATTAAATATTTTATGAGAAATTTTATACAGTTTCATCCCTTTTACATTTACGATAAAATTGATTAATTATATTTAAAATTATAACACATTGAAATTAAAAACGTTCTAAACACATTTATGGTTAAAATTGGATAACAGTGGGGATAAATGACAAGATAATATTTAAATGACACCATATATAAATCAATTTTATACCTGATATTGATATTTATACATTACTATACTATTCATTTAACCTTTGGACTTATGGAATAATTTTCTTGAGAATAACATAAATATATTTTAATGATTTCATTAATATCACCAATGTGATTTATTCCCTTATAAAATGATTGCCCTTATTTATTTTTTACCCAACAATAATCCATCTAGATCTACCAACCATTAACTAGTTATATTGTCATCTTCCTTATACATGAATTATATATTCCATTAATCTTAAAATTTCATAACAATTTCAAATAATAAGGAATCAAAAAGAGATCTACTAAAAAAGATGTAGTAATCATACTCCATATCTTTATTTTATTACATCTTCTACCTACCCTAATCATTTTGTATTAGTAATGAAATAATTAATTAATTATCATCCACAAAAAAATTATTATGATTAATGAACAAGAATTGACAACAATCTATTTTCTAAAAAGGGACGTGAATGCATCGACCATGCCTATGTGTGGACTACTATTTTAGTGCAGTGATACAATTCGTTATTCATAACCATTATTCATGAATGTTTATTATTAGGGAATTATATTCCATATATATTATTTATTAGATAATAATTATTATGTAAATGAAATATCATATATGGCTTCATACATTCATATCCATTCGAAGATTACAATGTCTCTCATGAATATGTTTGGACTACCACACCTTTGAAGTTAAATTGTTTTTTTTATGTCATCTGTTTACATGGATGGTTACACTGATAATTTTAAGGAATATATTAGATATATTTTATATAATAATTAGATTTTAATGTTAAAATAATATATTCCTTTTCTCATTCCATCCACAAAAAATTAAATACAACATCCACGCGTTTGTACAACTTCCCATTTACATGAGTAGTGTAATTCATTTTTCAATATAAACCATTTATGGATGAAGCCATATATATTTGATGAATTTCTATGAAATTTTAATCATGAATAAAAATGATGAGATAATTAATCCATTAGCAGTCTATACAAAATAGAACATCTCAAAAAATAACACATAAAAAAATAGTTAAAAGCATGATTTGAAATTTATTAATGAGTTGTTTAAAATGTGTGTCAAACTAATATAAGTTGATCATATATAATATTATAATTTTATAATTTTACCTAATATATATATATACATTAAATTTATTATACAGGATGTTAGAGTGTATTTAATGATGGACGAACTCGAGTAGAAGTATTATCCTCCTAAAATTTCATTTTGGATACAAATGTTATGTTATTCTCTTATATTACATCCAAATTTGTATATATAGCCCATTATAAAATGTTTTATAATAAATATCCCAATTATAATGATAATTAATGTATCATATGATGTTATTATCTCAGGGAGATTATGATTTAAATATTCACTATGTGGAAAGAGTTTTATGTTTCAATCTTATTATTTAACTAGGTTATTTATCATTATGTTTCTAATGATAAAACATCAATACCTATATGTTAATAATTTCTTGAATTTTATTATATTTTTTCAATTTTTAAATTATATAAATAATTCCATTCATATTACTCTATTTATCATTTTTTGAATTCGATGGAAGGGTTTTAAGCTAAATAAATTATATTTCTCTCTTTCATTAAAAATATGTTTACTACATTGTACATGTTTTGAAAAAAAATTCATAATTTTTTTAACTATTGTAATATTATTTTCTTTATTATATATAACTCATTTATATTTTTTAAAAATCATTATAATTAATCTTATTATCAATCTGTAAATGAGGAAATTTTAAAATTTAGTTGATATTTGAATGGAATGTATTCCCCCATTTAATTATATAATGGATTTTATATCATGATGTAATTGTCATATGAAATATGATATTATTAATCTTCCATGAAATTTAAATTGATATTATTGATCCAGTATGAGAAATAAGAGATGATACCTGATCAGTCATGATAACGAATATATGGTTTGATTCTGGATTCACTATGATTTTATAGACTTGATATTTATCATTGACCTATGAAATGGATTATATACATATGATTATTCCAAACTCTAATGATATTTCTTAATACATAGGTTATTTAATTTTAGTTAATATATAATTTATGATGATTCCTTAAATATATGATCTCTGCCTTTCTGAATGATAAAATTGTATGTCATAAAATTTTTAGGATATGTGATATATGGGGTATAATTATATATCATATATTCATGATATTTTCTCTACATTCATGTATTACAAATTCATATTATCGTTGATTGATATCTCTCATGATTTCCATTATTCAGAATGTTACATCACCCTTTTCATATGTTTCCTTTCCCCGTATCATGAAGAGAGGTTTATATTTGGGTATTTTAGGAAGTGAAATCTGTGAGAAGGATATTATGAGAGATGATGAATAATGTAATTTAATATTATTTTTATATTTCATATCTACAATGACAATAATATTTTACTGTTTTGGTATGGATAATTATGTTAGGTACTTAATATTTATGTTAATTAATTTAGTATTTCTATAAGTGAATATTGGATCCTTATATAAGACCTCCCATACATTAAAAGCATATTAATTTTCATCCATATATTCATAGATCACAACACTCACTGAACCTGATCAATAAGAGAATGTGTGACCTAGACAATGGTCAAAACCACATGCTCTCCATATTCTTACACCAATGAGCTCAAATTAGAAACTAACCTCATAAATCAAAACTCATCCCCTCACTCACAAATAGCCTAAAAAATTCATATTCCATGTTTCTGAATCAATATTCAACATCCAATGGGTAGAAGTTATATCTTAATAAAATGTTGGAAGAATATATTCCCATCATATATGTATTTGTTTTATGTCCCTTTATAAAAATATTAACTTTTATATTTAGTGACACTTGTAAATAATAATATATTCCCCAAATATTTAATGGTTCTTCATAATCATCTCCTTACCCACAAATTCAAACAATAAGTTATTATTTTTGTAATTCTTCTCATGTGGGGTTAATTTTTAAGTTCCATAAGCCACAAATTAGTCATCCTAAATTAGAACAGAACCTAACCCCAAAAATTATTCAAATATAAATTCCTTATAATTATTACAATTCACTGCAATAAAAAAACTAGAGTTCATATGAAATATTCATGAATATTTTTAAATGAATTATTACAATTCCCAGTACTCTCAAATATAACCTTTTTTCTCAACAATAATGATATAGTAGAATATTTCATAGAGTAATAATGAATAATGTGTCCACAATACCATTTGAAACCAATATTACTATAGATATTTAACACATTCACATGATACGATAAATATAGTAACCCTTGAATATTATTAGAATCCCATGAATCACATCTCAAATAAATCACATGGAATATGAACATAGCCTCCTAAATCAATTTTTTTGTTAGCATGCTATATAAATGGTGAAATCTCGTGATACAAAACACAATATATTAATTTTATATGCAGCCCTCTAACATCACGTAATACTCCATTATTTTTGTAATAAACACAAAAACAAATGTGTCTCAAATGTGATATAAGACCAAGGAAACCAAATCTATAAATATTACTGGAGCATTAGGAGGTTGGACAACATGATAAAATACTAAATGGTTCCAAATGGGATTTGAGGAGCCTATTTATGGGTATTAGCTTCTTATATACTCAACTAGGTCTACCCAAATATAATAGTCTATATGTGGTGGATTAATGTAGTTTCGATTGGTTGAAGGTATGTGGTATGACAGTAAAGGATTTGGGTCATTCCTTGGTTGAATATTGATTATAAATTGACCTCATAATAGCGTAAGACCTGATAAAGTTACTCTATAAAACCATCCATGTACTGATCAACAACCATTGTAAAACTACCATACGAACAATAATATAATGCAGCGATGAAAAATATAGGAAATGGAAATTAAATGGGTAATATATTATAAGATTTTTGGTCCCATTATAATTTTTAACCCTACTCATTTTGAAACTAGTGTGTTCTACCATCAAAAGATAGAAATTGTACTACATTGTGATGACAGTAAATATTTATATTAAAGGTAATAATATATATTAATATTATGATATCAAAAAAAATATATCCAATAAGAAGTAATACCAAAAGAATACAAGGATGTGGTTAAAACAAGACACTTTGGGAACATAAAACATTGATATATATTTCATCTAAATGGTAAAATCAAATCCAAGACAAACATATTCTGATCATCTAACAAACCTAAAGTCATATGAACCAATTGTGAGGTAATTGTATAGGATTTATCAATATAAATGAAAATTTAATTTATTAATAAATGAATAAATAATTTTCCTCAGATAGTAGGTGGACACAACAAAATTTATTCCAATTCCATACCCACCTCGTATAGATGTTTTCAATCAAGGTCTCCCTATATTGGATTCACTTGGTGAGAACCCCATTTGACATGAGGGCGATATCTCTCAACCTTGGAAGAATACCACTGCACTATATTACTCCATTAAATCTAATAATAAATGAAACTTTTTTTATGAGTGAGTCTTATAGGAGTTTTGAGGATGACCCTAACTCCAAAACTACTGAAATGTCTTCAGAACCTTGAAAAAAGAATAATTTCTATAGATCTCCAACCAACTGTAATAACATAAAACTGGAGAATTCCAAAAAAAATCATTGGTGTGGTGTTTTATGGCTATTAAACACTATTTATAATGCCTTGACATGGTCCATCATGATTCCTTTTCTACAATGATAATGAACTCTAGGTGCAACAAACGAATAGATTGCCACAAAGACTTATCTACCCAAACATTTCCACAAATACCCTATCAACAACCTCAATGTACTTCATCCTAAAGTGGATGATATGAATCTACATGTTTTATCCAAAAAAATCAATTTCAATATGCACTAATTTAATTTAGTCATTCATAATTATCTATGATGCCACACCACCACTCGATGGGGCCCTGATTGCAACTCCCCATGCCCACCCCCAACAGGCTTGGGGAAAGGGGCTAGTGCCAAGTGGTAATATCACTAACATGGTAGGAACTTCATATGAACCTTCACAGATGTAGAGATCTCCAATCAAAACAATTCTGAAATTTAAAAAAACAAGTATCCAATGAATATATACATCTATATCCCACAACTAGAGTATAGAAAAGTACTGAAAGCGAACGAAGGGAAAAACAAAACCCACCAAAGAATATTATAAAAGTATCCAACATGGTAAAAATTATGGGATCATTATCAAATGCAACTGTCAAAAGGTTCCACACCCCAGATCTGATCAACACCTTAGTCTATCAGGCTAAATATCATCTTCATTCCTAGACTCCTCAGTAGACTCTTTCAAAAGAACCGTGGTATACAGAGGACACAAAACATTTGTGCAAAAATACCATGCACGAGCGAATATAAATACACTCAGTAGGTACCCAAAACCACATCATAAATGGAGAAACTAAAAATAAATAGTCTTCTCAACCTAGCTAGAGGGATCCCCAATCTAAAGAGAAACCGCATCTCAAACCTTCTTCAGTTTTACATGATGTGTCAGCTCAGTCTGTATGCGGTGTCAACCTCGAAATGTGAAAACACTACATGTACTCCTTGAAATCACCCATATATTCTCGTATCATAATCCATGTCTAATGACGTTCAAAAATCATATCTAGTAACAAAATTCCTCTTATAGGCTCTATCCATAACACAGAACTAGAAGCACAGAATCCACAATCTCATCAATCCCTGATGGAACCTATCTGAGAATGTTACTCTTTCAAGAATTTATTACTATGTGCATCTCTAGTAACTAGCACCAGGGGTCATGATTTCCTCACCTTTTTCCCAATGCATGGTAAATAGACACAAATGAAGTGGTGTACCCCTCATCACTGCATACAATTTAGTGATCACTACTCCGTACTATGAATCACATTCATTCCATATAACATGATTGAATGGAGGAACATGAATATTAGAATTTCCCCATATTTGGGGGAGTACATCTCCTAACCAAACCGTTAAAAAAGTTTCACTCCCTCATGGATTGTACATCACCTCACACATTATAGGGAGAACAAAATCCTAACTAGATATCATTAATATCATGTAGTTGGCATGATCCTCATGATTTTATCCCTAATCATGGAGATATACAACTCCAATAAAGGACTCCCTCCCCCTTTATACTCCGATATTGGGGTGTACAATTCTGTATGTGAGGTACTAATCCAAAACAATTATAAGGGGGTTCCACTATTAAATTTTAGACCCACACCCTGAAATGATTGAGTTTAACACTCAATTAATGAAGGGTCAAATCGTATTTTGAGAGAAGAGTATTAATATATCGATCGATAACCCACACCGTAACCTGGTTTGGGATTACTACACAGTGGAATGTGGGGCTTCACCATGTAGGACATGGTAGTATGAACTATGTCAGCTAGTTAACAGTTGGGTAACCAATACCTGACATGGTAAGGGAGTACCAACCCCAGGATGGAGGACCCACTCCCCATCACTTCATAGGAGTACCAACTATTCCCGAAAGACATGAATGGAGAACCCTATCCCTATAATGAGATGCGAGTATTCACACCTAGAATAGAAAACCGACACCCTAACATGGTAGGGGAGTACCGACACTATCTATAGATAATTTATGGAGGATTCATGCCCTGATCCAAAAGGATTGTACCAACTCCTTAGACAGATGACCAATACCCTAATCCAATAGTGGAGTGCCTACTTTATAGTCCAACGAGTATAGAGTTCTTGTGCCCTGACAATGTAGTGGTGCACTATACATCTTCACAAACATCAATGGGAACCTACACCCTAGTCCATCGGGGGAGTAATATCCATGGGGTAAAACTACCCCATGGTAACAAAACAACCCCACAACATGGGGATTCATGTCTCTGCATAATTAGACAGCTGAGGTAAACCAAAACCCTAAATATGCATGGGAGTAGCAGTGTCAATGTATCTCTTCACAAACAACAAGGATTTCAAACATCATATCAACACAACTGCATGAGAATCATACTCTATTTATGCCAAATAATATCCCATAATCCATAAAATAGGCAACTAATGAATTAAACATGGAAAACCAATCAGGGTATTCTATTTGAAATAATAAATTAGAATAATTGAGAAGAAGATACAAAAGGCGAATGATCCAAAGAGATTATCATAGGAGTAAACAATGTGCACTGGGGAAGACACCACATATGATCTCACCCTAGATCTTTTTCATGTATCTTGTATACACTATGTACCAACCATTGTAGGGGTACATGTCGTATAAAGTATGTTCACTAAACATACCTTTGTACATGGTCCCCAGTCGAGTTCCACTTTATCGAGGACCAGCCAACTGTGTCTCTCACATGTTTTTTATCCCATACAACGTGGCGTGTTCTAGCTAATTGGTCACCATCCCATGTATTTTTCCGAAGTCCATGTATCTGAAATTGTGTTCATTTTCTTGGGTTGATTTTTAGTACATAGCCATAAGGTTTTACAAGGCTAGTCGTATACATGTCCCATGATCCCACAGCTTGGGCCACTACATTGTGTGTAACCCTGGTACATGGCATGTAGTTCCCAAATACCATCATCCTCAAATAGAGAGGGATCCGTAGTGTGTTTCATTGATCTAAATGCTTTTTAGATGGTAACTCCACTCATTAATTGAATTCAAAACACCATCAGTCAGCATGTTATTTTCTAAAACTGACATATTTACCTAATATAGGGTAATAAAAATTGTATTTGTGCTGTAGAACTTTAATACAACACATACTGAAAGGGATCAGAAACAAAATTCAAATTTTACTACCTCATTGGTGAAACATTGAATCATTGGATGAAAAATGGAACTAGGATCAAGCTTCACATTGACCATATGATTATCATCCTCAGAAATGTGGATTAGTAGAACCGTTATTTGTCGATATGGGTAATTAACATCTGTTGGTTAAACAGAGGAGAGGAGGGGGAGAAGAAAATATATGACCCTTCTTCTATTTTTTTCTTAGCTGTGGTTGGTTGAGGTATTGGTTTTAACTAAATTAATCCATTTAATTCCCATTTCAGTGTCACATATCCAAAAATCCCCCTATCAAGACCCCCATGGAGGACAATGTTTGTGGAAAATAGGGTAAAAATAATGTTTGTATACCAATTGTGGTATCAGAAATCCAATATGAGATTATGAGTAGTAGATATTCAACATTTATGTGAAACTATGTTCATGGAAAAACTATATTTAATATATTTAATATCGCCTCACCAAATCTCCTCGGGTAACGGCTTCTCACACAAACTCAGGGCCCGACTGCAAGAAATATCCTCTAAAATATTATGAAATCCTATGGTTCAAAATCCCAGTCATAACATTCTATCCATATTACATATTTTCATCCATAAAAATAGAATGCCTATATAGAAGGGGAGAAACTGAGCTTCCCACTCGAATCCCATGTCAGCGATCTCACAAAGGGTTCCCATTATAGTTACAAGAATACAAATAGAGGCACCACCAATATAAAACCACTCTCTGGTCTATCTTATATGAGAAAATCATTTTTCAACCAATAGACAAATGTATCCTCATCTATGAATGGTGGGAAAACACCAAGAACAACTGTCCATCATCTGTCACTGGGTCTAGTGGTACAACACCTCACTAATAAGATGTAGAAACTAATAGAACCCCATAATTCACATGCTACCCTAGATATACTATTCAACATCATCCACGTGCATTTTTTCATTAATGTTTGATGATATTGGGATACCCTAGAGAAAAAACTAGGTCTTACTAGGCCCTTAGTTTACAAAACACCAACTGTAACACAAATCGCATAAACAAAAACACTTCCACACCCACTACTGCAGCTGTGTATGGATAGAAGGAAACAAATCCATGTTGCAAAAAAATTATAGGGTCTATATCTACCGAGAAGGAATTATTCTAATCAAGGATATTCATCTCATAGGGCCACCATGATAAAAGGGTAAAGCAGGGAATCTACACTAGCAAGGAAAATACCTACTCTGAAAATCCATCACATAACCTCACATTGATCATGAAATAAAATGAAAATTGTTCACCAAACATCGATACTATTTAGTTTGGATGCCATTGACTCGCCTATATGGTTTTGGTCACTTAAAATAACTTGTCTTGGAGGGGAAATTGTTTTCCTTCCTTTTGATTTCAATGTCACCTAAAACTAGACAATGTCTTCCTCGATCATTTCACACAAAAAAGTGACCCCAATAATATGATACCATTAAAAAGTAAATGGGTTTCCCAAAAACGTATTGGGTCTTATTGTACCCTCTATACCAACTACCAACACATGGTTTTTCCAATGCCCGAGATCACCCTATTTACACATTGAGGAAGAAGTCGAACGTAAGGTATACATCACTGTAGTGTCAAATAATTTATACTTTATTAAGTCAAAAGACACTAGGTGTACATATATTCATACTCGGATACACTTGGTCAAAGGACTATATGACATGAAGACATCCTCACTCATTCTCTATAGATTGTTGGGCAATGTGATGACCACCTGGGGTTGGTGCTAAAAACACTTAAAACTAGATGCCACCTAATTTTGATCTAAAATATCCTCCTCCTTGTCTTCCACCCTGGCGAACTCCGTTCCCCATGAATTTTCTCTCTAAAGGTGGATTATAAGCTGTATACCTCACTTCACCAATGAGGTTTGGAAAATCACCAGTGAGTCTCCACGACCATCACAATTGTTCCATTGACTTTCTTGTAGTTGTCATGATCCTCAGTGCTTCTATTGCACCATAGGCCCATGTGTTTGATTCTGGGAAAGTGTATGCCTCTTGCACTATGATCTTATCCCATACCATCTACTAGATTCTTCTGACTTCTCAACATCATGACCACTAATATGGGTCACATCCACATGTTCTGTAACCTAAAAACTCTAAACCCTATATATCTCTCTATCACTTCTAAATATGTTTGAATGTAGAGTGGAATCACATGTGCCCTGATCTCCCAACACAAGACATACTTGACGTTCAATTTTTTGAAAAATGTATTTTAAACCATATCTATAGAGTATAATGAAGAATCTATAAACCACTTTGAAAAAACTACCGCTATCATGCTACCCATCCAAATTTGTAGAAGCTCAAGGATACACACTGATCTCAAAATGGATGGGTTAACCTCAATTCAGAAGTGTCATTTAGACTCTACCCAACTGAGAACCACCTCATCATGGGACCTTATCACCAGAATCCACAATCACATTTCATAACTTTGAAGAAGGATCGCTGCTAGGACAACCATATGATTTCGAGGTGTCCTCAAATTGAAAAAAACTCATGTGAATACTATAATATTTTCATCTGCTACATGGGAGACTAAATAAAATTGGTACCTTAGAGGTGAATACCTCTTGAGCTGGTGTAGTGAAGTCATCCTACATATATCGTTGTCCAAAAATTCCAATAAACCCCTTCTGTTAAACTTGGCGTGACACTTCCGAAGACAAGACTGAAGTAATTTTTGAGAACTAGTGTCCGACACTTAAGCCTCGTCATGTGGTGGATTTTCATCAAAATCCAAACATGGAATATGATATGGATGTCATTGTGGGGGAATTCTGAAATAATATAAATATTTTCCATTGTCAATGTGTACATCTGGTGAGATGACTCAAGATGGACAGTAAAAATTAAAACCAATTCCAATATGATTCATAGAAATTTTTTTCCCGGCCAACATTTTCTTAAAATACATATTTGAGAAATATGTTATCAGAGTCTGAGTGAATGGAATTGTTGGCCATTAAACCTAGACATTAAACTATTTCTAAAATATGAACTTGAAACATCCTATCACTGTCTCTATGAAACCCAAACCAAGATCACAACACATCAGTTCCAAAGTAGAACTATAAATCTCTAATTCCACTCTGTCAAGACCCGAACTAATGTGGACTAGTACAGAAATCCCCAATCCTTCCTCGAATATAATAGGGGAAAAAGACTAGAACCTAATAGTCCTATCATTATAATGGGAGTCATTTTTCTGTGTAACTGTACAAACACACACACACACACATATCCAAGATCCCAAAATTCTAAAATGTAAAAAACACCATGTATCAAAATAATGAATAAAAATATATTCCAATCAAGATTAAAATAGATGAAATTAACATTAAATAAGGGAAAAAAATCCCCACCAAAGAAAACAATAAAATCATCCAACCTAATCAAAAGGTGGAGAACACTATCAACTGCAATTACGAGAATACACTGTGTCGACGATCCCGTCAACAACTTAGTCTATCTAGATCACTGTGATATGCCTTCCTCGAGTCCACTAAGGACTCCATTGAATTTCATCTGGTCTATAAAAGACAAAAAATATGTTCGGTCAAAGCCCATATAAGGGTGAGTAATAAAATACTCACTAGGTTCCCTAGAAAAACCCTACCAAAAAGTGAGAAACTAAAAGGAAACAACGCTCATGAACAAGCTAGAAAGATCCCCGTGAGAGAGAGAAACTCCATCTAAAATCATCCTATGTTGTACATGACAAATTATCTCATTCTACAAGGGACTTTAACCCAAAAATGTGACAACACCACAATTTTTCCCTGAAATCAACCAGATATAATCGTCTCAGACTCCAAGTCTCGCGAGGTTTTAACCCCATAGATATTAACATAATTCTCTTCTAATTCAATAATCGTAACATGAAACCACAAGAACACCCATAATGTGATCCACCATCCTATATGAATCATATCCGAGAGATTCACTCCATTAGGAACATCCTACTAAATCTAGATCTAGTTCCCATCACTGGAGGTCCTATCATTTACAACTTTCACTAAACATAAGATAAATATTCCCAAATAAATAGGAACACCCCTCACCACTACACATATTTAAAGGGAAACTAATACATTCTATTCACCTTGTGAATTCCCTCTATCGATAGATAAAGGAGAAACCCACACCTCTCCACTAGCCCATAATCGATGGAGTTGTTCTCCTAACTATCCTGTGAAACCATTGTGTCTCCTTCAAGGAGTGGAGCACACTTCATGTTGTCATGGGGCCAGTAACTATTGACTTGGTATTTTTCATTTCCAATATAAGGTCTCTATACTTGTAAATGTATCCTATATATGATGGATCTCCAACTCCAATGCAGGGCCAACTCCACACAACTACTTGGAGATGGGGGGAGTAATACTCTTTAAGTGAGGTCATGCACCCTATAATGATAGGATACTACTACTACATATGTGATGAACCTCACAATGAAATGAAAAGGTATTGACACATAAAGAATATAAGAACCTCACTCTATATTGATATGAATGTACAAGTCCTTGGATTGAGGACCCCCAGCCTATCCATTAAGCAGAGTACCACTCTATGGATAGAGGACTTGAATTCTATTGGATATGTTATGACCCAATCTTCCAGATCACTCACTATGGGGGACTGACACACTTTCCCATCAAGGGATTATTGACCCTATGCTAGAGGACCCACTCCTTGACACAATATGGCAGTACCAACTCTGCCCAAAAACAAATATAGAGAAACTACACCCTCAAACGATATGTGAGTACTAACTTCTAGAATAGAGGACCTACTACCTAACATTCTATAGGAGTAACCACTATATTTATATGTTATATATAGAGAACATGTTACCTTTTCCAACATGGGAGTACTGAATCCATAGATAGAGTACCCACATCTCGGTGTAATAGTGGAGAACATACATTACCTTCAAAAGAGTACGGGGGGAACATTTTGTGGGATGATAGTGGTGTATTGTCCAGATTAAAAAAAAATCACAGGAAACTGAAACCTTAATCCATCGGTGGAGTGACAAACCAAGATGAAAACTTCCCAATTGTAAAACAACTGATTCCCAAAACATTCTGATTCCTATCTCTCCCTATGTAGAGAGGTATGGGAAACCTATTCCCTGAAGATACATGATAGTACCTATCCCAACATCTCTCTTCATGAACATTACCAGTCTACAACATCAGTTCAATAAATTTTCATGTGAATCTTCATTGATTTATGACACCCCATATATTTTAATATGTAATGAAGGATCCATTTCATTCTATGTATAATACTGCTAAGGATAGGCTATCAAGAAGCCTAAATCAAAATCCCAGAGAAGATGATATAGATGATTGAAGAACACAAGAGAATCATCTTGGTGTACACGACATGCACCAGGGAACATATGATGTGTGATACCGACTAATCAAATGGCCATGTATTATGTCTACAGGGTTTTCCAACCCATTTTGGGGTATATATAATGTAAAAGACGTACATAATATGTCCCTCTTCACTTGGCCTCTGACCATGTTCCACTTCGACAGTGACTTGGCAAACGCGTCCCTCATATGCCATGTATCACATACTACAAGGTGTGTTCAAGTGAAACAGAAACCTTACTTTGTATGTTTCCCATTTCCATGTACTATAAAATAAGTATATATACATTGTTCAATTGTTAATAATGGACCATGTTGTTTCCCATGGTTAACACTAGCCATGTCGTCTGGTCTCACTGCTTGGGATGATACACGGTGTGGAGGACTGGTACATGATTTGTAGTCCCAAAAGTTCATCTTCCAGGAATATGAAGGGCTACACAGTTTGTGTGACTAATGTAAATGCTGTGTAGATAGTATTACTAGTCAAGAAATACCTAAAAATGTTCAAATTCATCTTTGTCTCCAAGAAACCCACCGATTTACCCAATATTTATTAATATCAATTGTATTAGTGATTTAATACACTAACTAATGAATAAAAAAATGGGATCAGGACTATAAAATAAATACTCCTACCTATTTAGTAAAAATATGTGGCTTAAGAGGAAGACGAATTCTTAGATCATACTGCTCTTTGATATGATGAAAATATTGATATAAATTGTGATCAACATCAAAATTCATCATTGATATTTCATGTTACTTTATGTTTTCCAAAGAATGGATAGGAGGCGGATAAGAGGAGATGACCCTCTCCTTGTGTCTTGTGCATTAGTGTTGGGGTTAAAAAATTAAATTAAATTAAATCGATTAATTACTCATTCATTGCCACATCACTGAGCCGCCCAAATTGAATCTCCAAGCAAGGAAGGCCTTATATCATTCTTTGTTTAATCATGACATTTTAAACTAAACCATTATATCAAAAATTAGATATGAGACTAATCATGGGATTTATTCATGTTTCAGTAGAAACATTGCATGTCTGATAAAAGTATATTTAATTTATTTAATATTATCACACCATGGCTCCGTGTTCCCTACATCCCCACATCATCTTAGTTCCAGACTTCATAAATATTCTCTGAAATATTCTGAAGTCTTATGGGTCATAACATGCATCTTTACCTCTGAATTCACTTGAATGAACTCATAAAACATTTAAGAATGTTCTTTAAATCATCGAATAGTATTTTCTCTCTATCACAATGAACTCATGAGACTTCATCATCTATAATTTATTTGGATATAACTACTCATTAAAAATAGGATTAACGTCATTCCATTTTAGGTCCTTCTAAATATTTTTATACAGCATGGGTTCCAATAATTTCATACTCAACATTTCCAACATAAAATTTTTAAGCCCGCAATAAAGGACCCAATGGTATTTAGAAATTAAACGTTAAAATCAATATATTATACTAACTCCTCATTATCTAGTTTCCCCTTTAAAATATAAATAACCAAAATATTATTCTTAGTGATTTACCAGGTATGGTCTAACTCCCATGAATGATCTTATATACCCTCTGGCCTATGTACCATATGATATAGATCATTGAATCCAACTAATCCAGGTCAATTAGAGGTTTATATTATAGGGTTTGTGTCACATACATGACTTCTTTTAAAGTAATTTTTTATTTAATTTAAATTCTTGCTTTTTTTTGTGGGGTTGTCTAATAAAATTTTGGAGGAAAGGGTGAGCTTTCAATATTAGGGCCAAATCATGTGCTAATTTCTAGAATTTTTATGATTTTTTTATTTAATAAGATTCTAATTTTTTACTATATTTTAGGGATTCAACCTCCCACCCAAATCCAACATCCCTTGGCACACCCCAATTTCTGTGTCTCCCTCTTTGGATCCCATTTCGATTGCAGATTAGAAAAAAAAACATTTGCAGCATTCACAAATTCTTCATATTTGAAGAGGTAATTTTTTTCCTTCACAAATCTTTAATTTTCACTCTTTTCCCACATTAATGTTCTTACATGACTTCCTCATCCATATCTAAACCACTATTTCATTATTTTCTTTTGGAAATTTAGCTACATGTGTATTTGAGGAGTTTTATTTATGATATCTCAAGTATGTGGGTTTCCTCTCATGTTTCTCCCAATTTATTTGGGTTTCTTCCATGTTTTTTTGTTATAAAATGTCTAGAAGCATGGGTTCATACCTAGTGTTAGATGGTGTGCCATTATGGTTAAATTGATTGGATTAGTTCTTGATTTCACTTCCATGGGGTGCCTTAGTGATGCGATTTATGTTTATCCCAATGGGTTGGAGGGTTTGGCATAGTTGGTAGGTGATTATATTTGTATTAATTATAAGAAGAGTTAGTTTTTATTGATTTATATTTTGATCATGATTCTCTTCAATTTTTTTTATGAATATTATATTGGAATGAATTTGTCATGTGGTTGGTTTTTAAGTGGATTTTTTGTGAAAAAATGAATTTTTTTGTGTGTATTCCTTGTTGGGTTCATTGGGGTGGTTTTATGATTCATGGAATAGTATTATTAAATAATATTATGGCTGAAAATTATGGGTTTATGAGATATTGGTATTCTTTTGGACTTCAATGAGGGGTTTTAGATGGATTTTATGTGAAATTTGGTTAC
Source organism: Viscum album (assembly GCA_963277665.1). Lineage (NCBI taxonomy): Eukaryota > Viridiplantae > Streptophyta > Magnoliopsida > Santalales > Viscaceae > Viscum > Viscum album. Next base: position 821,134,007 of record OY728161.1, read on the forward strand.
TTTCCTTGGAATTGTTTGGTGAAGGATTTAAATGGTGTCTTCATGTATGCATGAGGTGAAACGTTAAAGCTAAAATATTTTTTCAGGAGTTTCTTTTTTAAATGGTCTATTTTAATGTGAATGGGATGTAATGTGATTTTTCATATCATGGAAGCTTTGCTGAATTTTTTTAAAGGATTTGTTGAAGTGCGAAAGAGAGGTGAAATGTGTAGTGGGATGTTTTGGTGTGAGAATGATTTTTAAAATGAATTTGTATTAAAAAAGTGATCATGTAGAATGTTTTTGGTGTGTTTGGTGTGTGTGACTTGAATGTGGTATTTTCATGTGAAAATTTTATTTCATGTCTTGTGGACCTTTTTTAAGCACAATATGGAACACCTAGGTATCTTGGTGGGATGACGTGTACTTATATACTAGTGAGCTCATTGTGTTTGTCCCCTATTTCATGTAGAATGTTTGATGATGAAATCATAAACTATACTATGATGATTTTGTTAATGTATGGGAACTAATAGGTTATGGGTATGATCCCTACTAGTGGATCATGTTCTCGGGAACAATTATTTGTATGGTTACCTTCACCGAGTACAGGGTACATAGGACCCACAACGAGATACTACCTATAGTTATTTTTAGTTTCTTGTTCTCATTAGAAAAATTATAATTACCATCTACATATCTTAACTTTGGATGGAAAATTCAGTAGCTTTTTCATTCTATTTGAATGTGTTGATATATTTTAATGTAGCTTCCTGAATGGTGTTTTTACATAAAGTTGAAACTTTTAGAAATTGTCGCTGGCATTTCATGGTTAAAAACCATGCATGATTTTTAACATATAAATGTTATAAAATTGAAAATTTTTGTGGTGGAATATTAATAGGATTTGGGTCACACCATACATAAACCTTTTGGTGTATATAGACACGTCAATTTAGTCACATATTTGGGTGATTCTTTTACTACCAATGGTTCATGATTCATTCAGTCCTTCTTGGTTCAATGTCATCGATATGGCTTGAAGGAAGTGCCTCTTGCGATGAGGAGGTTCTTGGGATTTCTTATATTTATTCATAAATTTTGATAGTAGTTGATTGTTATTTTAAATTGTGTAACTCAATTCAGAAAATTTTTAAAATATAATCTGGTTTGAAAAATCCAGATTTGTTTTATTGGATTTGTTTGTTGTTTTATGTTTATATTCATAGGTAAATCATTCCAAAATTTCATTTTATGAGACTGTGGGGATCGGTATTTCCCTTTAGGTATTTCCATGGTCTGGGTCATGTGCCGGTTTTGAAGGTGACCAAATCTGGCTTGTGGAAAAATGGTATCATAGGGGTTAGGTTCACTCATTGGGTCACGTTATTTGGGGATGAGTTGGGATAGTATGAAGTTAGGATTGTCCAGGCTTGACATTCTGATTACGAGTTGTGTGTTGGGAAAATGCAACTTGTGATGTGATTCACATCGCTAGGGGATTCTTTGTTTTATCAGAGTCCTTTTGATTTCCTGGGTCATTGATGATTGCGGAAATGAAAAGAGAGTTGGGTCAATAGTCTATGTGTGCTTGGAGGGCCTGGAAAGCTATTTGGAGTTGGTTTATTACAATAGAACACTCTCTGTGATGGTGAAGTGACTGATCTATATCCTCCAACCGTGTGTCCAAGTCACCCACCAAAACTATTTTCCTCCCATTTTGTATTGTATCCTTTTGTTTTGAAATCATGGATGGTTGGTTTTAAAATTATAAATAATATTTCAAAGAACCAACCTGAAATTTTTGGAAATGATTTTCCAATAATGTTGATGTTTATTGATTTCTATAATGTGGGAAATGATTTTTCATAACTATTTTGAAATGGTCAATGTTGTGTTAACACCTCTTTTAAAAGTATGAATTATGTTAGAGTTAGTTTAAAAAAATCTATTGCAAATAGACCTTTCCAGATTATTGACAAGATTTCTATGTTTAATGTAGTGTTTTTGGAATTTATGTGTTATTTTTTAAGATAATTTATTATTTTTGAACTATTAAGAATTTTAATTGTTTTACATATCATTGGAATAATATTTTAAATAAGAATAGATGAGTTTTACAATGAATGGGTGTTAATCAAACAATGTTTTTCATAATAACCAAAGTGTTTTGAAAGGGGTTGAGATGTTTTGGAATTGATGTTAATATCTTGAAATTGAGTTTTCAATTGATTTATTGGGCCTTAATAAAAGATTATTTAAGATGAAAATTTGGATTTTGATTTCATGGTTAGCGGTCTAGAGAAAAATGATGTATTGGTTAACGGTTTTGGTCTGAAAAGTGGAATGAATTTTTGTTCTAACATTTGGTATTTCAATGGGAGACCACTTATATGGGGTTATATGGAATGATGGATGGTTAATGGAATTAATGAATGAGTTTCAATAATTATATGAAGTATGTTTCTGGTGTGTCATGATAACATGCCTGTGGTAGGCCCATGGGATATCATTGGTGGATACGCTAACCGTCAAACAGTTTATTTTCAAAGAGATGATTGTATTATAAAACATGATGTTTTGACAAATGGTTTGGGGTGGCATGTATTACCTTTTTTGGAAATGTTATTGTTGAGGGATGTTTTATGTTCAAAGACCCTTCTTTTTTGAATGATGTTTTGGGTTTGTGTTTGGTCAGTATGTTTGGTTGAAGGGCTGGTTAGTGGTCTCTTCTGATAATGTTCGGGAGACCCTTGTGGTGGATCCTAACATATATCCAGTTCCGACTAGTGATATTTTAAGAAAACTGGAGTATCTTGGATGGGTCTTTGGTTTCTCTCGTTGGATAGGGTATCCCCCACATGGATTTAAATCAAGACTAAAGTGCATCCCATATTGCTCCTCCAATGTAAATTCCTCCAATTGATCAACTCAAGGAGCCTATATCTCGAACATTTTATGTAGAGTCTAAACTATTTACTTTCATGGTTTCTCGGGTCCTCTTGTAGTGGGAGAGTTCTCATGGAAGGTTGAAAGAGACCTTAGTTATTTATGATTTCTAATTCTTCAATGTTGAAAGTAGTTTGGGTTTGATAGTGTGGATGGTGTCTAAGTGGGAAAATTTTCCTTTATTGTCTTTTCAAATAAGGGGTTCTTGTTAAAAAACTAGAGTATAAAATAAGATCATGAGAGGGTCTTGTGGCCACTTGATGGAATTGTGTGTTGTTTGAGGACATGGCATAAGTTTCATTTCCTTGTATTGTTTCTATTAGTACAAAGGGTCATATTCGGTGACACCTTACGATGTCATGTCCTCGTTTATCTACAAATGTGAACGTTTCTATATCTTCTGGTAGTCTCTATTTTTTCAGAAGTTGATCCCCCCTTCGAAAAGTCTTGACATCCACTATTTAGAAGACGTTTTATTCTTATTTCCATTCTGATTTACAATTTTCATTCAAAGAAGAAAGGGGTTATGTGTGTGCATATTTAAAGCTCTTGTTTTGAAAAAATTTAAGGTTTTGGTAATGTGATTTGTGAGTGTGTTCTTTCTCGTTGAAACCATCTGGGATCACCATGTAGTTGTTTGTGTCATGGATAGAAGAAGTTCTGTTTGGTGGTTTCCCAAAACCTAAATGCGGGGTCGAAGATGCTTCCATCATCTAAGAAATATCCATTATTTCTAAATTGACGTTTGCGTATAGTAAGGGAATTCCTAGTGTCGTTAACAATTATTTGACTAATTCTCATCCTCAGTTTGAATGATGGGAATAGTTTAAACATATTGTATTGTCATATTTCTCTAGTTTTTAAAGTTTGGTGGAACGTGTTGGGGGAATATCATGCCCACATTATATCCTATGTTCTGTATTTACCCATTTTGATTCAATTTCTTTTTTGAGAAAAATATGAAAATTCGGGTACACAGATGGATGCACATGGTTTGCGCATAGTTAGTAGTAAATCTGATCCAACAAAGGAACCCACATATTAAGATATTGTAGCCACCACACAGCCTCTTCATGACCATGGACCTTGGACCATGTAACCCTACAAGGGTTCCTATTTGTAAATAATTCTCCATATCGTTAGTGCACAGTTTCCAAAACCATGCAGAGTAACCGTGTGTTCGTGCCATCTCATTAAATTCTGGGGTCTTTACATGCTGGCTCACGCTGGTCAAGTAAAATGGTTGGTTTTTATGGTGGGGAGACCCACTAGTGTCTCATTTATGTTTTTTTGGAAAATTATAATTAATGTATACCCCTTATTCTTGGATTTTGTTCGATCCTTCCTCGATTACTGTCACTATTTTATATCTGTAAAAATTCATTTTCCACTTCTATTGGAGAGTTTGTTTGTGTCCCCTAAAATCACTAATGTGGTTTGTCCCATGTGTTGGTCTGGAAATAGGTAGTCTCATTTGGAGTTATCTAACATCTAACTACATCTTTTAGTAATCCTAGGGATTGTAGTGAGTCCAATAGTTTTTTTTTCAAAAAGTCGGTGGTGACCTTGTTTGTTTTCACTGTTCGTTCTAGGAGTGTAGCATGGGTCTTGTTTGGATAGTGTTTGAGGTGTTTTGTTTTTGGATATAGTCTGAATGTGATTTATCATTTTAATAAGTGGTGTATGATTTGGTTTTTGAGATTATTCCTTCATTGATTGACCAATTGGTGGTGTTTTGACCTTTTGGGTGCTGGAAAAACATGGAAAAGGAGTCCATTTTGTCGTTTCGATTGGGTTTGGTTATTTCATTTGGCCTTCACCTTCTATTATAAGGGAATAAATATTTTTGTTGGGGGGAGAGATAATTTCCACATCCATGAATTTTAATTAAATATTTTTTTATTTAATTTCCATTCATGCTTCATTTGGGGGGTTTCCAATACATTTTTTAAGGAATGGGTGAGTATTCATGATTTGGTCCTAACCGTGTGCCCATTTTATATTTTAAACAAAATTGAATATTAAATATCTTTTCCTTTTTTACTCTTATTTGTTGATTACACATCCCACTTGAAGCTAATAACCCTATTCACTCCACAATCTTTGTGTCTCCTTCGTAGGAGGTCATTTCCATCGCAGATTAGGGGAAAACATCCCCAGGTTTCTCAAATCATCTAGATATGAAGAGGTCAATTGTTTCCTCCATAACACATTCATTTTATACTATCCCTCCCCCCATTCTAGTTTCAACATGACCTCCTAGTCCTTATTCAAACTGCACTACAATTTTTTGCTGCTTGGAAATTCATATATTGGTGTATTTGGGGCGTTTTATTCAATATATCTCAAGAAAATGGGTTTAACCTCAGGTTCCTCCAATTTTCATTGAGTTTCTTCCAATTTTGATGAGGCTATAAAATTTCAATCTACTGTGGTTCATAAAAAGTGATTTATTTTGTGTCATTCTGGTAAGATCATGTGGATTGGGGCTTGATTTCACTTCCTTGTGGTGCAGCGGTGGTGCGATTGAAGTTTCACACAACGGTTTAGAGTTTTTTTGGAACAAAAGGCAGGTGATTCCATCTTTAATAATTATTGGATGAGTTATTTTTGCTTGATTTAATTTTTTATCCTTATTCTATTCCATTTTGTTTGGTTCTTAAATTATATTTGGTATAATTTCTTATGTATTTGTTTTTTAAGTGGATTCATTCCACAAAAATTACTTTTTGGAGTGAATTCCATTATGTGTTCATTAGGGTTGTCTTATGATTCATGGAATAGTTTTATTAAATGATTTTATGGCTTCCAATTATGGTTTTATGTGATATTTATATGGTTTTGTCCATCATAGTGGGTTTTTAGAAGGATTTTATGTTCAAAACATAGTTACAGTCCTTGGAGTCATTTTAGAATGGTTTTTAATGGTTTCTTGATTCATGTAAGAGGTGAAACTATGTTTCCAAATTATTTTTGTAGGAGTGTATCATTGAAATGTTCTATTTGAATATGAATGGACTATAATTTTATGTTGACTATCTTGGAATAGTTTTTCAAAAATTGGTTTAAGTTTAAGTTGATGTGTGAATGAGCGGTGAAACATGTTGTGGGCTGTTTTAGTGTGAGTATGATTTTAAAAACGATTTTGAATGAAAATGGGAATCATGTGACATGTGTGTGGGATTTTTTATATTTGTTACTTTGTAGTGTTATTTTCATGTGAATGTCAAATTTCATGGCTTCTGGAACATTTTTTAGAACAAGAGGGAACACCCAAGTATCGAGGTCGGTGGACCTGTACTAATATGCTCATGATCCAATAGGTTTTGGCCCCTGTTTTACTAGCATGTTTTACGATTACAACACTATATAAAATATTCTGTTTATAAGAATGATGATGTTGGAGAAACACTTGGTTATGTGTATCATCACTACTAGTGGATCATGTGCATGAGGAAAAATATTTGAATCGTTACTTTCATCGAGTACAAGGAACCTGGGACCCACATTGAGGTCGTGCATATGGTTATTTCTCGTTACATGTGAACATTAGATACATTATACTTACCGTCGATATTCGGTATGTTTTTATGGAAAATTAAAAAGCATTTTCATTCTATCTGGAAGTGTTGATTTCATTTAACGTAGAAACTTGAAAGTTGTATTTATTTCATGTTTCATCTTTTAGAAATAGTTACTATAATTTCTCATTTACAAAAAATGTAAATTTTAATCTTATTAGGATAGTCACATGGAATATTTTGTGGTGGAATCTTACTATGATTTTTCTCACACCCTACATACACCATTTTCTGTATGTTGACTTGGTTTTTTTTTCACATGATCTGATAAATATTTTAGTGCCAATGGTCCGGGTTTCTATCGGTCCTCCGTGGTGTAGTGTCGTGGGGATGGATTTAGGGTGGTACCTCTTGTCATGAGGAGGTTCTAAGGTTGTTCTATTTGTTTTGGTTAGTTTAGATAGTGTTAGAGTATTATACTAAATTTTGTTAATCAATTCTTAAATTTTATAAAAGGCAATTTTTTTTGAAAAATGTGTATTTGTTTTATAGGGTTTGTTTGTTGTTTTATGTTTATAAACATGGGTAAATAATTCCTACATTTTATTTTATTTGATACCCAATCACTTGTTCCTATTCTTGGGGACTGGGAACGCCTTTTAGGTCATTTTACTAACTGTGTTGGGTGCCAGTTTTAAAGGTGGCCAGATCTATTTAGTGGTAGTATGCTTCACATCTCCCTCTATATACCTATATATAGCCCTTTTATAGGAATAATATACACAAAATAAGATGAAAATACATCCAATATACAATTGAATAAAAAATTATCAAAAAAATTATAAAAATAGGCAACTAAAATGGCTATTAAAACAAAATTTGGATATATAAAAAATATAATTTAAATGAGGAAAACATTAAAAATTTACACATTTTTTTATACAATTTAGCATCATTATTAGAAAAATCATTTTTCTTCCTACAGTAGTAATGGTAGGCGACTGAAATGGTCACATGGTATTCAAAAAATCACTACTACCCATGATCCTATACATTTTACATCTATGTAACGTCCCCATTTCTTCATGAGACTCATAATGACTCATATGTTGGCACTGAAGCTCATAAAAATATGGAAGTAAATAAAATCCCATATAAAAAACCCATATTTGGTTTCGAAGTTGTAACACAATCCCATGTAACTAATCAAAAAACATGGTTTAATGGGTAGAATGTTTTTTCCATGGACTCATCTATACATACCACTCAAGAACTGATGAATCTATCTCTTGGGGAATAATTTCCCCAAATAAAAATAGCCATTGAAATTAAATTTTCCTGAACCATCAGAGGCTGACTAAACCCATCACCTGAGCATATCTACCACATGGACAAAGGAATGTTCTTGATTTCCAAGGGCTGGAATCATGCACTATGAAATAATAAATAAAAAAATGCGAACATATTCAGCATTGGTAAATTGGAATAATATATCAATTAAATTGAATATCAACCCCAATATGAATAGAGTCAATGTACTGAAACATATAATTATAAGAATATATCGATGACTAAAACTGTATATTATAAATAGAATAAGAACACGTACATAACATATATATATAATAAAAAACATGATATCTAAATTTAAAATCAATGCGCCCAAAATTAGGATTAATATAACAATTTAATATAGATACATTCCAATGATACAAAACAAAACAAAAATCCTCATGGATTAATATGGTGAGATCACATCTCATGAAAAAAATTTCACACGGAGATGGTAATCATGAAGATATAGTGTATTTTTTTCCTTACCATTATCTATGTCTTGTAAATTAATGTATATAAACACCCAAAGGCATAATAAATGTGTTTGGCCCAATTAGATATATTTTACCACTATGAAAATATATGAGGATTTAACAATAAAAAAAATAATCTATATATTAAAATAATTTTGAAAAAATGATTACATTTAAAATATGTTCCCATTAATTTTTTGAACTGTTATAAATTTATTCAGTTTTCTCCAAACCCTAATTTTTTTAAATCTTTTTTCATCATGTCAAATTAAAAAATTATCCAATTGAAATAACATGATCAATAAATCAACACCTAGTCTATAAACATAAAGGGTCATTTTTTATATATAGTGAAGTGTAATATTATATTCTTCACAGATCGATTTAACAAGAAGTTAGATCTCTCAACTATCAATGTGCCCAATCATTTAAGAGGATTCTCATAACCATGGTCTAGACTTTGGAATATATCTCATTCTTATACCAAAGAATCTATTGGACCCATGGAAAACAGTTTAGATCTTTTTTTACTCTTCCACCCAAAGGATCGGTGTTTCCCTTGGACAACATAAAAATTATCTATGTTATTAAATCACACACCCAAGGATTCACATATGATAATCATTGAATAACACAGTAATAAATATATTTGAAAAGATACAAACAATTTAAAATTTCAATTAAATAAACAATCATGACCAATTTAATATTGACAACTCCTCAACATATAAAATTTCAGAAATAATCTCAATAAATATATACAATCCTTAAAAAATTCTTTGACACACTAATAAAATATTATGATTGAATTCAAGATAATTCAATTTGAAACCCGACATTAATGCAAAAAAATTCCATTACAAATCATCCATAATATTAAATATATAAAAATAATATGAGAAAAATCAAATCATATTAAATTTTATAAATTAAAAAAATAAATTATGGAATCAATTGTATCTATTTATAAACCCCTCAAATAAAGACAAATATGTCACAAACAGTTCCAATATTGTCGCATTCATATAAATCCCATGTAGTTTGGATGTAGAATCCCACACACACCAATGCATCACTAAAAACAAAACATCCATTTACAACCTTATATGTGGCTAACTCATCATCAAGTGATTTAATCAACTCTAATTTTTTTTGAATAAGGCATGTGAAAGGGAACATGATAAATTTTAAATAACATGTATTACCTAAATAAAAGGGAATGATGATCCATGATGATCCCACAGAAAATGAAGAGTAATAATATAAAAATATTAGGGATGAAGAAACATATGAATTGTTTAATGAATGTGGCAGAAAGGATTCATATACCATAAGGGAAATTTGGTATAAATAGTTTAATGTCCTAGAAAACTATCAATTTAAAGAAACTATGTTTGAAAAACTATTTTACCAATTTAATGGTGAAACTATATCCCAAAACCAATGCTACATAATAATTAATGATCCTATCAAGGAATGAAAAACCAGGTTTAAATAGTGTAAAATCACACTATCCCCGATAATTCACCCATGTATTTTCAGCTTCAATGTTTGAAAAAAAAATTGTTAACTTCACAGCAAATATATTATTCACTAAAAACCTACTTTTTTATTAATGACACCAAAAAACAACTAGAATTAAATAATAATATTAATTTAGTTGAATAATTCATACATGATACCTGATAGGTCTGATAGTATGTAAAACATTTTAACATCTATTATTTTAGACTCATTAATTATCTATAATGATCTTCCCACCATCTTATATATTTCCCAACATTCAATATTTTCATTTTCATGTCTAATTTTTAAAATTTTATGTCGGATAAATTTATGGTTTCAGATGTGTTGAAATATGTGAGTATATATTAGGTGGCCTAAAATAAATACATCCATTCCATATTTATTATATTAATTTATGTGTAATGTGGTAACTATGAATTTATAATGAATTTGATACTGAAATACAATTGTACTTTTCATCCTGAATCCTAAAATAAAACCCATTAGTAATCTATAAATTACTCTTCAATGATAAGAACATGATATTTTTCCACCCTTGTGTTATGGATAAATTATTTATGTTACTTATTTTGTTAAAGAGGTGGTCTAGAGGATTCGTGGAATTGGAATGTTAACATTTTTGTAGTTTATGGTGCCTCATACATGCTTAGGAATCCATTATATATACTTATTTTTTGGTACCATCTAAATATTAAATATAATTTTTTATTATGGGTTTCTTATAAACATAGATATGATGTATCATGGTTTTGGAACCTGTGTGAAAATAAACCAGGGAATCCTATGATGTCACATGGTTTTGGATGTCATATAGAATTCACCCATGGATTATTATAATGTAACACATATTAATATTCCAGGGGAAATTGATCAGGTGTTTATATGATAAAACACAGTTTGAGATGTCGTGGGAAATCAATAATTTGTTCTTATTATATAACATGTATTGATATTTCATTTAGGAATTCACCATTTGTCTAAATGTTTGATCACTATTTGATGTTCCTTGATTTAGCCATCCATGGGTACATTATAGATCACTATAGTGAATGTTTATTGGGGATTACCCATGAATTAATTCTACCTATATTAGATTTTGTGGATATATCATTACAACATTCATTGATTTATGTATGGTTGAACCTATTTGAAATACTATAACTCAATTATATAACATTGATTTTTCTTTTAACTCAACAGATTATTTATATTTCACATCAGAATGCTCATAATAGTCTAACTGGTATTAATATATATTCTATTAGTGGTTTCCAACTGCATTGAATTTAGACCCCAATAAGACCTTGATATGTTACCTAATATGAAATTCATGATTGTAGGATACAACATTAATAGACACACTATGATTAAATAATCAATTAGGGTACATGTATGGAGCATGAATGTTTAAGACTAGGCATCTACACATGACCATTTTCAGGGATTATCCCATCTTATTCTATTTTCTATTTTGGATTTAATTTTTTAGATATGGTGATGATTATTGAATACATAACATATCTTCTATATTAACATTGATATTGAATTTGTTATATCAATTATTTATCAATAGTTATATTGAATTCATTCTAAAACTTTATTTATCTATATTCTATATATGATTGATTTATTATTTACATTTTATAAACAAATATGATATTATAGCCTCCTAATAATACCATCATTGACTCCCCCTATTTTTCAGAAGCCTTTAATGTATGATGTAGAGACAGTAATGTCCCATTGGCAATGACTATATGATGGAAATCACAAAGTGGACTTTGACCAAAGGGGTGTGCCTCATAATTAATAATGAGATATACTTTTTCAAACTGATCATGTAATAATTAAATGATATACAAAATTATTATAATTTTATGATGAATTTTTCTTGTAGTGTCCACCCAACATATAAGGAAGTCCATTTTCCTACTATGGGAATGATATTTACCTTTTCTAATTTAACTTTTTCCTACCACTCATGAGTTATACACATGATTATGAGTTCATTAATTTATAGGATTTCCCTTGTCTAGAATGGAATGTGGTATTCTGTAAATGGACAATACCTAGAACATTGGTTTAAATGCCAATTTTGTGACTTCATGTATATATTACTCTGACCATGACATAGATATGTTATTTAATGTGTCTCCATCCATTTATATGATGATTTACCAGATTTGTGTATGTTTTTATCATACTTAAATGATGCTCTAAATTAATATGTTCATATATTATGGACACATTCATTTATCATTAGGATTCACTAGCTACATGAAATTCAACTTACACCTTAAAATGGAATTTCTGCTATAACATGATTTTAACATTTCAAATAACTAAGATTAAACTACAAAATGTTCTTGATAATGTAAATGATTAAAAAATATTACGTGACAACATATCAAGATTTTTATGTGGAGTTTCTTAAATAAATATCATTACATAATATAATTATTTTCCCTCTATATCATCTATATTATGATATATTTATGTGATACTACTGTAATGAAAATTTATTCTATGTTAAATAGAATAGTTTGAGATGATAAATATTTTTATATGATTTTAATTTTTTTTCTATATAGTTTTCATCATATGTATGAGTAGTTGGGTTATTGAGATAAACTGTGTTTGTTCCTTATAATATTAAATATATATATATATATATAATGGTATGTTTTTTTACAGGTTATCTCATAATTTGAACTATTTCATTGATAAATTTGTTAATAGGAAACTATTTAGACATGTATATTTGTGTTTGTGAATGGATATTGTGAATGGTAGGATGTGTATAAATAGAGATTCTCATCTGTGATACATTTATTATGTTTTGTGGAAATAATAGTTATATGTTATGGCTATTTTGACCTTTATATTTCGAACAATGACACTGAGAAACTAGAAAATGACATTACTATCTATGATACTTATTTGGTTTTAACATTTCTTAATATAGATAGAGTTTAATGCACATTAACCAATATGTTATATCCTAATATTTTAGGTCCAGATCATGGTAGTGGGATATGTATCTTATTACTATTTTTCCTTTTATTCTTAGGAATATGCACATCGGAAAACCCTAACATTTTTAATTAGACTAAACATGGAAATATGATTATTTATGTGTGTAAATGATCAATAGTGTTGGTGTGTCAGTCTATAAGTTACATGTGATGTAAAAATGGGTCTCATTATAAAAGTGATTGGATCCTTATGTCAAAATAATATGATATTTTCAAGCTAATATTATTTATATATGTTATATAAGAGGGAAACATAACAGAGGGGGTAGATAAAAAATTTAAATTAACTGGGTTAAAAAGAATGTAAGATGGTTTAAATTCAGATTTATGAATAGGAAGTGTAAAATAATACTTTGGTCGGTGTGTATAACCGTAGTGTGATGTCTATGTAAACTCTCATCCTTGATATTGTGCGTTTTTATTTGGTTTCAAATGGTAGGATCGATAAAATGATTAAAAATGTGATTGAGGTGGTCTTTCTGACTAGATCAATAATGGTTATATCATGGGTAAATGATATTAATTTTTTTGAAATATACTGATAGTTATGAAAAATGATGTTTCTTTTAGCATATGTGTGGTTCTATAGGCCTTTGAGGATGTTAACATCAAGTGAGACATGATAGGTTATTGTATTGACCCACATTGAGCTTATTAAACAGTTCAAGCTCATGATAATAGATTTAATTAGATTTGAATCAGGATAGTTAAGTTATATAGATATAAAAATTATAATTTAATGTATTATTTCTAGAGCTTCTTCTTTCATAAATTGATGTACTAGACATCAATTTAAAAATTCAAATTAGAAATAATTTAACCATGATAAAATTTGTTATTTTTAATTTAACTACAATTTATTTTAGTTTATTTAAATCTGAACATAATAATATTAAATTAATATTGGTTTTTTATTTCATTTTGATATTTTGAATTGAAATTGGGACGTGATTTATTTTTGATTCTATATAAACTCCATGATGAGGAACATGATCTAGGAATGTAGTGTAGAACCTGAGGTGAGATTACGATAATAGAATGAAATTCAAGGTTATTTCATTTTATTCTATAAATTTGTGGAATAAAAATCGGAAAATATTTATATTGAGTGTCAATAATACTTAAGGATATGACCATATGAGTATATATTTTATTCTGAAGTGTCATATGAGTCTATAGCTTATTCATGTTCATGTTTATTGAGGTCATGGTTTCCAATGGGATCAGTGGATGTTATGACTTTTTTTGATTCTGTAATAGTATCAGACACCTTTTTCCATCAAGTGGGGAAGAGTGTGTTGAACCTTATAGATATGATATATTATTTTCAAAGGAATAGTTGATATATATTATTTTCTAGTGTAATTTATCATATATAATTGATCCAATTATGAATATATGATGTGTGAGAAGTGTTATTTTATTTCATGAATGAATAAATATTAAATCTCATAGACCATTGCGATGTTTATATGGTGAGATCACATAAGTGATGAGATATTCTCTAATATGGAAAATATAATTTTTTTGATGACTAATGGTTCCTGTGAATTACCTCTACTATAATGTTGTTGGAACTGGTATAGATGTGAGTTGATAGAGGTAATCTATGGGGCTCATAATGGGATGAACGTAAATCACATATAATGATGAGAATGATAAGTGAGATTGAGTTAAATCCATCAATATTGGTGATATTTTGGTAGTCTGTTAATTTTATTGGGTGATGTTCTTTGGGACACTATAGTGTTAATTCAGTTTGATGAAGGGATCAATTTCGTAAATTATTTAAAGACATAGTGCAGGGACTATGAGAGACAACATGTTACAAATGATATATGTATGAAATGAATATTCTCATAGAATGGTAATTGTGATGTTTTACTAGGGAAGAGAACAATGTGGATCAAGTGATCAAGTGGTCATCATTTTGTGATGTTTTTAGTTTACCATGTCAATAGGAACATTTATAAACCCATCATAGAGGTGGATGCATTATTTATGACATCACATTGATATAAGTGGATATGCTTGATATAGATAATGGAAGGAAGATATGTATAACTTTCTATTGAGTAACTTCATGTTGATATTTTATTATTGATATTTAAATAGAATTTCATATGGGATGATTTTACATAGTTTTTATACCTGTTATTATTGATTTTATGATTTTTTGAAGACCGATTTTTTGATACATCAATTCATTGTGATAAAAACCAAAATGAATAATGAGGCAAGGTCATAAGTTAAATATACATAAGAGTGAGACTATGGGATATAATATAGTTATTAAATTATAAATATAATATAATAAGATGAATCCATAAACTAAATTGGACTGATATTGAATTTTTGGGAATGCGTGAATTCCTCCACATGTTGGGACATTTCGTGGATTTGGTTGAAATAATTTGTTCAGCTGTGCATGGTCCTATAAGGATCTATGGGTTAGAACTAGTGTGGATATAATATTAGAAGGACTATAACTATAAAAGTAGTATAATTTGTTTTGTTCGTGAATATTTATGAATATGATTCTCTTATAATACATTTCAACTATTAAATGCAATATTGAATATAAATAAACTATAGTTTTGTTATCATTGGGTGAAACAAACAAATAGAGAGATGTTTTCATGTATTTTCTATAGAGTATTTAGTATCATTGATGATTTTTCTGAGTCTCATTAAATTCAATACAAAGAGGGATTTTTTAGTTAAGAATTGTTAATTTTAACCAATAGTAGGTAGATGTTGAATATATACAATATTTATTTGTCACGTTGGGTTGTGTAATGATTCTATGGGTAAAAGCCTATTTTATTCATGATTTATTTTTTAAACAGATTTATTTTCCTTAATCATTATGATAATAAATTTTTCACATGATTTAGGGATGCACTATTATATGGGAATATGGGGTGAATAATTTTCATCAGATGATTCATGTGGTGAATAACATTATAAAATGCATTAAATTTATATATTAGGGTACTAGTTTTAGTGTGGAAATAATAGTGGATGCGATACATTGTAGGGATGAGCCATACCTAGTGTGTGGGGGTCCATTCTTGGGTTATTTTGATAGGATATTACAAATTGTATATAGAGTGTTCTATATTTATAAGTTGATCACAATAAAAGAAGATGTTTTTTGGTGAAATTTCATATAGTGTATTTGTAGTGGAAATTTGATGTATCAATTATAATACATGGAATATGGAGTCGGTTATATGGTTGTAGAGGCTGATGCTGGATTCCATAAAATTTCGGTGATGTTTAAGGGAGATTTACTTTAGAAAACTACATTATGGTTGAATTCTTGTAAAATTGTGACCCTTATTTGAGGTATATAATATTTTAATTTTTTTATATTCCCTATAATTTATTTAGTTATAATGATTACAAGAGTCAAGAGTATCCCAGAATGTCTACAATCAGGGGATTTAGACCATAAAAAAATTATGTTGTGAAAACACAAGTCATGCAGAGATTTTTCATTAAATATTAATGTATCCTATGTATCTAATGATTCATATTATTATTGAATAATTTATTCAGTGATATGTTTATTTGTTATTTGTTATGGTTTTGTGATAATTTTTAATTGGCTTATATTATAGAAAAGGGGGAATCTCTCTTGGATTGAACCCTCTACTAACACAACCTTCCTATGGTCTTCCCCTCTTCATAGAGAGAATCTCCCTCATTTATCTATTATTTTGATTTTCAATTGTGATCTTGTGATTGACGTATGTCTATATTTTAAAATTCTCTCATCCTAGGTTTTATTCCTTATAATGATTGTTGTCATTGTTTTTTTGTTCTTTTTTGTTTATATTTTTCATTTACATTTCAAATTCTACCTATTAATAATGTATCAATGGAATGTATTGAACGAGTTTACATTTACTTGAATATGTTATATGGTTTATAAGATATCATGCATGTCATGTGGTAGTGTTTTTTGTATTATTTTTCTTTTCACACTGAAAATTCGATGCGTTTAACAAAAAAATAAAATGATTCAAGTTTTAAATCACAGAAAATTACCTCTCAAGAGGACCCATGGATCATGTCGGTCCGCATAATTTTACATTTGGATAGTAATGTGGGGAAACCAACCTTTTAAAGTGATATTTTTTTATAGATTTAACCATAGGGATTCCAAAAACTTATGATTGGGTTTTTGTGTTTAACTGTGACCATAGAACCCATACCATGGGATATATACAGGGTTAAGAAACTCTAGGGAAACCCAATGGGTTACATGATTTATGAGGTTTCTCATTTATATTATGTTAGATTACCATTTAATTCAATACGACTCAGGGTATATACTTCTTATATGGTCTATATAATTGAAGATATTTATTATTTTATCATTGGGATAATTGTCACCATCACTATAGTGTCACATGGATTCGGACTTCATAGGGAATACCTTGTGGGTTTCATTGATGAAACATGGTACCTTATGGGACAATAAACAAATATATTCAATTATGTTAAATGAGATAGAATTCCCTAGGGAAATATATCATTGGTTATTAAGATTACACACATTTTGGGTCATCACTAGGTATTTACCTCTAGGTTATTATGAAACTACGTTGTAATATCCAATGATTTTATGGCATTCCTCTATTTAAATTTAACTTCTTCAATATCTTACGAAAAAAAAGATTGAATATTATTATTTAATTATTATCGATATATCTTGGATTAAGGGAATAGTGATAATGATTTAGATTATGTAAATTATGAAAATATAGAATACATCTACTTTTAAAAATAATTGGATAGTAACCATTTAATTATAAATTAAAACCAATTGAACATAAATTATAATTTTTTATAAAAAAATATTCCTGTAATGAAATTTTATATTATTATATTAAATTAAACAGTTTTTCAGAAATATATGTATCAAAATTTTATATTATATATTATGTAAAAAAATTCACATTCTTCCAAATTCTTTTTAGAAGCATAAGATATGAATAATTTTCATTTTACAAATAAAAGGGAAATATTAATCTATATATGGGTTTTACCACATTATTATGGATATGTTGTTGTAAATATAAAACTTGACACATTTTTTAAATTACTTTTTACAAAATAAACACTATTATTTAACAAAAAACATAAAAATTAACCTAAGTTACATTTTAATATTTCTATGATATGTTTTTTTATGAATATTAATGTGATCGTTGGAATAATAATGTGACTAAAAAATTTTAATCTGTCCATTATAATAATAACCGAACCTATTAAATTATAAATAAAATTTATACAGCTTATAAATGGTAATAAAATTTAATTATATCAAAGTAAAATTAAATATATATTATAAAAACTATAAATAATGATTTTGTTTTATTGTAATTCATAAAATATTTAATTTCAAATTTATAATTTATAAAATTATTAAAACTATAAATTATTTACATAAAATTTCTTCATAAATTAATATTTATTTCTTATGATTTAAAGATGATTTTTGAGACCATATTTATTTATTCAATTTGTAATTAAATATACTATAATTTTAAAATCAATATTTTTTGAGTAAATATTGATTTTAATTAAAAATTAAAATTATCTAATTTAAAAACAATATTCATAAATTGGAAACAATTTTAGAATCTAATTTTCAAAAACTGTTAAGGTAGATTTTTTTTATAAGATACATGATTTTTTTAGTAAATAGAAATATATGGTAGTTAACAATATAAGGTAATAATTGAATTTTTTAGTCTTATTTGAGGCAAGGATGATGTAAGTAACAATTGGATCGAAATAAAATTTAGTAAATACTTTATTTAGTCCCAATAATCCTCACTATTACTTATCATAAGAAATATAATAAACAAATAAATAAAATATTCAATAAACACTTCTCTCCTGAACTATAAATACTCTCCTCACTACCCCTTCTCCTCACAACTTCGATGTTTTAAACCTTCTCAACTATCATTATAATAATCCTCCATATCCCCTAACTCACTTCTAGGAGCCTTTGGTCTCAACCAAAGTCTATAAAAATTCATTTATGAGGTTCTCGATGAGGAGAATTCATGATGTAAAAAAACCAGTTTCTTTTCTTTTATATTCTTTTAAATTTAAATTATGTTCTTATTCTTCCCTAATCTCCCCTATCCAATGTTGTGTGACAACAAAATTATAATTTATATAATGTAACTCTATCATGTTATTGTTATATCTTTAATCAAACTCATCTCTATCTCTATCTTATTCTATAAATGAAAACATCCCTTGCGATGTTTCTATTTGTTGACATCATGGGTGATGCATTTTCATTTTCTGTTAATACCTTAGAGGATGGTTATAAATAAATTTTTTGTTTATATGAAATATTAATATATTTATTATAGACAATTTAATATTCTGTAAAAATTATATACACATGATTTTAATTAATAAAACAAAAAACTTTTGTGATGATCAGAAAACTGGAAAAATAATAAAAATTATTATCAAAAAATTTTTACCAAATGATTCATCCTCACCCAAAATATAATATTAAATTATATAACAAATTATTCTTTTGTATTTTCATTAATAACATATAACATAAATTTTGGACATCTATTCCCATTTACATGAACATATATATTTATATACAAGTTAACTGACAGTGAAAACAAGGGAAACGAACACTCTAGAACTATAAAAGTGTTTACATTTTAACTCATAAAAATGTCCATTAATGAGATTAATTAAATTATGATAAAACAATTTAATGTTTAATAGTTTCTGAATTAAATTATTAATCAATATAATATCATTATCCATGTTGTGAAGTCCTACTGAAGACAAATTTCAGATATAAGATTAGTGTATTCTCATCATAGTTTTATTTTCATGTGATATGTCTTATTTCTCCAATATATAATGTCAGTTGTTTATATATGATTAAAATGATGTCTCAAATAATAAAAATATTTATATTCATAACATTCAATGTCCTATTTGATTATAATTAATTTTACAGGGTATGTGGTTCATCTATTCTCAATGTTGGAAGGGCCTGTCCCCAAACATTCATTTTTCATTCGGGTTATTATATCTTTGATTATCCTAATAAAATCCTTCATTTAATTATACATAAATATTCACAAATCTATTTATATGTTTCAATCCATTTTATCCAGACCATTTCATCATTATTAGTGGTCTAAATGTATTATTTATAAGGTTTCTTTTTCATTCCCACTGATATGTATGCCCAATTAAGGGGACCATTCCAAAATTTACCCATTTTCATGTACAACCCATAAACATTTATAAGATACAGAAATTTCAATAAAATCAATATTTTTTTTGAAAAACAATCTTTATTCATTTCTAGTTTTATAAAAACTATAATTCTTTTTTCGGTTTTAAAGTCTCATTAAAATTCTACTTAAATTGCATTAAAGATATTCATTTTTATTGTTTCTTAAACAAAATACTTTCAAGTTTCCTATTCAATTTGATTAAAATTATTCAAAAAATATAATTCATTTTAATTCCATTTTATTTTCTATGATATACATATTTACAATATAAATTTATGTCAAATATAGATAATTTTACACAAGAACTATTATTTCCAAATTAAAATGTTTTTTTATCACCTCAACTTTACATCTGTGAGATATATTCCTTATTCACCAAATATTCCATGAGTGTGATGTATGTACTAAAATTTGATTTATAAAGAATTTATTATTATTTTTAATTATATTATATTTTCTTTTCCTTTATAAGGGTTGACATTTATATCATTAAAATGGTTATTTTTTACATTGGAACGTGTAATGATTATTTTCCCCATGATTTTATCAATGACTTTATTATAGAATATTCATGTATTATTATTTGTAATGTATTTGAATGTGGAATTTGAAACATTTATTTAATGATATATTTTTATTAGAAAAATGTGGTGTCACACCTGGGTTTTAGTTTTTGTCGTGGTTCCATTTCAGAATAGGTTCTAGATCATTTCTCTCGAGAACCGAGTGCGATGATTCGAGTATTAAATCCATTGTTATTTTTAATATTAGGATTTTTATGTTAATATATTGTCATTTGTGGCATGTAATGTGTAATATGAGAATAAGGGAAGCCTCATGTATCTAGGTGTGTAGATAAGAACTAGTTCACTCGTTATTTAGAAGTGTCTTTTACTGGTTTTACATAGCTGAATTGATGCATACAACACTAAGTAAACCATCATAGTGATTTATTTACATTACCAAATTGGATGTTTCTCATCTCTACTAGCTCTTGAACAAGGGAATTCTCATTTGTGGTTACTATACAACATTTTACATGGGAATACAGTTCTGGGGTCCCGCTCAAGCTTGATCAACCCTAGGGAATTTATCCATGGTGATGTACTACATATATGATGTGGGGAAATCCATTGGCATACATAGGACAATATTAGTGTATTTTCTATTTATAATATTCCTCTTTCTATGAAGTTGGTTTTTGTAAAATGGTTTTCCTACAAATTTTTACTTTTTAACGGCTTACTTAATATATTTTTTCTTATAAGTGTTTTTTAAAGATTGAATTTAATTTATCATGTCATATTATTTTTTTGAATATTATAACATGGAACCTCTTTATTGGTGGGCATCATACTGGCCTTTTTCTCTCACCATATATACACCCTAGGATGTATGTAGATCTTGTCTAATGTTTATTCCAGGTAAAGCCATGGTGTCTGGTGATCATGGTGTGGGATTTTAGTGGTATTCTCTTATGGTTTGGGAAGTATTGGCTAGAGGATTAGTTACATAGGTAGAACCCAGGTTTTGGTTAGAGAGGTTATATATTTTTTTGTATTCCTTTTTAGAGGGTTTGTGAAATAGTAATGATCAAATTTAAAAATATTATTATGGGATTTATTGTTATTTAATTTCATCATTTCCATATAAAAATTTGTTAGTTGTTTATATGTAGGAAATTCAGTAAAATCATTCCCAGTGAATGTAGTCGCTACTCATGCACTAGTTGCATAGACTTGGGAATTGGGAATTACCCTTTGGTTAGGCCACAAATGGGGATGAGTTCCATGTCGGATGGGGACCCATATAGGTCAATGAAATGAGGAATTAATTGGATATAATATGTGATCGGAGGAGCCTTTTATATCCCCTTGATGAATTGACATGTCGCTTAATAAAAAAAGAAATGGATTTTAGCCAAGGCCATACCAATTTATTTTCTGATGTCTTGGATGGGGCCTCTACGGTATTTCTTATTATTTCCTACATATTCATCCCTAAATTATTATTTTAGTAAATTACTACAAATGAGAATATACTACTAGTAGAATTTACATTGTAAACATTATTTCTCATGTGATAATTTATATGGAATTATTTATACATATTTAATTCATTCTATATTAATATTGGTAATATGTTCTAATGTAAAGTGGTTATAGTCATTCACAATAACCTGCTATTTTTATGAGTTTCGACTACATTTTAAACCCTTACTAGGAATCTGATCTCACACCTTTCTTATGTTCTATTGTTTCTGAGGATGTGATGATGTATATTTTGAATGACAAGTATGGATAATCTTGGATTTATGTATACTTCAAATAAATTATCAATGTCATTTTTTATTTCAAGTTACAATGTAAAATATATGTTTTAACAAAGTTTTTTAAGAAATAATAAATTGTTTTGTCTCCCAGGATAGATTTCTTGTTTAAATATAAAAATGTAATAACGTATGGAAACTGATATACAAAATTGGGGTCAGGTTCATTAAAATTTGTATCAGAATAAATTTCAAAGATTCTTTATAAAGTATATTTTAGAAACATGGATTGGGGAACATAACCATAATGAATACTTTGAGGATAAGAAAAGATGAACATCCTATAAATTTTGGTATGTTATTCATTAAGTGGTTCTTCCATGAAATGAGTCACTTTATAGATACTACCAATGGATGTGGTTAAGTAATAAATGTATATAGGGGTAACAATTCTGACATGGTGTCCAGGGAGTGACTCGGGGTAACAAGGTTCATGAATATGGGATTACTACACACTTATTTCAAATAACATGTGGGATATACTTTAGATAATTGATTTTTTCATTATAAAACAATAAGAGGTATTTGATAGATATATCCTTGGTTAAAAACTGATGTCTAATATTTAAAAAAGATGTCTTGATAACCTATAATTGTTTCTACACTTTTCTCCCTATGAATATGATTTCTTAGACAATGATTTCTAGTTTTTGTCAGTAGAAGGAGCTCATGGGAGTCATGTTATCATTGAACATTATGGACATGGAGGTGGAAACAAACAACAAAATGGGATAATTATAGGAGTGAAATATTTCTTGTCCATGCCAAATCATTTTTTCCAAAATATGATTATGATAATAAACTCTATCCAACTCCCAATCTCACCATAGAAGAGAATAATGGACTTTTCTAAGAGAACTAGTGGTTGATATCATGAAGGAATGAAGGATTGATTTCCATCATGAAAGAAATTTTAAGGAGACACCCAGGAAGATGTCTCATTGGAATAGATAAATTACTTATGTGTGTGAAATAACCACATGTAGAAATTTATTTCCAATGAAAATTGAATAGTATATTTAAGGAAATAAATCTCATCTCAATACTCTATATGTAGTTTTTTATATAAATGTTGGAATCGTGGGAATTAATTATTTAATGTTCTCTTCTAATGGATAAAATCTAGACCATGTAAATGTCTATGTATAAATTAGCTGATAATGTATATATGTATTGGGGTTTTATTGAAAACCAATGTTAAAAGCCAATTAAGATTTTTTACATTATTTCAAGGATGTTTATTTCATTAATTCTCAATGTTATATGAATATGGTAACAGAATAGGACAACCCATAAGTTAGATGTCTACCTGTGTCATCTAGTAAGGCCACATGGTTTAAATCCACAACCTATGGGCCAAAAGATTTATTATCATAACACTAGACCATGTGATGTCCTGGTCAACATGATTTTTTTTAGATAAACTATCAAATGGCTACATTTTTTTCCATTTTAAGGGAATTTATTTAATAAATTTGTTAATCTTTGGATTGGAAATGTTTTTGTGATTATGTGATTAATTTTTTATTATAATATGTTCTCAATATCATATATCATATAATATTAGGGTAAACATAATATTTTGAGGTATACATGATCGATTTTTTTGGATTCAAATATTATTTTATTGGGGACATATGTTGATTTAGGTTATTTATATAAATTATTATCATATCATAGATATTATGTTATTCATGGAAATTTTATTTTAGGAACGAGTAATCAATATTGGTTGATGTTCTTCATACAACTTTTTGATCAAATATTTCTCACTTTTTCATTCAATCATAGGCTAGAATATTTTTAGAAAGTATGATAATATTTTGAATGAACTATGTTAATATTTGAGTATTACAACTAAATTTAGAGAGTAATGTTTTTTTCATCACATAAGAGATTACATATTACGAGGAATTATTTTATCTTATCCTAAATTTTTTTGGTTAATGTATATAGAAAATAGGAATAGATAATTATAATTTTGTGGATTATTTTATCAGTAAAATATGATTTGAATACTTAATCCATGAAATTTTTTTCTTAAACATTTATTTCTAGGTGTAAGTGATGAAGTTAAAATAGATAAATGAAAAAACAAAGGATGATATTATACTTATTTCATGGAGAGTAATCAAGTATGTTCATCTCAATACTAGACTACTCTTTAAACTCTTGGAAAAATATTTTATAATAAAAACATTATTTGTTTACTTTTCATTCTAAGAAATAAACAATATTTCAACTGATCACAAATTTTTATCATTATTATGGATAACTATAAAAGGTTAATTTATGTTTCACTCTCCCTTAGAAAATGGTTTTTATATTATCCATCCATCCCTATTTTTTTCCACTCACTAATGTTTTCCTAAATGAAATCATAGTATAGTTTTATCCATTGAATTTATTTTTTCTTCTTATTAAGATGATATTTTATTAACTCTATTTTGGATGTTGGTTTCCCACAAAAAAATTAATGTATAATCTTTTGACTTTTGAATTAAAAACTCAAACTGTGAAGAAGTAATTTGTTACAAGAGGTGGGAATGTAACACCCCATGTTTTTATGGTATACGTCTCTATAAATTCAACATTATCGATAACATAAGAGATTAAAATAGATAAATGTTAGTATTTATATAAAATAGTTATCTCATAGATGTTGGAAAAAATGAATACTCAATATGTTATGTAAATTTCGAAAATTATGGATTACACATGATTCTATAATTAATTTAATGGTCACCAATTAATTAGAAATGAAAAACAAATGAAAATAAAGAATGTATTTTTATAAAAAATATTCATATGATCCAAATGAAATTTTATATAAGTGAATTAAAATTTACACTATAATTGAATTATATTTTGTAATTTATATATTTAAAATTCCATAAATATTTTAAATTCATCCAAAAATATTTATTGAGGCATAAGATAACAATAAATACAATTTTACACATAAGAAGAAAATATTTTCCTATTCATTGGTTTTACCAACATTTAATGGTGATTTTTTTTAAATAAAAATTTTGACACTTTAATAATTATTATTTTCCAAAATTAACATTATTTTTGAAAGAGTGATGTCAAAATTTACATTAGATAAATTTTATGTATTTTTTTGATAAATTTAATTTTTGATTGTAAGAAATGTGATTGTTTGTATAAGAATTTTCCTGTTAAGAATAGTAATGTGTCCATTATAACAACATCCTCACCTATTATAGTATAAAACACATATCCTTGTTATGAATGATAATATTATGTAATTATTACATGGTATAATTTAATAACTATTTTAAAAATTATTCATTAATAGTTGGTATTTTTTAATACATAAATATTTAAATACAATTTTTTAATTAATAAATTATTTGAAAAAAATAAATAA
Organism: Viscum album; assembly: GCA_963277665.1. Lineage (NCBI taxonomy): Eukaryota > Viridiplantae > Streptophyta > Magnoliopsida > Santalales > Viscaceae > Viscum > Viscum album. The sequence goes on from OY728161.1 coordinate 821,159,862, forward strand.
TAAATATTCCTAAACTAATATTTTTTTGTCTAAAGATTATAATATTATGTTATGATTCCTTAGTGAATTTTTTTAAGTGTTATAAAATCAGTTATTATTTTAAATTCTGTATTTTTTGTAAATGATTATTTTAATTAAAAATTAAATTTCTCATAATGAGAAAATTATTTTCATAAAATTGATATAATTTTTTAATTCTACATGTCAAAAAGGTTTAGTGTGTGTTTTTTCAGTTTTTCTATAATTCATCAATTTTTTGTGAATAATAAAATATTGTTATTTAAAGAATAAGTGAACAAAAACTCCTTGGGTAATTCTTGAGTAAGTAATGATGTATGTGAGAATTGGATTGAAATAAAATTCAATAATTAATGTATTTATTCATAATAATCCCCACTATATCTTTTCTTGAGAAAAATTACAAACAAATTAACAAAAGTTTCCAAAATAATTGTCCTCTTCTCCACTATAAATACAACACCTTTACCTCAGAGCATCAAAGATTTTTTTTATTTTAAAATTTTTACATAATAATATCTCCAATACCCGCCCCCACATCTAGGAATTTTTTTTCTCAAATTAATACCAAATCTAATTCCCTTAACGAGGTTCTCAAAGAGGATAATTCAAGTGGTCAAAACCATATTTCATTTCATTTATTTTCCTTCCAATATATTTTATCTTCTTATCCTTCCCTAACCTACCATGTCCAATGTTATATTATAAATCCATTATAATTTATATAATGGAATTTCATCATGATAATTTAATATCCACCATCATGTTATTTTCCCTTTCTTTTATTCAATATTTGGAAACATCGAATGAGATGTGTCAATTTACTAACACCACATCAAATTCATTTCTTCCAATTAGCTTCATTAAATATGGTCATAAAACAATTTTTATAATTAAACCAAATTAGAATATATTCATTATACCTTATTTAATGTCCTTGAGAAATTATATAAAAATGATTTTTGTTATTAAGACAAAACTAGTTTATCATGAATAGACAACTGCCATAATAATCTAAATCATTATCACTAAGGTCTTATCTAATGATTCATCCTCAGTCCAAATACCCAAATAACTCATGTAACCACATAATTTTATGTATTTCAAATAATAAATTAAAAATTAAATTCCATTCATCATGAGGATGAGAAAATGGGCAAGGTAACAAATACTTCCTCTACAATTTCATTACAAAACATTTGGCTAATAGGCTTGCCCAGGTGATTGAAAAATTATTTCTCGGAACTAGTATGGTTTTTTTAAGGTAGGAATATTTAGGGTTATCTTCTCATGACCTTGGAATTCATTAATATTCTTATATATAATGCACATGGAGGAAATGTGGTTTAGAAGATTGAAATAAGAAAGGATTTTGATTCAATGTATTAGGGCTCTATTAAACAGCTTCTCCTCTTATTTGGATACAGTGAGGCATTAGCGTAATGGATCACAAAGTCGATGGAATCTAATCAGATCTAAATTTTGATTAATACGTCTTTATAGGGATGTTTCACTTTTTCAAGGGGTGTGAGACAGTGGATACCCCCTCTCTGCAATTATTTTTTCCATTTTTGAGGTCTCCATGAGCCGAATTCATAGTAACATGGTGGAAAATGGAAAACATGGAACCATCAAAGGGGCTAGAGTTATCTTTAATCACTATCATTTATTTCTTGTTTTTGATATTGTGATTTTTACATAGGTTTATATAAATGAAATCACTCGTATGAGGTAAGAAATTTTGGATTATGAGAATGTTTTCGGGAAAGAAATCAATCGGAGGAAATACTTTATTTACATTGGCATGAACATCACAACGGAAATGACAACTCATATAATGAATTATATTTTTCATCGAGTAGGATCTAATACATTTATATATGTCGGTGTTCCTCTATTTTGGGGAAATCCATGGGCCTCCCACCTCACACAGGCACTATCCCAGATAAGGAAATCTCTTGTATCATGGAAAGGAAACTCACTATCAATGGAAGGATGAGTATTTCTAGTCAAATATGTGGTTATTTTAAAGCTTATATATTTTTTCATTATAAACATGTGGCATACCTCTAATTTGAAAAAAATTAACTTCATGATGAAGAACGTTTTAGAGAGTAAAAATGTGATGGAAAGGAATCCCATCCCTGTGAAATGAAGCACAGTTTGCATGCCTACAATGCAGGGAGGTATAGAAATTATGAATTTTAATTGTTTTAATCATGAGTTATTATTGAAATTTATCTGGAATAATATTCACAACAAATCTTCAACATTATATTTCTTTAGGAGAATAATTTTTCAAAAAATTATTGATGGGAATCAAGGATACATGGACCTATCAATATAGGCCGGCTTACGTTCGATGTTCAGAAAAATGATGAGGAAATCACACCATGTGCTCAATGTGGATTCAATTCATAAATTATGGTCTTCCAACTGGACTGGAACACCATGTATGTATAGGTTAAACATATAAGAGAAGAAAATTGGAAACAACATGTCCATAAATGACCAGCATCAATGCATAGATAATATTCAAGATGAAATTGTCTCCATTATTGAAGGGTATGACTTTATGAAACTGGATGATATACTACTATATGAAGGATCTCATACTAGACATATGAACTATAAAAGCTTATATAGATACTTGATGAAGGGAATGTTTAGTTGGATTGGATAATTTAACAGAATTAGCTTCGTACCTCTAGATTTTCAGTTATATGGAGGCTTTATCATTAAATATTATCAATGGATGTGAACATTCAGAGGGTCTGGATTTCATTATGATCAAGATGTGCACTATGTGGTCAGCATCACAAATAAGTCGATCACTTTTTCTTGACCTGTAACAGAGATTCTTCTCTGTGGAACAAAATTCTAAACATATATGAGTTGGCCCCTCCCAATACTCAATCAGTAATACATGTAATACATTATCTGTTTAATGTTTAGCAACCTAAATAGCTTCATTCACTACTACAAGTGGAATGCGATGATTTTTTACATGCAATATGGAAGGATCAGAAAAATTATGTTCATTTCCAGTGAAGGTTCAATGAAACCACTACAATTAGTAGTATTCTTCCGACCATAAATAATACCAATTCAATGATAAATTAGCATTACAACACCTCTCTTTGGGAAATCATGATCCTCATGCAATTAATGGTTGTAGGATGCAATCCCAATCCAAGGGGTATGCTGTAGGTGATATGGAATTCCCACATCAGGGGATGATAAAAATGAAATACGAATGGGGCCTCTAAAAGAAATCATGAACCTTTCGGTTTCATGGTAATTTTCAAGGATCAGCATGGGGAGGATATAAAATTAAATTAAGGTCCTTATGGGCATGATACAAATTTGGAAGATGAAATGATGGAACTTATATGTGTGGTGGGAATCTCTTTTCAAATATTTAGAATCTACATTTGGCTTGTGTGTGAGTCGACCACGGTGGTTCGTGCAATTTGGATGGGTCAGACAAGACTGTCTTGGAAACTGGCATGTAAGTGGTTAAACTACATTTACAAGATCTCATACCTAAACTAATTTATCACGCACACCATTCAAGAGGTGAATTGCATTGCAGATGGACTTTCAAAAAAAGGGGTGCTATAAGATAGGAACTTTTACATCAGTAATATTCCTCCAAACATGGTCCCTCTTCTTACTTGGGAAAAATATAAAATTCCTTTATTCTGTCATATGTAATGATTTAACATTCACAAAAAAAATTACCCTAAATAATATTCATGTTCAATCTGTTATGAATTATATTATTAACAAATATAATTTAATTATAGTGGATATTAGGTGTAATAGAATAACACTTTCTGGCATAATTTGAGTTTTTTCTTATCTAACTTTTATTTTATTAAGATATACATTCTCCTCCACTATTTCATATGTGTGGTGTATATATAAATCATGTGATGTGTCATGAAATTAATAGATTTTTCATATTTTAATTAAATGTATTATTTTATGACCATTAATTATATTGGTAATATGGTATATATTGAACCCTCTGATTTTGTTATTTTTTTTCAAAATAATTTAATGTTGCTGATATTTTTTATTTCACGCAATTGGAAAATGGTTTATTTTATATTAATGTAATATGTATAGATTGTTTAATATAAAAAAAGTATGGATCCAATACACAAAAATTATGGTTTATATTTCTCTACACGAGACATCAAGGTTACCAAAAATTACACACTAGACTAACCCTTCTCAATTGCTTGTGTAACATGCAAGACCGAGTGTTTGTGAAGAATAATTCGTTATTAAAATGTTGTTAATTAATAAAATATAACCTTTCCATTAAATTAAATATATATTATTAACTAAATTTATAACATATATAATTTAATTAATATGTTACCTATTAATTAGATAATAATATTGAAATCAAATGAATATAAAGGGACAAATTTTATAAAAGTCATTTATTTTGTGAAAAACAAAATTTATATGTTAAATTAATTAGCAATAGTGATATAAATTAATTTAATTTATATAATATATATTTCAAAACGTTTTATTATTATTATTCAATAGATTTTATAGATATAAGATATGAACAAAACAAATTTTATACTTATAAACTTATATTTTTTATAAAATAAATTTGACAACCTTTTAATAGAGAACCAATTTTAAATCCCATTTATGGCACTCATATACATTTAATATGTAAAATTAAAATGTATATTTTAAATAGAAATAAAAAAATTAGGTTATAATGATTTTTTGTAATTTTTATTCAAGGCTTCATTTTTAATGAATAGTTAAAAATATTGATTTTTAATTCATAGAAACTTTTTCATATAATTTATTTATTCATTCAAACTATATTTTAATGTGGTATAAAAATTTAATGATATAATTTTACTATGAATTATTTAAATTTAGTTCATTTTAATAAGTTTTACATTGAAATTGTGTCTAACGACTTAACTAGTATTTATATTTTTTTACTATAAAATCCTACATTGTCGTCCCTTAAGTTGGATTATAATGTCATTAATTCAGTCCACAAATTTGAATATAATTTAGAAAAATAAATTCCATATTTATAATCACAATAATATATAATTTATAATATATTCATATTATTTTTTCCCATTAATATTAGTGAAATAAATTAAAATTATTTTCAATTATTAAGAGGAAAATAAGGTTAATATAGCAATAAACCTTATATTTATGATCCAAATGACCTAAAACATTTTCCACAAAGAATTGTCAAAAAACTATTCATATTTTATTCATTTATTGTCTAGTTAATTTGGGGATTTTTTTCTTTTTTAGATAAAAACATGGATACACCTAACATGTATTCAAAAATTCTAAGTGTGTCATTTCCATACTCTAAAAAATTCCACCACATATCTGTCTTCATGACACTTCTCAAACAAGTCATGATCATAAAATATATTTAAAATAAATTTACGAGTATCCCTACTTTCCTCTTAGTTGTATCCTTAATATACTAGGATGTATATGCTATTTTTAATACATAAACATAAAAACATTTCCATATAGTGGGAAATGAACATTATGTTTACATGTGTGGAAAACTACTGCCTCACAAAACGATGATTTGACCTTTTTTCATCACCATCAATGATGGTGGAAATTTTGATGGGTAATAAATTTATAATTGTTATAAATTTTATTTTTTATGAGTTTGTGATTATTTAATATGTCTTAATTACATAATTTTATACGTTTCATTTAGTATAATTATGATAATTTTAATTGAGGAAGTGTGGACTACCGCCCATCAAATAGATTTGATTGGTCCAGATACTACATGTAAGTTATTAAAGATGGTTTTAGTGATCTTATATGATATATATAATATAATAAATATAAATCAATAAATATATATACACATATGGATAAAATTATTTCATTTACCCTTTTTCTTTCAATATGACAATAAAAATGCAAACATTGTTCCCATGTACATACATCATACCGTCTCCATGGATGGTGTATTTCATTTCATAATTATATGTTATATAGATTAATAAGGTTAATATATAATAATTATTAATGATATTAATATCATTAATTATATTCTATGAATCATGATACATGTATAATGACCAAATATATAAAAAAAAATGTAACATGTGAATAACAAATCGAATATTACCCAATATGTAATCTTACCATAAGGTTGTCAAAAACTCTATAATTTATAGTCACAAAAAAAAATAAGTTATTAGATATATTAATATAAATTTTTATGTGATTTATAATAAATTTATATTTATTATATAGTTTCTTTGAAAGATTATTACGACATTATAGACACCAATTATGGGAATATAATATAAATTTTATTTCTCTAAGATACATGCCTTATACACCACTCATTTATGTTGTGTTGTATATATATTACTGACGAATATTTTCATTGAATCATATAATAAAATTTATGAATATCTAAATATCCATTTTATGATATTTATTTCGTGGGCTTAAACATTTCAACACAACCAAATTAGTATGACAATTTTTTCTCAACATGCCCTCTATGAGACACAATTTTTTTATGATCCTATATTTTTTTCATGTATATACATCAATTTAAATTGTTATATAATGAATATACATATTTTCATGATATCTTTGGATTCCTATAACTTCATTTTCATAGATGGAGATAATTATCTTATGATACCATGTGATAAGAGTATATTGAAACAATAACATCCCTTTTTAACATTATTTATGTTTATGCTTCCATTAATTAAATATTACGATCCATTTCTCCTGAACTCTCATGATATTCATTGTCATATTTTTTCATGTTATATTCATGTATTAGAGTCATTTCTAATATCATTGGTACTTAATATAATTATGAAAATGTTTTAAATGAATTCGATTGTGATTCTATCTTCATTTGGAAATCTATTTCATTCATAAACAATTTTTTTTAGAAAAACAATTTTTTTACAAATGACCCCCAATAGTGATTTTCATGAAAAAATACCATGTTATTGTTTTAATGTTTTTATATATTTCTTTATATGGTTACAAATAATTCAATATATGTTTTCGAAGATATTTTCATTAAAAATTGTATTTGAAAGTGTTTTATATTTTAAAATGAATTTTTATTAATAAAAGGACAATTTACAAAATGAAATTAACTGAAAATATATTTCAAAATTATATCCCATATGAGATAATAAATATTAGGGTTACTCATTCCCATCTAGGAAAATTAGTCAATGTTTCCATTCATATTATTTTTCTGAATAAATTATGATTTGATGACATGATGATTATGAAACTTGTTTCTCTATCTCAAGTCAAATGATTTTGAAACCCAATTCAATTCATGGGTTTTGTTTCTTATTATTTTATTATGAAAACATTATTTTCTACATTTTTTATAATATTACATGATTATATTACCTAGTCAATTTCCTAGGTTGTGATATAATTATTTATGATCTTTTGTAACAAGTATGTATAAAAACAATTATGGGATTGGTGGGACCTATATATCCTTAAAATGAATTGGGTAATGTTTTATATCACATGAGATAGACTAGGATGGTCTTGGAAATGAACCCTAACAACTAAGATATCCATGGGAGAGAACCATGAGTATAAAGATGGTATGAATAGTAAACTCATGATACTAAGATGGAAAAGGGGTTGAACCATGACTATAAAGATGATATCGAGAGTGAACTCCTTACTACAATGATGGACTTCATATTTTTTCCTTTTAAACTAAGGAAATAATATTATATGCTTTAATATTTTTCAAAAATCCATGTTTTATTCATATTTTATGATTTCATTTCTTATTATATTCATTTCATTATGATTCATGCATTATGAACATACCTACTTTATTCCATGTTTCATGTTTATAATATTTATACATAGGGTATGATAATCTATTTTTATAATGATTTACTAATACCCTTATGCTCATGATTATGATTATGTGTCTCCCTTTTTTACCAATACTGCAGATCTGATCTCACCCCTTTTTATGTTTCCTTCCCATTGGTTATGAATATATTTATTATGGTTTATGTGTCTAATAAGGGTTCTAGTGTACAAGAACTTATTGGGAGATGATATAGATCATTTATATACTAAATCGTATTTTTCCATGTCTCAAAAGAGACTATACTTGTACAATATATGTGTGTCTGTTTGTTTAATATTTTAATTATTCCTCAAATGTCATGTAATTTTAATGTATGAAAAGTGAGTATCAATATAGCTGTAATCATATAAAATGTTTAGTTATCTGTTTATATCTAATATGAGAAGACTATATTGAGAACCCAAAGGACATGTATAAGGATATGTTTAAGGATAAAAAAGTAAAGGAAAATGTACTAGAGTTGTTTGTAAGGGGAATAGTGATTGGTTTTCTGGAAATAAATACCTATATGATAATACAAGTAGATGTGGTACTAAAATATATATACCTAGTACTATCAACTATGAAAATATTTTCTAGTCCTAGCTTAGGGAGATCAGGTACATGAAAATGTGCCTTTGCTGAACACCTGGTTCGACACCGTTTGGATTTAGGCTTTTGGAATTTAAAAAGTATTCATGAATCATAATGGGGGATTATAATATAAGTTTTCTAGGAATAACACAGGATTAATATAGGTTTTCATATATATTGTAAGGTGTTATGGTTTAGACTTCATATATATATGTAAATTTTTAATTAAATATGTAGTTTTATGCTATGATAAGCAATTTTCACACTATACATTTTTATATAGAAAAATTTATTTAACCGGAAGAAACTTGATTAACATTGAATGTGTTGTTTAATTTTATGATGAGAAGTAAAGTGGTATGATCCCTAGAGTTAATGATGTTGTGATATTAACTAATCAGATTTCAGAGAACATGATTAACAACATGTGGCTTAAGTAACTGCTAGAATCACCAAGGAAATGAATGATAGATTTTTCTAAGATTTTGTGTCGTATATACCATGGAAGAATGAATATTAACATTCCTTTGTGTCATGAAAGTGGAATAATTGACTATGGGAATGTATTATAAGTACAAGAATATTTTTTAAATGTGGAAAAGAAGGATGAAAAGTATGTTACATGAAGGAAAAAATGAAGAGTTATGTTAACGAAATGAATTGGAATATGTTCCTCCCAAATGAATCATTGAAGATTTATTTTTTTACGTAGATCCCCAAACATGTTATGGTATGTTTTTCTTATATAAATTAAAGTTATAACCGATATTTAATAAAGCACCGAGTTTTTCTAAAACAAAACATGGTTATTTAGGAGATAGCCATAACATATATTGAACATAAATTTACCACTTGTGTGTTTTGAATTCTGAAAATCTGACATACACGATTGTGTTTAGGATGATATTTACAGTCTGATCAAATTAACATATTTTTTTTTGAATTGTAACATATCCTTATGATGAGTAACCTAACCTTATGAATCATAGCATACCCTTATTAATAGTAATATGTCTCTTATAAATGGTATCCTCACCCATTAATGTATAAATAAATTTTGGTACCTTAAAAATAAAGATGAATAATTTAAGTGTTGACATTTTTCAATTAAATAATGATTTTAATTAAATATTAAGATAATCATATATAGAATTTTTTTTTGGAAAATGGATTTCATTTTTGGATTCTACACGTCGAAATATAATTAGGGTAAATTTCTGATGAATAGTAAAATGTGATAATTTACGGTAAATGCTAAATAATCTATTTATCGAGTCATTGAGAATGATCTGATGATGTTATTACAATTATTTCAAAGACACGTTCATTTATTACACTTCCTGTTCATGGAATACTTATTATTCCTTTTATTGTGATGGAATAATAATCTAGTGATTAAATAATTAAGAAAACAATTCTCTCCTCCACTATATGAACCACCTGTCACCCCCTCTTCCACCCACACCACTCATGCATTAATACATGACTAAATTCATCCAAATTATCCACCCCATCATCTCCCTACACCTAAGACCTACTAGTTTCACCAAAAGGCCAAAAACAATGGCCTTACGATGATTCTCAAGGATGAGTACTCAAGAGGTGATCCTTTCTTCTCGTTTCATTAAATTTATTTTACAAAGTTCAATTGTTTTGTTCTCCCTTATCAACTCCCCACATAAAAATTATATGATAATTCAATTACCATACATGTACATGATTTTCATTGTTCTAATGGAATATTTCATCATAATTAATTTTCCCCTCTATTTATACAATAAATGCAAACATCGTCCGAGATGTATTATTTTATTACAATTAAGGAAGATGATTTTTAAATTTCCAATAATATCTTCAATAATAGTCATGAAACCATTTAAATGGTGTATCAGGTCATAATATATTTATTTTATCTTGATTTATTTTCTTTAATCCTTAAACATTAATAATATGGAATAACAATACATAATAAGTTACTTGTGCACAAAAAAACCAAGTCAAATCCAAGAGTTTAATTCTAACTGATCAAATGATTCATCCTCATGGTATTTATCTAATATCATTATAAGTTAATTTATATCTTTTTAATTTCAAAAATAGTATATATTATCAATTAAACATGTTTCTTCATATTTCAAACAAACATCCATTCAAGAATACAAGTAAACAGATCATGAAAACCAAAGAAGAAAATGCTTCGAGAACAGTAAAATTGAACCTCTAAACCGTAAAAAGGGTAATAATGAACATAATATGGTCATAAAATATCAGTTAAATGTTTATTAGGTTATTCAATTAATAATTAATGAATCTAAATTTTATTATTCAGGTCGTGAAGAACAATCAAGAACACCTTCAAGCATAAGGTAAGGGGTCATCTCTCTCACTTTGGTTCAAGAATCTCCCCTATGTTGTGCTCATTTATTTTTAATGCTTAATGATGGGGTATGTTTTCTCACCTCCCCCACATTGACTATATGACATTTAAATAATTTTACACACCTTTACCTCTCATTAATCCCTCGCAAGAACACTCATTACCATATCGAAATGTTTGTAATGGTTCTCCATCCTGATCTTCCATTTCCATTCGAGATATTTTCACTGTCTAATTACCTCAATAAAATTCTGATGTATTATCATATACAAATCATAAATTCTGTGTGTGTTTTCCAAATATGTTAATAAACCAAAACAATTCTTTATTTTATTTATAGATACATGTTTAAAAGGAGCTTTCACAATTGTTTCCGTAATACTATCCCGATTCAATGGAATATCTCATAATCTTACCTACAATCAAGGGAAATTTATAATATGTTCTTAGAAAACATTATATATATATAATAACACATTTTATTATGAAAATAATATATTACATCACTTCTAGTTTGATAAATATATTTCTTCAAAAGAACTCATCATTTCAAAGTTAATGATTATTTATTTCCAAAATTACTCGAAGATTTTATAAGAGTATCTTCCTCTATTTCGACACTCTATCTGATTGGTATGTATTATTGGGATTAATACATCATGGTATCATCTTTAATATTAAATTTAATGGTTTTTGATTATATGGGCTGTGGATGTGCTTTCATTAAACCATTCACCAATTACCCCAAATGGTTTTTGTTTATTCTTAATGTTCGGGGAATGTTATTTTCATTTCATATATTAATTTAAATATGAATGTACATATTGTTTATTATTATATCCATTCATAAGATGAATTTATTGTAAATATTATGTGTCAAGTTGGGCTCTCTATAGCCCCTTGGAGTATCAGAAGGTCTCATGAGATAATCAGTTCACCGAAAAAACCTTTGAGTTTGATTTAAAAAATCAGACAGGTTTCTACCAAAAGAACCAAACCATTCTTACAGTATTATGTTATCATGTTCCAGATACATGCCGACCAATTAATATGAATTATATTTATTCATTATCAGTTCTTAAAATCCACGAGGTTTTAACTATGAAAATATCTATTGATGCTGTTTTATTCTAAGATTATTAATGGCCAATGTTTATTATTAATTCACCATGCCATATTGATTTTGTCAAATTGTTTATAACTCAGTTATTACTGATTCATACTTCTGATATTTTTAACCATTACTAAGCATTTTATATCACCACTATCATGTTTACATTCAATAGGTGATGAAGAGGATATCATTTATGGAGTTTCTATGTATGCAGTCTTTAGTTTTTATTATCTATTGTATTTTGTAACCTTTTCCAATGTTCTTTGAATAACATCTATGTATCTATTTTCTTAAACACTAATAAAATGATCATTCCTTGTAGATTATCTTTCCTTCTAACCATTCCAATATACCTATTAATGCACTAGATCAGATCTAGTGGGGTCGGGGCATTACAGTGGGTATCCTAGGAAGTATAGTAGCAAACATCGAAACTAGATTAGGGATCAAAGCCCAAACGAAGTATTTCAGGATGAAGGTACAAGAATGTCATAGTATTTTGGTAAGGAAAATATTATGTTAATATTTCTAGAATATACATCTTTGTTTGGATAATATTAGGTAAAGGTTGCTTTAGCACAGAAGTACAAATGTGAGAAAGCTCCCACATGGAGTTTCCGGTTTGACCCTAGGTATCCTTGAATACTCAAAATGCTATGAAGACCATGAGAATCATTTAAGGATTATTTTGAAAACTCTTTGAAGAATCATATTATATGGGATGTTTTGCAGGTGAGAACTCTGGCATCAATCAGTTTCTTTTTTAGGCAATATTTTCTCAATGGATGGAATCCTAGTTGATACTGAATAGACCAATGCAATCCAATAATAGCCCACGCCAACAAACATAATCGAGGTATGCAGTTTTATTGGATTAGTAGGATACTATAGGTGTTTCGTTGAGAATTTATACCAAATGGATAACACACTAACAAAGCTCACATGTAAAGGTGTTAAGTTTGTGTGGACAAAAGAATGTACAGAATGCTTTGATGAATTGAAAAAAAGATTTCTCAATGCTTTAATTTTGAATTGACCTTCTGGAAGTGAAGGATTTGTAATATACAGTGATGAATTGAAGAATAGAATAAGTTGTATCCATATGAAAAATGATAAATTTGTTGCATATCCCTCATGATATTTGAATAACCATGAGAAAAATTATCCAACTCATGATCTTGAGTTAGCAGTCGTAATCAATGCTCTGAAAAAATGGAGACATTATCTAAACGGAGAAAGATGTGATATTTATATGGACGAAAAGAGTTTGAAATAATTTTTCACACAAAAATAACTCAATATGAGGCAATGGAGAAGTCTCTAGTTACTCAGAGATTATAATTATTCAATATATTACCACCAAGAAAAGGAAAATAATGTTGTAGATTCATTAATTCGGGATGATCATGGACTTCTAACTCAAATAAATATTCAGAGATATCTTATATTAAAGGATATACTAAAGATGGATATGGTAATTGTTAAGAAAGGGGAAAAATATTTCTCATTTAAATGATTGTTAAACCATCTTTACTGGAGATGATAAAAATCACTCAATCTGTTGATGAGAATCTGGAGAATAAAATCAATGTTGTCATGGATGGGGGATTGGTAAACTTCATGAATGATGAAGGAGTTCTGAAATTTGGGAAGAGGTTATGCATTCTATCAGTACCTAACCAATCAAAGGGAACTATTAGAAGATTTTCATAGATCAAATTTTTTTATACACCAGGGTACTACAATGATGTATAGAGATCTGATGGAATATTTTTTGTGGGATTATATGAAGCGGGAAATTGATGACTATGTGTCAAGGTGTCTAGTTTGTCAACAAGTGAAGGCAACAAGAAAACATCATAGAGAAGTGATGCAACCTCTAATTATTCATATGTTGAAGTGGGATAACATTACGATGGATTTTTTCACCAGAATATCGAGTACACCTTGAAGGAATGTTGAGATATGGGTAATTGTTTATCGTATCACAAAATCAGCACATTTCCTTCCAATATGAGAGGATTTAACATTTGAGTGTTTGGAAAGTCATTAAATTAATGAAGTTTAAAGACTTCACAATAAACCTATATCGATTATATCTGATCCAAATCCTCGGTTTATATCAAAATTTTGGAAATTTCTACATATGTTTTCGAATACTGAGCTTCATAAGAGTACTGCTTATCACCCCCAAACTGACGGACAGTCTGAAAGGACTATTCAAACTCTGGAATACATGCTAAGATCATGATCTCTTGAATTCGATTAAATGTGGGATCAATACTTTCCTTTGATGAAATTTTCCTACAACAATAGTTTCCATTATAGTATTTGAATGGCTCCATATGAAGCGTTATATAGAAAGAGATGTTGAACTCCAACTTGTTGGGATGAAGTTGGTGAAAGGAAACTTATAAGCCCAAAACTTATAGAACAGACCATGAAAAAGGTGAAGACAATCCAAGACCATATTAAAGTAACCCAATGTATGTAGAATATTTATGATGAGAATTGTAGAAAGAATTTTGAAATAAAAGTCATAGATCATCTCTTTCTGATATTATCTTTATTGAAGGTGTCTTAAGGTTCAGTAAGAAATTGAAATTGATCCCTAGGTTCATTGGACCATTTGAAATTTGGGAAAGAATCAGAGTTGTAGCTTACCTTTTTGAAATGAATTCAAGTGTCTCCTAAGTTCATGATGTGTTCCATGTGTCATTGTTGAAGAAATACATGCCAAACCAAATGCATATACTCACCTACGATGAAATAGAACTTGAACATGATTCTTCATTATGTGAAAAGCCTATCGGGATTATTTACACAAGGGAGAATGTATTGTGAAATCAGAAAACTCATCTTATAAAGGTTTTTTGGAGAAACAGAAATATAGAGGAAGAAACATGGGAACCTGAGGATGTTATGATGATAATCCACCAATATAATTTTGGTGGGATTTATATATTAAATTTCGAGGGAGAAAATTCTGTAGTAGGGAATAATCTAGCACCCAAAAAATTTATGGTATGTTTTTCTTAAATACATTCGATTCATAACCTATATATCATATATCACTATTTTTCATTCAAACAAACCTTTTCTATCTAGGAGATATTCATAGCCAAGCCATTGATCTCACATTTTCTAGTTTTGTGTTCTGAATTTTGAAAATCTGACAGACACAGTTGTGTTTAGAATGATATTTGGAGTCTGGTAGAATTAACTTAATTTTTTGTGAATATTAACACAACCTTATGAATAGTAACATACCCTTATGAATATTAACCTACCCTTATGAATACTATTATGACTCTTATGAATGGAATCCACACCAATGAATGTATATATAAATTTTGGCACCCTAAGAATGAAGATGAATAATTTATGTGTTTATATTTTACGATTAAGTAATTCATTAAATTAAATTTAAAAATAATAATTTATAGAAAATTATTTTGGAAAAATGTAATTTATTTGTGTATTCTAAATATCGATAAATTGTTACGGTGAATATTTAGGACTTTTTTGAAATACATTATTTTATTATGAATAATAAAATGTGGTAATTAATGATTAATGTTAAATAAGATATTTATTGATTCATTAATGATGATCTACAATTGTAAGCCCAATTAGATCAAATTAACATTCATTTAGTACTGTTAATTTTCATGGAATACTTACAATTATTTATATTGTGAGGAAATAATAAATTATTGATTAAAATTTAAGAAAACTCATATCCCCGCCACTATATAAACCACCCTTCACCCCTTTTTCCTTCCTTACCACTCAAGATTCAAGGCTTCCCTAAATGCTTCCAAATTATCTTTTCAAGCCCCCTACCCACGTCCCAGACCTCATAATATCACCAAAAGGTCAAAAATAAAGTCCTTAAATAGATTCTCAAGGTAGGGTACAAAAGAGGTGAACCTTTCTTCTCATTTCATTCAATTTCTTTTACAAAGTTCCATTCGTTCGTTCTCCCTTCTCACCACCCCTCACCCAAATCCCATGATAATTCAAGTACCATAAATGTACTATATTTACATTTTGCTACTGGAATATTTCATCATAATATTTTTTTCTCCTCATTTTTTATAATAAATGAAAACACTGTCTGAGATGTGTTAATTTATCATACTCAAAGAAGGTAGGTTATCAATTGAAATTACTATCTTCAATAATTGTTATTAAAACTTTTCAATGGATGAAACATTTTATAATATATGTATTTTATCATGATTAATGTTCGGTAATCCTTAAAGTTTTATAATATCAAATAATAATACAAAACCAATTTATTGTGCACAAAACAGCCAACTCAAATCTATGCATTTATTTCTATCAAATCAAATGAGTTTTCCTCATGGTATATAAAAAGTATCATTATAAGATTATTCTTATCTCATTAATGAAAATATTAATTTATATTAACAATTCTTTATGTTTAATCATATTTCAAACAAACATCAATTCATGAATACCAGTAAACAAATCATGAAAACCAGAGAAGAAAATGCTACCAAAACAGTAAAATTGAATCTCATAAACAATAAAAAGGACATTAATGAACCTAATAAGTTCATAACATATAGATTAAATTTTTATTATGTTATTTAATTATTAATCAATGATTATAAATTTGATTATTCAGGTCGTTAAGATCAATCAATAACACCTTCATGCATAAGGTAAGGGATCCTCTCTCCCACATTGGTTCAAGAATTTCCCCTATGTTGGGCTCTTTTATTTTTGTTTCATAATGATGGTATATGTTCTTCCACCTCTCCAATACCACCATAATGATATATAAATAATGGTATTCCCCTTTACCTCTCACTAAAAACTCACATGAACACTCGTTACAATGTCGAAATGTTTGTAAGGGTTTTTACACCCGAATATCCATTTCGATTCAGGATATATTCATTTTGTAATTAGCTCAATTAAATTATTATGTATTATTATATACTCATCATATGTTTTTTTGAGTGTTCTATATATGTAAACTGACCATAATCCTTCATAATCTTTGGTATAGTTACATGTTGTAAAAGGATATTTTAAAATTGTTTTTGAACTACAAGCCCGATTCAAGGCAATATCTCCACATCATACATATTTTCAAGGGAAATATCTAATCTATTTTTTGAAACCATTATATTTATAAAATCATTAATTATATTACGAAAATAATTTCTTACTTCACTTTGGGTTTTATACAATGATTTTTTCAAAATAACTCTTATTTTCAATGTAAAAGAGCATTTTTTTCAAGAATTACTTGAAGATTTTATAAGAGTATATTTCTCCATTAGAACAATCTTGCTGATTATTTTGTATTATTTGGATTAATACTTCATGGAATCATCTACCATATTCAATTTAATGATTTATGATTATTTTGGAAATGGATGTGCTATATTTATATCATTCACCAATTTACCCTGAATGGTTAGTGTTTATGATTAATGTTCAGGAAAAGTAATTTGAATTTCATATATTAATTTCAATATGACTGTACATGTTGTCTATGTTTATCCTAGTTCATAAGAATTAATCATTGGAAACATTAAGTGTAGGTTGGGCCCCACTATATCCCCTCGGTGCATTGGTAGGTCTCATGAGACAATCTATTCCGAGACAAACCCTTCATGTTTGATTCTAAAAATCTGACTTGTTTCTACCCATCAAACTAAACAGTTTTTACTCTATTATAGTAACATGTTCCAGATACATGATGTGAAATTAATAATAGTTATCTTTATTCATTATCAGTTCTTAATATCAATGAGTTTTTCATAGTGAAAAAATCTATTGATGTAGTTTCATTCAATGTTAATTAATAGCGTGCTTTTTCCATTTATTCACCATGCAATATTGATTATTTCAAATTGTTTACAATAAAAATTTTATTCCTTCATGCTTCCGCCATTTTTAACCCATAATGAGCATTTGACCTCACCCATTTCATTGTTTTCTTTCAATAGGGGATGAAGAAGAGATCATTTATTTATTTCTTATGTATGCAGTCTTTAGTTTTTGTTATGTATCATATTTTGTAACCTTTTCCAATGTTATTTGAGTTACATATATGAATCTAGCTTCATCAAGACTAGTAAACGTATCATTCCATTAGTATTTTCATTTCTTATAACCATTCCAATAATCATATTAATGCACTAGATCCGGTCTAGAGGGGTCTGGGCATTACATTTTTTGATTGGAATAAATGGTCATTGTGGAACTCAATGTCCCAAGAAAAAAGCTCATGAATAGAATCACCTAGGAGGTGTGATTAATTGTTATATTACTGATGATGATGAGACTACAAATGAAAAGTGATAGTAAAGATGTATTAATTAATAGTATGAGGTATACTTTTATAGTTTATGTATTATGTATAGAATTTAATGTTTTTATGCATTTGGGATTCTAGAATTATGTTATTTGAATAGAGATATATACATAGATTGTGTATTTTAGGTCTTATGCTAAGGTTTTACCTGATTATCTTGAATGAATATGATGTAATAGAAATGTTATTAATGACAAGATGATATTTTTAATATGGGATGATAACCCCATATATCTTACATATCTTAAGATATTGATGGTTGGATAAGTATATGTGAGGTATGAATAAGTAAACTAGACATTATTGATTACTTAGGAACTAATCATGGACTTGTTGATATGTAGTACATGATATCATGGATAAATTGTACATTTTCTTTGATATATTTAATATTCCTAGTAATATATATAATATATAATCCTTCATGTTTTCTATAAGAATCTAGGGAACCTATGCTGATACCATGATTCAAGAGATTTTACCATTTGGGTATTCAAATGTTTGGAATGTGACAACCAA
Organism: Viscum album; assembly: GCA_963277665.1. Taxonomy (NCBI): domain Eukaryota; kingdom Viridiplantae; phylum Streptophyta; class Magnoliopsida; order Santalales; family Viscaceae; genus Viscum; species Viscum album. Next base: position 821,178,766 of record OY728161.1, read on the forward strand.
GATCCACTTTGTGATATATGGGGAATCAATTTTAAGATGATTTCATGAAATTATATGTAACTTTTTGTATTTTTATCTTTTAGAAAACATTTATGTTTAACTATTGATGAATATATTTTGTTAAACTTCATATTAGGTGTTTATATATTGATATTTTTCTAAAAATATTTGTTAAAATAATATTTAGAGATTAAAATTATTTCATGTATATAAATCATATTTATTTTGGAAATTATGTTATTGTTATTTTATAAAAGGACACCATGTATGTTATGTGAAAACTGATCAGGTATGGATAGGCCACGAGTCTTGAACCCATTACTTAATAATGAGAAGGGTTTAATGACTATTATTGGCCAACACAATGTCATCGTAAATGTATGATTATTTTTGATGAAAAATTATTTATCATGAAATAATAGTGTTACATGATATGTTTAGTGATTAATGTATTAAATATTATGTTTTTATGGGTTGTTAGGGTCAAATAGAAATGCATTTTATTTTTTTGGGACATTTGATATGATAAATGTGTATTTTATATCTTTAGTCATCATTGTTAATATTTGGACATAAATTTTTTTATAGAAATGATGAATCTAAAATGGATAAAAAAATAACCAGATAATGTGTTTTTTATTGAATCATAAAAATTAAGTATATTTTCTTACAATCAAGGTCAATTAAATAATCACTCAATAATATGTTAATGATCGAAATAATTTTAATCTTAATTCATTATTTTTTTTGAACCAGTGGCCTTTAAAATCAACACAGATTTATGACATTGAGTCCCTGCTCCTTTAATTGATAATTCATTTTTTGATTGATAACCCCAAACAACCATACAAATATTTATAATTTTAAACCAATTCCATTTATTCACATTCTACATATGTTCTCCTATGTGGAACCCTATTAATATGTTACACTGGGTTGTCGTTATTTTTCCATCATTACCTCTTTAATGGTTGTATTAGATTATAGTTATACGATTTGAATTTATATGCAATGGACAATGATGTATTAATAATTTGGTACCCAAGATGAATTTTTATTGTAAATTTAAATTTAAGTGGTGTATAATTTCAAATCCATAGATATTGGTAATTTTTTTTTCTGTAATTAAATTAATATTTTTGATACTTTTTCATTTCATGAAACATTGAAAATATTTTATTTTATATTAATTCACTATGTTTGGATTGTTATATTTATCATTATGTAAATCATTCACTACAAACAACATAAATTTCTATATTCTCAATATGGAACACCTAGTGTAGCTTATGTTACCAACAAGACTGACTATCCTTGATGGATTGTATAACATGCTAGACCAAGTGTTACAGAACAATTATTAATTACTAAAATTAATTACTTAATAGGATTTAACATGGCCATTACATTGATGATTTAAATATTAAATTGTTTATTAATATATATAGTTTAATTAATTGGTTACTAATTCATTAGAATATAATATAAAACCCAAATGAATATAATGTGACAAATTTTATAAAAGACTGTTTTTATATGAAAATTTTTATTTATATTAATATGTTAAATTAATTTGTAATAGTGAAATATATTAAAGGAAATTTAAACTTATATATTTAGTGGAATATTTTTTATAATCATAAACTATATTTGATAGATAAAATATAAGAAAAAACCATAAATCATACATGAGAACTTATATTTTTATAATAGTGGATTGGATTCCATTTAGTGGTTAGCCCATTTTTTAGTACAATTTTTGAAACATTTATAGTTTTAAAATGTCAAAATAAACATTATCATTGAACAAAAAGTAGAAAAATTTATTTACGACAATTTTTTTTTATTTAAGGTTTTGTTTTCATAAAGAATAGTTATAAATATAGAAATTTAATTAAAAATTGATTTTTCATCTAATATAATTATAAAATTGTATTATATTTTAAATTTATTTCAAAATTCAATTAGATTATATTTTAATATATTAATTTAATTTATGTCATTAGAATAAATTTCACCTTAAAATGGGGAATATAACCATACTAAACATTTGGATGTTTTTAGATTAATACTTATAGTGTCACCTCGTTAGGGTAATTATATTTAAATTAATTTACAATAATTCTGTTGTTATTATTTGGAATAATGGATTCAATATTTTTAACAATAACTATTTAAAATTAATAAAATGTCAACAATTTTTTTTTGAATTTTTTTAGGGAAATTTATTAAAATTAATTACAATGATTAAGATAAAATATTTTTTTAATAAAGTACTAATCATTAAATATAATAAATAAAAAAACATTTAATTGTTTCCCAAACAAATTTTATAGAACTTAGTCAGAAATAAAACTTCTGTTATTTATCTTGGTTGGGTTTTTATGACTTAGTAGAAATTATAAACGTTGGTACACAAAACTTGTTTTAAAAAATGAAAATTGTGTCCTTTCCCTTTACAATAAAATGCCACCACCTCTCCCTATTCTTCATATATTTATAACTAATTAGTATAGGAAAATGTATAACCATTGAACATAATAAAATAATTACTTTCCTCATTGATTCCTCCCCTTTGTAATAATTCAATCCAATAAATCCTTTGGCATAAATGATAAAGACTTACCCAATTAAGAGGTAATATCTTCTCTCGAGCACCATTATTTTATGTTTCATTCAACACATCCTCCACTATATTTACACCATTTTTATATAACTATATATGTATCCCAAATAAACAATTATTTTATTATAATAATGTTTATTCGTACACATATATACACTTCCATAAAATGTGTAATGGGTATACTATTAATGTGTACAACGAACTAGTACTTCATAAAAAGAATATTGGTCATTTTTCCTCTACCGCCTCTCATAGTTGACATTATGATAGAAAATATTATTATATATTTTATATATTATATTAATTTTGTCATTAGGATTCTATAATACATTTAAAATAAATATCATTATATTTTCCATTTGGTGTAAATATGATAATTTCATTAGAGGAAGTGCAGTCTACCACCCACTAAAAGCGATGTGATTTTTTGAACACACTACACGTAATGTATTAAAGATGGGGTTGGATAACATATATGATATATAAGATATAATATGTGTAATGTATAAATAATATAAATATATTTTTTCATGTATGTTATTAACAGTCATATTTTCAATAAGACAATAAAAATATAAACAACATTTCTGCATACGTACGACTGACCCTCTATAAGAATGGTTTATTACATTTCATAATTATATATTATATAGATTATTATAATAAAAATATATTAACTTTCAATGATATTTATATCATTATTTTCATTTCATTAATCATGATACAATCACAAGGACTAAAAATATAACAATTCCATACACATGCCAATAATGAAATGAATATTACCCAAAACGAATCCATAATATAGGATTGTTAAAATGTGGGTAGAATAAGGTCATAATAAAAAATATATATGATTTAAATTATAATAATATTGTTACATGAAATATTTATAATAAATATTTAACATTTATACATGTGTTTTGAATGACTACGAAGAGTGTCTAGACACAAGGTAAGGGAATTTCATCCCACTTTTTATATTTGTGAGATACATGGATTATATATCACTGATTTATTTAATAAAGTATATATATTTACCATGAATATATGATATAAATTATATAATTAAATTAATTGTTATTTCAATATCGTTTAATTAATATTTATTTCACGGGGTTGATTTTTCAAAAGCTACCAAATCAATAAGCCAGTAGTGTCTCAACATTCCATCATAGGGATACATGATTTGACACGCATCTAATTTTTTTCGAGGTTTATATAATTAAATTAGAATTATTATATCATTAATATAATAATATTAATCAAATTTTAAGTTTAATTTAATTTATATTTTTTACATGGATAGTAATACCCCATGTTACTATGTGATAAAAGTATATTGAAATAATCTAATCTCCTATTAATATTGTTTATTTTTTTTATTCATTTGAGAAAATATTATCATACATCTACCATAAAAAATAAAAAATTTCCTAATCCTATTTTGATACACGTTATTTCCATTTATTAGTACTACATTCCTATTCATTGGATATTATGATAGTTATTAAATTATTTTTCGCAAAAATATGAGTATATTTCTCCCTTTGATGTAAAATATATTTTATTTAATAACCATGATTTAAATGTTGTTTTAAAATGATCCTTGATTATATATTTGAATGAAAAAATTGAATTTAATATTTTTTATGGGTTTAGAATCATTCATTATATGTTTTAAAATGTATTTTCAAATAAAAATGGTTTTTAAAAAAATATATGTTATACAAAGAGTTTTCAATTAGGAAAAGATATTTTCCTTCGGAAATGCTTTGAAAAGTCATTTCAAAATAATTTACCATATAATATAACATCCATTGCTGTTGATCATGCATTTCTTGGGAAATAATTCAATGTTTCCATTAATATTTTTTTTCATAGAATGGATTTTGATTATATTTTCATGATATTTCTAAAATGTGTTTCACTTTCACATGTTATAGGAATTTAAAACCTGCTACTTTTCATTGGGTTTATTTTTTTGATGATACAATTATGAAATATATCATTTTCCACAGGTTATGTTATGATTTCATATGTATAGTACTATTATTATTTCATGGGTTATTGTTTGATAATTTATGATCTTGTGGAACATGTATTTATGATATCATTATGAGATGGATTGTACCTATATCTCCCTCCAATGCATTGGGTGATAATTTAAATATCATGAGATAGTGTTTGATAGACTAGGGAATGATCCTTTATTAATAATATGGCTCTAGGAGCGAACCATGACTTCTAAGATGGTATGAGGAGTGATCTCATGGTAATGAAATGGTCATGGGAGTGAACCATTACTACACCGATTGTATGTGGAATGAATCCATACTACAAAGACGGTCTTGGAATCCATGACATAGATACTATAGAAATCATATTATATACTTTTGAGTTTCTCAAATTTCTATAATTTATTCATATGTTATGATTCCATGGATTATGTTCTTCATTTCCTTTTTATTCAGGTCTAATGAACTACCAAGTATTATTAAATTTTTCATATTTATGATATTTAATATGATGGGTATGATCTTCTATTTTCATGGTCATGTTCTCATACCCATTTCTCATGATTATAGTTATGTATCTCTCATGTTTACCCTTACCGATAATTTGAGCTCACCGCTTTCTATGCTTCCTTATCCTAGGTTAGGTATAAATGTTATTTTTTTATGTTCATATGAATGGTTCCAGTCAAGAATACCATAATAAGAGTTATGTAACTCATTTGTGGAACAATATTTATGGTTCCTTGTTTCTAATACCAATAGACTATTATGGTCTTAGGTTTTCTATTTGACTATTATTTTTGTTCTCTATAAATTTCATGTAATTTTAATATATGAAATATGTGGTCCCCTCTAGTTTTACTATTTGATAAATTGTCTTTGACTCTCCCTGGGAAATAATTTCTCATTCGGGGTATGATTTCTCTATCTTTGACCCAATAAAATACATCATTTATTTTTATATACATATTCTACATTCATTGTATATGATTCAATCCAAATTATCAAGATCATTTCATATTTCAATGATTTGTAAAGGCATGATTTATATAGATCCTTTTTAATTCCTCTTGACAAGTAAGCCCTATTAAATGGAACATCCCAATTTCATATCAATTTTCAATTAACACCTGTAATTTATTTTATGCTATCAATTTTTTTTATAAAATACCGCATTTTACCATGAATAAATATCTATATTTATTTATCAATATAATTATATATGTATATTCCTTTTTTTATTATGATGACTTCGTAATATTATCCTTCAAAAACATTAAAGTGGTTCAGTTCTAAAGAATATTAAATACTATTTTTCACTTGTTTACATATCAGTTGGACAACATTTATACCTAAAATATAATATAATTATCCATAAATTTTATTTTTTGGGATATACATGTTTAAAATACGATTTTTTGAAAAATCAAAATTATTTTCCAAAATTACTCTTCTTTCCAATGTGAAAATGGGGTCTCTTAAGTATCATTTACATATGTGAAATATGTGCCATGTTATGAACATATTGCATGAAAATTACTTATGTAATATCATTTGATATAAAAATAACTAGTGATATTCTTCATATGATATTATATGTTTCATTACTTCATAGATATTTTGATTTAAATGTTTTAATGGGGAATGATACACTTTGGAATGTTTAAATATAATTTTCCTCAAGAATGTATCAAATATTTTATTAGATTATTTTCATATATGATTGAGATTAAAATACTTCAAAGATTTAAAGGGCACGTTGATATAAATATATATTATTATTTTATATATGATAAATGAATCGGATATATTTAGTGACATGAATAGACTGATATAGACTCTATATTCATCTATATCTCTCATGAGACAAAAGAAAAATGGATATTGGATAGGGCCTTACTAGTTTATTTTCAAATTTCATGGTTGAGGCCTCAATGATATGTTTATGGTGTTCAGAATATGAAATCCCTCATTATGATATCAGAAATAGAATACCCATGTGAATATTCATGTAATTGAATATCCATGGTTATGATTCCTTATCAAGTGATTATTTATAAAGAATTATTTATTAGGGTTTTATAAATTCTATATAATTCCCAAGACTATTTTCTATGTGAATGTTTTTTCCATTCATTATTCCATTTTTATATTATCTTCCACTATATTACATACCATTACTAAGAAGTTGAGCTCACCATTTTTTATGTTTTATTTTTTCAAAGGATTTCATTATGTATAATATAAATGACTTGTGGGGATAGTAGAGGAGTTATAGATGTCTCCAATGGAGTTTAAGTGTTGTTTTTCATTTCACGTTATAATTTAAAACATTTATTTGTATCAATTTATTCAAATACTACAATACTATTCAACTCATTGTTGTGAGACTTCCTTTTTTATTATACCAATATAATAATGAAAGGCAGTGACTCTAGGAAACTACGTTCGGGGTATTTAAAAACATAGTTTAGCACATAGTGGGACTATCCACCATTAGTTTGGGTGATGATTCACTATTTGGAGTGAAGGAATCTAACCTCTCATGGGATCAGTATGATTCACATTTTGTATTTCCTTTGGTGATTTCCATCAGTGTGGATGTGCCTATAATTTATTTTATAGACATTGAAATGTGTCATACTATCATGTAGTTATGATCGATCCTAATTTTCCCCATGGATCTTGGGAATCGGTTATGGAATACGTATGTAATTTATATTATTATTATATGAATTATCATGCACTTATGAATTTAATTATATATGCTTTTAGACACTGTTGGATGTGGTGTACTAAGATATACACAAACGCTGCTTGGTATTCTAGTACATACCCATACATAACATCCATTATTTAGGATATGACAACATTATTTTTCTTATGATTGATTCTATAATTGCGTTTCTAGGATAGAATAATAGAATTTATAAACATGATAGAACTCACTTCCAATATTGAGGGATATCATTATTATTTTCCTTCTTCACTTGTGGTTCGGCTGGACATGATGTACTGTTAATATATGAATTCATGAAATATATTGGATTACCAATTTTTTATATATAATTTTTTTTGGATTAATTTTCAATACATTCCTATATATTGTTCTAAAATTATATTTATCAATATGCTTTTAATAATTAATTAATTATTTCAATTGTTTTTTCACATTGATATTTTTTATTATATACACATCATACCATAATAGTCCTCCACCACTATTCGGTATTCACGATGTCATCGACAAGCATACATGATGTATAGTGGTGACAATCAGTTCGGTCATTGATAATTAATACATGGTTGTAAGATAACATATTCTTATTGCATTTCTGATATACCTATATTGTAACACCCTGAGCTTCCATGATACGCTTTTCATTCAATAATGCAATAGCTTGCATTGTACGCAACTTCGAGTTCTAAAACACCGAAACTAATCAAAGTAGACATTATGAATAGTAATAACCACATTTTAAAATTATATAAATTTTATATTTCAAAATGGACTTCATTTTTGGATTCGGAATATCGAAATTATCCTATGTTGAATTTTGGGAATTTTCTGAGAACTTCTAATTTTTATGAATATTGAAAAATACTTAAAAACAACATTTTTAATCAAAATAATTTATAGTGATAAATTATACTATTTAGTGGTTTTAAAGTATAATTAGAATATATTTTTACCATTTTAGCCAATGTTGGTCATTAGAATTAATTTAACATTGAAATTGGACATAAACAATTGCCAATCTTTTGATATAAATTGTTTCTTAAAAACACGCTATCTGTCATGACAACGTGAATTAATTATAAAATTAATTAATTAAACTTATATGTTTGGAATTTTTTAAAATAGACATCATTTTTGAATTCGGAATATCAATTATATCTTAGGGAGAAATTTTGGCATTGTTCTGAAAAACTTCAATTTTTGATGAATAGTGAAACCACTAAGTGGTAGTTAAATAACTGATTTTTAATTTTAATGAAATATTACCACTTCTGTGTTTTGAATTTCAAAAATCCGACATACATGGTTTTCATTATGATGTAAAATTTGGTTCAATGAGATTAAAATAATTTTTGGTGAATAGTAACTTTTAAGTTCTTAATCACGATTAGAGGTTATTAGTGTAGTTTAAGGAAAAAATAATGTTTTAATAATATGATATGAGCATGAAACATGTCCTACACTCATTGGATATGCCATGGCCGACCAAGACAATCCATGGGTCAACTTGGGGACCCCATGGATCCACTTTAGTTTGAAAATGACATAAATACCTTTTTTTAATGTTAAATTAAAAAATGACACAAACATGAAATGTTTTACTAAAACAATTTTTACATTGGGTTATAAAAGTCATATTTTTGACTATAAATAGTCATTGGAAAGATAAAAAGATTTCCTACATCATAGTATATTTTTTATAATTTTTAGAAATTAAATAAATTAAATTATTTATGACATCATTATGATGCAGCGATGACCTCATTATTTAACGATTTTAATAAAATGAAAAGATATTGTACAATCCAAGGCTTACACTTGTCCAAAGACTATTGGATGGGTATATTTCGAAACCTTATCACCTTATCCTCGAATTATATAAGTGTGTGACCTCTAAAATCCGAAACACATTTTATAATAAAGTGACTTTTCTTTACTTTCCAAGAGTGCCCCTCCTCTCCACTTATAAAAGGTCCCCACCTCTACCACCTCATTCACACATTCAACCCATTTGGATCGGCGAAACTCTACCTAAATACTCTCCCAACTTCCCCCTATTACTCCTAAAAGCCTCACTTTGGTAAGAACTATTACCAAGGAAGCCTTTGGCTCAAAGTAAAAAGAGTTACCCGATTTTGAGGTAATGTCTTCTCTAATGTTGTTTTGTTTTATTTTTCTTCTCCAACCCCTTAAACTCTTTTTATTCATTTATTTTGTAAAAACACCAGTATCATCAATATACTAGGATGTTTTTATAAGAATTATTCGAGCTACACTTACACACACCTATATCTAATGGTTAAAGAACATATGGTTTCTGTGGATGGCGACTTTCTGCCTCACGAAACGATGATTGTTCAACACTCATATAACACCTTCAAACGTGGCCATTAAGATGTAACTATATTTATATATGATATATAATATGTTTATGTTTTACTTATGCTTCTGTATTTCTCATTTATGGCATACATTATGATTTCCATTATGGGTAAACACGATAATTTCATTTTAGGAAGTGCGGACTACCGCCCCCTCAAAGTGATTTGAATCGTTAATTCAATATGTGGGATGTATAAAGGATGGAGTAAATGGTATTATACACTATATTATAATGGAATTATATTATACATTTATATCATTATATTTCATTCCATTAAATATGAAATAGAAATGAAAGTAGCATTCATGCGTACGTACGGCTTACCGTCTCCATGAATGGTGCATTTCATTTCTTACCTCTAAATGGTACGTAATATTATAAATGAATGTATATAATGGATATATATGATATATATGACATCTAAATCATGAAAATAATTCTGGAGATAATGGATATTCTACCACATAAACAACGTGTAATTATAAGAAGTTTATTGTTGACTCAAGTACCAAAGATCGAAAAAACGACCATTATTAACTTAAATAATAACATAATGTTCATATCATTTTAATAAGTGATATAAAAAGGATAATGAAATTGAAAATGGTTCTTAATAAGGTATATATTAACTCTAGTTTATTATTCAGGAGGTTAAAGAACGGTTGAGTCAAGTCAGACATGAGGTAAGGGAATTTCTTAACCCAATTTCCATTCTTTGGGTTAATCTCTTACTTTCAAATTATGTCATGATATTATTATGTCTTATACTGTATTTTTACTTTCTTTATGTGTACCTATAGTGAATACACATAATAGATCTATTTTATTTTAAAAATAATTTTTTAAGGACTTCGTCTCCATCTCCTTTCATTGAGGCATATTTGGTTTTATACACAACTTTATTTTATACGGTGTATAAACCCCTTTGAATTTTACGTTTATTCAAAAGGATTCTTTTTTATACGAAGAATTTTGCTAAACGAAAAAAGGGAATGTTTTTTTCCGTACTTATGCGGCGACAACGACTTCTCCACCGCCGTGACCATTATTTGAGTTTCGGCTTCCTCTACAAGCCATCATTTTTTTTAATGAAAAATAAATACAAAGTTTTAACTTTCTTTTATTTTGGTATTGAAAATGGTTTTGAAAGCGTTTTTATTATATCAATGTGTTGTATTGATATCTTGTGATTGAAATGTGGAAATGTTATGTTTCCTTTATTCATGTTTTATATGATACGATTATGTTATGGTTTATGATATGATTAAACCTATTCATATGAGGAATGTATTGGACTTAATAAGTGACGGGTGGAGCCCGCTATAGCTCCTCGATGCATCGGTAGGTCTCATGAGACAACTAGACGTGGAATTGTCCGAGTCCCTTTCCCAATTTGATTTATGGTTTTGGCCGAGGCCTTAATCATTTTAGACGTCTTGGCCGAGGCCTTGACAAAATGTTTCAGAATGTCTGGAATTATACATTCCCTCATTATGAAAGTGGTTAATGATATTTCATGTGATTATTCGACCAGTAGAATATCCATGTGAAGAAGTAAATGGTATTATCTAATTTTACTTTTTCCATATTATATTGATGTTCAAGTTTAAAAGGCTTTTGTTTTAGTTATGCATTTCCTTAAATGTTTATGTTTATTTATGAAAGCATACGCAATATTGTTATTCTTACTGAGCATCTGAGCTCACCCCTTTCAATGATTTAATATTTTCCAGGATGTGAAGAAGTATTTTAGGAATGACATGAAGGGATAGTCAGAAGAGGATATGAGTGTGGACTATGAAGACTTTGTTATTGTAGTTTTTCACCTTATGTTGTAATGTAACATTTATGAATGTATATAGTGTTTCCAAGGATACTAAACTAATCGGTCTTTCGAGACTTGATGTTTTGTGATCATGCCAATGTTACGAAGTAATGCACCGACTCTGGGTAGCTGGGGTTGGGGCATTACAGTTGGTATAAGAGGCAGTTTAGTACTAACCTTGGAAGCTCGATTTAGATAAACTATGATTAGATCACATATCCCGAAGATAGACTTTGGGGATTAGTATAGAAGAACTACCTATAATTTTGGTATTATAGAGATGTTGTGAGTTTTCCGAGCAATACATCAATGTCTGGATATGAGCAGGTAGAGGCGGCTCTGGCACAGATGTACCGAGGGGTAAAACCCGAAAACACCGCTTTGAGCTAGACTCGAACGGGAACTGGTGCACGACAACGGGCCTTGCTGCACTCTTTGGTACGACACTCCCGGGGGATATGTTTTTGGATAATTTTCATTTTCTTTATAAACCACTATGAAGGGTTATGATTATATACTTCCTCAATGAATTTTTTTTTATGGATTATATCCATAAATAGTTAAATTTATGTTAAGTATCTTACAAGTATGGAATTATGTATTTTGATTCATAAACTAAAATAGTTTATGCCATTGTTTAAGAAATGGCGCCTAGTAGAAGGAATGGAAACCGTATCAATGCACGCACTCCGTGTAGGGATTTCCCTCCTACTCAAGAAAATTATTGTGGATCTGGAGATACAACTGGTGCTGATCAACTTATTACCATACTGGGACAACTCACTCAGGTTATGAATAATAACCTTACTCGTATGGAGCACCCGGATCCGCAACGTGGAGGATCAATGTTAGACCGCTTCATGAGGAAACAACCACCAACATTTAATGGGGGTACAAATCCGTTAGTAGCTGAGCAATGGATAAACTCCTTAGAAAAATATTCCATGACTTGGGGAGTAGCGAAAGGGAGAAGGTTGTCATGGAAGTTTACCGCCTCACTGGAGATGCCGATCAGTGGTGGTCGCTGATTCAAAACAAAAAGGAAGATGATCACGTATCGAATATGGAATGGAGGGAGTTCAAATAGCTTTTCTTAGAAAAATACATTCCACATGACCCTCGAGTAGATATGGAAAGGAAATTTCTGAGTCTGAGACAAAAGGAGGATGAGAATGTCGCAAAGTATGAGGCCAACTTTACAAGGTTAGCGAGGCATGCTGCAGATTATATACGTAACCCAAGAAGTAATATTGATCGTTTCTTTGATGGGTTAAAACCATTTCTTCGTAGAGCTTTTGTATCACAAACCTTCTCTTCATACGAAGATATTGTCTCATGTGCTATCAAGACGGAAAAGGAATTCTCTAAGTCTCATGACTTTAAAGCAAAGAAAGAAAAGAAGAGAACGGTGGAACAAGATACTGATAAAGGGAAAAGGGAAAGATGGATTTTCCATTATGTGATAATTGTGGGAAGAATCACCCTGGAACTTGACTAAAAGGAATGGGAGTTTGTTATAAATGTGGAGAAAAAGGTCACCAGGCGCGTGATTGCAAGGGAACAAAAGAGGCTATCAATGTTGAATGATACAATTGTAGGGAAATGGGGAATTATGCAAATGAATGTACTAAGCATCAGAGAAACTTACCTCAGAAAAGGCCAAGGGATCAAGGACAATCTTATGCTATTACAACAGTTGAAGTGGAATAATTAATGTATTGGTGCTTTTGGACTCATGGATTATATTCTGGTTATTAGAATAATGTGATATATATAAGGATTGTACTACAATAATTGTTGTTTCAGTAATGTTTTAATATGATGAAGGTAATCATATTTTACGAATGTGAGAATAAGAGAAACTTTACTTTGTTTGGGGAATCTGATAAATTGATTTTGGAATTAAGAGACCTTTTAGAGAAAGTTCACACATAGGTATTATGGATAACTATAAAGGTTGGGATGGATTAAATTGATCTTTGGATAGTATTGTCTAAGGTAAAAACATTTCTGAATATTGTTTTTGAAATATTATAATACTATAGTTTTAGGAAAAGGACAACCTGCAGGGTGGGGCATAACCCGTCGCGTGGGACAAAGCTGCAGGGATCAAACCCACAACCATTGTACGACAGGCCTTTATTCCCTACCATTAGCCTAGAGGATGTCCCTGGTTATTACAATATAATTTTACTATTCTAAATGGTATGTGTTAACATTTGGGACCTTATACAATTAGGATAAGTATAATATTTTTTGAGTTATATTATCTTTTTGAGTGAAAGATGAGTTGAAGGTTGAAACTCTAATTTTCAAGCATAAATATATATATACCTATCTCTTATTCAATGAATAAATTAATTCTTAAACTTTAGTAAAGGGATATTAAAACAAAAAAAAGTGTTATCCTAATACCTTATGTCTTGTTAAACTGATGATATTTTAAATCAACATAGATTGAAGGATTTGAGGCCCTTAATTTGATAGTTGATTGTGATTGATGACCACAATCACTCCCTACATATATTTACGTTTTCCCCCCAATTATACGCCTTTAATTTCCACTAATGTTCTCTATATCGAGATCATAATTTGGCGGTGACTTTCTTATTTCCATTTCCCTCTAATTAGGGCTAAATTTTATTAACCTTATTTCTGATGTGGGTTTTCCACAAAGGTATTTTCTATTTTCAACATTTTTTTTTCAATGAAAAATATCAAATTGCGAGGATGCAATTTATTGAAGGAGGGTAGAATGTAACACCCCGAGCTTCCATGATACGCTTTTCATTCAATAATGCAATAGCTTGCATTGTACGCAACTTCGAGTTCTAAAACACCGCAACTAATCAACGTAGCCGTTATGAATAGTAATAACCACTTTTTAAAATAATAGAAATTTTATATTTCAAAATGGACTTCATTTTTTGGATTCGGAATATCGAAATTAGCCTATGTTGAATTTTGGGTATTTTTCTGAGAACTTCTAATTTTTATGAATAGTGAAAAATACTTAAAAACAAATTTTTTAAAAAAAATAATTTATAGTGATAAATTATACTATTTAGTGGTTTTAAAGTATAATTAGAATATATTTTTACCATTTTATCCAATGGTGGTCATTGGAATTTATTTAACATTGAAATGGTACATAAACAATTGCCAATCTTTTGATATAAATTGTTTCTTAAAAACACGCTATCTGTCGTGACAGTGGGAATTAATTATAAAATTAATTAATTCAACTTATATGTTTGGTATTTTTTAAAATAGACATCATTTTTGAATTCAGAATATCAATTATAGCTTAGGTAGAAATTTTGGCATTGTTTTGAAAAACCTCAATTTTTGATGAATAGTGAAACCACTAAGTGGTAGTTAAATAACTGATTTTTCGTTTAAATGAAATATTACCACTTCTGTTTTTTGATTTTCAAAAACCGACATACATGGTTGTCATTAAGAAGTAAAATTTGGTTCAATGAGATTAAAATAATTTCTGGTGATTAGTAACTTTTAAGTTCTTAATCGCGATTAGAGGTAATTAGTGTAGTTTAAGGTAAAAATAATGTTTTAATAATATGAGATGAGCTTGAAACATGTCCTACCTTCATTGTATGTGCCATGGCCGACCAATACAATCCATGGGCCAACTTGGGGACCCCATGGAGCCACTTTAGTTGGAAAATGACATAAATACCTTTTATTTAATGTAAAAGTAAAAAATGACACAAACATGAAATGTTTTACTAAAAAAAAATTTACATTGTGTTATACAAGTAATATTTTTGACTATAAATAGTCATTGGAAAGCTAAAAATATTTCCTACATAATTGTTATTTTTTTTTAATTTTTAGACATTAAATAAATTAAATTATTTATGACATCATTATGATGCAGCGATGACCTCATTATTTAACGATTTTAATAAAATGAAAAGATAATGTACAATCCAAGGCTTACACTTGTCCAAATACTATTGGATGGGTATATTTCAAACCCTTATCACATTATCCTAGAATTATATAAGTGTGGGACCTCTAAAATTGGAAACTCATTTTATAATAAAGTGACTTGTCTTTACTTTCCAAGAGTGCCCCTCCTCTCCACTTATAAAAGGCCCCCACCTCTACCACCTCATTCACACTATCAAGCAATTTTGATCGGCAAAACTCTGCCCAAATACTCTCCCAACTTCCCCCTCTTACTCCTAGAAGCCTCACTTTGGGCAGAACACTTTCCAAGGAAGCCTTTGGCTCAAAGTAAAAGAGTTACCCGATTTTGAGGTAATGTTTTCTCTAATGTTGTTTTGTTTTATTTTTCTTCTCCAACCCCCTAAACTCTTTTTATTAATTTTTTTTGTAATATAACCAGTATCCTAAATATACTATAATTTTGTTACAAGAATGATTCTAGCTACACTTACACACACCTACATCTAATGGTTAAAGAACATACGGTTTCTGTGGATGGCGACTTTCTGCCTCACGAAACGATGATTGTTCAACACTCATATAACACCTTCAAAGGTGGCCATTAATATGTCACTATATTTATATATGATATATGATATGTTTATGTTTTACTCATGCTTCTGTATTTCTCATTTATGGCATACTTTATGATTTCCATTATGGGTAAACGCGATAGTTTCATTTTAGGAAGTGCGGACTACCGCCCCCTCAAAGTGATTTGAATCGTTAATGCCATATGTGTGATGTATAAAGGATGGAGTAAATGGTATTATACAATATATTATAATGTAATTATATTATACATTTATATCATTATTATTTCATTCCATTAAATACGAAATAGAAATGAAAGTAGCGTTCATTCGTACGTACGGCTTACCGTCTCCATGAACTGTGCATTTCATTTCTTACCTCTAAATGTTATGTAATATTATAAATGAATATATATAATGGATATATATGATATATATGACATCTAAATCATGAAAATAATTCTGGAGATAATGGATATTCTACCACATAAACAACTTGTAATTATAAGAAGTTTATTGTTGACTCAAGTACCAAAGATCGAAAA
This sequence comes from Viscum album, assembly GCA_963277665.1. Classification (NCBI taxonomy): domain Eukaryota; kingdom Viridiplantae; phylum Streptophyta; class Magnoliopsida; order Santalales; family Viscaceae; genus Viscum; species Viscum album. Next base: position 821,195,411 of record OY728161.1, read on the forward strand.
AACGACCGTTATTAACTTAAATAATTACATAATGTTCATATCATTGTAATAAGTGATATAAAAAGTATAATGAAATTTAAAATGGTTATTAATAAGGTATATATTAACTCTAGTTTATTATTCAGGAGGTTAAAGAACGGTTGAGTCAAGTCAGACACAAGGTAAGGGAATTTCTTAACCCAATTTCCATTCTTTGGGTTAATCTCCTACTTTAAAATTATGTCATGATATTATTTTGTCTTATTCTGTATTTTTACTTTCTTTTTGTGTACCTATAGTGAATACACATAATAGATCTATTTTATTTTAAAAATAATCTTTTTAAGGACTTCATCTCAATCTCCTTTCATTGAGGCATATTTGGTTTTATACACAACTTTATTTTATACGGTGTATAAGACCCTTTGACTTTTATGTTTATTCAAAATGAATCTTTTTCTATACGAAGCGTTTTGCTAAACGACAAATTGGAATGTTTTTCTTTCCGTACTTATGCGGCGAAAATGACTTCTCCGCCGCCGTGACCATTATTTGAGTTTCGGCTTCCTCTACAAGCCATAATTTTTTTTAATGAAAAATAAATACATTGTTTTAACTTTCTTTTATTTTGGTATTAAAAATGGTTTTGAAATCGTTTTTATTATATCAATGTGTTGTATTGATATCTTGTGATTGAAATGTGGAAATTTTATGTTTCCTTTATGCATGTTTTATGTGATACAATTATGTTATGGTTTATGATATGTTTAAACCTATTCATATGTGGAATGTATTGGACTTAATAAGTGACGGGTGGAGCCCGCTATAGCTCCTTGATGCATCGGTAGGTCTCATGAGACAACTAGACGTGGAATTGTCTGAGGCCCTTTCCCAATTTGATTTATGGTTTTGGCCGAGGCCTTAATCATTTTAGACGTCTTGGCCGAGGCCTTGACAAAATGTTTCAGAATGTCTGGCATTATAAATTACCTCATAATGAAAGTGGTTAATGATATTTCATGTGATTATTTGACCAGTAGAATATCCATGTGAATAAGTAAATGGAATTATCTCATTTTACTTTTGCCATATTATGTTGATGTTCATGTTTAAAAGGCTTTTATTTTAGTTATACATTGCCTTAAATGTTTATGTTTATTTATGGAAGCTTCCGCAATATTGTTATCCTTACTGAGCATCTGAGCTCACCCCATTCAATGATTTAATATTTTCCAGGATGTGAAGAAGTATTTTAGGAATTACATGCAAGGATAGTCAGAAGAGGATATGAGTGTGGACTATGAAGACTTTGTTATTGTAGTTTTTCACCTTATGTTTTAATGTAACATTTATGAATGTATCTAGTGTTTCCAAGGCTACTAAACTAATCGGTCATTCGAGACTTGATCTTTTGTGATCATGCCAATGTTAGAAAGTAATGCACCGACTCTGGGTAGCTGGGGTTGGAGCATTACATATATGGGTTTTACTACCCCATACACTCTTTTTCTATTTTTCATCTATCCGTTTAGTTGGTAATCCATTTTTTAATAGAACAACTGGGTTTTGAGTCCCCAACTATACTCAGCACTCACTAAAAAGAGAAATAAATTATTGAGGTGTGTGTACTTAATTGTAAATATCTTGGGGTTACATAGGTAAGACGCGAACATTGAAACATTGAATAATCCTGAAAAATATTGTATAGCCTTAAGGACTCCAAGAAAACTCAATTACATTAGTACTCTTTTGAGAATATCTTGGTTAGTCCTAAATTAAACTATTTTTTAGGTTTTGGGTTTAATAATATATGATTATTTACATTTTGGTGAATTAAGGGGTTCATAATCATTTTGTATATACAAACTCATACAACATGTTTACCTGGATATGAAATTTAACATAATGAAAACATACTGAATAGTTGTGATCTAGGATGGCCTTGTGCATTAAGTTCATAGATATTATTATGGAATAGGTATAATTATTATGGTTTATAATAATAGGACTATATATGAAACAAAAATCTATCTTAATTTTTGGCCCAATTTATTGATTTTCCAAAAATGTTCCCTTTAATAATTTCATTTTGAAAAATCCTACTCATTTTCATATGGATTGAGGGGTTTTATGCATAAATAATTCTAGTTGATTATTATCCTTCGTTTCTCTAGATTATATTGATATTAATTTCAATGAATAATAGAAGATTAGTATAATTACTGTCATATATGTTATATCCAAAATCAGTGATATTTATTAGCCCTTCGACTATTATAGGTGGGGTTGTTGGTGAATAGTCAATATATGGCCAACTATGGCGGCCCTGATGGGTGGGTTGTATGATACATGTTTCTGGTTCGAGACTATGATACGATGTAATTTATATATAATAATTTTGTATGAATTGGTATTGGGATTTAGAGATACAAAGAACACGTGTCTTCAAATATTCCCTTGGGATACAGACAATGGTGGTGGTTTTATGTTTAGTATATCCATTGACTAAGACTCTGATAACCCTCCTTACCACTTTTTAAATAAGATATTGGTTTTAGGATGTACAAAAAAATATCCAACATAGAAGAAACATTTTTTCACATCCATTCCATTCATGGGTCTTCTCAATATATATCATCTTTTACCATAAAAAACATGTCTATTTCAAGATATTTTCATGATGATAACCATCCAAGATTATACAATTATATTATTTTGATGTAAAAATTATTTAATATTACTCATTCATGGGTCCTATAAAGGATTTTAATCCTTTGAAAAGACAGTTAATATTACTTCTCCCAACAAACTAGTGCGAACGATTTCAATTAATGGTGTAGGATGTGGTTTTACCTTAATGATGCACAAAGGCTAATATTACATTATGATTTTTATAGTTAGAGGACACCCAGCTACCCACCACTGTTAGATACACAATAACTGGTAGATTTTTTACAGTTGATAGTTTTATTTATTTATCTTTATAAGAAATAATTTGAGAAGATGTTTTTTATAGTTACTATTATTTACAAAAAATCGATAATATGATTGTGGATAATTGTGGCATAGATATAGTATTAATAGAAAATTTTTCATTGGATATATAATGTATCTTTCAGGAGGATGATTTACTATAATATCTCTGATCAGTGAATATCTAGGACCATGTTGAGGTACAACAATGAAATAAGTCAATAACTATGTATTCACATTATTTTACTAGACTTATGTTTTAAACTCATTATATGATTCATGATTAAAAATTCAGAAAATAATGTTTAAATAATTGATTTTTTTTGAATATTCAAACATGAGTAGTTCCCCTTTCTATACATGATTATTATATAGTGTTGGAGTGATCTCTGATTTTTTTCATGAGTCAATATGTTCTGAGAAGATCCATCATCCTTTATCACAAAGACTCATAATCCAACAATTATAGTCTTAAATTTCAAATCCTCTGATATAAAACGGATAATCAATCAAAAATACACTAACTACAGTTTTAGTAGCTCAATTTCCTAAATAGTTTATAGTAATACATGAATTATAAAATACTTTACATCTTATAGATGAGATCATATTTCAATGGAATTGACACATAATTTAGTTCAATTAAATTGGAATGAAGATGACGGGCCCTCATGGTAGGGACAATGGGATTAGTTGTGTTATACAAGAATCGGAGTCGGGGAATCCATATAAGGAGGTTATTACTATGAAATGATAAAACTACCATAACCACCTAGTGGTCCATTTTATTGTTCGAAACATGGTTGCTAAAATAATCCGGTGATATTGATCATTTATACTTCCATCCATGTGGGTCATATTATCATTTATTTTATGGATTTATCTTTTCCATCATATCAGAAAAAAATTCATTATTGGTTCACACCATTCCATTCTGGACTTTTACATCATTTTATAATTTTATGTTCTAAGAGAGAACCTAATTTGACCTTTCTGATCGGATATGCATTCATTAAGAGATTTCTGAATCACATGCATATATATGTAATTTTTATAGGATATTTGAGAGCATAATTTTTTAGGTTACATATTTATAGTAAGATAGACAATGTAAATTCATTCTATAGGTTGACTATCTAAATATTATTCATTTTTAGATTTATTTTTTTTTTTTGGAAAATGATGTAGTTCACAAGTGATCATTGGATGTGATTTTAATTCATATGCTATAATAGATAGATTGTTGATTAATCTAGTGAATCAGATAATACCTATCCACCCCCAATTCGAAGATCTTGGCCTATTATATATCAGACTCGAAAGATGGTCATTTATTAGTATATTTGGAGGATTACTTGTAACAACATTTTATTTTTTAAAAGGAACATCATGTTTTATAGAATATATGATATAATAATGTATTAAAGAAAATGTAAATTGCCTACACATAATGATATTATTTCTTAATAATTCTCGTAAAAATATTATGATGCATGAAAGATTGGTTTTAAACAAAAATATAGTAAATAATAAAAATAATATTATTTATACAAGACAATCAAATTCTTGTCAATATATTATCAAGAATCAATAAAACTAACTATTTTACAAAAACAAAATTTTTAACACAAGTATATCATAAATTCATTTTACATCCATTTATTATAAATTAAATAAAAACCAATTGAAATTAGGTGAAATCATTTTTGAAATACAATAATTTTACAAAACCTCGTTCAGTCACACTCTGGACACATAAATTAATATTCTTTTTTTCCACATCAATTGAATTTATTTTTAAAAAATAATAAAATTCAAAATCAACATATAAATATTAATATATGGGGAGAATTCGGTTATTTTATAGAGAATATTTATTTTACAATGAATAGTGAAAAACATATTTCAAAGAAATATCCATTTCATTTTAAAAACTGTAACTATTATTGTTCATCTTATTTGACATCAAATTTTCATAATTATTATTTATTCAGACTAAATAAAATTAATTAAATTTAAATCATCATTATACCCAATTTTAGTATAATTTTACCTTTAGCTTTTAAATCAAACTTTTCAGAAAATTATGTTAATGTGTTAATATTAATCCATTTAAAATCATTGAAATAACCTCAAATATAGAATTATTTAAAATAAATATATTTTTTATACATCAATAAATATTAATTTAAGTTAATATTATTATTATTAATTATCATATTGTAAATATATTATCATCTTTTCCTTTAATTTTCATTTCTTGAAAAATTGTTCATTCGACATTTATGTATGTTCAATTTAAAATAAAATAACTCAACATATGTTGGATTAATTTTAAATAATGGATTCCATATTTTGAATAAAAAAAATTAATATAACAAAATATAGAAACATATAGCTATACCAAAATGATGATCGAAATAATTAGAAATTATTAACCATGGATAATGTTAAATAAAGATTTAACATGGGGTCATTCATAAATGGAAATGGTTAAAAATGAACAAAAACATGTATAATAAAACTTTTATTTATATAAGTACACCCTATATATCTATGGTTTAAATTTGACCTTTTGGGTACATTTTTCATGATAAAAACATATGTGTAAATTATTCATTTCAAAAGGTCCAGGGTTTTCCTCCCCCAACTAATAAAATTCCACCCCTCTCCTATCATTTATGTACTTCCAAAAACACATTTTCATAGATCCAACGTAACAAAATACTATCCCTTATTTACTCTATTAATTGTAAAATACATTGTTTGTTCATATTTTCATCTTGATAAGTATATTAATCAAAACCAAAAAAGTTTTCCAAATAAGAGTAACCATCCTAAACCGAGTGTTTTATTTTATTTCGTCCCCATACTCCTTCGAATATTATAAAACCATTATGATATAAAAATATATATTTTATATAATCTTGTTTTTTATGTTAATGGGACTTGATATAATAATTTTATCCTCTCTCAAATGGTAAATGAAACAACTGATCATATGTACGGTGGACTATCGCATCACTAATAGACATAATTTTTATTCCATATCCACTTATTATTACTGAATATAATGATGAAACTAATGTTTATATATGATTAATATTATAAAATTGTACTTATTTTATTTTAATATCATATATATATTCTTAATTTCCATACATTATAGAATATGAAGTCATTTTTTGTTTGTATGAAGGACCCCTATGTCACCAAGAAATATTTTTTTGTTTCATTGAAGATTTAAATGGAATATAAAGAATATTAAATAAGTTTTTTTAAACATTATTAATGAAATGTAAATTTTTATATAAAATAAATATATCACATAATTTCTTATCTTACCTTCCATTGAATAAATTCTAGTATCATTTTTGGGTGTGATAGACTACCACCTCGTATAGTGTTGGGATTATCCTTTCACTAAAGAATTAAATTGAGGGAAATAGATGGAAATTAAAATTTTGTTTATCTGATATATATGTAATGATATTTATTCTCTGATATTAATATTCATTCCACTTATCTACCCATTCTCCAATTAGGGAAGTGATAATGTCTCTCATTCCTGCGTATGACATACCATCTCCACCATGAAATGTGATTCATTCTCCCTGTTCAAAATTAAAGAATGATTATAATTTTGTATATAATGAAATAAATTATATATATAATGTAAAATTTATTATAAATATTATTTAATTATATCATTTTTCAATATATATATCATTCAATAAAAAAATACATGATAAAATAAGTTAAATAAAAACCGAATAAATATTTGTAATAAAAATTAGAAATGAACATTTAATAAGATGTTATAAAAGTATCATATATTGTATTGTAAATATTAATATAGATTTTTATAATATTAAAATTTGTATAAAATAGATATAAAGTAGTTTAATGGGTTCTCAACTAAATGTGAGTACGATGTGAGGAATATTTTACTACTCTTACATTTCCTCCCATTAGTTGTGATATATAACAATGGTACCTATTTGATAATATTTTCCTACCAATGATTTCATAGTTGGTGGTGATTTCAAGTAATGATATGATGTGATATTTAATGTAGGTAAAATAATGATACCCTTATACAAGGTTTATTTACTTCATGTTCAGGATACCAATATAAATTGTCCTAACGTTATGATTTTTTATGTTAAAAATGTATAATTATACATGTGTGGCATGTGTAATGAGGAATTTTAATCTATCTTACTAAAGATTGTAGGACCCTATATGATACTGGTGTATGTATGTTTATCACCCACACAATATAATAGTTATCTTGTGATTCCACAAAAGGAAAATGAAGAGGACGATTGAAAAGGATGTTTGAGATTAGGTCATGAGACTGAAAATATATAATGTAGGTGGATGTAAGTAATGTTTAAATTTTCTATGTTATCATTACATTTTTCTCAGTAATATGGTTGTTTTATTTTTTCTGTTTTCCATATATATGTTGGGATGGTTAGTTAATCTACTATGGTGAGTGATTTTTTTTCTATTTGATAAGGTGTGTATTAGTAAGACCATATCAAATTTCAATTAGAGACATTGATAATATTACTTCATAGTGTACATGTATAGTAACCTTATGAATATAAAAACATTTTTTCTAAATTCTAAGATCATTTTAGATAATGATATGTTTATTTCAATATTTGGTATTAGTTCTGTTTTAGAGCCACTAACATAATATATTATCTTTTTACTATTTTCATTTGGGTTGTATTAATTTTTATGGAATCTCATTAATTGATTTATGGGATAGTTTAAATTGTTGTCTACTATTGTATTTGGTGTTTTCTTTATATATATCAATCTATCTCATTTTATTGAGGTTAGCTGCACCCATTTGAGTGATTTATTCACTCAAATAAAATCTATATTCTAGGTCATAATGGAGGGGTAATTTAGCATTCACTCTTTCCCATCATTGTTTTCTTTGGAGAGAATATATTAGAGGGGGTCCATATAAGATGGAATATAAGATTTTTTATGATATATTGGATGGTCCAAGTGTTCAATAACTCATGTGAATTTCATAGGTTGGTTGATCAATAATTTTATTTAATCATATATCATGAGAAATTCAAGTGAGTTTTTCTAGTATTATAGAATATATTTCCCCCTTATGAATTGATGTCTGGAAGATAAGATTTTGAAACGAGTTTTGAGTAGTGAAGACTCATGAATTTTAGAGACAAAGGAGAGAAACAAAAATAATTCTTGATTGAATTATTTCTAAAATTGGGCGTGGTTAGAATGTTATAATGAAAAAAATAGACGAAACTAAATAATTTACTAACTAATAGTCATTGATTATCATTTGAATACATTTTCTAAAATAGAACATAGTCATCATTCATATGTATTTAATGGATGGATCGTTTGGCAGACTAATATATATGTGATTTAGAACATCTATCCAATTAAATAGTATAAAAAGTTGTATATTATATCTAGTTCATTGATACATTAGAGTAGAAAATTTTACTAGGGGTTCATATCGGATCTTGGTAAAGAGCACAAGATAGTGAAAAATATTATATTTATTAATCTAATATAGTCTCAATATGAGTCTTGATCCAATAAGTGATTAGTTATATATTAGGTGTGTAATATTATTGGTTTGTGGTGTACCGTGGATAGTGGGAGAAGTTTTTTTTATAATGATTAATTTTATAATGATATTTAGAGAGCATTCACCACATCCTTGATAATGAATGTAATGTTGAAATAGCATATCTCCCTTCAACAAGGGGGACAGTTTGTCTGGTATCATGGAATCAAGTTCAAGAACATCATGTATATTTAAATATATATCATACTATGTGATGAGTAAATAACATGTATAATTGGAAATTTATTGTGTTTGGAACGCATATAATAACTAACATCAATTAGGATTCATACATCATATGATTTGAATAAAATGTGTGATAAGATGAAGAACATGAATTCAGAAGGAGGAGTTCCTCTATGGGGAGGAAAATTAGGTTTCTTTTGGGAAACATCCATAACCTTTTTTTAATTTCCCAAACCCATAATCCACTAAACGGTTTCCCTAATCCTTGTTTACACATGACCTCAAGAATACATCCATATATGCTAAAGTTTTCTAACTAGCAGCAATGATCTAGAAGATCATGTGCTGAAAATATACCCTTTTAATTAGAGTAATACCTAGAAAATAACATAAAAAATAAAGGAAATAGTAAATCATAACATGAATTACCAAAAATTAAACACTTGGTACAATATCACAAAAAAACAACAAATATATGTTGTCATGTTATTAGTCACATACTGAAGAACCCCCAAATTAATGAAAAACAACTAAATCAAGAAAAAAGGACCCGAATCTAAGTCTATATCTTTATCCGTTTACACCCCAAGCCAAACTCAACCATTTAGTATAGGTAATGTTTTCCATGTCCTGCATTATACCATGAAATATACTTTTTTATCCAATTGTGGCCCTTGAATGGTGTGATTACTACTATGTTTTCATCCACCAAAAGTGTCTAAACATATGTATTCTAAGATGACAGTGTATGAATATTCAAATATATAACATGTAAATAAGGATTAATAATAATGCATTAGTAAATTATTATTTAACTAGACTATTATCATCATTTAATTATATGGTCTGGATATTTCATTTGTTCAACAATGACCATTTCTATTTAACAACTATACATATGGTAACAAATAATGTTCCCTATCTCTCTAAGGAAAACAACACAAATGTAATTTTTTTAATCCTTCCTTGGAGAATTACAGTAGGTAACACCTACATATTTCATCATACATACCTTGGAGAATACATCTAGGTAATCATCCAATGAATCTGTTAGTGGCATACATCATCAGTTTGACTCCCTAACCAATGTATTGTAGTGGTGGGGTCTAGAGCCTCAGTTTATCCCGATGTGTAGAAATAAAGAATTAGTCATTACCCATGATGGGAAAGAAAATTTTACATGCTTCTATTAAACATTATCCACATTTACTATATCCTAAAAGATATAAAATCATTTCATATAACATTTTTAAATTACAACTCAATCAACATACCAATATATATTTATGTCTTTACTATTAAAAAATTTCTAAATTTAATCCATAATCATTTTTTCACAAAAAAAATCAATTAATTTAATCCATTCAATGTCTTCCAATAATTCTCATAAAACATTATTGATATCTATACATAAAAATAATTAGTTCCATTCACATATTAAACTAAATTTTCAACACATTTATCATGTGATCTATTTTTTTCATATTAATTCCATGTTGAACATGAAAATTTTCCTTATTTTAGAGGAGGGATCATCCCATGCATGGCTCTAAGAGCACTATAATAAACTTCAATATATCCTTAGAGGATCCTGCAGGGTAAAATTTTACATTTATCAACCCATTTTAGTAATTCCTACCAAAATCATCATAATGACAATAAGATATAACCAATATGACATCCAAATATGCACAAGTAAATTTCAAGACACTGGGATACAACTTGTCGAACACCTAGTTCGATTCTAAATATGAACACATGCCTAACATTATCCTTTAACATTAAATCAAGATCCCTTTGAAGCAACATCTAAATATCCATATTAAAATTGTGTTTTACGGATTCAAGTCACAAACTAACCAAGGATGTTATCCATCCCAACACCCAACATGATTCAAATCATGGAATGATGGGAATTATTTATCCCCATTGTCCAGAAACTAATGAATTCCTATAAAAAATATGTCTTTGGGTAAATATCACTAATTTATATAGTCATTAAAACCAAAAGAAGAATATTCCTCAAAATAACTGATTTCCATAACCAAATGAGGCGCAACAGTTTCGAAATTCAATGTTTACAACATTTATAAGGGAAAAAAGTACAAAATTGGAAAGGTAATAACAATAATTTCCCAAAATCCTCTATGTAAAAATAGATGCATCACCCGATAGACACCACCACAAACCCAGTAAATATGTCACATAGTAGAAACCAGATTCACCATCACTAAGATACATCATTCCATTACAATTTACATGAATGAAAAACAATACATACACACAATGTTGAATTTAGTGTGTGAGAGAAATCCTCATATGATTCGAACCATGTTATAATTACAACCAAACTAAAATATCCCATTACATAACATTATATGACAAGTCATCATAAAATTTTCCTTATGAATATTTAAAACATTTCAATGAAAATATTTAAACAAATATGTATAAAAAATCCTTTCATGAAAGGAATTTCTAACTACCAGATTTATTGAAAAAAATTTACACATAGTCTACCATATGCCGATGGATATCACCAAACCGTGTAACAATAATGTCACAAGAGAAAATTTTGGGAAAATCCCTATAGGTAACTAGAAAAAATAGGAAACGATGAACCTCATACCTCGATGAATAAAATCCTCCATTAAACGACCAATATTGTTCCTATAAACATTCTTTAAAAGGGGTTCCATCCCAATGTATAATAGTCTCCATATGAAAATGAAAATCTAATATCATTAAAGTAAATGTGACACTTTATTGGATCACATCCCAAGGTATACTATTTTTTGATCACATCACATGTAATGATAGTGTTTTAATCATCATTCATGCTAAATGAATCTTAGAATCATCCAATTTCAAATAAACTATCGTACTAGTTCTTGTCCTCTAACAAAGATACATGTGATACTCTTTGTGCAAAAATTAAATTTTACATAATCATGAAATGCATCAGAAGCACACAAGAAAGTCCACACTTTAGAATTTTCATGTTGATCAAACAATCATAAATTCATATGGAAACCAACATTTTATTTAAAAAATTCATTTTCTATTTTACACGCAAACTAAAATAACAGGGAAAACAATATTCACAACATCATTAATTCGTCATACCCATTCGAATAAACCCCAATAATAAAACATATGGAATCAAAAAATTTCCATTTTCAAATCTCCTTTAAAATTCATACTCGCATAAAAACCATTTCAAGGCATGCTTCAAATTCATTTCCCAATTCAATGACTCATCAAAGGTGCTCAATGAAGAAAATGACATGTAAAATACCAATTTATATTGTAAAATAATCTTTTAACACATTCACGTTATTAAATCGATCTGAAAAAAAAAACAATTCACAACATTCACAGAAGTATTAAGACACTATCAAGAAGCAACAAAAAATAAAGTCATGGAATATAACCATTATAGTTAAAAACCAAAATCAATGAAATATTCACATATAAACTTTTCCATAACATATTTAAAACCATAATAATAATACATGAAACACATTGAAAAAAATTGGATATAATGTCAAACTTTTATAATAATGTAAATGCATGGGACTATCTACTCCCACATATGAAAAAATTCAGATTTCAGTGTGAAACCACAATTGCACCCCCAAATGAATCGATAATTGAATGATAGAAGCATAATCATCAATATTTTAACTATTAACATAAGATCAAACCCTCTTTAGGTGAACCATACCACTAGAAATTAAGAACTCATGAAAATGTAAAAAAACCCTAAAATGTGGGAGAAATATAGAGGAAGAGGGATTTATTAAGGATTCCTTGAAGAATAATTCTCCAAAACTACCGTATATTGATGTTCCAAGGCATGCAGAAATATTTTAGGAGGTCCCCGTGTATAAAAATCTATAATGTAAATATGGGAGCTGTTTTAGAGTTTAAATCAAAATGAAAATTTTTTAATTTCCTAATTTTTAATGACTTAGATAATTTTCACAGTTTTCTCACATTGTTTTCCAAATAGTGAAGCAATGGTTCACCCCTAACACTCTAATAGGGACATGATGAATGATTATTCCACATTTTTTTTCAATATCTGTGCCAATTGTGTTGTCATCAGTGTCCAAAAATGAAATTAGTTTCACAGTTTTCTAGGTAAGTGATCACAGTTTCCCATAACTGTGCACCCATCATAGGACACCATATGTCTATCAAAAAATCACAATTTTTACCAAAATTTTTTAAAACTATGTGATAACTGTAATTATAAAATATTGATAATACTATCTCTAATTAAAACCATTTATTTGAAAATTCTCCCTACAAAGAAAACATCCATTCCTTAGAACATCAATCCAATGCTTGATCCTTGTTAAAAAAATTAATACCCTTTTTCAACACAATAATTATTCACCAAATTTTTATTCACCTAATTTCCATTCTTCCAATGTACTATGACTAGAAGAATATAATTCCCATGAAGAACCTACTCTATAGAATCCCTAGTTCACACTGGTTATTCAAACACTGAACAATTAATCTCTAATTCCAAATATTCCAAATTCAAGACATGTTATGGATTTTTTGATACTTTTTTAGCTAAGAAACATAAAAATTTCATGAATTTAATTCTACTCTGATGGAAAATAAAACATGTATCCCACCATACCATCTTTGTCATAAATCTCAAATGGCCTAACATACATCGGAATTAGTTTCTCATTCTTACCCAAATGATGATGACCTATGTGAGGTTACACTATCATAAATACACATCTACCTATGAAAATAATAAACATATCATCACCAGTGAAAATCATAAAACCTAAGCACAATTTTAGCCTTCGACAAACCCTTCTTTGTTAACTTCAATTTGTCTCAGGTTTCTTTCACAAGGCGTTGTCCCAACAATAAGTTCTCACTCATCCCGACCCAACACAAAGGAGGGTAAAATTTGTTACCATAGAAAATATAAAAATGAGACCATAGAATATATTATTTGTAACCATTGTTATATGAAAACATAATAATACTTAAATGACCTTACCACAAACCACCAAAATCCAACACACATGCCTGGAGCATGTATTCCATGATCTATTTCGTCCAGTCTTTCTGACTATGAAAATGTTGATGGTATGTCATACTCAACATGATCTATGTCCATATGACCTTTTCATGGCCTTACCAAACCATGAATTAAAATGAGTGAGTACTCATATAAAATTATCTAGGAAAACAAATAGAAATCCACTGAACATCATAAACATACAATCATCCCAAATCATCTACCTTAGAGAAATATATGTTTAGAATGAAGTGGTATGATTAGTTCCGATGAATGATCTATAACCAAATTTCATTTATCCCATTGGGTAAACTAGGATGTAAAACAAGAAAATCCATAGTGATATTTTTACACTTCAAGGTAGGAATAAGTTGCTTCTAAAGAAAAAAATACGACCTTTTATGCTATTCCCTAACCTATTGACATGTATTTCCCCATGATACAATGTATTAAAAATATCACCTCATACTCGTCCACCATATTTTTTGACCCACATCATAGACATATTGGTAGTACCATAATGAATAACAGATGGTGATTGTTGGCTATCCTGATTCACCACCTTCCTAAATGACAACAACACAAAGAAACAACTATTGAAGAACAAAACTCCCTTAGGGGACAACGACCATTCACATGTCACCTCCCTAAATATAAGGAACATCCATGAATGATGTCATTTCCCAACCCAAGGTAATTCCTTCAAAATCAAATACCGATGAGAATTTGTCAATTGAACACTATCCATGAAAACACCTCTACAAGGCCCCTTAGTCTCTACGTGCATATGAGCAATGAACACAATCAAATTCCACTCATCCCTAGACAATGTCCAATAATTTACCATCACATTCTATACAATGTCCTTAAAAAAACATTTCCTTTTCATTGGGTATATAATATATCAATATAAATCCCATATAGGTACTCAACTTAGTGGTGTTGAATTAAATTGTATTATTTTTTTTACAAAAATTAGTCTAAACGATTATGATATGAATAAACTAAAAATGAATCCCCAAAAATATAATGGTTCCAAGCCTTAAAGGAATGAAACATTGATTCTTAAAAAACATCAATAGTTTTGTAATTATTGCCATCTGGTTGGAGATTCTGAGATCCATAATCTACTGCATGGTCATCTAGAAACCTCAAACACCCAAGACACATACTTGATAGGTCAACAAAGCCCATATTTCCCTTTTTATATTCTATCAAGATAAAAATATGAAGATGACTCATTAGCTCTTCAAAGGAAACTTGACAAACTAGGATCCACTAAAAAATTACCCCTTTATGGGTGCGAACAATCATAAATTATGAAATCCGAGAAAAATCATGAACAAACAACTTTTAATACCATGCCAGGACCAAAACCCGTATAATATCAAATACCTTTTTTATATTATCCAATGTAATCAATGAACTAATATTATCGATGTCTAATGAAACCCCTCATTCCAATATCACATAACCTAGAAACTTTACTTCCCATATCTAGAAGGTTATCATAGAAAACTTATCATAGATACAAGTATCCTAATGAGTTACCCAAAAACATTTCATGTGCTACTCCAGCTCCTCCTCAGTTCCAAAATAGACTAGGATTTTATCCATGAATACTAGGAAAAACGAGTCAAGATATTGATGTACTAAGCTATTCATGAGCTCCATGAATACTACTGAAGTATTTATCAACCCAAAATTCATGATCGTGTACTAAAAATAGTTATAACTGCTTCAAAATGCTTATTTCATAACATACGCCTCTCTAATATGGTTTTGGTGATACATGGAATGAAAATAAATCCTTTAGAACAACCATTACCACTTAATATGATCATAAAGATCATAAGTATAGGGAAAATGAAATGTTTTCATAATAGTTACCCTATTCAGATTCTGTTAATATTGGCATGACCAAAGAGATCCATTGGGATTCCTCACAAACAAAACTGGGAACCCCATGTCTAGAAGCCCAGGATAATGAATCCATAATAATAAAAAATTTAAATTTGTACCTTTAATTCACCATACTCAGTGGAAGTTGTATAGTACAAGGTAGAAGATATCATCAATGTTATTGATACCAAAGCGATGGTGAATTTCAAATCTCAATTGGGGGAAAACATGGGAAATCTTCTTGATATCCCTATGGGAATTGATCCACCATAAGAGGTAATCCACAATCATGTCCACTATCAATTTCCTCTAATATGATCATTGGAATCAAATAACCAATATATTATAAATCTAGATGTGGATGTATATTATGTCCCGATAAGGGTTCCAACTCCCAATGGAAAATCTATGTAATTCCATCAGGTCTGAAAAAAACACTCATATCCCATAAAAATATATGGTGTATTAAAAAATCATCTTATAACCCATACCAAGGACTACATCAACGTGGTCTATCTCTAATACCCTAAAATCACATCTAGCTAAACCCTTGACATGGTTAGGGAAAAGGAGAAACACTTGAAACCCAGCTCTATTTCCATACCCTGAAACTGTACTAACTCAATCACATATAATATAAGTTCAGTTCAAAACATTAAAATTTCCACCAGACATTATGAATAAAATAAATAGAAGCACCATTATCAAATTGAAAAACAACTAGTGAAAATTCAATACGAATGGTTCCTTGAACAATCATAGGCTCTGCTACAAATTCTATTGGTGCTCAATCCACCGCATTAATGTGCATCATCTTATATATATATTTATAAATACCACTGACCTGCATCTCTAACCTAAATGGAAAATTCCTTGAAGATGATCTAGCCCTACCACCATGACCATCAAAATAATAATTCCATGTCTTGGATGGTTCAATATGGGATGACATCAACTTAAAATCTATAGAGCATACACCACATTGATATGGGTGTTCAATAATTAAAAACAACTACATGTTCCCCATAAATCCCCATTAGTGTCAAGTATTGGGTGGATATGAACATGATGGACTTGTGATCCCTACCTTCCCACACTAGTGGACCACAATATACCCTTCATCGAATCCATAGGCGAAGATAGAAGGGATGTATGGCCTGAACTACCACCTCCCTTCTACCCATGTCAACCCATAATTCTCTTATTCTCTAATTAACTTCCTCTTCCCATTTCTGATACTTCTCCCTAGAAACTTGTTTTCATCAACAATCAATTTCTATAATAATGAAATGATCAACCACCTCATCATAAGATTTATATGTGCAGAAGAATAATTGAGATCAAATTTCTAGAAGTAACCCCCTTTCAAACTATTGAGAGTTCATCTACTCATTGGTAATGATCACGTGTGTATAACAAACGATCTCTACAAAATAGTTAGGATAATCCATCAATGACCAGTCTCCTTGGATAAGGTACATTATCTCCCCAGATATGGAGAAGGCCAAAATCATTATATGATATTACTATGTAAAAAAGCATCTATTTACGTTATATCTACTCACTCCTTCTATCTTGTAACACTGAGTCCCACACTATCTGACTGGGAACATCTACAAAAAATGAATCACATTTCACCCTGACTACATAGAGAGTTCCAAGAAACCTAAAAATTCTCTCTAAATTATCAATCCACACATATTCGTCATGATGTTCTATGATACCTTTTAAAAAAGGTATATTTTTCTTGAGGAACCACCCAAAATTGTCCTTTATATATCAAGATATAACATCTCTATCCTAATCAACACTATAGCATTCTCCTTTTACCAAATATGGTATATCTAAAACAATACTTCAAATAGATTCTAATTAATTGGTGATGGAAAATACCCTCCAACCACTTTTTTTAGTTTCACACAAATTATCTAGGGATTCATATTTCTACATTAAAAAATTACTCCATATATAACCATAAATACAACCATCAACACATATTCTGAAAATTTTCACCAATAACGACAACTACATTAGATTATGTAAATCAAAACATAACCAAATCCAATAAAATAACCACTCAAGATAAACCACTCTTTCCCTACCCTATGTCTAGATATAGACTACAACCCATAAATGTCACCTGGAGGGGATGTAAAAATAAAATCCAAACATTCCATCCCTATACGATTCTTATTATGTGGTGTGCTGTCCAGGCACCCCATGACTAACCGAAACCAAACCCCCTGAAAATCCTAGATCCAGTCTATCTATGATCAACCTAAAAAACATGACCTAAAATTGAATAACATGTCATCAACACCATTTTATCATGAACCATGTTGTGATTCCATCCAACCCAACACCTAACCTAATTTAGGGCATGTCTTCAAGCGCATTACTAATTACCATTGTCTGGAAACTATTGTCTATATTTCAACAATATGCTTTGGGAATGATGTCATCCATTTTTATAATAATATAAATTAAAAAAACAAACATCACATTAATTGATAACCTAAATAAAATGAGGTACAAAAAATTTCAATTCCATAGATTAAAATATTAATAAAAAATCTAAATGTACTTTCATGGAATGGGAACCAGAAATATTTCCCGAATACCTCCTTGAACCATGAGGGAGATCACCCACAATCCAACACAACTAACACCTGCATGAAGTAAAACACTTGAAAATAGCTCCACCATCACCATGATATATATTTCCTTTACCTGGGTCATACACAAAGAATTATACATAAAAATGGTGTATGTAAAGTGTGATCCAATTACTAGTTTGATTCCACAAAAAAATATTTCATGATATAACATTGTAAGAAAAATCAACGTGATCATTTCCATAAGAATAATTAAATCATTTTCAAGAAATAAATTAAAGGAAAAATTTATCAAGAAAGAATAATCTTGATTTTTTTTTAAATAGGGTTTATTGAAAAAAAATATACACAAGGTCATCCATCTAAAAATTATTAGAACCATATCTCATAGGAATCATGTCACAAGATAGCACCATGGGAAAATTCTAATAGGTAACTATCAAAAATGGGACACTACAAACCTCAAAACTCATGGATCAAAATCCTCTACTAAACTACCAACAGTGTTCTATAATATGATCCATTGTAGTAGATCAAATCACATAGAAAATTTGTCACCATCTGATAAGCCAAATCCAATTAAATTCTGATACAATCTTCACTAGATCCGAATTCATCACAATGTTTAGTTATTTCTAATCATATCACATATTTTATTAGTGGTATAATCGTCATCCCTGCTTGCAAAAAATTGGGCCCCAACCTCTTCCAAATCAACAAGAGTAGTTGTTCAAGTTCCCCCCACCGATAGACCTGATATTCACTTTATTCTCAAATTCCATTTCATATACACATTCAATGCATCAGAATCACATTTTAAAATCACACCTACCATATTTTAAAATTAATCCAACAATCCAAATTTCAATTTGAATCCATAATTTTTTATAAAAAATTATATGTTAAATTTCACACAAACAAAAAACAAATCATTTCAAAATATATTATTACTCACTTTCGAAATTCATGAAATGCATTAGGAAACCCCATTAGAAGAAAACATATGGAATCACACCATTTCCGTTATCAAATACCCTTAAAACAAATTCTCACATCAAAACCATTTTAAAACATTATTTCATTAGTTTAATATTTCAAATACACCTTAAAATATAACAACTAATAAACCAATTTGCATCAAAAACCCATTTCCTATGGAAAAACCAAATTCAATACATTCTCAAAATTAAATCTCTTTGGAAAATAATTTATCACCTTTCAAAAAAGATATAATTTTTTTTACTAAAGTACCATAAATAATAATAAAAGATATATAACCATTTTAATTTAAAAACCCATCTTCCATCACATATTCAGGTCAATAATTTTCCACAAAAACAAATCCCACCTAAAAAATAATCCATAAAACACATTAAAGAAACCAAGAAAGAATATCAATCTCATATTATTATGTAATATCATGTAACCTCCTACTTCTTAAGTGATCAAATTTAGAAATTATTGAGAAACCATAATAGAACCACCAGAAGGACCTATAATGTCAGCATGTATCATTAATCATCAATATTTTACTCAAAAACACAATACCAAACCACTAATAGTTCAAACATCCCACTAGAAAATATAGACTCTAGAAAAAGGGATGAAGAATTATAAAAATAATGATAAATCATGATGAAAAGGGATTTAATGAAGTTTAATTAACATAACATGTTCAAAACCAACCTTGTATTGAGTTTCAAAGGCCTCACAAAAATCATATAAGAGGCTCCCATTAATGAAAATCCCGAATAGTGCAGATGAAGTTTATTTTACTATTGGAATCGAAGGGGAAAAGTAAATTAATTGTTTTTAATAAAATAGAAGTGTTTCATGGTTTTACCTAATTGTTTTCCAAAACGTGCAACATCTATGCTCCCCTTACTTTCCAAGAGGGATATTCCACATGTCCAGCCTGTATGCTTTTCCAAATATTTCACAAACCATGCGGATTCCACTATCTTAAAATGAAATAACTTACATGGGTTCCCGAGAAAGGGTGCATTATATCCCCTAACTGTGAACCAACTACGTGACACCTAATATAAATCTCAATTCTCAATTTTTTTAGAAAATAATTAATTGTAACACGATGTGAAAATTATAATATAAAAATAGAATTTTTTTTCTAAAATTAAAAACATGTGTTCGACACATCAGAAGAAGAAAAATGAAACTATATGCCATAATCTAGAAAAGATAATGAATATGATTGTTAGACATACCCACAACTTCATTCGTCACCCAAGAACATTCTAAACGACATATAATTGAAAGGGATTAAACCTGGTAAGACATGGCCTTTTTGGATTTCCTCTAGGGTTTTTTGAGATGAAATGGGAAAAAATTTGGTGGAACACATAAAATACAAAGGGGGGTGTTAATACTCAACATTTAATGGGGATTATTTTTGGCCACATGGTTTGAAAAAAATTGTGCCAACAAGTGAACGACTTTATCTAAGAGGGTCCAAGTGGCATGCTTACTTTGGGAGACTACATGGTTTGACAAACCATGTGACTGCATTTTCAAATGGATCGGTACAAATTGATACTATTAGGCCTTCCCCCTTCCATTGTTATCTTGACCATAAATATGTCCTCCTTCATAGCAAAGTTAGAGAAAACATTTACTACAAACCACATTCCAACAAAGATACCTATAGAGTGTGTCCCAAATATTATCCTCTTTTTTAACACAAACCCCCTGAACACTCTTGAGCCACTTTTTCCATTTATCCAACATTAAATAGACCATATTTATGTTATTTTATACTAAATATAAAAAATAACGTACCTACAGAATCTCATTGATAAAAAACCTCCTCTCCATGTAAGGGATAATCTTCGATCCTCACTTCCATGTATCACCGAGCTTACAAGGTGAATAGATTGGGCCACTGGGCCCACACATCCATCTCAATTTCACAAGTCTCTTCATGATCATTTAAAAGACACAACGAAAATATAAACAAAGGAATGATCATTCTCCAAATTAATTTCGAACTGTGGACCATAATACATACCAGCTGCTCTTCAAATGACGAGTCGACCCAACACTCCACAACCTCAACATAAATCACAAAAGATCAGTCATGTTGATACTACTAAATTTGTGACAGATGAAAAACATCATTCCTAAAACTATACCACTATGGAAGATCCAATCAATATGTCACCATTCGGATCCCCCCAATAATCTCAAACAACCCTACATACATGGGTACATACTAACCCAGTTTCCATATCTAAAGGTGACTAACCTTGGTGAAATCCAAATAAAAACAAAACCACCCTCTAAAAATTCAAGTGATCTATAACTTCGTTTTGTTTAAAAATTATTCCTACATTTAGCCAATTGAATAAATTTTTATATTAAATATATTTATTTTGATATCTCCTACATGATACTCATTCCCAATAACTCTGATTCTCCATCCAATATCTTCCACAATTGTGACCTACATGGCCTCCCATAGAGTTTCTCAAAATTTTCCATATAATTTCACACTTGTTAACAATTTTTGTAGAAAAAATAGTCTATAAATATGTGCTTATCCCATAGTTAAACGTTGATTAGGAAAAAGACCCAAGATTGTCCCCTTGTAACTGAATAATATACTACAATTTATCATATGTCTATATGTGGAATGTTGTACACAAAAAGGCATGGGTACCAAGTGCCTTACGTAATATTCTATAGAAGAGTGATGTAAAACACTTATCACAATTCAAAATTATAGTCTATAGAACCCTGTAAAACCACACTATCTCCTAAACATACAACTCACTCAACTAATCCATATTGAAGTTATGTTCAATGGTCATGAAAAAATCTACCATAATCAACCAATCTATAAGTACAAAAATTTCACCATTCTTCTGATGCATACTCGAGAGGATAATAATGAAATACATTGTCACGTTATCCCATTCACATTATGAAATGGGTATAGGATGCAAAAATTAAACATGAAACTGATGTTCAGCCTTCACCTTCTGATAGGTAAGACGACATGCCATGAAACCTTCCACCCAGTTCATCATCATTTGCCACCAATATTGAATGAACTATGTACTTTGTTGAATGAAATTATTTATAAAACACTTTTTTGTATACTATATGGAACAACCAACCCTCCATGAACTTAAAAAATCACATGCTCACCAACATCTAAACTGAAGGGTGACTCCAATCCATTAAAACATTACCTCAATTCTAAATATTCAAGATCCTCAAGATACCTCTACATGATTTAGCTCAAAATCATGGACTCATAGAAAATGATATATTTTTACCTACCCCTTTATATCCTTCCCCCAACAGATTCATCTCACTAAAAAATGAAATCATTATTTCCTCAAGATTAATTCATGAAATGATTGATTTTGTGTCTTCTGAATCAATGAATCAACAACACTATTCCCCAATCATGGTGAGTAATCTAGCTCAATGTCAATATACTACATGTAATCATCCCATCATCACTTCAAAATATTAAAATCACAATATGAAAAAATGCACATAAGGATTTTATTATTGGTATACACCATGAACCATTCTACCAACAAGCTTTACTTACAAAATATTAAATTCTATACAACAATATATTATTCTAGATCATGTGTAGGGTAGATTATTTTATGAGATATTGACTACTGAGACACATATGAGATGACCTGATCTTATTATATAACCACATCATCATGAACAACACTTGATAAATCACAAAAAAATGTATACCCCCATACCTAGCTCATGTACGATCAGAATCGGTGTTTCCCTCAACAACAACATTGACTCCTGGAAAGCAGTCTAACATTCTCCAAACCATTAAACCATGAAAAACATCATTCACAAACATAAAAATGATAGGACAAAATGGGAAATGACATTAATGAAACATAATTCATAATATTAATATCCCTAAAAACTTCAAACATAAAATACATTATTTAGATTTTCCCAATATAAAACATCCTACACTTTATCACGGTCTGCTAACACACCTTCCTATGAGATTGCATGAACTAATAAATGAACCATATCTATCCATAAATAACACTTTGTTAACATGTAATATAGTATATTATCTCTTATCATACTAAGGAAAATTTGATGATGTTTGGCATGATCTTAATGAGTTTTTGAGTTCACCATTATTTCATAAAATAGAAAACTACAAAGTCATCCTGCTATAGAAAAAATGAATCAGTTCATTAGATTAATAAGAACTATAGATGAATTGGCCAATTAAAACTACATCAAAAAACTCATTCAACCCATACATTTTCTTAATGGAAATCTATGGAACATAAAATGGTCTCACCCTGAGATGATGATACAGTGATCTCAAATTGATCTTAGAGAACACTAAATAACCTCTAATATATTAAAAATATCATTGATTCAAGGAATATGTGAAATATTTTTAACCATTATTTGATTTAGATTCCTATAATTGTCACACGACTCTACTGATATGTCGTACTTCTGGAAAAAAACATTTTATATCTCAAAGGTGACATACAGGGGCTGATGAACCACTAATTCTCCAAATCCTCATACTGGGTTTTATATTAATGGAGTTCTTATGGTACCATTCTATATGGAGGAAATGAAATTGGGTATTCTCATCATTGAAATAATATCGTTAACTATACTTCTCGCTAGAGTTGTATCCACAAGAAGTACATTGAGAAAAAATTATAGAACGGATCAATTACAAGTTGAATGAAAGGCATCCATATTCACCTATTATAAAGCATAAGACAACCCTCATGGGATGTGGGCTCACAAAATTGCAGACAGGATCGCCCTTTATGACTTTCCCAGATGTCTCATTATCTATGGAGGACATAAAGAAACACTTCCATGGAAATGGATGTTATGCTATGATCGTAAAAATAAATTTTTATGGTATATTACCATCCATTAAATGCAAAAAAAATTAGATAAAAATATGAAATCACAATAAAAAACATGCTCAACAAGAATTGTTACCCACCAACATCAATAACACACCAATTACACTACTATAAATTTTTTACTCACACGCCTAAAGGTTTATCAATTCATGTAACTCCACACATAATTCAACGGATTGATCTATCCTTGTTAAAAATGCGGAGGAATAAAATAATGTTAGGAAAATATTTTGAAAAATGCACTAGAAAGCATAGAATCCATAATAATAGTATATAAAACAGTCGATGGTTTAGCCTCGCCACCACCTTGGTATGATGATATCCATAAAGCATACCTATCCCTCTAGACTAGGATTTAGTCTATGTTCCTATTGATATTATTCCATATGTATTAGAACACCCATGTCCTAGATCACCACATCAACCACCCCGACCAATACAGATTGTAGAGATCCAACCACTTTTCCGATATGATTTAACTAACTCATTTTTTTCACGATAAAGTAGACTCGTCCCACTTGTATATACCAACATTATAGGATTGTTATAATTCCTCTTCACATTCGACAACTATAAACATTATTGACACCTAATTATTAATGATGGTCACCAAACATGTACTTGTCCTATTCTTTCCCACAAATAACATAAGATTTGATCACTAGATAGGAAAAATGATTCCTTTTTCTAACTACACTACCCACTACTACAATTTTTTAGACTATCAAGATGGAACTTCATACCATCAGAACTAGGACCAATATATTTCAAAAATGAAAACTGATTCCCACCCCTATAGGCCTCCTTGAGTTTTCACTCTGAGATGAAGGAATATTCCATCAAATCCTCATACGTTTTTTAGGAGACAAAATTTTCCTGGGAATTGATTTCATATATTTTTCTATCCAGTAAAGGTTTCACCATCATTTTCTCATCCCCTACAAATTATGGAACAAAATGGTTTGTTCTGGTGAAACCACCTTTATAATAAATCATGGACATGGATCCCTGGGCCAACCTCTTCAACTCTACACTATTCTCCTGCATCATGGTCTCATGATAGTTATGAACCTATATTCATTTCCTAAAAACTATTACACATCACACCCTCTATTAGATCTCTCTAAAACAATTTTTCCCACTAATTATATTATGTACCTTTCAACAGGTAGGATCCCCTCTGGACTATCTTCTCTAGAAGAGTCTATATGTTATCAAAAGTCGTATAAGAATACATTTCTAGATCTTGTCTTCCTCAGGACCACAAACTCTAGAAATGGATAGATGGTGGTACAGACAAAATGATTTAGTCATCTCAATCATTCTCATCCTAACACACCTGAGGTCTTGTTCCATCATCAATATAAAAAGATAATAGTTCTCACAGAACTAATCCTCTCCTCTATTAACCTAGTTCACTAGGGTCTCCTGATCGAATTATGGCGGTTCATTCTCAGCGACATCCTATTTTTTTCAACACACACATGTTGTTATTATGTAATTTCTCTAAAATGTGAAACATGAGTTTAAAAAAAAACCCAAATCATCCGTAGTTTACACAAAATATGGATCTTTCCTAGAAATAAACAATTCTTTTTTAGACATTATCCCAATTGAAATTTTCAAATCATGAACACTACCATCATCCATTCCTATTGGGGGTCATGGTTATCATAGTGTAAACCAAAATATATAGGCATGATTATTTCAGTAAACATCCTTTCCTTTTCACATCTTGTTACAATTCAATATTATAACTCTTTTTTAATTTATCCCTAATTGAAATTCATTTGCAATTCTATCAAACAATTTCTATTTAACCATTTTGATCAATATTATTGGATACTAAATTATATAATTTTTTTAGGATGTCAAATTCATTATACAATTTATATCATACACATACAACTCATGTGTACGTACCATAATTCATGTCGGCTTCATCCATGGGTTACTATAATTATGCATGAGTGAACATCCTCATACCATTCCATCTATGAGTAAAATATCATCAAATACTCACATAAATCCACAAGTTCATCACACAATTATGATATATCATTCAATGGTAACAACTAACAATAAGAACAAAAATTCCCACAACTTGTACATGGGGTTCCTTTATACCTGGGTTAGCTACACCATGAACATGATCATTTCCTAGGCTTGACACTAAAAAATGCCTTATCCATCATTCCTAAATAGTATATTATGAAAAATAACATCCTATGACAACACCATTTAACACCTCCTACTAGAAATCACATAAACTAGTGTCCTGATAGAGGCTTCCAGAAGATCTCAAACACGCCTCCCAATAAGTTATAGGATCCTAACTAGTAGTGAAGGCATAGTAGATAATATGAGAAGACAATTCCATCCATACTGGAGAAATCAATTACAGATATAATATAATTAAATAGAAAAAATTAAAAAAAACAAGAACACGCATTACCAACAATATCTCAAAATATGGTGTAAACCATAACAATAAATTAAATATATCATCATCAGATAATAGTTCCATGGTTATGAAAACATAAAATAAATAAAAAATAGAATGTTCAAAACAGGTGCAAACACTGTGTCTATCTCCCCACCTGTGCACACCCCGATCCAAACTCATCCCTCTGGACATGGTACTTTTACATTATCATTACACTAAAACATGATATCTACTCAAGTAACCAATGGATTCCCATAGAGTGCTAGAGTGAAACTCAGTTTCCCACCGTAAACATTTTATAAAAAATATCTTGTCAAAGAAGATAGTGCATACATGTTCTAATATATAATAGGTAATCATGGAGTATTAATATTCAATTTGTAAGTCATTATTTTACTATACCATTATCTTTAATTAATTCTATGAGTTTAGTATTCCATTTCTTTCAAAATAGCCTAATCTAGTAAACCACAATGCATATGGTAAAAAATAAAGTTATCCATATCATTATGGGAAACATAACATAAGTAATTTCATTACATATACCATAGAGTGTCAGTCTCGGTAATCTCATACAATTTCCTCACACATTACTTGGATCCTCATTCCATGTAATCATTATATTTATCTGTTAGGTACCTATTGCATCATTCCGAGTACCTAATTTGTGAGTTCTGGATGCGGGGTTTAGAGCATCAGTCCAACCTGACCCATGGAAGTATACCATTAGTCAATAATAAAAAAATCCATTCCATGTGCACATTCTTCAATTAACCATTACCAAAATCTTCCATATCCCAAATAAACACAATATTTTCACATAATATTTACAATTTACTACTCAATCAATATATCAATTAATTTTTATTCCATAACAAAACTATATATTCCCAATCCCAAACATGATCAATTACTTACAGTCACATTAATTCGTTTATCTAACTGATTGTGTTCCAAACAAGCCCTAATACCATTATCCAAATCTATACCCGACCACTATTATTTTCATTCATAAAGTAAAGTAACATTTCAACCCACATATCATGACATATAATTTTTCATAACATTTCAATTTTCAACCTCAAAATTTCCAGGTTTGTAAGGACAGCACACCCTATGGGTGGGCCTATAATCAGTCTAATGAACCTTAATGAATCCTATGGGTAACATGAGGGGTTAAGTTCATAATTTATAAAACCATTTAACGAATTACTTCCAATGTATTAAAATGAAAAAAATAGTAAACCACAATCACCAAAAAATCATGAAAAATTCAACTTGATGGCTATGTGATATATCATGTAGACTACCTTATTCAATTATGGAAAAGTACACTTGCATAACCGTATACGCTAGCTCAGAATCAAGATCCCTTTGAATCCCCTACTATGATGCATTGAAAAAGATTGTTTTAGGGATATAGAAGAAGAAGAAGAAAAAAAATCCTTAATATAGAAAGGTGAAGGAAGTGGATTGTTAGAACTAAATAGATATTCAATTCACACACTATGTCACTAAAAATGACATTGAATCAAAGATGATTGACCATAGGGACACTTTCATTGACCCGATTTGTCATTCGGTTTGTTAGATATGAAATAAATGAATAAACAAGGTTGAAAACATAAAATCCATGGGGGATGGTTAAAATTCAATTTTAATGGGGTGCATGGTTTTTCCACATTTTTTTACAAATAGTGTGCCAACCATGAACCATCCTTAGTCCATTATGGGTCCATGTTGCATGATTACATGAGGATACCATATGGTTTGAAAACATTTTTTCTAACTATGAGGAATGTATCTAACAAAAGTCCTACTTTTTTCCTTCCCCCAACCACTGTATGTTTTTCATAACTATGGAACCCCAAATCATGATAAAAAATGTTTCACAACACAGTTACTACTAACTATGCACTAACAGTGAAACCTATATATGGTGGCTCATTGTTTCCCCTCCTTCATGTCATGAACCCATGGATCACTCTTGAGTCTCCTCAAACATCATGAAAACATTCCATTAACAATAATTAAGTTATTTAAACCAAAAATGAAACATGAACCATCCTCCATAACATCTAGGATATTACAGGGGAATGAGTACAAAAATAGATTGTAGGTTTTCCCTAATATGGAATTGGTTGATTATATGTTTTTTATGATTTTACATGGTTGATAGTTCTAAACTGGATACCATTATCCAATTGATGGCATGTAATGTAACACACCAGGTAAATACAGAATATGACATTTTTATATTTATTCATATTTTTGTATAAAATATTAATATTACTTTAAAAGGAATTCTATGGTCGATGGTGTACCCAATAAGCGACAACGAGTTCCTTTGAAATCTTACGTTGCACTATAATAATAAAATAATATTATTTTAAATGGTAGTTAACGCCTAGCCATTGTAATGGTATGATAGAGCATAACTAACTAAAAAATTATTATATATGTTTTTCAAATATTTTTACTTTTATCCAATAAATGTTAGAGGTGTAAAATGCAAATGAATCCAATTTTAAGCATAAATCTTCTAATATTCTCTAAAAGGTCGATTAACCCCCTTTTGATGGCAGAACCTATTTAAATATAGTTTTGATCACTCTTATACATTCTATTAGACCAAATAAAACTCTTCATTAGAATCAGGACATCAAAATTTACTTCGTGTAAATTTATGGTATTTTTTCGATAAAGTTCAATTTTTAATGAATATTGAAAAATGTTGTAATTTAATTCAATGCCACATTTTAATATAATGTTTTTATATGATTAGATTATATTTTTAATTTATTTTAAAGTTCAATTAGAATATACTTTTCCCATTTAATCAAAATGTGGTCATTGGAATTAATTTCACTTTGAAATTGGACATAAACTAGTGGAAATCATTTGATACTTTTTGTTTCATAAAAACACGCTATTTGGTTTGACAACGGGAATTAATTATTAAATTCTTTAATGCAACTTATATGTTTTGAATTTTGTAAAATATATATCATTTTTGAGTTCGGAATATCAAATAAAGCTTAGGGTGAATTTTTTGTATTTTTCTGAAAATGCATCAATTTTTTATTAATAGTGAAACCACTAAGTGGTACATCAAAAAATGATTTTTTTCGTTTAAATGAAAATTTACCACCTCTGTGTTTTGAATTTCAAAAATCCGATATACATGGTTGTCATTAGGAATTAAAATGTGGTTCAATGGGATTAAAATAATTTTTTGGTGAATAGTAACTCATATGTTTTTAATCGCGATTAGAGGTAATTAGTGTACTTTAAGGTAAAAATAATGTTTTAATAAAATGAAATGACCTTGAAACAAGTCCAAGCCTTATTGGATGAGTCATTTCTGACCAATACAATCAATGGGTCAACTTGAGGACCCCATGGAGCCACTTTGGTTGGAAAATGACATTAATAACATTTTATTTAATGTTAAGATAAAAATTTAACAAACTTTAGTTGTTTTACTAAAACAATTTTTAAATGGGGTTATACAAGTCATATTTTTAACAATAAATATTAATTAGAAATCTAAAAATATTTCCTACATCATGATATATGTTTTATAATTTTTAAACATTAAATAAATTAAATTATTTATGACACCATGATGATGCAGGGATTACCTCATTATTTAACGATTTAAATAAAATAAAAATATAATGTTTAATCTAAGACCTACACTTGTCAAAAACCAATTGGATGGGTGGATTTAGAAATCTTATCACATTATCCTTGAAATATATAATTTTGGGACTTTTAAAATCCGAAAAGCATTTTATAATAAAGTAAGAGTGTATAACTTTCCAAGAGTGCCCCTCCTCCCCTCTTATAAAAGGCCCCCCACCTCTACCACATTACCTGAACCTCTCAACCCTTTTTCTCGGCCAAACCCTTTCCATTTAATCTCTCCACATCCCTGTCTTAATCATTGAATCCCCACATTTGGGCAGAATCCTTTCCAAGGAGGCCATTGAGCTCAAATAAAAAAGAGTTACCTGATTTAAAGGTAATGTATTCCCTTGTGTTCTTTTGTTTTATTTTGCTTCTCCAACCCTCTAGCATCTTTTTATTCCGTTCTTTTTTAACAAAAACAGTATCTTAAATATACTAGGATTTTGTTATGTGAAGTATTCGAACTACACTTACACACACCTTAGTATAATTGTTAAAGAACATATTGTATCTGTGGATGGCGAATTTCTGCCTCACAAAACGATGATTGTTCAATCATCTCTTAACACCTTTCATGGTTACCATTATAATTTCACTATATTTTATATATAATATATATGGTATTTATGTTTTCTATATGCTTCTGAATTTTATATTTAAAACATTCCTTTATGCTTTTCATGTTGTGAAAATGTTATAACTTCATATGAGGAAGTGTCGACTACCACCCCCTCAGGTGATGTGACTCATTAATGAAATACATTGAATGTATAAAGAATGATATTAATGAACATATGTGACCTATATATAATATATATTATACTGGAATTATAATATATATATATATCTCTTAATTATTTTTAATTCCATTAATTTGACAAATAACTGAAAACAACGTTCATGCACATGTACGGCCTACCGTCTCCATGGACAGTTAATATTATTTCTTTTTATCCCCAAATGTTATGGAGTAGTATAAATTGAATATTTAATGGATATATATGATATTTAAATCATTAATACTAATTTGGAGATGATTGAATTATAATTACACGGACAATCATTTTCAAACAAGTTCATTTTTGACTCAGGTACCAAACATCGACAAAAAACGTCTAATATGAACGTACATTATTAACCAATTATTATAACATTATAATATGTGATATGAAATGAATAATAATATTTAAAATGGGTACTTAAGAAATTATAAATTGACCAATGTTTATTATTCAGGAATACAAATAAAGGAGCAAGAAAAGTCAGACTTGAGGTAAGGGATCCAACCTCTCTCTTTCTTTTTATGTACTATCTTTTATGTTATTTATTTTAAAATAATATTTCTATGTTTGGGGATGTTATTTTATATTACTAATACTTTACTTTTTGTGTAAATATTATTAGAGACCCTTTTTGATCTCATAAATCCATTTTTGGAAGTTTTATGTGGCGCTGTTAGTCTGTGGAGTTTTCGTAAGGGATTTTTCATCTCTCTTTTATTCATGTGACATATATGCTATGTTTTCCACCATTTCATTTGAGTGGTGTATGTACTGCCCATTATTATACACTATGTGTAGTATAATTTAATTTATGGGTATTTACATCTTCATTGTATGACCCTTCATCCATGGGGTCTACATTTCAAAAGTTACCCAACTCGGTAAGGGGACCTTTCACCCTCCTCTTTCTAAAAAGACTTCTTATGTTATGTCTTTTAATTCACATACTGTTATGTTGGTATATTTTCTTCTATATCCTTATTTATGTAAATTTTATTTCCAAGTGATGAGATACCATATTCTCTCTCATCAACTCATTTTCTGAATTTTAATGTGACGCAGTTAGGCTGTCAGATTTCTGTAAGGGAACTTCTTAACCCACTTTCAATTCATTGGGTTAAACCTCTACTTCTTGATTTTATTATGAAAATATTATATGTGTAATATATATGTTGTAATTTCCACAAACCTTTTTTTAGATATACTATTTATGAACATAATTATCTCATTGATAAATTCTTACGAACTTGTATGGGAAATCATCACTCAATCTCATTTCATTAAGTTAAATATCTATGTCATTGGTTTTGTTTTTCCAAGATTATGTGTGAATGACCTCTGATTTTTTAACACTTAATATCCACTTATATTGGGTGTATTTATATTTGTCACACATAATTATGTTATAGATTTATCCTTAATTTAGGGATACCATCTTTATAATGGATTTCATCTCAATTTACATTTCCATTGTGACGTCATTGTTGTTATGCACCAATTCACTCTTATATGGTGTGTATACTGTTACATATTATATAATGAATCCCTTTATTCTCATGATATTATAAATCTCGGATAAAATGTTATTCTGCAATTATTTTTTTTCAAGAGTCTCTCATTTTGTTAAAAACTCTTAAACAAAAATATCGTTTTAAATGTTTTAAAGATTCATTATTCTAAATCATTATCTTTAATGTCCAGTTTTTCAAAATGGTTTTCAGTATTTTTTTATATGGATATTAATGTTTTAAGATTATAATTCTATAAAAAGCCTCAAAGTGGTATTAGATATTTTGATTCAAAAAACTATTTTAAATGGTTTTTGAAAATGGATTGATTAATTCAATATCTTGGAATTACATATTGTGATTAAAAATGATATGTTGTTATTGAAATGTTTTTATTTTCAATATTTTATGTGTAATGATGGTACTTGGACATTTTACGGGTGGTTACGTGATAAACCATATGATGGGTGGTGCCGTGAATACCAGGATGGGTGGTTACGTTATAACCACCAATGCATTGGGTGTGGAAGTCGGTCATATGGCTATTCCATTAAGTATGTGTGGAAGTCGACCGTATGGTTATTCCATTTAAGTATTTTTATGTCCCAAGTTACCTTTATATGTATATTTTTCCTTTATATGGGGTTTATGGTAATATTTTGGTTAAAAAAGGGTAAGTAATGGTCTTTTATTCAGTGAAGTGTTTTAATACTCCATAAAGTTAAAAAGTATTACTTTGATAAACTGTCATGAACCAAACCGGGTCAACCCTGAACCGGTCAACCGAGCAGGTCTGCGACATGGCCCGAGAGGCATTCCCGATCCTCCCGGGCTGGCAACAAGTGCGAGGGAATCAATAGAGTATGTGGGAACGATTTATCCCAATATAAATAAATAAGACAGCGAAAATAATACAGAGAAGCACAGATAAGATAAACGAAATAAAGTGACTAAATAGGAACAAACAGGAATCAAACTAACCAAACACGACGTCCGAACAACTCTGTGTGACCTCGTGGGTCAATCTCCGACTCAATGTTCAAGCGTCGCCCTAGGCGAGCGCACTCAATCCATAGCCTGCACAAACACTAAAAACAGAAAAGAACTATAGGCGTGAGTATTAAAACTCAGTAGGCTAGCCCGATATCTATTGCCAATGCACTACGTTTAAAATAAAAGACTCATCATTTCAAGTTTGAACTACAATATATAAAAGTATGTTTTTAATAATATTCTACATAAAAACAAAGTAAGAACCATTTCCCTTTACCATTTCCAAATTCTTGTTTATTTCATTAGTGTCAATGACATTTCAGAAAAGGGAAAAGTGATGTTTAAATTTTTCAAATTTGTACAATGGGGATTAAACACTTTCATTTGAAAACAATTTTTAGAAACCTAATCAAAAGAAAATTATCACTTTCCAAGGAAAACAATACACCAAAATGCACAAAGTAAAACATACAGCAAGGGCAATGTAGGTATACACGTGAGAAATAAAAGTTGAATAGACATGGGTGAACCTAGGAGGTCGAGAATAAACCAGAAGACACCAATACATGAGAAATCATCCTTATCGACTTGTCATGGTGAAATCAAAATGCACAATACGCTCGACCATCCACTCTCGGGTAGGTTGAGGGCAAATCCCATAGTTATAAACCCAATATATCCACCTACTATGGGCCACTGGTCAGTACCATAACCTACCAGTGCATCAATCATTCTTATAATATTCTCTCAATATGCAAGATTCCCATGTCTCAAGTGTTTGAAAAAAGGGGTGAGCCAACTGATGCCAAACAAGCATCTAATCAAATAAATATATATACAAAGCACAACATGAATCACCCCAAGAAACTCCGTGGAACAACCTCATGGCTTTAAACTACTCACGTACCGGGGAGAAACTAAGTGCGACCTCCCAATCAATAAATTGGGACCAAGGAATGAGAGTTGTCCTATGAGGGTTTTTATCAAAACATTTTCATCTCTTTCCATAAAGTGCCAAACGGGAATTTAATACATTTCACAAACACTACTCAAAGAAAGGTACATCTCTTTATGGGACAAAACCTAGTTTAAAACCATTTAAAGAACCCCAAAAACACTAGGTCACAGGCTGACAATATTTTTTATAAACCAAACCAAAACAAAACATTTTACTTTTCTAAATAACCTTTAAGAACCCACCGGACAACTTCGTAAAAGAACCAAAGTACTTGTTCACGCTTCAAAAGAAATAATTTCTCATTAAACCAGAACTCTGTTTTATATTCCATAAATTATGTTTAAAAGACAAACGAGCATTCTTTCATTAGTGGGTGTCCGCTTGTCAAAAGGATGTTTCACGTGTCGTGTATAAAATAAACGACTCCTTTTGACACTAAATAACCATTTAAAAATTAACCCTCTTATATTAAAAATTAATTATCATATATTATCTCATATTTATAAAAATTAATAAAATATTTATTTTGAACAATTAGGGTGCCCAAGTAGCAATAAATAATATAACATAAATTTTAAAAGAAGTGCAAAGGGAACCTACCTCAAGATCAAAGCGCGACGAAAAAACGACTTTGGAACCAAAGCGTGATGGCACAATGTGTGTCCTAAGCTACGTGATAAAGTATGAAACTCTACATAGTCAATACCAAGGAATCAGACACATAAAAAAAATCACTAGAGCACGTGAAACCAAGCTGCGAGAAGAAACACTCACCTCAGAACTGAAGCACGACAACAATGGAACCTCGGAAACAAGGCGCGACGATGGCGCTCACTCGGAAACACCCTGCGCAGGTCCTAAAAGTCCTAAGCCAAGAAATAAAAACCCAACATCAATTAAAACCCATGATCCAATAAGAGTACAATGATGAAGATAATAATAATAGTAATTATTATAATAATAATAATGATAATAATAATAATAATAATACAAATAATAATAATAACAACAACAACAGAATAATAAAAATAATAATAATAATAAGAATAAGAATAATAATAACAAAATAAAAATAATAACAATAAGAATAATAATAATAATAATAAAAATAATAACGTGAATAGTAACAATAATAATAATATTAGTACTAATAATAATAGTAGTAACAAAAAAAATAATAATTATTTTTATAATAAGAATAAAAGTAATAATAAAAATATAATGGTAATAATAATAATAATAGTAATAATAATAACAACCATAATAACAATAATAAGAATAATAATACTAATAATAAAAGTAAAAAATAACAATAATAATATTGATAATAACAATAATAATAATAAAAGTAAAATTAAAATTAAAACAAAACAAACCTTTATAGGGCGAATAGAGCGGGTGCAAGGAAGGGGCGAAGGCAGGGGAGGCCGAGCGGGCTGGCCGGGGCGCAGCGACGGACCGAGAAGGGCAGGAGGCAGAGGCCGGGGTGCGCCGTGTGCGTGATGGCTGAAGGCAGTAGGAGGGAAGGGGTGATGCGGCTACAAGAGGAGAGCGAGGAGCTGCAGCACTGGCTACTGAGCGTAGGGAGAGGAATCTGAGGCAGCAGACAACGACTGTAGGGCAGGGACACGGCAGGGCATGCGTCGGGTCTGAGCGGGGAGGCAAGGCCGAAATGGAAGTCGGCTGGTCACGTGCAGGGGATCCGGGCAGGAGACAAGTGGGCGGCGCGCTGGGCAGAGGAAGGAGAGTGTGCCGGCTGCGCACTGAACAGGGGGCGATGGGGTCCTTTTTGCACCGATCCTAAGGGCGAGGTGGTGTTGCACTGGGTAGTAGGGCCGTGAAAGCTTGCTCTTGTGTTAGCAAGGGAGAGCATCAGGTCCCCGAAAGGAAAGACTGATGAGGAGGAAAAAACATCATGGAGAAAGAAGAGCTGACGAGGAGAAAGAAAAATAGGGGGCGACTGGGTCTTCGGTAGACAGAGGATGGGTTGCACAACGAACAGGGGGGGGGGGAGCGCGACAGGATCTTCATCCCTACGGCAAGGAGAGAAGGAGGTAGTGGGTTGCGGGGCTCCTACGGGAGAGGAAGAAGATTGGGAGGGTCGGGCCTGGACCAGATCGCATGGGAGTGGGGGTATGTCGGCGCGCTTGGAGGAGGAAGGATCGGGAATGGGGTTTCTGCAAACCCTACTAGAAAGGGGGTATATATATATAAGAATAAAATAAATAATTGAATAAATAAATAATGAAAAAAAGATAATAAGGACCATAATAATTATTATAATAATAATTATAATGTTGGTGATCAAAGCTTTAATAATTACATAAAAATGATAAAAATACAAATGATAAAAATATTCATTTCGTCTTAAACAATAAAAATAATTATTAATAGACATAAAAATATTAAAAGACAATATAAATTGAAATTTTCTAATTTATTTTAATTCGTCTAAGCCAGAAAGGCCACACAGTTGCATGGGCGAAGCCGCGCGGTGTCGCGCTCCGCCCGCGCGTCCAACGACGTCGAACCCAAGATGCATACTTTTTATCAAAACACAAACTTTCATCCGAGACTGAATGTGAACCACAACATAAATAATTTAAATCCAAAGAAATCAGAAAATAAAATAAATGCTCAGTTCTTGTTCCGACAATTCTCCCCACCATAACGCTTTCCGCCCCCAGAAAGACACAACACTATCCAGCCGATCGATCAACACCTAAGGATTCCACAGAACACGATCCAACCTCTTATCTCAAGGACGTCACAACGACTACCAGTGGGACTGAACCTCATTGCCCGAAGTAAATCACCACAGATGGGAGGCCTGAACAGGCTCCCCACTATAAGAACTCCAGTAGAATTCGATAACTATTTAAGAGAAAACCCAACGAGACTCATGGTGGGTCTCGCCACCATAAAGGACTGACCTCTTAGCGACTAACCAGAGATCCAACCAAGGCCAGATCGGGGCCTTTCCCAAGATATATATAAAAAGCACAGCAAACCATTTAAACCACCCACTCCCGTCTGAATGGGATAAGAAATGAATCAAAACTCCAAACAAAATGTAACCCTAACCCCATGGGTGGGGAGGGTGGGCCCAAGGATCAAATCACTGAAAATACGACATACGACTACTCACGACCCATCACTTCGGGATGGACACAAACCATGGCCGCAACTGATTTACATTAGTGGCCCACACAAAGTCCTTGATCAACAACATACATCCAAAGGAAACATTACCGAAATTACGCGAGGGATAAGTCCATCGCGCACTTTGCGACAAGAGAAAAACTACAACGATAGAGAAACTAGAGCAGCAACACTAGAACAATCTCACCGTGATGATAGAGGCACGAATTTAACCATACTCCTTAAAATTCCTCGGGGGTTCCTGACTATGCGAT
This sequence comes from Viscum album, assembly GCA_963277665.1. Classification (NCBI taxonomy): domain Eukaryota; kingdom Viridiplantae; phylum Streptophyta; class Magnoliopsida; order Santalales; family Viscaceae; genus Viscum; species Viscum album. The sequence continues at coordinate 821,233,483 of OY728161.1, forward strand.
GGATTCACTCTGAGACCTTTTGGATGGAGCTCTGATTTATGAAGCATCTTCTGCCTCGCAGTCAGGTTCTGAAAATCCTTATGAGATACATACATCATTTGATTTAACAAAAAGAAAGGACAAGATTATAAAATTTAAAAACATACCATCATTGAAAGCTGAGGTTTGTCAAAAGACCCATGAAGTTCCCATACATTTCAAACCTAAAACAACACCCCTAAAAAAGCCATGACAATAGATAAATTAAACTGAAGGAAACTTACAGCAGAAACTTTGAACAAAAACCCTACATCACATTACTTCTGAGAACTTCCTCTGCGATGCTTCCTTGCAACGCCCCGACAAAATCTTCGCAAGTGACCCAAGCGTCCACATGCCAGGAAGGGCTTCAGAGTGCTTGGGCACGATGACTTCTTGTGACCCCACTTTCCACACTGATAAAACACAATAATCTCTCGCTCCGAAGAGGTTGATGAAAGATCCCTAGTCCTCTTGATTCCACGACCTGATCCATCCACATCCATTTTCTTACTAATTTCCTTTCCAGAATATTTACCAATGCTCATAGGGATCGAAGGAGGGAGAACCACTTCTAGAACTCCTACCATTGCAGCGTCGACATGAAAATCTTGTCTTTCCACATCAACAAAAAAAGTTAGGTTGGAATCTGACACCTTCGACTGCAGATCAAGACGGAGACACCCCTCGATGCATCGAGCCTTCCTGGGGTCATTTGTGGAATACTCTGAATCATAAGGGACTAGCTCCACAAAGCGATGGAAATACTATAACACGGATCTGTCGCCCTGCTGCAGAAAACACATCTCCATCCCCTTCCTCACCCTTTCTTCCTCAGAGAAATACTGACGAATGAACGAGGCCTTGAAAAACTCCCAAGTAATATCTTGATGGGGCTTGTTCCGAGACACTGACTTCCACCACATCCATGGTAAACCTTCAAGCATGAAGGTCACGAACTTTACTTTCAACGACTCGGGAAACTCAATGAGGCTAAAGTCCCTTTCAATCTTCTGCATCCACTCATCTGCCACAGAAGGGTTTTCTTGACCATAAAAGTGATCTGGATCTAGCTTCCGAAACTCAAGCATAAAATCCTTAGGTTGATCAACCGCACTACGAACACCCATCGAAGCTTCAAAGAGATAACCGTTGGACAAGGAAGAGTCAAAAACCCAATCAAGGCCAACTCAAAAAATAAAAATCCTCAAAAACAAACACCGCATAGGTGATAAGTTTGAAACACAAGGATGCAAGTTATAACATCAAAACATTTCTCTTTGAAAACATCTTTAATTAAAAACAAGCTTAGTGGGTTAAACCCTCGCCATTGGTATTCTTTAGAGTCTCACTCACATGCAAGTATTCATTCCACCTCAGACATCCATCCACCATACCAGAAATCCATCCACATTTCCATCATACCACTATGCATTTGAGCACTCATAGGAACACCAAGGCCAAAAAAAAAAGAAACTTCATTTTCCAAAAACAAATCATTCATACAATTTATTTTAAAACAATCTACAAAATAAACATGTCATTACAAACAACATTTTATTTTTCAAAACCAACTTTTCTAATTCAAACCACTTTCATAAATCAAGGGGAACCCAAAACAACTCAAACATGGGACTAGTGTCCGTGGGTGACTTGACCATATGGTTGGCGGAAATATTCCATACACGTCACTGACATAGAGAGACTTCATGGACCATGCCCCAAGCTCTGCATGGCTTGCAAGGCCGTGCGGGTTAAGAGGACTAATGTACCAAACTCCCTTTGTCGTATCCCAATCACAAAACCTATTCATAAACACCCAAATAAGCAAATTAAACTGGACTTCCCCTGGAAACCTGAGGATCAGTACGGGAAAGAGTTCGTGACGCTCTTCTCGCACCTACCCCTCAAGTCCCGACAATCCTACCCCATCTACCATGACATCCCAAATAACAAAGGGCGCTCTGAAAAGTGAGGTCTGCTAATAGAAAACCTGCCTCTGATACCATTTTGTCACGAACCAACCCGGGTCAACCCAGAACCAGTCACCTGATCTAGTCCGCGACATGGCCCAAGAGGCGTTCCTGATCCTCTCGGGCTGGCGACAAGCGTCAGGGCATCAATAAAGGCTATGGGAACTATTTCTCCCAATATAAATAAATAAGATAGAGAAAATAATACAGAGCAGTGCAGAAAAGATAAACCGAATAAAGTGACTAAATAGGAATAAACATGAATCAAAGTAACCAAACACGACATCCGAACAACTCTGTGCGACCTCGCGGGTCGCTCTCCGACTCAACGATCAAGCATCGCCCTAGGTGAGCGCACTCAAGCCATAGCCTGCAAAAACACTACAAACAGAAAAGAACTATAGGCGTGAGTATTATAACTCAGTAGGCTAGCCCAATATCTATTCCCAATGGACTACGTTTAAAATAAAAGACACATCATTTCAAGTTTGAACTAAAATCTATAAAAGTATGTTTTTAATAATATTCTACTTAAAAACAAAGTACGAACCATTTCCCTTTACCTTTTCCAAATTCATGTTTATTTCATTAGTGTCAATGACATTTCAGGAAAGGGGAAAGTGATGATTGAAATTTTCAAATTTCTAAAAAGGGGATTAAACACTTTAATTTGAAAAAAAATTTAGAAACCTAATGAAAAGAAAATTATCAATTTCCAAGGAAAACAATACACCAGAATGCACAAAGTAAAACATACAGCAAGGGAAATATAGGTATACATGTGAGCAATAAAAGCTGAATAGACATGGGTGTACCTAGGAGATCGAGAATAAACCAGAAGACACCAATACATGAGAAATCGTCCTTATCAACATGTCACGATGAAATCAAAACGCACAATATGCTCGACCATCCACTCTCGGGAAGGTCGAGGGAAAATCCCATAGTAATAAACCCAATATATCCACCTACTATGGGCCACTGGTCAGTACCATAACCTACCAGTGCAGCAATCATTCTTAGAATATTCTCTCAATATGCCAGATTCCAATGTCTCAAGTGTTTTAAAAAAGGGGTGAGCCAACTGATGCCAACCGAGAATCCAATCATATACATATATATATATAAAGCACAACAATCATCACCCCTAGCCACTCCGTGGAACAACCTCATAACTTTAAACTACTCACGTACCTGGGAGCCACTAAGCGCGGCCTCCCAATCAATCAATTGGGACCAAGGCATGAGAGTTGTCCTAAGAGGGTTTTTTATCTAAAAATTTTCATCTCCTTCTATAAAGTGACAAACGGGCATTTAATGCATTTCACAAACACTACTCAAAGAAAGGTACAACTTCTTTATGACGCAAAACCCAGTTTAAAACCATTTAAAAAACCCCAAAAACACTACGTCACAGGCTGACAATATTTTTTTATAAACCAAACCAAACCAAAACATTTTATTTTTTCAAATAACCTTTAAGAACCCACCAGATAACTTCATAAATGAACCAAAGTACTTGTTCATGCTTCAAAAGAAATCATTTCTCATTAAACCAGAACTCTGTTTTATATTCCATAAATTATGTTTAAAAGCCAAACTGGTATTCTTTCATTAGTGGGTGTCCTCTAGTCAAAAGGATGTTTCATGTGTCGTGTATAAAATAAATGGCTCCTTTTGACACTAAATAACCATTTAAAAATTAACCCTCTTATATTAAAAATTAATTATCATATATTATCTCACATTTATTAAAATTAATAAAATATTTATTTTGAACAATTAGGGTGCGCAAGAAGCAAGAAATAATATAACTTAAATTTTAAAAGCAGTGCAAAGGAAACCTACCTCAAGATCAAAGCGCGGTGCAAAATAACTTTGGAACCAAAGCGTGATGGCAGAACGTGTGTCTGAAGCTAGGTGATAAAGTTTGACACTCTACATAGTCAATACCAAGGACCTAGACACATACAAAAACTCACTAGAGCACGCGAAACCAAGTGACGAGAAGAAACACTCACCTCAAAACTGAAGCACGACAACAATGGAACCTCATAAGCAAGCCGCAGCGATGGCGCTCACTCAGAAACACCCTGCGCGGGTCCTAAAAGTCCTAAGCCAACAAATAAAAACCCACCATCAATTAAAACCCATGATCCAACAAGAGTACGATGATGAAGATAATAATAATAATAATAATAATAATAACAACAACAGAATAATAATAATAATAATAATAATAAGAATACGAATAATAATAACAAAATAATAATAATAATAATAAGAATATTAATAATAATAATAATAATAACAATAATAATGTGAATAATAATAATAATAATAATAGTACTAATAATAATAATAGTAACAACAAAATAATAATAATTATTATAATAAGAATAAAAGTAATAATAACAAAAATAATGGTAATAATTATAATAATAGTAATAATAATAACAACCATAATAAGAATAATAAGAATAATAATACTAATAATAAAAGTAAAAATAACATTAATAATATTGATAATAACAATAATAATAATAAAATTAAAATTAAAATTAAAACAAAACAAACCTTTACAGGGGGAAGAGAGCAGGTGCAAGGAAGCGGCGAAGGCAGGGGAGGCCGAGCAGGCTGGCCGGGGCGCAGCGACGGACCGAGCAGGGCAGGAGGAAGAGGTCGGGGTGCGCCGGATGCGTGATGGATGAAGGCGGCAGGAGGGAAGGGGCGATGCGACTACAGGAGGAGAGGTAGGAGCCGCAACACTGGCTGTTGTGTGTAGGGAGAGGAGTCTGAGGCAGCAGACATCGGCTGTAGGGCAGGGACGCGTCGGGGCATTTGTCGGGTCTAAGCGGGGAGGAAAGGCAGAAAGGGAAGTTGGCCGGTCACGTGCAGGGGAGCCGGGCAGGAGACAAGTGGGCGGCGCGATGGGCAGAGGAAGGAGAGTGTTCCGGCTGCGCATTGAACAGGGGGAGATGGGGCCCTTCTTGCGCCGCACCTAAGGGCGAGGTGGTGTTGCACGGGGTAGTAGGGCCGTGACAGCCTGCTCATGCGTTAGCAAGGGAGAGCATCAGTTCTTTGGAAGGAACGACTGATGAGGAGGAAAAAAACAGTGTGGAGAAGGAAGAGCCGATGAGGAGAAAGAAAAACAGGGGTGCGGCTGGGTCTTCGGTAGACAGAGGCTGGGTTGCACAACGAACATGGGGGAAGCGTACCGGGAGCTGTGTCCCTGCGGCAAGGACAGGAGGAGATAGCGGGTTGCGGGGCTCCTGCAGGAGAGGAAGAAGGTTGGGAGGGTCGGTCCTGGACCATATCGCATGGGAGTGGGGGTATGGCGGTGCGCTAGGAGGATGAAGTATCGAGAATGGGGTTTCCACAAACTCTACTAGAAAGGGGATATATATATATAAGAATAAAATAAATAATTGAATAAATAAATAATATCAAAAAATATTATAAGGACAATAATAATAATTATAATAATAATTATAATCTTGGTGATAAAATCTTTAATAATAACGTAAAAATGATAAAAATACAAATGATAAAAATATTCATTTCGTCTTAAAAAATAAAAATAATTATTAATATCCATAAAAATATTAAAAGACAGTCTAAATTGACATTTTCTAATTTATTTTAATTCCTCTAAGCTGAAAAGGCCACACAGTTACATGGGTGAAGCCGCGCGGTGTCGCGCTCCGCCTGCACATCCAACGACGTCGAACCCAAGATGCGTACTTTTTATCAAAACTCAAACTTTCATCCAAGACTGAATGTGAACCACAGAAAAAAATAATTTAAAGCCAAAGAAATCATAAAATAAAATAAATGATCAGTTCTGGTAGTGACAGAATGTATACATGGTTTACTTGTTGTTTTGAAAAACTAACAGTTTTCATTCATTGTGTATCCCTTACTGAGCTTTTTATGGTCATCCCAAGTTTTTGAAATGTTTTCCACAAGACTTAAAGACGAATAGGGTTAAGGATGGGATAAATGAGAGAAATTCTATATAAAACATGGATCTATACAGGTTTCTTTTTAAGTATTTTTTTATTTTATGGAAACGTAGTAGAAGTGTCTACTATGTAATATTTTGAGATGTAATAGTTATGACCTAATTCTATAAAACTCTAAACCTGAAATGATCCTCTATGTGAATTATTCATTTAATTCATGATTATTTAATGATTAAGGCCGGGACCTTGTAGTTCATATCAGAGGTTGATTTAAATAAATATAGAGGTTAGGGTATTCTCTAATCATAAGTTACATTTCCATAATGGTTAGGATTTCAGAAAGAGTCCTAGTTTTAAATAAAGTGAATGAGTAAGTATATATTAGTTTTTATCTTCCTAATTAGTACACGATGGATTTTTTGATATACTCACACTGACCATTTTGGTTTTAGTAATTGGTTGGATCTAGCAGGCACCAATGTAACAGTGGATATGAAGGAAACTGTGAAAGTTTTCTGAGCGAGAAACTGAATGATATGGGAGTTGTAATGAGAACTCTTGTGTTTATCCTCAACAAACTATCTGGAGTCATGGTTGACCACCTAACCCTTGGTTATTTCTCTAAGGAATCATATATGCGAGAAACAAATCCATATGGAACTACAGGTAATAATCATAATGGTAAGTGTGTTCGAAAATCTATGTGTCAATGATGTGGAAAGAAACACCTAGGAAAATGTTTCAAAGGAACATAAATACGCTATAGATGTGGAAATGAAGGTCATAAATCAAGAACCTTCCATGGAAATAGGAAGCATCCAGTTGACTCGAGGAAAGGGAAAGAAGTACTTTCTGAGGGATCAATTGAATGTTTTAAATGTGGTGTGCATGGTCATTATGCAAACACATGTCCTGTGAAGAAGTTTCGGGAATGGGATCACCAAGATCGTAAAAATATTCGTTTGACAATTCCTAATGCCATTACGATTGAGGATGAAGAAACTGATAATGACCAATCAATTTTATGGATTATTTCTTAACATTTGTTTTCTTATTTTGGAATATTAGGATATGATTCATGATTTTGTTTGTTGGAAAGAAGTATTTCAGAATAAGTTGGAAAGAAATGGCTAATGGATCATGAAGAATGTTGAATGAGTAAGAAGTCAACATATAAGGTCTTCAAGTGTTATGGTGAAATTCATAAGAGTATTATGTCTTTTTTGATGATGGGGTTACATTAGAAGACTTTTATATATTATGTGTAACCCTGATGTCTGATATATGAAAATTTTATTCAAGGAATATTTATCTGTTCTTTTGTGGACATAGTTATAAAGAACCATTTGGGTTTTTATGATCCTTACTTATGATGTAATTATGGGTTACTATATGTTATGATGAATATGAACAACATGAGATAAACACGAGGTTAAATTATGTTATGGTTATTTTTGATGATTTTATCTCTTTTTGGGGAATGATTTGAGAATTATATAGTTTTGAAAAATGACAACACGAAGACTGTGTGACAACCCGTCACGTCAGACAATGCTGCGGGAATCGAATGCACAACCAAAGTGCGACGTGTATTTATTGCCTACCACTGGACTATGTGAAGGCCCTGGTTGGTGTAACTAATTTTTTTTCGTTACATGGTTTTATGAATTAAGAGTAAGTTGATTTGGGGTTATCTATGGAAATTATTATCCTATCATTTAGGATATGTTATTAGGTTAATTAATTTTAAATACGAGACTTTAAGAGAAACTGATGTTGTTTGGAGATAAATGTTACGATTTAACTTGGAAGATTATGTGATTAAATCCTTAAAATATTTGGGTTTCAATCTTATTTTGGTTTACTGTTGGTCTTTGTTGAACTTTGGGTCTTGTTGGACAAATTTTGTTGATTAAGAATAGATTTCCTTTTTATAAAGGATTATCCTTTTTGGGTATTATATGTTCTCATACTAACCATTTTAGTTTTAGTTTTGGTTAAGGTCTAAAGGCATGGGAAATATACTGTTCTCTTTTGTGGATTAGGTGATTCACTAGAAGTTGATTATAGCTCTCTTAATGTAAACAAGTCATCCTAAATACTCATCTTTTGGAGAAAATATGAGTTCGTGTAAGAAATCTAGTAAAAGATGAAAGTCAACATGACAAGTATGTATGTTTCCTTATGTTTTAGTTAAGCTCAAAAATAAATTCCTCAATGAAAAAGTAACATAATATAAAATGTCATCTGTTATCTTTTCCTACTAGGGAATCCAATACCGTTTAACCCATCACAAGTTTGTGATTTTCTGGTGGTTAAATTTCTCCTAAACTTGTTTTCTATCACACTCCCTCAGAACATGACCCTTTGTTTTTTCTTCCGTATCCATGTTTTCATACATGGAATCATAGTATGGGTTAACTAGGGTGACCTTTTTACTTCCATTTCTTTCTTTTAAAGTGATAGTTTAATTTACTCCTTTTCTGATGTGGGGCTTTCAATGAAGTTTCCGAGCCTAATTTTAAAATTGCGAGGACGTATTTCCCAAAAGGGGGGAAGGATGTAACACACCAGGTAAATAAAGAATATTACATTTTTATATTTATCCATATTTGTGAATAAAATATTAATATTACTTTAAAGGGAATGCTATGCTGGATGGCGTACCTAATACGCGACAACAAGTTCCGTTGAAATCTTACATTGCACTCTAATAATTCAATAATATTATCTTAAATGATAGTTAACACCAAGCCATTGTAATGGAGGGAAAGAACAAAACTAACTAAAAAAATGATTATATATGTTTTTCAAATATTTTTTCTTTTATCCAATAAATTTTAGAGGCATAAAATTCAAATGAATCCAATTTTAAGCATAAATCATCTAATATTCCTTAAAAGGTCGATTAACCACCTTTTGATGGTGAACCCTAATTAAATATCATTTTGGTCACTCTTATACATTCTATTGGAACAAATAAAACTATTCTTTATAATCGGGACATAAAAATTTAATTCTTGTAAATTTATGGTATTTTTCTGATAAAGTACAAATTTTAATGAATAGTGAAAAATGTTGTATTTTAATTCAAAATCTCTTTTTAATATAATGTATTCATATGATTAGATTATATTTTGAATTGATTTTAAAGTTCAATTAGAATATATTTTTAACATTTAATCCAATTGTGGTCATTGGAATTAATTTCACTTTGAAATTGGACTTAAACTAGTGGCAATCTTTTGATACTTTTTGTATCATAAAAACATGCTATTTTGTTTGAAAGCGGGAATTAATTATTCAATTCATTAATTCAACTTATATGTTTTTAATTTTGTAAAATAGACATCATTTTTCAATTCGGAATATCAAATATACCTTAGGGTGAATTTTTTGTATTTTTCTTAAAAACATCAATTTTTGATGAATAGTGAAACCACTAAGTGGTACTTACAAAACTAATTTTTCATTTAAATAAAATTTTACCACCTCTGTGTATTGAATTTAAAAAAACCTACATACATGGTTGTCATTATGATGTAAAATGTGGTTTAATGTGATTAAAATAATTTTTTGGTGAATAGTAAGTTTTATGTTTTTAATCGCGATTAGAGGTAATTACTGTAGTTTAACGTAAAAATAATGTTTTAATGATGTGAAATGACCATAACACATGTCCTACCCTTCTTGGATGAGTCATGGCAGACCAAGACAGTCAATGGGTCGACTTGGGGACCCCATGGTGCCAATTTGGTTGGAAAATGACATTAATAACTTTTTATTTAAAGTTAAAATAAAAATGTCACAAACATGAGTTGTTTTACTCAAACAATTTTTAAATGTGGTTATCCAAGTCATATTTTTGACTATAAATATTCATTAAAAAGATAAAAATATTTCCCACATCATGATATTTGTTTTATAATATTTAAACATTAAGTTAATAAAATTATTTATGATCCATGATGATGTAGTGATTACCTCATTATTTAACGATTTAAATAAAATAAAAAGATAATGTAAAATATAAGACCTACACTTTTCAAAATCCTATTGGATGGGTGGATTTAGAAATCTTATCACCTTATACTAGAAATATATAATTTTGGGTCTTTTAAAATCCAAAAAAAAATTATAATAATGTAAAGGTTTATAACTTTCCAAGAGTGCCCCTCCTCTCCTCTTATAAGAGGCCCCCACCTCTACCACCTTACCCACAACTCTCAAGCCATTGTCTCAGCCAACCCCTGCCAATTTCATCTCTCCACATCCCTCACTTAATCATTGAATCCTATCTTTTGGGAAGAATCCTTTCCAAGGAATCCTTTGAGCTCAGGTCAAAAAGAGTTACCTGATTTAAAGGTAATGTCTTCCCTTGTGTTCTTTTGTTTTATTTTGCTTCTCCAACCCTCTATCATCTTTTTATTACTTTATTTTGTAACAACAACAGTATTTTAAATATACAATGATGTTTTTATGTGAAGGATTCGAGATACACTTACACACACCTTAGTATAATTGTTAAAGAACATATTGTTTCTGTGGATGGCGAATTTCTGCCTCACGAAACGATGATTGATCAATCTTCTATTAACACCTATGATGGTGGCCATTATGATGTCACTATATTTTATATATGATATATTTGGTATTTATGTTTTCTATATGATTATGAATTTTATATTTAAAACATTCCGTTATGCTTTTCATGTTGTGCAAATGCGGTAATTTCATACGAGGAAGTGTGGACTACTGCCCCCTCAAGTGATGTGACTCGTTCATGAAATACATGGAATGTATAAAGAATAAAATTAATGAACATATGTGACATATATAAAATATATATAATACTGTAATTATAATATATATGTCTCTCAATTATTTTTAATTCCATTAATACGACAAAGAAATGAAAGTAGCGTTCATGCGTATGTACGGCCTACCATCTCCATGAATGGTGCATTTTATTTGTTTTATCCCAAAATGTTATGGAGTAGTATAAAATGAATATTTAATGGATATATATGATATTTAAATCATTAATACTAATCTGGAGATTATTTACTTATAACTACATGGACAATCATTTTCAAAAAAGTTCATTTTTGACTCATGTATCAAACATCGACAAAAAACATCTGATATGAACTCACATTATAAACTAATTATTATAACATTATAATATGTGATATGAACTGAATAATAATATTTATAAGAGTTACATAATCAATTATAAATTGACCAATGTTTATTATTCAGGAATATAAATAAACGAACAAGACAAGTCAGACTTGAGGTAAGGGATCCAACCTCTCTCTTTCTTTTTAAGTACTCTCTTTTATGTTATTTCTTTTAAGCTCATCATTCTTATGTTTGGGGATTTTCTTTTATATTCCTCATACTATAAGTTTTGTTGTCATATTATTAGAGACCCTATTTGATCTCATAAATCCATTTTTGGATGTTTTAAGTGGCGTCGTTAGGCTGCTGAGTTTTTGTAAGGGATTTTTCATCTCTTTTTAATTCCTGTGACATTTATGCTAGGTTTTCCACCATTTCCTTTGAGTGGTGTATGTAATTCCCATTATTATAAACATTGTGTAGCGTAATTTAATTTATGGGTATTTACATCTTCATTGTATGACCCTTCTTCCATGGGGTGTACGTTTTGAATGTTACCCAACTCGGTAAGGGGACCTTTCACCCTCCTCTTTTTAAAAAGACTTCTTCTGTTATGTCTTTTAATTTACAGAATATTATGTTGGGATATGTTCTTATATATCCTTATTTATATAAATTTTATGTCCAAGTGATGAGATACCATTTTCTCTCTCATCAATTCATTTTCGTAATTTTAAAGTGACGTCGTTAGGCTGTCGGATTTCTGTAAGGGTACTTCTTAACCCACTTTCAATTCTTTGGGTTAAACCTCTACTTTTTGATTTTATTATGCCAAGATTATGTGTGGAATAACTATGTTGTAATTTCCAAAAACCTTTGTGTAGATATACTATTTCTACACATAATCATCACATTGATAAATTCTTATGAACTTGTATGGGAAATCATAACTCAATCTCATTTCATTGAGTTAAATATCTTTGTCATTGGTTTTGTTTTTCCAAGATAATGTGTGAATGACCTCTGATTGTTTCACAGTAAATATCCACTTATATTTGGTGTATTTATATTTCTCACACATAATTATGTGATAGATTTATCCTTAATTTAAGGATACCATTTTTATAATGGATTTCATCTCAATTTACATTCCTATTGAGACTTCATTGTTGTTATGAACCAATTAACTCTTATAGGGGGTGTGTACTGACCTTTGACATATTATATCATGAATCCATTTATTCTCATGATATTATAAAGCTCGGATTAAATGAAATTCATAAATTATTTGTATTCAAGAGTCTCTCATTTTGTTAAAAACTCCTTAACAAAAATATCGTTTTAAATGTTTTAAATATTCATTATTCTAAATATTTATATTTAATGTCCATGTATTGAAAATGGTTTTCTGTATTTATTTATATGGACATTAATTTTTTAAAATTATTATTCCATTTAAAGCTTCAAAGTGGTATGGGACAGTTTGAGTCAAAAATCTATTTTAAATTGTTTTTGAAAATGGATTGATTAATTCAATATCTTGGAATTACATATTGAGATTGAAAATGAAATGTTGTTATTGAAATATTTTTATTTTCAATATTTTATGTGTAATGATAGTAATTAGACATTTTATAGGTGGTTACGTGATAAACCATATGACGGGTGGTGCTGTGAATACCAGGACAGGTGGTTAGGTTATAACCTCCAATGCATTGGGTATGGAAGTCGGCCGTATGGATATTCCATTAAGTATGTGTGGAAGTCGACCGGATGGTTATTCCATTTAAGTATGTTTATGTCCCAAGTTACCTTTATATGTATATCTGTTCTTTATATGGGTTTTATGAAAATATTTTGCTTACAAAAGGATAAGTAATGGTCTTTTATTCAGTGAAGAGTTTTTACTACTTCATATAGGTGAAAAGTATTACTTTGATAAAGTATACATGGTTTACATTATGTTTTGAAAAACTATCGGTTTTCATTCTTTGTGTATCCCTTACTGAACTTTTAATGCTCATCCAAAGTTTTTGAAATTTTTTCCACATGACATAAAGATGAATAGGGTCAAGAATGTGATCAAGGAAAGATATTTGATATAAAACATAGAACTAGACATGTTACTTTTTAAGTATTTTTATATTTTATGGAAACTTATTAGAAGTGTCTACTATGTAATCTTTTGAGATGTAATAGTTATGACCTAATTCTTTAAAACTCTAAACCTGAAAAGATCATCTATGTGAATTATTCATTTAATTCATGATTAAGTAATTTTTAAGGCTAGGGCCTTATATGTAATGCATGTGGATATATAGAAATCATTAATTTTAGTTCACTTACTCTATTGAAGGATAAATTGATATTGTTGTTATGTCTTATTTATTGTTATAGATGTATCATTTTCACCTGAGGATATATCAGTATTTAGCCCACAATTATTTGTATTGTATTTAAGTTAAATGGTTTACTCCAAAACAAGGGGATATAGATTTCACAGATTTCATTTCCTGAATCCACACATCTACAGTGACATAGTAAAATGCATGGTCGTAGATGTATTTCTTAGTGAGTTAGTAGAGTAGACCATGTCTAGATTCATGGAACATATCTATTAGAGTCAGATGAGCTTGGGGTTGTTAACTGTATGGTCAATTTTTATTATTAAATTTATTAAGACATGTTTAATTTGTTATATTAATTTACCTTTATGTGTACCTCGTGTCACACCATATAGTAACAAATGTGAATAGTGCTGAAAACACACGAATAGTAATGTGATTATATTTTAATTCAATTAAATCCAGCTAAATATATCATTATTTTATATTATTTCATAATTTTATAGATTCCAAATTACAAATAACCAAACATTCCCAAGAATGGAAGGAGTATTTTATTTGATGATAACTTGAAGAAATGTTTTTGTTGATAATTTTCAAAATTTATATATAATAAAACCATAATTTACCCTCTTTTATAATCCTCATATGTTATACTCATCTATATATATAAGACAATTAAATTCTAAGAAATAGGAATGAAAAATGGAATTAATAGAAAAACACATAATTATTGAAATATTTTTTATATAACAATGATAAAAAAAATCATGGCAGTTATTGAAATTATATAAAAAAACAGAAAATTTACATTAGTTTATTCATCCTATGGGGAGGACATTTTTTCTTCGCTTAACTAACTTGTACTATAGAATAATAGTGTGAGAAGATAAACATGATCCATAGATAATAATTATTGTTATATGACATTGAAATATAGAGTATGCATAGAAATTAAAATTGAAATACACTAAACTATACTAGAGAAATCATGTCTAGGAAAAATATTACGAACTATAAAAACATGATCATGTCCATTGAAAGTCATATATACTCATCAATATGAGATCATATATGCCCACAATCATGTTTAAAATGTTATTTGAAATAATTTCAATAGACCATCATGTGAAAAACACACAACAAAACCGTGATCATGAAATCCCATATGATCAAATCAATAACACCCATGGATTTTAATATAACTCTATGTTGATTAGAGTATACAAAACTCAAAGCTAATATAAAAAGAACTACGATACATTAATAAGATGTTGTTATTTTAACATGACTATATTAACATGGCAATTAAAATGGTATCTGGAATTATAATTTATAAATTTTGAAAAATATATCTAATGTATTTATATAATCTTAATGTGTTGATTAATTCATAATTATATGGACACAAATATCAAAAAACTCATTGTATGGCTCAATCAGAAGTTTTTCTCTAAGATTATTTATATGTCTTTTTGTGATAAAAAATTACATTTATTTTTTTTAAATATAATGAATATTATTAGATTAAATTACTATTTATTTTTAATTAATCATATCAATATTATCTTGTGGTCATTTTTTTAGTTTATCTAAAAAAAATTATCTTTTTTTAATAGCGAAAAATGGGGCTTTTTTTTTAAATTGTCACTTATTTTCAATAAATAATTTAATTTCAAAGTAAAATAAATTATTTGGTTTTAAAGTGACATATGAATCCTTTTGATTTTATTCATAAAATTAATTTTTTTTAAATTTTAAATGATCATTATTTTTTAAGAATATTATTTTTATTCTCAAAGCATGATGACCTACAACATATTTTTGTGGTCATAAAATCATTCCATTTAATTCTTTATATAACATTATATCATGATATGTTGAAATGGAAGTTATAAATTATATATCTATTTTAATTGATTTAAATGCATTTAATGGTATCAATAGTCATATAGGTAATTCAAGGTGATCAAATTCCTGAAAAAACAATTTCTAGAAAATATTTTTTCAACACGTTTATAGGTATAATTGTAAATTGAATTATTCTTATTTTTGAAATGGAATTTGAAAAAAAAATCCATATGTTCAATAATCATAATTAATTTTATATAATATGTTCATCATATTAGTTATTCATTATGAATACAAATAAAATAAAAAATATTTTACAATGATAATGTAAATACAAATTTACTAGGGGCTTTATCCAAAAAGTTAAATTAAGTAACATTATTATACAAATTTATTTTTGAGTTGTGTATTTTTATTTCTGAAATATGACCTCTCCACTCCATTATTTATATATTTTTGTCTCCTATGTCTGGATATTGTAATCCCATTTTGGAATTATATTCTTTATTTAAATAAATGGCATTCCTCCTAAATAATAAAAGTGGAACCACTTCCCTCAGTTATTCACAAATTTTATGACATTTTACAAGTTATGATCCTACATAAATATCTCCAAATAGTACGTAGAATAATTATAAGTTTTATATTATTCCAAAAATACCAACCTCAGTGACATTAAAATATACAAATTTTTTTCTTAAATGAAATGGTACTCGTCATCACACAGATCATTATTCCTACTCCTTTTCTTTCCACCATTAATTATGTTTTAAAAATTAAAATATAATATCACCAGTATCTCCCATATTTGTTTTAATTTTAATGGAATTATATTTATCTATCCACTCGTCTATCAAATGAGAAATGACTCGATCGTTTTTTGTGTGTGACAAAAAACACATCTTTAACTAATGTAATTAATTTTCCATCAACACCTTTACTGGTTGTTATTTTTTCATATGATTGGAACCTAAGTGTTATTTTTATTATTAAATAAAATATCTATTTCTAATTAGGTAAAGGGAAGCCCATTAAATTCATGTAATGCCCACGACCATGTGGTCTGAATATTGTTGTTTTATAAATATCGATTTAGTAGTAATATATTATATTCATTAAAATTAATCATTTTTTAATTTAATATTTGATAATACAACATATATTACCATTAATTAAAAAATGATAACTTCATTGGTGTGTATAGCGGAGAACCACTTCATGATACATTGTGATTATTTTTCTTTTCCGTTATCCAAATGGACGACATATGTATGTTTATATAATGAAATTATATTATATATATGATATGATTATCATTTCATTATGAGAAAATAACAGTTACCTTATATTCATTATGATCATTGAATATATCCCATGCATACTTACATCCTACGTTTTTAATATTTCTAATGAAGTTCATTTTTTAAAACCATATTTAATGGTTGGATTTAATAGTATAATTCTTGTTTCAAAATAATAAATATGGAATGACTATTTTTCTTGAGAATATATACCAATTCATCCTTTAACAATATTCAAAACAATTTTGTCCTATTGATATTTTGAAAAAGACATACTCAAAACATGCGATGTGGCCATAATATAATAAGTAATTTTATATGTCCTTATAATAAATAAAGAAAATTGTATAATTATAGATGGAAAAAATTGGAATATATTACTATGATAAAATATATTTTGTTTATTTTTATCATAAATTATATCTATGACAATAAAAACATGTTTAGACTTGAGGTAATGGTTTTCATCACAAAATATCCAACATTGAGACCAATGTTATTTTATGCACCAAATTTGTTTAATATGGTGTTTATTCTTCCCCATTTTTCATATAATATCATTAAATTTTATTAATTCATGATATTTTTGTTTTTACCTTCCATTATTTATTCCAATGTGATTTGACATGAATGATACAATGTGGAATGTAATTTTAAAACACAATTTCATTTATTGGGTTCAATTCTTTATTTTCTTTGATATGTTATGATTTTCAATGTAATGTACATTTATAAGTTAATTTTTCATAAAAACAATTTTTATTTACATTTAATATACATCATCAATTTAATGATTAATCCCCAATTATATAAGATTATTTTTATGAGATTTCATATCACCTTCAACTCAATTGTTACATGTTTTATATTATGAACCTATTTATTTTATGAGGTGTATCTACTACCCTATTAGATGTAAATAAATTAATAATCCAAGTTTATAATATATAAAATTATCGAATTTCATTCATTGGGGGTATTATTAAGGAGTTTCCAAATCATTATGGGTTCTTAAATCAATCTCATGTTAATCGATATGGCTTATACTTGAATTACAATTCATGGAAATTATTGAAAAAAAAGTTTAATAAAAGTTGTTAAATTTAAACCCCTGAGCGTTATTTATGAAATTTCCACAATATTTATCCATATTACTCTATTTGTTACTTTATATTATAATTATTTTTTTAATAAAATAAGAAATTATATAATTTTGCAATAGAAAATAAATTTTCTACCATTTTATATTTTATAAATAATTTTTATTTATTTTTTAATATCATTAAATGACGTTTTAATGAAATTTTTTCATGTTTTAATTTTTAATTAAAGTTATGTCTTGTTTCCTTTGTAAAAGTGAAAAATCTTTATTTTTTTAGAAAATGTAATGAAATATTTGTTTTATAATATTAAGTATCAAAATAATATACAATTCATCATAATAAGTCTATTATTTAGTTACTAATTTGTTTATTTTTTATTTCAATGAAAAATATTTTAATAATATTTTGGTAGTTTTTATATTTTTAAAATTTAATTTCCATGCAGAATTATTTTTTTATTTTATAAATTTTCCAACTCATAATTTAAATAATTATTTATCAATGATTAAAACCATTGATGTCATAGATTGCATTTAAATTATCAAAATATTTATCTAACATATGTACCTAGGTTACTCTTCCATAATTTTAAAAGGTAATACATGATATATTTTTATCTCGAAAATTACATAATTATGAAATTACCTTTGATATGGATATGTAAATACAATATGAAAACCATTTTCTATCATTTGGTAATTCTATTGTTTTTCATTATGATTGATTTCCATTTTTTTAACTTAAACCATGATCATGTTACAATGGGTTCACCTAGATAGAGATGAATGAGATACGTAAATATTTGATCTCATGTTGTATCATGTGTAATATTAGAGTGTAAAAATATTCTATTATGTAACTTTTTCCACCAAGTAATTTTGTCTACTTAGTTAGATTTCACTCTTGTTTATGAAATTGTATATGTTTCTTCTATATTTACTATTATTTGATGATTTCATGATATTTTTTTTCCCAAATGTAATTACAGAAGTTCAATGTCGTTTTTTATATCATGTTATAAATATTACTAACACACAATGACTCATTGTCATGTTGTTTTCCTTATGGATAATTTTTTCTCAAAACTTGATTCTAAGTATTTAAGTGTCAATCCCCTGTTGTTCGATACAGATTGGTTGATTTATGTTTTTTATGGAGAATAATATAATGATATTTTTTTCATACATTGATATACTATTACCCTAAAATTCCAAAGACACTACACCTCATAATATTTGAACTAGTATAAATTGTGACATTAATTTAGAAAATATGATATATGTTCTTATAAAAAAACACAAAATATGTTTTAGGTGACACATTGGTCTTTTTTTATTACAATTGATGAAAAAATGGTTTTAATAGGGGTTTTGGGGTTGATTATTTTATAAAACAAAGCCAAAAATACTAATCAATTTCATTTTTGACATATGTTTTTAATGAAACTAATGCCAAAAAGTTAAAAAAATATTTATTGCACTGGTTTTTAAAAAAATATTCAAATAAATAAAGAAAACATTTAAATATGTTATTTACGATATCAAAAATATCGATTTTACTAATCATGGTGCTAAAATTGAGTTATGGATCAATAGTTATGATTGTCTGAAGTTGAACGTTATAAGACATTTAACATTGGATTTCTAAAATAATATAATTTAAAAGAATATATTGACGTTTTAAAAAAAATACTAACATAAAAAATGTTTACCATGATTTAGATAATTTATTATTATTCTATTTCACTTTCCTTTTAGATCAAATAGAGTTAGAGATAAAAAGTTATGGCCTTGGAAAGTTGGACTTCCCTAAGAATACTCTTATAGAATTTTGACTTATGATGTTCATAACAATCGTTTTATACCTCTATTTTAGCTCCAAATCTAGTAAAATTGATCATTAAGAAATGAATTAAAACATAGAAACTTTAATTTTATTTGATATGGTTTTTTTAAATTAACTCATAAAAGAATCCAAAAATACATGGGAACTGTTTATTTTTTTTGGAAACATGCTTTTCACTATTTAAAATCCATCTAAAATTTTACTGCAACACCATTGAAAAAATTTTATTTACTAAAATATTATTTATTCTAATTATTTAATTTATTTATTATTATCATACTTCATTATTATATATCGCTATAATATTCCTTATAATGATGATTTATTCTTATTATCATGTTATGAATATAAAAAATCCATATGACATTTACCAATCGATGTAAAAAATTAATTATTGATCAACTCTTTCAATACCGTAGGAGTCCACCACTAAAAAAATGTGATATGACAATAAAAAAACATATAATTCTGATGAAAAATTATAAAATCATCCAACAATTTTTGAACATGTATGTTTTTTATTTCATTTGTTTTATTCCATTTTCATTCATGTTTCAACTGTTTTCATTGAAACAAGTTGTATCTATTGAATTATTTATATCTAAAACTTATGAGGACAATAAAATTTGATCCACAACTACATTTAATCTCAAGGAAAAGTTTAATTGTTTCTTAGGAGATGATCTAAAATATAGTACAGATTTTCTACAATTATTAGACTCAATTATTTTAAAAGCAGATGCCAAAATTATCTTTTTTGTCTTTGTTATGTTAGTTAAATTAAAATCCAACAAAAATGATATCAAATAATATTTTTTGTGTCATTTTTTTGTAATCAACCAATTCCAATAAACCAATGTAAATAATATTTTTTTTATTTTAATCAAAACCGACTTCTAAATGAAAATATTATATTTTTTTATGATGGTCTATAAAAATAACAACTAAAATCCTATTTTGTACTTCAGAATCTTCAATTTCATTTACAAACTGAATTTTAAAATAATATAAGACATTAAATACCTTTTTTATTGTAGTGTTTTGTTTAATTTAACTGATTTTAATTATGTATAATTTGTAATAACATGATTAAAAGGTTTGGGATTCTATATTGTGTATTATATAAAGGATTTTTAATTTTTTAAATTATTAATTTTATATTTAATTGATATCCCAATAGATCAATTAATCTATATATTTAGGTGTCAAAATTTTTACACGAATTTTGGTGGCGTTTAAGGTGTGTGGTTTCCATATAATTAAATCCCATTCAGGCTGCTAAAATCAATGGGGATCTATAAGGGTTACTAATTGAAAGACTGTTGTTTTCAAGCACAATTGTTTTTATTATTAAATTTTTGAGATTAATATATTCCAATTAATTATGAGTATTTTGTCGCTTTGTGTAACCAATTTGGAATAATAAATATTGGGGGAAAATATTTTTATTATTTTATGGATCTTATGATATATTCAAATTTGATTTAGTGATTCAAGTATAAAAATTCAAAATTGGAATTTTATTCCTTAGAGTAATAGGTGATATAGAATGTGATCATAGTTAAACCAAACTAATAAATAGTACTAATGAAATGATATCTAGTATATATATATTTTCTGGTTTTATTTTTTCATAATAGTATAAATACAAAAAATTTAGGTAGGAGAACAAGAATTTTTTTATAACATTACTATTATATATGATAAATAAATGTTCGTTAAAATTATCTAAATTTTTTGTTTTCTTCTTGTTATCATTCACATGATATTTAACATTCCATTGATTAATGATCTTTATTACTACCATCAATAATTCATAGTTTTCTTCTATTTCCTTATTTTTACTTCCTGCTAATGTTTTTTACTTGAAAATCATGTTATTTTTTATTCTATATGACCTTGATATTTGTTATTCACTCTTATAAAATGATGTATTCTAATCAGTTTTATGAATTTGGATCTTCAATAAAGAAATTTTCAAATTTATAACTAAGAATAAGTTTCTATTTTATACACACAATTTATTTAATGGGGTTTGAATAAAACACCTTATGAATTTAAAAGAGCGCTTTTTTGATGGAATATATCACACACAACACTATGATTAAAGAGAGAAATTATATATTATTAAATTATCATCATTTAAACATGGTTCTTATAACATAGATATTAAAATTATAAGTATTTAAGGGAATAACGTCAATTTATAAAATATCTCTAATTTTTTATATAATCTAATTTTTTTGATTAATTTTTAATATAACGTACTAAATTTTTTTTAATGTCAATTTATTCATCAAAAATACATTTTCATCAAAATCTATTATTGATTTTTTTGAGATAAATAGTAAAATTAAGTTTTTGAACTTATAAATTGGTTATTTTATAAAATTAAATTAATTTTCGAATTCCAAATATATATATTATATGTGGGGAAAATTATGGGGTTATTTTGAAATTTTAAGTTTGTATTGAATTGTTAATATATTTTTTTTGATTTTACTAGTACAACCAATTAATTATATTAAATAATTAACATCAATGTCCAAATATGTTGAGGATTTTTCCTAAAATGTAAATATGAATAGTTTTCTATAAAATTTTCAGTCAAATTATATTTGAAGGAACAAATTTGAGGACCCTAGTAATAAATTATATATATTCATAAAAAAGTTGTTTTCAATAAACTATTTTAACTGCAATATGTCAATCAATAATAAATAATTAATATAACCCAAAAAATGAAATATTTAAATGAAATTTATATATTTCATATAAATTTATATATTTTTTAATTAATATAATGATGAATAATATTCATATAGATAAGGTATGTTCATTTAAATATTTAGAAATTCATTTTTATGAAAACGATTTATTTACTTTTAGATGCGATCAATTAATGATTAAATTATACCACATAAATAAATTTAAATTGATAAAAAATTATATAATATTTGGATAAAAAAAGTAAATATTATAAAATATTATCAACTTAATTTTTCCTCGCATTTATTAGTCAATATAGTAAAAATATTGTTGCCACAGTTATTGTTAAACATGTTTAACAGGTGGATTAAAATAATGAGGTAAATTGAATAACATGATTAAAATAATGTTTCTTTTAGAATGGTAGATATTTTTCAGGGCCATATTACCCATTAAATCCATTATTTAGAAAATATATTTTTTCATATTTCTTAATAGTCGATTCTTAGTATTTAATAGTTTTGTGTAATTAATTAAATTTCTCCACTCCTAAATTTCGAAAGGGAACACCCTCCCCTGACTTCTTCAGAGAATAAAAACCATGTGGATCAATAAAAACCTCCAAAAATATTTCCCAAATATTATTATCCATATTATTGAGATTATATCATTCCCAAAATACCATCTTTGTGGTCCTTTATGAGAGATCCAAAAGAGTTTTTTTAAGATAAGGTAGTCATTCACGTAGATCCTTTATTTTCCACTTCATCAGTTTCCATTAATGGATATTCCAAAAAAATTAAAATATTAAAATGTAATTATTTAAAAAAATATATTTTATTATTTTTATAGTGTAATATTTATCCTTCTAATCATTCATAAAATGGGAAACAAAACCATCATTAATGTGTATGGAGGAATACCATCTCGTAAATAAATTTAAATTTGACTTCATCATCACTAATGAAAGATTTTTATGTTTATATATTTAAAAATAATATATATTATTTATTAATTATTAATAACTCATATGATTTATTGAATCATATAATTTCAGACATTTCAATCCCACAAAAACTGATATCCTCATTCGTGTGTAAGGTGGGAAACTATCTCAAGAAGAGATACCACTAGATTTTTTATAACTGTATCACATGGATGGTATATGTAAGTGTATTTAAAAAATTTATATTATATTTATGATATAATTATCATTCAATAAATTTAAAATTATAGTTAACATCTCTCCCTCATGATCATTGAAAAATTAAAATTATAAACATGCATACGTGTGATCTACCTCTTCAATGATTGTAATGTAGTTCATTTTTGTAACCAAATTTAACTGTTGGTTTTAAAAGTATAATTTTTATAAATAAATGGTAATTATTTTTTGATAATTATTCTAGAGATAAAATAACATTTAACCTTCGACCACAATCATGAAAATGATGATATTTTGAAATTATTTTATAAGAATCCTCAAAACCATCAATGTCACATAACTAAATAACAAATTAAATATTTTAATTGAAAAAATGAATTAAATGAATTATTTATAATTTATTAACCCTGTAAAATTTTATTTTCAAATAAAATAATTTATAAAAATTTATCATACCAAATGTAAATTGCATAGGCTATATGTCTGTAATTTTATAAATGATTTTCTTCTTGAAACCATCTTCGTTGAGAAACTTATTATTTTATGCACAAATTTTCATTTATATTGAATATATAATATTAACCTATATATGCAATATCATGAATCTATTTTATTTTATTTTAATTTTAAATTAGAATTATTTCATCTAATAGGATTTGACTTGAAGGTTACATAGTGGTAAATAATTTTATAATCCAATTTCATTACATTGGATAAATTACTTTTCCATTGTCTTTTATATGTCACATATAAATGTGTAATTACCAAATAATATTATTTTTTATTTTCCATTTTTTGTGGATTTTAATTTGATACAAATAATCAGTTAAATGATTAACAACCCCTTTAATGACATGATAATCATAAGATATTCCATATCAATTTAAACTCTATATTGTAATACATTGTATTTGTTTCCACTCCTTTTCTATGATATATATATATAAGAATTGTTATTTTTCATCATGATTATATTTATAATCATGTTATCTAATGCTTTGATGAAATGTATTTCATTAAATAGGGTTATTATTAAAATATGACCCAAGTGGAAATGGTTTACACTGCAAACTAATTTAAACCATGCTTCTTTATGGTCGAATATATATTGCTGGAAACTATTTTATTTTATAATAATAAATATCGTTTCATTTTTTTCACCAATATTCAATTATAAAATTTTTATATACCATTTACAATTTATAACCATTAGAATTTAATATTATTGAGATAAGTTTTGAAGGAAAGGAAATATTATTTATCTTTTTGGTTGAAATTTATTTTTCACCACAAATATATTATCCGTAAAATGATGCAAATAAAATTTTTTATTTTATTAAATGATTTATTAATTATATTTCTACCCATGTTTTTCTTCTTAAAAAATATATTTAAATGGATTATTCTTTTATCTTATTGAATAAGGCACTTGTTTATTTCTTTCTAATCGCTGTTTCAACATACTTAAGATTAATGGTATATTCCCCCTTCATGGCCACTAGATTATATGAATATTATATTAAAATATATCATGGTTATTTTCAAATATAATTTATTTTTATAATATTTGTTTAATATTTATATTTTTATTAATTTATTTCTATGTGAAAATGTCATTTCCTTAAGAAATCTCAGTTTTTATGTATTAAAGTAATTTTCATAAACATTAAATAAACATGCATACTATGGATTGATTCTAAATTGCCTATATATGTTTGTAAAATATATACCTATATTATTCACCCTAGAAATTAAGTGTTAATAAATTCCATAAGTTCATATCTCAAATTACATAATTTTGAAATTTCTTTTGATTATGATATTAGTTAAGATTATAGACACCATTTTCCTTTTATAGTTAATTATTGTGTTGTACCTTATGATTTTTTTTTTATTTTTAGGGAAGACATATATGATGAATATTATACTATGGGTGAACCCATAAAGAACTAAAATTCATTGGGTAATGCTTTAGTATCACTTGAGATAATGTTTAGGATTTGGTAACGACACTAATCCTTTAATATACTTTTTCCACCATGGGATATTTTCTAGGACATTAGCCTTGACAAATGTTTCTGTCTTTTTTTTTTGTTTCTATCACATTTCATATGATTCTTTGATCATATAATACCATATTATATATTTTATTTACCCATGGTATTATTTATGATCCATCTCTTTTATAAAATCATTTAATACTATTTCCTCACAAATAAGGTTTCCTTATCAGGTTTTTCTCATACTATACTTCTTAGATAAACTATTTTTTCTATTTTATTCCATTTATATCAATTTAAATTCAATAAAAAATATTTTTTCAGGATATTATTATTGAAAATAAAATAATTATTTTTTGTCATTTTTATATATTATGATCCATGTCTTACAAAGATATTTTTCCTCAAAATCATTGAGATATAATTAATGGATGTTGATGTTAAAAATGAAAATTGTCATGGGTAAATGGATTTGGTCACTATATATTTATTAAATAATAATCTCTCAAAAAACCATCTGAAAAACGTATAAAATGATCTTTTTGACACATAATCTTGTGAATGACGAATAATGTAATCATTTACATGAACAAACTTGTTAATAAAGCATATTGTGAAGATTTCCATGCACTAAATTTTTATTTCAGGATATTTATTCCTTATCAAATAAATTTGAGGGTAATATGGAACAATTTTAGTCAATAAAAATACATATTTAATCCATAATATATCAATCACTCACCATATCATAAATATTGGTGGAAGGAAAATGGATTTGATTTCATTTCCAAAGTGTATCACAAAACAAGATAAAATAAATAAAATATTAAATAAATGAAAAACAATGCCTAAAAATGAATATTTCCAAGATAAATTTATAAGTTGATTAATTTTAAATATCATTATAAAAGATAGAATTTTTTAGATATATATAATAAAAAAAAT
Organism: Viscum album; assembly: GCA_963277665.1. Classification (NCBI taxonomy): domain Eukaryota; kingdom Viridiplantae; phylum Streptophyta; class Magnoliopsida; order Santalales; family Viscaceae; genus Viscum; species Viscum album. Next base: position 821,259,827 of record OY728161.1, read on the forward strand.
TATAATATTTTAAAAATCATTATTAAAATAAATATTAAAGATAAATATTAAATTTGATTAAAATTGCATTGAAGTTATTTCATTAAAATAATATACATTGGGAATTAGAAACCATTTTTGATATTTCATATTAAATTCATTTATATAAAAATAAATTATAAAATAAATATTCTTCAGAAAATAATAATTGATAGGATATGAAAATAATAATATATACAATCAAAACAGTTGGGGTTATTTTTTTTTAAAAAAAAATTTAATTTATTATAAAAATAAAACAATTAATTGTAAAATAAATACTAATATCTAATCATATATTCAGAATTATTATGAATTGAAAAATATTTACCCCATTTTAAAAAATTTATGGGGTGATATGTAAAGATGAACATTCGTTACGGTGAAAGAGACCCTAAATAAGTTTTATAATATTACATTACAATATATATAGAAGAAAATTTACCTGTATAATTAAAAACTAATTTTAAAAAATGATAACCAACAAAATTTGAAATTTTATAATTTAAAAAATAATAAGATATAATAGATCATTGGAAAATAAATTATGCGTTTACATAGGAAAAATTGATTGGTACAAAATGGTATGAACAAAAAATGAAAAGCCTTTTATATTATATGAGAACACTAATATTAAAATAAAAACTGTAAGAAGTGTGATAAATCATTCATTTATAAAGGGATAAATATAAATATTAATTTTGTATGTATTAAAACATACATTGATTTGAATATAATAATGGAGAAAATTATTTGTGGGAGAGAATATGGATACTGAATAGAAATAGATTATTGGATGGGATTGAGATCTATTATAAAAATTACTCAATATTCTATATTATGAATGGAAACAATATGATTAAGGATAATAGATTGTTTAATGGATTTTTAATATAATCATAAAATAAAAAAATCATCTTATAAAATAATTGAAAAAGATAAGTCATTATGACTCATGAAAAGTTGTTTTCAAGAAAAATCATTATGAATATCACAATTATTAAAGAAATAATCCTTCATAATAGAGTCCAAAAAATTATTATTAATTTATATAAACAATTTTTTCATAAAATTATTTTAGTCACTTATAATAAAATAAATAAACATTTAATAATTATGTTCAATAAAAATCATTTAAAAATTTAATGGAGACTGAGTTTTGAAATTCTATTATTTATTTTTTAAAATTTATGTCAATATCTATGAAAGGATTAAACATGAAATTAAAAAAATACTGTAATGTAAAATGATATAATCATGATATTATTTTTGAAATATGTATTTTACACACCATATAATATAATATATGTGCTTAAATCAACAAATGTCTTAAAAGTGAGGATTTATATAATATAATCACTTACATCATCATTATATTTTAAATTGGACACCCTTGAAATTTAGAACCACAGATAGATTACTATAATCCATTGGTTATATCATTTACCATTTAAAAATTATATATGCTAATTAAATATAACACATAAATAATTTTTTTTGAATTTACATTATAAATATATTATGTGATACTATGATGAAAAGGTCCTTATCTTAATTCCTAAAATCCAAAAAATTTATTTGACATCCAATTTATATAATTATTGAGTTATTCACATCATTTATATCATTATTCATAATAATAAAATTTTAAAAACATCATTTAATATATTTTATTACTAATATAATATTTAATTTTATTTTATTTTCATCATTATATCTCTATTAGTTTTTACTATTTTGTTTAGGACTGCTCTAATAATAAAAGAATCAATTTGTACTTTCAAATTAAAATTTCATCAAATTGAGGTCATAAAATAAAACAAATGTGATGTCTTATAGTCAATTATTATTTTTTATTTTATGTTTACTGTAGTGATCATTTATGATAATGGAGTTGGTGGTATGGTTGAATAAGTAATTTTCATCTATGATGGGTAATAATGAAAAAAATGGTATGATATTACAATTTCCAAAGGGGAAAAAACTTTAATTAGTGAATTATAATTATCCAATATCAAAATTTATTATTTTTTCTAACATATTGATGAATTTTAAGGCATTGTTTATATAGGTGGTTATGTAGACCAATATAAAAATATTTTATAATATATGGGTATGTGTGGTTAAAAAAAGTTATTATTTTGGTATAATATCATTAATATAAAATAATAATTATATTATTAATATTTTTTTTATTGTGTGAGTAATATCATAATATATTTTGATACATAATAAACTATATGAGTACGAAATGATGTACATTAATTTATTATAGGAATACATAAACACATATACGTGGGTCACAAATTCAATTTTCATTGATTGGATAAAAGAAAAAGAATGGATTTTATTATTTCAATGTCAATAATTCTATAAATGAATTATTGTTGATTTAAATATAATTTATTAGAATATATATATCGTAGTGATAGATAATCAATCATGTCAGTCATGGGGAAGGATGTCTTCTTATATGAATGAATACATATTTATTTCTAAATTGATTAGGGGGAAGGTTGTAAATGGATATTACATGAATAAAATTACATTTCACATTATTGTTAATAATATTGTTGTTTAATTATTAATAGTAGAGTAGGAATGTGGGGGTATAAGAAGAAAATGATTTAGAGAAATCCAGGTGTATCATTACACATCATTGGGTGATGTTCTCCCTTTTTGGCCACCTAATGTCTCTATAGAGTTATCAATTTTAAGGAATATATCATATAGACTATATCGATTCAGTATTGGTAAACAAGAGAAAAGTTATAGTAATGCTAGTTATTTATAATTAGTGTACAAATGTGGTTAGAGTGAGGTACTCTAATAGGTGATGGGAATGATATTTTGGTAATTAGATCATCTTAATATAAATAGAGCAATTATTTCACATGAAATACGAATCAAATGTGTAAAATATTGAGTGGAGGGTGTTATATAGTTAATGATACATCCAATATTAATTTCATATATGATATTAGAATATTTATAATTAATTTAATCATAAATTGTTCAATTTTATAATTTTTAGTTTCCACATTTCAAAAAATTATGTGGGTAATTTAATTGTAATAATTATTTTTTTTAAATTATTAAATAATATGGACAAACATATTAACCATATTATATTACATTAATCAAATATAATTTATATGATGTAAAAAAGATAATTTCAAAAATATTTATGTAACTATTAAAATGTATTTTAAAAATGGAAGTGTATTTTAATGAATAAATATATTATTATAGATAAAATTATCCAATATGTTGATTATAATAATATCAATTCAAAAATTAATGAACAATATTGTTTTATATAGATTTCAATTTTAGTGAAATGATTAATATACCTGGAGAGAACACAATTTAAATAATATAATGAATTTTAAATTTTATTACATTAAAATATTGAATAATATTAAAATTGTTTAACATGTATTTTATAAATTCCAAATAGTTTTTTTGAAATGAATTATTTTAAAACATTCCTAAAATCATTTTAATGATTTTTTTTTGTTTTTTATTTCATTCATAAACATTATAATTTTAGAAATTTTGTGGTATTAAAAATGCATTATTTTTAAATACCCAAAAAAATAGAAAACGTTTCTAGAAAAATATCCTAAATTCATATAATGGTAACTTTGAATTAACAAAATCATAGATTATGTAATTTAAAATATTTATATTTGAAAATTTAAAATTTATAATTTCAAATAAAAAACCATATTATATATCACAAAATTTTAACTCTAAAATGTAATTTTAAAACCTTATGTTTACTCAATAATTTTTTATTCCAATTTATAAATTAAATAGTGATTATTATATTCTTTAAAATAAATTTATATATATATATATATTACATATTTCAATAATTTAATTATGGTTCGTTTGATTTATTAATTTTTTAAATAGTTAACAATGTATAAAAAGTTAATTTAAATATAAAATCATAATAATTATATATATCCACTAAATGGAATAAATTTTTTCTAGTTAATATATTATTATTATTATTATTTGTTTTATTATTGATATATTTTTATTGATAAATGATTTAGACAAATTTTTTTAACATTTTATGTTTTTTAATCATTTGGATTATTATATTGAATGTAATATTAATTTATGGAAAATTTTTTAAAAATATATTGGATTAATATATCTTCCATATTAAATAAATGGAATCCAATTAATTCTTATCAATACACAGAAATTAAATTCATAATAGTGTCTATGAGTGAAAGAATGACTAAGGATTTATTTTTAACGAGTTATCTACATTATCATCTTATTTAAGAATGAGATACATTTTTTAAATATATAATACTTTAGGATTTTTTAAGTCATACATTTTACATCATCATTTTTGTGAGATAATTTAAAATAAATATGAGAAAATTGTTTTCGTGATATAAAATAAAATTACATTAAATTTCCATTTGAATTTCTAAAATCTATACAAATATTACTCTTCCAATGACACCATAATTTCATAATATTATGAGTTTGATTCTTCAATAAAGCATGTTGTTTCCTGTTAAACTCTTACTTATTAAAAGGATTAATTATTTTGAGTTCTCTAAAAAATAATCATAATATAAAGGGGTATGAATTATCATATTCATGTACCCTATGGATCTATGATGTCTGGTGGTTTGAGAGTGGTTTCATACATTTTAGATGTTATTTTAAAATGCATTTTTAATTTATGATGTGTTTATTATTGGATTTTACTAGTCAATAAGTAGTTTTAATGTGTGGAAGGACAATTTTGGAAAATAAATAAGATTTAACAAATGTGACTCATCAATTTTAGATGTGTTTTGGTATTTAAGATATGTGAATGAAGGATATTTAATATATGTTTTTTTGGATTTTTTTGGAAATAAAATATTTTTAACTTTACTTTTACAATAATATAAGGCCATATGTCATAATAAGTGTATCACTAGTTTAAAAAAGTTGTGTAAGGGTATATAATGTTTTAAATGTGTTTCATAATTTTTTCTTATGTTTTTTATATACCTATATTGGGGTAACCTTGAATTTTCATGTGTTATATAAGGGTAAATAGTAGTTTCATTAGAAGGTTATGAAGAAGAATTTACTTATGTGTATGGGTGAACCCTTATTTTCAATTATTACATATGGGTAACTACCACGCAATGTAAATGTAAGATGACCATACTCATTCCATTAAATATTTGATCTTCAGTTTTTAGTGTATTAAATCATTTGATGTTGAAGTTGTTTATGTATATTATTTCTCATAAGGGTACTCCATGTATCATATGGGGGTTCATCAAACCTCATGTAATATTATATGTGATTTTTTATCCTACATAATGGGGATCTGAAACTCATTGAAGGATATAAATAATATTTAAAAGCATACTTATTAGTATTTCCTTTTTATATATGTGTATATGTTGTTTTATAATTCAAAAAATGGGTAATATTTTCTTTCCAAAACTCATACATGGGTAAAAATAAAAGTGTAGGTAAAACCATGTTACCCTTATGTTGAACATTCACCGTATATAAGGGTAATGATGTAAAACACGTTTTCTCGTATTTCTTCTCCATCAACCTATAAAACATGTTTTAACAATTTAAAAGATTTAAATCATGATATTTTTTTATATTAACATGTCTATAGGATTAAAATCACATTTTTGTGAGAAACTATTTGAAACTCAATTAAATACCCACAAAAAATATCATGGAAACATTAAAATGAAAATAAAATATATTTTCATATGGACTACAATAAAAATGATTCCCATTAATGATAAAAATAAGTTTCCATCACTCATTATTCTTCCTATGTTCTTCTATGCCGTTCCATTGACCCAAATCATTAATTTATGTGTTTTTTGAGTCAAATAAAAATAAAATAAGGAATTTTAATCATCCATTACAATAGAATCTAGGATGAACATATATTTATATCTCTCTAGTTTTGTATATAGAAATATTAAAATTTAATATAGATGTAGGTGGTCTGTGACATCCTAGTTTTTAAGTTGTGAAAATGTGAAATTTTTAATCTTTAGTGCCCACATTTTCTCTAAAGTGAATAAAAATAATTGAATAAAAATACATTTAATAATTTTCAAAGAGTAAATAATATAGTGTGATATGAATTTGAAAAGGTTGGGGATAATTGTCATAATATGTAATGTTGATAATGAAATATAATTAATTTCTATGTTTAAGATTGAAGATATTTTTAAAATATATAGATTAAAAATTTTAAATATGAATTTATTGTTATGTAATGTTGATAATAATTAACAATTTAATTGTCATGAATGATATATAATAATCTCACTCTGATTCTATTTTTAATATTCAAGTGGTGCAAATTTATATTTCCCAACTGAAATAAATATTTCTTTTGAAAATATTACATAAATTTTCGGTAACATTATTCTCCGTTAAAATGGTCCATTTCATGTGCTATAAAGTCATTTATTTTTCATTAATAATTGTTATTTTATATTGTGGATTTATTTTATATTCTGTATTATTATTTAACTAATAAAAAATAATTATTTTTTTGGTTTATATTAATGAATATTATTTTGGAAATTAACTGGTATGGAGTAATGTTTAATCGGTTAACTATTTCGAATTAAATTTTTATTGTATAAAATTGATTGTATCCATGGGTGAGAATATGTTTATCTGTCATTGATGAGAAGTAGTCAATAAATTTCAATTATAGAATTTATAATGACATTTTCACATGATTTGTTATTCATATTCTATTTTTAAAAGAATAATATTTTAACCGTGTGACATTATTCATGCTTATAAATAATTAAGACATTTAACATTTTAAAAAATATTATGAACCATATGTATTATCTCATGTGAATATATTGTTATATAAGAATTAAATTTCTAGGATATTTAAATTTATGACTTTGAGATAGATATTTATTCCTCATATTTATATTAGATATTTTATCATAAATTGTTATACTTTATAAGAATTGTTGATATTCCTAAATGTTAAATTAAATGCTGAATCTTGTAATGTTTATTGTAATTAATGTGGCATGCTGAAATAAATATTTTTTGGATTGATGATATAATTGAAAGATAAGGTTATGTTAGAACAATATAGAAAAAAATATAACTTTACCTTTTTAATTTATTAGTCAAGAACTAGTGATATTAGTTGTAAATAAATATATCAATTAAAAATAGTCATGATAATTAAATATATTTTAAATAATTTCTTTTAGGATGAATTCACCTATGTTTAATGATAAATGCTAGAATACCATGTTTGTTTTTCCCAAGTATTCATTTGATATTATTTATGGAATAACACTTTGATGATTTATTTATGTTGTTTTTATTTAGGACCTTGATAAAATTAAATAGATTCTATGGTATATAGTAATAATATGATAGGATACTAGAGCCCATGATAGATTAATTGGGTTCTAGTTGTGTTGATAATATCGATGTGCATTCCATGGGTTATGGTAGTGGAATGGGGTTGTTGTTATAGAAATGATATGGGTGTGGACTCTTGAAGAAATTATGTTTGTATGAAGTTTTGGTTATGATGATGATGATGGATTCTGAATTTTAATGAGTTATTATATGAATAGTTTTTCCAGATTCCACTATGAATTTTTAGAATGGACTGAATCTAGGTATACTAATAGTTGTTGTGTTTATTGTTGGGATTATTGATTGAAGGATGATGAAATTTTGTTTTTATATAATCAGCATCTAACTAAATGTATGAGTTTATTACCTTGCGTTGTAATTTCAACTTCTTTAGGGTAGCTTGGTTTGGTCCTAAAGTGATCAAATGATAATGAAATGAAAAATTTATTAATGAAATAATGTGGTCAGTTCATGCAGCTTACATTATGGTAAATACAAGCTTGATAATATAGAAAATAAATTAATATTTCCATAATCAAATGGATTCAATGATGAAAATACTAATATTATAAAAGATTATGGCAATAATTTTTTAATTTTTTAATTATTATTTAATAAATATTAGTTATTATTAAAAATGTTCATCTGATACATAATCCATAGTAATTGATGTCAGGAGGCTTGAGTGAAATTTTTGGTAGATGATATTATGTGTAGGTAGTTTATCATAGTGTATTTTTTTATAATATATATCATGTTCATTTAATGTTTTCATATGCTACCCCACCCATGTTGGATGGATGACTGACAGCTAGAAGATTCTAAGAGGTTGTTTTCCTCAACATCTATGTTTTCAAGGAATATATGGCTTGCTACACTGTAACACCCCATGATTTTACAAAAAATATTCTTTTTAATTTCATTGATATCTTGTGTTGTACGCTACACCAAAAGGAGCTTGCAAAACATGCATCCCGGACTTGGATTGCATTACACGCAAGCGCAACCTTCCACAATAGCGTGTGTTGTACGCAATTCCGAGTTTCTCTAAACAACGATATGCTATTAAAATATTATTAAAACTAGCTGTTATAATAGTAATACCCACTTTTTAAAATTTTGTAAATTTTATTTTTTGAAAATGGACTTTATTTTGGATTCGGAATATCGAAATTAGCCTAGGGTGAAATTTTGGTATTTTTATGAAAACATTCAATTTTCGATGAATAGTGAAAACACTGGGTTACTATGTAAAAACTGACTTTTTATTTAAATAATTATTTATTTTATTTAAATTTATATTAGGTCAAAATTGATACATAATACCTATATAAGTTCAACGTAAATCATTGGAGTAATTTTATAAAAATTTTAGATTTATAAAAATTTCATTGAACTTTTCACCGTCTTTTACCCACCTCCTAGGAGAATTTGCAAATTTACATAAAACATAATTTAACCTCTTTTGTGAATGGAATTTCAAAAATCAGAGTGAAATGGTTTATGTCAGTATGTAAAATGTGGTTTAATGAGATGAAAATAATTTTTGGTGAATAGTAACTTTTTACTTTTCTTTACCACGGTTAAAAGTAAATAGGGTAATTAATGGTAAAAATGATATTATTTTTACCCTAAAACATGTCATAATTCTATTTGATAAGTGTAATTCGACCAAAAACAACCTTAGTAATAAAATATGATCATTTAGGCCCCCTTGGATAAGATTTGGACATTTATTATTAATTTATTTAAAGAAGGGTTAAAATAGTTAAAATCAATGTTTAATAAGTAAAAAAAATTTTAATATAGTGTTATAAATAAGGTAAATTCGACTATAGATATTAATTAGAAAGATAAAAAGAATTTATACATAATGGTATCTTTTTTGTAATTTTTAGACAATATATAATTTAATTTATTTATGACATAATGATGATGCAGAAATTATCTTATTAATGAAATATTGACATAATTGATGTTATAAATACACAATTAAATATAATTTGAGACTCTTTATGAATTAAAATACTTTTATAGGTTAATATTACATGTTATTATTGATTTAAATAACTTTTTTATAACTATTCATTCTTTTATGATTTTCACAAAAATCAATTACCAAATAGTGTCAAAATTGACATAAAATAGTTTTTAAATCAAATATAATATTATTAATTGTTATTTTCTTCCTAAAAATCTAAAGATCGGACAAATGACTTAGATAAGGTTATATATGTTAATAATATACAACTTTGGGATCGCTTTGATGTATATGGTATGTTTATTAACTATATAATATAAAATTACAAAGTGACATGGTAAATGTCAATATAATTAACTAAGAGTTAAAACTAAAAGATAAGGTTAATATAATTACCTAAACTTGTCTAAATTATATTGGATGAGATGATTTCGACCCATCCCCAGCTTAGCTAAGAAATAAATCAATTTGGAGTTATTAAAAACCGAATATGACTTTACAATAAAATTATATTTTTAGTTATTCCAAAGGTTCCCCTCTCTTCCCTTATAAAAGGGCTCCTCCTCCCTCTCTTCCTCACACCACATTGAGCCTTCAAGCTCGTCCAACCCCAGAAAAAATCTCTTCTCCAATTCCCTATAAACATCATTGAGGTCCTGTTCTTCTTCAAAGTCCAATTTTAGTTCCCTAAGAGGAGGTCTCAAAGAGGCGCTTCAAAGATGTGGTAATATCCATTATCGATTCTTTCAACTTCATTTCTTCTTCCACATCTTATTATTTAGTTGTTTCATTATGAATTAATATCATCAGTATCACTCATATACTTATATTTTATTATAAGTATGAAACAACCCTATTTCATCATCTATCCATCCTAGGGAAAACGAAATCACCGCGCGTGCGTACGTACGGAATACCGTCTCCACATCGTGGTGTAATATATTTTACACCACCACCTTACTTGGATGGGTATAATGGTGTAAATAATGGCTATCTGTGATTATTGTAAAGTGATATTGATTCTGAAATAGTATACATACACTCCAATACAATTCCACGATCATGTGAATGATATCATCGCTCCTGTGTACATACGGAATATCGTCTCCACGATGTGATGCGGCTCGTTCTACATGATCTTCATTACATAATGATTATATAAATGAATTTAATGTATATATATGATATATATTACACTAATACCATTCTGGAAATGAGGTATCTATAACCTAAAAATAAAAATAATAATTTATTTGACAAAACATGCATAAGAACAAAAAGTAATAAACACCCGAATAACAAGTAGTAATGAAATATTACTAACAAGAAGTTAAGAATATGACCATATATGATATCATAAAAAAATTATGATTCTGGAATATGTCAATAACATTATTTAAATCATTATACAGGAATTTTAGACACTTACGAAGCAGATCAGACCTATGGTAAGGGAAAATATCACAATCTCATTTTAACCGAGATTGTTTATACTTTGGTATTTACTGGGGTGTATTTTGTCATCCACATCCATGTTTCCTCAATATTTTATATTGTTTCCATCCACCTATAATTTTTGAAATCCAAATTTACCCTTCGGTGAGTTTTTAGTAAAATATATGAAAAGAATCTTTTGTCGTTTTTCTTACGAATTACTTTTTGACTTTTTCGACAAAAGTACGAGAAGAATGTTATTTTAACTTATACGGCATGAATGGATTTTTAAAACATTATTTCCAAGAAGCTTCCTTTACAAGTTTGCAATTTTATTTTTAATAAAAAAAAATCAGTTTAAAATTATATAACATGTTAAGAAAGGAAAATGTTTTTGAAGTAGAAAGGATATTTTCGTCAAGAATGGAGTTCAAGTGTTTTATCAAAATTATTTTCCTTCCAAGATAATATAGGGTTCTGTTTCTATCCCTATTTTTACATTGATTTGATTATGTTGTGATGGAATTATTTTTATGAATTCCTTTATCTTATATGAATTGTTTTATGATGTCATGATGTTTATGATTCCCATTTTTATTGCATGGGTTATGCTATGATGTATGGTTTATGATTTTGTGGCACACATAAGAATGGTATAATTATGAGATGGGTGGGACCTATATCTCCATCCAATGCATTGGGTAAATATTTTATATCTCATGAGATAGACATGGCTGGAATGGCAGGTTAAACCGGTTCAGTGAAACATGACTGAAACGAGGAGTGAACTCGGTTCAGAAATAGACTTTGTCCACTAAGAAAGTCTTGGCAATGAGTCTTTACTAATAAGAAATGATTCTATATGATTATGTGTGTATGCCACAGAGCATCATGTTTTAAGCTATGATTATTGTTATTATATTTCACAACCATGATTTATCCAATGTTAGGAAAATATGATATTTACAGGGTATGATTTCCAAATTGTTATGTTCTTATGAATATGATGTGATTGATATTTCTTTTGTTTACCCTTACTGAGCATTTGATCTCACCCTTTTATGTTTTCATTTCCCCATGATATAAATTAAGGTTTTAGGTAAGAAAAAAAGGAAGATCATTATGGGAGATGTTGAGGATCTTTCACCACTATTAGAATATTATATTCCGAGTTTCCAAAGACACTAAACTATTACGGTCCTTGTGTGTGTTTTTGTAATGTACTAAGTATTCCGCAAATGTAATGTAATGTCCATGTACGTTAAGCTTAGGGTCTATACAGTTGGTATCAGAGGAAAGGATTAGTCAACCATTGGAAACTAGGATGCAAGAACATTAGTGAGATCCCTAGAGATATTTCTATGGTTTGTCTAGGGATGTCCCTAAGGTTAAGTATAAGTATAGGTTATAGTCCTATAATTATGGTAACGATCTTATAATTAAACCTAATATGTTTGCTATTGAAGGTACTCCCCCTTTATTATGTTGTTTTACCTAGAATGTTTTTTGCCTCTCACACTATTATATTGGGGTTCTAGACAATGGCTGGAACCCGAAGGAACCATGTTGATCAATGCAATGGACAATGCAATGATTGTCCTCATGAACAAACAAATGTTAGGGGAGATGGTGTGAAAAATATTATTGCTATACTTATACAAGCTATGAATCATTCTGGACTTCCAAATGAGCAGAGAAGGGAACAATATTCTATTGAGTCCTTCATGAGGAAACATCCACCTTATTTCAGTGGGTCTTCTGATCCACTTGTTGCTGAACAATGGATCAGTACCACTGAAAAGATATTTTCAGTTCTTCAATGTTCAGAACATGATAATGTCATCTTAGTAGTATATCATTTGGAAGGTGAAGCTGATCAATGGTGGAATCTTATCAAGAATACGAGGCCAATAGTTGAAATTGAGTCCATGGAATGGGAAGAGTTCAAGTACTTATTTTTCAATAAGTACTTCCCTCGTATTCTTCGAACGAATATGGAGAAGGAGTTTCTTGAACTAAAGTAAAAGGATGATGAATATGTTGGTATATACGATGCTAATTTTACAAGGCTTGCAAGGTATGCATCTGGCTTTATCATCCAACCTGAAAGTAAAGTTGATCGATTCTTCAGTGGCTTAAAACCAAATCTTCGAAGGGCATTAGCTATCAGAGACTTCAGTATCTATGAAGAAATTATGCGCTGTTCTGTTAAGGAAGAAATGGAAGTTGGTGTTACATATCCATATCATGGTTTTGAAAATAAACGAAAGATGTATTTTAAGGAGAAATCTCAGAATAATGGTGGAAAAAAGATGAATGTTTCTTTATGCTCAAAGTATGGAAATAAGCATGGTGGAGATTGTCATAAAGGGACTAGAAAATGTTTTAAGTGTGGAAAAGATGGTCATCGAGCATCTGAGTGTCTAAGTAATGGAAAAATGGTTTCTAATGGTGTGAATAACGAAAAGACAGCATAGAACGCACCAACAACACTTCAATGCTTCAGGTGCAATGAAATGGGGCATAATGGTAATCAATGCCCTAATCCAAGGGTTAATGATGATCGACATGAGCAACCACTTAAGGAAAAGGAAAAAGGGATGTCACATGCGATCATTATTGGAGATATTGAATATGACAACGATGTGGTGGAATGATTAAGTGTTTATATAATGGGATTCCAAAATAATGATGTATATTTTACCGTGGAATATTGGAATATTTATGTATTGGTCTATTGTGGGTTTCAATAGTTTTATGGTACCGGTAACCATGGAAAGTGATTGAGATATTTTTTGTAAGCAGATGATATGTGCATAATTAAGGGATAAGAAGATAATGAGATGTTTTATGGTATTCATGAGCTCATGATTGATATAAGGACTAAGTCATATCATGGTTTGAGTATAAAGAATTTTGAGGAATTTGGTTTGTGGAAAATGGTAACTTTTAACTGCATTCATGTTTTTACTAAGGTTCAATGGCTATTCATTCATCAAGAGAATACATGATTATGGTATTCACATGTTTGTAATTTGACCAACAAGATATATCTTATGATATATGGGGGATAAATGAAGGCATTCACGTGATTGTTATGTGACATTTCAAGTAATCATTGTCTTTATACTATGAGTTTGGACCCAAGTATTTTAGATCAGCCTAAAGATTGGAATGGATTATGTTGGACATAAGATATTATTGTTAATTAATAACACTTTTTTCGATATTATTGATGGGATGCTATAGTAATATAGCTTTAGAAAAAGGAAAACCTGCAGGACGGGCGACAACCCATCGCGACGGACAAGTATGTGGGAATCGAACCCACAACCGAAGTGTGACTGGCCTTTATCGCCTACCACTGGCCTACAAGAAGTCCCTAGTTAGTAGAAACTAGTTTTATTTTATTACGCGGTATGATATATGAAGTATAAGTTCATTCTTGGAATCGTAAACGATTAACCTCAACATAGGTGGACTTATGTATATTTGATAACTTTTGCTAACCTTTTGTTTGAAATAGATGGAATGACCCATAATTCTATCACATGATCTATTAACACTTCATTTCTTTAAGAGATGAAGTGGAAATTGTTCAAAGCACGAACAACAGTGAGATTGTATCAAAATAAAGTAAGTATTTATTCTAATTCAAATTCTTCAACTTTAGGGAAATGATCTTGAAAACCAAAAATGTTGTCCTAGTGCCCTTATATCCGATGAATCATATGGTACCCCAGATCATCACAAATTTATGGCTTTTTGATTGTTGGATTTTTCATAGCCATGTTCTCTACCACTCTCCATCAGAACATGACAGATAGATATCTCTTCCATATCCATATTTTCACCTATGTTCTCCTATATGGAAACCCAGTGATTAGTTAATTTGGGTAACCGTTACATTTCATACATTAGTTTTTAAAGCCATGTTTTGGTATTCCTTTTTACGATGTGGGTTTCTATTAAAGAAACATTCAGGTAGTAAACCATTTATAACCCCGACAAATTTCGAGGGAAAATTCATTTTATCGGGGGTAGAATGTAACACCCCAAGATTTTACGAAAAATATTTTTTTAATTTCATTAATGTCTTGTGTTGTATGCTACACCAAAAGGAGCTTGCACAACACGCATCCCCGACTTCGCTTACATTACACGCAAGCGCGACCTTCCACGATATAGTGTGTTGTACGCAATACCGAGTTTCTATAAACAACAATATTCTATTAAAATATTATTAAAACTTGTCATTATGAATATTAATACCCACTTTTTAAAATTTTATAAATTTTATTTTTTGAAAATGGACTTCATTTTGGATTCGGATTATCAAAATTAGCCTAAGGTGAAATTTTGGTATTTTTCTGAAAACTTTCAATTTTTGATGAATAGTGAAAACACTGGGTTACTATTTAAAAACCAAATTCTTATTTAAATAAGTATTTATTTAATTTAAATTTATTTTAGGTCAAAATTGATACATAATACCTATATAAGTTCAATGTAATTCATTGGAGTAAATTTATAATAATTTTAGATATTTAAAAATTTCATCGAACTTTTCATTGTCTTTTACCCACCTCCTAGGAGAATTTGCAAATTTACATAAAACATAATTTTACCGCTTTTGTGAATGGAATTTAAAAAATCCGAGAGACATGGTTTATGTCAGTAAGTAAAATGTTGTTCAATGAGATGAAAATAATTTTTGGTGAATAGTAGCTTTTTACTTTTTTTACCACGGTTAAAAGTAAATAGGGTAATTAAGGAAAAATGATATTATTATTACCCTAACACATTTCCTAATTCTATTGGATATGTGTAATTCGACCAAAAACAACATTAGGAATAAAATATGACCATTTAGGCCCACTTGGATTAGATTTGGACATTTATTATGAATTTATTTAAAGAAGGGTTAAAATAGTTAAAATCAAAGTTTAATAAGTAAATCATTTTTAATAAAGGGTTATACATAAGATAAATTCAACTAGAAATATTCATTATAAAGATAAAAATATTTCCTACATAATGGTATTTTATTTGTAGTTTTTAGACAATAAATAATTTAATTTATTTATGACACAATGTTGATGCAGTAATTATCATATTAATGAAATATTGACATAATTGATGTTATAAATACCCAAATAACTGTAATTTGAGACGTTTTATGAATTAAAATAATTTTATAGGTTAATAGGACATGTTATTATTGATTTAATTAACATTGTTCTAACTAATCATTCTGTTATGATTTTCACACAAATCAATTACCAAATAGTGTCAAAATTGACCTAAAATGGTTTTTAAAAAAAATATTGTATTATTAATTGTTATATTATTCCTAAAAAACTATGGTTCGGAAACATGACTTAGATAAGGTTATATATATTAATAATAAACAACTTTGGGGTCGCATGGATGTATATGGTATGTTTATTAACTATATAATATAAAAATACAAAGTGACATGGTAAATGTCAATCTAATTAACTAAGAGTTAAAACTAAAAGATAAGGTTAATATAATGAACTAAACTTCTCTAAATTCTATTGGATGAGAGGATTGCGACCAATCCCCTACTTATCTTCGAATTAAATCAACTCGGAGCTATTAAAAAATGAATATGACTTTACAATAAAATAATATTTTTACTTATTTCAAAGGTGCCCCTCTCCTCCCTTATAAAAGGGCACCTCCTCCCTCTTTTCCTCACACCACTTTTAGAGTTCAACCTCGGCCAAAGCCTAAAAAATTCTCTTCTACACTTCCCTAGAAACATCCTAGAGTTCATGGTATTATTTAAATAACAATTTTAGTTCCCTAAGAGGAGGTCTCAAAGAGGCGCTTCAAAGAAGAGGTAATATCCGTTATCAATTATTTCAACATTATTTCTTCTTCCACTTCTTCTTCTTTAGTGGTTTCATTATGAATTAATAACATCAGTATCACTCATATACTGATATGATATTATAAGTATGAAACAACCCTATTTCATCATCAATCCATCCTAAAGAAAACGAAATCACCGCGCGTGCGTACGTATGGAATACCGTCTCCACGCCGTGGTGTAATCTATTTTCCACAACCACCTTACTTGGATGGGTATAATGGTGTAAATAATGACTATATATGATTAATGTAAAGTGATATTGATTATGAAATAGTATACATACACTCCAATACAATTCTATGATCATGGT
This sequence comes from Viscum album, assembly GCA_963277665.1. Lineage (NCBI taxonomy): Eukaryota > Viridiplantae > Streptophyta > Magnoliopsida > Santalales > Viscaceae > Viscum > Viscum album. Next base: position 821,276,894 of record OY728161.1, read on the forward strand.
AATGATATCATCCCTCGTGCGTACGTACGGAATACCGTCTCCACGATGTGATGCGACATGTTATACATGATCTTAATTGCATAATGATTATATAAATGAATTTAATGTATGTATATGATATATATTACACTAATACCATTCTGGAAATTAGGTAACTATAACCTAAAAATAAAAATAAAATTTTATTCGACAAAACATGCATAAGAACAAAATGTAATAAACACCCGAATAACAAGTAGTAATGAAATATTAGTAATAAGAAACTAAGAATATTACCATATATGATACCATAAAAATAATTACGATTCATGAATAAGTCAATAACATTATTTAAATCATTATACAGGATTTACGGACACATACGAAGCAAATCGGACCTAAGGTAAGGGAAAATATCACAATCTCATTTTATCCGAGATTGTTTATACTTTGGTATATACTTGGGTGTATTTTATCATCCACATCCATGTTTCCTCAATATGTAATATTGTTTCCATCCACCTATAATTTTTTAAATCCAATTTTACCCTTCGGTGAGTTTTTAGTAAAATATATTAATGGAATCTTTTGTCGTTTTTCGTACGAGGTAGTTTTTGAATTTTCCGACAAAAGTACGAGAAGAATGTTTTTTTAACTTAAACGAAATGAATGGATTTTTAAAACATTATTTCCAAGAAGCTTCACTTACAAGTTTTAATGTTTATTTTTAATCAACTTCTATTATTTTAAAATTATATGACATGTTAATAAAGGAAAATGTTTTTAAAGTAGAAAGGATATTTTCCTAAAGAATGGAGTTCAAGTGTTTTATCAAAATTATTTTCCATCTATGATAATATACAGTTCTGTTTCTATCCCTATTATTACATTGATTTTTTTATGTTGTGATGGAATTATTTTTAGGATTTCCTCTATATTATATAAATTGTTTTATAATGTCATGATGTTTAAGATTCCCATTTTTATTGCATGGGTTATGCTATGATGTATGGTTTATGATTTTATGGAACACATAAGAATGGTATCATTATGATATGGGTGGGACCTATATCTCCCACCAATTCATTGGGTAAATATTTTATATCTCATGAGATAGACATGGCTGGAACAGAAGGTTAAACCGGTTCAGTGAAACAGGACTGAAACGAGGAGTGAACTCGGTTCAGAAATGGACTTTTTCTACTAAGATAGTCTTGGAAATGAGTCTTGACTAATAAGAAATAATTCTATATGATTATGTATTTATGCCACAAAGATTCATGTTTTATCTTATGATTATTGTGATTATATTTCACTACCATTATTTATCCCATGTTCTGAAATTATGATATCTTTTGGAGGGTAAGATTTCAAAATTGTATGTTCTTATGAATATGATGTCATTGATATTTCTTTTGTTTACCCTTAATCAGCATTTGAGCTCACTCTTTTATGTTTTCTTTTCCCCAGGATATAAATAAAGGTTTTAGGTAAGAAAAAAAAGGAATAACTTTATGGGAGATGTTGAAGATCATTCACCACGATTAGAAGATTATATTCTATGTTTCCAAAGACACTAAACTATTACGGTCCTTGTGTGTGTGTTTTTGTAATGTACTAAGTATTCTGAAAAAGTAATGTAATGTCCATGTACTTCAAGATTACGGTCTCTACATACACCCTCTGACCCCACTCTCTTATAATTATTTTTTTATAGTATGAATGGAAGTTATCATTCCCCATACATGTGTGTAGCAGTTTGTACAATATCATTATTATTTAAAACTTATATATCATCTTATATAGTAATCTAACAACCCTTATAGGTTTGTTGTGTATGGGATATGATTACTTGGGGTATAATAAATGACATATCGAAACAGATGGATACAATAATACACATTTTTACTACATGGATATATGGATAGAATTGTTAGATAATGTGATTAATGGTGTTCAGGTTTATCCAAAGGGTCCTACTGTGGGCCTAAATTAGCATTACTATATTCATTGTGGATTAAATTTTTAGTGATACGACTCATGAGATTCAATATTGGGGATGAGAGGAATACTAATAGGGATGTGGTAGTGGGGTACCATCTTATGTCATTATACTATATTATCTCCCATATGTGATAATTGGTTAGTATGAAATGGATGGTAGACTAATTAATAGAATATTTTTTTTGGTGATTAGAAGGATTTTTTTACTGACTTATATTTTCTATTTGTCATTAAAAAAAATTGTGATATCATTTCTCGAGAATCCATCATTGTATACATATTTTAGTTAACTTTAAGGGAAAATTATCAGTTTATTAATAGAGTTAAACATTAGTGGGTCAGGGATTTTTTCATGAGATGATGGTGCTTTCAAGAAATTTACATAGATCGCTTTTAGAATATTGTAGTGTTTTAGGTGTATTCCATTTCCTGTATGTATATAGGATCGTCATTAATTTTTTTACTAGAAGAGTTGTTTGGTGGTTGCTATCATATATCCATAATTTTACATATCATAGAGGGTTACAGATATCGTCCATGTGTATGATATAAAATTGTTTCTAATCACCATCCTGTGACTTACAATATATGGGATTGGAAAATTATTATCTCACTTCTCTTATTAATGGCCCATGGGTGAAACCATGGGGGAGTGGGGGTCATAATAGAGTGTAATTAATGGTGATATTTTAGGGATATGATGGTTTTGGAGTTAGGAACCAGGGTGGTGGTGAAATGACCCCCTCCCTATATAGATATCCCTCCATGGATGTAAATGGTGAAAGGGAGATAATGCCCCCCCCCGAGTCTCGCATCCATAAGGCCCTAGGTTGTCCCCTAGCACCATTGGTATAGAGATGACACAATATGGGAGGAATTACCCTTTATAATAAAAACAAGATCAAGAGATAAAATGAATCAACCACAAACAACTCCATGACATATATATTATAAATCCATTACATCACACAATGCATGTATAAATTAAAATTTATACTTATAAATCTATCCAAATGAATGCCCCAAATAAATAAAATCTAAGGTAGTGACACATAAACTAATCTAAAAGTCGGAAATAAAAACTCCATCATGTCCTAGAATATCCTCTTATAAATCTGAAATCATTTTTCATATACCTAGGGTGATAATAAAACTATACTGAGTAGGAAAACCAATGTCTTGTTTTCACAAGTGAAAACATCCAACAAATGATCCTGTGGAAAATTAGTACATCCAAATATCACCTAAACAGGTATACTAACCATCCCCACAACACCAAGGAATGATCACCATGTAACACAAGTAATGTATAGTAATATAGCAATCACATCGATGATACAGTACCCAACACCACTTTCCAAATAATTTTTCACTCTCACACCCTAACAGCTATCACCCTTGTGATCCAACCACTTCCAAACACACCATCACAACCCACCCACCACTCCCGGGCCCCACAACCACACCTCATCCCATCAACAAGGCTAGAAGACACATAACATCAAACCCCATAGACACATGGGCCCTTTACCACAATGTACCCCACCCATAGAACCTTAGGAAACAAACGACATCAAACCCCACTCATAGTCACCTGGGATAGAAACTACACCTCATCTTAAAGACACGTAGGAAATCACAACACATCTCATTCTAAAGAAACAAGTGAAATTATAAAAAATATCATACCGAAGACCCATGGTATATAGAAACTCACCCACACATAGCTCATGCTCTCAAACCACAACTTTCCTGTTGAATGATAGGTTATCACCACCTAAAATAGGGAGAATGGAAGAGTAGGTGTCTATCCATCCATTCTCTCATTAGGATGTTGGTATAGAACAACCTCTCCAATAATGATGGGGTTGTTCATCACATTGTTCTCAACTAGGGTGGGGTGTGTATATATTTCAATATATTGTTAAATGTATATATATTTAAAGTTATAACACAAAATTCCATCATAGGGGTTTATGACAATGCCTTACCATATCAATTAATCTAAAAATCACTGCCTCGTCAAAATAAACCAAACGAAACCCAAATTTTTTCTTTAATCATTAATCCAAGGTCTTGATTTTATGTTTTATCAATAATTCCCACTTTTTTAATCACATGGATCTGTGTTCTTATAATTTTTTTAAAACCAATTTCATTTATAAGGAAATCATAATTTATATTTCTATACCATTTTTTAAACATAAATATTTACAAGTCAATCAAAAAATCTCATTAATCAATTTTCACATTAAATTTTTCCATTTTAAATCCTTAACATATAGTATTAATTACATAAATACTTGGGGTAGATATAACATATCAAACCACATAGAATAAGAACAACACCATTAAAGTAGAACCCAGTCCATAAGTCACATTATACCATTAAATCAATATTTATCTACTTAATATATTTCAAAAATATTGAATAATCCCATATTATCAACCCATTAATTCATTAAATTTTAGTATTTTATCATTAATTCATTATATATTCACAATCAATATTCATTACAATAAATGTTGTTTCCAGATCCATCCCATGAATAGATATTACATTTCAGTTACATACTACACATGAAACAAGAATTAATTCACACAATATAGCAACCAACACACAAGAGGTAGACCCACACAAAAACCCCTTAAAATCTTACTAAAAATACCACCATATGATCTACTCACAACCAAAATCACATTTCCACTACCCTACTGCATAATCATACTATACGAACCATCACATCACCATGACTCCACTATATCAAAATAACCATCAAAACCCCATTAAATAAATCAACTCTTTTATTACACACACATGTACCAATATAGTACATTTCCACCCCTCATATCACAAGATCCAACCCACAATATAGAATGATAACTAAATGGAAAACACACATGGATGAATGATAGTCGACATAGCCATTTTCCAATACTTATTACCCCACTACAAGGTGTGCCAACATGAGAAATCCTTCCACAAACCACCTGCACCATCGAAGATACACATGTCCTATGGGAATAAAGATTAAATACCTACCTTCTAAAGATCTTGTTGAAAGAAGGAACTAAGGTAATGTCTTTTTTTTCTAAACGATTTGATCTGTAACTAATTTGATTTAAAATGGAATTGAATTTCCATTAAAGTGGATCACATTAACCCATGATGTTTCATTAATTATAATCCCATGGATCCTTATAAATTTAATGATATGATTTATATCCCATAAAATGACTTATGACACACTTAAATAAGGTATGAAACTCAATTTATGTCAACACAAGTCATAAAAAGTAACAAACTAAAAAAATAAAAACATTAGGAATGACTAACTGTTAGATGGGTCACCATTGCGAGTCACCAGTGCGAGTCTCCCTTGGAAGTCACTACTTGTGTGATACCATTGTGAGTTACCATCATGAGTCACTTTTTGAAGTCTCTTTCATGAGTCCCTATCATGAGTTACCATTTTGAGAGCTACCACAGGATAAGTTAATGATCGGTGAGTCATAGCGAGATGAGTGACTATTTAGTGAGGCATCATTCTGCGAGTCATCTTTAGATGAGTTTCCTTTCGGTTAGACGTCATCCGGAGAGCCCCCACTGGATTAGTTACCATTCATTGAGTCACGTCAAGGAGTCACCTCCTGGATGAGTTTCTATTAGAAAACTAAAAAATGGTACATTTTGTAATGTGATGAAACGGGTTAGCCCGACCTCTCAGAACACCTTATATACCACATTCCCAAATTGTAATGAACCGAAGAGATTGGGGCCATTACATCAGCTACATTCCTAACTATTATCTCTGACAGGAATTTATAAAAAACCTTGAATAATGGAGTGTAAGGGTTCGAACAACCATCTATCGAGATACCTCTCTTGTTTTTTTCTATATATAGAACACAATAGCCACTAGGTAAAGATATTAAAATATACACAATGTATTTAATACGTTCTCCCAAGGGAGATACCTCTCAAAAAAGTATATAGTCACATAGATAGGTACAAAAAGTCTATAATAAAATACCTAACAATAATTCAACAACAATTACACCAATGAAGGAAGAATAGTAAAATATAATTTCATTAAATTATTTCAAATGGAAATTATTGTTTCGGATGAGAGAAAAAAATTTATTCCACTCATATGAAAACATTCGTATTAAAAGATTCCCATGAAAAAATTAAACAATTATTTAGTCTAAGAAAAACATATTGATAAAAAACCAATTTTGAATCCTTTTTATTGCATTGTATTTCACAAAATTTTCATTGTGAAAACATTATTTATGAATTTTTTCAAATTTCTATTTCATCAAAATGATTTCAAATTTAACTAAAATAAATTGGTATGTTTAATGATTTCATGAAACTTATTCTGGTCTACTATCATTACTCTATCTTTGTCCTTATAATATTAATATTAATATTATTTATCTTCAAATATAGGAAACAAGAATTAAAAAATGGAATGAATATCAAATTTGTGATGAGTTTTAAATGTACTGTCTCATCCATGTTTATTTTTTTTCTTTGTTCTTCTTCAAAATAGTAATTACCAGGAATGTACTTATTTATAATCAAAAAGGGGGGTAAACATATAAATTTTTTTATATGTTCATGTCATTACATGTAGGAGTTTTAGAAATAAATTCTCTACAAATGTGAAAAATTATATTAATAAAGAAAACGATAACCATATCATTAAAATCAATGGTTATCATCCCCCACACCATGATATTATTCAATTTTTGTGCCACTAACTCACATACATAGATTTAAAACATTTCATAATATAACACATCCTGATGCATGTAAAGAGTTTCCCTATCTTCGTATGTTTATAGTAATTACATGTGATATCAATATAAGATTAAACTCAAAAAATTCAACCAAAATGATGGTATTAAAACATTATCAACATATAATTTATAAAATATTTATTCGTGGGAGGGAATCCCATCTTTTTTGATTTCATAGTCTCGCAAAACAACTAGTTCATTTTATTATCATATTGTAGTTATTAATGAAAATTTTGAGATGTGAGGGATTACATAAATATAAACATATACAAAATTAAAAAAACACAAAAAAGAGGGAGTCATATAACCACAACTACCAAACCTATCTTCCCTCGCACTTCACCACCACTACACACTTCAAACACTTTCCAGACTTCCCAACCTACAAAAAAATTACCCTAGGCATTTCAAATAGCCACATCATCACACCACTATACCATACATAAACATATACCCTTTACACGTAATATCTTTATCCATATCATCCTCCACACATCCACAACCATAAATCCAAACTATCATTACACACAAATCTCCATGCACAAAATTAGGGGGATTCCCTCTCCCATTTTGAGATATTATCTGCTTTGGGATGCTCTGACGCACCCCCATGGTTATAATTTTCCAAAAGAATAACACATATTAGGTAAAGATTATGTTTCCCCCTATTTTTATAATTAATGGTTTTTAATCAACATTTCACATAAGGAATCACAACAAGAACAATCACACATAGTAGCAACATATAAAATCATCTATAATTATCATGTTCTCTATAGTTATTCGCCCCACTATTTTGCAGGGTAGTTGCACAGAATTTTAAATTTTCTATTGGTAATTGGTTTAGTAGTCATATATAAGTTATTTTAATTTTAATACATTGTACGTTTGATATATAATTCATGAATAGGGTCTCGTAATTTTTTACAATATATACAAAACAAGGTTTTTAACAACTTCAATGTCTAGAAAATCATATGAACACATTGATGAAGTGATAATAATGAAAAAAAATACAAATATAATCTTTTTAGGTTATTTCAAATGAAACATACATTAATATGTATCCTACTAATCATGCTACACGAATTGTTATCTCATACTAGAATTTACGTAGTTACAACCCCAAATATTTCAATATTTGGAATTATTCCCATAAAAAACAACTCATGAAATAACCATTATGTTATGGTTATTTAAGATTATATTAATCCTTTTCATCTATAAAATAATAATTTTTATCCCATAAAGTTATAAGTCTCAATATGCTAGCACAAATCATGCTTATCATTAATCAAAATATCAAAATAAATGTCACATGGTATTCAACTCTAATAAATGATTCTAAGATATGGTTATATCAATACTATATAACATCAATCTAAGTAAAAATAAGATTCAAGTTACTATTTTAAATGATTACAAATTCAATGGAATTATCAAAAATTAAGATAAATATATGTTGGAATTTCATAATTTAAATGTCTAAAGCCACATTTTACAATATGTAAACAACTTGTGCTTATGAAAAATTACTAATGGAATGAACTAAATGAAATTTTGACATACTTAAGAAATATAATACATCCAACACTTATTTTATAATAATTTTAAACATGATTTATACAAAATGGGATGTTATTAATATACAAAAAAGGAAGAAAATTCCAATTTATTTACAATAATAGAATGGAAAATATTAGAGAAACAGATATAAAATTTCATGATGTATTTAATTCATTTTAACATCCAAAGAACACCCTATTCAAAATAGAACACATGTTATAATGAGGAATTTATTAATTCAATTTCTTCTAATATAAAAATTGTGTATCCTTACAAGATAGTTCATTAGGCTCTCAGTTCTTGCAACGTATCCTGACCGCCCCATAAAATCACGTGTCCTAGACTCTCTTCAATGTCTTAAGTCACACACCAAGATCACCAGACATTATTTTCCACACATACAATGCAATAAAAACTATGCCTTACACCATAGTCTATCTTATCCATCATACATAACCTTTGATACAATGTTGTCACCACCACCTCTCTCTAAAGATACCACTCTTGGGATGGTAATGAGAAAATAGTGATAATGCCCCACAAGTCCTGCCTCTAGTAGGCCCTTATTTCGAAACTATAACAAGGGGTAAAAATATCACACAATATTTAAGGCATTACCATTTATAATTAACTTATTATAGGATATAGGATTAATCAAAAACAAAAAAATCCATGACATATATAAAATAAATCAAATCCATCCCACGTTTAATTTATAAATCAAAGCTGAAACATATTATTGTATCCAAATGAAATACCAAATGAAATAAAATATAAAGTCGAAACACATCAATAGCTCCAAACGTACAAACAATAATTTACATCATGGTTCACCATTTCCCATTTAATTAAAGAAAAAAATATATATACATAAGGTTAGCATACAGGTATACTCAGTAGGAAAAAACAAAGTCTTTCCTGCACACGTGAAAAAGAAATATTAAAGATCCTGTGGGAAAATTGTAGATCAAAAAATTATATTAATAGGTATACTAACCATCCCCACATTACCAAGGAATGATACCCAATTAACTCTACTAAATTATATTAATTTTGTATGTACATCACTGATAGGGTACCCCACATAACATTTTGACTGATAAGCCACTCATACGCCCTAATGGCTAATGAATCGGTGCCACACCTCTTTCAAACACACAACCACCAAACCCACCCCCACACACATCAATTCTTCACACCCACACCTCATCCCATCAATATTTCCACATGAAAAATCACATCAATCCCCTAGACACATGGGGACTAAACCAAATCATATCTCTCTCATAGACACCTTGGCCACAAACAACACCTCATCCAGAAGATACCTGGGAATACCAAACACATCTAATATTGGATACATTTAGAAAAGAACAATGCATCTTATCCTAATGACAACATAGAATGGAAAAATCACCCACACGAATGTGGTCCTCTTAATCTACAACCTACCTAAAAATTCATGGGCTATTAGAACTTGTATGTGGTGTAGGGAACAATAGGTGACCATCCATCCATCATCCCACTTAGGTGTTTGGAAAAAACAACCCCCTCTCATGACGATGGGGGTGTACGCCTCGTGGTTCTCAACTAGGGTGGGGTTCATATCGAATTCAAAAGAAGGTACAATTATATACAATTAGATTTATGTCACAAAATCACATTGTAGGGGTCATATCAATTACTAATAATCTAATACAATCAACACAATCAATGGAACCTCTATTAAAACAAAACACCAAAAATATTTAATCTTCAAAATTTACGCTATGTTCCAATGATTATATTTTAACAATAATATACACATTATTAGTCACTTGTATTCGTGTATTCATAATTTGTTAGAAAAAAAAATTCATGTACACATACATATTATTTCTTACTTCCAAACCATTTGTTTATAGATAATCATTTTCATGTTAATTAGAACAACCCATCAGCAATTTACTCATGAAACATTTCCATTTGAAATCATTAACATAAACTATTAATTCCATTAATACTTGGGAAGATATATCATAACCTAACACAAATCATACAAAAAAACCATAAAATAGAAAACACGCAATAAGTCATGTTAACCATTAAAATTCACATTTATTTTCTCCATAAATTTCACAAATATTGAATAATATCATATCATAAACATGTATGTTTATTAAATTCTAGAATATAATCATTAATTTGTAGTTCGCATTCCCCATTCCATTACAATAACCAATTTTTCTAGATTATTTCCATGAATGGATATTCCAGTTTAGTTCTATACATCCCTAGAAACTAGAATTATTTCACAAAATAAATTAACTACACATATATGATAGAACCACACAATAATACATTGCTATTTTTCCAATAACCCTACATCATTACCAACTCATAGCCACATCCCCTTTTCATATCACTTCTACATAACCAAAAAATAACCTCCATTGAAACCCTATTATACCATGTTATCATAATTACCATCATGACCCAACTACATAAAACACCCCATCTATTATGTCTAAAAATCACCACACAGTCATATTGAATCCATCATATCATTGAAGCCAACCCCAAACACACAATAATTTCAAGAGAAATGTTAAAAAATTTAATAGAGTGTGAAAAACATTCATATTATTCCCACCATACCTTATTTAGATTCACATAATTTAGTGATTTCTGACAAAAACCATATATTAATGGGGAATTAATTTTTTTCTACCGAATGTATGTGGTTAACCAATTCAATAATAATTGAAATCCACATCCACATGAATTGCATATATTCCATGATCCCTAATCTAGTGAACATTCAATGACCCCCATCATCCCTAATTTTTTTTGGGTATATAGCCCATACAATTCACAACTTTGATCAAAATATCAACAAATTAGTATGATCAAATGTCACATTCCCGAACCCCATTTAATTCAATATTAACTGATTCATTATCATTCATTATTTTATTTCAACCATGTTAACTAGATTCAATAATAATAAACCCATCTCGCGTGATTGAAATAAAGATAAATGAAGGAAAAAAATGCTTAGAAAAATGATGATTGACATGGCCTTTTACAAAGCTTTCAGCACCAAAATAGTGGGCACCTACATGAGGAAACAACTATAAAGTAGCTGTAATATCCATGTTACAAGAATCATATTGGATGAATAATTATAATCCTCCCATATAAAGATAAATGTGATGTAAAAAACTAAGAGAATGTCCTCAGCTTTGATGAATTAGATTCAGAACTCATGAGATTTGAAATGACATAGAGTTTCCATTAATGTGGATCACATTAAACCATGTGGATAGAAAAATTTACATCCTCTGGACTAGTGTAAATTTAATGATATGATTCACATACCTTAAAACAGACTAATAACCACACAAATATCATATTAAAATCATTTTAAATCAAATAAATTCATTAAAAGGTAAAAACAATAAAAAATGAATACCAGTGGAATGAATCACCGTTAAATGAGTAACTATTATGAGTCACCAGTGTGAGTTTCCATTGGAAGTCAATGTTGGTGGGATAAATTTGAATGTCACCTTCATTAGTCACTATCAAATCTAACCATATCAATTCACCATCATGAGTCACAATCGCCATTCACTATCATGAGTCACTTGTGCGAGTCACCATTGGATGTCACAGTCATGTGTCACTACTGTGAGTAACTATCGCGAGTCACCATTCTGAGTCATCATTGCAAGTCACCGTTAGGTGAGCTACCATTGGATGAGTGACTATTTTTCTAGTCCTTGATGGGTGAGTGGCAGTTTGATGTTCCACTATTCAATGATTCAATGCTCGACATGTGACTATTCGATGAGTCACCATTCAGTGATTCCCCTCCATGACTCACCACAAGGATTCACCTCCCAAATTCTCAACTAGGATGAGCTAGAATTGGAAAAAAGATTAATACAGAAATTTTTTGAAGTCATGTAATTTGTCACCTTGAACTCTCTAAACACATCAACCACTATGTTCCAACAATGAAATGATCTTGAGAGGCCCGATCCATTACATGATTTATGATTTTATTTGGAAAGAGTATCATTAGAACATAGAAGGGGATGTAAACACATGAGATTTTTTAGGATATTTTATTTTATAAAATGATGTGATTCATGTAATGGAAAATCATATATACATCATAAGATATGTAAATTGATTCTTATAATGGGGAGAGTCTTTTGCATATGTCTCTAATAAAACAAATATATTCATCTATTTTTTATGAATGTAGTGCATCAATTATGTACTTATTCATTGATTAAAAAAATTCATAGTTTAATTGCTTAAATATGTCATAATGTGATTTCCATTTTGGTTCATCATGGTTATGGGGGTTAAAGATGCTATTTTGGATCCATGAACCCCATCATGAGGGTAAAGATTTCCTACGACATAGAGAGTATAAATTATGTGAGTTAGGCCTCATGATTTAACAAACCATGAGACTCATGGGAATATAGATGAAATAAGATACATAGTTTTAGAAAAGCAAAGTGACTATGGTTTTGTGGAATTACGAATAGATCAGAAATATTGATCGTGGGGTATTTTCATGGTTTTTGCATGGTTAGTCAAATCGTGTGGGGTAATGGTGAGGGTTTACCTTTACTTTAGTTACCAATTTAATTTTGGCACACAATTTTGTAATCTATGTTCCTAAAATATCTGACCCCCTTTAATTTTGGAAAAAACTATAATTTTAAATAAAATTATAATCATAACAAGACATAAAATCAGCGTTCTTTCTCCCATACAACAAGATCTAGATTTTCAGATCTGCCATCTATGGCTAATATTGAAATCAATATATCTTCTCTTTCTGATATCTAAACTGAAGGTCATTCATCTCATTGAATCTTTAATGTTTTGACTTTGATTACTTTTTAGACGTTCTTTATTTTTATGGATTTTAGATTCACTATTAATGTGGAAGATGATTTTTCCTATTATTAGGATCTTTATTAATTCTTCAATTAAATCTCAATATGAACTAAATCATATGATAATATTGGATGAGCTATGAAACCCGAATATTAGTTAGGTGGCCTCGATAATTTCACTTAAATTAGAGTTATTTATAATGTTATTATGATCCATTATTAATTTATAATCACTAATTTAAATTAAATTGATTATAAGAATTGATAAATATAGCCAATTTTGTTAAATAGTCCCACTAATGAATGGTTATTTGTGTACTAACATAATCATGGATAACCCCTTTGGACGTCATTTGAGGAATAGACCACCATTGGTGGAATTTGACTTAGATACCATAAGGTGTGCTTGTTTACCCTATGTTATGTGATGTTGAGTATTTCATTGATATTTAAAAAACATATTTCCATGTTGATTGATGGATGATATTACATATAAATTAAATTGATTAATGGTACAAGATTATTTTGACCATGTCCCAAGGGCCATGGTATTTAACTACATAATTAAACATGAATTTCCCAAAATATTGATATTCTCATTTTAGAAAATCATGTCACTTCCTTATAATAAATGTTAGTCATGTATTTATTTATATAATTTTTTTTGTAGCTCTGTTAATTCATTTTCCTTCCATGAAATATGTTTAATAATAATTATATTCTTGTTTAAATATTTTTCCTATTTGGGAATTTGGAAGCCAGACTATCTAATCATATATATTGACTTGAGGAAACTGTTGAGTGGAGATTGTATTGGATGTATTCGTTTAAACATTGGAATATTAAATGAATATGAATAAATGGGTTTTAATGATAATAAATTCTAAGCACCTTGTGTGATACATGGATTCGTATGGGATTTACAAGGATGTAGAAAATTGAATAGTACCATTACTATATCAAAGTTATACATAGACTCCAAAATATACTACACAGGAAAGACTATGATTCTTGACTTATATCATGAGTGATACATGTATTTCTATATGAATTCAATGGATAAACTCATGGTAATTGAATATATATCCATGAGTGATATATGAAATCTCATGGTAGACCAACAAGACAAACAATAAAGGTGTTGATGTTATGATACACCGAGAGTGATACCTGGGATATTGATATTTTCTCCATGAACAAGGTGAAAGTGTGTTGGTCCATATTACACCTTGAAAAATACTTTAATTCCAACATATTAATTTCAAGGACCGTCTCGAGTTCTAAAATGAATAATGAATAAAATGACTCATATGACGCGTCTGTGATTCCTAATAACAATTTTGGATTTTGTATTGACATGAACCATTTAGATGACACACATAGGAGCCTATTATGATGTTGACAATATAGGGGATGCCAAGAATGCATTAGATCTTAAGATATATAATTTTTAAAACATACTTAATTATTAATGGAATCAAATTTAATGGATTCTTCATTAATTGAGAACCTATTTTTATAATATGTTTACATTTTGTTACTTCATTCACTTGTTATATTAGCATGCACCCTTTTATTATATATATTCATAGATTGATTGGCCTGGACCTCGGGTGGTTTCTGACAAGGATTTATTATCACACCCCATTTAGGCCACCTTCAGGTATCAAAACAAATTATATGGTGGTAGTTGTCGATAAATGAAGGTGCCCAACTATAGGATCAGGATTTGTTAATTCTGAGTAGGGGAGAATGGGGCCCACCTGAGGATCTTGATGATTGTTGGATTATTTTTTCCTTTTTTAAATTTTTTATGTCTATTGTAAATCTTTTATTTACACAATTATTTTATTCTTTATTAGAGTCACATGAAAAGTATCATCATTTGTTATGTGAGTTGTATTATGGATTTATTATGTTATTAGTCTTCCATTGTTTACAGATTCTATGGTTATTATACTACGTAATCTATTTTTATATTATTTTCATCCATTTTGATTCACTGTGATAATGAAGGTATAGTCCCCCCCACCCACCATTGACTCGCTATAACCCCTGATGCTAGTCACTAGCCTATAATGTTTGGGGTGATGTGATTTAGGCCTTGTGACCTACCATGATTAGGGACCTATTCATTGTAATCCTGGTCCAAGATGTCACTAAGTTGCATCAAACAATTATTTTCTATTTTTTTACAATTTGGATACCATATAAATAAAACAAATATTGTTAATGAGTTGCTACAGGGTGTATCTAACCTACATATATGAATGAAAATGAAATTTCAACGAATTATATCAATGTTTCTGGATTTTTTACTATTAAAGATGATTCGATTCCACTATTGGGGTATGGACATTTATTTTTTTATTTTTAATATCAATGTTGTGTTAAATTATGATAAAACTTAATGAGATTAAGGTGTTCCATCTGTTGAATCATATACCCACAAGATTGAAAACTCATTGAAGGAATTATACCATTCGATTAGGGATGAATTACCGTTTTCATTTAGTTTCGATTGGTGCTATGAGAGGTATGCCTACTATTATGATAGATATACTGGGATGTGTTTCAGTATGGATTAGATGGACACCAATATTTGGTCCCTATAAAGTATGTGCCTCTTGTATTGGAATTTAGAATACAATTATCTCAACCTTTATTGTGAATTGTGATATGAAAATGAAATTATAATGATTTCAAATGGAAAATGCAAATGCATATCTGAATTGAAATAGGGAATGAATTTAGAAATGGAATGGGAAATAGATAATTCATAGGGAAAAGGACATGAAAATAATTGACCTAAGTATTGGTATGTTAATAGTGACTATTACATATACTATATTTGAATGACTCCCAGATAATACTCATGGAGAAGATAAAGGGTTTTGTTCTTATATATGGAGGATTTTACCTGACCATCATAATAATTATAGATTTTGAGAAACAAACATTGATAATGGTCTTGAACTAATTCATGTGTTTGGCATTGTTAAAAGATTAAACAATGAAAACCACCAATCATATGCCTAGTGGGTGGTGATGCTCATACTCTGGAGGTGGTGAGATATGGGCTAGAAGTGCATCCTATATTTGTGTCTGTTTTGGAAGTAGTAAATATACCAAACATAGGTTTTGATTCATGGTTTTGTGAGGGATTTATGTGGTTTTTTAGACCTTGAATGGAGAAATGTTACCTACCATGACTGTGGAAATGTTGACTTGGGAGTTTTTGTAGCATCATCAACCCACACAATCTGGGGATGGTGGACCAGAGTCTGCGAGGTCATGGGAAGAGGCCATACTATCTGTCTTCAAAATCCTAGAGATGCCTTCTGATAGGATGGTCAATCTCACACCATATATGATTTATGATTCTTCCAAGAGTTGGTTTTTGGTTATCACTTAGATGGATCACTATTAAGAGATAGCCTTGGGTAATTATCTGAGTGCCTTCTAGTATTATTTGTATCCCTTGGAATTGAGGGCTGATAGGACCTATGAATTATTGCATCTAATGATGCATGGACTATCTATAATGGATTACTCAACATATTTTATTGATCTTCAATGCTTCTCTCCAATTATGATTAGTGATGAGTTATCGAAATACAGGAAATTCGAGGATGGTCTTAGGTATGACATTCGATCACTAGTAAATTCCTAGCAACTGGCTATAATTTGTATAATATTGAATAAGGTACTTATCATTGAGAATTACCTAAGAGAAGTTGGAGATGCGAGTTGGGGCAATTCATCATCTAGATATGGTAATACATCGAATGGTTGTAAGAAGCATTATATCGATCATTAATGTAGTGATACCAGTTTCCATAGAAAAAACTCAGGTATCCATGTGTGGTGAAACCATTAAGGATGTATGGGGCATATAAGGAATCTATATAAAGGGGATCTATTTAAGTGTCGATCATACAGAATGATGGGCCATCTACAATTGTTTTAGAGAAACATTCCACCATCAACCATTGAGAGAAGTTTTGCACAGACTCCACATTTAAGAGAGGGGTTAGCCACTTCTCATAATGTAAGGATATAGAGTATGACTTCCTAGTAAACATGAGGTTTTTTTCATGGACATGATAGTCAGACCCATGATTCATATAGGTAGAATGGTGGATCTGCTCAGGTTAACTGAGCCGTATTAGAGGGACACAAATTAGACTAGGTATACACAATTCAATAGACCCGTGAAGAGATGGATCTATGACCTAATAATTTCATAGGTATTTTTCTAGTATCCTATATATTGGTTTATCACCATTTGATACAGGGGGGTTCACATTGATTTATATTTGTGATTTTGTTAGGTGAGAACTAGGATCCATGTTAACACCTATAATGGTGTTATGATTCTTAACACTCCATTAGGGATTAGAAAAGAGGGTGTAAGTTTTTTTAATGTGTTCCCCCATAACATTGGCTGATTTCACTTCTTATGGGACCTATTTTCCCTAGAGATTGATGTTTTTGGCATCATTCAAAGGATGTACTATTTAGTTTTCATTCATGCATTAATATATTTCTATATCTAAAGGGTGACTTTTACATCCCCAAAAGGAAATGGTTTCATTAAAAAGGATGAATGGAATGTCCAGGATAGTCCAGAAAAACAAAAACAACATGGGATTTGAGAGAAGATTTCATAGACTATGATTTTATACCTAGTTGATAAATGAAAAAATCATGTACATTTTCCTCCATTAGATGATCATTTTAGGTAATTTATCTCAGATAACATTTTATGGTTACCTCTATAGAGACTAGAAGAGTGCATATTGATCTACTATTAGGATCTGAAACGATATTCATTCCTCTCTATAGGGTATGTTCTACTAAAATAAAAGATATCAAAATGATTCTTGAGATTTTTGAAGAAAAAGGAATTATCCAACCCAGGACTATTTTTTCAAGTACAGCAGTCATTTTTTCCAAAATGGTGGATGAAAATCTTATGATATGTTCCATTTAATTGGAATTCAACCATCTAATGATTAAATACCAGAATAATCATCCATGGATATATGGTATCTTCAACCAGATCTAAGGATCTAGTGTCATCTCAATGATTTTTTTTGTTATGGTTATTATTAGGTGTGTGTTAGGGAATCAGAAACACCTCACACCACTTTTCATATAAGGTATGGTCTCTCGAAGTATTTGGTTATACTATCCATCCTTAGGAACTCTCTATTAGGCTTCATGGAACTGATGAAATTATTGTTTCATCCTTAACATGATTTTAATTTTTTTTGTTTCCATGAATGGCATCTTGTTGTATTCTCAAAATAGACACAACCTTTCCAAACATCTATAGATTGTATTTAATACACTGAGAGAGCATCATTTATAATCTAAGATCACTAGGATTCATATATAGATTGATTATATTCACATCATAGTCCCATTATCTTAGATAAAAGTGCATCGATTGACATAGATAAGGTGATACTTTTAGTTTTCTTGTAGTAGTCCAATAATGTTATTATGGTACAATGTTTCATAGGGATGGATATCTAGAACATGCATTAAATAAGGAACTTTTAATTATTAATAGAAGTACTTACATGATTGACTAAGAAGGGTGTGATGATTGAATGGTATGATTCATGTGGGATAGTGTTTCAAGGGTTGAAAGGTAGATTGACATCATCATTGATACTTACATTTCATGATTTGGGAAATAGTTACTCTATTTATAGTGACGTTTCATGAATTAGTCTAAGGGTAGTTCTTATACATGGGGATAGGATCATGGAATGCATTTGTTTTCATTTGAGGCCACATGACAGGAATTTCTAAATGAAAAATCATCAGTTACCTACAGTATTTCATGAATTTCCCTATTGTGGACATTACATAGTGGGGGAACATTTTGTAGTGTACATTGACCACAAATTCTCAAGTATATATTTACAAATCTTGATTTCAATCTAGGGAAATGAAGGTGTATTTAGTACCATCATTATTTTCACTTTGAGAATGCATAAATGTTTAGTAGAGGTAATGAGTAGCCATTCATTGAGGTGTGTGACAAAAATACAGGTAGTGCAGTATAGTAATGAGTACCAGTTTATGGTTTTGTTCTCTAAGATGCACATAGAAGTGAACAACTGTTAGGGGAATACCTTGCTATCCTAACATGTTGATAACTCTAAATTTATGTATAGGATAAGGGTGAGGTACATATTTGATTTTGAGGTCCTAGTACCACAATATACTGTGGGGGGTGATCATCCTCCTCCTAGTTGGACTGTTTGTGATGATGAAATTCTCTAAGTACATGGTCACATATCGGTTTTAGAAAACATGCACAAGGAGATGATGAGGGTTTTTTTTATGAATCATATTATGTAGATCACATGGGGGTTAGTATGATTAAAATGGATTTATATCACCAATATTGGTGGTAAGGTATAAAATGAGAGGTATTTGGTTTTGACATGATGTGTTCCACCTGTTGTTGGTGAACATAGAACACTAGTGACCAACCGGTCATTTACAATAGTTTCCCATCCCAGTGTGGTTGTGGGTTGATGTTGTGATTTATTTAATGTCATGTTCACTATGGTCGCCTTGGGGTAATGATTTCATATCGAATGATATTGATAGGATCAAAAAGGGTTCAAATTTCATGCCGATAAAAGGAAACCATAAATGTAGATGATCATGGGAGGTTTCATATCTATGAGAGAGTATGACATCATGAGGTCCAAAATACTATTGTTTTAGAAATGGATTCTTGGTATAAATCAAATTTCATGAAAGGGATAGATATGGAAATAGGTACATAGGTGATTCTGAGAATAATCTTCCACCTTCGGACATATAACTATTTATAGTGTACAATTAAGGTTTTTGAGGATATACTATGAGCATGCATCCATTATTATAATAAATATAGGGTGAGGCATGTACCTCTAATTAAATTCTTTTCCAACTATAGCGCTCAATATACTATTCATATGGCCCCTTCTGATTCATTGTATGGTAGGCCATGTTGATCAACCGTATATTGATTAGAGGATGAATAAGATGCTATGTTGGGACCTCAGATTATATTAGAGTCCATGTAGAAGCTTCAGTTTATTCAGATATGGATTTATAATACTATGTGTTAAAAATCATAAATGGATCTCCAAAGATGACCTCCAGAGTTCAATTTTGGGGATGAGTTATTCCAACATGTTTCTCCGAGACTGGGAAATTGTTGATAAGGAGATGTGATAATCATTAACCATTATATGTTTGTAGGGTTTCCTATCAGCTATATTTATCTCAGAGGAATCAGGCTATACATGAAATCTAATATGTTTCTCAATTAAAATGATAATATTTTGAAATGTATCATGTCTATCATCCCAGGGAAATATTTTTATAGGTTTATGTGTCCTTTGAGGAGAATAATAAATGTATTGTAGATCATAGTATGAAATATCTCTGAGGCTAGATAGTTCCACTATTATGGATGCTATGGATGCATGGTAGTATATAGGATGAGACATGGGAGCTGAAGGAAGAATTAGGATTTCCATGGCCAAAATTGTCCCAAATAATTCTTGCTCACAGTTTATAGTGAAATTTGGTGACAAATTTTCTTAAGGTGGAATTATTTTAATATCATTCTTATTTATTGATGTATATATTACATTTTTCTATAATCTATTAGTTTAATTGCTTATTTATGGAATTATGTTAGTTCCTTTGAAGTTGTGGAGGTTATAGTGGTGTTGAGGGATATCTCAAAGCCCAATATCTAATAATTTGATGAAAAATGAATCGATCATGGTTAATTTAAACTATCTCAGGTAGGTTACATGTTTAAAAACCCCCAAGAGTCACAGGTATAGGGTAAAAATTGTCTGCACAGTTTTAGAAATACTCTGCGACTCAGGTCGCATGGCTATGATGCAAGCTTCGTAATATTGACTATGGGGTTTTTTTTTCAGATTTTGCAAGATTAGTCAAACAATGTGAGGTAACAATGCTGGGTACCATTTCATACATTTACCCATTCATGATTGTCTCATTATTTTTCTATCTATTCAACTAAACTGTTAAAACACCCCAAAAATATTGAAAATTATTAATTCGTAATTTATATTAATATCTGTTTAAAACTGTAAATTAGGTTAATTTCTCTCACACAAGAAGCCCAATATTTTGATATCTCACCTCCATGGATAATCTTGAAATCGATATGTCTTTGTTCTATGATCCCAAATTTGAATTTCACTCATCTTATAGGATCCATAATGATTATTCCTTGAATTATTTTTAACCATTCTCCATTATTCTTGATATTATTTACGCTATATAGGTTTAGACTGAATTATCCTTTTGTTAGGTTCTTCATAAATTTTTTATTTTTTGTTGATCAAAGCCAAATCATGGTCTAATACTATATTTTCTCTCAAAAATAGACCTAAGGTTGGTGTTCTCATGCATTTCAAATAAATTCAAGCTCTTTTTAATTGCTTTTGTGATGTGTGACCAATTTCTGGGCACTACCGTAATTGAGATTGACTCCATGAATTGAAAATTATAGCCTATTAGGTTAAATAAGATTTATAATAAATGGTTATATATTGGATACCTAAAACATGGATCACCCCTTTGATCATTTATTTTGAATGGACCACCATGGGTGGCTTATCACTTGGATACCTTTGGATATTTTTATTTACACGTTTTCATGGGATTTTGAGTATGTAATTGATTTATTTAAACAATATTTCCATGTGTACTGAGTGGTGATATGAATTTTAAATGATATGCATTAATGGTAAGGGATGGTTTTTTCTAAATACATTTTCTGATTCCATGTAAATACTTTATTAATCTTTGGTTTCTCTAAATATTGATATTTTAATGTGAGTAAATCAAGTGAATACCTAGAAATATATGTTAAGAATGTAGTTCTTTTTATAATTATTTTTTACCAAATGATTTAAGTTATGTTTATTCAATTTAATAGTTTAATTATTCTTTAGAAACTTGTAGAAAATTATTTTACCATGATGTATTTGGAATCAATGACTTATATACTTTGCAACTGACTTCAGACACATTCTTATGTGGGATTGAATTGGATGCCATGGTTTTAACCATGGAAAATTAAATGAACATTAATTAATGGTTTTTTAATGATGATAATGGATACAATACATGGGAGATACAAGGATTCATATGATAATACCGTGGATGGTATTAATTATATTGGACCTTGATTTTTCTTAAGAGATACATGGCCTTCATAAAAGAATTCCAAGGAAGTACTGTAGTGCTTGAATTATATTCCAAGTGATACATGGATTCATATGAAAATTCCTTGGATGAACTCAAGGGAATTTATTATATAGCCAATGGTTATAATTTGTATTACATGGTGGATATCCGTTTAGGGACTCGAATGATTGGGATTTTATACCACTCCTAGAGTGATACATGGGTTCTAGAGTTGTTTTACAAGGATGAGCTTGTTAAGTGTTGTTTTATATAACATATGGAGATATAATTGAATTCAAAAATACGAATTTAAAGGATGGGATCTTGTTAAAAATTGAATATTGAATGAAATTCCTCATATGAATCATCTTCCATGGTAAACAACAATCTATGATTTCTTCTTCACTTATACAATTTAGATATACTCCATGGGCATCTGTTGTGATTTTGAATTTGTGGGGGATGTTGGTCTTCCACTGAATCTCATGAATTTTATGTTATAAATTAAACTCAATTGTTAATGAAATTTTATTAAATTATTTAATCAGTAACTAATAAAATATTCATATATGATTATATCTTTGAAGTTGATTGATTACTTGTTATATCTACCTCTACATTATTTTTAAATATACTCACTGACTAATTGGAAGCGAATGTGGGTGGTTTCATACAAGGATATATTCTCAGCCACTATTTTGGGCCATAATTGGGTACCTTAATAGATTAGGTGGTTTTATGTTTAAATATGGGAAATCCCCCTACTAATGTTTCTTGATTTCTTCTTAAAAGCATGGGAGCCTGTAAAGAGTTAATTCTCATGATACAGTATGTATTTTTTTGTATTTTTTTCTTTTTTATGTGTATTCAGTATCTTATTTGAATACATGTTTTTGATTTTTATAATTGAGAAACATGACATGTATAATCATTTTGTATGTGATATTACATTTAAATAATGGATTTTATCAGTATAACATTGTTCACTAATTATATAGTTATTGTAATGCATCAACTACCTGAATCTTATTGTAATACATTATAATACACTCGTAATGGGACCACGGTATCCCCACAGACACACTTATGCCCTTGTTTGTTATTGACAACCTATAGAATTTGGGGATCTACGCTTTAGGTCATGGGACCCAATAGTCTTGTGGAATTGTGGAGTGGAATCTAGGTCTAGTACATTATATGTTTTATTGGGGGAGAGGAAGAGGAATAATTTTGAAATAAAATAATTAACATGAGAAATTTTTATTCTATGGTTCTTCATATTGGTGTCCCTGAAATTAGTTATTTTTCATGATATTATACATGATGATATCCCAATAATGTTTTTAATCAATATTTCAAGAATGATGTGTCTTCCAATCAACATAGACGGGATAAACATGATGAAAATATTTAAAAGAGGATACTCCAAGAGTTACATTAATATTGTATACAAAAGTTTGAGGGATTGGTTTAACATTGTGGAATAAGTGGTTTGTTATACTAGGTGGTGAAGGACCTATATTTAAATTATAATTAGATGGATCAAGTATATATTATAACTATGAAGATGTTTTGAGGAACAATATGAATGAGGTGGTTCACATTCCTCTGAGATTTTGAGGTGATGGAATTGTTTTGGGTGATGTTCTATGAGTAAACCTTAGGATGAGTTTTTGTCATCAACCGTGAGGGTGTGGATTCATGGTCATTTATTTTTTTCATATGTTATGAGATTTCAGGGACCCAATAAATATTTTTTTGACACCTTTTAGTTCTCACCTATGAAATTGATGAGAGATAATTACTTTTTCACAAAAACCATTACTATACAACCCACTTGTATTATCCTCTAGGAATGGCATGGGTATCCCATTACAAGATCCTACTATTGTTATTGTGATTTGGTCTATGAAATAGTGTTTGTGTGACCTTTTTGATGTCATTAAATTACTATATCTTTTGGAAATTATTTTTCCTAATACTATATATCACTATTTATTATCTCCTTAGGCTCTTATTTATTCTAAGGGGAGGAATTTTTATCATCATGATAATCCATTACGCTTCTCTCAGGAATTGTGTGGAAATTATTTGGTCTAAGGGAAGGGATCCATATATTTCATCTTTTTTTAATAAATATAATCTTTACACATTGAAGTTGAAGTTATAAATTATTATATAATAGTAAAATAATTTATATCTTCCTATAATTTATATTTTCTATGAGTTAGATTGATTACTCACTATTTTGAATTAATTTTAGGAATGTATTGTATTGTTCATGTGGATTATTTAAATATTTCATAAGGGTTTAGTGTGGTTATATCCCTAGAATTGATCTATCTCATAAAATATATGTATGCTATATATTTGGCTAAGTGGAGAGAGGGGATAATTCACCCATCTTGATGTTTTATTTTGAGACACATTTTAAAATCATACTGGCATTCAAGGGTCACAATATTTATATAATAACATGTTTTTGTGGATGAAATCCTTTGAATTGTATACTTATGGGGACTATATTTCTGTTTATCACGGAGAATGTGAATATAAATGATTTTTTCGTGACACTAATATAGAATCATGAATGTTATATATGAGACATTTGTTAAATATTAAATGGATAATGTCCCATAAATATATTTTTATTTCACGACTATGTCTAATTTAAATAATGTTTTTCTTTTAAACATGGGATTAATTTTCAATCCAAACAATGTGGATATCATTAACTTCTTGAATTTTATGTATTTAATTTCTTCTGTTAATTTATGATCTCTAAATTTTTTTCATACTGTGTGTAATAATATTAAATACACAAATTCAATGATACAACTATGTTATTTGATTGAAAATTGTTTTATGAAATCAATAATAATGAATATTTACTTGAGTTTTCATGGGACACGCTTTGAAGAATGAAAATTTTTGGGGAAAGAAATTTTAACTTTTTGTCTTTCGTCATTTGATATTTTTTTTCAACAAAATAGTTTATATAAATTAATTAAATGTATTTTCTAGAGTATTCTATTGACAAATACCATTTAATAAAGAATGTTTATGATGGGTTTTACTTTAAAAATAACTTAACCAAACCTACTAAAAACATATGGTTCATAGTTTTATGTATTATTATCATGTATCAGAATTTAATAATATTTTAAATTGAATATTTTTTATATATTACATGAATGGCAATTAAAATTTATAAGACATTATAATGATTGAATTATATTTTCTATCAGTATTAATGAAAATTATTGTTTTACAAATTTTAATTTATGGAAATAACTCTATAAATTTGATTAAAATATGAGGTAAAGGTGTTATCTTGCTATGGTTTTTGCGAAATTATATTTACAAAAATATAAGATGACATTTTATGATGGTGTTTATTTTTGAATTTTTTTACAAATTAATTAATTAATTTTTTTATTGTCATTATTTTATCCATTAATGTGACCTTACTTGGAAATGAATGACATTGAGGTGTGCCTAATATTCTATGACTATTAATGTTTTGTTTGGGATTTAGTGTTTGATATCATATTGAAATATGAATATTTATCTCCTAGTTTCTAACATTCTATTAATTTAATTTTTAATATTTGAGAGGTGTCCCCCAATAAATTATATATAATATTTCTAAAATTCCTATAGCTTTATTCTTTAGACCTCTAGAATGGTTATTAAAATCCAATCATTGAACAATCCATGAGAGGAACCTCATGGTAGGGTAATATTATGTCCCTATTATTTACATTACAATCCATATATGTTTTTTAAATAAACATGATTGAGAGTTTATTATTAAGTATCTAATATAATGGTCGGCCTTTTTTCCAATACTTTAATTGTTGGTTTATGTTGTCCGGTTGTTTAGGGGAAAATTCCTCAATTTTGGGATCTCTTTATAAATTATTCTAAATTTGATAATGTTTTTTAGTTATTTTACATGTCTAATAAAAAAATAAAATTGTAAATTTTTATTTTCAAAATTAAATTGTTTGTTTTACATGTTCATCTAGTGTATTTAATGATATTTTGGATTTGAGAAGAGTTAATAAAATATTTTGAGAATTATTTATATGATTATAAATGTGTAATAACTTATTTTCAATTTTTCCCTTATGCATGATTAGACCTCAATTTAATGTTACTATAAAGTTTCAATATATGTTTTAAAAGTAGATTAGGTTTTACTTACCTGGATAATGGTATCCAAAAAATTTCAATGATTATGTTATGAAAAACACTACAATGTTATTTTATGTAGAAGTCTTACCATATTTGGATGATTGTACCACTGTTTTGAAATGTCATTTATGGGTATATCTTCATTGTTGTAAAGGTAATGTGAGGTCCCTCAACTCATCTAAGTGTAGATACAATGTTTTTTAAGGGCATTGGATATCATTTGGTATGATAAGAGTAAGGGTACCAACACTATTTTAGTAGGAGACGTATCTTACAAGGGTAATATTTGTCATGTGTAAGGGTATATGTGAGTTTCATAAGGATGGATAATGTTAAGATAAAACCCACATAAGGGTATTCAAAAATTCATAAATCGTAAATAGGGATAGTTTAACACCCACATATTGTTGTGAATGAATTTTCTCAACAAAACTCTATAAATATAATTGATTCTTATCATACAAACACCCTTGATTTTTTTCAAATAAAATTACATTAATTTTTTAGAATGCATTTATTGAAAATTATTATTTAATCCACATGTTATAATATTTCATAAGTAATTATTATTGTATTTTGAATGTATTTGGAACCATATTTGATTCCCTACATTTTTATGTGTAACGTATAGATTATAATTCCTTTTGTTTCAAATAAAATATATAGATTATATACCCTAGACTATTAGAACCATATTTTTTAAAAAACATTTCATTTGGGTGGAGAACTACATTTGAGAAAATCTTATTTATGGATAAACAACCATACATTTGTAAGGAACCCAAAATTTTAGGAAACAAATGTATGGTATATCAACCCTACTTTTTTTATCAACCATACATTCTCAATGCTAGTTTAGGGATTTTTCTTCATGTAATGGATCCCTATATTAAAATATTTAATCTCATAGTTCTAAATTAATTATATTGTTCATTAATTATGTAGTGGTATCATATTAAGTTAAATATTTTTAATGACTAATGTAGAGGCCCCCATTCAATTGACCAAATAATTCATATTTCTATGGGAAGTAATGAATCAAATGAATTAAATTTGAATTATTGCAATTTTATAAGAAATATTATTTGAACTACACAACTGAAGGATATTTTGGATTATTATATAAATAGAAAAAATTTATCACCTTGTATTTTTATATGTATTTGAAACATTTTTTTTAATACAAAATTAAAAAGGAGAGAAAATATGGAATGACACTATTATTAAAAATAATCTATACTGTGAATCCATACACATATTTTCCTATTATTATGTTACTAATTTTGTTGGATTTTTTATTTACATTAAATGATGATCATATGTACATAGGATCACTCGAATGATACTATTTCATAAATACATTCATTTTTTAGGAATAAAATTTATATTCATTTAGTTTCTAACGAAACTATGATCAATTAAATTTTGACCCAATCAAATCAACCTCTTTTGAATAATTAGAGTTTCAGCTTCTAGGACACAGTCTTGAAAGAGTATCATCTTTGTAAAACAATGTTGTAGAGAAACTAGTTCCCTGTGAAAGAAGATGAAGTATCAATAAATAATTTTTGAAAAGGTGTCAACTAAAGTTACACAGTTTTGAAGGTATTATAATAAGAGGATTTTTCTAGTAAAAATTAACAATCTCTTTGTGATGGTGTCGGTGGAGAGGAATCGAAGATATTTATTCCTTGTAACACATTTTTATTATTAATTATAATTATTTCACTTCCCAAAGAACATACCAAAAATAATTTTGCAAATCATCATAAATCAAAAAGAAATCTAAAATCCAAAATCTATCAAGATTATCTAAAATATAGAATTCACCCCCTCTTATATATCATTGTATTATTCTATCTTATTGTAAGAATATATGGGATTTTATAAATCCATAATTAGGATAATTTTTGTATTTTATTACCCACATAAAAGAAACAATCCATAAAATGGAATCACCACGATACCCTTATAGAGTGAAATATTTACACAGAAGGGATTTTTCTTATACCATGTTTTTTTCATTTGTTATTTTTCGACCTATAATGCATTTTTTAAAATTTTAAATAAATAAAATATTTTTTTAGTTAGATTTACTTGTTTAAATATTTAATAACTATTTTTTGGACGATAATTCTATACCATTAATTATATATTAAGAAAATAATCATCAAGAAAAATTAAATGGTGAAAAATGTATAATTTGTTTAGATTATACAAGGAATGAAATAAATGGATGATAAAAAAGTGTTTTTCATATCTTCAATGATTTCATTGTTTCATATCTGTAGATCTAGAGACCCAAAAAGTTGATGTTTTGTATCTTTTTTATTTTAAAAATCCATTAATGCATATTCCACTTCTATAATCATAGATTTCTAGGATAATAGAACATTATATATCTCATTTATTTTGGATATTCTAAAATTAGTAAAAAATGTCATGGTAAGGGATATATGAAATATTCATTATGATACCATGAAAATGAGAAATTATCATTCCATATATTTTTTTATGATTTATGTGATTAACCATAATGACTTAAAGAATATAGAAAATAATCTCATTATAATTGAATATGTGGTGATCTGGAAATTAAAAAAGAGGATGATCAAAATCATATTGTATAATTATATAAATGAAATAATTATAATTCAAACATTTTGTTTTCAGTATTTTATAATAATTTTCTGATTATAATGGATAAATATAAATTTAATTAAATGATCTAATTATTTCATAATATCCTTTATTTAATAAAAAATATGATAATTATCCCATGCTAAAATCAACATGTATAATCATGGTATGTAAAGTTCTATTTATTATTGTAGATAAATAATTATTTGGAAAATATTAATGCTTATTTTGGAAACCATATTCAACATTAAAAATGATTATCGAATGATTTATTGTTATATAGTTTATGCATAATGTATTTTTAATGACTATTTTATATTTACTTGATAATATGTATGGTTATCATAAAAAAGAGAAAATACGTATATTCTTATTTTAGAATAAATATCATTACAATTAATGTTATCAATGATATATAAATTGATAATTATATTAAATTATCCAAATAATTTTTTTATAAATCAACATCATTTAATTCTGTTGAAATAATTTTTTTATATATCATTGATGAGAATTATTTAATAGTTACATTTAATAAAAAATTAAAAGGGAGATTGTAGTATTTTTAATTGATGAAATTGGTAGGATAAATCTTATTATGGAATGTGTAAATAAATATAATTTCATAGATATGATTATCTCATATTATAATTTAATTAAAATATGGTATTCATAATTATTAAAATATTTAAATATATTAATATTTATGAATGAATTATTTAAAAGTGTGAATACATTTCATTAAGATATATATTTACTTCCTGTTGAGTTTTACTAGATAGTGTGTTATAGAATATTATTTCTAATAAAAGTAAATTATGTGGTCAGTTTTTAAATTATTCTATGGATGGTATTTTATTTTCTATAAAAAGGAAGGCATGTTTGAATACATATCAGTATGAATGATGACATAAATAAAAACATGTCAAAAGGAAAAACTCAAAATAATGTAACTAATATTCACAAAATTTAATTTCTAAAGCTAGAGCCTTCAAGAAAAATTTTAAAAAACTTTTATAATTAATTAGAGTTGTGAATAATTAAATAATTACTCAAATATTTTATATATGGATTATTGTTCCCAATGATGTATCATAAAATCTATAATTAATTTTAGGGCAATA
This sequence comes from Viscum album, assembly GCA_963277665.1. NCBI lineage: Eukaryota > Viridiplantae > Streptophyta > Magnoliopsida > Santalales > Viscaceae > Viscum > Viscum album. Next base: position 821,307,372 of record OY728161.1, read on the forward strand.
GATTTCTCATAAATTATCATTGAAATAATAAATTTTTTAAATTACCCTTGTTCTATTGATTTATACCTTAGATATTATAAACTATTGACCTTAAGATGTTGGAATAAGGGGTGGGAATACCTAAAGTTGTTATGGTGGCAACACAACTAGTTAAAATGGTGATATGGGATGTGAAACCCATGTTTGTCATTATGGAAACAGATTCTTATTATGGTGATAATATGGGAAAGGATACATGGGGCTATGCTCATCTCACAAGGTATATGTAATGAGGATGATGTTATTTTAGGATTTCAGATATGTTATTTTTTGTTTTAGTTTTAGAGTAGGTATCGAGATTGATACAATAATTTGAATATAGGATTGATTATTATTCTTGTGCAGAAATTTTATTGATTTATTGATGGATACTGGATTGTTTTTATATATTCAATTGCATACTATAAGAGTATGTTTTATAATTTCATTATCTGGGAAACCATTAAATGTATGATGGTTTGGGCTATAGAGTGACTATATTACAATGAAATGATATATGAATTAATGATAGAATGAGGATGGTTCGTCTGCATTATATTATCATAATGACTTAATTTAGAATAAAAAAGTTATAAATAAATATATCTACATTGGGATTAAAATATTCTGATATAACTAATGGAATTAATAATTTCTATGAGTAATTAATTTCTAATTACATAAAAAATTTAATTTTTTCTCGATGTTTGTATGATTTTGATTTCTTGGCATTAGTAGTTGGAGTAGCAAGACTTGAATAACATTATATGTAGATGAGTATGAGGATTGGTTTTTTTGGTTTTCTTGTTATCCTTATAAAAATAAAATATGTTTAATTTTTTCAGACACTTCCCCACCATTAATGCTAGGAAAATTGAAACACAATAGAATCTATGAGGGTATTTTCTCCAATATCATGGCTTCTGTTGAATGGGTGGATAACAAACCCATATGGACCCACATTCTTCTCCTAGTAATATTTGGTGGAATTAAATATGGTTAAATGTACAAATATATGTTTATTGAAATATTTTATTGAATAAGGTTATCTCACACACATATATCTACATTTATAATACCTAAATAGTTATTATAGGTATGTTTTTAGGTAATTTTATAGTATAATTTATAGTACACAATGTAATGGTTTCAGATGTTCTATGAAACTACTAGGTTAATATATAGGGATTTGGTTTTGATGGTGATATGATATGATGACCATGGTGCATGTTTTGGATAAATTGTATTTGGGATATCCAACCTTGTTCATGTTTTCTTCGGGATACATAACAATTGGAGGGAGATGGCTCTAGGCACGTGACATTGGGAAATGGTGACAAACAATTGGTAAGTTTTAGTTTGGTATCCTTTCTCGTAATTATTTTATATGATATATTCTTTATCAAAAATAATGATTTATCTATGTTGATAGTGGTAAGTGAATGTATTTTTCTTATGTGATGTGTTAGATTTACTTTTTACTCATTGTGTATAAGTAAATTACATTTAAATTGTGAAAAAAAATTGTATGTAGGATCATACTAATTATGCATGTTTTTCTTACCCAACATATATTTACATATATATATATATATATATATATTACTTTTTTAGGTTAGAACGATATTTTTGGTGATGAATATTGACATTATTATATTACGATATTTTTTAGAATCTGTTATACATTAAAGGTCATTAAAATGGATCTAATTTATTATATTTTAGTCATATTATGTGTACATCATTTCATACATGTACCTCAGATCTTTTATACTTTAATTATAAGAAATATTTGTTTAGTTGTTTCTATTTTACATAAATAATATCCAGAATCATAGATAGAATTTCATCACATCTATGTTTTCATTATATCATCAGTGATTTTCACAATAACATAGCCTATTGGTGGTGGGATTTATTTCAAATTATCTCACATAACTCATTGTTTTCCGTTGAGGTGTACATTTTTTGACATGGTATCATTGAATATTTTCTTAATATAATAAATAGATTTTAATTTATTGCAATGAAATTACAATTTTTTAACGAAAATCCATGAGGAGTTTGTAGAAATACGTGATATCTTATGTCCACTCATCATGCACTATTTATGGAAACATTTATTACTAAATAATATTTTTTAATTTGGAATATACATATATCCATCATTTCAATACATGCGTCATCATGGCTATATCTAGATAAAGAAATATTTTCATGTAAAACTATACAGTGTTTTCTTCATTAAGATTTTATAGTGTTATAAAAAATATAGACATACCTATAAGAACTCCCAATGTGGTTTTAAGTAATTTAAAATTATCAAAATGATAAAAAAATTAATATTAATCTATTATTTAACATGACAAACCCTAAAAATTACTAATCCATTTCTAGTTACCATCTACGACTAACTATTGTCACACACCGAGACCCAGTTCTAAATACAAATACATTATAGATATTATTTCATACAGAGTGAGATAATCTAGGAAAAATATATCTTTATTGTGTATTATTTAATAATTTATACATTATAACTATGAAACAGATACAGAATCCCATGAAATAAATATTTAGTATCTTTGATGATCAATTAATTAAGAAATTTAATTTAGGATACAAGTGAATATTTTTCCACAATCATACTTCATTAGGACTAATTAGGCACTCCGTATAAGCTATACTAATATATCAAACCAAGGGAATTGAAATATAATAATTAGGGTTATAATAAATCATTATGGAAAAAACTCATCAAAATTTCATCTTGGGATAGATCATAATAATATAATAAAAGAAGATCATAATAAAAACATCAACTTAAAACATGAAAAAGCAATTAGTTTTATTAATTCAAGTTATCGTGGAATTTATCCCATCTTATAAGAAATTTACAGAGGAATTATATTCTGATATAATAGGCATGTTACATGGAGAAAATTCATATTTAAAATATGTTCTAATAATTGGTATTGGAAATCATTACATTTGGAATATTTTAATGAATAATGATGCCTAAGAAAACCCCTATGGACAAACAAATAATGACTGTGTTCATATATGATAATGTGATGTATGATATAGGAAATCATGTCCTTCAACTCTCATTTGAGATGACAAATAATATATAATTTAAAAAAACAACCAATTGCACAAATGAAAACATGATCATGTCCATATAAAACCTTGTGAAAAAACGAATAAAGTGATCTTTTCATAACAAACCTAGTGATAAAATCATAAAATGATCTTTTCTGCGCACATTAATGTAAAAAAGGATAAAATTGTCATATACATAGAATGTATTATTAATAATGAATATTACATACATATCCATGAATTCAATTTTTATCTCATAATATAAAAAACCTTGACTAAATAAATCGATTGTAATATAATAATCCACCCTTCGTTATTCATGCATTCATGCACCAATACATATTGACCATTTATAAAATAATGAAAAAACAATATACAATAATGGGTTTCATATTATTTCAAAATGTTATCATAGATAGATATTTCCAAATTAGATTTTCCAATTAAATTTTTTAAAAAATGAAATGCACCAATTTAAATAAAAATTGAGAAGATGATTCATAAAAAATAACACAATCAGAGTTAGAACATTTTGGGTGTAGTTGGAAAACACTAAATTAAATTTATTAGATAATAACATTGACTAAATTGAAAAAAATATCATTCTATAAAATACTAAAAAACATTAAACTCATATTTTATATAAATCAAAATATTTTCCACTCCATATTCAATTTAAGAAATAAAATTTTAGGAAAACGTGTGTTAGAAAAATAATTTATTAAAATAATGATTTTTTGAAATACAATCTCAAGGAGTATATAAAAACTGAAAACAACTATAAAAACAGACTTTATTGAAATCCATTTTTAAAATGTCAGATTTCTGTATATAAACAATAATTTAATTTTGTAAATTATAAAAATATTCCCCTTTTATATAAAAATAAATTTTAAAATTAATATTTTATAAATATATACGTAACATGATTCATAATATTTCAAAACAATGATGACCATAGGGGAGAATTAATCCATAAAATAGTATTTAGATATTCTTTACCAAAGTTATAAATGTTATATTTTTTGTCCAATTAAAATTTTAATTATCAAAAATAATATGATCTATATTTCTAAAAAAATTATTTTCGAATTTCATCACCAATAATATATCGTTTAATAATACAGAAATAATTTTTTATGAAATACAGAGAATAATAAATAAAATAAAAAAATCAATTGGAAATAAATTTGAAATATTTTGAGAAATATATACCGAAAACCCAATCATAAATATGTTTAGAAATGATTTAATAAAAAAGTGGTTAATTAAAATTCTATGATTAATAAAAATAAAATGTACTTTTTAATAAAAAATAATAATTAAAAGAATTAATAGGATGAGGGAATATTGATATGAAATAAAATTTTCCCTTTTAGAGAGAATGAGAATTAATGATAACATCATAAAATTTTATAATAAATGAAATAAAAAAAATTGAATCCAAATATATGAAGGAATTGAATTATAACATCATATTCAAGAAGAAGGTTACGATATTGTGAATCTACAATCAAATAGAAAATATTATAACTCATGAGAATAAGTTTATTGAGAAAAAAAATAAAAATAACCTTATAACTGAACTAATAATCTGTTATAATGAATTACATTAAAAAATTATAATTCCATAAAAAAGAAATGAAAATCTAATTTTCATCAATCATAGGATAAAATAAATAATCATATAATAATCTATCTCATGAATAATAATTATAACTCAATGATACGTAATTTAGAAATAAAAGACCCTTATTTGTTATTATTCAAATAGAAACCCCTAAATGAAGTAAAATTGAATAAAATCAATCAATAAAATGCATGTATCATGATATAATTTTTCAAATTAGGATAATATAAAATAAATAAAGGGATGTAGGTGTATAATATAAATAATGTATCAAAGAACAAATTTTTTTATGATAGACACTTACATCATCATTATCATTCAATGTGATAATCTATGTAATATTTAACATCATATATATTTTAAATTTCATTATCCTACAAGAGAAATTAAGATAAAAATATTCCCATGGCAAATATATACATCGAAAATTAGAAACATTTGAGAAATAAAAATCACATCCCAATAAGAAAATTAAGATGAAACCCCCCTAAATGTTATTCATGAATTTAAAAATTACATTACCATATTTTTTATCAAATATATATAACAAAGTCACATTTTTTATGAAATTATTATTATCCAAACCATTTAACAGACTTCATTTATAATCATTTATTAAAATGTTATTAGTTAGCTATTTTTTATTTTCAACAATGGATTTTAGTTTTTTTTAACATTTCTATTTAGTACAACTTTCAAATAAGGTGTATCGATTATATCCTAATAATAAATATATCATCATTGAAAGGTCATTAAATATTATAAAATATATTTTTGATGATATTTTAAAATTTTCACATTTTAGATCAATCATATTTTAGTAATGATCTTAGACGATAAAGTAAATCATGATATTGTGCTTGTGATATTGATGAATGAGGTGGTGGTACCTTAGTAAAGGGTGAAATTCAACCAACACCACAAGATAACTGGATAATATTTCTTTATTTACATATACATTTCCAATATCACTTATAGTAGGTTTTCTCTAGTTACACATAATATACATTTATATTATTGTTCGTGTAGGTGGTCAATTCCACCCAGAAGAGATTGTTGTAAAATATATTTGTGAATATAGAGAATAAAGTGACTTTTTGGAAAAAGATAATCATTTTAGGTATTGAACCAAAATTTTATCAATGGAAATTCCATTCATATAATATTTATTATATTATAAGCCAAAAAATCACATTGATGGAAAAATAGAATCTTTATTAGTGAATAATTAATGCAATAAGTGGTTTTTAAAAAATGTTATTGAACCAATATCAATGGAATAATAACATGATCATTTGAAAAAGTAAAATGACCACTAGAAATAGTGATCCATTGTAATAGAATATAAACCCCACATATAATTGTATAAATAAATTTTATCCACCTTATAAATTATAATATAAAACAATTATTTCACAATATAAGTAAATAAGTATTGTTAAATTTAATAATTAAGTGTGGGTATTTTTATAAAACATTAATTTTTATTTAAAAATTCATAATTAATATAATTATTTAAAATATTTTTTAGTATAATATATATTTAAAAATCAAAATTTTGTTCACTTATAATTGTAAGATAGTTTTATGAGATATTATGTAATTTTTCAACATTTCATAAAATCAGTTTTAATTTTTTAAATCATTGTTTTTTGAATAAAATATTATTATGTATAAATTTAACTTCATCATATATGTAAATTTATTTTCATAAAATGGATTTAATGTTTTAATTCTACACATATAAAAATAGTTAGGGTTATTTTTTTTTGTGATCAATAATAATTGAGTTTTTTTTGTATAGTGAAATATGGATCTTTATTGTGTTTAAAACCCCCTGAATTATTAACACATAGATGATTAATGAATGGTAAAACCCCAATTATATCAAACTATACTTCATTATTTTAATATTTTTAAGTATAAAATTTAAATTATTTTAAGTATTCAGAGAAAATAATAATATAATTAATAACCTAATCCAAAAATAACCCACCCTCCACTTGAAATACAACCCATCACGATCGCATCCCCATGCAACTACAAATCCTGGAATTATATAACATTTATACCTAATAATCTTAACAATATTATCCCCCTCATTAATATTCCTTTGGTCTCATCAAAATAACAAATATAATTTCCCTAAGGATATTTTCATGGAGAAAATTTCAAGAAGATAAATATGCTCTCTTATTTTTTAATATAATTTTAATTTCATTTCTTTTCATATTAGATTACTATTTACCACTTAACAATGTTAATTATATCTATATTATATTATATATACATTAATGTTATTATTTTAATGGAATAATTAATCATTAATCCTATTCTCATCTTCTTTTTATTATAAAAAAATAATTCATAGTTCATGATGTGTCGATTTACTATCGTTGTTAATGATACATTTTTCTTTTGATTTTATAACCTTAATGTATGGTCCTAAAACCATTATAGTTGTTGAAATGGATTTTAAAATGTTTTTTATAACGTTTTTTTGTTCTGTAACTAACATATATACATAAATATTAAACAATAAAAAAAATTGGTTTGTTCTAATTAAAAACGTCTAAATGAATCAAAAGGATTATTATTAACATCTTATCTATTGAATCATACTAATATTTTGAAATAAAATCAGACATAATAATAATTAATGTTTTTTATTTTTTTAATTACATTTAATATCAATTATTTATAATTATCCATAATTTACATGACCATCCATATATTTATAGATGTTAACCAATCATGAAACCCTTGAAAATGAACACTCTTAAAAGTTGAATTATAGTACTATAACACATTATTATGACCATAAATGAACATGATAAAATTATAATGAATACAATATATGGAAAATAGTTTTTTATTTAGTAATTAATAAATCTATTATTATTATCAGGGATATTAATGTGATGAAAACATTCAAACATATGGTGGGGGGATCCTAGAACCCTATTATTTTTTGGGTCATTTTCCCTTCAACAGTTCGAAGGATTGAATTGTGTTCTTAAAATAAAATTTATATTTTCCTTTCATTGATATAAATTTTTAAAATAACATTTTATTACAAATAAAATGACTTTTTAAAAATACCTTTAAATTTTAGAAGAACATATTTTACATCTTTTTAGATTTTTTCTTATTCACTGAAGATTTATTATTCTTATTCCATGTATATTATTCTCATTATATTTGGAATACCAAAAATTTTATCCATGAATTAATGCTAAATTAAATTATTATGAAACCAATTTCAATTTCATGGGTTATTTAATGGTAAATATTATTATAGGTTATATGTTGTTTATATGATTATGTAAATGTTATGATGTGATTGGTGCACCTCTAATTATGTAGTTCTCCAATAAACTACATAGTGTGATGTATCTCATTATAAAAGGTTAAATATTCATTAAAATTATGTTATCTTTTTCAGAATTATGTTCAATTTATTATAATGGACCAATGTTATGTTTGAACATGATGTCATCATTATTCAGAACTATGTGTAATTTTGACCAGTAAGACATGATGTCTCATTTTTATGCTTTCCCATATTTTATGCCATTATCTAATTCTTCCAATATTGTTTATGAAGATGATTCCATATTTATGTTATGAAGACTATTATTATTCTCACCCCATATTATATTGATTCAGGTCTTTATAATTTATCATACTAGGATTTTATCTCACCCGTTTCTTTTATTTATATCCTCAACTGATTACCTATAATATGGTGAATATTAAAGACACAACAATAAATAGGTAGAAGGAATTAAAAAAAAATTATGATTTATTTTGTAAATGTTTTGAATTTTCCTAATTTACCCAATACATGAAACCTTCAGATCCTAGGTTTGTAACACAATTATATTGTCTATCTTTAAAATGATGTAATAGCATTATAAGAAAAACAAGGTCTATATTGTTTGTATCGAAGAACTGTTAAATTATTTTCGGAATTTGGATTAGATAACATTAGAAAAAACCATTATTATTTGGCTATGTATTTAAAAAAACCTAGAATTTTTAATTTATAAAAATTATAAACATAGGGACTCACATGTTATGATATTAATTTCATTTAAAAGATTATATTTATTTGTTCAGAGTTTATTTTTTAATTTTATAAGTATTCAAGACACATACTAGTGTTTTTATTTTTCTTAGATAAAATATTTAATGATGATTGTCCTGAAAAAATTTTATCTTCCTATTTGAGGTACTACTTGTATTGATTATCAAGAATTCATGCTCCAATGGCATGAAAACATTTTCCAATATCCATGCTACATGCTAACAACATTTTGATGCTTCGAATTCCTATAAGATAAACCAATTCAATTATTGATATAGTATCATATATTGGATAATCATACGATCTCATATTACCTACCATGCTATGTGTGCGAATTAACCTCATGGTATTTTAAAATTGTTCACTTTTTTTTAAACACATTATGAAGTCTATTGTTTTCTTTAATGATATATAATAGGGAAACCTCTAAATAGCCATTATGTTTCAAATAATAAATTTTTTTCATTGGGGAAATAAAAAAAAATTTACATTTCCAAATTTTGATATATTTGAAAATTAATTATTATGATTTTATTATAATAAATTTTCAAGAAGATGTTCCAAAATTATATATTAGACAATCATTTTTTATGATTCATCAATGATTCCTTCAATATAATCCAAAATGTCTATGTTGATTTGGGACAATGGAAATGGATGATTTTGAGAATATGATGAGGTAAAATTGAAATTCAATAACCCTTTCTCTATGAATGATATTACCATAAGAAATTCTAACAACCTCATTGAAGTGATTAAGAACCAAAAAATGAATCTTGAAATGTTAAAATAAGGGTTTTTCCATCATTGAAAAAAATGAAATTTCAAGGGAGATATTTCATAAGGAATAAACAACCAAATATTTTATCAATGGAAACTCCATTATTATTAAAATTTCATATATAATAAACCACATAAAATAAATTTTACAGAAAAATGAAAACACAAAAAATAGAGAATTAATGGAATAAGATATATGATGTTAAGGAACATATACCTATAAAATATAAACAAGACCTTTGGAATAGTTTCTTGACCATTAGGAATAGATCTCCTACTAATCGAATATTATTCCATCTTTTGAAATTATAAATAAAATTTATCCAACTTATAAATGATAATATTACATAATTACATCATGGTGTTGCCAAATTATGTTTTTAAAATTTTTAATTAAGTGTCACTATTTTTAGAAAACAAAATATTTAATTTAAAAGTATTTAAATAATATAAATATTTAAATAATATAAATTATTATAAAATAGAGAAATAATTTCATATTTCATTTACCTATTGTTATATGAAAATTTTACGATACCTTAAGAAAGTTTCCAATGATTCATAAATCAGTTTTAATGTCAAAATTGGACATTATGGAATAAATTAATATTTTAATTAAAATTAATCATATCATATTTGGAAAATAAATTTCAAAAAATAAATTTCATTTCTTTATTATATATGTAAAAAAATTATAATGTTGAATTTTTCATATTTTCTTTGATTTTTTTGGGAATAGTGAGAAACAGTAATTTATGCAATTTTAAAAATAAAGAAATTAATGAATCATATATGATATATGGATGATGTAATCCAACAATATCGATCTATCCCTAATTATAATAATATATTAATTTATATGGAATAATCTATTCAATTTTTTTATCCAATAAAATAAACTAATGAATAAAATAAACAAAAGACCCCTCCATTCTCCTATAAATATCACCCATCTCCACCTCTTTTCCCCCAAATATCAATGTCCATTAATATTTTACAATTTCAACCCAATACTCATATAAATGAATTCCCCCACGTTTAGGAACATTTTTTCTCCATAAGAATCCAAATCCAATTTCTCTTATGAGGTTCTAAAGGAGAATATTTCAAGAGGGAGAATCCTCTTTCATTTCTATTAATTTCATTTGAATTTATTTTATTTTCATATTATCTAATAATATAACGTTATCTAAATTGATTTATAACTTTATAATGTTATATGTAATTTATTTTTATTATTTTAATGTAATAATTCATCAGAAAATCGCTTCCCCTTTCACCTTTATTCAGAAAAATGAAATCATCATTCGTGATGTGTCTATTTTCCCCCATCATAGAAGATGAATTTTATTTTACATTGATCACATTTAATGATGGAAATATATACAATATAATGGTTGATTGAGATTTTTAAAATTCTATCGTGGCCTTTTTTATATTCTGGAACTAATATATGTTCATAATATTAAATAAAAAACAAAACATATTTGTTGTGATAAAAAACTACAAAATAAATCTAAATTATTATCATTGAAATTTTATCTGAAACATAATCCTCATATCTGACCAAATATAAGACAAATTAATCATATATAATTTTACTAATAACATATAATATCTATTATTTATAAATATCCCCATGTAACAATATCTTCTATAAATGTATATAGGTCATCCGATCAATAAAACCAAGAAAATAAACACTCATAAACAATGAAATTGAAAAATATAAAACACCATAATCACCATAAATGAAATTAATAATATAATAATTAATCAAATATATGATAAATATGTTTTCTATTTATTAATTTAGTAATATAATTATATTATCCATGATATGAAATCAATGAAAGCATTAAGACATTAGGTTAGGTTATTCTCGAACCTAATTCCCTTCTTTGGGTAATTATATATTCCATGGTATGGATGATCATAATATTTAATGAAAATTTAATTTCACATTTTTTTCAATAATATAAATACTTCCAATATTTTTTTATAAAAAATATATGGATTTTTCAAAAATAACAATTCCTTTTAAAAACAAAACGTTTACTTCTCTTGAGATTGTTTCTCCTTAAATCATGATTCACGATTCTTATTCGAAGAATATTATTAACATTTTTAAGCAATCCAAAATTTTTTACATGAATGTATTATCTATGAAATTATCATGAATCCAATTTCAATTCCACGGGTTTATTTCTAGTAAATTATGTTATGCATATTATATAGAATAAATAATTATTTAAATGTTATGATATGATGGGTGCACCAAATATTATATAGTTATACAATGCATTTGGATATCTATTGTATCTCAATAGATAACATGAAATATTAATGAATTTTTTTATATTTTTTAAAAATTATTACTATATTATGTTGACTTGCATATGATATGTCTGACCATGATGCTAGCGTTGTTTACTACTATTTGTGGTATTGAACACTAAAACATGAAATTTCATTTTTATACATTTCCACATTCAAATGTTTTATCAAATACTTCATCTCATGATTATGATGATGATCACATAATTATTTAATTATGATGATGATTATTTTCACCCAATGGTATATTGATTCATGTTCTCATCTATCCTATTAAAAGGATTTTACCTCACCATTTTCATTGATGTCTATCCCGAGATGATTATATATACTTAATTGAATATGAATCCCACAAATATTCTATACAAAAATTAATTAAATAATGTTTCTTTTTATTATAAAAAAGTTATGAATAATTTAAATTTTCATAAGACATTAAACCTTCGATCCCAGTTTTGTAACACTATTGTATTCGTTATCATTAAAATGATGTATTATTAATTTAATAAAATCAGGATTTTTATATTGATTAATAATAATTATAATATATATATTAATACTTATTTTAATTATATTATAAATTTTATTTAAAAATAATAAAATACAAATGTGAAAAACAAGACAAGTCATTTAGTGGAGGGGGTAGGCCAGAATTATGCATGGGTGACATTTTTATTTTCAAAATATCATGAAATGATAGGGAATTGTTTATTATTTTATAACATTTTTAATTATTTAAATATCAAAATAATCCTTTAAATATATTATTATAACTATGTATATAATTTTTTGATTAAAAATTCATTATATCGTTTTTCCCGCCGATACTCTTCTTGCACAATAGATTAAATGGTTGTTTTCAATGGATTTCAAATATGGAAAAAATATATTTCATAAGTATAATATATTTTAATAATATTAATAATATTTATGATGTCAAAATTTCATATATTGAACACATTATATGGATTATAAGATGAAAATAATATAGATTTCATGTTTGAGAACATTACATATTTATTTTGTTGATATCTTTTTAGTAACACCCAATTTATCCATAACTTTTTCCTTTGGAAATAACAAGGAATATAAGACATAAAAATAGAGTATAGGAGATAATATGTATGAGTTTTTACCTATAAAATATTTTATAATAATTTTATAAATGGGGTGGATGTGGGATCCTTTTATAAGAGATGGAAAAGAAAATTTTGTTGGTAAAAAATTTCCATATAAGGGGAGTACTTGTTCCAAATGTAATGTAAATCCAAACTAAGAAAAACATATATAAATAAGAATTATTGTAGTAGCTCTCCCAACTCTTAATTTTCAAGCGTGGTTTAAATATGTTTATATTTATTTTACTCAATGATTATTCATTTATACTATTTATTTTAATTATATAGGTTATAAATTTATTAATATGTATTTTAGTTTTAATTTTAAAAACATAATAAACCAATATAGATAATTTTGATAAAATTTTATGTCCTAATAAATATTTTTTATTGAAAAATATATATTTATTTATGAAAATTTATTTTTATCATTAACACAATTTACGAAAAATATAATATTTTTATAAAATATCATTTTGAAAAATAAAAGTATATTTGTGATATAGTTATCAATACTGATGGTATTTATGAAATTAATTTGTTTAATAACTACCAAGAAAGAGTTATTTTCAATTAAAATTATTTCAATATATTACACCACCCTATGAATAATTATTTAAAAAGAAATCATGCAAAAAAAATAGTTTTTTAGAATAAGAAATTCCTTATGTTTCAAAAAAAAGACCCTAATAATATAAAATCAACATAGAATATTGAAACTAAAAAGATAAAAAATTTAATAAATTAATGCTAATTTAAAATTATACATATATTTATTATGTAATTATTAGAAAATTGTATTACCAACATGCTATTGTATTAATAAAAATTTTATTATTCAATATTAGGTCAAATTTCAACCTTTTTCTAAAACTATAAAAAAATCAACCTGCGATAATTTTGAAACTATATTTCAATATATTTTATTATAAAAATATAAAATTAATAAATTTTATATATTTTATATATTTTACCTTTAAATTTTTTTTTAAAAGTAATTCTTGAAATGAAATATTTGTTTTTAAATATAATACCTTCTCAATATTATAAAATATAAATTTTAAATTTAAATAATATTTTGATATTATTCAAATTAATTAATTTATTTATTTGATGATAATAATTTTTCAAATTTTTTTTATTTCATTTATTAATAGTTTGAACAATTGTAAAGAATGTCTATTATTTTTAAATATTAAATCCGATTAAAATAAATCTATCAAATGTCTAAATTTTCTATTGGATAAAATGTTTTCATTTTTTAGTGATTTTATTATTCTAGAAGATTTAAATATTTTTCACAATTACTTCGTATAGACTCATTTTTGTTTAGTGTTCTTCCTAAAACATCCTATCGAACATGGAATTAATTTTGAGTGAATTAAATCTCAAAATCCTATCAAGAAAGATATCACCCCTAGTACATGTATTAGGACTTGATGTAGAGGAAAATCTCGGTTACCTATTGATATATACAATTGTAGGAATCTAAAATAATATTTCTATTATCAAATTGGGTTGGGAATGATATCCGGGAAACATATTTCAATGAGGGATTTATTGGTATTGCTGATAAAAACATGTTATTTTAAACCAAGAATAAATTGGTGTTATTCTTCTTTTGTGGTTATTGACTACTTCTAGAGGAAATTTTTATTTTATGATGTATAATTCAATTGTGTAGTGTTCATTAGAAATCATAATTATTTTATTTGTAGTATGTATGTTGATCCTATTTTTTCCCATTTGGTTGAGTTATCAATGAATGCTTCGTGATTTTTAGAGATGTTTCATGATATCATCAAAGATGAAGATGTGAAATTAAACAATGTTAGGATGTTTATTTTAGGATTGTGTTATATAATGGATCATGTAAAACCAAAATATATCAATTAAATATTTTTATTAATGATTTTCATGTGTTGAAAATTTAATTTGGTGAATTATAAATTATGAACATGATATGACCGAGTGTATCTTTATAGGGGTGGTTTATTTTTACTCATAAAAAATCAATATGGATGTTTAAGGTTTTTTATGGAATACTGATGGTTAACCCTAGTGACAGTCAAGAACTATTACCCTCTACCTAGGATGGATGATATATTCATGTAGTTTAGATAAATAAATTTTTTTAGATATCTATAAATGGTATGGATATCCTCATATGAGGCTAGAGTTTGAAAATATCAAAGAAAATGGTTTTCAATGCATTTATTTACACTTCAAGTTATTATTATTCTCATTATGTTCCACAAAAAAAATTATGTTCATAGGGATAATGAACTCATCATTTCATGAGTTCTTTGAGATGATTAGTGTGATTTTCACTGATAAAATCATCAAATAATATATTATATATGAGGGAAAACTTCAGAACTACAGATCAGTCATCAAGGTTCTTGAAAAAAAAATCTCTATAAGATGTTATCGATGATTATTTTTTGGATTTGAGGGGTACAATTTATTGGAAATGTGGTTTATTATTAACATATGTGCATGGGACCATAAAATATCTAGGGTGTTATTTCTTTACCAGAACATATGATCATAGAAACTTTTTGTAGTTCCCTTGTTCCTTAGGTGTATTATAAGAGGCATTTCCAAAATTTACATTCATTTTTGGAATAGTTTGAATAACAAACATAGATTAACTGGGCCTCATATGTGCTAATTTTTTTAGGTATGAATTTTACAATGTGATGGATATGAGAATCAATTACCCATTACATTAGTTTCCTATGAAAATGGTGATGATCATGGTATTTATTTTTTCAACAAGATTATGATTCATATGTGTATTGATTAACTAGAGTAATATTATTTCAATTTCATCTAGGAATATATTTATTGACATGCATAACTATTACACCTGTGATCCAGATATATTAGAAATGATTTTCCCTTATGTCATGGGGGAATAACCTTATCCTTGATCACTTCTAATTCTTAATGAACAATAGGAACACAAGTTATGTGTCTCGTAATTATGAAATAAATATAATCACGCTTGATTAATATTGTTCCAACAAGACTATGATAATCATATGTATTACTCACTGTGAAAGGAAAATTTGGTGTATAATGGAATAATCATAAATCCATAAAGAAATATTGTTTTGGATTTGGAGGATTCATAGTGGGAGATTTTGGAGTTAGAGATATGTAATATTTTTGAAGATGATTTACATTTTATATGATTAATTAAACTTAATGGTAGTAGAATCATACATTTTGTTGTCATAAAAATGTTTTAGTGGGGATTTATAATGGTAGGAATGTTTTTAGACATTATTTTCCATCTAATAATATGTACAATTACTAAGATGATTTTCAGAGTAAAATTTTATTTAATGGGTGATGGTTTGTTTGGGAATCCCTATCTTTTATCCTCATAGTTTCACCTACCGCCTATAGAAGTTTAAATGCAAAAAAAAAAGTTTTATAACCGTATAAAAAATATTTTTTATATATATAACGTAATTATGATATAATAAAGAATAGATTGGTTTATTATCATTTAAAAATTAGGATTATACTTAACCTTTAAATAATAAATCTCAGTAATAATTTATATTCTTCTTTATTTTCTTCATAAAATATCTAATTTTATACATAGTACATGTAATCAACTAAGGATATACATTAATTAAATGTGTGATCTAAAAGACCATTAAGGGGATAAATAATATGAGAGGAATAAGGGACTAGATTTAAAAGTACATGGTTGAGAATAATAAATATCATCATATAATAACCAATGTATCATAATCATAATTATGATGGAATACTTTTATAAATGCATGGAATGTGAAATATTCATAATAATGAAACATCATAACATAGTTTTAAAATACAAAACATAGTTCAAAATTATGATAGAACAATGTTAATTCATAATCCACATAATATAATTATATATTTCACATCTTTCTATTCATTTTGGGGTTACATTGTTTTGGGTCCACCCTTCACATCAGTAAATACTCATCATCCAGCATGACACACAAAAAGAGGAAAATCATTGTCCAAAAATAATTCCTTGAAATGTAATGGGTTAGATAAAGGCTTTGTAGTGAATAAATATACCAATAAACATTAGTGTTATAAATGAATATGGGAAAAAATTATTTATCATAAAACATCATCATTCTTGATTGGGGGAGAAATAAATCTAGATAAGTCAATGTATTGTTTTGGGACATAATATCTTTTTTAGAAAAAATATTATATTTGGATGGAAATTCATTTTTATAAAATATAAACATTTATATTCAAAAAAATAAGGGAAATGATATTTTAAGGATATTATGGGGACATAATTTCTAAAATGATGATAAGTATTATAGAACCTAAAATACAGAGTTGAGTTTGATATTCCCCTTACCATAAATCCATATTTATATCATCCTATTTTCACCTCCTATAAAATTAACAATTTATTATTATAAAATAAAATAATAACTGTATTACCTTCATTTATTTTACTCTTGATAAATTAATAACATTAGATTTTATTCCTTAAGTCCCCTTTTTAATTATGGATCGTTTTGTTATCATATTTAAAAAGAATATACCATATATATTTCATTAAATTATATTTTTATGTTATTAAAAATAAATTAATATCATTACTTAAAAATAGTATAAATATATATATTAATCCATTTATATATTATAATTAATTAATTATGATCATAAATAATGTATGTAAAGATTTTAAGGTCCATAACATCTTCATGGGCAGTTTACCAACCACTAATATGACAATGTCTAATATAGTAAAAATATAATTATCACATAAATATAAATCGTAGAAGATGTAATTAATGCTTTTTTCAATTTTATAATAATATTAACATGCTTCTAAAATAACATTAGAATATTTGGGTCATAAATTAAAATAGGAAACGAGTAATGTTATAAGACCATGTGAATAATGATTGATTCAAAAGTACCCCATTTTCTGTATTACTTCTTATTTATGATAGGGAAATTATAAAATGAATAGAGATGATAACATCCACAATTTTTATATGGATTTCAAAGAAAATAACTCAGGGTATTGGGTAGTATTTTTGATTTGGTGTGTGATGGATATTTTGTATTACAAGGGAGGTGTGAAAGGTTATTTATAAACAATGAGAGAGTTATATTTAGGAAAAAATATAATATCCAAGGTAAACAATTGGATAGTAAATTTGTGTACATTATAAAATAAATTTGAAATGTATAACATTATTTTAGGTTGTTTAATCTCTTTATAACTCAAATTTATAATATTAAATATAATGAATAGAGAAGAAAGGAAATAATGTTTTATAAAATAGACACTAGACTTTTTGTCTTTAGAAAAGTCATTTTTTGGAAATTGAGTAAATTGTTTCAGATAGACCAATTTATCTTATTTAATTTCATTTGGGTTTATGAAACATTTTGATAATATGTTCTGTATTTGTTGTATCATCATTTTTTAATAGAGCATTCTATATTTGAAAAACAATATATTTACTCTTCATATAAATAAATAAGTATTACATATAATTACCAAACTACCATCCTTGGGAAATATAAATGAGATTATTCAAAAAAATTAATTTTCTTTTATAAAAATAATTTTTTTTCATAGGAGATTTAGATATTTATTACATAAATTAGAATTTTTATGAAATATATTTAAAATATTTTGTTTTGGTCTGGGTATAATTTCATTTATTTTTTCATCTAGTTGATTATATTATTCCAACATTGTATATATTTTTTCATCAATTACTCATGATAAAAAATTTTTTACATTACAATTAATTATTATTAGGTGAAATTACTATGAAAAACACCATGTTTTTGTCCGCTTTGGTCATATAACCTCATATAAATTCCACTTAATTCATTCATAAATTTTTCACAAAAAAATCTTTGAAATATATATATTTATTTAGAAATATGTCCATTTTTTTAGATTTTGATTAAGGAGGAGATTATTCTAGAAAAATTTATTAATCTTAATTTCCACATTCTACATTATTTAGCTCTTATTTTTTGTACCATTAAAATGTCTGTGATTTCCATGGATTTAGTAATTGAAATGTATAATAACATATATTAATTAAAAAATGTGTTTTATACACTGAATGTAATTTATTTGAAT
Source organism: Viscum album (assembly GCA_963277665.1). NCBI lineage: Eukaryota > Viridiplantae > Streptophyta > Magnoliopsida > Santalales > Viscaceae > Viscum > Viscum album. The sequence goes on from OY728161.1 coordinate 821,326,595, forward strand.
AATATTTTATATAGTATTATATAACTCATATTTGTTATAGAAAACATATAACACTTATGAAATCGAGAGGGACACTTCATTATCCCCACATTTGAAAATGTCATCCCGGATATTTTATCTCATATTTTAAATAGAGAATAGATAAGAGAACATTTCATTCATCATTTACTCCAATACCATCATTAGATGTTCCCAATATGTTATTCCATTAAAATATTACACCACTATTAGATTTAATAAATATGAGGGATGAATTATGTAATTCCTTGAGAGAGATAAATAGAAAACATAATGAATGAGAGACTCATATAGTGGATGTGAAACATGATATGGCACTACTAATATGTGACCAATGATCTCAATGGGGGAAATATTGCTATAGAAATTCATCACTTCCTTTCAAAACATCATTAATCATAATAATTTATTAACATCATACAGTTATCAATATTTATTTTCATTCTATTTAGGAGGATGTCTGATATGATTTTTTGTGTTTAAATACATGTATATCATATTTTTTAATCGATTAGTTACATGAATTTCTCATTACAAATCACGATCCAAACAATTATTGGTTTAACATTTCTAACTATATGGATATATAAATTTATCAATTTGAATACACAAGTGGGAGATGTTTTTTATTATAAATAAATATATTGTAGTTTCCGATCCAATCTCTCATTAATTTAAATTTATAAGGATCTCAACATGTCCTCTAGTGTCAAAATTTGTCTTTTAGATATGCCATTTATTTGGAGGGGGATTGGTTGTAATGAAATTCAACTCAGAATTCATAGCTTGTTAATGACTTTTAATGAATTTATAAATGTACCATATATCAACGATATAGATGAATGCATGTGGTTCCCCATTTATACACACTATTTTTTTTATTTTTATCCTTCCATGTTGTTCGTGAAATAAATATTGACAATTATTAATTATGTTTGTCATATAGTTATGTTGACCAAACATAATCTATAATGCATCATTTTTTTTGGATGAGTTATAAAGAATAGTGAAAATGAAAATAATGTTTTTATCATTTTCATATTGTAAAAACAAATGGTTGAATAATCACCATATATGTATTTATCTACCCTTTATCTTTTTTTATTACCAATCACGTTGGTGTGTACTCAATGATCACCTTCTTTATGTACCCCACCAGAAGTTCTCTCTATAGTCATAGTAAATCATGGTACTTCCATGATGGATTGAAAATTATGATCAATGTAAATTATCTAACAGATCATTCTTTACCTTATTTTTTGTAGGATCACAAATAAAACTCTCAAATATAATGAAACCATCTTCATCAATGTCAATTTTAGGATGATTTTTTACATTACTACTTCCACCATCTTTTGAAACTTTATGTCATTTCTATGGGAATCCATCGTCTTATATTTGATATATGGTTAGGAAATTATATTTTCGTCGTATGATTCAATCCATTACATTATTAATTTATATTTAAGCTTTATAATCCATGAATATTTATTCATTATACATATATATTAAATATATTGTATCTAGTTATTTTCTACTAATATTATGAGTTACCTTGTTCCCCATTCCGGGATTTTACTGAATAAATCATTGTAATTCCTTCATCAAGTATAAAAATATGTTTTGGTTCATGTATATAGCATTAGGTGTGAGTAAATAATTCAAAATAATTTGATATGTATAAATTTCACACTTATCAACACAATTGTTGTGTTATTATATCATCACGGTAATGATGACTACTTGAAACTCCAGATCATGCATTGAAATGTTCTATTCATTGAACATCGAATATTTTTATCATAATAAATCACTCTATCTTTTTTTATGATTATACAACCCAAGAAATTATTTAATGAATAATTCTCACAAAAAAAATATAACCCTATTCATAGATTAATAGGAATAGGGGAAATTATTTTCCTCTCCTTGATCTCCGTAATGACTTCCTCACATTATTCGATCTAGATATAATTTACACATTTCCTTATTATCCATGATAATAGGGCATAAAGAAAAAATAATGTTTTCAAATTTCATCTGTAGTTCCACACTATAACCCGAAATCCATCGATATCTATGACAGTTGTCGGTATGACCAGTTCCTAAATGGACCATTTTTTGAAGGGTCTAAATAAATTCAGTCACATGTTATATGCATCCCCTTAAATTTTTCCTATCTTATCGCAAAGTCACAAATGTTTATCATAGAATAAAATTTCTATATTCATATTGTGATCAACATACTTTTGAAATAATCAAAATATTTTAATATTTTTTCATAGGATAATTGAAAATATCATCAATAAATACGACAAAAATATTATCATTGTAGTATCTAAATAATTTATTAATCAAATCCAAGAAGATTACAATGGTATGTGTATATCTGATATGTATTAAAATGAATTTATTGTATTCAAACTTTATAGGAAAGGTTCTATTCTTAAGATATTGTTTATTTAATATCAGTTGGTGGTATCTAGAATTAATATCTACAATACATTATTACTAATCTCAGAATAGTTTAATAAAGAACTATTAAATAATTAGTAAGTTGTATTAATTAATTATATGGATATTTTTTACTTCCTGGTAAACAGAAAATATGCATTGATCTATCATTTTTTATTGAAAATTGAATTTTTGAAACCCAATGTGATGAACTATAGAATAAGAATATTTTGTCAAAAATCTATTGGAGCTACTTATTTCAGTCGTCAAATATGATTACTATCATCTTATATGTCTATTCATTTTTAATATTGATTCTATTTATAAGATCTATTTATAACTATATCTCATGATCAAGGGGGTATCTGGGAAACACCTCTAAAAATAAATTATTGTATTGCCTCACAATATGTATTTCTTTAAGGATGATAGATTCGTTTTAAAATATTTTTTTTCCTGGAATTCTTCTTCATTGGTTGTCAACACCTTTAACATTAAGATATTTTCTAAATAATGTAAATGAAATTCCTTTTATTTATATAGAACCAAGTAATAACACAAAATATATTATGTGATATCCTTATCCGAATATTTTATGTCAGATCTATATAATAATAATTAATTAATGACACATAAGGTGAAATATTATACCATGTGATGGATTATAATGTTCTCCATACAAATCTTCTTTTAAGAAATAAGAAGAGAAGATTCCAACACATGCACTGCAATGATCTCAACATGATTTGTCTATAAAGATAACACTTATTTATGGTATTATGGGTAATAAATGGATAATTATCACTAAAATGAAGGGTATAAATTATTGAATAGAAACTTATTCAAATAATAAAGATTCTAATATTGTATTAATAAGATTTTTACCTTTTAGGTAACCAATGTCATTTTTTACCTAAGCTATATTTATAGAAAAATAATTATTTTTACCCATTGGAATTAGTAAATGTTGATATTTATTACCCTCAAATTCATGTAGTTCAGTTTACTAGATTATATATATTACATTCCATATATTGTCGAATTCATAAACCATGGGTTATTCATTATTGGTTCATTCCTCTCCTACATTATATTGGACAGCCTCTTCATGTCTCCTTTATATCAATGTTATTTTTGGCATTCTCTCCCACACTAATGAATTTCAAAGTCTATTAGTGGCAATTACCATGATACTTATTTGAACATATTTGATATGTGGGGTTTTCGGTCAACTTTTTTCTTTTTATTTTAACATCATGCATTAAAATTAGTATTTCTTATTTGTGCACCCACACAGTCATAACATTCTCTATATTGGGGGTATATATAAGTAAATATTAATAATACCCAAAATGTATGATAGCTACATAATTTAATAGGTGATGAATAAAACAGAAAAATAATAAATCCCTTTTTAGGTCGTTATTGATTACATAACTCGAGGAATAACTTTTAGGATATGTGAATGTTTCATCATAATTCATTTCCAATTCTAAATAGTTTTTCTCATGCTCTCATTTTTCACTCTATAAATTTATGAGGTTATTTAATGGGATATATTTGTTGAATAATAACCTCTTAAATTATTCCAACTTGATTTATTCAATTATATTCATTTTTATAGTATTCTAAACCAACATTATACCATAATTATCATCTCTATATAGGTGTTAACGCTATAGAAAACATATCATACTCGGAGTACTGGAATGACGATAGTCATTGTGTTATCCCAATACTCCATGATTAGTGGATCAAAATAATTATTAAAACTCATTTGATATTGTAACATAAAGGACCTTATGGAAAGTTATTCCTTCATGGGTGAAGGTTGAAAAGAAAAATAGTTCGAGTAATTTCTCATATCCAGATATAGCAATGTAAGAATCTATTTGGATTTTTAGATTCCACCTCCCATCACAATGGGGATGTTAATTGGATAATCACTATCCCTTTAATCACATATGTCATTCATCTAGTTTACATGCTTCCCACCGTTGTCTATAATAGAATATCGTTTGAATAAAATATAAGATATCAAATAATGAATAAATATTTTTTACTTATGTAGAAATTAATTATAAATTCATATCTTATGGGATCCCTATGTTTACACTTTTTATTTAAATTCATTTAAGGTTCATATAATTTACACTTTTGAAACACTAATATGAATAATTATTTATTATATTTATTCATTATAATGGTTTTTATAGTGTGTGTGATCAGTTGAGAGTGATCCCCATGGAGTCTCAACCCATGTGTAAAACAAGGCCACTTTTAATGCACAATGTGATGATTAAGCCAATACACAATCCACCATTTAAGGAATATTATTCCTAATTACAAATATTTGAGAGCCACATCCACATATAGTATGTAAATATGGATTTAATTTGTCAATAACCATGAGTTCTTATATATTATGAAAATATAATATGTTTACCCATACATAAATATATCCATTATGTTTTGAAAAATATTCTTATCTCCCTATTATAAAAATATAACAAATATGATTTGATACCCATTATAGTTACAAAAAATTTCTTCCATCACTATAAAGTCATTTTTAAGATAAATAATATAATTTTAAAATATCTATGTTCCAGAGGCTTAGTCTCTGGTGAAATTTACATTTTTACATCTCTTAAACATAACAAAACATACAAATTATTTCATTTCTTCATATTTTCTTTACTAAAAGATATAAATTTATACATTATACAGGTAATCACCTGATGATATATTTTAGTGAAATGGTGAGATCAAACCAAAGTAAGTGGAGGAATGTAAATAAATGAATAAGTGTCATCGATAAATTATAAAAGGGTGCTCATAATAAATATCATTATAAAATATTAATAGGATAAACAAAGTAATCATTATTAGAATATTTTTGATAGGTAGGGAATGAGGAATATGCATAATAATTAAACATCATATTATATTTTTTAAATACCATACAATACTATGAATTAAACTAGAATCATGTTAATAGATGAAATATGTGCATAAATCATATCATCTAAATTTAAAAAAAATACAATATCATGTTCACACATAATGAACATAATTTCATAAGATATATAACATTATATAGTGTAATTTAGAATTATATAGTAATGGACCATCCCATGACATTACAAAACAATCATAATCATAACATCCTTATAAAAAGAGAACAATCAAAGTCATTAAATAAACATATTGAATGGAATTGGATTCATAAAACGATTTTAATGAATAAAATCGCGAATAAACATTTTTTATCCTAAATGATTTTAAGAAATATACATGAAAATAAAATATAATCATAATTTAGTTGAAGAGAAATATCTCATAGGTTTGAATTATGCATTTTAAGAAATAATATTTTTGAAAATTCACCATATTTGGTGTAAATTTCTTTTTGAAATAGTAAAAACTACTATATATTATGAAAGATTATTGAAATAATTATTAAATTTAAATTAAAATGATATTATAGGAATACATTTTCAAACAATTATTGAAACATTGAGATAACCCATATAAACTATATAGTTTTGAGAATCCACATACATTAAACACCATTATCGATCTTCAACCTTGCCAAAATAGAATGTGATAGCCATGAAGAACACCGATGTCGTCTTCGACTTCATCACCTCTGAACGGTCGTCCACCAACAACGAGTACCCTTTTTCCTTTACCGACATTGACGAATTGACGCCGCCCTTTGGTGACTTCGTCAACGATCATCAGAAATTGAGGTATGGGGATTTGAGTTGATTTAATAATCTTGTCTTATGTCGTTGAATGTATGAAATGTGTTTTTCTGTTTGATAATGCCATAACGGGGATGTCTCGGATCGCACAAACATGGCCCGACCCTCCCCCTTTGTTATTCTTTTTTTTTGACGATGAAGGTGGTGAAAACGGTGTCATCGGAAGAGAATATCACAGTGGAGAAACTGGCCATGGCCGACAGGCCGCGACGAAACATGTGGTGACTAGCACCAACCCAGCTGTGGAAGAAGCGGTTGGTACAAGGGCTGCTGGACCGCCAACAGGGCGCGGCACCATTGCGCCACAAAACGAATCGGGTCACGTCTAGTCTGGCTGTGGCGGTGTCGGAGGGGAGCGGTGTCATCGCACCACGCCGGAATAAAGAGCCATGCCCACTCAGGACGTTGAAGTTGTACGGGCTGGGCGTCGCGCCATCGCACCGTGTTAGAGATGAACCGCTACCATAAGCCGCGACAGAAAGATGAGGTCGGCCAGCTCTGCTAGCCACCATTTCTCTCTACAGGCGGGACCTGAAGGGTCTCGCATTGACCTGGACTGGTGCCACCTCGTCCCGGTTTGGGATCCTACCAGAACGTAAATGTCGTTCGGTAGCCAGGGGGCGCGCGTTTCGCCCCTGGTCGCGGCAAAGGCAGACCCCCGCCGGGCCGCCGGGTCGCCATGGTGCCCAGGTTGCCAGGCCGACCGGGCCGCTAGGCCGACCAGACCAGGCTGCCTCAGGTCTGGCCATCCTAGGCCAGTCTGCCACGGGCCAGGCCGCCTCGAGCATGGCCACCCTCGGGTCGAGTCGTGCCTTCGGGTCGGGCCGCAGCTTCGGGTCGGGCCGCTCCCTTTCTCCTGGCCGCCCACTTGGGCTGGCCCAACCACTCGGGTCGGGCTGAACACTCTAACAGGGTTTCCCCCTTGGACCAGGTTGTTCCCACGGACCAGGTCAAACCCCAATTCAGACCAGGCCGGGGTGGGTCCGTCTGACGAGGTCATACTGGACCCGAACCCGCTATGGCCCGATTACTCCTTTTAGCCTGCATTTTGGGCTACGGGTGTCTGAATAATGAACCGTCTGCGACAAATGATATCTTAGGGAAGGAAATATCATTTGGAATACCCCACTTGAGGTTTGGACGTAGTTGGGGTATATCTCGGATGGTTTGAACCTAAAAACCAACCGGTCTCCTAGAATGGAAATACCAATAACCCATAGACCGTGCGTCTGATTGATGCGCCGTCTTCCGCATTGGGTTCCTTTTGATGATATAGAACTAAGAAATATATCAAATCGAGACTTTTTGTTAGTTGATGTATCGACACATTTCGTGAGTAGCGTACCCTCCCAGAATCGAGTGTGCTACACCTGGATCCTCTGTGGGTTCGATAGGGACGAGACTGGACATGGATCCTCTGTGGGTTCGACATCGACAAGACTGGACCTGGATCCTCTGTGGGTTCGACAGTTATGAGACTGGTCCCGGATCCTCTATCGGTTCTGTAGGGAAGAGACTCGACCTGGAGCCTCCGTCGGTTCGATGGTAATGATACTGGACATGGATCCTCTATGGGTTCGACAACGACGAGACTGGACCTGGATCCTCCGTGGGTTCGACAGTGACGAGACTGGACCTAGATCCTTCATGGGTTCAATAGTGACAATACTGGACCTGGATCCTCCGTGGGTTCGATAGTGAAAACTTTTGTACCGAGATCCCACATAGGATTGACAACTTCGACAGACTGCTGATTTAGGTTTCTATGAATATCTAACGTTCGACAGTGAAATATGATTCAGTGGCTACATCTAATCATCTCTTACCCTCTTTTAAGTTTGTATACCTGGGGTGAGATGATTCATTCGCTTTTTGTTTACCTCATGTATGAGATGTGTACTCTTGAAGACTTAGGTATATGTTTGAGCATATACCTAAATAAGGGTGAATATTTCTTCGTGGATGTGTTGTGGTGATGCCCACTTGGCTTTCTTCTTTGAGTTGTAACTATGGGATGCACCTTGTTTTGTTCTTTTTTTTGTGGATTGTTTCTACACTTGTGGAACAGAGTGTGGTTTGTCTCAAGAGTTGGAGTCGGTTTGTGATTGGTATCTTAGGTATATGTATGGTAATATACCTAAGTAAGAATGGTTGATACTTTACGATTGTATCTTTATGATGTGGTTTATCCTTAGTGGATTCTAGGAGACCTTCGGGGGTCTCGAGGTCCCCTACTGAGTACTTTTATACTCACCCCTGCACAAGCTTTGCCCGTACTTTTTTGTGTTCTGTGCAGACAACGGTCAGCAGTGATCGATGTTGAGGGTGACGGATGGGAGGCTGCTCAGATCTAGACTAGACGGGACATACGTCAGGGACGATTTGTTCAAGATCTGTACCTACCCTTCAGGTAGGATTCCCTGGTGGACGATCCAGGAGCTGTTTTCCCTTTTTACTTGTACTTTTTCTTATTGTTCAATTAGGTTTGGATGCTAGCACACTTACATTCAGCATTACCTTTGTATTCAGTTTTACCTAGTTTATTTCTTCTTCTTGAGAACTATGATTATGTGTGAATACATTTTATAAATGCAATGCCTTACAAACTTATTGATTTACGCCCTTGTTTCTATTCACCAGCCACTGGTCTATGGAAGGCAGGCTTGGGGTAGTCACAGCATGGGACCCGAGGACGGGTCGTGACACCGATAAGAGATTTGATAAAACAAAAATCATTTAAAAAAATTTATGATGATTATTTTTAAACATTTAATCGTAAAACATTATATGTAAAATTGTCTTTAATAAATAACATTATAATAAAAAAACGTCCTTAAAAATTTTAATTTAATTTTGGTATGGATTAAATGATTTTTTGCCAAGTAGATAATAAATTTAGTTTATCTCAAAACATTTCAATGAACCTTTTATGTAGAAAATAGTTGAAATTGTAACATTACATAAAAATATTATCAATTACTAGACTATAAGAAAAAAAATTCATTTATTTTATAGGATCTATATATTTTAATTCAATGAAAATATTAGCTAGAGAATCCAAAATAGAAATGAGATTATAACATATTTCCCAATAACCAAATCTAATCTTATTTCAAAAGATTTAAAAAATTTTGTACAAGTAACATAAGATTAATTATTCATAGATTTAATATAAATGTTCATTCAAAAAAATCTATGATTTATTTTTTTATAGTTTCAAATTATAAATTTATTAAAAATTTAATAATTAAAAATAATATTCTGGTGAAAACTAGTATATATATATAATGAATGATTAATTATGATGGTTATGATACTCAAAAATATGTAATTTCATAATTATATTTAGAATATTAATTATGCTAAAAAATCATCATTTTTTGTTATATAATATTTACTAAAAATTAATATATATAGGGGATGGAAAATTAATGACTTCATACTGTGGAGAAGGTAGTCCATATGTAATCATGAGTGGTGTTTCCACTTTTTGAAAAATTCAATGAATGAAATGTAAATAAAAGTTTGAATGTCCAAATTATTTGTTATATAATAAATATATTAATTATACATTTAATATATTTTTTTATTCATACAATTATAGGGGATATAACAAAATAAATCACATCAATTCATAGAGGTGGTTGTTTAGACTTACGAATGAATGATATTTTCATTTTACAATTGATTTAAAAAAGCTATATATTAAATAATAAATTTATGTAAATAATTATTATTTCATATGTAAAAAAAGAAATATTTCATCCATTTTAATAATAATCCATCAAATATGGATATGTAAAATTAATCTTCTTGCTTCTTGAAGGCGCTAGTCAACATGTACACTACTGTGAAACTTTCAAATTCAATTTTTTTTAAAAGAGGTTGAAAATGGTAATTTCAATGACATAATAACATCTCATTATATTGGTTATAATATATTAATAATATTATTATGAAAAAATATGAATATATAATATCAATGATGAATTGAAATTAGAAGTACTATGTTAACAGTTATGCATCCTTGTTGAGAAACCTCATTTTTCATACACTTTAATATATGAATGGATTTAAATATTATTAAAATAGAGCTATAAAAATTGGGGGGATGTTTTGAAAATTTTATGGTATGTATTTTATTTTATAATTTCTTCTTAATGTGTGAGGTAGATATAAGACTCTTTTTCATATTACAATAGAGAGAGAGGAAAAACATTGAATTTTCCAACAGATTTGTAATTTAATGGTGATTTATTCGAACAAAATTTATCACAAAGGACTCATAATAGAATATGACATGATACAATGTGAAAACATGACCATATAATATTATTTAGATATGTTTTCCTGACATATTTCCCTTATCATTTTATTTTAAACACTTTTAATTCTATTAAAATCTTACAATGATATGAGAGTATTTTTTACTAATGTTACAATTCATATAGACTAGAAAATTACTGTAAAATTAGTAATATTTTTTTACATAATTATTTAAAATATAAATTAAATTTTATCAAATTCTATTTCTATAGTTTTCAAAAATACCATATAAAATTATCAAACCAAGCGTGATAGACATAATGATTTCCGGAAAATAATTTTTTTGTATAAAGAAAAGATTTTATACCAAAATTATAATATTTTTCATTCAAAAAAAATTTATAATATACTTTTCAAAAAATTTAACAAATTTAATTAAAAAACAAATTTAGAAATAAAATGGGACATTTTAAATACGTTAATAAAAAATATTTCTTTTTATAAAATCTTAAATTTTCATTAATTATGGAAATATTAATATTTTAAGAAAACTTTAAAATTTTAGTTTTATAAAATATCGAAATGATGATTTAAAAAATGATAAACTTTCAATAAAATAAAACATCTACATTTTTTATAAATTGGTAATACTATTTTTAAAATTATGATCAATAAAAAAATATATTTTGAAGTAATCATACTTTTTTAGAATATTATAAGATTATAGGCAATTGCATAAATATTTATTATCCATTAATAAATTAATATTAATTAAGTAAAACCATTATTCATAATATAATTTTGAAAATATAATTTATGACCCCAATTTATGGTTTAGTTATATTGTTCAAATTTAAATAATAATAATCAAATATTTTATCACAATTTGTTTAAACATGGTGTTGCTTGTAATGAATGGTTTCAAAGAAATTTTTTTTTATAAAGTGAAAAATAGATTAAAATCTCAATCTATCACATTATACACCACTTATAATAATATATCATTTGAAATGTAATCCCTATGATACAAAAAACAGTGGATACATTGGAATCATCACATCATCTATATCTCATGTAGCTTCTTTGAGTTGAAAATTGTTCTATATAACATTAATGAGTTGAGTAGTCGTATTCTTTAGAACCTTATCATAGAAATAAAATAATTTAACAAATTACTCTATATTGTAATGATCATATTAAAGCTATATTTTTTCGAACATTATTAAATGTGAGGAATCAAGTATGTCACTCTCAAGAAGGATATTTGGAAGACACGTTGAACTTGGGTGAGAGTCAATAGAAGTTACAAAATATAAGGAATCATAAAAATATAATAATGACTCATAAAAAGGAAGATATATATAGGGATCATATTTACATTCATTAAATAACTCATATCCATATTCTATGGAAATATTTAGAAGAATATATTGTCACGAACATCAATATATAATTTCTTCATTGATTGTCAGGATAACATTTCAATATGCATTGTGTTATCGTGTTGTTATCTTGAATATATATCTCATTATCAAAAATTTCATCATCCTTCTTAGTACACAATAGACATTTTTCAATTAACTTCATCACATCATGTTGGAGTTAGTCACTTCCATCAATATAGGGAAACATTTGGATCAATCTATATAATTTATTAAATGCTATTATGTTGATAAAATTATATAAAAGGTGTTGATCCAAACTAACATTAATATAAATACATCATGATCATTTCTTATAATATACATATTTCATAATATTATACAAATGAGTATCTATTTTAGGATGATATGCAGTTTTTTCTCAATCCTGACTTTTATTCATGACAAATTCATCTCAAATGCATCGAGGCAATCCTCTAAACCCGATTAGATAAAATATACTATTATGCTCCGTGAAACATTTCAAAATTTATAATATATATCCAACAAGTATAATTTAGAAGTAAATATACTATGGTAGTAATGGAATTTAGTTATTTTTAATGGTTATTAACAAAAAACACAGACACATATATATATATTCTATTGGGATGTTTTATAGATTCCATCAATAGAATACCATGTAGGATTTTCCGATTTACGTTCAATTTTATGTAATGGATATAGCATTAACGTATACTTATTTATGTAATATTTAACATGAATAAAAATCAACCATAAAGATAAATAATATATCTTATCAATTATCATGTTATACAACATTATTATTGTTTTATTTTTTAGCATATTATTTTTATTCTCGGATAATAAATAATAATGACCGATGATCATTATATAGTTTCTCCTTCAACTAGTTTTGTAATAATGAGACACATACTCAGTTCCTAATCATTATCATTCCATTATAATAATTCCTGAACGTAGGATAATTTCTCAACTTATTATGTAGTTATATATCCCTCTTTTATATAAATTTAATCATTGGATAGATTAGTGGCTAAAAACACATCTGATAACATTATCATATATCTTCCCTTGTCATGAATTAAATATTCATCTCCTTTTAGTATATAAAATATTAAATCTCATTCAATCCACATCAAGGAATATATAGCTTCGTATTACTAAATCTGATCAAAATCCAACTTATTCTCTTTCTTAAGGATGATATGTATTGATAAATCATAACTATCAATAATCCCAAAACCATACAATTTTTTGAATATTTAAATCTTTCAATATTATTACATACATCATAATTCTAAGATCAGTATTTATATCACACCAGTCCCCTTAAGGATTAATCCTATATTATTAAATTAAATAATTAATACTACCAACACCGAATCATGAGTCTTTTAAGTTTTCTATTAAATTACAAATTAGGGAAAAAATTAATTTATTATCTTATTATTTACATTGAAAAAAAATCCTAATAAATTTTTCAAAGAATCACTAAAAATCACAAACCATTATTCTCTATTAGGTAAGAGAAGAAACATTACCCTAATCATCCTTATTTTATATTGTTTCAAATTTTTTTCACATTCATCTATCTGAAGGAACACGACCCCCTTCAAAGTCAACATGCCAATTAGATTTAATATATTTTATAATTCCCTCAATAGTCACTTGTATTGTCCATCCAAACCATGAAAAAAGGAATATCTCATTTATTGTTGTTGGTTTGGTCCATTACATAATAAAATCTATCATTGAAGGATCAAAAAATAAAAAATTCACTGACATTATACAAAAAATGTATGACACTTTTAAAACATAATTGCATAGTTTCCAATTATTTAAAAAAACATATCATTCATAAAGCTCTTAAAAAAATATAAAATCACATTCTTGATCTTAGTTCTTCTAAAAAATATATATATTTTCTATATAAATACAACCCCAAAATTATTAATTCAATCTCTAAGTATTAAATTATATATATCCATGATGATATAAGTGGAATTTGTATGTCCAAATAAATACCTATGTATTCTAAATTATCATTCCTCATATAGAAATATTTTATGGAGTATATCCAAATTATTGATCATATTTTGATGATATTATGGATGAAATTAAATATTTAAAAATATGTTAGGTCTTCAAAGTTGAAGAACAAATTCAACAATTCATGTTAATGGATACTTGTTATTGATATTGATCATGTTAATTAATTAATAACAAATAACAAAATGAATTGAACAATTATTATTCATAATAAAAAATACAATTTTCATACAATTGTGATGAACTAGTGTATATAGATACATTATCAACAGTGTCATAGAATAGATTCATCAATTTCTATAACTCAATCAAGGCGATTATATAAAGATTTACTGAGAGAGGTGTATTATTGGGTATAAGTTATATGAAATCCAAAAATCATGATCATGGGAATGAATATGAAATTTATCCTAAAACTAAAGAACATAATTCTATATAATTGGAATACCATAAATATTACACTTACCTTAACCATTTGAGACAAATATACAACAGGAATTGGCATTAATACCCATATAATATAATTAGCCTATATTGGAAGATAATATTCATCATTACACTGTAATATGAACATTTATATACTCATTATATCAAATTCATTTTCCTGATCCATGAAATTTATAGAGGATATATATAGAAAATATATTCCCCAAATCATGTCAAATTTTCATAATAGAATGTTACCAATATATTCATAGAGCACATTATTAAAAACATTAATATGAAATCTCTATCTTTGTTTTTGAGGGTATGTGTTCCAAAACCATAATGATCCACTTAATTTCATAACATAGAAATTAGTCTTCAATAGTATATCAGTTATCAGTTTGGGTTTTGGAATTTCTAGATAATGAAAAATTTCCCCATACATAAGACAGTAAACAACAAATTTTATAATAAAATACACATTAATTTCCTAAATATAAGTCATTATTTTTCATCAATAATCACATAATCAATTCCATTATTTTCCACACATAATACCTAATCTATTTCCTTTAAGAAATTCTCCAAATTTCATCATCCCAACTTCATGACATGTAATAAGAAATATCATCCTTCTTCGTTGGTATTCATCAACTGCACTCCCATGATACTCTATTTTAATTATATTTGGTTTACTCGTTAACTCATCCATTTAATAGTTGTTAATTATATATTAAGATATCTAGATTGTTCACATTAAATAATTTTCATTATATATCCCATTTCATTTGGATTCTCATTAGAGAAATCGTTGAATTTTTTATCTAATTAAGAAATAAAATCAAAACCAATTTATTCAAATAACTTAAAAAATAAAAAAAAAATATATAAATGAGAAAAAATATTTATAGTGGGTAATCATTTTATCATGAAGAATTAATCTTAATTTTTTATCCGTGACACTTCCTTTCAAATATATGATATCGTAGTATTATCTTAGTCTATTCGTGGCCATCATCAATTAAAAACCTTTATAATAATTAATAATGAAAATTTGGATTAACATAAGAATATGAACAAGAGGGTCTATCTTGCTATGCATTATTAGGTCCAATAATAATGGAATGGTGATTATTGATTCCATACTCAAAAAAAATAATTTCATTTTTGTAACCTCTAGGTGTATACATTCCTTAATTGAATCCACCTTCTTATATCCAAACATGGAAAAATTCTTTCGGAAAACCAAAAAATATCTTCATTTCCAAACATTTATGATTTTATACAATAAATAAATATAATTTAAGAGTTTTCATTGATGTAATCAATTATTAATCTCTAAAAAATGACTACTCTATTCCATGATACCAAATGAGGTAATCTAATAATAATATTAATAAATAATACATAATTTATTCTGAATATACAATACATCTCATACAATTAAATTACTATTGCACTCTTAGGTTGAGGTATGTTGTATTTTTATGCTTAATTCTCCTTTTAATCTGACTGGGTTGAGTTGGGAAGAGATCGAGAGTGTTTGGAATGTTCTTGAATGTGTTAGGAGGCCTTTTTAAGGGTGTAAGGTTTGAGCATAGTACGGGGAAACCTTAGGATATGAACCATGAGGATAGTGGGGTACACATGGTTTGCGTACATTTTTCCAAACCGTGTGGGATGTGCATTGATAGTGGTCACTTCGAGGCACCGATATGTGCACAGTTAGCACACAGTTTGTGTAACCGTTCAAGATAACTATGTGGCCCTTCAATAATAGGATTTTAGAATCTTGGATTGGTTATAATTGTTTTAAAAACACCCAAAATCTCTCCCACTAGATCCTCAAACTATTTTTGGTTCTCAAGGGATATATGTGCACTCCCACTCATTTTATAAGGGACTTCAAGTGGTTTAAAGGTGGTTTGATTATAGTTTCTCCTAGGAAAGTCTCTCTTTTTGGTTTCAATTTCATTTTCCCTAGATATACTCTTCCCTCCCTCCCAATTTCATAGATATAAATATGATTCATGAAAATCTAATGTTTTTTCCTTAAATATTGATATTATGTCCTGTTTTTGGTAATGATTGAGTTCTAGAGTGGCTTTGATGGAGGATTTATTCAAATTTTTGGTGTGGCTTCCTGTGGGTCCATTTCTCCAGAACCCTAACGGTAGCCGGCTTCTCGCATGACTCCACTTCGTTAGAAAAATTGGATTTGTTTTCAATTAACTTTTCCCTTGAAATTGATTGTGAATATGTTGGGTAAATGTTATTGGAAACACATTAGGAGAATACTTGGTTATTTCTGGTTGAAATGGCATATTGTTGAAAGAGGGGTTTTATTTTGTGATTTTAAAATGTAGATTTTAAAATTGGATGCTTGGATTGGATTATGAAAATGGTTTTTGATGATAGTTTCCAATAACATTTTGTTATATTGGAATTGTATGTGTCATGAAAAAAATAAAAAGAGTGTCTTCACTAAATGGTATATTTATTGATGTTAATTGGCATGTGTTGGGAATGGTTGGGTCCTTATCGTGTGGCATAGGTGCTTTATGATTTTTGGTTAATTAAGTGTTATGGATTTTTTGAATTGTCTGGGTGAAGTGGAATAGAAGTAAAACTATAAAAAGGGGATATATAGTGAATGGGAGGGCCACCATCAATGGAAGATTTTTTGGGAAACACCACTAGTTTTTGAAAGAAGTGAATTGGTTTGGAAGGGAAGTTCCACCATGGTTGTTTGGTTTCTCTGTGTTTCTATGAAAGATGAAAATTTTGGGTGGTAATGTGTGATGATGTTATGTATTATGAATTAGTTTTGGTTTTACATTGGTTAGACATGGATTGGTAAGTGTATGTTTATATTGTGTAAATGGATACACAATTTAATGTTTTATATAAACTTTTTTATATTAATGTACTAATGTTTTTATACTAGTGGAGTTTGTAGGGATACCATTTGGAAAAATCCCTATAAGTATTATTACTCACCACTTCATTGGAATATCGGTGCTTTTACTGATGTTGTTTTTCTGGACACAAGTAAGAGTAAAGCATCTCGATTTTTTTTCAGTTCTCCATAATGTTTTGGTGATGTTGTGGTTCATGGAGCATGGATCTAGGTGTGGAGATATGGATGGTGTCCCAATTCATTGAGGTCTTATTTTGCAATCTACCACTTGGTACACTAATTATGTATTGTTTGTATTGGAATTTGAGAAATGTTATGGTATAGTTTGTTTGTATTTTGGTAATATATGGGTTGGGTTGCATTGTTTACATGCATCTTGTAGTTTTGGTAGTTATGTATTTTTTGGTTGATTTGTTTAATTATAAGTGTGAATAATTTCTCCAATTATTCCATAAGACCTCGACATTTATTTCATACCATGGGAACCTTAGGAAGATATCTTAAGACCTAGTAACATTCCCCTCCCCCTAAAGGCTGTGGGATGGGGCATGATATTACACGTGGTATATGTTTTTCGGTCCTTTTCCTTCAAGTTAGAGTAGTTCTTCATTCCATTGGCATTTACTATTGTTCATGTAACACACCAAGATTTTATAAGATATATTCATTTTAATTTCTTTCATATCTTCTGTTATATGCTACACCAATATTATTTTGTGTTATACGCAATACCATATAATCTTTCAGTATACGCACCACTAATCTGGGATAATGTAAAAAACAATTTCAAGTTTGTCTGATAGTAGTTATTCAATGCAACATTGACTATATATATATATATTCAATGTATAAATGAAATATGTTTGGATTCTGTTATACTCAACAACAATGGAGTCTTGCACTACACGCAACCCTGACTTGTCTTGCATTACCCACAATCACGACCTTTCTCGATATCGTGTGTTGTACGCAATACTGGGTTTCACTAAACAACGATATATTGTTATAATATTGTTATGGACTAGCCATTATAAATAGAATTAACTGCATTTCGAATTTTATAACATTTTTATTCATCTTACACATTTTCTAGAACATGGTATTGGAACAAGATAAATTTTTCAGGTAAACTAAGTATTTCTCAAAAATTACAATTTTGTCGCCTTTTTATTGTGCACCCACATTAAATCTAGTTTTTGACATGTTTATATGTTTAATATGACAAAATAAAATTCTTCTTTGGAATAAGGATATAATAATTTAGTTTGCATAAATTTATCATATTATTCTGATAACTTTCATATTTTAATGAATAGTAAAAACATGATATATATTAATTAAAAATAACTTTTTTCATCATAATAATTTACATGGTTAAATTATAATATTTAATGGTTTTAAATTATAAATTGAATATATTTTTACCATTTAATATAACTCAGTTCATTAGCATTGATTTTACATTGAATTCATAGGTAAAATCATTTCAATCATTTGTAATGTTTTAACTTTTGAAACACAATTTCATAACAACGGGATTAATTTTAATTGAATTTCTACAACTTCATTGATTTGAATATGGAAATATGTATTCCATATTTGGAATCAGTAGTTCCAAATTATGTTAATAGGATACTTCTTATTTTTAGTCATTATGAATAGTAACTACTGTAAATTTTATTTACCATAGTTAAAGGTAAATCGGGTAATTAAGGGTAAATATTATATTATAAAATTACCCTAAAACTTGTACTAATATAATTAGATGATTATATTTTACCCTATATCATACTTGGGTTGGAATGGAATCTAATGGAACCCACCTGTATTTGATTTAAGTCCTTTTATTTATTTTATTTAAAGGAAAGTGAAATGTCTCACTCAAACTTTAATAATTAGATTATTTTTAAGATAAGGTTATACAGAATATAAATTTGATTATAAATACTCATTTGAAAGCTAAATTATTTTTATTTATCACGGAAATTTACTTGTAATTTATAATAAATATTTAATTACCTTAATATCTTATACATCAATGATGAAGAAATTATTTATTTAGTGAAAAATTAATAATATAGTTTTTATTAAAATAACAATACCTATCAAAAAGACCATAAACATGACCAGACATTATTATTCGAGTATATATATACCCTAAGAATCCAAGTGTTGATTTTTGGACCATTTGGAGCCTTATAAAACCAATTAGAAAATTTATATTATTTTATTTTAATTGATGTCAAAGATGTCATCTTCATAATTTAATAAATATAACAATTTAAATGTTGTGATTTTAAGGTGATAAATTCGACTAAAAATACTATTATGAAATTTATTATATTTATCATCATCATAGGATTTTATTTTTTATTTGTTTGGAAAAAATAAGTATTTTAAATAATTATACAAAAATGTTGTAGTAATTATTTTATTAAGAGATATACCAAATAAATAGTTTTAAAAATATTAAAATAAATAATATATGAACAATGTAATGTGACCCATTATTTTTTTATTAATATGACATGTTAGGAATATATTATATATATTTTTTGAACTTATATCTTCTGTGGTTTTTATTTAAATTCAAATAATGTATAGTGTCAAAATTGACACTATTAATATTTTATAAAAATAACATATTATTAAATTATTTAAAAATCAAAAAATATTTATAAACTGAAAATTGAAATTTATACGGTCGAAAAGGTTATAAAGTATAAAATTATGTGAAATTTAAAACATTTAAGTATGTATTTAGAATAATTTAAAATTTAGAATTTTATTACCACAATAAAATTAAATAGATTAAATAATGATAAATCTAGTTGATAAGGTTTAAAATAAACTTTAAAAATGCGTAAATTTTATTGGTTGATTATATGCATACACTATATCATTTTATCTTAAAATGGAGTCATTTTTTGAGGTTTTTATGTGGGGTTTCAATTTATTATTAATTAATATTCATAATGTTTCCAAAAGGGCCGCTCTCCTATCCTATATAAGGGCACCTCCTTACCTCTAATCTTCACACACATTTGATCCTTAAAACTCAGCCAAACCCTACCCATTTCACTTATCCACTTTCATATAAACCTAGTAGTGTTCCTGGTCTTCTTTAAAGACCATCTTTAATGCCCTAACAGGAGGATAAGAGGAGCTGCGTCGAAGAAGAGGTAATCTCTTCAACCGAATCTTTCAAGTTTTCTTTTTTCATAAACTTATTCTTAATTAGTTGTTTCATTATAAATTAATAACGTAAGTATCACTAATATACTTATATGTTATTATAAATATGAAACAACCCCGTTTCACCTTCTATCCATCCTACGGAAAACGAAATCACCGCGCGTGCGTACGTACGGAATACCGTCTCTACGCCGTGGTGTATTCTTTTTTCCACCACCACCTTACTTGGATGGGTATAATGGTGTAAAGAATAACTATATATAGTTATTATAACATCTTACTTATTCTGAGATATTATATCATCCAGTCTAATACAATTCAATAATTATGGGAACGATATCATCACTCGTTCGTACGTACGGATTACCGTCTCCACGACGCGATGAGATTCATTATCCATGGGGACCATTCAAGAATGATTATAAAGTATATATAAGGAATAATGATGAAATAAATGAAATGATAAAGTAACTGTATTTATTTATATATATTTATGTTATCTACTTACTTCCATTTACGTCAATAAGGAATGGAAAACTGCATTTATGCATACGTAAGGCCTACCGTTTCCATGAATAGTTTATTTTATATCATTTATCTATATTATATATATATATACTAAATATATATGATATATAAATATGGATTTACATTCTGGAAGTAATTAAATCATGATATAATTAATAATTATATCAAGAACAACAAGTCCAAACATGTTCGATAAATAAAACGATTTACCCAAAACGCTGCTTTAACATGGAAATTACGAAAGAACAGGTAACATAGAGTCATAAATGAACCATATATGATATCATAACAATGAATATAATTCTGTAATAAGTAAATTACATTATTTAAAACATTATTCAGGAGGTTTAGATATGTAAAAATTATATCAAACCTAAGGTAAGGGATAATTTTTCAAATCTCATTTTTATCCGTGATTTCTTATACATAAGTGTTTACTGGTGTTATATTTTTCATCCATGTCCATAAAAATGTTTTTAATAAAGTTTTTAATATTATTAAATGTATTATTAAAGTCTTTTTTACCATTTCTTAATTTTACTTTGTGTTATGTAAGTAATATTTCTTTTTTTCCATAGGAGGTACTTTTTGACTTTTCTAGCAAAAGTACGAGAAGAATATATTTTTTAACATATACGGCATGAATGGATTTTTAATGTTTTATAATCCCTTATTTTCATGAATCTTACCCTAAAATATTTCTTTTATATTTTCAACAGAATTCTTTTCATTTAAAATCTCACAACATTTAGGGAAAAGAAAATGATTTTGAAGAAGAAAGGATATTTTCCTCAAGAATTCATTTCAAGTGTTTTGTCAAAACCATTTATCATCTAAGATGAAATTATTTAATATGATTATATTTTATGTATAATGTCTCTATTATTTACATGGTTTCATATTTCTTATGATGAAATGATATCCATTTTTTATGTTGATTATGTTATGATGGGATGATGTTTATGAACCCCATTTTATTAGTTGGGTAATGATGAATGATTTATGTTCATATTGTGGCACACGTAAGAATAATTTCATTATAAGATGGGTGGGAACAATATCTGTCTCCAATCCATTGGGTAAAGATTTATATCTCATGAGATAGACATGGATGGAATGGTAAGTTAATCTGGTTCAGTGTTAAAGGAGTGGAACGAGGAGTGAACTCTATTCAGAAAGGGACTTTGTCCACAAAGACGGTCTTGGAAGCAATTCTTTGGCTATTATGGAAATCATATCATGTGATTAATGGTTTTTCACAATTACATTATTTATTCCCATGATATTGTATGATGATTGATGTTCCATTATGATCTATTCCTTACGTACTGTCATGTTTTCTGTCATTGCTCAAGATTTTGATGTTTAAACGTTATGTTCATGTTTTTTAGTTCAAATTAATATCATTTGTTTGATTTTCTACATGATTACCCTTACTAAAAATTTGATCTCACCCTTTATATTTTTTCTTTTCCCCAGGATATAAAGAAATATTTTAGGTATGAAAACAAAAGGGGAAGATCATTATGGGAGATGTTGATGATCTTTCACCATGATTAAAATATTATGATCTGAGTTTCCAAATACACTAAATTATTACGATCCTTGAGTGTTGGTTTTTGTTTTTTATTAAGTATTCCGAAAAATTAATGTAATGTCCATGTACGTCAATTTTGGGTCTCTACAGTTGGTATAAGAGGAAAATGAGATAGGAATGAATCTGATCGTTGAGAACTCTCACATGTGATCATTGGACGTAGCATGGCTCCCGCCAAAGGGCTTCATGGGGAATGGCTGCCAATGGGGATGGTGTTCTATCCCACCCAGGGTGTTTATCCACCAATAGAGTTCCCTAATAGGTATCAATTATAATCCACTAGAAGTAATTCCAGACCGCTACCATTGGTATCAGAGAAAAGGTTTAGTCAAGCTTTGGAAACTAGGATGTAAAAACTTTAGTGAGATACCTAGAGATATTTATAAGGTATGTCTAGGGATGTCCCTAAGGATAAGTACAAATATATGTTATAGTCTTATAATTATGGAAATGATATTATAATTAAACCTAAGATGTTAGATATTGAAGGTACTCCCCCTTTATTATGTTGTTTTCCCTAGTATGATTTTTGGCTCTCACACTATTCTCTATGGGTTTTAGACGATGGCTGGAACCCGAAGGAACCGTGTTGATCAATGTAACTGACAATGCAATGATTGTACTCATAAATAGACCAATGTTATTGGATATGGAGTGAAAAATCTTATTTTTATACTTACACATGCTATGAATCATTCTGGACATCCAAATTAGCAAAGAAGGGAACAATATTCTATTCAGTCCTTCATGAGACAACATCCACCTTCTTTTAGTGGGTCTTCTAATCCAATTCTTACCAAACAATGGAACCATACCATTGAAAAGATATTTTCCATACTTTGCTGTTTGGAACATGAAAAATTCATTGTGGAAATTTACTGTTTAGAAGGTGAAGTAGACCAATGGTGGACTATAAATAAGAATACGAGGCCCCATGATGAAAATTGAATCCATAGAATGGGATGAGTTCAAGAACATATTTTTCAATAAGTACCTCCCTCTTATTCTTCGAACAATGATGGAAAATGAGTTCCTTGAGATTTAGATAAAGGATGATGAATCTATTGGTATAAATGAAGTGAATTTTACCATGCTTTCAACGTATGCATCTCCCTTTATCATCTAACCAGAAAGTAATGTTGATCGATTCTTCAGTGGATTAAAACCATGTATTCAAAGGGAATTTTCTATAAGAGAAATAAGTAGCTATGAAGAAATTTTTTGTTGTGATATCAAGGTAAAACTGGATGTTGGTGTTACTTATCCATCTCATGGTTTTGACAAGAAACGAAAGATGCAGTTCAATGAAAAATCTCATAACAATGATGAAAAGAAAATGAATGTTAATTTATTCTCAATGTGTAGAAACAGGCATGGAGTAGATTGTCGTAAAGGGACTATAAAATGTTTTAAGTCTGGAAAAGATGGCCATAGAGCATATGAGTTTCAAATTAATGGGAAAAGGGTAGATAATGATATGAATAAAGAAAATACTGCATAGAATGTACCACCAACACATCAATGCTACAAGTGCAATGAAATGGGGCATTATGCTAATCAATGCCCTAATACAAGGGTTAATGACGATCGATGTGAGAAACCTCTTAAGGAATAGTATAATGGGAAGTCACATGTGATCACTATTTGTGATATTGAGTATGAAAATGATGGTGTGGAATGATTATGTGTTTATGTAGTAGGATTTCAAATTAGTATCATGGAATCTCATTTATGGTATCGTGGTATTTTTGAATATCTATGTATTGGTTTTCAATAATTATATTGTACTGGTGACCATGAAAGGTGATCTAAATATTTTTAGAAATCAGATAAAATGTACATAATGAAAGGATTAGGAGAAAATAATGTGTATGATAGTATTAATGAGCTCATGACTGATATAAGGACAAAGTTATATCATGGTTTGAGTATATAGAATTTTTGGGATTTTGGTATGTGGAATGAGATAACTTTTGACAGCATTTATGTTTTCACTATGGTTAAATGGGTATTAATTTTTCAATAGAATACATGATTAAGGTATTCACATGATTGGAATGTAAATAACAAGATATATCGGGGATAAATGATGGTATTCACATGCTCGGTAGATGAAATTTCTAGTAGTATTTTTCTTTATACTATGATCTTGGATAGAAGTATTTTGGATAAGCCTAATGATTTAAAATGGATTAATTTGGACAAAAAATAGTATTGTTTAAGGCTAGAACTTTTTTTGATATTATTGATGGAACTTCATAATGATGTAGTTTTAGAAAAAGGACTCCTAGCAGGACTGGCGACAACTCGTCGCATTAGATAATGCTATGAGAATCGAACAAACAACCGAAGTGCGACATGCCTTTATCGCATACCACTGGCCTACAGGAAGTCCCTTCTTAGTAGAAACTAGTTTTATTTAATGAATCAGTATAATCGATGAAGTAGAAGTCCATTTTAGGAAACATATATGATTAACCTCACCATAGATGGACTTTTGTATATTGGATAAATTTTTCTACAATTTTGTTTGAGACAGATGGAATGACCCGACATTCTATCACATGAACTGATAACAATTCAAGAATTACAAATTCAACTTCTTATCATTAATAGATGAAGTGTAAATTGTTCAAGGAATGAAAAACTGTGAGATTGTACCGAAATATAGTATGTATTTATTCTAATTCAAATTCTTCAACTTTATGGAAATGATCATGAAAACCAAAAATGTTGTCCTAGTGTCCTCATATACGATGAATCAGATAGTACCTTATATCATCATAAATGTATGGCTTTGTGATTCTAGGCTTTTTCATATCCATGTTCTCTACCACTCTCCATCCGAACATGATGGTTAGATTTGTCTTCCATATCCATATTTTAACCTATGTTATCCTATGTTGAAACCCAGTGATGAGTTAATTTCGGTAATTGTTATGTTTCATTCATTACATTTTAAAATTAAGTTTTAGTATTCTTTTTTATGATGTGGGTTTCAATGTAATAAACATTCAATTAGTAAACCATTTAAAGCCCCGATGAATTTTGAGGGAGAAATTCCTTTTAAGGGGGGTAGAATTTAACACCCCAAGATTTTATAAGATATATTTTTTTTAATTTATCTCATATCTTCTATTTTACGCTACACCAAGATTATCTTGTTCTATACACAATGTCATATTATCTTGCAGTATACGAAACACTAATATTGGATCATGTTAAACACAATTTCAAGTTTGTTTGATAGTAGTTATTCAATACAACATTGAGTGTGTATATATATATTCAATGTATAAATGAAATATGTTTGGATCCTGTTATATGCAATAATAAAGGACTATTTCACTACATGCAACCCTGACTTTGCTTGCATTACACGCAGTCAAAACTTTTCTCGATAGCGTGTGTTATACACAATACTGAGTTTCACTAAAAAATGATATATTGTTATAATATTATTATGGACTAGCCGTTATGAATATTATTAACTAAATTTTTAATTTTATAACATTATTATTCATCTAAAACATTTTCTATAACATGTTATGAGAGAAAAATAAAATTTTCAGGTAAAATAAGTATTTTAAAAAAATGCAGTTTTGCCGCCTTTTGATGGCAGCCCAACTTTAAATCAAGTTTTTGACATGTTTATAAGTTCAATTTGACAAAATAAAATTATTATTTGGAATCAAGATATCAAAATTTACTTTGGAAAATTTTTTCATATTATTCTGATTAATTTCATATTTTAATGAATAGTAAAAACACGCTAAATTTTAATTAAAAACAACTTTTTTCATCATAATAATTTATATGGTTAAATTATAATATTGAATTGTTTTTAAATATAAATATAATATATTTTTACCATTTAATATAACTTATGTCATTAGCATTTATTTTATATTGAATTCATAGGTAAAATTATTTCAATCTTCTATAATGTTTTAATTTTTAAAACTCATTTTCTTAACAACGGGATTAATTTTAAATTATTTTCGGCAACTTCTGTGATTTGAATTTGAAAAAATGGAATCCATATTTGGAATCATTAGGTTCAAATTATGTTATTAAGAAAATTTTTATTTTTAGTCAATATGAATAGTAACTACAGTAAATTGTATTTACCCTAGTTAAAGGTAAATCGGGTAATTAAGGGTAAATATTATATTATAAAATTACCCTAATACTTTTAATAATATAATTGGATGATTATATTTTACCCTATATAAAACTTGTGTCGAAATTTAATCTAATGGATCCCATTTGTATTTGACTTAAGTCCTTTAATTTATTTTATTTAAAGGTAACTGAAATGTCTCACTCAAACATCAATAATTAGATTATTTTTAGTATAAGGTTATATAGAATTTAAATTCAATTATAAATACTCATTTAAAATCTAAAAAGTTTTTATTCATAATGGTAATTTAATTTTAATTTTTAAGAAATATTTAATTACCTTAAGAGCTTATACATTAATGATGATGAAATTATCTATTTAGTAAAAAATCAATAATATAGTTTTTATTATTATAAAAATACCTATCAAAAAGACCATAAACATGACCAAACATTATTGGTTGATTATATCTATATCCTAACTTTCCAAGGTTATATTTCTGGACCATTTCGACCCTTATAAAACCGAATAGGAAATTTATATAATTTTATATTAAATGATGTCAAAGATGTCACCTTCATAATATCATAAATATAACAATTTAAATTTTGTGATTTTAAGATGATAAATTCAAGTAAATGTATTATTATGAAATTTATTATATTTATATTCATCATAGGATTTTATTTTTAATTTTTATGAAACATATATGTATATTAAATTATTGTACAAAATTGTTGTAGTAATTATTTTATTAAGAGATAAACCAAATAAATGGTTTTAAAAATATTAAAATAAATAATATATTGACAAAGTAATGTGACCCATGATTTTTTTATGAATATAATAGTTTAGGAATCCATTATATATTTTCTTTTGAACATATATTCATTTTGGTATTTATTTAAATTCAAATAATGAATTGTGTCAAAATTGACAATATTGATATTTCAAAAAAAATAAAATATTATAAAATTATTTAAAAAACACAAAAATATTTTAAAAAAAATTGGAAATTATATAGTCTAAAAGATTATAAATAATCAAATTATGTGGAATTTAAAACATTGAACTATGTATTTATAACAATTTAGAATTTAGAATTTTATTACTACAAATAAAGTTAAATATAATAAATAATGATAAATCAAGTTGATTGGGCTTAAAATAAACGTAAAACATGTCTAAATATTATTTTCCAATGAGATTACTACCCTATCTCATCTCATATTCAAATTGAGTCCTTTTTGGATGTTTTTAATTGGGGTTTCATTTTATTATTAATTAATATTTTTAAGGATTCCATAAGGGCCCCTCTCCTCTCCTATATAAGGGTACCTCCTTCCCTCTCATCTACACACACATTTGAGCCTTAAATCTCAGCCATCCCTAGCCCATATCACTTCTCCAATTCCATATAAACCTAATAGAGGTCCTGATCATCTTTAAATTCCAACATTAGTGCACTAAGAGGATGATAATAGGAGCCGCGTTGAAGAAGAGGTAATCTATTCTACCGATTCTTTCAAGATTTATTTCTTCTTCAACATCTTATTATTTATTTGTTTCATTATAAAGTAATAAATTAATTATCACTAATATACTGATATTTTATTATAAATATGAAACA
This sequence comes from Viscum album, assembly GCA_963277665.1. Lineage (NCBI taxonomy): Eukaryota > Viridiplantae > Streptophyta > Magnoliopsida > Santalales > Viscaceae > Viscum > Viscum album. The sequence continues at coordinate 821,354,980 of OY728161.1, forward strand.
ACCCCATTTCACCTTCTATCCACCCTACGGAAAACGAAATCATCGCGCGTGACTACGTACGGAATATTGTCTCCACGCCATGGTGTAATCTTTTTTCAACCACAACCTTACACAGATGGGTATAATGGTGTAAAGGATAACTATATATAGTTATTATAAAATCATACTGATTTGGATATACTATATCATCCACTCCAATTCAACTCAATAATTATGGGAACGATATCATCGCTCGTGCGTACGTACGGATTACCGTCTCCACGACGCGATGAGATTCATTCTCCATGTTAACCATTCAAGAATGATTATATAGTATATATAATGAATAATAATGAAATATATGACATTATAAAGCTAATGTATTTATTTTTCTATATATATATATATCTTCTACTTAATTCCATTTAAGTCAATAAGGAACGGAAAACAACGTTCATGCGTACGTACGACCGACCATCTCCATGAACAGTGTATTTCATTTCAGTTATCTATATTATATATATATATATATATTGAGTATATATGATATAAAAATCATGATTTACATTATGGAAGTAATTAAATTATTATATAAGTAATAATAATATCAATAACAATAAGTCCAAACACGTATGATACATAAACCGATTTTACCCAAAACGCTACTTTAACACAGAATTTACTAAAGAACGGGTAATATAAAGTCTTAAGTTGACCATATATGATATCATAACAATTAATAGGTTTCTATAATAATTAAATGACATTATTTAATCATTATAGAGGAGTTTTGGATTCGTACAAATCATATCGGACCTAAGGTAAGGGATAATTTTGCAAATCACATTTTATCCGAGATTTCTTATACTTAAGTGTTTACTGGGGTTATATTTTTCATCCATGTCCATTAAAATGTTTTTGAGAAATTTTTTAATATTCTTCAATGTTTTTTTAATTTCATGTTTACCCCTTTTTGACTTTTACATTGTGTTATGTATGAAATCCTTCTTTTGTTTACGATACGAGGTACATTATGACTTTTCCCGTAAAAGTACGAGAAGAATGTTTTATTTACCTTATATGGCGTGTACAGATTTTTACAGTTTTATAATTCCTTATTTTCTTGAAGCATACTCTATAAGATTTCATTAATATTTTCAACAGAATTATTTTCATTTAAAATCGTACGATATTTTGAGAAAAGAAAATGATTTTGACGAAGAAAGGATATTTTCCTCAAGAATTCATTTCATGTGTTTTATCAAAACAATTTTCCATCTAAGATGAAATTATTTAATATGTTTATATTTCAAGTATAATGTCTCTAGGATTTACATGGTTTCACTTTTCTTATGATGAAATGATATCCATTTTTTTATATAGATTATGTTATGATGGGATGATTTTTATGAAACCCATTTTATTCTTTGGGAAATGATGAATGACTTATGTTCATGTTGTGGAACATGTAATAATGATTTCATTATGAGATGGGTGGGTTTTATATATCCCTCCAATTCATTGGGTAAAGATTTATATCTCATGAGATAGACAAGACTGGAACTGTAAGTTAATCTGGTCCAGTTTTATAGGACTGGAACGAGGAGTGAACTCGATTCAGAAAGGGGCTTTGTCCACTAAGAAGGTTTGGCAGCAATGTCTTGGCAACTATGGAAATCATATCATGTCTTTAATGGTTTTCCACAAATAATGATTTATTCCCATGATATTTTTTGATGATCGATGTTCCATTATGATCTATGCCTTACGTACTGCCATGTATTATGTCATTGCTCAAGATTTTGATATTTACACATTATTTTCATTCTTTTATGTTCATATGTATATGGTTTGTTTTATTTTCTCCATGATTACCCTTACTAGGCATTTGTGCTCAGCCATTATTTGTTTTCTTTTCCCCAGGATATAATGAAATATTTTAGGTATGAAAACCATAGGGGAAGATCATTATGGGAGATGTTGAAGATCTTTCACCATGATTAGAAGATTATGATTTGAGTTTCCAAAGACACAAAACTATTTCGATCCTTGAGTGTTGGTTTTTGTTTTTTATTAAGTATTACGCAAAATTAATGTAATGTCCATGTACATCAAGTTTGGGTCTCTACAGTTCATGGTGTTGAAATTTATTCTACATATATTATGTAGGTCAGGATGGTAGAAAGGAATATGATTTTCTAAAATTGGAATGTATATCACAAAAGGATATTTCTAACCCATCTATATTGAACATCATATTACTAGGTTGTTGGGTACATAAGTGTCTGTAGACACTCATAGGAATTAGATACCTCATTATTATTTGTGTATCCAATGAGATGACAATGGTATGAATGGTAGAAATGAATTCCCACTATGATTCATATTTCATTGGAGATAATGATTTATGGGATGATATGTATCTTTGTATTTTGAAAAATATGAATTGGGTTTCAAAACGGAAGGATTTGAATCATAAAAAATAGATGTGTTTTTAAAATCAATTGATCTTCCAATATTTGTGGATTTTTCAGAATACTACAATCTGGGAATAGTGAACATGTGGAATGAAAGGCTGTGATAGTTTTTATATAATTGAATTGGAGAATTTTATGCCTTTACTCATTATAGGATTGGGACTTATCATTGTTATTGTATTGATAGAAATTTCACTAGGTAGGAATCATAGAGAACAACTAGAGGAAACTACCGAAAATGTGGTTGCACCTGAGCACCAGGTGAAACAATAGATTGTTGAAAGTATAGTGCAAGATTTCCAATCATGTGGGATGTTCAAATAAATCAGATGAACAAAATCATGGTGATCATGTGGTTTATTTTAAAAGGAAGAATCCTCCCATCTTTAGTAAGGAATCTTAGCAAGAAAGGGTTGATGTTTTTTTGAACTGAATGAATAGTATATATTAATTCTTGGGAAAACTGGATGATTTTAAGGTGAAACTAACCACATATATGATGGAAGTTCATCCCCTTCTATAGTGGGAGTTGGTTTTCCATGCTGAGACAAACCAATAATTGACATGGGATGGTTTTGTGGAGTAGTTTAATAAAAAATTCTACCCTCATATGTTTAGAATTAAGAATAAAATGGATTTCATTTGTTTGAAGCGTGGGAACATGGTGTTAAATGAAAATGTAGCTATGTTTATGAACATAGTGTAGTTTTTTACTGATGTGGGGGTAGTGCATTGTTGAAGGAAAAAATTGTTGAAGATGCATTGTACTAGGAAATTTCGTCCATGATAGTGATGTTGTGTACAAATGATTACATGAAAATGGTGAATAGAGATATGATGGCAGGGAAGTAGCTTTTAGGAGCTATAGTAAGGGTATGTATGTTGGTACGGACATTGAATAGTGGGAACTCGATCAGTGAGTACAAGTGAAAGAGGGACACATATTTATAGGGTGGGAGTATGACCCAAAATCCAATAGCAGGATTGGTGAATCCTCATATGAAGACGTAGAGTATGTTGATATGCTTTCAGTTTGTCTCTTTTGGGAACATCATGTGGGATATTATGGAACATCATCGAGTATGTAGTAATTGTAAGAAGTTGGGGAATAGTAAGTGTTATTATCTGAATTATCTGGGTTCGGGTGTCTATGACACTCCTCAGGGGTCCCCGGGGTCTTATTCCTCAATATGATTGGTGAATCAGCATACCCCATGGTACTAGTGTAAAGTTATTCATGGTGATTTTCAGAATACCAGGACTCCCCAGGTGGGAATTAAAGAGTAGAGCGTGGTAGGAAAGAAGTTGTTTGGAGATGAGCAGGTTTTGGTGGATGGTAAGTCGGGACCATCCAAGGTGCAAGGAACGATTCATTTGTATTCCACATTTATTCAAGGTTTATTTGATATATGCACTTCTCATTCTTTTATTTCTTCTCACATCATTGATTTATTGGGTTTACATGGGGAAATAATGCCTTCTGTTTTGAAACTACAAACTCTACTGGGACCAATGGAGCAAATAGCCTTCTTATGTAGAGAATGTTGTTTAGTTGTGGACGACATTGAATTGATGTTTCATTTATTAGTTCATGATATATATTCTTATGATATAATCCTGGGAATGTATTTTTTATGATTTATAAGGCCCACATCAATTGTAAAGTGAGAATGGTTAGTTGTACAATGTCTGATAACATTTAACATCCCTCTAGAGGGGATAATAATGAAAATATGGCTAAAATAGATTTTCTAGAACAAGATTTAGCATGATATCATATCAGTTGGTAGTGTTTTTTTTGCATCAGTGGAATTTGTTGAGAAGAGTGTTCTCCCAGATGTTTTGGATCACTTTATAGATGTATTCAAAAATGAAATCTTCGGGATTCTACCTGTAACAGAAGTGGAGTTTAAGATCTATATTCTTCTAGGGACCTATCTTATCTCACTTCCATATTATGTATCTCAATAATAGAATTATGGGAATTAAATCTATAGCTGGATGAGTTAGAGAACAAAGGGTTCATCCAGCTTATCACATCTTTGTGTGTAGCAGCCTTTTTTTGTTAAAAAGGCAGATAGAACCCTACGTCTTTGTGTTGATTATCATCATATAAATCAAGTTATTATAAATAACTAATATGCACTTCCAATCATGGATAATTTATTTAACCAATTGAGGTAAGTTTAGTGGTTCTCCAAGATTGAATAGAGGTTATGGTATCATCGAATTCAGGTAAAGAAGTATGATATTCCAAAAATAGCATTCAGAATAATATATGGCCATTACAATTATGTGTTTATTCAATTGGGTCTTACAAATTCACCAGTAGTGTTCATGTACTTTATGAATAATATATTTCAGAGATATTTGGATTCTTTTTTTGGGGTATTTGTTAATGAAATACTTGTGTATTTGAGGAAAATGATAGACTGTGATAAGAACATGTCGGCAATATTGGGGGTCTTGAGGTATCATCGATTGTTTGAAAAATTGTAAATGCTTGACTTTTGGAAACATGTGGTTAGTTTCCTTGTCCATATAATTTATAAGAGAGGAATTCTAATTGATCCATAAAAGATATAGTACATTATCTCAAGGAAACCTCCAAATAATGATTTTGATAAATGGAGTGTCATTAGTCTAACTTGTTATTATCGATGATTTTATCATTATTTCTAAAGATTTTATTTTCCAATGGAATCTTTTATAAGAAATAATATACCATATAAATGGGATGAGCACTGTGATAAATGCTATGAGGAGCTAAATGGACTCCTTACATCCACCCCAATATTTTTTTCTCTGAACCAAGGAAATAGTACTTGGTGTATTGTGATGCATCAGGATCAGGGATAGGGTGTGTTCTCATATAGGGGGATTATGTGGTTCCATATTGGTCATTGTGGTATAATATCCATGAGAAGAACTACCCAACCCATGATTTGATGTTGGATAAAGTGGTTTATGTTTTAAAAATATTGTGTCATTGTCTCTTCGGTGAAAAATTCCTGGTGTTTTCTGATCATAAGAGTTTGAAACATATTTTATCCCACAATGATTTAAATTTGTGGCATTGGAGAAGGATGGAATATCTCCATATGATTGATATTGATTCAATTTACAAACTGGTTAAGGGAAATTCGGTGGCATATTAATTAAATATAAAATCATATTATATAGTACAGAAACAAGCATAGAATCTGTGTAAGTTGATGTCGATCATATTCTAAATGCAGTTTCAATGTAAGGACAAGGGTGATAGAGAGTTCTTCTTTCTAATTTCGTTGGTTCCTAACTTGGATGGTTTCGTTAAAGAGGCAGAATCAATTCATTGCAAATTTGTGGTGATGAGTCGAAACTCAATGTTGAGGAGACCATTGAGAGCAGGGTACTGAACTGTAATTCATTCATGGGTTTTCCGAATTGGATGGTGGTACCATTGGCTTATGATGAGTATATTCTAATGGATTATCATCATTCTATGTGGGTTGTTCATCCTAGAATTTAGAAAATGTATAAGGTGTTGAAAGAGCAGTTTTGGGGGGATGGTATGAAAAGGAATATGGTAGAGTTTCTTTCGAGATGACGGACTTGTTAGCAGGTAAATGAAAAGAATCAACCACCATCATTCATGTTGTAGTATTTTCTTATCCCTGTGTGTAAATGAGTGAAAATAGTGATATATTTTGTTATGGTTCACCCAATAATGGCCAGGAAGCACGATTCCATAGGGGAGATTGTGGATCGACTCAAAAATTGGTCCCATTCCATTCTGATTCATGAATCTCATATTGTGTATGATCTATTCGAAATAGATATTCAGTAAGTGGTAAATAGTCATGGTATTCTAATTTTGGTTGTATCAGATATAGATCCAAGGATCACATCTCTTTTCTGGAAATCCTAGAAGAAATCCCTTGGGACAGAGTGGACGATAAGTATGACGTATCATCCTCAGACAGATGGCCAATCCGAGAATACAATATAAAATTTTGGGGATATGCTGAGATATTATGTGATGGATTTTGGTGATTTGTGGGAGGATAAATTGAAATTTATGGAGTACTCTTATAATAATAATTATCATGATTTATCATATATGTATCCATTTGAGGCATTATATGGGCATATGTGTCTCTCTCTACTATGTTGGGTGGAAATGGGTGAGACATTAATTATTGGGCTTACCATTTTCTTAGAGACTTGGTATAAATTCATGTTGATCGTAAGGAGGATAGATATGGATAAATGTAATCAAAAACTATATGAGGACAATCATTTTTAACCTCTTTCATTCAAGGTGGGTGATCATGTTTTTTTAAGAATCTCTCTTAGGATGGGACATCATTGTTTTGGAATGCAGTGTATGTTTTCTCTGAGTTATATTTGGCCTCTTGATATAATTGATCATATTAGAGAGGTTACTTATCAATTGTATTTTCCACCATGGTTTAGTGCGGTGAATAATGTGTTTCACGTGTCATAGTTAAAAAAGTATCTGCTGGATCGTGACCATGTCATTTGATGGTATCATGTTGAGCATGAACCAGGTGCTCATTTTGTGCATTTCCTAGTGCATATTCTGGATAAGAAAGATATAGCCTTTCATGGTAAAAGCATTGGTTTAGTTTGGGTTTTTCTAGTAGTATGGTCATATTCTTAAGGAGACTTGTGAGAGGGAGAACGAGATTATCGAGCAATGGCCCAACATCTTTTGACAATGATATGGTTCTCAACTTCATGAGGGTAGAATGTCAAATTGTGTGGAGAGTATATCACCCACAGTTTGAGGTATGTATCCTTTGTGTATGATATTTGTGTGTTTAATGTTATTGGGATGTGTTACGGTGAGGTCGGTTGAGTTTGGAATGGTTTTGAATATGTTTGGAGGTCATTTAAAGATGTACATTTTTAGCACTGTTATGGGAAACCATGTGAGATGAATTGTGCAGGCTGTGGGGTACACATGGTTTGTGCGTGGTTTGACTAACTGTGCGGGGTGGGATGTGTGAGGTTCTATTTAGAGGTAGCAGCAGGTGCATGGTTGGTCCAAGACACCCAAATTCTATTCCACTATATCCCCACATAGAATTTTTGGTTCTCTATCTGTAGGGGTTCCCTCCCACTTTTTTTAAGGGATTTGAAGGGGTTTCAAGGGGGCTTGATGGTAGTTTATCACGGGTAAGTCTCTCATTTTGGTTTCAACTTTTGTTTTCCATGGATATAATCTTCCCACACTTAGTTTCCTATATCAAAATACACTACCTGTAGATCTTGGGTTTCTATTTCCTTGGATGTTTATACTATGTATTTTTGATATTAGGGAAGGAGATCTATAGTGGTTTTGGTGGAGTGTTCTTCTGGATTTGAGGTGTAATTGTTCATGGGTCAGTTTTACTGGAAGACAAAAGCTATGTGCCATCTCTCTCGACCCCACTTGGTTAGAACTAGTGTATATGGTTTCAATTAATTTTTTTATCATGAATTTGATTGTGAATATGTTTTGATAATCTTAGTGGAAACCGATTAGGTAAATATTTGGGGATTTTTGGGAGAAATGGGATATTGGTAGAAGAGGGGTTTAGTTGTTTGATTTTAAAGTTTATAATTTAAAATTGGTTGCTTCTTTTAGACTAAGAAAATGGATGTTGAGAATAGTTTCAAATAAAATGTGCCTTAATTGGAATGGGATGTGTCTTGTAGAATAAAAAAGGGTTTCTTCTATAAATGGGTGATTTATTGAAGTCAAGTAGTATGTATTTGAAATGGTTGTGTTCTTGTCATGCAGCCTTGGTGCTTTATTATTTTTGGTTGATTAGTGTTATGTCTTGTGTGAATTGTGTGGGTGAGGAGTATGACAGTAAAATTTGGATGGATATAGGACAGAAGGGCCACCATCAATGGATAATTGGGTTGGATGCTCAACTAGTTTGGGAATAAATTGAACGTGTTTGGATGGGAAGTTCAACCGTGGTTTTTTTGGTTTCTTTGTTTTGTTTTGAAAGAATAATTTTTTTTTGTAAATGTGTGATGATGAGATGGCTTATGTAATAGTTATGGTTTTCCCTCCTTTGTAAATTTGGTGCTTTTTCAGATGTTGTTCCTCGAGACACAAGTAAGAGTAAATCATATCATTTTTGCAAGCAATTAATTGTAATTCTTTTGTGATGATGTGGTGCTTAGAGCAATGATCTTGGTGTGGAAATATGTAGGGTGTCCAAGTTCTTGGAGGTCTTATTGTGGAGACAACATCTTGGTACATTTATTTTGGTTTGGTGTTATTGGAAATTGTGAATTGTTATAGGATAGTTTGGTTGTCATTTGGTAATATATGTGTTGTGTTGTGTTGTTGAAATTCATCATGTAGTGTTGGTAGTTATACATTGTTCGACTGATTTTTTTCTTTCTAAGAAAGAAATTGTTCCTCAACTTCTCATGATGGCCTCCACATTTTTGTCCCGCCTTTGGCACCTTGGGAACGTTGCTTATAGCCAAGTATTATTCCTCTTCCCTCTCAAGCCAATTGGAAGGTGTGGTATGTTACAATTAATGTGTACCATAATGTATTAGTTTCTTTAGTTATTATGTATATAATAACCTTATTTCATTGAAGATATTAAATATAAAAAGAATATCTTCATATTACTATGCTTATAGACCTATAAAACCTAAAGCCATAAATAAGAACATAGAGAATGAATATATAATAAAAGGTGTGATCATATTGTCAAGAAGGTTAAACATGGGAGATATCAGTCATAAGGGAGAGTTAGTAGATCATAATGTTTTGATTACAATATCAGGGACATGTTTTCAATATAAAATTATTATACAAGAAAATCATAAATTAGTAACTCCAATTACAAAATCATATCTATAATTATGATAAATAAGTATGTAAATTTATTAATCATCATTCAAGAGTCATAACATGGACATGTGGAATTATAATTATAATAAATCAAAATATTATAAATAATGAGTTATAAAATCATTTACAAAAAAATTCTTTTCTGTATAGATAAATGAAATTGTTCTGATGAAATCATATTTTTATATATCCATTGAATATCATTTCCACTCATAATCTTTTCTTTATATCCATATCCCATAATACTCATGCATCGTAATGTGAAATTATGTATATGAAATAATATCCACATTTATAATATTCATGTAAATATATATTTATATCACATTACCCAATTCATTATAGGTATTTAAAATACACCATTATCCCTTAGACAAAATCAATTCCATATGTACACCACTGGGTAATGAAAACATTTATCTTTGATTGTAATATAACAAGTGAAAAAAGTTGTTTCATAAATATTTAAACAGTATATAAATATTTATGAATTTAATGATTTTTTTATATAAATGTATCATGTACTTAATTAATCACAAGTATCAAAAAAATTTATGTTTATAGATGAAATAACTGTTCAAATTCCCATGATTCATTTATGATGAATATAATATTTTACTTTTCAAATAATTATTTTAAATCATATATTATGTATAATACAATTAATAAAAAATTTATTGAAATTATCATTTAAATCATTGAACTAAGGCTTCATTAAAAAATATTTCATAATGGTCGAAAAAATAATTCAACTGGTATACATTAAAACAAAAATTTGATTCATAATAGATTTAAAAAGTTCAACATTCATAAAATTATAAAAATTTAATTTAAAAAACTATTTAAGAAGAAAAGGGGAAATAATTTATCAAATAAATCATTTATGAATTGTTAAAAACTAATCAATGATTTTTTTATGAAAATATGGACATAGAAGAATGATATACTCAACCGAAATTGGTGTTAATGTGTATTTTTCATAAAAATAAATTTGGTCATTTTAAGTACCAATGTGAGAGAATTGGTTGCGTTATTTTAAATTGATTTAATCACAATATGATAAAAAATTATTCATGGATTAAATGAGATAATCCAAATAATTTAATTAAATTGAAATTTTTTAAGGGCAATACTTAAAAAATATTTTCTACAAAAATCCCTTACATCATCAATCACATTGTTTTTAATGAATTAAAATATTATGTTTAATAAATATATTTTTTTATTAAATATATTGTACTTTCATAATAATTTATAACATAATATGCATCATTAGATTATAATTATTAGTTATTTATTTATTAAAATGTTTTCATTATTAAGATAATTTTAGGTAAAATATGTATATTTTCCTTAAATTTATTAGTAGGATAGTTCTGATATGTTATAAATTTTCATGGTATCAAATTATAAAAATTAATAATCTAAAAATAATTAATATATTTTTTCATTTTATACAATTTTATAATCATACATCTTAAGATGTGGTGGAAATTTTATTACAGTACTTCGTGAAAATGCTATTCTGTATAAACGCACCAGTGATTTTTACACATTTCAGTTGTATACCAAAAAGTTTGTTAAGTAATAAATATCCATTACAAAATCACTATTTTATCATATATATCATATATAATAATTAAATATATCCTTATTAATAACCATAAAATATTGAAATCGATAATGAATCACTCAACTTTATAGAAGAGGTTGTCCATAGGTACATGTGAGGGATAATATAATTTTATATCGAATGGAATGGTAAGAAGTTAGATAAGATATTATAATTATATAACAAGAATAATAATTTAACAATCATTATATACAATCATTAAATCAATCGTTACAGTAAAATTAAAATTATCATGATATAAAGTGAATCGCATCACTACGTGTAGGAAGTAGTCACCAAATACACTTGAATGATACATTCCTTTCCCATTTGATAGAAAAAAGGTGGACAATGATTTAATAAGAAAAATATATAATTTTCCTATTTTTTAAAAATTAGAGTACCTATTTAATGATGGATAGAATAGTTTTACATAAGATATAATATGAAATAAAATTGAATGTAACCAACTAAGATTAACACCTCTATATTGAGAAATATTTTATATATTACATCTTAATCATTGAAAGGATGATAATAAAATCAAAAAAGGGACTACATGATATTTTTACTAATTTTAGGAAAGTATATTTTGTTGGATTAGTTGATCTTAGTGGATCTAGAAGGTTAGCATGATTAGAGATGTTTTGACCTTTTATAAAGAATGATGGGGACACAAATGAATATTTTCCATGATTTAAAATTTAATTATAAATTAATAAACTAAAATGGATATAAAATTAATCATATTAAATAATGAGATGAAATATGTTTAGAATATTTCCATCAAATATTATTTAATCCTTATTCAAATTCATTTTTACAATAATCATTTTAGAGTTTACCCATTAAAACCATTCTAACTCTACTTGCTATTTACAATTTTTTTACCTAGGTTTCATTTAATAATGAACAAAAATGAAATTAAAATCAATGAAATTATATTTAAAATAAACCATTAAAACGTGATGAAGAATGATCTTCTCGGACAATGCATTTCTATGTATAAAAATAATTCATTCCAGAATTTTTTTCTAATATAAATTCTAATTAAAGTTATATTATAATGATAAATAAAATTTAAACAGTTAAATAGTAACAACAATTAAATATAATAGGTTATTTTTTAATACATTGTTTATAATAAATTCGTAATTTTATCCACATTCCATATAAAATAAATATCATAATAAAGATCACATAATTTTAATTTAATGTAATTTTAATAATTTGATTTCAAAAATATAATTGTTATTATTAAATAAAATATAAAAAATTATATTAACTTAATTATATCGTCTGTTCAGAAATGTTTATGAAAATAATTTTTGACAAAATCATATTTTTGACCATAAAATTATATTTTTAAAAATAGTGTAAACATAAATGATTAATTATTAAATAATTTTTAATAATAATAAACCTTATAATATGATTTTTCTATCAGTTCTATTCTCATTCAGACTATTAATTTAACATCAATGTTATAACATTAGAATATAATTTATTAAAATTTTATAATACATCATGGTTCGTCTAAACTCAGTTTATTGTTTCAAGAGAAATATCAAAAAATAAAATATATTTATAGAGAAGTATATAATTAAATATAATGGTGTAAAACCCCTCCATGAAATCATAAATTAAAACTTATTATACATTATATTCAATTATGATATAATTACATCAATGAATAACTCCTTTATCTTATATAGTGAACCATAAATTTCATACATAGAAATGACATCTTAATTGATGAATATAATTTACATAACATAATAATATGTGCTGTAATTGTAAAAGCATATTTCCTTTCGAAAAATAGAATCATAAAAATCTGGATCGTAAGTGAAAAACACTGACTCCCACTATGTTTCTCATGACTAGAAATCTTTTTAGTCATATGATACCTAATACCAGTCATCATAACACGAGAAACTAAAACATTAGAACATGTTATATTATATTTTCATTAAGGGTAAAAATGTTAGATAATAATGATCCAAAATTTATAACATGAGGATAAGGGTATGAGAACATGAGCGTAACATTAGAAAACATATAATGGATATCTCAAAATTAAAATTTGACTCATCTCATAAGTATTAGTAGTTCATAATACGAGAACAAAAATGAAATTAATGAAAAAATCCATCAGAATATAACATTTTTATAATGAATATATATAAGGAATTCACATATAACAATAATATTATTGACATGTATATATATATTCAGGTTTTTTCATTAAAAAATGGACATGAAATCATACCCTCACATGTAATAAGTGTCCTTGGATAATCAGATATAATTAATATTCTTTTACATTAATAAAATATATACATGAAAATTAGTCCCATGTTTAATCATATAGAAATTTAAATAACATCAACTAATGAAATGGTGACCAAGAAATCATGTTTGTGCATCGAATATTCATTGTGATTTTTCCATCATTACCCATTTCATTAGGGAATATATAATTCCTATCCCACTAATCAAATAATTAAAATAACACATATCTAACTCATAAAATCATTAATCATTTATATTATCATTATAAAATATCCCATGCATCAAATAGGGTTTTATATCATTTCATCAATATATCATTCCATAACCAGTGGAAAAATAAATGAGTCTTATAAACATATCCTCATCATATTCATTAACCATCCATATAAAATATAATGATCACATATTCAATCATATCTAATGTGAAAAATAATCCACATAATGATTTTAAAAAATATATATTTTTATAAAAAATATATTAATTTTTTTAGGAATGTAACATTTCCAACATAAAATCACTTATTAGGAATATAAAATTTTAGTAGATATTAAAGAAAAAAATTCATTTAAAATAACCATGGAATCATATAATAATATAATATAATGATTGTGTATTTATAAGGGATGTAAATTTCATTCAAGTCATAATTGTTTAAACAATGGTTCCTAAAACATTATCATTAAAAATTAAAAAATTTCATGTTATGATAACTCTAATAAGATTCTTTATAGAATATTTTTTTGAAAAAAAAATTGTAAATTTTTTTTTAAATAATTATATAATGATAAATACATTATTTAATTTTTTTATAAAATTTGGATTTCTTTGAGATGTTATTTTACCAATGGGAAGAATAAAATTAATTTTTAAAAAATACATTCATTTTATCTTTTTTTATTAATGATAGTAAAATAAAATCATTGAAAATATTATCTATAAATAAATAGATGAGATTAAAATTTGTTAATTTCAATAGATATATAACATATTATTTCATAATTGGAAATATAATCACAAAAAATCGTGTTAACAGATATATTTGAACATAAAATTATTACAACTATTCCATCTTTTGAATAATAAGACCAATAAAATATTGAAAAAATAACGGATTTACCAGTAAATATAGAATTTATAACAATTATTATTAAAACATTCATGAGAACTATAAACAACACATAATATAAACATGTCTTTAATATGGAATATTTCGCATTGAAATAAATGTGAAATGAAAACACCTTACCACAAGTCTTGATTGCCTTTGTAAAATATGGAAACTTTTATAAAATAAAATTTGGTTTATAATAAATTTTTTATAAATATATAATTATATATATCATTAAATATATATGTTACACATATCATTTTAACAACCTTTAATTAACATTTCTTTATAATAATAAATATTTATAGTGATAATGGATTCATTTTTTTGTATGTTTTAGTTTAGTAATAATATATAATATTCATTGATTTTGGTTCCATCATATACAGAATGTAAATAATGATATTTATATAATATAAATTCATTATTTTCATAGTTATTGTCATCCATAAATTTAGATTTCACAAAATTAATTACACTATTCAAGGAAACGGTAACTAGAATGTAAGAATAAACATTGTTTTCACTTTTAAATTAATGGAAAATAATAAAGGTAAATAACAATTAAAATTTAAATTATTTTTAAATTCCATATATAATATATAGTACATAAAAATTTTCTTATTACATTCATTTTCAAAATTAAATGAAAAATGTTTTACATCACCTCATGGAGGCTGTAGATCACATGTATGAAAGAGCAAAGATATAGTTTTTTAATAGATTAAAATGATTGAAGGTAGATGTGATATTATAATTATATAAGTATATTAATTTCATTATATATATATATATATCTATGTGTTTGTGTGTGTGTGTGTGTGTAATTAAAATAATTCATTAGATCCATTTGTGATAATCAAGGATCAAAATTAAATTACTTCGGTTCGGGTGGTTGTAGACCACCATACAGAAGATATATTATGTCATTTCCCATTTGATGGAAGAATATATAGATATATGTAATTAAACAAACATAATAAAATATAACAATATTGTATAAAATCATGTATTATATCTAAATTAGCTTAAATTATTTTAATAAGGTTCAATAATGAATTACAATTACAATTGGCTAAGAGATATAACTTTTATTTGAAGATTATCATTATGTTTATACCTAAATCCTCATTAGGAGGGTTTCATTATAAAACAATGAAATATACGAAATGGTGAGGAATGTGTAGAAAAAATTTGGGTGGGTATTGGATGAATCAATATTTTCATTAAGTGTATATACTAGTGGATAGAAGGTGGCTTTTTATAAGGTGGAAAAGAACCCAATAAGAATCTACATAGAATTTTCCAAAATTAATCCAAAATGATAAGATCATTTCATATGAATATAACTCCAAGAGACAATAACATATAATTTTTTATATTATAATGTTCATATATGTTTATATAATTGTATTTATGAATGTTTTGTTGGAAAAACTACACCTATCTATTGATTTAACCACCCGATAATCTCATTTTAACCGTTACCATGGTATTTAATTTTTCTTTTCCTTTCTATTCATTAAAACAGAAATTAAACATTGAATTATTACATAATATTAATTATTATGATTAAAAATAAATATACCATTTTAAAAAAATCAAAATATATATGCGAAATAATTGAATTAAAAAATAAACTCAAAGACCAAACTGAAAAACTTTTTTAAAGAATAAGTTTTCATTAGTATAAAATTATTTTCTATCAAAATTGAATATAATTTTTTTAAATGACATATAATATATTAATAATAATATAATTTAACATATAATTAAATAAAACACTTGATCACCCATTTAATTCCTTGAGGAAAACACATTAATATTTCAAAATAGCATTTATTGTAAAAAAACATCTTTAAAATAAAAAAATTGTCTGCATCATAATGAAATAATATTCATAAAAATTGAATATAAAAAAATTTAAACGAATAATTATAAAAATAAAACATTCTGAAATAAGTAGAAAATTAAAATGGGCTTAAATAAAGGAAAGCACGTTTAAATTCGTAAAGGATACCATTAATTGGATTTAAAAAGAAATATCCATTTAAAATACCATATCATTGAAGATAAAATTAATAAAAACATTAATATATATATTCACTATAAATCCACATAATAGAACATAATATAATAAAAAATACATAAACGAATAATCATAGCCTAAAAATATCAAGGAAGTTCACGATTTACCCAAATAATGGATATTAGGTCAAGAATTACTGTACATTGGGTTCATCTAACATTAAACATGGGAAAAACTCATGGCTACTAGTTAAAATAGTATAATTTTTATTTTAAATATCCATATTGATATTTATAATACATTATATGATCTTTTATAACATATTTTCACCCATTTATATATAATATAATTTTGTTCTTATGCATCTTGGATAAATGGATGGGGATATAGTTTATGAAAAAATGAATAATTGCAAATAAAATAAATGAATATGAAATGGGATTTTTAAATATTAAATTATTCTCATTAAAGACCATTTTAAGGGATTTGGTTTTAATATTTTTGTGTGAAAATAAGGTGTCGAACTTAGGAAGTATACTAGAGAAGATGTTAGGGTATAATTTGGGCAAGGATCAATGCTTGAGAGGTGTGAGGAGAAGAGAGTGTGAGGGGGGTATTTATAACATTTGATAATGGGGTTTTCCATTATTTTAATCGTTATTTTATTATTGTTTTCAAGACAAGTAATATTGTTGGTTAATGTGACTAAATACATTTATTTGTGCTTATGATTTCAAAACATGGGTGATTACCTTAGCAGAAAATCATCCATGGATTAGTAATTCATGTATATAACGTATCACATAAATTACCATATTTTACTTTTCACAATAAAAATCATGTATTTTTATAAAGTCTTAAAAATTCACCAAAACCATTATTCATGGTATAATTCCAAATTTATCACCATTTTATGAAAATAATTTAAAAAATATGATACATTTTATTTATATTTAAAATCATAATTTATTAAAAAAAATACTAGATTTAAAACTGTAACTCATTTTATAACACTTTGAAAATGTAATTCATGAATCTATTTTATGAAAATATATTTTCATTTAAATTAATACCTAATTTACAAAATTGTAATCACATATTTATTACTTAAAAAATCCAATAGAAAATTAATAATTTTCCAAAAACTTGTTTACGTATTCAATGATATAAGTACATAATATTTCCACTCATATGATTGAAAATTTTGATATATAAATTATTAGGTGAGGTTACTGTTGTATTATCTAGATTACATTTCATAATGGTCATGTTACTATTTCCAAGGTAATGTTATTATTCCTTCAGTATAAATTCATTTATTTCAATAAATACCATTTATTTTATTTTAAAATGAAAATGAATTGGAGTATTTATTTACAAACATAAATGAAATTATTTTATAATTATATGGGTTGTTAATTTCTACCCACTTTATTAAAATTACATCCTATCAATTTTTAATCACATATTAAATAGGTGAGGATACCTTTCCCACATAACATTTTAATATTCCCATGTTTCTTCTTCAACTATGTTGTTTCTCCCTAAAACCTTAACCTAGTGAATTAATATATTCTTCGATACATTTTCTATACAATAAAGAACCTGAAAAGATTTATTTTCATAAGAAATTTTCTATTCTAGCTAAACTACACCAATGTTCAAAACATGATTTGGATCTAGAACATATATTCTCAATATTGAAATAAGAAAAAAATTGTGTATCTAAGACAAAAACGGTGGCAATACTACCCTTTTAGAAACTGGTCAAACATTCTAAAAGATTTCAAAAGGTTCGAAGAATCCAATGACTAATATATACATTTATAGAAAAAACATAACACTTTTTATATTATAGATTTTAAGTAACCTATGAACAACTCCCTCGAATGAAAGTATTTCCTCTTGTTATATGGATAAATTTTCATTCCTTATCTGAGCTATCCTAATGTGTCGCTGAGTCGTATTAACATTATTTTCTACTCCCTCAACTTATTTTCATCCTATCAACTTACATTCCCCAACATCATCCCAAAATAATGGATTTCGACACTACTTACAATATAGTTCCTCAAATGATTATATCATTATACTGGAATGAATATTGTTATTATAAGAAATATCAACTAAATAATGATATTGATCCAATCTTCCCTGATAATATATTGAACAAGCATGAAGCATGTCTTCCAATGTCTGAATATTTCACTCTGATTTCATATAAGATTAATTATAAAATATGGTGATATAGTGAAATTATATTCCCAAAAACTTCTAAAGGAAATTCCAAATGTTATATGTGAACCCGATATCTCGGTTAAATACAATGGATCGTGGAACTCCATATAACAAAAAAAATACCTTTCTGGTATAGCTGAGAAAGCATATTTAAAAATTCTGTATCTCAAATTGGAAGGTAATATTCAAATTTAGTCATTCAATCTTCAGTAATCCAAATCACATTATTACCTCAAGACTACATTTGGGTTTTCAACTAAAATTCAGTGTATATATTTTCCCATTTACACTCTAGAACTAGAATAGTATAAAATATCCCCTAAGATAACATCTTCTATACATTAATATTTTGATAAGTCAAAATTATCACATTATTATATGAAATATGTCATTTCATTCCATCCCACCAGTAATACTCTTGAAGGTATTTCTACATCTTTGTTAAATGTGGATGAAATAAAAACAAGGAATTGCAATATTCAAATAAAAAATGTTTTTCAGCGAGAATCACAAGGAACACATATTCTCTTTCTAAACCACAGAAAAAAATTCATCAATGATAAACTAATGAAACTATATCTTCTAAACAAATTATTCCATCTTATTCAACTCATGATCTTCCTTAAGAGAATGATTTATTCTGTCTAATAGATATAACTGTACTGACACCTAAAACAGAATAAAGGATTTTCTTATACAAACAAAATATAATCCTAAATTTATTAAATAATTTACTGAGGTTCCATGTTCTAATTATAATATGGTTAATATTGAATTAATTTTCTAAATCATAAACTATCCCACTTTTTTTTCTTTTTGAGGTTTGTAATGAATCGTGAAATCATAATCCTTTATTAGATTCATCAATATTCTCTATATCATTTTCTATTCCCTCATAGTAAATATGTACTTTATACATTTATGGTAAGAATGAAATTCAAATTTTACTTCATTAAATTGATGCGACAAATTTTTTAATGAAAAATGAATAGCAGCTAATTCAAAACCATGTGTAGGGTAATTTGACTCATGAGTATTCAATTGACGTGAAGCACAATAAATTATCTGTTAATTATGAATGGTGACACAAACAAGTTTATTCAATGAAGTATAACTATAGACAAAAAATTCAAAATATGTAGTAGGTATTATGAGATTTATATCAGTCTACATTACTTTTTTCAATTATTTGATAAAATCGTCACATTATTTTGTCCACATAAACCGCACACCTCTTCGAGTAAACATAGATTATGGGATAGATAACTATAAAATGATTTAAAAAACCTCTAGTAACAGTCTTATAAACCATAGAAACTATGAATCTCAAATATTTGTGTGGTATTTAACAATTCTTAATCATCATTTTTTTTAAACGATCATCACATATTCTATATTTCAAAAAAAATTGGTTAGTAAAACAAATTTGGCATCCTAAATTATAACATTCTTAATTTTCCATACATTATCTATTATTTTATTGTTTTTAATATATCCCATAGATGTATTTCGTGATCCTAATTACATTTTTAACATAATAGAATGTAATAAATAAACCCACCCACAAACAAATCCATGAAATCATGATATAATCTATTCAAAATATCCATGGATACAACAAGTGATATAGTTAACCCAAAATTATAAAGTAAAAAATCATAATTCCCATATCTAGTATGAAACACATTAATCGGAATGTTTGTCTCTTTTAATTTCAACTAATGGTACCTCAAACTCATGTCTTACATTGAATAATATGATGATCCCTAGAGAAAATAAAAAAATCATCAATATAAGGAAAATAATTCTTACTCATAATTTTGATTTTATTCAAGGCTATAAAATCAATTAAAAGACTCATTGAACCATTTTTCATATTAAAAAATAACATAGGTGTATCCCATGGTGAGGTGCTATGTAAGATGAAGCCTTTATCTAAAAAATTTCTAATAGATTTTTCAACTATAAAGGTCCATTTGTGTAATTTTATATAGGGGTTAATAAATTGGATTAGCATTAGGATATATGCCAAAAAATAAAATCATCCGTTCAATTAGGAATGACAGTATGAAAATCATTAATAAAAACATCAAGATACACATTTACCACTAGAAAATCATTAATATGAATAGTTCCTTTATTTTCATGAATTTTTGTAGATAACATTCATTTTTATATTTTAACAATATCCTGGATTGTTGAAGTGTTATCAATGGTATGTGTTCATTCGTGTATAAAAAAAATCTCTCTAAAAAAATATATTTTTTATAATATAACATTGAATGATAAAAAGAAAGACAATTTATTACTAGAATAACATCAAACTCAACTAGTGTCAAAACAACTAGTTTTGTAGGTAAAATATGTCCCTATAAAATAATACGTAGATTATTATAATATATTTGGCCTCAATGTTCCATCCAGTTTTTGTTACCAAGTGTTATGGCTTCACATCCTATGGAATTCACATTTTAGTATAAAATCTCATAGAAATGAATGAATGTGTAGAACCGGAATAAGACTACACATATGAAAAATATGTAAAAATGAAAAATTTAATTGAAACCCCATTTTTTCATGGGTATATATCTACTAAAGTGGCTGTAAAGGATTTTCCAAACCCATCCACTTGAAATCAAGATGAATTCCTTCCACAGTGACTATCTTTAGTCACAGATATGAAAAATGACCCAAATCCTTATATTTAAAAAATATCACCCTAGAATTCTCATTGTTCTTATGAACTTTTTATTTTCACTCATGATAGACGTTCCCTAACCTTTATCATCAGTATCATATCCTTGAATTCACAACAAATTCAATAAAATTATTTTGACAACAATATTCAAAAGAAAGAAAATTTATTTTCTAACATTCCTGTATCATTGATCAATTCTTCCTCAAATCTGTCTAACCTAGAATATTTTTATTATTTTCATTACAAATTGAATATATTTTATAAATCACCTTCTCAAATTTTTCATCAGAATAGACATGTATCACACATCATTGAAATTATCGTGAAGCCAAATCTCTCGAAAAAATGATTTCAAACCCGATGATTTTTTTTAACAAAAGTAGAAATGTCTCGAATTAAATTGGGTACATACTTCACCAGTATAAAAAAGTTATCTTCATAGGCTTCCATAGAATCATTATATATCTACCTTTGATCTAAGATATTTTTCACCAATCTGAGTCATACAGTTTTAGGAAATAATTTTTCCATAAAAAGTCTCTTAAAATTAACCCATTCCAAATATCCGTGATCATGTTTTTATCCATTAATCGTTAAAAAATACCACCATTGAAAAAATTTACCTTCATAATGATAATTTTATAGTGTTGAATTTGGTATATCTAGACATCCCATGACATAAAATATATTTTCTATAGCCCTGATCCATTCTTTGATACCACTGGGTCAGATGAACCACTAAATTATTGGGGATGTCATATCATAAAATGATCAATAAAATGCATGTTCACTCATGGTATATCAGGTTCCTCTCTAGCATGAAAAACAACACCATTTTTTCACCTTTATAAATTGATCCATTACAGTCACAAAATACTCAGTTCTAATTCCCACAATTCTAGGATATAGATTTAGAAGGATATCATTATGTTTGTGTCTTTCTACATATAATTCCCTATTTATTCTACTGAAAACCAATTTGAATGGATATACCATTGTCGAAGATACATGGAAATCATAAAATGAAATATAATTTCAAGTTATCTAAAATGTGAAATTCATTTATGGTATTCTATTAAGATCATCCAAACCCCTAATGTTATTTAAAACATCATATGATAGAAACCATAAGGATCCATCATTAAATTATTACATAATCTTAAATTTTATTCAAGATATTACTTCATTTTACATTTATTATCATTTCATGTTCATATTTTTAGAATATTATGAAATCATAAAAATAAAACATACCACATTCGTAGAAATAGAAGACTAAAAAATGTATCAATTTTTTGAACAAATTAAACATTATAAAAAATATATCACTGAAAAATCATCGTAAGATTCATCATTAATTCCATAGATCTATTACCAAACTGTTATATCACGTGAAAACATTTTAAAATATTTATATTATCACAAAAATCTCAATAAGGGATATTAATATGGAAATCATTATTCAAGTGATAACGTGGAATCTGTTGAAAATCATTTCATGAAAAACTCAAAATTAGGCATTGAAACATCATGATGTATCCTTGGTACATATTTACAAAGGGGATAAGAAGTTTGGGGAGAGGTTCCTCCCCTAGTCTTGGTCCATGAAAATGAAGCATTGAAAGAGATACCGGGGGAGGGGGAGGTTTGGAGTGCCATGATGTGGCTCAATCAAGATATTGCTTCGGGCTTAAACAACATCCCAGGCTCGTTCTTCAAGGGATATTGGAAAGTTGTTAAATGACATATCATCACAAAAATTCGAGACTTATTTAGAGAAGGAAAACTATAGAAGGTTTCATATTCAACATCCTTAGTGCTCATCCCAATGATCAAGGAACCCTCTATTTTCTATTACAGACTGGTAAGATTATACAATTTCCCTTATAATAACTTTTCTAGTATTTAAATGTGAGGATGTATATGGTTTTCACCTGGTCTCCATCCCTCGAGCGACACAGATTTGTCAGGGGCCATTAAATATAGTAGATATAGCATTATCAAAGGAGTATTTGAGCGACCTCAATAAAAAAACTCACATCTCCAATGTTGTAAATAAACTAAACGTGAACAAGGCATATGAAAAAGTGGAATGGGGTTATATCAATAGGGTATTGGGAGAAAGGGGTTCTCAGTAGGGGAATGAAAAAAAATTCTGATGATACACCTCCACAAAGATGGTTTTCTCGTTCATTGGGATAACTTGTGGTTTCATTAAGGTGGATTAAATCCTTCACCAATGGGTTTCCATATCTCATAGTATATACATCTTGGTTCAGGACACGCTCAGCCACATGATTAACAGAGGTATTTCCAATGATGACATTCTCCCTTATCGAAGGAAACTAGACCTCCTAACAGCCTCCAATATGTTGTTTTATAAAGATCAAATAATTTATATGACTACTGGGAAGAGGTCGATATGGGGTATTAACAGGATGTTGGATGTGTACAGCCACTGGTGTGGTTGGTTGATCATCAAAGACAGATTCTATATCTATATCTCAAACAAATACGATCCTAGGAGGGCACTACGCATGAGTAATAGGTTGGGTATGAAATGAGGATCATTCCCTAATGATTACCTTGTCACACCTTTACCTCCTAACAAGATTAAAATTTCGGACATTAATCATGTGGAGAGTAGTATTTCGAGTCATGTCCTCAACAAGAAAAACAAATTTCTATCATTTGGGGTGTGATTGCATTGATAAAAAACATCCAATATGTGATCCCAATTCCTTCTTTGGATTCCACCAACATCCCAAAAGGGGTCATTAGAACCATTGATAAAATGTACAATATCTTTATATGTGATTCTTTATCAGTTGTGAGAAGATGATGGGTGTATTGGGAGAGGATGGAGAGACCAATTTAGGATAGAGGGATCAATGTGAAAATCTTAGTATTCTCCATTATATGCATGCATGAGAAACTAGAAAGTGATATGATGGAATAAAACACATTCCAAGGGAATAAAATGGCTCAAATCTTGGGCAGGTATGAGAAACCTACCTCTTTGCATAGCTCACACCTCTGGACCCCAATAATTGGACTTCTACCTATTCATCATCAAATCTTGAAACAGATCATATGAGAGGGGAACTTCTTATTCGTGCATCATAACTAGGCTGGAGACATGATTGGATACCCTAGCTGCCCATCTCCAATAATTTCATTCAAATATCTGAGTCTTAATCCCCACTTCATCAGGTTAGTTCTAGACCAAAAACAATAGGAGTTTTATGATCACATTACAACCAACTTGGTGGCAGACCGATGCATTTTCACTCTATCATCATCAGGGAGCTTCAATTCGAGGAACTTCAGTCATATTTTTAATACTAAAGATTAAAAACATAGATAGACTAATGTGTTTTGGTGAAACAGAATCCACACTATATACAACTTCCTTATATGTAGAATGAGAAATCATGTTATCACTTCATATGCCAATGTCAAAAGTTTGGGCATCAGCATGGCTTCTTGCTGCCAATGTTGCAGCAATAAAAGGGAGGAATGAACACATCACATATTTATCGATGGGAAATGGGCCACGAAGTTTGGAGCTTCTTCATTTAGTGTCCAACATACCTATCCCAATATGCCCTCGATGCATCTTTCTTGGAGCGATGGTTCGACGGGGCATAAAATGCGAGTCCAGAATGATTGGCGAGATTGTTATCATCAATGTAGGGTGTTGGGTATTTTGGAAAGCTGAGAATAGATAAAATTACCAGTGGATTCCTTTGTCATGGGAGAACCATCATTGAGAGTAAATTGAACCTACTAGATTATTTGGTGACCTTCCTCAACAACTGGAAAGACACACCCTCGCTCTAGATGCAACAACTTCCCTTCTAAGAAACCCATACTCGCTCTATGGCACAAGGAAATTGGGTGCGATGGATACCTAAATTATATGGGTTTATGTTAAACATGGATGTATCATTAATTATGAGTGTCGTACGTGAAGGAGGACTACTGAGAGACAATAGAGGTAGTGTTGTTCTTGCTTTTACAACTCACTAATGTAATGGAAATCCCTTTTAGGGAGAGGCTCAGGAGGTTCTGATAGGTCTCTCTATTTGCATGCAACAAAATATATGACTATCCCATGAGGAAAAAACTCTAATGTACTCCATGACTTCTTTCATGTTAATGGTCCCATACTATAGAGGATTATATATACTATCAAAAATTTCAATTCTCTCATAAAAAGTAACACAAAGGTTTTTCAAACGTGGTGGGAGGGGAACCATGTAGCGGACCACCTTGCTTTCTAGATGGATTGAAATATCAATGTCTCGTATCTCAATAACATGTCTTTCTTTAATGTCAACTGGGCGAACCTGATTCCAGGTGATTCCCTAGCTCTACCTAAATACAAGATTCCTTAAGCCCGGGAGACCTGTTGGTCTTGTAATTTTCGAAGGAATAAAAATAATAATGACGATGATGTATTCACCATATCACCCTTACATTAACCCTTACAAATTGAAAAACCATTGGGTCGAATTCCTCCTCCAGAGTACCCAATTCATTGGAGATCTATAATGGGGCTCACCAGTCATATCTTGAGCTCTAATTGGCTTCACTAAGCATATCCTAAGCTATAATAGGGCTCAACACATCATAGATGGAGCTATAATGTGCTCAACCCAACATAAACATTGTTCAAGGAACATATAATTAATTAAATAATTTACCACTCATTTAAACCCTAGTGAAAAATACATTCATATATCAAATTTCCCTTTTTTTGTAAAAAAATAACATTTGAAATAAAAAAAAGAAAATAATAATGAAATAATATTTCAATAAAATAAATAAAAAATATTATATCAAATTTATATTTATAAAAAGTCATGAAATCATAAGAAAATTCACATGAAATCCAAAAAATACAACCTTTTTGAATTTCTTAAAGGAATCATTTTAAGGGATTGAAAAACAAATGTCACATAGAGATACCATATCAGTGAAGAAATAAGTAATAAAATGAATGGAATATTTATATTCAATATTAATTCACATCATAAAACATTATATAATCAAAATACATTTTACAAATAATCATAGAACAAAAAAAATCAATAAAGTAGAATGTTAGACTAATTAATGGAAATTGGGTAATAAATTACTTTACGTCATTTTTTACTTTAAACATGTCCAAATACGACATATAATGATTCAATGTTTTTTATTAATATATTAATGAACCCTAATAATATTTATAATATATTATATTATATTTTATAACATCTCCATTAATTCGGGTGTGTTCTTTACCTTGTTTCCATGGTCAGTTCGTTATGGATTTTTTATTGAATAGAAGATAAACTAAATATGTTCAATGAAATGTTATTTACATATTTATATAACCTCATATAACTCTAGGTACCATTTTTTATATATAGGGATGATTCATTAGATAAAATATTAATGATATTTTTTTAGATCATTTTGTTTGCTCTTTGATCATCAGGAACACGTTTCTTTATATAATTCAATATTATGCATATATATTTATTTTAGAACATAAAAGAGGTTATATAGTTCACCTAATGATATTTTTTAACAATTAAATTTTTTTATTACCAACCATGAAAGAAGTAATGAAATTATAAGACCCATCATCTACGATATCGATAAATTGACACCTCACAAATGTTATTTTTATTATTAGAATAAAATGGAAAAGAGAGGAAGAATGATGATGAATTATTCCATAAACATAACAAAAATATATTATATATAATATACTTTAGTTTTCATACCTCTTAGATAAGGGGTGGTTATGTGAGTTTTAGAAACCATAAATAAATGAAAAAAAATAACGAAAAATGAAAAATGATTTTTAACTCTTGAATTGATCTCCTTGAGAACATCTTTAAGGCCTTTGCTTTTGAATTTTGGAAAGTCCATAAAATATTGAATTTAGGTAAGAGATTATGGAAAGGGACATGGTAGTATTTGGGTAAGGTTGAAATATTGAGAGGTGTTAGTAGAATAAGGGAGTGAGGGGCGTACTTATACTGGAGGAGAGGAGGATTTTCAATTATTTTAATCATAATAAAATTAGTTCTCTCAAGAAGAAAACAGTGTGGATTATTTTGAATTAATACATTATTTAGTGAATGTGATATTGAACCAAGGGGTCTTACCCCAGCCAAACAACTTCCATGACTCAATAATTCTTATATTTAACTTATTTTCTAAATTATCATATTTCATTATTCCCAAAAATTCACATATTTTAGACAAATATAAAAATTTATCCCTAAAAATATTTCAACATCTATAACTACAAAATTATCTCCATTTTATGAAAAAAAATTAAAAAAATGAAAAATTTATGTTTTAGTTAAAATAAAAAATATTCGATAATTACTAATTATAAAACTCTAACTGTTTTTATAAAACATTTATAAATGAATTTAGGTCTCATAAAAATATATTAAAATCATCACAAAATAAAATAATAATTGTTGAAAATATTTTATGAATATATATTTTATTTTATAACAATAAAGTAACTATAAAATTTCAATTAAATATTTATTTCTTACCAAAATTCCAATACTTAATTTATATTTAAAAAAATATTTACTTGTTCAATGATATAAATATATCATATTTTTTAATATAAGATGAATAAGTATAATTTATTACTAGAAAATCTCATTATGTGGAATTCCTCTGAACATTTATTAAAATAAATTAAATGTACTCCAAGCAAGTACTACAAGTTAGAAAAGACAATTTTAGATCCTAAAAATTATACCCGTCATTCTATCTAAGATAAATTGTTTCGTTCGTTGAAGTTGATTCTTACTCTGAGCTTTCATAGTAATTTTGAATCTTTTCATACATATTTTTATGATTCAACTTCTCTAAATATTGAAAATCCTTAGAAGACTGCATACCTTTACTGTGATAAACAAAAGACTTGTTATACACCATCTTCGGAGGGTAAGAATAGTCCTTCCTTGGCCTTCTCCATGGCGGATAATTCATAGTATCCTCATTCTCGGAAACCATATTCTCTCCACACTGAAAAATGTCAATATAGGAAGCCCAAACTATGTCACTATCATTATCTTTGTCACTATCTGATATGTCCCCCCGTTTATAAGGGATATGTAACTCATGGTAACCCTCATTCACTCCTTGGTCCTGCTAAAATTTACTGTTAGTATCAATCATAGAAAGATAGTGTGGGTGTTTCACCCACCCAAATTTATCATGTATCCCCTTCCTCATTACAACTTCACCGGTTAAAAAATAATAAAATGCGAAATTAGGCAGGATATTTCCCCCTTCATTCATTGGAGTACCCTCCTCAACATAAGAATTCTTCTCGTTGTCCAATCCGTTAAATAGATTACCAGTAGAAACCATGATTATCAAACCTCCATCATCATATTCCCTCCCTTAAAACTCTTCAGCACATTCATCCAAATCCACCAATATTACACCATATTCAGATACTATTTTTTTTGAATTTACCTCTATCACAAGCTCTGGCCACAAGGAATAGTTTCTTGTAGTATTCTCCACAGTAAGTGCCTTATCAATACCAAGATCGTGCTTTAGGTGATCAAAAACATGCCTAACCATCAGGTTTTGTGGCCTTTGTTGCACCTCGTTCTGATCATTACCATGATCATTTATCACTATACTACAAACTTTCACTGCAACCCAGACAACATTTTCATGGGATTCCACCTTAGCCACTGCGTGACCAATTGAAATTGTATCCACACACACACTCCCTACTCTTGAGAGACTTCTGTAGTGTCAATTATTGGTGGTGTACTCAAAAGAGGAACCATCAACAGTGGAATAGACAATATATATGCCCTGCAACCACCATTACCCATCCTCATCTCCCCCCATGAAACCCCATCCAATACCTTGTTGCGACATACAGTTTATGGATGCCCAATGTGTTTGTAGGAAATACCATAGAGCATCAACGATTTGAATATGACATGTTTCTTCCACCAAATCTCTTTCCCATCCGTGATCCATACCCAACTCACCAGTTTCTTCCCAACATCAACCTCAAAAAAATCCATGTACATATGTGGTCACATACCTCCACCGTTTGTCTATCAAAGAAGCGATATCGGCCTATCATTTTCCCAATACCACAGAAAATTGAGGGATTTTGAATGGAATGTGGTAGACCAGGGAGACTCACCCTTGTCAACATTATTGAGGTGTCATGCTTCATTTAAAAACCATGAATCCATCAGAACATATAGAATGTATATCCATTGCATCATTAAGGGGCTCTGAACTAGGCGGTTATCAAATCAGCTTCCATCACAAACAGAATCATCATGTGTCTCTTATCAATTATGTTAACTACTGCATTCTCTTGAAAATCCCATGAATTGAAAAAAAATGGATCGAACTAATCAATATAAGGTCGCTAAAGATGATACCTAGACACTGGTGTGAGATTACATATATCAGTGGCAATATTGAGCTCTGTTGAGGAAAGATGGAGTTGTTGATCTCCCTATAAGAGGTCAAGGACATTCGGGGATAGCTAAATCATAGGGAAGGAAGGAAGATAATCGGGACTGGAGAACTGTAAAATGACATTACCCCTTCAATGTGATTGATATTTCGGAACTCTAACCTCCAATAGAGAGGGAGGACCATGGCTCTTCTGCATTAGGTTTAGGGCATCACAGTGAAGGAAGGCATCGCCACGAGATGAATCCTTCAAAAAAATTATTGAAGGAAAAAAATTAATAGTAGTAGTAATTTTCACAATTGAAAGAAAAAAATCTATAATAAAAATTATTAAAATTTCCAACTTATATAATTTTTAATTAATTATATAAAAAATTATTGGTATTTTCCCATATAATGTTTTTATATGTGAAAAAGAAAGATTTTAATTTATTCACAGTAAAATATTAAAATAAACTGTTGGGAAGAAATATTAATTCTAATCATAGACAGAATTTACTAAAAATTATGTACTTAATTATCAAAATATTTTCAATTATCTAAAAATATCCTACATAATTTAAAAAAATCAATTATTTCATTTCCAACAATAAAATACAACATCAAGGTTATAATTGTAATGTCAAAATAATAATAAATGAATTTGATCAAGAAAAAAGACATCAGTTTGATAAAAGTTGAATCAAAATGACTAGAAGGAGATATTCGTGAATGTTATTATAAATTTGAATGTTAAAAACAAAATAATATAAAATTAATCCCATGGGATGTGTGTAAACAGTAAAAAATATATAGTTTGTCATAACAATTAGGAAATCTTCAATGAATGAAATTTCAAATAGAAACCCATAAAAACATCATAACATTGGATGTATAAAACATTTAAATTACAGTTTATATAAAACACTAAGATATAAATAAATGGATTCCATTGAATATGATTTTATTTTTCCATCACTATATTTATAAATCCACAATATAAAATTACACTGGTACATATGTTAATAAAAATATATTTATTAGGTTGTTCTGTTAAAACATAGATATTATCTTGGTGAGAATGAAATTTAGTGACTAGTTTATTTAATTTTTATAAAAAATATAATAGAAATGTTTATTATGAATAAAATTCAATTAATTTGTAAAAACTAACAAGGAAATGCATTTTATTATTGAAAACAGATAATAAACATTAGATTTATATTTCAATAGACAATCTTTATTAGGAATTTATAATAATAAAACCAATTGGTAAAATGAATAATTTTAAGAATAAATGGATTATTAATTTATAGGATATTAAAATAATTAATATTTTACTTTTTGATAAAGATTTTTTCAAGTATGAAACATTTTCCAATAAATTTTTAAAGTTTCGATAAATATTGAATTATCGAATTTTAGAAATTTAAATAACAAATATAACAATTTTTTTCAATCAATACAATACATAATGGTGTTTCTTTTTTACATTTTTCTATAAAATTTTTATTAGGTCAATAGTTAAAAATACCATTATTAAAAATTAAATGAGCTTTTCTGTATTTTTAATGTATTTGTATTAATTATAATATCTGTAAACATATTAATAACACGAAATATTTGTTTTATGTGTTTTTTAACATTTAAATAAATTTTTACATTTATAAACTAATTATATTTATATTAAAACACTTGTAATATTTATGTAAAACCTAAATCTATAACATTATATATATTTCATGAAATAATAAATTTTTATCACATATATATATTTAATCATATTAAATTTATTACAAATATTAAATTATTGATTTAATTTATATAATGATATCCTCTTTATTTTGGGGCATATTCATTAATATACATTGTGGAAAATCTAATAATAATTATAATATATAAAATCGTAAAAGTAATAATTGAATAGGTAATTCAATTAAAACATTAAAATATATATAATTAATTTGATGAGGAATGAATTGACTTTATCTCTTATACTCTACATTATTTAAAAAATTTTTATCCACATTACTTGTTTAACATGTTCTCCATTTATAACAATTTGAAATATTATAAAATAGTCATTCTCACATCTTATAAATGGAGTCTCTCACCACCCCATCAAGGAACATTTATCAAAATTGTTTATGAAACATGGAGGATTATAATTTTATTATAATACTACATTACTCAATTGATCTTGTAGTCATAATAGAATATAACATTTGAATCCTCTCAATGGATTCTTCCAAGTAAATCCTAATGTGATAAAAATGAGTAATCATTTTGAAATGAATTTATACATTCTTATTATTAGTTATTTCATAATTTTCAAATTCCTATGTAATAAAATCAATATTATTTATATAAAAATGTAATCAAATTATTTGAAAAAAATTTATCACATTTTCGTTTTTAAATTAAAAAAACGAACATTACATCATGTATTGTGGTGACTACTTCATCTAGCATGAAAAATGTTTTCTTTTTAGTAACCACCATAAAATGATGGTATAAATAAGGAATATTGAAAATAATGATTCTATTTATTTCATCATTATGATTATTAAATTTATTTTATATTAATCCCTTATATTTATCAATATAAAATAAAAACATCAAACATGCCTATGTGTAGACTGGAATCTCTATATAAAATTGTTTTCCATTATTCTATTTATCGCTGTCATAAATGGATTTCCCTGAGGATTGCATTTCATGAAAAATAAAATTCCTATTAAGTAATTATTGTTATATTATTTAATTTTTTTATAAAATTATATTGATATGGTCAATGGAAAATTATCATAAACTCAATCTATTGACTAGAGTGAACTAAGATTAAAATTATACCTTCCTTTTAAATAATGGAATTTCATAAATTTTATTGTATATATAATTAATTAAAATTTTATACATTACACTATAAATCAAAAAATCATTAGGATTGTTTTATAATGATATTTTAACTAAACTACATCATAATAATACATTATTCATTATAAGTTCACGTTGTGGTCGGTTTGACGATCATCATGAATAGCATATTGAAAATAAGTCAATCATCACTATGAGCACATAATAACTATTTTAATAATATATTAACATGAAAATAATTTTATAATTTTCATTGTAAGGGTTATAAAATGATTTATTATTAATTTATATAATAATATTCTTTTATTAAAAATTCTGGAAACATGATCATCATTGATTTTACCATCATGAATTGTAATAAAAAAAATGGAATGAAATTATATCCTCTATTAATATAATTGAAAATATATTTATATACCTTTAATTATTTATAAATTATTTTGGTTGAAATAAGAATTAAAACTAACACCATTTTAATGAAACATGTTCAATGTTATAACGATTTTAATGAAACATGTTCAATGAATTTAGTTAAACCTAACATATATATGACTAAAATGATTATTTTTAATGAGTATAAATTTTTATAGATAGGAATAATTTTAATTATTATGTATACAATTATCAAAATCATATTATTAAATCTATTTTTTTAATAGAATATCTAATCATGACCATATTTAGGGTTGTCATCCCAACATCCCCTCTTCAAGATAGATTTACAATTATGAATAAAATTTCAACCATATTGTGTAGATATAACTTATTTTCTAAAACATGTCATGAATTTCAATTAAATGATGGAATTTTAGGTTATATTTCATGACCTCTATATCAATGGGTTTTGATTAAAATGTTTTTTTGTTGAAAGGTTTCATTGTTTCAAACATTAGTTCCTTGAGGCAAGTTTGTGTTTGGCAATTTTTTTTACATTTAGTTGTGTATTAATAGTATATATATGAATTATTTTATTTTCTTATTTTTATTCTTGGTAATTTATAAATTTAATTAGTTCCTTACAATCAAATTTATTTTGAATGACTTGTTTCCCATGTTTAAAGGAAATTTGGTGACTCTATTTTCATTCATTAAGTTATAATCTTCTTCTGAGACTGAATATTTATAAAATAAAATGCTTTTATATTTTATTTTAATAAATTATATTTAT
The DNA here is from genome assembly GCA_963277665.1 of Viscum album. Lineage (NCBI taxonomy): Eukaryota > Viridiplantae > Streptophyta > Magnoliopsida > Santalales > Viscaceae > Viscum > Viscum album. Next base: position 821,388,808 of record OY728161.1, read on the forward strand.
ATGAATCCACCTTTCAACCACACAATTCATATTTTTGGAAATATTTCTTACATTACGGAGTATGCAACTCATAATGAACATCGATAAATTGAGTATAATTTGTATTAGTTTTATTTATTTTATATCTAATTATTTATTCAATATATGGGTATTCCCATATTGAAATTTTATGATATGTCAATTTTTATACATACATGAGAAATAGTTGTTTATACAAAATGATGTATCAATTCTCCATTTATAGTACGAGGTTTGAATTATGGTATTTTTTATAATATTGAAAATGGTTTATTATTTTTACTTCACATTTTTTTATTCTTATTCATAATTCTAGAATATAAAACATATTAATTTTAATGGAACTATTATTTATGAATACTTGTATAATTAATGGACACCATATATTTTTTAATTGACCTTTGAAAATTATTAAGGATGTGATCACAAACATCATCTTTTACATCAAGAATAATTTTTTTCTAAAATCTATTGTTAGTCTTCATAACCATTTCCCTTATTGTTTTTATAGAGACTTATTCCCACTAGATTTATTTTTCATGGTTTATAATATAATATATATAATTATCATATGAGGTATTGATCTCACATTATTAATCCATTCAATTCTTGATTACTTCTTCTATGATAATATTCAAATCATTATCTTATTTCAGTTTTTTTATTATTGTCTTTACCCTTTAATGATTAATTTGTTTCAAAAGGGTTATGATATTTTAAAACCAACCAAATTATTACTTCAGATGCGTTATTATAATTTAATCCATTTTATTGACGTTGGGAAATTTATTTCCATTTATAATGTTATTATTCGAATATGAATGATTATTGGAATGTTTATTATATATGATTTATCTTTTTTCATTCCTTTTATAAATTGATTATGAACAATTTATTATTTTTATTGAAATGGAGATATATATTGATATCCTTGATTATTATTTATTCAATAATCTAGTTGAATATGTATAACAATTTTTTATTTTTAATTATATAGAAATCCATTATTTCATTTCTACACATCTTCTTTAGATAATGGTAATATTGGTATAATTTTAAATTGTGGATATTGAATTAGACATAATAATGTGATGGGAGAGCCCAAAATTATATAGCCCATAAATTAATTGATATGTCTCATGGGACAATGAGGACAAATACTACTATATATCTCTCTGCATATCATAATAGTGTGTTGGTATAAGGCATTGACAAAAAAATTTTTGTCATACATTATGCATTCAATCAATAAGAGGTTAGAATTACTATTATACCAGTTTTAGTTATTCATTTTTTATATATCACTCTCTGAGTTTCAGTTATTTATGTTTACATTATGTTAATTTATTCTTTATAAAATATTTTTCCATGTTAATTACATAATTTTCCCACATTTATGTTCTCACTAAAATTTTGTTTGGGATCAACCCTTATTATGGCTCTATTTACCATGGTAACAATGAATGTATAACACCTAATTTGCCTAACTAGATTGCATTGGTGATGATTTTTTGTGAGATGATGATGATTTATTATTGATTATGTAGTATCTTATATTGTAGAATTCATCCACTAGTTGAGAAAGAAATTGGCATTATTAGTTTTTATTTTCCATAATTATCTATAATTTTATACCTAAAAGGTATATAAAATGAATTTAATGAAATATTTACTTTTTGTCTTCAAATAATGGTATATTTAGTTCCAAGAATGTATAGTTAGTATCAAGGATGATATATAAATTATGTTTTTGTGTAACCAGATTTTGTAATCTAGATTCAAGGATTTTTAGTTTGTATCTAAGAAAGGATTATGTATAATTGAAGAATAGAGTGATTTATGATTGAAATTTAATGATTGGAATGTCGATATTAATCAAAATTTCAGTGATATGGATACCTCATTTTTATATTCTATACATTCATGAAATGTTAATCATTGACATTTTATATAAGTAATAGGGCGAGGACGTCTAGAGATAACGATAAAAATATTTCAATGTGGAAATTCTATGTAGAAGACAAAATACTAATTTTTTGTTAATGAAATGGTTGTGTGGTTCTTCAAGATATTGAATCAATATATTTATACAAACCCTTGATCTAGTATATCGAAAAAATATACATTGGGTTAATAACACTAATAAAGGAGGAGTGGTAAATAACTTGATTATCACCTGTTGCATGACATAGAGCCCTAACTTCACTTCTAGTTAAACACCCACATGGGATATGATATAGTTAAATAGATTTTTCTAAAATAATAGTATGGATTTCAATATGTTTTAGTCAGATATCATAATATGTAATTTACCATGGAGAATAAAAAATTAAATAATATATTCATATGTTGTTTTATATATTAAAAGAAATTTTTTTTCTTGGATAATGTATTAACTTGATTTTTATATAATTTATTTCTTTGATATTTTCGTTTAGATTCTTTTTGGAATGTTTATGTCTATTTGGGATCATAATTTAGAAAATTACATCATAATAGAATATATACCACTACCAAAAGTGACCTAGGATGAACCAACAGTGATATATGTTAAACCGAGTGTTATATAGGTTTAACTGAGTCTAATAGAGGTCAGATTCAAAACAATATAGGTTATCATGATCATGTTAATAAGTGAGACATATTGAGGGAAAAATATTAAATTTTTATTTATGAAAAATCCCTAAAAATGATTATCTTTAGTGTAAACTATTTTTCTTTAAGTGATTGTTGATTTCCAAGAGAACAAAGTTAACATGTGATACAATGTAAAATAATGTTATGTAATTATTGAACATCCTATAAGAATAAGAGTTGAATTTACTCGCCATTATATAAGGTCTAAAAAATAATAAAACAAATATAAACCACATTATTAATATAGTATAGTACCAAGAATACTAATGAAAAGATTTATAAACTCAGACAATATCTAGAGATAAATATGAATAAGGAAAAAAATATTCAATTACCAATATGTAAACCATTTTGGTAGAATAATGGGTAAATTTTTTATAAATTGATATGTTAATGTAACATATTTATTGATAGAGGTCATTATGCTCTCATGTGTAGGGATGAGAGGTATGCAACAATAATATGTAGCATTAATTGAAATAGAGTTTTAAATTTTGAGACTGAATGTCTCAATACAAGGTCCAATAAGTTAAATGTACAACAATATCCTTTTAAAAATTGTAATCCTAAAAAACTATTACTAATGTTTCAACATGTAATTTTTTCTATCAATATTTTTATAGTTTCATATTTCATGTATATTTTTAAAATCGATTTTATATTGAGAAATCAACAATAATCCCTACTGTTATGTTTAAAAAAATGATCTATTATTCTGGGAAGTTATTTTAAATAGATATAAATATTATCACCCACATATAATTATATTTTAAATTTTTAATGGTTCATATTCCATTAAAAATAACATATAATATTTTTCATATGGAAAAATCATATTCTAGATCCTAAATAAATACATGATTATGTAGTTATCTATAATTAATTATGTGTTTGATATAGATATTATGCTAACATTATCAATTCAACTGAAATGATTTCATTTATTTAAGGGGGTAATAATTTAACACCACAATATTATAATTTTTGACGCAATTTAAATATGGAAATGTGTTAGATATGGTTATATACATAACATCAAAATATAAAAAATAATGATATATTTTTTTGTAAAAATATTTTATGTATGATAATTAAACCACACACATTTTATAGCGATCTAAGCCTTTAACATATTTTATTATATTATTCATAAACAAAAATAACCAATAATTATAACATAAGGATCATAAAGGTGAATATTTTTTGAAGACTAGGTTTATAATACATATAAGGAAACAAAAACATGGAATCATGGTTTTATTTTCCATTTTGTGATCATAAATACAATCAAGATCGTAAAACATCATGGGACTACATATTAGATACATGAAAGAAAAGGGTGAGACAAAAATACATTTATTAAAAGAAACATGATGAGGAATCATAACTTATGGGATAAAGGTATAACATTAAATCATAAAATTTAATATAAATGAGTAATGATAGGGGTGAATAATGTATACAACATGGTTTCATAAGAAAAAGGGATTATTGTAATTTCAAACCATCATAAAATAGTATAGAAGCATATATTAAGGATAGAATCCAAGACAAAATCACATTATATAAGGATTATCACAATCGATTTGGTTCACTCCTTAATCTCACCCATGGAATATAATAATTATTAAACATTACATAGTGTATTATTAGAAAATATAATTTTGATCCCACCCCTACCATTCATTTTATGTACATTCATTTGTGTTGCACCTAAAAAGATCAATAATAATTCATAACATAAGAATTATCAATTAAGACAAATGTGTTTTATTAAATTATCCAACAACCCATTAAAAATAAATTTCAATATTATTTCAACAGATAAATTAATGTAAGGAATGTGTCAACACTAAAAGATGTAGGGAGAGTAAACATGGAATATATGTGAGGAAAATATATACATAACATAGAGGAAAACAAATAACATCAAATGATATTTTCATTATAAGGACCCGTAAAATTCAATGGAATTTTTTTCTAAATTTTCATTGGGATTTTACAAGAACGCAGTTTCTGACGGCACCTAATTCCGAGGCCCTGTGTGCCCGAAATCAATTTTTGAAGTTTATCTCGGGTACGTTCAGTGAACGAACGAGTGGGGTTTTCTATCTTTTGAACCGCTGCACGGAATCGAAATCTGAGGGCACAGATGGAACTGCAGCACCGATAATTGCATAAGAAGACCCTTTCGGGGGTTGTGTTTTCTCAGGAGGAGTTGATTTAAAAATTGTGAGGGATAAAATATAATTTTTACAATTATATTTTCTTTTCTTGTTAAGTGGATTTAGTGTTGTGTTACAACACTTTTACCCTCTCTTAAGTTGTTATAACCTAAGTAAGGGAGTTAGGGGTGGGACCCACTTGTAGTTAACCACCCATGAGAGGATTAAAGGTGAGGTGGGGCCCACACGAACCCCACCCCTTCACATTCCTCTAAAACTCCCTAACTCTCTCTTTATTGTTTTGTAAACATATCTTTAATGAGTAACCTTCCATTTCCTCACTCTGTACCTCATTAACTCTAGCCAACAGACACATTAAATTAAGTGAATTTAAATTTTGAATTTATTTTGGAAAATCTTGGCATGGGTTGATTAAATAATGTGGAACCATTATTTTTTGTGAAGGGTTGGAATTTGTGGTGTTGAGGGTAAGGGAAGAGAGATTGGCAGTTTTTAAAGAACTTCTCCTTCTTCTTCTTCTACTTCTTCTTCTTCTTCATCAAGGAACGTCGATTCGGAGACCCAGATTCTTCTGTCTTCTTCTTCCTCAACAAAGTAGGAGGCACCGACGTGGGAAATCGCCAATGACGTTACGCCTTTCAATTTTTCTCTCTGTGTGAAAGGAAGGGAGAAGCTGCTTCCTTCTCGGACGTTCTCCGTCAGCATATACGGAACCTCACCCCGCGATGCCGTTTTCCTGCGACACCGTCATTCGACAACTTTTGTCACGGTAGGGGTTTTATGAGTTTCTTTTCATGATTTACTTCCGTCATTTTCCACCTACCAATTTTGAACCACATGTTATCGCAATAACGAGAGGAGGTCAGACCGCACAAAAACAGCCGACTCTCCTCCCCTTTTTGGTTGATTGATATTGATGAGGCACGATCAAAGAACAACGGTGCCAAAGCACCGCGCGGGAATTATTAAGGAAAGGGGAAGAGACGTGGCGCCATTGCGCCACGCCATTGAAGACGAACCAATGACGTGGTGCCGTCGCGCCTCGCCGGAGAACCAAAAAAGCAATGCGGCCGAAGCGAGGCCACGACAGAGGGGTGCGGCGCCGTCGCGCTGCGTCGGACGGACCAAGGCTGCGGCCGCTTCCGGGCCGCGGTGGAGTAGGGTAAACGGCGGCCGGCTCCGGGCCGCCAGCGTCGGAGCAGGGGGACCAGCCTTGCCGGTCTCGTGGCGGTAGAAGCCGGCCGGCCAGAGCGGGCCAGCCGGTCAGGGGGAGAGCCAGGGGTTACGACCCCCGGCTGGCCAGCAAATAGGGTCCCCCATTATGGGGGGCCGCAGTTACAAACGGCGGGGGGCAGCGCCCCCCCCCCCCCCCCGCACTCCCGAATGGCTCGGCTGTTTGGTCGAGCCACCGGGCCAGCGCGTCGGGGCGCCGAGCCGGGCCGCGCCGGCCAGGCCAGGCCGCGTCCTAGCCGGGCTGGGCCGCGCCCGGACGGGGCTGGCCATGCCCACGGGGGCCGATCCAGACCCGTGTCGGGTCGACTGGTTCGGGCCAACCCAGGGGGTCTCGGGATGGGTTTGTCCGAGACTGAAACCCCCACTTTCGATCCTTTCATGGTAGTTTTCCCATAACATGGTCGGCGGACCTCCGATCGATGCACCGTCAGCTGAGATGAGATCTTTGGATCGAGATGGCCATTTCGGTATATTACACTCAAGGTTTCAGAGTACTTTGGGTTCGGCCGGGTTGGTTCGTACACGAAACCAACTGGGCCCTCTGAGCGGAAATGCTTATATCTTGAGCTACGGACATCCGATTAACGCGACGTCGACTTTTTTGGATTCCTCTTGAGGAGATCGTAATTTTGGAATACTTCTCCTGAGGTTTGGACGCAGTTGGAGTATGGCCGGGTTGGATTGTACCTGAAATCTAATAGGGCCCTTGAAACGGAAAAAATGATATCTTTCCAACCGGACGTCCGTTTGACGAACCGTCAGCGGCGTTGGTGATCATGTTGAGAAACGGTCCATATGAGTATACCCTATGAGACTTCGGGGTACAGTTGCATACGGTCGGGTTGGTTCGTACACGAAACCAACTGGGCCCCTGGGACGAAAATGCTAATAACTCACAGACCGGGCGCCTGATTGACGCGCCGTATGTTGCGTTGAGACCCCTATGATGAGGCGGTCCTTTGATAAACTTCTTCATGGGACCTTGTGATACATGGAGTATCGACCTGTAGGTCTTGGAGTAGACCCTCCCGGAGACGAGCATACAGAGTACAAAGACCGTGTAGCTGGCTGTGACAGATGACTGCTTGTCTGATTCGATTCGGAGTGACTAGCATAGCCTAGTGGGGAGCACTACTTTGTGAGGTGGCAGACCCATGGCGGAGGAGCACTACTTTTTGAGGTGGCAGACCCATGGTACTCGACAGGAGGAGTACCTCTGTATGCTATGAGGGGGAGTAATACTGTGTGAGGTGGCAGACCCATGTCAGAGGAGCACTACTGTGTGAAGTGGAAGACCTGCGGTACTTGACAGGAGGAGTGCCTCAGCAGTCTTAGGTTAGTGAGTAGTACCTCGGAGTAGTGACATGATCACTGTACACTCCAGAGACGGGCTCATTAGCAGCTACGGTTTTGATAATGAAAATCCTAGTTTGAGCTGAGTCTATGACCTTTGTGTTTACCTCATGATTGAGATGTGTCACTTGATAACTTAGGTGTATGTATGGGCATATACTTGGGTAGTGGTTATCCGTTGATTTAATAATCTTTGTGTTTCCTCATGATTGAGATGGGTTACCTGAAACTTAGGTATATGTAAGGGCATATACCTAAGTATAGGTTATATGTTCAGATCTTCTTTGTGATTATCCTTGTTGGATTTAGTGAGACCATGAGGGTCTCGGGGTCCCTGCTGAGTATCGTTATACTCACCCTTGCACGGGCTATGCCCGCACCTCGTAGTGTTGGTTTCAGACGAAGGGCAGTGCTGACAGAGGCTGAGTGTTTGAGGGATAAACAATTCCTGGAGGTGGATCTCACAACGAGTCAGTATTCGGAGGAGGTTGACGGGTGAGAGCGTTGGGGAGGCTATCTGTACCTATCCATCAGGTAGGATCTGAGGTGGACGATCCAGGAGTTGCGCTATCTGTACCAACCCTTCAAGTATGATCCGAGGTGGATGAACTAGGAGCCACTTGCATTCTTCAAGCAATTGTCTTTTTCTATTGTACTTTTGTTCAGTTGTAGATGTAATTTCAGTTGGGTTTGTATTCTGGCCCATTTACTTTTCAGCACTCTCTTTTGTACTTAGTGTTTACTTCCTCTTGAACTCTGTGGTGTTTTTTTCCTTTATAAAGGCAATGCCTTCCCAGTTATCATAATTTTCACCTTTGGTGCTGTTCTCCATCCCTGGCCTATGGAAGGCGGGTTTGGGGTAGTCACGGCATGGGCCCCGAGGATGGGTCGTGAAAAATTGGTATCAGAGGAGTCGGTTCTACCAAAGAACTTATAACTCTGATGTTTTTCTTTCTTTGAAGCAACAGTGTTAAGGGTACCGAGTATGGTCTTCAGTTCAGGGAGTCCAGTATTGGTGCGGGTGGCCGATGTATCCATACACCAGGACCCTGACAACTGATTTTCGAATTTGTGCACGAAAACAATGATTGTGTGTGTGTTTCGAAATGTTTTTTTAAAAAGTCAGCTGAAACCAGGTCAGCTCACCGGGTATAAATCGTTTGACCGTGTCACGTTGTTTCTTTAACGATACCTCCCCGGGGATGACCAGCTAGAGCCCTAAGAGTTGTTCGTACTAACATCCCGCCAAGCGACGTGGCCTCAGTACAGGGCCCTATCCCAGTTGAGGCACCAGCGGATGCCCCAGCAGTACTACTACTCATTGGGCCACAGATTCCACCAGCCCCAGCAGCAGAGGGTGCATGTCGCTTGAGCGCACAGCATGAGTTCCAGTGCCAGAGGCCACCCAGGTTCAGGGGAGTGATGGACCCACAGGCGTCTGAGGATTCATTGGAGGCTGTGGTGAGAGTCTTCACGCTAGTGGGGATGTCATCAAACTTCATGGTGATCCTTGTTGCCAGCCTTCTTTAGGCAGAAGCAGGCAGATGGTGGAGCCTGATGCTCCAGAAGCATGACAAGGCGACATTTCTATGGGTAGACTTCGAGAGCCTGTTTCGAGAAGAGTTTTTCCCATCCACCCTTCTAGTGGTGCGTATAAAAAAGCTACTTTGGTTGTGGTAGGGAATCATGACAGTGGCACAGTATTCAACGAGGTTCACATACCTCTCGTGCTACTCCACAGATATGGTACGAGACTCGTTAATCAGACCCCGAACCTTCGAGAAGGGGCTCAGGCGAGAGATTAGAGCTTCTGTTGTTTCTCAAAGCATTCTGATTCAGACAGGGGTGTTGGAGCAAGCCCTCTTAGTGGAGAGTTTCCTTGCTGAGTAGTCTCCAGCAGCAGGACCCACCACTAGCTGGCATGAGGCAGAGTCTTCTGTAGCAGGCGGTAGATAGATGACGTAGAGGTCCATGAGGTCTAGACCTATAGGTGGTTGACCGCATGACTCAGGGTCGGTTGTGCGAGGCACCAAGGGGAATGAAAGATCCAGACCTACCGTGCAGTGTTACTCCTGCGGCGGGATTGGTCACATGGCACGTGACTGTCCGACCCGCCATGCAGATGACCAGCAGTAAAATGAAGAACCTCCCAGGAAGAGGTAGAGGTTCGATCAAGGTGGACCGCTAGGAGCTGAAGGCCGAGGGAGGGGAGTTGGTTGTGTAGTTGGATGTGGATGACGCTTCTAGGTGTTTCCACCACCACCACCAGGAGGTCCACCCCCGACCGCAGGGAACAAGTGGACATGGGAGAGCACATATTCATGCAGCAGAAGCATACGATTGGAGAGCTCCAGAAGCGAGTGGACAAGAGAGGAACTAGTGGATTCCTTTTATTCTTTGTATATCTAGTTCCATGTATTTATTGTTACATTTTCATCTTTGTACCATGAGATGAAATAATATAAAGACACTTACCTTTTTGACATTTTCTTCCTTTCTTTTTGAGTACGAAGTGGTTCCGGTTTAAACTGGTGACTTGACCCTCACATTAGAGATTCCTACTGGAAGAGACCCAGTTACATCACGCTGATTCTGATAGTGTGACTCGACCCTTAGAGGTGAGAGTGACAGTTGGATCTCTTGGTAGTAATGTCGAGGCCTTACGACGTTGTCCATGGCATGAATACATCATTCATGTCCGGATTGACTGTATTAGGCAAATAACGTGGTTCATCAAGGGGATGAGTCTGGATTTCTCTTATCAGAAAAGAAGAAATCATTGTCGATCTGGTGGGACCAGAGAAGGTACAGGTCATCCAAGAGTGGATGAGGACAGCTCAGAGCTGACGGAAGCCTTATGTTGACTGGAGACAGAGACCACTATAGTTTGAGGATGGAGACCACGTTTTCTTACGGGTCTCACCTAGAAATGGAATTACGGAGATGTGGCCAAGGCGAAAAGTTATCTCCGATGTTAAATGGACCTTTCTAGTTCCTCAGTAGGGTAGTTGAGGTGGTTTACCTCTTGACCCTCCCACCTCAGTTGCACCAGGTGCACGGAGACCTCCTTGTATCTCAACTGAGGAGATACGTGCTCGACCCTTCGCTTATCATCGACCATGGGGAGATGAAATTGGGCGATGGGGTGACTTTCTCGGAGGTTCTAGTGGGGACCTAGGATCGACAGGAGCAGATCCTACGAGGGTGGTTGATTCCTCAGGTGCACTTTCTTTGGCAGTACGTGAATCTCCAGGTAAGCACATGGGAGCTGAAGTCTCCGATGCGTGATCAATACCGCTTTTGTATCCCTAGTCTGTGTTTAAGCTTTACGAGGACGTAAAGCCCTGAGGCGGCAGTAATGTAAATACCCGTAAATTTTAAGGGAAATTTTTTCAAAATTTTCTTTGGGAATTTTCAAAAACGCAGTTTCTAACGGCGCCTGATTCTGAGGACCTGTGTGCCCGGAATCAATTTCCGAAGATTAGCATGGGTACGTTCCGTGAACGAACGAGCGGGTTTTTCTATCTTTTGAACCGGTGCATGGAATCGAAATCTTAGGGCACTGATGGAACCGCAGCGCTGGTAATTGCATAAGAAGATCCTTTTTGGAGTTGCTTTTTCTCGGGAGGAGTTGTTTTAAAAATTGTGAGGGATAAAATATAATTGTTACAATTATATTTTCTTTTCATGTTAAGTGAATTAAGAGTTGTGTTACAACACATTGACACTCTTTTAAGTGGTTATAACATATGTAAGTGATTTAGGGGTGGGACCCACTTGTATTTAACCACCCATGATAGGATTAAAGGTGAGGTAGGTCCCACACGAACCCCACCCCTTCACATTCCTCTTAAACTCCCTAACTCCATCTTTAATGTTTTGTAAACTTATCTTTAATGAGTAACCTTCAATTTCCTCTATCTCTCCCTCATTAACTCAAGCCAACACACACATTAAATTAAGTGAATTCAAATTTTGAATTTATTTTGGAAAATCTTGACTTGGGTTGATTAAATAATGTGGAACCATTATTTTTTGTGAAGGGTTGGCATTGGTGGTGTTGAGGGTAAGGGAAGTGATCTTGGGAGTTTTTAAAGAACTTCTTCTTCTTCGTCTTCTTCTTCTTCTTCATCATGGAACGTCGACTCCGAGACCCGGATTCTTCCATCTTCTTCTTCCTCGACAAAGGAGGAGGCACCTACGTGGGAACTCACCAACGATGTTCCACCTTTCCACTTTTCTCTCGACGTGAAAGGAAGGGAGTCACTGCTTCCTTCTCGGACATTCTTCGCTAGCATATACGAAACCTCACCCCGCGATGCTATTTTCCTGTGACACCGTCGTTCGAAAACTTTTGTCATGGTAGGGGTTTTATGCATTTCTTTTCGTGAATTAATTCCGTAGTTTTCCTCCTTCCAATTTTGACCCTCCTGTTAACGCAATAATGGGAGGACATCAGACCGCATGAACACGATCTTCTCTCCTCCCCTTTTTGGTTGTTTGATATTGATGCGGCACGAGCAAAGCAACGTGGTGACAAAGCACCGCGCGGGAATTATTAAGGAAAGGGGAAGAGATGCGGCGCCGTCGCACCGCGCCGTTGAAGACGAACCAAAGACACAACACCGTCGCGCCACACCGGAGAACCAAAAAAGCACCGCGACTGGAGCGGAGCCGCGGCAGAGGGGTGCAGCATCGTCGCGCTACGCCAGACGAACCAAGGCCGCGGCCAGTTCCAGGCCGCGGAGAAGTAGGGGAAACGGCGGCCGGTTCCGGGCCGCTGGCGTCGGAGTAGGGGGACCGGCCTTGCCGGTCTCGTGGTAGCAGAAGCCGTCCGGTCGAAGCGGGCCGTCCAGTCAGGGGGAGAGTCAGGGGTTATGACCGCCGGCTGGCCAGCAAAGAGCGGCCCCCATTATGGGGTGCCGCAGTTACAAACGGCGGGGGGCAGCGCCCCCCCCCCCCCCCCCCCCCCCCGCACTCCTGAACGGCTCGGCCGTTCGGCCGAGCCACCTAGACACCACGACGGGCCGCGCCGGTTGGGTCGGGCCGCGCCCTAGCCTGGCCGGGCCGCGCTCCACCAGGCTGGGCCATTCCCACGTGGGCTGACCCAGACCCAGGTCAGGTCGACCGGTTCAGGCCGACCCAGGGGGTCTTGGGTCGGGTCGGTCAGAGCCCAAAACCCCCACTTTCGGACCTTTCACGGTTTTTTTCCCATATATTGGGCTACAGACCTCCGATCGATGCACCGTCAGCAGAGATGCGATCTTTGGATCGAGATGGTCATTTCGGTATATTACAGTCAAGGTTTTGGAGTACATTGGGTTCGGCCGGGTTGGTTCGTACACGAAACCAACAAGGCCCTCGGAGCAGAAACACTTATATCTTGACCTCCGGATGTCCGATTGACGTGTTGTCAACTTTGTTGGATTACTCTTGAGGAGACGGAAATTTTGGCATACTAAGCCCGAGGATTGGACATTGTTGGAGTATGGCCAAGTTGGATTGTAATCAAAATCCAACCGGGCCCTTGGAACAGAAAAGCTGATATCTTTCTGACCGGACGTCCGTTTGACGAACCGTCCATGGCGTTGGTGATCACATTGAGAAACAGTCCATATGAGTATACCCTATGAGACTTTGGGGTATAGTTGAGATACGGTTCGGTTGGTTCATACACGAAACCAACCGGGCCCCTAGGACGAAAAGGCTAATAACTCAAAGACCGGGCGTCTGATTGACGCACCGTCTGTTGCGTTGAGACCCCTATGATGAGGCGGTCTTTTGAGATACTTCTTCATGGGACATTGTGATACATGAAGTATCGACCTGTAGCTCGTGGAGCAGAGCCTCCCAGAGACGTGCATATAGAGTACGGAGACCGTGTAGCTGGCTGTGACCGATGACAGCTTGTCTGATTCGATTCGGAGTGACTAGCACAGCCCAATTAGGGGCACTACATTGTGAGGTGGAAGACCCATGGAGGAGGAGCACTACTTTGTGAGGTGGAATACCCACGGTACTCAACAAGAGGAGTACCTCTGTAGGATATGAGGGGGAGTACTACTGTGTGAGGTGGCAGACCCACGGTACTCGACAGGAGGAGTACCTCAGTAGTCTTTGGTTAGTGAGCAGTACCTCAGAGTTGTGACAGGATCACTGTACACTCCAGAGACGGGCTCATTAGTAGTTACAGTTTCAATAATGAAAATCCTGGTTTGAGGTGTGTCTATGACCTTTTTGTTTACCTCATTATTGATATGGGTCACTTGATAACTTAGGTATATGTATGGGAATATACATGGGTTGTGGTTATCCGTTGATTTCATAATCTTTGTGTTTCCTCGTGATTGAGATGGGTTACTTGATAACTTAAGTATATTTATGGGTGTATACCTAAGTAGAGGTTATCTGTTGAGATTTTCATTGTGGTTATCCTTGTTGGATTTAGTGAGACCTTGAGGGTCTCGGGGTCCCGGCTGAGTATCGTTATACTCACCCCTGCACGGGCTATGCCCGCATCTCATTGTGTTGGTTGCAGACGACGGGTAGCGCTGACAGAGGCCGAGTGTTTGAGGACTGGACGGTACCTGGAGGTGGATCTCACGACGAGTCAGTATTCGGAGGAGGTTGACGGGTGAGAGCGTTGTGGAGGCTATCTATACCTACCCTTCATGTAGGAGCCGAGGTGGATGATCTAGGAGTTGTGCTATCTGTACCTACCCTTCAGGTAGGATCCGAGGTGGACGACCCAGGAGCCGCTTCCGTTCTTCCAGCTGTTGTCTTTTTCTATTGTACTTTTGTTCAGTTGTAGATTTAATTTCAGTTGGGTTTGTATTCTGGCCCATTTACTTTTCATCACTCTCTTTTCTACTTAGTGATTACTTCTGCTTGTACTATGTGGTGTTTTGTTTTCCTTTATAAAGGCAATGACTTCCCAGTTATCGGGATTTTCGCCTTTGGTGCTAGTCGCCAGCACCTGGCCTATGGATGGCAGGCTTGGGGTAGTCACGGCACGGGCCCCGAGGATGGGTCGTGACATGCATTGATGAAAATACATTTAAAAAATTAAAAAAAATTAAATTTTCATTTTAATTAAAATAAAATTTCATCACATTAAGGATAAAATGATATAGAAATTTCAATTTGATCTTTTCATTAGGAAAATATTATTTTAATTAAAAAATATTTACAATTTAAAAAATTCAAGAAATAAGAATTTTTTTGGAAAATAAACATTGATTCATAAAATTTTGATATTTAAAACATTTAGTTGTCACTATGGAATAAGATTTTGGTACATATTGAAATATTTATGAAAAATATTACGTTTATGTTTTTGTATCAAAATTAAAAATTTAGACTATTTATAAGTCATTTATAAAATTCATTTTAAAAATTTATGAAAAAATACAACTATGGATAAATTTTCATTAATAAATATTTAAGAAACCATTTTCTACATCATTTTAAGGAAAAAATAACGAAAAAGTATTTTTAAACCTAGAGGGAGATGAAGTCAGTTTTAGTAATGAATATTATTAATAATTTTATATGAAAAAAATAGAAAATGTAAAATATTTTGAGGATATTATGAATAATCTAATTTGAAAAAAATAAAAGGGTTTAATTTGTAAATGATCATATAAATCCCATCAATTCAACTTCTTTCATAAATTAACCTGATTAAAAAGGGATTGAAACATAATCCCTTACCACTTTAGTAAAATTTTATATGTTACATCCCATGAATGATGTTGATCAATTTTAATTTAAACTAACATTAATTATGAATCAGTAGTGATATATTATGTAAATGTTACTACATACACTATTTAAAATTTGTTTGGGGAATCATTGGACATGTGTCCCAGTATAAGATGTTTTGAGATAAAACCATTACAATGTTTTTATCCTTGAAGTGAGAGTTAATAAATTAAGTTATTATATGTAAAAAAATTAATACAAATAAATGAAAAAATTAGATACAATGATTATGCAATAAAAGGATAGTTCAAACATAATCATTGAATAATATAATCAATTCTGTGGACATAAAACATGTGGAATGGAAATTTAGTTAATAACCCCTTACCCCATGATTCCAATTATTTAAACTCTCATTAACCCCATTTATATTTGTTTTTATCGAGAAAAAAATTTATAACAGGATCATATTAGTATTTAAAAGATCATATACGGTCCTATTATTTCATATTATTACTCATTCATTAAATTTTTTTAATTATTACAATCATTTTGGTGTTAATTACTTTGTTCTATCCTACTTATTTAATCATGAATGATCCAAATCCTGTAGATAGGTCATAATTGCATAATATCTTTATTGATATTAAATAAATAAATAAAATATTTTTTTATTAATTTCTCTTTATAATCATTATTGATTTTTCAATATGAAGAATGAGTTATATCTCATAGAAACGATAGTTGGATTTCTATACTCATGAGTGACATTATCATTTCATTAATGGGTCAACGAGTAATGAAATAGATTGTAATTTAATTTTTCTGATCAATATAATGTCAAATATATCATATATATTCATTAAATGTTTCATTTTTTAAATTCAATGTAATTCATTAGTGAAAAACTAATCACATAACTTCCTGAGGAGTTAGTATGTTGTACACACGAAGGAGGATGTCATTAATTCAATAGATTTTAATTTAAGAAATTATATTTTATATTAACATTATTTTTTTAATATATCCTAAATATAATATATAAATATTAAATTAACCCTATTACCTTTAATGTAATGCGTATAAGGAAAATAAATCGCATCACTTCATGTGCTAATAGTTTATCGTAATCACGATTGGCTATATTAGGTTTCTTACAAAATGTAAAATAAAAAGATATATGTGATATTATTAATATATAAGTATAATTATATATCCAATATCATATATAATCATTATTTATATTGGTTATATGAGGATATGTAAAACTAATTGTGTCAGTTCACGAGGTGGTTGATTGCTGCCCACACATTCAACAGTTTGATTTAACATTTCTAGGTGGAGGAAATGGATATTGGTGATTTATTTAAAATTATAAAATATCATTGTTTAGAATTTACAGACGTTACTATTTCAAAATGAAAATATATAATATATTAAGTATTTGTAATAAGATATAAAATTAATGTTTGGATATGTTTGTTACCACTTATTCTGAAAACATTTATTGTATTGAAATCTATCTTAGGATTTCATTATGACACAAAATAATGATTCTAGGATGAGTACACAGAAGAATGAAAGTGATTCGATCAACTAATTTCTGAAAAAATGGGTTTTTTATGTATTTGGATTAGAGGAGGGCGGGTGGATATTTATAAGATGTGGAGTGGGAACGCATCATGTTTTTTAAAACAATTAATTACTACAATGGGATTTTCATGTAGAAATTATAAAAAATAGACCATTTTCGAACCACAAAATATATAAGGTCGAAGAATTACCAAATAATAGGTATTAAAAAGAAATTGGTACATTTTTAAATAATATAATTTTCTCATAACACAATATTAAACCTAATTTTTAGATTAACTATAGTAAATATGTTTTAATTTTTTCATTAATAATATGGTTAAAAAATTTAAATGACTTAATTAGATACATTAAATTATTATGGTTCCAAATATGAAATATGTTATTTAAAAATTAGTCTTATATAAGATGAATAATTTATTTTAAATTGAATCTTGAAGATTTATAAAAAAATTCAGTATTAAATTAAGGATTTATAAATAAAATATGACGTCATGAGAATTATTAATTATTTAATTAATTTAAATTCATATTAATAGATATATAACGTATAAATTGAATTTAAAATATTCCAAATTTGGGGTTTTTATATTAATTAAAATGTAGAAGCATTATTCACCTAAAAATATTTTTAAGACAAATATATTTTTAATCTTAACAAAAAATTTATAATAAAATTTATATTAAATAAGATTTAAAAGAAATTAATTTGATTTCATATAACTAAATGTTATTTATTTTTATTTTTAATAATATATATATAATATTAGATATTTTATATTTCTTAATTTATTAAACTTTTAGTAATTTTTTTTGAAGATGGTATTTTCTTTATTCACTGAAAAATTCATAGTATCATTAAAATATCAAAATATCAACATATGTTAATATTGATATTAGGATTTAAAAACTATTTTTAATTGTTTAAAATAAATTTTATAAATTTTTTTAAAAATAATTTTAAATTATGGAATCAATGCACGATTAAACTACCTTTTATAAAATTACTGTTATTTCAAAAAAACATTTCTTTTTATACTGAATGGTTCTTATTTAATTTTTAATAAATAGAAAAAAAAATTATTTTATTTTATAAATATTCTAAAAAATATATTTCAAAATATATTTTTTCATATTAATACCTTCTCAAATAAATGATTGTTTATAATGGTAATGTGTAGATGATAATATTTTTATAATGTACCGTGTTTTGTTTAATCCCAAAGTTTCGTGCATCACAAGCTATTGAGGAGACTGAATTTATTTATAGTTTAATATAATATAAAGTATTCAGGTGTTACATTCTCATATTATCATGTATTTTTTCATATATGATATCCAAAATGATGTTACTTTGTTAAATTCATGTGGTGTTATATTCTGTTACTTTAATCTAATTCCATCATAGAAATTTAATCTTGATCTTTGGGATAAATTTGTTGAAATTTTAAAATATCATTGTGGAACACCTATATTCTGAAACAATTTATAATACTTACTCTTTATATTAAATTAACTAAATTAAAATGTTTTTCCATAATAAACCAATATTAGTTTTCCATATAGGAGGATATTATTTGTAAATGGAAAGATAGATATTAAAGAGAATGTTAATACCCAATGAATAATAAGAAGTGATAGAGATCATTAATCACAAGAAATTGATTTATTAATATAATTTTAAGGTCCTGAAAACCAGATAAAAATAATTTGTTAAAAGAAAATTTTATTTCTTAGAATTGAATGTACAATGATAACATGTTTTTTTCATGACAATTTATGTAGAGTTGATTTATCTATTTACCACCCTATCTCAGAACATATGAAAATTTATGTACTGAAGTATAATTTCATCCATTAATTATTTCCACCCCAACAATATATTTTCTCCAAACAATGGGGTTTTATGATTGATTTCCCATTCCTTAATAACTAAAATAAAATCCCAACAAATTAGATAATCTCACAAAGGAAAAAGATATTTTTTCAAAATATTTATACTAAAAATAAAATATTTATATGAAGAACTTCCGTAAAATTTGTAAATATCAAATATATAAATAATAAGTCCCAAATTTCATATTAACCCATTCAATAAATTTATATACTTAAATATTTTCATCTTATATATCCATAAAATAGTGTTATTTCCATGTATTACATTATGTAAAACCAAAATGTTATATATGATTAAAATGATAATATATCTTCCGAAATATTATTAGTCATCTCGAAATCCAATTACATAAATCCATAAATGTGGTGTCTAATTCTATTAACATATGATAAACCTTAAAATCATAAACTAGTGATGGTATTCCTAACTCCAATTTTAATATTTAACGATGACATTTATTCTACAAATTCATCATATTACATATATGATTCATTATTTTTATAAGTGAAATAGAATTTTTACAAATACTTCTACTGAATGATTATTGAATCTTGATACATAAATAAATTACCCATTTTACTTCAATAATTTGTTACATCGTAGTTCCTTATTTAGTCTAGGTTTTAACCATTAGTTTATGACATTGACTATGATAATGAAAATATCCACCACATATAACACATTAAATTACATTGAAATTAGTTCATCTATGACCACCATTCCATCCTAAAAAACACATTTCATTATATTATATAAATTCAAATAAGTGATTCATTCCACATTCCTGATATATATATAACAGATTCCACTATTCTATATGGTCTTTTCCAAATGAACACAATATTAAATCTATCATTATCTTTTTCTAAGAGATCATATGTCTGTTAAGGTGAATTATCATAATCATATATCCTGATATCAGATTAAAAAACTACAATATCATTCACTCCATCCATCATCCCACTTAGTTTTTCATCACACATTTTATTTGAAATTTAATGATA
Source organism: Viscum album (assembly GCA_963277665.1). Classification (NCBI taxonomy): domain Eukaryota; kingdom Viridiplantae; phylum Streptophyta; class Magnoliopsida; order Santalales; family Viscaceae; genus Viscum; species Viscum album. The sequence continues at coordinate 821,408,433 of OY728161.1, forward strand.
GACTACTTTCATAATGTTCCATCCTATAATTAAAATTATAATGTGTAGTGTGAGAAAAAATATTCTTAATCAGAACAAAATTATAAAAAATAACATTTACAGTAAATATTAATCATTTATCCACATGTTCAATATGTTCTATTATGTGTTTTTCATTAGTCATTAATAATGATCATATATTCAAAACCTTCATGATGTTTCTTAATTATTTTTTGAATTTAAATAGAGTATACTGATGGAGTTTTAATCTAGGTGTATAGTAAGGCCTATTGTTATGTAATAGACAATTAATGATTCAAGCAAGTGATTTTGTTTTTGGAGTTTGCAACCCTTATTACATCAATTATATACACATATATACTTTAAGTAAATAAAGATAAATTAATTTCACAAAAACCACTCACTTTAAACTTCCCTAAAATTCAAGAAAATTTTACTATTCATGGACATATCCTTGTAGAAATAAATATACTTATCCCTTGGGTTATAACTGATGTTTTCTCATCCTAGTTAAAAGGTATCTAATTCTTTTGTATCATACCAAATTTATCTACACAATAATTTCAAACATATTATTAAATGATTCTGAAACATAAATAAAAAATAATTATTATAAAAGGATCATAATGTACTAGTGTTTCTGTCGAATTGGTTCAAAATATATTTAATCAAACAAAAATTGGAATCCAGGTTTTATTTTCCATTTTGAGATCTAAACGCCATTTGTGCTCCATCAATTTCAATGAATAATATAAGAGATACCTGATAAAAAGGTTTGAGGTAAAAATCCCATTATTGGAGTATAAATGATAAGAAATCATAACATTTGTGTTAACGGTATACCATTATATGATAATAGACAAGTTATATGGATAATAACATGGAAGAATAATGTAAAGAACATAGTATCATAAGATCATGTAGTCATATGAAATGTATAAGAAAAAAAAATGTAATATAAAAATATGTCATGGATAACATCCATAAAAACATAAGTTTGATGAATGAGACCCACAATGTAATAGGTTTACTCTATAATACCACTCATTATTTCTCATGAAAATAAACAATTACCAAATTCATGTGAGAGAAACCCAATTTTTTCCCCATAAGTCACAAGTCATTTCATTTACATTAATATGTGCCCCACAAAAAGAGGTTAATAATATGGAATAACATAATAATAACCCATGTAAAAATTTTGTTGTTTAATATTATCTTATAACACTATCAAAAGGTAATTTTTAAAAAATACAATTGAAAATTTAATATAATGCATGCATTACCCTATTAGAGGGAGGGAAAATAAACTATGAATATTGTTTAGATATATATGTGTGTGTGTGTGTGTTTTAGAATAAATGTATAACATTAATGGTTAAATTAATGTATTAAAACATATTTAAAAAAGAATGCTTGAGAAAAATAACTTGTTCACATTGACTACATTGAAGGATTCCATCATAGATGGAAAATTATTATTTCTATCTCTCTTTAAATTTCATATAGAATATATAATTTCTAATTAGTAAAATAAAATTTTAAATCTATAATTTTCTCAAACATTAATAAAAATATTTTTTATAAAATTAACTATTTGAAATGATAGTGGATGATTTAAAAAATTGTTTGGTGATGATGGTGTACGTGTTATGTTGATTCTTAATATATTAAAAACATTAGTTTAACGGTTTTATATGAAAATTAATAATTTCCAAGTTAAAAAAAATAGGAATATTCAATTAATTTTTTTTATAAAAAACCAATTATGGTAATAAATTAAATTAAACATTACTAGTCAAAACCCATTTGAATACCTTTTAAAAAATATGACTTTAGAATAAAAAAAGGATTCCAACCGTGGATATAAATGATATAAATGTTTATAAAAAATTATCAAAATATATTTGGGTAAAAATGAGATGGAAATGGTTATACTTGAAGAATTTTTCAACGGTAATTAAATAGTATGAAATGGAACGGTTTAATTATAAAATGATGTTCCAATTTCACAAAATAGAAATTCATGGACAAACAATCCCAATTAAAATTATATCAAAATATAAACACATACAATATCAATAAATAACGAATCATAAATTTCCAATAATTAAAAGGAAAAAATGTAAGTTAATGTATCATTTAGAAGAATATATTCATGATATAGTATTTAAAGGTGTTGTGTGTACACTATTTGAATTAATTAGGTGCGTAAAAAAGACATGTATCTCAAAGAAAAAGGTTTCGAGAGGAAACCATTAAAAAGTTAAAATCATTGAAATGAAAATAAATAAGTGTTGTGATTATGTGTTACAAATTAAAATATATTCAAATTCATGTGATATAATATTTTAAAGAAATAAATTTTCAATTAATATGTAACCATGGAATAATATAATAAAATAAGTAGACATATAACCTAATGAAATGAAATTGTGTTATGAAACCCGTTAGATCTCAGTTCCTTATAATGGAGAACTATTTAACCTCTAGTATAGTGTTTTTAAACATGTTATTAACTTAAAACCGAAATAAAATTATTATATATAATATCATATATGATCTTTCTATAACATCTTATTTCCAATTTGATAAAATAATTCATCACAATTATTGTTTCAGCTGTTAATTTATTTGGTTTATTTTGTGTATTTCATCATGTATGTTATTGATATTGATAATTTGATATAGTTAAATAATATAAATATGATATTAATGTAATAAATATCATTTTTTTCATTAGATACATCTTTATAATATTTATAGAATTTGGAGCATAGAGAATGATTTATATATTTTCTTTGGGAGGGTAGGATTCACATATGTATGAGAGAAATTATCAGTTTTTTAAGGTTAAAAGGTTAAAAAATTATATTTTATATTAAATTTATAAAATATAAATACTTCCACATATAATAAATATATTAATATTTATAATTAATATTTATTTTTTAACATGATGCTTGAATTATATTCCACAATGAAGACAGTTTGACGTTCGTACTCATGAGCGACATTATCATTTCTTTAATGGGTGATGGGGTAATGAATTTGATTTTTATTTAATTTTATTGATGAATATAGTGTCATATATATCATATATATTCATTAACAGTTCTATTTTTTTAATTCAAAAATTCATTAGTGAAAAATTATTCACATAACTTCGTGAGGAGGTAGTCTACCGTACACCTGAATGACGATTTCATTAATTCAATGGATATTAATGTAAGAAATAATTTTATATATTTATCCCCAAAATACATAATATTTCAAGAATATCATATATTAATTTCCAATTAACACTATTACCATACATGTGATCTGTATATGAAAAATTAATCACATCACTTCGTGAGTAGATAGTCCACCATACCCATGAGTGAATTTTTTGTGTTATCTAAGAAATGTAAAATAAGAATACATATGTGATATTATAAATATATATGTATAATTATATAACCAATCTCGAATATAATCATTATTTATTTTGGGGAGAGGAGGATATGGAAACCAAATTGTGTCAGTTCGTGGGGTTATTGTTTGCTACCCACACATTCAATAGTTTCTTTTTACATTTAAGTGATGAGTAATTAGATATTGGTGATATATTTAAAATTAAAAAATAAAATTATATAGAATATATGAAGGTTATTATTTAAAAAAAATTATTTTATGGAGTTGTAATAAGAAATTAAATAAATTTTTGGATAACTATGAAACACTTATTCTAAAAACATCTTTTTTTAGATAAATCCATCTTAGGATCTCATTATAACCCAAAACAATGCTTCAAGTATGATTAGAGAGAAGAAGGAATGTGATTCGGTCTATTGTTTTCTGAAACAATGGTGTTTTTATGTGTTTAAATTAGAAGAGGGTGGGTGGCTTTTTAAACGATGTGGAGAGGGAACACATCGAATTGTTTAAATCAATGAATAACAACAATGATTTGATAATGAAGATATTATAAAAAATTGAACACTATCCGACCATATATGTTATAAGGTTAAAAATTACCAAATAATATGTATTAGAAAATTTTTGGTTCATTTGAACCAATATAATTTTCCTATAACACAAAATTTAACCCATATTTACCTTAACTATAGTAAATAAATTTCAATTTTTTCATTAATAATTATAATCATCAATTACGATCGATTTATTAGATAATTTATGTTATTATGGCTCCTAATATGAAATCAATTTTTTAAAAATTAATCTCAAATTTTTTGAATAGAATATTTTAACTTGGATCATAAAGATTAGTAAAAAATTATTTTTTAAATAAATAAATTTTTCAGGAAAATAAGACAATATGAGAATTATTAACAATTAAATTAATTTAAATTCATTTTAATAGATATATAAACTATAAATATCATTTAAAATATTATTTATTAGGGTTTATTTATATTAATTAAAATGTTATAACATTATTCACATAAAAATACTTTTAAGAAAAATATATTTTTAATCTTAACAAAAACATTCTACTAAAATACAGAGTAAATATAATTTTAAAGAAATCAATTTGATTTCATATTACTAAATAATATTAATTTAATTTTAAATAAAATATATAGTATAGTGGAAATTTTATATTTCTTAATTTATTATATATATAATGTATATTTTTTAAAAAAAATTATATTATTTATTATTCACTGAAAATTTAAATTATTCTTTAAAATTTCAAAATCTAACTATATGTTAATATTAATATGATGATTTTAAATAATAGTATAAAATAAATTTAAAATTGTTTAGTAAATAATTTTAAATTATGAGTTCAATGCATGATTAAACAATATTTTAAAAAATTACAGTTTTTCGGAACACATTTCTTTTTTTACCTAATTTTTATTATTTTATACTTAATAACTAGAAAATAATTATGTTATTTTATAAATGTGTTAAAAAACAATTTTCATTATATAGTTTTTCATATTTATCCTTTGTAAAATATATTATTGGTTATAATTTTAAGGTTTAGATGACAATATTTGAAATGTGTACTGTGTTTTTGTTAATCCCATTGTTTCTCGCTTCACAAGATATTGAAGTGACTGAATTAATTTATATTTAAATATAATATAGAGTATTTGTGTGTTACAATCTCATATAATATTGTCTATTATCATATATAATATCCAATATGATGTTCCTATTTTACATTCATTTGGTGTTACATTCTTTTTCATGAAACTGATTTTATCCATGAAATTTTATCTTGATCATGGTTATAAATTGTCTGACATTTTAAAATACCTTTACGGGAGACTTATATTTTGAAAAAATAATTAATACGTCTTCCTCTTTATATAAAATAATGGAAATTACAAATTTCCTCCATAATAACACAATATTAGTTTTCAATATATGATACATTAGTGATAAATTAATAGATAGATATTGAATAGAATGTTAAAACCCAATGATTAGTAAAGAGTGATAGAGATCATTAATCACATAAAATTGAATTATTAATATTATTCTAATTACCTCAAAAATATATAATTTTGATTAGCTGAAATAAAATTTTATTTATTAGAAATAAATGTACACTGATAAAATATTTCATTAATGATAATTTACACAGAGTTGGTGGATCTGTTTACCATCCAGTCTAAGAACAGAAGAAAAATTATATAGTGAAGTATAATTTCATCCAATTATTTCCACTAAAAAAACATATTATCTCCAAATAATGTTGTTTTGAATTTTATTTTTCATTCCTTAATCACATAAATAAAAACCCAATAGATCAGATAATCCCAAAATGAAAAAATATATTTTTTAAAAAAACTTTTAGAAAAAAAATTGAAGATTTACTTCCATAAAATTGTTTAATATCTAACATATAAATAGTCACTCCAAAAATTTCAAATCAATCTGTTCTATATGTTCATATCCTTAAAACTATTCATTTTATATATCAAAAAATATTTTTCTTCCAAAATAATCCGTTGTGTAAAATAAAATTGTTATATGTGCTTAAAAACAATAAAAAAATATCATAAAATATCATTTATCACCTCAAAATCCATTTAAATACATCCATAAAAGTGGGGTCTAATTAAATGAAAATATAATGAACCTTAAAATCATTATCCTACGATGGTATCCATAACTCTTACAATATTATTTCATGATTACATATATTCTACCAAAAGTAATATATTTCATAGATGTTTCATTATTTTTATAATCGAAATAACATTTTTAAAAATACTTATATTCGATGATTTTTGAATCCTGATACCTAAATAATTAATCCATTTAACATCAATTGTTGGTTATAATGTAGTTCATTCCTTGGTATAGGGTTTAACCATTAGATAATTTCATTGACTATGATAATGAAAAAATCCTCCATATATAAAACATTAAATTACATGGAAATTAGTTCCTCTATGACCACTATTCCCACATAGAAAACAGATTCAACTATATTACATAAATTCAAATAAGTGATTCGTTCCAATTTCCTGATATATTGGAAACTAGTTCCTACTTCCTTTATAGTATCCACCAGATTAACTCTATATTAACTCTATCGCTGTCTTTTTTTATGGGACCAAATGATTGTTAAGGTGAAATATTATAATCATATATCATGATAACTGATAAAAAATAACAATAACTGTCACTCCATCTATCTTTCTATTTAGTTTTTCATCAACACATTTTATATAAATTTGAATGTAAACATAGTTTCATCATGTTCCCTATTGAAATTTAAACAATAATGTGGAGTGTGGGAAAAAATATTTATAATCGGAACAAAAGTATCAGAAAATAATTATAATAAATGATAATCTTGTCACCATAATTTCAATTTGATCAAATATTTTTTTTCATAGGTTATTAATAATGATCATATATTCAAACCCTTCACGATGGTTCATAATGATTTTGTGAATTTAAACAGAGTATACTAATAGAGTTTTAAACCAGGTGTGTAGTAAGGCCTATTGTCAAGTATAAGATAATTATTGATTCATGCTTTGGATTCATTTTTTAGAGTTATTACCCCAGTGTAAATCAATTCTATAGACATAGATACTTTAAGTATCTAGAGAAAAATATAATTTCACAAAACCACTCACTTTAAACTTTCCCAAAATTCTATAACATTTTACTCTTCGTGGAATTATCCTTATACATATATGTAGACATATCCATTCGGTTATATGTAATGTTTCCTCATCCTAGTTTAAATGGTAACAAATTATTTTATCTGATATCAAATATCTCTAAAAAATAATTTTACAAATATTATTAAAATATTATGAAACATAAATAACTAAAACTAAAAACTCAAAAAACATAATGTACATCTGTTTTGGTATAATTGGTTCATAATATATATAATCAAAAAAATGGAATCTTTATTTTATTTTCCATTTTGAGATCCAAACGCCATTCCTACTCCAAAAATTTAAATGAATAACATAGGAATAAAATTATATAAATTGTTGAGGTAAAAATTTCATTAAGGTAAAAGAAATGATAAGAAATCCTAATATTGTTTTTAATTGTATACCATGATATAATAAAAATATATGTTAAATGAGTAATCATTTGAAAGAATAACATAAATAGCATGGTATCATGTTATTATGTAGTCATATAAATTGTATAAGAAACAAAATACATAATATAATAATATGTCAAGGATAACAGCCAAGAAATCATCACATTGTTGATAGAGTCCAATAATTTATTAGGTTTACTCTTTAGTACCACTTAGGATTTCACATGATACTAATAAAATTACCAAAATCATTTGAGAAAAACATAATTTTGTCCCCACATGTCACAATTCTTATAGTTTACATTAATATAAGTCCCACAATAATATATTCATCATATGGAATAACATAATAATTTCCCGTGTAAAGAAATGGATTTTTTAATATTATCTAATAACATTATCAAATGGTATTTTTTTATAATTACAATAGAAAATTTAACATATTGCATGCATTACCCTATGAAATGAATGGAGAATAAACTATGTATATTTGTTATATAAATATGTATATGTATTTTAGAATCAATGTATAACATCAATGTTTACATTCATCGATAAATATATTTTTAGAAAATTATTATTGAGTAAAATAACCTTTTCAGTTTGAGTAACATCTGAGGAATCCATCATAGATGGAAAATTAATTTTATTGTTAACTTTGAATATATCATAAGGTAAATATAATTTCTATTTTAAAAAATACTATTTAAAATTTATATTATTTTAAAAAATTAATAAAATTATTTTTTAAATAATTAACCATTAGAACTAAAAATGGATGATTTAAAAGATTGTTTGGTCACGATAGTGAAAGAGTTCAGTTGATTCTGAATATATTAAAAACATTCATTTAATGATTTCGTAATAAAATAAAAAATTAACACTGTAAAATACAATAGAAAGATTCAATTAAATTTTTTATGAAAAAAACAATTATCGTAAAAAAATAAAATAAAAATACCTAGTCAAAACCCATTTGGAAACATTTTTAGAAAACACGAATTTGGAACAAAAAATAGTTTTCGACTGAAGGTAAAAATGAAATCAATTTTCAATAAAAATCATCAAAATAATTTTGGGTACTCATAAGATGAAAATGGTTCAACTTGAATAATTTATCAAGGATAAATAAAAGACGATAAAATTGAATGGTTTAATTAGAAAATGATATGGAAATTTTTAGAAATGGAAATTCATGGATAAACAATCCTGATTAAAATGAGATAAAAAAACACATACCATATCAATAAATTTTGAGTTATAAATTCCAATTAATTAAAAACATAAAATGTAAGATAAAGTATCATTTAGTTAGAAGGATTCATGATATAGTATATGAAGGTGTAGTGTATACACTATTTGAATATATTATGTTCGTAAAAGGACAAGTATCTCAATGAACGAAGTTTTGAGAGGAATCAATTAAAGAGTTCATATCACTGAAATGAGAATTAATAAATGATGTGATTATATGTTACAAATTAAAATATATTCAAATTCCCGTGGAAATAATATTTTTTAGAAATAAATTGTCATTAAAAATATAACCATGGAATAATATTATAAATGAAGTATACGTATGAACTAACAAATAAAAATTTAAGAAACCCCTTAACTCGTGGTTTACTATAATGAATCACTATCTAAAATCCAATATAGTGGTTTTAAAAATGTTATTATCTTAGAATAGAAATCAAATTATTATATATAATATCGTATAAGTTCTTTCTATAACATTTGATTTCCAATTTGTTAATAATAATTCATCACCATTATTGTTTCAGGTGTTAAATTTGTTGGTTTTTCCTACGTATTTAATCATTAATGTTCTTGATATTGATCATGGGTAATATTTAAATAATATAAAAACTAATACTAATCTTATAAATATAATTTTTTCATTAGATACATATTTATAATCATTATTGAATTTGGAACGTGGAGAATGATTCATATTATTTCTTGGAGACGGTAGGTTTCACATATGCCTAAGAGAAATTATCAATTTTTGAAGGATGAAAGGGTAAGGAATTAGATTGTTTATTAATTTTATTTAATAAAAATACTTCAATATATAAGACATATATTAATTAACTTTATCATTTATTACATTCCATGTTAAGCGCTATTGAAAATTGATTCACATAACAATAAAAGGTGGTATTCATCCATACACAAGAATTATATTTTCAATTATTCAATGGATAGTACTACAAGAAATTATATGATATATTTCTCGATCTTCTAAAGTATAGAATAAGAACTAAGAAGTGGAGGTTGAATCAATTTTCCAATTTTTATGAGTTTCAAAACAATAAAAAAATTTACCCCAACAACCTATTAAAATTTATTTCCATATCGGCTTTTAGTTAATAAAAATTCATGAATATGTAGGAAATAAAGTAATGAAAATAAGATTTACAATTTCTGGACTCAGGGTGAGAACATACTTTTTTAATAGCCACACCCATGGGTCTATGGAAATCCAATCTTATAAAGATGTTGATAGAACATTTTCTCACTCTCATTAGACACTTTATCTCCTGATATGAGATATTATACTGAATAAAATTCCTTTACAGTGATTTCATACAATAAAATTGATCCAAATAATGGATAAATACTTTATTTAAACTACTCAACAGTTTCTCAATCCAAATTTGCAGTTTCATTTCATTGGATCTGATTTTCCCAATATGATGAATTAGGATATGATTCTATCAATATGATGAATCTAGATCTGATTCTCTCTAAATGATTAGTCTAAATATGAGTATATCAATTTGATAGATTGTATATGATAAACACATTCTTAATCTAAAAAATTCAATCTCTATAAAAAATTATCAATATGATTTTCTTTTATTCGATTTTCCCAAACATATTGACTGAATAAGATCATCTCAACATGATCATACTCAATCCAGTAAAAAATCATTCAACTATCTGGTCGTCCTTATGATACTCATTGATGGTAATGACGTTCACTAGATTTCATCGGTGTGCTAACTTTTCTAATTGTGTGAAAAATATCTTATGAATGAATGTTTTGAGAATTTATTTAATTGTGAATCATAAATAAAATTTTTGGAAAATGAACACATTCTATTCTTCTTCAAATTTATAAATCTCTAATGTTATGTTGTTTATAAACATCAATATCGAATTATTCTATCTTCATTATATTTCATTATGATTTTTAAAAAATTAAATTTCAATTTTGACATATTCGACTCCTTAAAAAATAGAGTGAATTTTTGGGGTTTTCTTCTTAATAATATAATTAAAAATATCTAAACTTATTCATCTAATTTAAATTTTCTTCCTTATTCATCCCATTACAATTTATTTTTCATTCTATAGATCATTTTGATTTCTTCTTCATTTTTCAACTCATTAAGATTTTATTATCCTATTTTTCTCATTGCAAATTAGATTTTACCTTCAACTTACTATGAATTATATTTCATTCTCATCCCAATTTCATGGAATCCACATAACAATGGAATTCTCATTATGATGGAATTATCCTTTAAATGAGATTTCTATTATGATGGCTATTCCACTACATTAAAATTCTAATTAATATGGAATCTAAATAACATTACTTTGAACTTATTCCAACATTATCAACATCACAAATTCTGACATCTTGATTCGATCTTCAGAAAAATTATACCTTTTGATGATATATTCCAAATTACGGAACCCTCAATATTATGAAATTATCATTACGATAAAATTTCTCATTATGATGGAATTATAAACTCTATAATCATTAGTATTTTCAATCCTCTCCTCCATTTATTCAAAATATTTTATTATTAATTTCTTCATTATTTGTGAGAAATTCTTGGTAAAGACATCATTAATATAATAATTTATTTAAAGACATCATTAATATAATAATTTATTGAAATGAATTCCATGAAAAAATATCCACGAGTATATTTTCACGTTTATAATGAGAAACTTTATATCAATTTGTTTTGATCATTAATCTTGGTCATGATCCATATAAATATTAATTATACTCAGAGTATCCCAAAGTATCTTTAATAGTAGAGTTACTTTTACTATCAAATCATCTAGATAAACAATTATCCACAACATTTGACTACAAGATTGAGTAGCTGCAATATATTCAGATTAAGTTGAGTTGAATGTTACTTAAAATTGTGTGTAACTATTCTTAGTCATACAACATTCAACTAAGAATCATTTTCCTCAAAAAGATTTTTTTTATTGTTACAATCTCCATCCGAATCGAAATCATTTTAATAATGAAACATCATTCCACTATTACTTTTGTTTAACAACCCATGTTTCGTTGTTCCTTTGACATATCTCATAATCCTATTTTCTTCTAACATTTGTGATTATTTCATATTAAATTGATTGCTACCCTACATAGTCAACAATTAAAAAATTTCAGGGCTTAAGGATATAAGGTTAAGAATAATTTTTATCATATTCTGAAAATCATTCTGATTAAAAAAATAAGAATAATTATTACTAATATTTGTACAAACTAAAATAAGAGTAGAAACTTCTTTTTATTCTTCCATCCCATAATTATTTAACAATTCCCATGAAGACTTTTGTTAGATATGAAAATAAAATTTTCATTTTGTAGAACATTTAATACATGAAGGAATGTAATTTTCCAAAAATTAACATTTCAAAATTTGTGTTCATTTTTTTATCAATTTATTTTACATACATATTCTAAATCATTCAAAAAAAAATTATATCATCCACATAAACAATTTTCATTAGATCTTTAATGATTAAATCATTTACATATAAGTTTCTATATATATTACCTTTATAAAAAATTAAATTTTGTGAAAAAATTATCTTTTGAATACTATGAATGTGGAGTTTGGTTCACCCCATAAAAGGCATTCATAAATTTACAATATATTTTTTCATTCACATCATGTATAAAGCAACTAATTTTTTCATTTTAAACATCATACACATCCTCAATATTTATTAAATATGAAAAAAAAATTCTATCTAAACAAAATTAATTCCAATGTGAGGCCACTAAATGAATCATTCTAGTAGTTTCTAATCGTGAAATTGGGGAAAATTTATAATCAAAATTCCCACCTTCTACATGTACATATCCTTTAAAAACAATATTGGATTTGTTTCATAAATCTTCTCCGTGTTCATTTTATTTTTTTGTGAACCCACTTGGTTCTAATGGATTTGTTTTGGCAAGACGTGAATCAAGTTCCCATGTTTCAATATTCTAAATCTATGTTGAATCACCATTCATAGTGTCCAACAATTATTTTTTTTGAATAGCCTTTGAAACTGATTATATTTCAAATTTTTAGATAATTTATGTTTTATTTTATAATATCATCTTCCTTATAGTCTTAACAAAAATATTATGATTCAATCTAATTTTTTTAGATTCTTCATGTTTTTGTAAGGTAGTAAATTTCAATTCATCTTTCCTCTCTAGAATTTACGCATCACAATATTATACTAAATCAGGATAAGGTTGTCTTGAATTAAAATCACCATTATTGTAATCCTCCAATTTTCACTCCTAATCATTCTCAACATTTTTACTTACGGAACATTGATTTTCATTTACCTTCATATCATATGAGTCCACCAACTTTTGTAAACATTTTTTCAATAGTTTGTAAGTTATTTCATTGGGTAGATAACCCATAAAATTGCATTCCTCTTCTTTCAAATCACACTTTCCCAAATCATTATTTTTAATATTAAAAAATGAATTTACAATAATGTTTAAGTATTTTAATGTTGTTTCTTGTTTAAAAAAAATTCACAAGGAGTAAGGTTGGTTTGTGATCTCAACAAACATATATTTCGAACATGTACAGTAGTATAAATAGCATCACTCAAATAGAACATTGAATGTTTGTACTCAGATAACTTTCTTCCCCACATTCCTGTAATGATTCTATTATTTATTTTTATTAATATTTATTCTTGTAGAGTATATGGAACACTATAATGTTTTTTAATAATATTATTTATTATATAATTTTACAAATTAATTTTTATGTGTATTTTGTGCATTTATTTGTTCTTAGATTCTTTATAGAAACCTCCATTTATTTATCAACATTATTTTTAAATAAGATGAAAAATTAATTATCCTATAACTTGAAATTCATAAATATGATTTCAAATCTAATTTAAATAATCTAGAGAATTGACAATGTATAAATCTTTTTTTAGATCAATAACTAATTGTGTCACACAAATCAGAATGAATAATATCAAGGGGTCATGTAGATTGGACCTCAATTATCTTAAGAAGTTATTCCGTCATATTTCACTTATGGAATTTTATAAAATCATCATCAACTATTCTATTGAATTATGGAAAATTCATACAGCATCACTATTATATATTTTAGCCATATTTTGCTTCCTATAGTGGCAATATTTCGGTGGAACACTTTTCTTCATCTTCAGCAATCTAGTAACATGAGTTTTTGAATTATTTTATTTGAAATACATTCCCCATGGTTATTTATCATTTGGTAATAAAATTTTCATTTTTCACACATTTGATGATATAAAAATATTATCTAAAAAAACTTCTTTTCCTGCATCAATAAGTTGAAAAATGTTTTTTATGTTATACTTTAGCCCATAAAAAATTAAATCTTCCTCATATTTCAATATTTTCGAATTAATCATAGTCATTAAAATTCCTCATACATTTAAATAAATACCATTAACATAGGTAACTACTAATCGAACATGTCATTCAACATGTTTCAATATTTTTATATCACTTGAAATATGTGAATAATAACCAATATCATGTATACATTATTTGTTCCTTTTACTTGCAACCAATGTTCACTCACCAATAAATGATCTAGCCATTAATTTATTCATTTCATATTTCAATTCTTTTCAATTATAAGATATATGTTTATAAATTATTTTCATACATATTTTATCATGAGGAGTAATCTGATCACATCTTCTACTCTCTTTTACAATAATTCAATTTTATTTTTTGTTTGAATGTTTCTGACATCTTGTGAATTAACATTTTAAACTCTCTGTAATATATGAAGGTTACTTATTCTAATCCAACTAATTCATCAAATTTTCTCAAATCCTACTCCATGTATAGATATGTTTTTCCATAATTATATTCCATATTCCCATATATTCCAAAACATATGCAATATCCATCAAATAATGGTTTTCTCTTTAATAAATATTTTTCATTTTATAAAACATATTATGATTGATAACTTATTTCATCTCTATCATACTCTGGATGTGGACCATCTTTTCTTTTCTTTTCTTTTCTTTTACCATTTTTTATATTCGATATGTTTCTCAAGTCCATTCTCTACCAAAGTATTTCCTATAATTCCTTGACCAAGTAACTCAGACACAATTCATTATTACATAAAATTGTCATGATACAAGGAATAAAGTCCTGAAAACCGATTAGTTTAGTATCCTAAAAAGTTCTAGATACATACATAAGTTTTATATTACAACATGAGATAAAAATAACAAAAACAATTTCCCCTTTGAACAAACTTATTTCCCTTACCCTATCCCTACAGATCAACCATAAAATAATTCTTCATATTATAGAATAATTAAAACATAGAAATGGGTCAACTCAGATGCTCAGTAAGGATAACAATATAGTGGAAATGTCATATGTAATCTTTAAAATTTAAGGCAATGTATGAAACTAAAAAATGTCTTTTAAAAATAAAAATCAACATAATATGGAAAAGATTAATCAAATAATTTTATTTAATTATTCACATGGATATTCAACTTGTATAATAATCTCATGTAATATCAACAACTTATTTCACAATGATGGAATACATAATGCAAGACATCTTAACCACATAGTCAAGGTCTCGTTCCAAAAAAATTAATTTCTTCAAGGCCTTGTTCCAAGACACTAGATTGTCTCATGAGTCCCACAGATACATCAAGGATCTATAGCTGGCTCCACACATCACATATTATGTCTAATCCATTCCTCATACGAAAAGGTTGAAACATAACACAAACATTAGTATTAAACCTTGAATATGAAATGTTAATACAATAACTATAAACCATGAATGGTATAAAAATAACGCATCCACATTCAAACATATCACAAAACATTCAATACATTATGGAAGACTTGTTTCATAATTAGTCAACTTCAAACAATTATAAAAATCCATTAAAGTATGTTGAAATAGATTAAATATAAACTACTTGAGAGAAATGTCATTTTCTATTTTGAAATAATTTGAAAGTAATGTAATTATAAAAATAAAATTTATTTTGAAAATAATATTATAATCTTGAATGGGAATTTTCCATGGTGTTATAATGTCATAGAATAACCAAACCCACTATATAAGTTTAAAAAAACATTCTTACCATAATTTTTCTAAAAGGTAAAAAAATACCTTGTTCGGAAATCGACAGAATGATTCCATTCAAACCATTTAATGAAAATTTAAACTAGTGTATTAATGAAAATAACCCATGGTATAGTAAATAGTAAAACAAATTTGAAATACATTTTTAATAAACATGGATGTGGATGATAAAGAGGTCCTAGTAGACATTTATGTAAAAACAACCTTAGATAATAAAGAGATTATTAAATTAACTCTTACCTTGTACTTTTCCATGGTTGAGGGTACATTAACCACTTGAATAATAGATAAATAATGGTTATTAAATTATAAAAGAACAATATACATAAATATGGTATCGTATATTATCTTCTAATATTTCCTTGTTAATAATATTTTAGAAGTATCATTGTTTTGGGTGTTAATTAACTGATTTTATTTTATATGTTTTGTTATGTGAGTCATGTTTGTTATTGATAGATTGTATTTGATTCATATCCAGAATGATATAATGTCCATAAATATTATATTTTATAATCAATGGAAAATTATTCTTGAATGGTTACGATGGGGAATGATTTTCATCGCATTCGTGGAGATGGTAATCTGTACGTACGCATGCACACTACTAAAATTATTTTTATTTATTTTAAAAGGAACGAAGACCAAATGATTCATAGGTATATTATTATTATAGTGTAATATAATATATTATATACATTACATATGTTCATTAACACCATCTTTAATATGTTCCATGTATGGTATGAACGAGTCATATCACTTTGAGGGGGCGGTAGTCCGCACTTCCTCAAATGAAATTATCATATATATGAAAAAAATTGTACTATAAAATATAATTGAAAAAAATATAGATAAAATAAATATCATAAATATAATATATAATTATAGTGCCATCATAATGGCCATTATAAGACGTGCTAGTAGAAGATTGAACCGTCATCGTTTCGTGAGACAGTAGTTCATCGTCCACAGAAACATTATGTTCAATACCAATTAGATAGTGGTGTGTGTAAGAGTAGTTAAAATACATCTCATAACAACAACCTAGTATATTGAGGATATTGTATTTTTTATAAAATAACTGAATATAGATAGTTCAGTGGGGTGGAGAAGTAAAAGAAAAGAAAAGAACTTTAATGGATATGTTTTCTATAAATCGATTAACCTCCTTTGGTTTGAACAAAAAGGATTCCTTAAAGTTCCTTATGAATATGATAAGGATTCTAAGTGGAATATAAGGATATATTGAGCTTAATTGGTAAGAGTTTGGATCATCCAACTGGCTTGAGAGGTGTGACAAATGTGTTAGAGGTGAGAGTTTTTATAATGGGGGCTCTCTAGGATTGTTTGACACTATTATTTTGTTATATAATTATATTGGGTTTCTAAAGGTAAAAAACTAATTAACGTAGATGATAATATTACTCAATTTTGAAATAAAATCATCCAATAATAATTGGACATGTTTTGGATATTTTTTAAATTTTTACAATCTTGTGTATTTAAATCATTCTTTAATATGGTCAACAATGCATCAGTATTCTATCATAAATAATTTTATTTATATGATATCTAAAAAATATAAAACAAATACCATGATTTAGGAAAAAAAATTAACTTTCAGATAATTATTTATAGTCTAAATGAGAACATATATAACCCTTTGTAAAAATAATTTTACTAAAAGATATATGTTTATGTCATTTTTGACTTTACTTTATATTAATTAATATAAAGTGTCATTATCACTCTCATGTGGCTCCATGGGGTCCCACAATAGACCCAAGTATGACCATGGTTGTACATGTATCAACTTATATGATTAAGACACATTTTATGGAAATTTAATATTATTATAGTAATATTTTTTTACCCTTATTTACCTTATTTGTCCTTTAACCATGGTAAATAAGTTATTTACTCAAGTAAATATTTATAATGTCTAAAAATAACAGTTACCTATTTAGACAATTTATAAATCTTGATTCCAAATATTTAATCCATTTTTCAATATCCATAACATATATTTTGAAAAAATTAATTTAAAATTAATTCTCGTTGTCCAAACAAAAAATGTGTTTTAAGAAATAATAAATATCAAAAGATTGACACCTGTTTATGTCTAGTTTAAATGAAAAATTACATCCAATGACCAAAATTATATTAAATTATAAAAAAATAATCTAATGATACTTTAAAAACACTCAAATTTATAATTTAACACTATTAATTATTTCAATTAAAAAAGATGTTTTTAATTAAAATTTAATATTTTCACTATTCATAAAAAATTGAAAGCTTTTAGAAAAGTAAAAAAAATTCACCCTATGCTAATTTTTATATTCCGAATCATTAAAATGAATTCCATTTTGAAAAAAAAAATTTTAAATTACAAAAAGTGGGAATTAATATTCATAACGGCTAGCTTGATTGGTCATGGTGAGTTAGAATCACAAAGTTGCATACATCGCAAGATATTGCATTATTAAAAGGGTAACATACCGTGGAATATTTGGGCGTTACATTTTTTCCTCATTCAAATAACTTTTTCCAAATAATTTCCATATTACTTCTACATAAAAAAGATTCGGGTTGTTCTTAACCATAAGTTAATAGGGTTCCCATGTTGCATCTTCCATCTTATGATATCTCTATAGAACATTCACCAGACTAGTCATCCGGTTTTTCTAAACTTGTTCTCTGGTATCCAGAATTATGATAGGCTCTTCACAATGAGACAGATTGGGGTTTGGTTCTATTTCATCATAGGTGAGTACATTTGTTGGGCTAGGCTTGTCTTTTTCAACATTGATACGTGGAATACTTCATGAAATTTTGAGTGACATGGCTTCATTTCCAAACGATAAGATACAACTCCAATTCATTCTAGAATTTCGAATACTCCGATTTACATGGGACATAATGCTCCAATATTTATGAATCATATAACACCCATTCAAAGAGATACCTCCCAGAGAGAATGATCTCCTACTTGAAATTCCAAATCATTCCTTTGGATATCAGTATAGTTCTTTTTCCTACATTGAGCTGCTTTGATGTGGGTTTGGATAACCTTCAACATTTCCATTGTTTCCTCAAAATGTTCTAGGCCTATGAGTTTTCATTCACCAACATCATCCCAACATGTTAGTGTGTGACATATCTTTCCATATAACGCTTCATATGGTGCCATCTGAATATTTGAATGGAAACAATTGTTAGTGGAAAATTATACCATAGGTAAATATTGATCCCACATACCTTGAATCCCAAGTAAGCATGATCTCAACAAATCTTATAATATTTGAATAGTCCGTTCTGATTTTCCATTAGTTTGAGGGTGTTAGGAAATGATCAAACGATATTCAGTATCCAAGGCCTTCTGAAGACTTTTCCAGAATCATCATGTGAAATGAAGATCACAATCAGAAACAGTTGATAGGGGTACTCCATGAAGTATTACAACTTCATTAATATATAGTATTTCCATATGTTCAAATGGTAAATCCTCTCTTATAGCACGAAAATGAGCTAACTTTTTATAACGATCAACAATGTCCCAAATTGCATCATTCATTCTCAAAGTATTTTGTAGCCCCATTACAATTTCCATCGTAATATCATCCCTTTTCCACTATGGTATGATGAGTGGTTTTATAACTCCTCTAGAATGTTGTCTTCTATCTTTCATTAGTTTACAAACCATACATCTTGACACATAATCAATAATATCTCTCTTCATGTTGTCCCACCAAAAATTTTCTTTCAATTCCCTCTACATCGTAGTTCTACCAGGGGGTATAAGGAACCTGGAGATAAGGGCATCATCAAGCAATTTCCTTTTTTAATCAGGTATGTTAAGAACACAAAGTCTATTCCCAAATTTCAAAATCCCATCTTCATATACAATGTTGATTAATCTCTCATCGTTCACATCTTTATTTCTCTTTTAAAACTCAACATCATTAGTCTGTGAACATTTTATACTTTCTAGTAAATATGTTTTAGCAACCATTTTAAAAAGTATTGATATTTCACATTCCATGATTATACTCATATCCGTATTTACTAGATCCATGAACATAGTATCCCATTAATCTCTCATCATGTTCAAAACTACATAATACATTCTTCTCAACGTATCTTCCACCCTATTTACCTTCCTTGGGTGGTAGTGTGTGGCACAATCATAATCCTTGAGTAGTTAGATCCATCTCCTTTTCCCCATGTTGAGTTATTTTTGTGAGAAAATATACTTCAAACTTCTGGGATCATTATAAATCTCACGTTTTTCACCATAGTGATTGTGTCTCCATATCTTCATATAAAATATTACATCCTCTAACTGATGATCCGGATTGTGATAGTTTTGTTCATGAATTATTTGTTTTTGTGATGCATAGGCAATAACCATGTCATTCTGCATAAGTACCCAACCATGTCATTTCATTGAAACATCACTATAAATAACTAACCCATCATTTACCGATGGTAGAATCAATATAGGATCATTAAATAATATTTACTTCAGATTTTCAAAACATTCTTCACAGTAATTTTTAATAAAAAATTTAACCCTTTACATGTGAGTGTGGTTAATGGGTTAGCCAATATGGAAAAATTATGGACGAAATGCAGATAATAACATTGTAAACCAATAAAAATGTGTACCTAAGTTATAATTTTTCGTGTTGGACATTTTTGGATTTACATTTTCATTGAGGGATCAAGAGAGGTTCCATCCTTAGAGACAATACGGACAAGTAATGAAATCTCATGAAGCTAGAATTCACACTTGATGAAAATCCCATATAATTCATTTCTTATAATAGTCTTTAGAATAATGTAAAAGTGATTTTCATGATCATTGTAGCTTTTATATTATACCAAGATATCATAAATAAATACAACTAAAAATAATCATGATATTCTTTGAAAACATTGTTCATTAGATTCATGAAGACAATGGGTGCATTAGTCAGTCTAAAATGCATTCATGTGAACTAGTAATGCCCTTATCTGGTTCAAAATATTTTCATTGTAATGTATTCCTTCTTCAAACATAATAGATGATATCCAGATCGAAGGTAAATCTTTGAAAAATATTTATCTTCATGAAGTTTATCCAATAAACCATCAATGTGAGGTATGAGATACTTGTTCTTTATTTTTATAGCATTGATCGTCCTACAGTCAATGCACAACCTCATAGATCCATATTTCTTCTTAAAAAAGATCAGAGGCTCCCCATGGGGAAACACTAGGGTGAATATATCCTTTACTACTATACTGCTCATGTTGTTTCTTTAGTTACACTAATTACATAGTGTCCATTGTATAAGGGTTCTTTGCTATGGGACTTGAACCTGGAATTAAATCAACAGAAAACTCAATTTCTCATTCTAGAGGATGTCCATGTAAATCCTGTTGAATATGTTAACATATTCTAGTACAATAGGTACATCCTCTATTTAAACATTTTTTTCCTCACCCATAGTTATTTCATTCTCTTCCTCACCAATAATTGAATTTAGTATAGCTATAAGAGGTGGATCTAGGTAATAATTAGATGGGTACAATTCTACTCTAATGATTAGGTATTCCTAATCATCATAAAAAATTGTAACTTCCTTATTATTACAATAATTTATTTTGCATCATGCTATAAAAGCCAATCCATAATGAGGATTATATCCAATTCAATCATGGGTATGACGATGATATCATTTGATAAAGAACATTTGTATTCCCTAATGGGAACCGATTCAAAAACATTGTTGCAATGATACTTACCTTATGAGTTTTGACTGATAACTACCTTGTTAAATAAAATTGGAAATATCTAATTTTCTAAGAATACTATTAAGATATAAAACAATGTGATGATCCAGAATCAAATAAAGCATTGGATAATCTTGAGGAAACCATAAATTACCTGCCACCACATCTTTCTAGGCTTCAACCTCAGCAGTAGTGATCGCATAAGCATATACATTCTCCCTTATCCTTTTCTACGGTATGTATACTTGTCCCTAAGAACATTCATTTTCATATTTTCCCATTTCATAACAGTTTTAGCATTCAACATTGATACCCTCTTTCCTTCCCTTGAAATCATGAGCTTGGTGGCCTTTTTTAACACACTTGTAACATACTCACATTCCCTTCCGGAAAGTACCAGGGTGTTTCTTCCCACATTTACTATAGTATGATATTAAAATTTTCCCTTCTTCCCCTTATTTCCATTTCCAGAGTCTTCATCAGATATCTTCTTCCCAATATATTCTCTAATGTCGTAAGACTTGGATAAGTCATTTTCAGTCTTCATAGCACTTGAAAATATATCATTGAATGATGATAAGTATCATGAGACTAATTCTCGATGTTGAAAGGGTTTTAACCCATCAAATAATCAATCAATCTTAATCATTCAGTTACATATATAATCTGATTCATTCCTTTCTAACTTTTTAATGTTATCCTCCTACTTTGCAAAATTTTCACATTCCTTTTTGAAGAAGACTCGAAAATTGTCTTTCCAAATCCATTTTATGATCACATAAAAAGTATTATTCTATGAAAATCTCATTAAAATAACTCCATCAAATATTTGATACTTATTTGTCTTCCTTTTTTTAATTAATGACCACCATTGATCTGCATCTCTTGTGAGACAATAAGATGGCATGAAAAGTTTTCCCTTTCGCTGCTCCCCAAAGAATGAAATATTTTCTCTACAGAACTTATCCATTGATCAGCTACAAGTGGATTTTTTGTCCCATTGAATGTTAGTGGTTGTTTCTTCTTGAATAATTCTAACATTTATACTTCATGTTGTGGATCCGGGTGCTTCAAACGGGTAAGGTTATTATTCATAACCTGAGTTAGTTGAACCTGTATGGTGATAAGTTTATCCACACCAGTTTCATCACTAGCTCTTCTATAATTATCTTGAGTAATAGGGAAATCCCTACAGGTATTACATGTGTTAATACGGTTCACATTACTTCCTCTAGGTTCCATTTCCAAACAATGTCATAAACAAGATTATTTTATGAATCGAAATTCATAATTCAAAAATTGTAAAACACATTACATAAATGGAACAGTTCATGGATACAATCCATAATCTGGAAATTGTTTTCTTTGACGAGGTATATAATCATAAATCCATTAAAACGGTTTGTAATGAAAATAAAAATTATCCTAAGCATATCCCATAGGAGTGACGTATCCAAGAGTGTAGCAAGGCCCGTTGTCATGTACCAGGATCCCTCAGATCAAACCCAAAACTCCTTGTCGTATTTTTCACTCCAAGGTACATATATGCTAGATCCTCCACTACCAGCTCGTATCTAGACATGGATGTATTTCATGGAGAACTCACAAAATTTCTACACTAATGAAATTATAGGATGTTCTTCACTACTAATCATCAAAGTCTACCTTATGGTAATGTTCTCTTATCAGAGTTTTAATAAATTTATCTTCCATGGTTTGTACTAAAAATATGTTGATAGATACTAGAACTCCCCATACCAAGGTACCCAGAGTTGGTGAATTATAACATAACATTGGCATGATATAAAGAATCATGTCCCAAAAGACCCATTACATTAGTATCCTTGGATGTACTAGATACATAAATTTGTTTTACATTACATAATGAGATAAAAACAAAAACATAATTATTTCCCCTTTGAACACACTTATATCCCTTAGTCTACCTTTGTAGGTCAACCATAAAATACATCTTCTCACCCTAGGGAAAATAAAACCTTGAAAGGGGTGATCTCAGATTCTCAATAAGGATAACAATATTCTGGAAACATCATAAATATGCATAAAAATTTAAAGAAATTTATAAATCTAAAACAAAACCCTTTAAAAAATTCCAACATAATATGGAAAAGATAAATGAAATAATTCCATTTACCTATTCACAATGATATTCTACTAGTTGAATAATCACAAGTAATATCAGTAGAAAATATCATAATGATGGAATGCATAATGTCGAACATCATAACCACATAGTAAAGGCCTCGTGCCAAGACTACAAATATTATTTTTTCATGGCCTTGTGTAAAGACAATTGTTTGTCTCTTGTGGTATACCAATTCTTCGAAGAGCTATAATGATCTCCTCCCATATTTTACTAAGTCCAATGCATTCCTCATATGAAAAGGGTGAAACATAACATAAATATTTGTATTAAAACTTTCATAAGAAATGTTAATACATTGACCATCAAACATTAAAGGTATAAAAATAACACATCTACAGTCATAAAAATCAAAAAACCTTCAAAACAATATTTATGGTTTGTATCATAATAAATCAACTTCAAAAAGGAATAAAATCTAGTAAAGGATGTTGACATATATGTAATCAAAACAATTTTAGAGAAATATCTCTTTCTATTTTCAAATAATTTAAAAGTCAATTAATAATAAAAGAAAAATTTTATTTCAAAATTATTCATATAATATTTTAATGTAGGATTTAAAGGTGTTATAAGTGCGGAGAATAACCGAACCAGCTTTGAAAGATAAAAAACATTCCAACCTTAATTTGTCGAAAAGGTCATAAAGTACCTTGTTTGGAAAATGACAGAATGATAACATTCAATGCATTTTAGAAAAAGTCAAACAACAGTATAAATTACTACTACCCATAGACTAGTAAATTCTAAAAATATTTCGAAATACATTTTTACAAAACATGGATGTGGATGATAAATTGGTCCAAGTAGACAATTACATAAAAACAACCTCGGATAATAAATAGATTGTAAAATTAACCCTTACCATGTACTTTTCCTTGGTCGATGGTACATTAACCACCTGAATAATTGTTAAATAATCGTTATTAAATTATAAAAGAACAATATACATAAATATGATATCATATATGATCGTCAAATATTTCTTTGTTAATAATGTTTTAGTAATATCATTGTTTCGAGTGTCAACTGATTCATTTTCCTTAATCTGTTTGGTTATGTATGCCAAGTTTGTTATGGATAGAATGTATTTAATTAATATAAAAAATTATATACTATTATTAAATATTATTTTTAATAATTAAATGAATATTATTCTATAATGGTTATGATGGCAAATGAATCTCATCGCGTTTTTGGAGACAGTACTCCGTACGTACGCATGAACGCTTCTTCCATTTATTTTTTATTATAAAAGGAAAGAAGAAAAAATGCCACATAGGTGTATTATTTACCATTATAATATAATATTTTATACAGATTATGTATTTTCATTAACATCATCCATTATATGATCCATGTATCATATGAACGAGTCATATCACTTTGAGGCGGTGGAAGTCTGCACTTACTCAAATGAAATAATTGTATATAAATATAAAACATGAAAAAAATAAATGTATTGTATAAAAGAGGATTACATAATATTATAGATAAATTAAATATCATATATATCATATATAATTACAGTGCCATCAAAATGGACACCATAAGAGGTGGTCATAGAAGATTGGACAATCATCGTTTCATGAGGTACTAGTAGGTCATCCACAAAAACAAAGTGTTCTATACACATTAGATGTATGTGTGTGTAAGTTTACTTCAAATGCATCTCATAAATAAATTAGTATATTTTGAATACTGGTTTTGTTATAAAAGAAAGGAATAAAGATAGTTTAGAGGATTCGATAAGTAAAATAATCAAAAAGAACTTAAGAGAAGATGTTACCTTTAAATTGGGTAACTCCCTTTGGTTTGAACCTAAAGGCTTCCTTGATGTACGTTCTAACTAAGGTAAGGATTATAAGAGTAAGAAAGGGTAGTAGGGATCTTAATTGGACATAGGATGGATGAACCAAGTGGCATGAGAGATTTTACAAATGGGTTTTATGTGAGGGCTTTTTATAAGGGGGGTAGGGCTCTTTATGATTGTTCGAAAATATTATTCTATTATAAAATGATTTTTGGTTTCTAATGGTCCATAACTAATTAATGTAGAAGATAAGATGAATCCTATTTGAAATAAATTCATATAATAATAATTGGATAGGTATTAGATATTCTTTTAATTTTTATAATCTCATTTATTTAAATTATTATTTAATGAGGTAAACACTACATCATTATTATGTCATAACTAATTTTATTTTTTTGTTGTATAAAAATTATAAAAAAATACCACGAAGTAGGAATTTTTTTAGAATTGAAATGAATATTTATAGTCTAAAAGAGATCTTATATAACCCCTTGTAAAAATTATTTTACTAAATGATATATGTTTACACCATTTTGTTTCGTTGCATTAAATTAATTAATATAATGTGTCTTTATCACTGTAATGTTGCTCTATGAGGACCCAATATAGACCCAAAGATGCCCATGGTCGGACATATATACACCAATAGAAATAGGACACATGTTAGGGTAATTTAATATTATTATTATAATATTTTCTTACCCTTATTTACCAGATTTACCTTTAAACGATGGTAAATAAAATATTTACAGATTTAAATATTCATGATGTCTAAAAATAAAAGTTACCTGTTTAAAAAATTTGTACCACCTAATTAAAAATATGTAATCCATTTATCAACATTAAAAACACATTAGTATAAAAAAGTTATTTAAAATAAATTCTTGTTGTCAAAACAAAATGCCTGTTTTTACGAAATAATAACAATCAAAATACTGACACTTGTTTATGTCCAGTTTAAATTTAAAATTGTATCCAAAGGAATAAATTAAATTAAATGATAAAAATATAATATAATTATAAATTAAAACCAATCAAATGTATAATTTAACATGATAAATTATTTTGATTAAAAATGTGTTTTTAATTTAAAAAATTTATTTTTCAGTAATCATCAAAAATTGAATGTTTTCAGAAAAGTACCAAAAATTCACACTATGCTAATTTTGATATTCAGAATCAAAAAATGAAGTCCATTTTGAAAAGGAAAATTTATAAAATTTCGAAATGTGTGTATTAACATTCATAATGGCTAGTTTGATTGGTCATGGTGTGTTATAATCTCGAAGTTGCGTACATCGAATGATATTGCATTATTCAAAGGGAAACATATCGTGGTATATTTTGGTGTAACATTATTCCATCCTTAAAATAATTTCTTCTTAAATATTTCTATAATACTACTACATATAATTATTTGAGAGGTTATTCATCATAAGTTTCTCATGTTCCCTCATTCCCTCTTCTGTCTTTGGATTTCTCCATAGAACATTCACCAGACGAGTCATCTGGTTTTTCAACAGTTGTTCTCTGGTATCTGAAATTATGATAGGCTCTTCGCAATAAGATAGAATGGGTTCCTTCTCTATTACTTGATAGGTGAGTACATGCATTGGGTCAGGCATGAATTTTCTCAATAGTGATATATGGAACATATCATGATCTTTTGAGAGACATATCGGCACTTCAAAACGATACGCTACATTTCCAATTTGTCCTAGAATTACGAATGGCCCGACTTCTATGGGACTTAATTTTCCATTCGTACTGAATATTATAATACCCTTCCATGAAGATACCTTCCATAAATCATGATCTCCTACTTGAAATTACAAATCATCCCTTCTGTTATCGACATAGCACTTGTTCCTACATTGAGCTTCTTTGATGTGGGTTTGGATAACCTTCCCCTTTTCAATAGTAACATCAACAAATTATGTATCTACAAGTTTTCTTTCACAAAAATCATCCCAACATGTTTTTATGTGACATCGCATTCCATATAACGCTTTTTATGGTGCCTTATAAATACTTTAATGGAGACTATTATTATAGGAAAATTCTACCATAGGTAAATATTGATCCTACATACGTTGAATGTCAAGTGAGAAAGAACTCAACATATCATCTAATGCTAGAATAGATTGTTCTAATTTTCCATTACTTTGAGGGTGGTAGGAAGTTCTCAAATGAAGTTCAATATTCAAATGCCTTCTGAAAACTATTCTAGAATCTTGATGTGAAGTAGAGATCACGATCAGAAACAATCGATAGGGGTACTCCATGAAGTCTTACAACTTCATTGATATATAGTCTTGGAAGATGTTCAAGTGGTAAATCTTCACTTATAGCTGTATAATGAGCTGTCTTGGTATGATGATCAAAAATTTCCCATATTGCACCATTCCTTCTAAGATTATTTGGTAGCCACATCAAAAATTGCATCGTAATATCATCCCATTTCCACTTGGGTATGGGTAGAGGTTGCATGACTCCTCTTGGATGTTGTCTTCCAGATTTAAATTTTTGAAAAAACATACATCTTGACACATAAATAGAAATCTCTCTCTTCATGTGGTCCCACCAAAATTTTTCCTTCATATATCTATACATCTTAGTTCTAACAAGGTCTATAGAGACATAGGAGTTATGAACATCATCCAGCAATTTCATTTTTAGATCAGGTATGTCAAGAACACAATGTCTCTTACCAAATTTCAAAATCCAATCTTCATATATGAAGTTGATTAATCTCCCATCGTTCACATATTTAATTTCCTTTTGAAACTCAATATCATCATTATGAGAAATTTGTATCCGTCCTAGTAAACATGATTTAGCAACCACTTGACAAAGTATTGATGTTTCACATTCCATGATTATTCTCATATCTATTTATACTCGATCCAGGAAGATAGGATCCCTTTAAACACTCATCTTTTTCAAAACACCATGATCCATTCTGATCAAATCATCTTCCACCATATTTTCCTTCCCTAGGTGGGAGTGTATGGTGAAATCACAATCCATGAGAAGTTACATTCATCTCTTTAAACTCATGTTGAGTTCTTGTTTGAGAAAATACACTTTGAACTCTTGTGATCAGTATAAATATCACAATTTTCACCACAGATATATTGTCTCTATATCTTCTAAGAAAAGATTACACCTGCTAACTCAAGATCATGAGAGGAACAGGTTTCTTCATTTATTTGTAGCTGTCGTGATGCATTTTCAATAACTCTATCACTCTGCATATGGATACAACCATGTCCTTTGTTTGAAGCATCTCTATAAATAAAAAACACATCATTCCCCAATGGTAGAGTCAATGTAGGATCATTGAGTAATATTCACTTTATTTCTTTAAAACATTAATCACACACTTTTGTACAAAGAATTTTAACCCCATTACCTGTGATCTTGTTAATGGGTTATCCAATCGGGAATTTTTTTTGATGAAATGATAATAATAACATGGTAAACCAATAAAACTGCATACCTCAGTTATACTTGTCAGTGTAGGCCATTCATGGAATGCCTTTTTCTTTGAAGGATCAATAGTGATTCCATTATAAGAGATGATATGGGAAAGAAATGAAATCTCTAGAACCTAGAATTCACACTTTCTGAACGTCCAATATAATTAATTTCATCTATGAGACTTTAGAATATTGCACAATTGATTTTAATGATCTTTGTAGCTTTTGGATTATACCAAGATATCATCTATAAGTACCACTACAATGTCATCAATATATTCTTTGAAAACTCTGTTCATTAGATTCGCGAAGATAGAAGGTGTATTAGTCAGTCCAAAAGACATTATCGTAAACTCGTAATGACCGTACCTGGTTCGAAATGTTGTCTTTGGAATTTTTTCCTTCTTTACACAGAATTGATGATATCCATATGGGCATTCAATCATTTAAAAATATTTACCTCCATGAAGTTGATCAAATAAATAACCAATGTGAGGTAGGGGATAGTTAATATTTATTGTTATAGAATTTATCTCCCTATAGTAAATGCACAACCTCATAGATCAATCTTTCTTCTTAATATACAAAATAGGGGCTCACCATGGAAAAATACTTGGGTGAATAAATCCTTTAATATTCAACTCGTCTTGTAGTTTGATTACCTCCACTAATTCTACAATGGACATTCTTTAAGGGGTATTTGATATTGGCCTTGAACCAAAAATTAAATATATGGAAAACTCAATTTCTTTTTCTAGATCCTGTCTAGGTAAATCCTCTAAAATACGTCATCATATTCTTGTACAATAGGTACATCCTCTATTTAATGTCTCTGATTTCCCATTTATTATTTTAAATATTATGTGGAATTATTTCAAGACCGGGAACGAAGACGACACATCATTCTGAGGTCCAGCAAGCCCGGAATGGTGGTTTGAACTTTTTTTTAGTTAAGTGAGTAGGCAATCACATGCGGTTGTGACAGTTCCCAAACGGGTGCCCGGATTAAAAATATGAGGGCACCGTTGCGTATGGGACCACGAATTTACCTAAGAACAGTTCTATCCTTGACCAACGCAGGTCGGCTGCGATGTTTAATTTTGTCCATTTTAAAAAAAAGGAAGCACTTTAGAAGGAATAAAATAAATTAATAATTTATTTTATTATTTTAAAACATTCACTTTTTTTAGTAGCAACCGAATCCTCTCCTATAAATTCATGCTTATGGAAAATTCGCAGGGTTAGCCTCATAACCCTGTAAGTTGAGAGAGAGATGGAGAGATCTCTCATGGAGCTTGGGTAGAGGTGGACGGATTGGTGGACGATGATGACATGGGCAATCAATGCCCCTCAGATTTTGATGAATCCTATCGGCGGACACGTGACGAAGATCGCTCTTCAAACGGTTTGAGGTAGGGGTTTTTTATTTCAATTTCTTTTCCCCGTTTTTGAGTTTAAACGACGAACTCAGATCAACCACGAACAAGTTGATCCTCGGATTTTTACATTCTTGCGGGAGTGTTTTCTTTTGGATGATTTTGGAGAAATATTCCATGTTGGTTATTTTTGTTGATCTCTTCTCCATTTAAACCTATTAACGGGAGCAGATCGATGTCGTATTGAATGAAAACAGATGTTTGTTCCTCATCTTGTTTATTGGATTTCTTCCCCCATTCTTTTCTCGTGCGTTCTTCGCATTCTTCACGGGGCGATGAACACCGGATCGTTGCGCATACGTTCCATGACTCTGTGAGCGGCAGTCCCAGTACCTATAGGGTGGACCAAGACAGGACATAGATTTCTGAGTTCCCTATAGGCCGAGGTGTTCCTACGACTACGAGCGGCAGTCCTAGTACCTTTTTTGTTTATAGGTTGGACTTTGGAGTCTTCAGAATATTGTTTTTGATGGGCTTGTATTCTGGCCCAGTTTACTTTTTACAGTACTCTACCTTTCGTCGTACTCGGTTGGTTCGGTTTATTTGTATTCATGCATTCTTATTTCATAGTGGTTTTTAAATTTCATCATTTTGTGGGCTTAGAGATGTCTTCAGGTGTACATGTACATAGGCAATGCCTCCCATGCTAGTAATATGCCTATATGGTGATTGTCACCAGCCCCTGGCCTATAGGAGGCGGGCTTGGGGAGTCACAGCGCGGGCCCCACTAGGATGGGTCATGACACTAATTTTCCTCACCCATATTTATTTCATTCTCTTCCTCCCCAATAATTGAATTTAGTAGAGATACAGGGGTAGGATTGAGATAATAATTAGATGCTGATGTTTCTACTTTAATGATAAGGTATTCCTTATCTTCATAAGAAATTGTAACATCTTTTTACATAGAATTAATTTCGCATCATGGTATGAAAGAAAAACCATAACATGGATGATATCAAATTAAAATATGTGTATGCTGATCAAAACAGTAGATATTGAACATTTATATGACCTAGTGAGAACTAATTCAAAAAAAAAATTTGTAGTGATACTTCCCTTAAGTGTTTTTACAGATTAATACCTTGTTAAATCAAATTGGAAATATCAAATTTTCAGAGAAAAACGGGAAGATATGAAGCAATGCGATAATCCATAATCATATAAAGCATTGGATAAACGTGAGAAACCCATTAAATTATCTTCCACCACATCTTTTGTGGATTTCTCTTCAGTAGTAGTGATCGTATACGCTTTTTCCTTTCTCTAATGGAATTTTCTATTGTAAGATTCCTTCTCACCTCGGAAATTTATTTTCTTAATGCCCCATTTATTTAAAATTGTATCGTTCCACATTGATATCCTCTTGTATTCCCTTGCAATCATGAGCTTAGTGGTATTTTCAATAAACTTGTAACAGAATCTCATTCCCTTCAGAAATGTAATGGGGTGTTTCTTCCCACATCTACCTCATGATGGATTTTCAAATTTTCCCTTATTCCACTTATTTTCAATTCCAGATTTTTCAGTAGATATCTTCCTCTCTTTCTTTTCTTTAAAGTCATAAGACTTAGGGAATGAATTTTTTGTCTTGATAGCACATGAGAAAATATATTTGTATGATTAAAAGGATTGTGAGAATAATTTTTTAAGGATAAATGGTTTTAACAATTAATGAATCGATCAATTTTACTCTATTGGTTACGTATCTAATATGTTTCATGCCTCACTGACCTTGTAATGTTAGCCTCATATTATGCATCATTCTCATCCTTCTTTTGTATCAGACTCAAAAATTGCCTCTCTATATCCACTCAATGGTCATGTGGAAAGTATTTTTCTTATAAAATCTCTTTAAACTCCATCCATTCCATATTTTATACTTCTTCATCTTCCTTTTTGTTTTCAATTAATCACCCCCATTGATCAGCATCTACCGTGAGGCGATAAACTACCATGAAAATTTGTTACCTTTCACTTCTTCCTAATATAAGAAATATTTTCTCTATGGAACTTATAAATTTCTCAGTTACAAATAGATTTTTAGTCCCATTGAATATTAGTGGTTGTTTCCTCATGAATCTTTCTAATGTTGATCCTCCGCGTTGGGGATCAGGGTGCTCTATATGGGTAAGGTTATTATTCATAATCTAAGTGAGTTATACCAGTATGGTGATAAGTTGATCATCACCAGTTTCATCACTATCTCCATTATAATTATCTTTAGTATGACAGAAATACCTAAATAGATTACATGCGTTGATATAGTTCCCATTCCTTCCACTAGGCGCCATTTCTAAACAATGTTAGACCCTAGATTAGTTTATGAATCACAATACATAATTCCAAAATTGTAAAAAAACATAACATAAATTGAACAGCTTATAGATATAATCCATAATCATAAAAATGTTTTCATTGATGAGTTATATAGTCATAAATCCTTCATAATGGCTTTAAAGAAAATGTGAATTATCCTGAGCCTATCCCCTGTGATTGTTATAACCAAGAGTGCAGCGAGGCCCATTGTCATGTACCAGGTTACCCAGACTCATGCCCTAAACTCCTCATCAGACTTTCCACCCATAGGTAAGTCTATTCTGAAGGCACCTCTATATTATCGTATCTATACAGGGATGTATTTCATGGAAAATTCACAAAATTTATACGTTACCGAAATTCTAGGATGTTTATCTATATTAATCTTCAAATCCTATCATACGGTAATGTTCTCTAATCAGGGTTTTTCTAAATCTAGATTCCATGGTTTGTACTAAACGTCCTTTGGTACCAAATGTAATTCCCCGAACATAGTTACCCATAGATGGTGAATAATTATATTACATTGGCATGATACAAGGAATTGCCTCCCAAAATACTGATTAGTTTAGTAGCCTTGGACATACTAGATACATGAATATGTTTTACATTACATCATGTGATAAAAAAACAACAACATTTTTTCCACTTTAAACACACTTATATCTTTTAGCCTATCCCTACAAGTAAACCACAAAATACTTCTTCATATCCTAGGAAATAGAAAATATATAAAGGGTGAGTTTCGATGTTGAGTAAGGATAACAATATAGCAGACACTTCATAAATAATCATAATCATTTAACGCAATGAATAAAACCTAAACAAATTATTTTTAAACTTAAACATCAACTTAATATGGAAAATATATATAAAATAATTCCATTTACTTATTCACATGTATTTTCTACTAGTATAATAATCACATGTAATATCAATATAAAATTTTGTAAATATTGAATGCATAATGTTGAATATCATAACCAAATAGTAAAGGCCTCATGCCAAGACAAAAAATAATATTTTCTCAATTCCTTGTGCCAAGACACTAGTTTATCTCATTAGACCTACAGAGCCTCAAAGAGTTATAGCGTCCTCCACCCATCGTTTACCAAGTTGAATTCGTTTCTCACAAGAAATCATTGGAACACAACATAAACATTCATATTATAACTAGGATACTAAATGTTAATACATTGACCATAAACCCTGAATGGTATAAAAATAAAAAATCCACAGTAAAAAATATCACAAAACATTCAATACAATATAAAATATTTGTATCATAATAAATAAAATTCAAAAATTTATAAAAACCATTAAATTATGTTGACATAGATGAAATCAAAAATATTTGAGATAAATATTTCGTTCTATTTTGAAATAATTTAAAAGTCTTCTAATTATGAAAGGAAACATTTATTTAGAATATACTACTATAATATTGTAAGGGAAGCTTCAATGGAATTATAATGGTAGAGAATAAAATCCCATGCCGTATAACATAAAAATCATTATTACCTTAATTTGTCTAAAAGGTCAAAACGTACCTTGTTTTGAAAATTACGGAATGATATCTTTCAAAACATTTTATAAAAAGTCAAAATTGGTATAAATGACTTTAACCAATAGTCTAGTAAATATTAAAAATGTTTTTAAAAACATTTTTATGAAATAGGGATGTGGATGATAATGATTTCCTAGTTGACACTTACGTAAAAACAATTTCAAATAATAAAGTGATTGTGAAATTAATTGTTACACTATTCTTTTCCTTGGTTGAGGGTATATTAACCACCTGTATAATAGTTAAATAATTGTAATTAAATTTTACAAGAACAACATACCTAAATATGATATCATTTATGATCTTCTAATATTGCTTTGATAATAATATTTTAGTAGTATCATTGTTCAGGATAGTAACTAATACATTTTCAATTATATGGTTTGTTATGTAAGTCATGTTTTTTATGGATTAGATGTATTTAATTAATTTCTATAGTGATATAATATTCTTAAATATTATTTTTATTAATCAAATTAAAATTATTATTTAATGGTTATGATGGGGTATGAATCTCATCACATTCTTGGAGACGGTAATATGTATGTATGCATGAAGACTAAGTCAATTTTTTTTTAAAAGGAATGAAGAATAAATGATACGTTGGTATATTATTATTCTAGTATAATATAATTTTTTATACATGTTATGTATGTTCATTAACACCATCCATTATATGTTCCATGTATTGTAAGAACTGGTCATATCACTTTGAGAGGGTGGTAATTCACACCTTCTCAAATGAAATTATCATACATATATACAACATGAAAAGAATTAGGGTATGCTATAAAATAGAATTATAGAATATTATAGAAAAATATAATATCATTTATATCATATATAATTATTTTTCCATCATAATGTCCACTAAAAGAGGTGGTAGTAGAAGATTGAACAATCATCATTTCAAAAGGCAGTAGTTCGTGAACCATCGAAACAATATGTTCTATACCCATTGAATAGAGGATTGTGTAAGTGTAGTTCAAATAACTATAATAAAAACATCATAGTGTATTCGAGATACTGGTGTTGTTTGAAAATAATGGAATAAAGAGAGTTTAGGGGGTTGAACAATTAAAATAAAATAAAAGATCTTAAGAGGGTATGTTACCTTTAAATCGGGTAACTCCCTTTGGTTTGAACAAAGTGGCTTCCTTGATGAGAATTATGCTTACAGAAAGGAATCTAAGAATAAGAGAGGGATAAATAGAGCTTATTTAATCCTAGGTAGTACGATCCAAGGGTCTTGAGAGGTGTGAGAAATGGGTTTGTGGTGAGGGATTTTTATAAGGGGGAGGAGGGGCTCTTTTGGACGGTATAAAAATATTATTTTATTCAAAATTGGTTTTTTGTTTCTAATGGTCCACAACTCATTAAATCTAATGATATGATGAATCTCGTTCAAATAAATTCATCTATTAAGAATTAGATAGGTATTTTATATTTTTTTAATTTTTTTTAATTTGATTTATTTGAATCATTCTTTAAGGTGGTTAACATTGCATCATTATTGTGTCATAAGTAATTTTATTTATTTGATATATAAAAATTATAAACAAATTACCATGATTTGCGAAATATTTTTATCTTTCAAATGAATATTTATAGTTAAAAAAAGATCTTATTTATTACTTGTAATTATTTTTTACTAAATGATATAATGTTTTGTAATTTTTGTCTTTACTTTTAATTTCTTAATATATTTTGTCATTATCACTCTCAAGTGTCTCATGGGGTCCCAAAATCCTCCCATGGATTCCCATCGTTGTACATGTATCATCCAATAAGAATAGGACACATGTTAGGGTAATTTAATATTAATATAATCATATTTGTTTACCCGTATTTACCACATTCAGCTTTTATCCATGATAAATAAAATATTTACTTAAGTAAATGTTCATAATGTATAAAAATATTAGTTTCTTATTTACACAATTTGGACCTCATGATTCCAAATATGGAATCCATTTTTCCAAATTCAAACAATATAAGTGGGAAATTTAATTTAAAATTAATTCATGTTGTCAAAACAAAAGGTGTATTTCTAAACATAACAACTATCAAAAGATTGACATTTGTTTATATCCAGTTTAAATGTGAAATTAAATCCAATGACCTAAGTTATATTAAATAATAAAAATATAATCTAATGATACTTTAAAACCACTCAAAAATATATTTTAGCACTCTAAATTATTTCTATTAAAAATGTTGTTTTTAATTAAAATTATGTTTTTTTCACTATTCATACAAAATTGAATGTTTTCGTTAAAGTGCCAAAAATTTATCCTAATCTAATATTGATATTATGAATCCAAAAATGATGTCCATTTAAAAAATTAAAGTTTATAAAATTTCAAAAAGTGGGTATTATTATTCAAAACAACACGTTTGATTGGTCGTGGTGTGTTAGAATCTCAATGTTTCTAACATCTCAAGCTATTGAATTATTCTAAGGGAAATGTACCATTGAAGCTTGGGGTGTTACATTTCCAATACATTTTACGGATCCTAAAATATAAAAATATTGAAATGAAAATTTATTTTTTGTAATAAAATATTTCATCTGATTCTCATATTTAGCTTTCCCAGTAACATTAGAAGTCTCAGCCATTATTTCTGAAGATTTTTTAATGTTATCATTCATCTTCATCAAGGTACATTAGACTCGATAATATTTTATTGAATATTTATAAATTCTTATTCATAATTTTCTATATTATTACTTGTATCTTCAATCAACATTCATGGTTTATCCATTCTATGTTTGTATCTTAAAATATACTCGATATATTTTTCCTCCCACTTGATGAAATATTTTCATCCATAAAAAACATTGTAAAAATATATCTCTATAACTCTAATTTGGATCATCATATATTTTTTACTCATGTCATGCAATAAGTTCTTTTTTGAGTTGAATCTATCTATAAGATTCCTGGACACCTTATTCACTATATAAGGAATCCTTAGAATCCTCAAAATATTCCATGAATGTTTTGAATTTTTTAAAAAATTCACCTTAATAATAATTATTTATAAATTTTTTCCATTCAAATTTCATACTCAACATATATCATTTTTAAGTAAACGTCATCTTGAATTTTTTGGAAGGCTTCTCTTCTTTTTATTCTTTGTTCCACTTCTTCCATCAATGATTTTCATTAGAATTATATAATAATTCTTCAATGTTCTTCTTGGGTAATATAATAGAAAAATGTATAATTCCACCAAAATAAAAAAAAATTATATTAATTTTTCCTCCAAACTTTATAATTCATCTTTGATAATTATTTATTGTAAGAGTCATGGTTTTTTCAATCAACTCATCATTCTCTTTAACATTGGACTCACAAGGATTAGCTTCCTAAATATCATGGATATTCATCTTTATTAATACATTAAAATTTATTTCATAATTAATTTGCTTTTTAAACATTGAAAATTTCTTCATTACATATTAAATAATAATGTTATGAAATTTATCTATAGATAAATCATCCTCATCATCTAGAAAAGATATTTTAGAATAAAGCCCTTATGAAATTTTTTTCATTAGTTTCATAAAAATTATAGAGAGTTCAAAAACATATATGTATCCTATAATGTTTCAAACAATTAATTTTACTCTGGTGATATCTTCATCAATTGTTTCTACTTCTGTCATTCTAATGTCTTCATACATACTATGTCAGATTTGTAGCTTTTCTCCCATAACATTATTATTCCCTTCAAAAACACTTTCTAGCTTCCCTCATACTTTTTGAGGTTTTGAGACCCATCATCCTTTGATAACAAAATGTCGGATAAAAACAAAATGATTTCATTTAGATCCTTTCAATCATCATATTTATTTCCCTTTTCATCAAATTCCATTAGATCATCTGGACAATATATGGAAAACCTATAGTATCAGAATCAACAAATTCCAGGGAAAGAGATAGTATAAAATGAATCATAATATTTTTCCATTCATACTAATTTCTTCCATAAAATGTGTTAATTCCTCTATTGATGAGAAAAACTGATATTATCCATGATAAGGATTCAACAAGGGTACCTTCCCTCTGATATTAATTCATTCTCCAAATGGTCATATTAGAACAAATAAGGGGGGTTGAATCAGTTGATCCCTTTTTATGAGTTTCAAGACATTAAAAATGTAACCCCTTCAACATGTTATGATTTATTTAAATATCTAATTTTTTATGAACTCAAAAATAAAAAATATTAAACAAGGTAATGAACACAATATTGACATGTTTTAGCCTCTGTGTGACAACCTACATCCTTTCTACAGCCTTTCTTATAGGTCAATAGAAATTAAGTATCATGAAGATGTGAATAAAACCAATTCCAACTCTTATTAGAAAAAATCTATAAACTTATAGAAAAGGTTATACTAACTCCCATCCATTTTAGAAATTTTCTTATAAAACACTGATCTAAACAAAATAATACCGACTTTTTCTAAATTGATCCATAATTTCACATTATGAATCCTTAGACTGATTTGGCTTGAACTGATTTAATCAATTAAATATGTCTAGATCTGATTATATTAATACGATGATTCTACATAATATTATCTCAATATAATTTGTTTAGATAAGATTCTATCAACATAATGGATTCAATAATATAAACACATTCACCATCTACAAATTTCAAACTCCACTCCAAAATCTCAATATAATTTTTCATAGTCAAATTGACACAATCTAATTGATTGAATATGATCCTATCAATACAATATTTCTCAATCTAATAAACTATAAATTCACTACATGATCCTCCTCAAGATATCTCTAGAAGGGAATGAATTTCACATTATTTTTTCATTGCTCTACATTTTCCACTTTCATGAAATGTCCTTTACGAATGAATGCTCTAATCAATAATTTATTGTATCCTCACAATGAAAAAGTGGGAAGCATTATTATATTTACCTCTTTCCAAAATTTCCAAATTTCCAAAAGTAAATCATATTTAAACAAAAAAATTTACTTCTTGAAACCTTATTATATATCCTTTATATTTATGACTAATTATATATCATGTTTCACATCATCAAATAATCACTAAACATCGATAATTTTCCTTTTGAGTCATCTTCATAATCAATTCATTACTAATATTTTTTCTCCATCAACTAATTACAATTTTGATTCTTTATTCAAATAAATAAAATTTAGGTTTTCTTATTCAGACTATTATAATATATGTTATCTTTGTTTTCTCATAACGATTTCGGTTTCCTCTACATTTCATTACGAATTCTATTTCCTCTTCAGCATGTTGTGAATTTTATTTCATTCTCAGCTTAGTATGATGGTATCCATATAACGATGGAATTAACATTATGATGGAATTATAATTATGATGAAATTATCATTACAATGGATATACCATTATGATGAAATTCTCATTATGATGGAATCTATATAATTAAACATTGATATTCGTCAAACTTCATCATCTTCACACATTCTGACTTCTAGATCCAATCTTCTGAAACATTATACCTTCAATATATTTTTTTTATAATGATGGATAACCATTATGATTAAATTATCATTATGATAAAATTTCATATTACGATGGAAATCTCCACTCTACATTTTTGAATTTCATTTAAACTCTCCATAATTTAAAAAAAATATATTATCATGAAAGATATCATGATTTTTAGAACATATAAATATAAAAAGTATTATTTTATTTCTTTTATATTGTACGAAAACATTCTAACTCATATGTTAAAAATCTTCTATCAAAACCCTATATCAATAATACAGCTTCTTTACATAGAAACTTATATATTTCTCCTATTACGATAATAAAAAACATCCACCAAGAAAAACATTCAATATCAGATTATTTTGGATCTAATGATATAAATTTGATGAAGATGGATGCAATTATATCACAAAATTTCAACTTTATCACATAATTTCATTATGATGGTGTTGATCTGATTCATGTATAACAAAAACATTCTTATACCAAAAAGATCATTCTCAACAAATATAATGTTTTTTTAAAACTATTTAACCACAATGGGTTTTCATTTATTTTACTAAAACAATTATTTAAATAATATCATATATAAACATTAAATTATTCCTTATTAATAGCCATGTAGAGTGTAAGTGACAAAAATGTCGTATCACACTACAAGGTGGTAGTTTTTTAAGAACATGAGTGAATGTATCATTTTTCTTATGGAATTGACAGTAAGAAATTATATGTGCTATCAAAATATCTGAATTATAATTATATGATTAATATAAAAATTGAACCTTATATAAATAATTATATAAAGTATTTTGAAGAATTAATTGAAAACAATTATATGTTAATCTAAGAGGTGTAGTCCGTTATACACACGGTCAATAGTTTTATTTCCCTTTCAAAAAATGATGAAATAGTTACATGTCATTAACATAATATAAAAACATCATAGAATATTTCATAAAATTTTGTTGTTGTATCATAATTGTTTCAATTATATTTTATGAAATTAGATAATGAAATAAATTAAAATTCTCGATTAAGGACATTACATCATCTTCAGGAAACATCTATTGGTTAGTACCAAAATCCATCATAGAATGGATTTATGACTAAACCAATGTTTATGTGATTATGAGAGGAATGTATGAATTTTATTTTGGTAGGGATCAGTCTTGAATTTGGTTTATGAATTTTTCTAAAGTAAATAAGAGGAGTGTGCTTTTATATATGGGGGATAATAAAATTAATTTTTTTTTTTTAAAATTTCCCACCATGTATACTTGTTGCAAGACTGCTCCAAAATTAACCATTTTAAAAACATAGAATTCATAGTCAAAATATGATAATTAAATACTGATTATTCTTCATATGAATAATTTTATTCATTATCGTTTTATTTTAACCCAGTAAAAATCTCTTTTAGAAATGAACCTGGGTAATTGTTTTTATATTTTCACTATTCATAATGGTTAAAAAATTATGTTGATTTGGTTACTTAATTTAATCTTTTATGTTTCTAAATATAGAAACTATTTTTGAAAATTAAACTCATATATACTGACAATTTCAATTTATGATTAAACCCGCAGTTCTATCCAAATAGCTGATTTTTAATAAATGCATTGTAATTGGGGAAGATCGTCATATAATAACTATATAAAAATTAATAATTATAAATTCATTGTTATTTAATATTTATAATAAATAATATATAAATATTGTTTTATTCATTTCCCATTATGGGTCATTATAATTAAATAAAATTTTGAAATAGTTCAAATAATATATGTTTTTAATTCATTCCATTATCTGATGGAAAAATCCAGTATAAATATGGTTTATATGTAATAAATTGGATTTTATATTTCTATTTAATAATTATTATTATATGAAATAAAATTTAATGAATTTTTGGACATTAAAAATACATTATTTATTAAATAGATATGAATTTTTTATAAAAAATGGTATTTTTAATTTTTCAATAAAAATATTATTTTCTAAAAAATCCAACAACATTACCATAAGTTAATATTCATACGATGACCCAAAAAATGTTCTCGATGTTTTATAAAATGTTTTAGAAAATTTATGTAAATTATTTTCAGTTATTTTTAACTATTTTCATAAAACACAATTAATCCTCCTTTTAGAATAATATAGTTTTTAGAAACAAATTTATTTTCTTTCAAATGGTTAAAATTTTATTCTTATTTTTTTATAAAATCAATGAAATTATTTTATACAAGTGTAAAAAATATATTATTCATAATTTAATTATTTTTATTCAGTCCTACAAATATGATAGCTTGTTTATAATGGTCGTGTTTCAAAAATAATATTTTAAGAGCGTAACTTGTTTCATTAAAACATTCGGTATAATATATGTTAGCTTATAAAATTTATTTAATTTTATTAAAAAGAAAATATATCACAATGTCTTGGTGTGTAACATTCTATTATATTCTTTTTCATTTGTATCATATACGTTATCCGACATGATTTTACTATTTTTAAATATGGAGGAATTACACATTGAATTATAGGGAATGAAAATGATTAATTTTTTTGGAAATATTTATTGAATAAAAAAACTGTATAACTACAATATGAATGAAATTAAATTAGCATAGTTAAAATTACAATGAACATCGTTTTATTATTAATTTATGTCTTTTAATTAGTTTTTTGTTTAAAAAACCATCAATATTATGATTAGATATTAATAAAATATTTTGATAATATAAATAAAATATTATTAAAAAATTAATCAGTAACTGTTCAGAAATAAGTATAATGAATAGTTAACATTTTTTATGACACCTTTAAATATGAATTGTATTCCGCTCTACTTTGAGATTTTATTTATGTGTTGAAATATGACATTTTAGGAATTTAACTGTTAAAAATCTACATCCTTTGAGAATTTAAAATAGCAATATAGTCTTATGATTTTCTTTCTAAATTTTTTTGGGTGAATACTACAAAATGACATTTTTACAAATAACATGAGTTTTATAAATTTATTAATATATAGAAATAATTAATTAAATTATTAAATTAAATTAAAATAAATAATACTTATTTTATTGGTATATTAATATTTTTAAATTGTTTTATGTAATTTAAAAAACGTTATCTGATATTTTCGGACATAAGTATTTTTTCAATCAAATTATTTTTTAAAAAATATATTTTTATTTCAAAATTAATGTTTATCAATAATAGAAATTGATTCATATAAAATTTATTAATATATAAATATCTGTTGGAACGAATTATCATATAAGTTTAACTTTATTTTAGTCATAAATATTATGTTATCTTTGTCAAAATACAAGTTACTATGGAAATAGATTAAATTTTATAATTAAAATTTCATGTTATAAGGGGACTAAGACAAGATTAATAAAGATATTTAATTATGTGTAGAAAATTTTTTATAGATATTATATCTTCTTAAGTAACCTATTTTATTATTT
The DNA here is from genome assembly GCA_963277665.1 of Viscum album. Lineage (NCBI taxonomy): Eukaryota > Viridiplantae > Streptophyta > Magnoliopsida > Santalales > Viscaceae > Viscum > Viscum album. The sequence continues at coordinate 821,451,981 of OY728161.1, forward strand.
TTTAACAACATAACGTGTTTAAAATGTTCTCCCATTATATTATGTGAAAAAACAATTAAAAATTTATGTCTCACCCCCTATAAAATGGAACGCTTACCACCCCTAAAAACAACTAAAAATTAATTTTTAAATAAGAAAACTCCCATTAATTCGTTCACATATAATTATATTTCTCTATATTGAGCTTATGGTCATAATAAGTTATAATATTCTATTCATTTCCATTTGATATTCCAATGAAATGTAAATATAATCCAACTGAGTAATCATTTGTACATGACTTCATTCTTCATTAATTATCTTTTGAAATTATAATTTTTAAATACCTATGTAATTAAATTATTACTGGTTATATATTATAATTATTGTTATGTGGGAATAATAATTAAAATATTTTTCCTATTTATAGGAATAAAAATGAAACTGTAATTTTTGTGTGGTGTAGACCACCACCTCCAAGATACATCATCTGGGATTTTCCAACATCACCAAATAGGTCAACTATAAAATAGTAATTTATTAAATTATATTTATATTTATTTCATTATTACGATTATAAAAAATATTCTATATTATTCATATATATTTTTCAATGG